>CM057746.1:11303566-13703566 GCA_030064425.1 Trapa bicornis
AGTACCTAAAAATGAAAGTCCACTACTAAGTGGTATTTTAAGCATCACAACTTGGAGGAGTGATGTGAAAAACATGTGGAAAAACTTCTTACCGATTGTAAGTAGATCATACCCGGTTGGTATGATGAAACTTACTCAAAGGAAGTTGAAAACCCATTCATCGGTTATGAGAGGAGATGTTCTTATACCTAGTTGGTATGATGGACAGTTGAAAACATACTTTGGTCAGAAGTGTTCTCCCTTGACTGTGTGCCAATGCTTAAACAGTTTGGGACACCTTCTTGACGGGAGCTCGAATAGCTCTTATAGGCTGAGGGCCTCGGTTTTGGAACTTGGGGGCTAATATGCCTGATTTTGAAAATCTTGTATAGTAGGCCCAAGGCCAGTTGGCATGAGTAGGAGCTCATAAACAAACATGAGTTATATGCAATAAAACTTTAAATAAATGAATTGTTTGGCCATGGTACCAAGTTAGGACTAACATACTCAGTCAACTAGCGGTAGTGCGACATGATAAATCGATGGACCAGTTAAGACAAACAACTGTGGGTTGAGTTGAGGGTCGGGGCCATTAGACCAGTGGCACCACATATTATATGGCATGATAAGAAAATACTGATTGTGCATGCACTGTGATTACGGGATCATCAAGATGCCCAAGAGGTGTAGTGATGCGTCCTAAGGTCACTAGATGACTTGGTGGGTATAAGGGTAGTTAGTCGTACCAGGTGACTGTGCGAAATTTGGAGTAGCACCAAGCGCATGAGACCGGGGTGGGGATGGGATGAGGTCTCTTTCCTCATACGGACATGAAGAATTGATTTCAGGATTGAGGGTTGGATGTCACGAACATCCACTCATTCTCAAGGTAGAAGTGGATGTACTTCTATCTGGGTGGCCGATAAAGTCGATATGAAGCCACAAGTCGGTTCAATGGATGTGCTGGCCTGCGAATGTGTGTTTGACCTTCATGATGAAGGATGTGTGTTAGGTGATGACACACCGTGGTTAATAAGAAATGGTAGTAAAAACCGAGATTTGAAATGAAAGGATTTTTGAAAAAAAGGAGTCTGGCACACTCAAATACAATTCTTTTTCCTAAAAGTTAAAAGTTTTGAAAACTCATTCACTGAGTCATTGTACTCACCCCCTCCCTCATATCCCTTTCAGGAAATTCTAGAAAACCTACCCTTAAAGACCATCAACTAAGACGTCTGTGAGACAGGTATGATGAAATTAAAATATTGTGTAGGTTTAAAGGACGCCTTACTCTTTACGGTCTATAATAAGGGGTAACCCTTTAATAAACCGAGAGAGTGGCGGATTGTTCACGGGGATCCGACCAAATCGGGACGGGGCGTGTCACTGTGATCAACCCGCCACCCTCTCTTATGACATAATTGTGTTTCTACCAAGATAGCCCAAGAAAGATAAAGGCTTTCCAGTACATAAGTTTTCCATAACAAATTTATAATGCCTATAGTTACCTTCTAGTGGAAGTCCCGCCTTGCCCTTCAAGCTTCCACTCTTCATGGCGCGAAAATTTCCCCCTAAAAAGGAGTTGAAGGGAGGGGTGAGTTTTGCAATAACTTAGTGAGGGAGTATCACATAGAAAAGTTTTACTAGGTTTCTTTTATTTATCACCATCCCTTTTTCTTAAATAGTTTCTATCATGCCCCGACCTGTCTTGGTCGGAACCCCATGAGCAAACTGCCATTCTCCTTGACCTAGCAAATTCACTTCTCCCCAGATTGCGAATAGTTATGTGTATTGTCTACCGTCGTTCCCTAGAATAACATTATACAAAACTGATAGTGTTAATAGTACATGAGTTTAAAGGCTTGATGGGGGAAGCTCTTGAAAGACTGTCTCTTTCCTGAAAAAATGTTAAAGGGAGGGGGTGAGTCTTTAAACTCAGTGAGCGGGAAATCTTATAGATAGATTTGTTTGGACTTCTCATTAGTTCATAATGCTTCATCATTTTCCCATCCTCCTAGTGTGTTGTTCATGGAATCGAGTTGACACACAATCACACGTTGTTTTTATCACAAAAAGAGATCACATGTTCGTAGAACCGTCCCTGACTGTTCCACTTGTGAACCGTAGTGCCTTTACCGTCTAACATGATAGAAGTTCATGACTTCTAACATAAGTATGAGAGTAGATCAATTGTTGGACCCTCAGACCTGAGCCATACTTCATATTAGCAATGTGGGATGAGACCTCTTTCCCCTCCGACCTCGGCCTTAGTACGCGTGAAGCTCTTGGAACTTATTGACATACTAGACGACAGACCGTCCTTATGCTTCCTAGGTCATCCAACAGCCCTCAAAACCACCACTACCCCATACTAGGTGTCTCAATAGTTCCACATCTCATGCATGCACAATCAATAGGTTTCATTAGTTACAGATATCATCTTTGGTGTTATTGGCCCAATGGACCCGACAACCTGGCTTCGACTCCATAACTACTAGCCCAACGAGTTCGACGACCCGACTTCAACTCAGTAGCTACTAACCCAACGAATTTGTTTGTCCATCTTCAGTAGAATAACTAAATCACACACAATTATCCAATTTTATGAGAGTTTACATGCACAAAAGGCTTATCTTATTGACGGGCCTATGCCCGTGCCCATTGGCCTTGGGCCCACTCAAATAGTATGAGGATAGCCCCCCAAAAATTTTAAGCTTGTTTAATCAGCCAGGAGAGGGCAGTCCTAGAAAACCATTTTCAATTCGGGAATACTATATTCATGAGCCCAACCAAGCGTGATGCTAAACCCACTCACCCAGGGTGGTGTAACTTGCTCCTGGTGGTGTCTTGGCTGACCACGTGCTCTCGTGCATGATCCTTGAACTGCTTGTCTTGTACGGTCCAAGAATTCATATTAGTACAATTTGTAGGAAAGACCCTATAATTACTGTATTGGCAATTTGGTCCTTAATTATGTTGTAATTACGATTAGGTCCCTAAAGCTAAAACATTTGCCCTTAGGTCCCTAATGTCCATTTATCATCAATTAGGTCCCCCAAGGTTTTCATTTTCCCCTTTGGATCCCTAATTTCTCTCTATTTCCATTGATGTCCTCAATTTTTCATTATTTGCAATTTGTCCACAAAATTTCCAAAATCTCCAATGTCATACCCCGACCCAGTTTGGTTGGAACCCCGTGAGCAACACACAACTCTTCTTGGTCTAAGAAGAATTTCCTCTCTTTTAGACCGCGAGTAGTCAGGCGTCCTTCTAACCTGATTTCCTAAAAAAACATTATACAATACTTGAGTAAATAAATATTTTTACGCATACCCATCTTAAGGTTTAGCTTTGAGGAATCTTCTAGAGTTTTGTCTCACTTTTTCCTGAAAGGGGTTAAAATAGAGGGGTGAATTTCTACAACTCAGTAGCGAGTGTTGGGAGTGAGTTTTCAAAATGTAGATCATTAAAACCATTTCAAAAATTTTCACCATTTTCAAAGCGTTTTGCCATTTTCATTTATTATGTGTGTTTAGCTCTTTTAACACATCCCCTTTCCTTGGGAGGCGATTAGCATACATACACATGCCTTTATCAAAAAGGGTACACACATTCACAAATGTAGTACTCCGACTACACCCACTTGGGGATTAATGCGACATTGTTGTCCATCCTGACAGAAGTCCATTCACTTCTACCTTGAGTCTGAGTGACGCCACATGTGCTCAGCCTTGAGACCCAAAATCACTTCATGTTCGTATGAGGATGGAGACCACATCCAGCCCACTCGCCCAGTCTCATGTGCAAGAAGCCCAAACACAGTAGCTTCAAGAAGGCCAAACACAGTAGCTTCATGACTAACTGGTACAAGAAACTACCCTTATCACCCACTACCAGGTCATCCAACAGTCATTGGAACACATCACTACCCCTTACGGGCATCTCGATGGTCCCGAACCAATGCACAAACTATAGTTTTTTCACATAATATCTATCATCTTTCGCACCAACAGTCTAACGATCCCAACACTCGACTCGGCCTGTAGTTGTTTGCCTACTGGTATGTTGACCTAGTCTTGGCTAACTGCCACTAGCCCATCGAGCCTTGTTAGTCCTGTCTTGGCACCATGGAAAATAACACATAATTTTCTAGTTTAATGAGAGTTTTCATGGCTCTTTTACTCATGTTTTTCTATGAGCTCCAGCCCATGCCCATTGGCCTTGGGCCCACTTCACGAGTTTTTCAAAAACTAGGACTTGAGCCCTATAAGCTCTAAATCGAGGTCCCCGACTTGTTGGAGCTATTCTAGCTCTCGTCAGGAAAGTCTCCCAAATAGTTTAAGTATTTACCCATAGTCAGGGGAGAATATTTTCGACAAAATTTCTTTTAGCTCAATGTACTCATCACACCAACCAGGTGTGATGATAGAGGTAGGTCCACTCACAAGTGGATTTTTAATTCTAAACTCATGTTCATCACCTCAATTGGGTATGATATTTAAATATGCCCACTCACAACCGGTAAGTAGGTTTTTCCTTTCATAAAAGTGAACTCATTATCCCAACCTGGTATGACGTTTAAAATGTCCCACTCACAACAGATAATTGGGTTTTTCCTTTCATAAAAGTGAACTCATAATCCCAACCGGGTATGACATTTAAAATGTCTCACTTACACGATGAATGTGGCATGTTCATCCCCAGTCAACTTTGCAAGTCCTGTTCGAGCTCATTTGCTCATGTCCTTATCCAAATTCGTTCTTACATGGTTGAGTATCCTTATAAGGAATGGCTTGGCATGAATAGCCCTTCTATTTCAATGTATATACAACTAGGCTCTTAGTTTAACTTATTGCAATTAGGTCCCTAAAGTCCATAATCTTTGACTTTAGGTCCCTAAATGCTTAATTATTTTTAATCAAGTCCCTGGGTTTCCAATATCCCTCTTAGGTACTTAATTTTCTCAAAATTGTAAATGGGGCTCAAATTTTCCAAATTTCCTAAATTGGCCTACAACTTTTCTAAAATTACTATTTTGACCCTAACTTCAAAAAATGGCCAATTGGTCCCAATTCTTTAAAAAATTGACCAATTGGTCCTCCAACATCTTTCTCATTGCCAATTGACCTTAAATTTTGAGAAATTGCATTTAGGTCCTTCAATTTTTTGAAATCCCTAATTTCCCCCGAATTCTTCCCCCTTTCTACTGATCGAATATGATTTCTTCAAATTGGTCATTCAAATGGGGTTAATTTCTAAAATTGTTGGCGTGAATCGGTTTCTATACTTCTATACAATCCAATTGAGCTTTAAATTGTATAATTTTAGTCCGAAATTAGCTCAAAAGGAGCTTCGCTGGAAAACTGTACGGAGAGAGAGAGAGAGAGAGAGAGAGAGAGAGAGAGAGAGAGAGAGAGAGAGAACTTCAAAAGCTTACAATAAGAGGAGCGTCAATCTGAGTTCTTGATCTAGGAAGTTAGCTCTTGTCCATATGGTCCTTTTAGGATCATGAATTTGGAAAATTGGTGTCAGGATCAATGGGAATTGATCAAGAAAATTTTACACTTTTGCTCTCTAGAACTGATTTGTTCTGATGATGAAAAGCATAATTGTCCGATCAAGTATGTTGACGAAAATTGGCCAGTTGAGGCCCAATTCGATCAGTTTTCTAAAATTAAAAATTTATAAATTAATCTAAATTCATTTTCTATCTAATGGTGGCGTTAATTTTCTAAATTGAAATTTTCAAGCCAACTAGAAAAATAAATTATCCAATTTAGTTTGCTATGGTTTAATTTGGTTCGGTCTGGTTCACCCTAAATCGGTGAGGTTTTCCCGTCCAATTTACTTCATGGTTCTTCCCCATGATTTTTATAACTTTTTGGTCACTTGGGATTTTCAAATTTCCCATTTTAACCCTTCTTTATCATTCTCGGTTCATTAAGTGTTTCAATTTTCCCATTTTAACCATAGCTCTGACTTGGGCACTTCTAGGTATGTATCCCATTCCCACATGTTACAACATCACTTAATGCTATCTTACTACTTACTCATTCCTTGGGTTTAACTTACTCCTGAGGCCCTTATGAGTATGCTCCATTTGTATTTGATCTTTTTACCTCAACCTGCATTTCATTTGTGAGTTATCTTCTTTTCCCAATTTAATTTGGTCCATAGCCTCTCCATTGGGATATATATGCCTCTATATGGCTTCCTTTATTGGTAGGCTTCCTCTTCTTTCCTAAGATTTCCTTTTTTTTCTTTGTCTTTGTGGTATCTATTTTTAAATCGACCCCATGACATCCTCTAATGTCATCCTCTCCTGCTTACCCATACTTTGGGAATCTTGATGGCATCTCTTTGGTACCTTGTCTTTATCCTTACTTGTAATCACTTCAAGTTTATTTTATTATGGAGGAATTTCAATCTCTTAATCCCCCCGTGGCTTGATTTTGGTCGCCAGTCCGTTTTTCGGCCATTAAATTTCTTTAAGAATTTTCTTCATCCTTATTTTTCGACTTTTGGCCCTTTCACTTCTCCCTTCATCACCAGGGTTTATATCCATGATTCTTATGAGGGTCAGTTCATTAACTGCATTGTCCCTACTACTCTCCTTGTCCAATTGTCTTGAGATAATTGTCTCTCGAGTTCACTCATCCTTGATGCCCATCCTGTCGCCCTTTGTAGGGTGTAGTCGTTACTACTTCTCGGTCCTTCTTAGGGCGTCGTGTATTCTCCTTGATCATTCAGTTATTACTAGTTGCTTACTACTTGGCTCCTCTGCTTTTCCAAAGTAGGTCACCCTTGCTATCATGAGACATCATATTTGTCATCCAATGTTCGGGGCTTGTCTTCTCTTGTGAAGGCGCTTCCTTCTTTGTTCCTAAATGGCTGGTACTTTCTTCTTAAGGGAAAATTTCCTTCATCTATACTTTGGTCCGTTTGCAATTTCTCAAGATCCTACCTTTGGTCCTTGTTGCCTTCCGTGACCCCTCCTCATATAGTTGAGGTATATGATCACATTATCCGAGAGTAAGAGTTTTAGGAGTTTGGAGTTTTTATTTATTAATAAGGAATACAATACGTTTGGGGCGTTATCCTTTTTACAATAGCTAGTTATGTAGTAGGTTGGGAAGCTACTATACTAAGTTCTTCATAAGCATCCTCCTTGGTAAGGTTTTAAGCCCTTGTTGGTGTTTCCAACATTAGGTTGGCTTCCTTCATACTCGGGGCTGTGTCTTCAACAGGTCCTAGAACCACACTCCTTGATGGTATTGGACACTTCCCTGCATAATGTCTCCACTCTCTACATCCAAAATAGGTTATCTCCCTACATATTCCTTTGTAGCTTCTACTATACATCTGGCATTGGAGAGCTTTTAGGGTCATCTTCCTTACCAGAACATGTTTTTGGGTAGTGTCGGTGACGTCAGTCCTAGTTTTCTTGGTTCCTTGTTTGGGAGCCATCCGAATATTTTGGTAGTTTTTCTCTTAGTTCTTATGTTATATAGTCTTGATAATGTATTTGAGGAACCTGGCTCTGATACCACTAAAGTTGTCATGCCCCAACCTAGTTTGGTTGGAACCCTGTGAGCAACCTGCCACTCCTATTGGTCTAAGAAGAATTTTCTCTCTTTTACACTGTGAGGAGTCGGGCGTCCTTCTAACCTAGTTTCATGGAATAGCATTATAAAAAACTTGAGTAAATAAAGATTTTTACGCATACCTCTCTTAAGGTTCATCTTTGAGGAATCTTCTAGAGTTGTGTCCCCCTTTTTCCTGAAAGGGGTTAAAAGGGAGGGGTGAGTTTCTACAACTTAGTGAGTAGATGTTGGGAGTGTGTTTTCAAAATGTATATCATTAAAACCATTCCAAAATTTTCACCATTTTCAAAGCCGTTTGCCATTTATTATTTGTGTTTAGCCCTTTTAACACATCCCCTTTCCTCGGGAGGAGATTAGCAAACATACATACGCCCTTTATCACAAAGGGTATACGCATTCGCAAATGTAGTACTCCGACTGCACCCACTTGGGGATCATCACGACTTTGTTGTCCACCCTGATAGAAGTCCGTCCACTTCTACCTTGAGTCCGAGTGACACCCCAGGCGCCCGACCCTCAGACCCAAAATCACTCTGTGTCCGTATGAGGACGGAGACCTTATCCAGCCCATTCACCCCGGTCTCATGCGTAAGAAGCCCAAACATAGTAGTTTTATGAAGCCCAAACACAGTAGTTTTATGAAGCCCAAACATAGTAGTTTTATGAAGCCCAAACACGATAGTTTCATGAAGACTAAACACAATAACTTCATGACTAACTAGTACGACAAACTGCCCTTATCGCCACGAGGTCGTCCAACAGTCCTTGGAACACATCACTATCCCTTACGGGTAACTCGATGGTCCCAAACCAAACTACATGCACAAACAATAATTTTTCAAATAATTTCCATTATCTTTGGTGTCGATGGTCCAACAGCCCCGGCACTCGACTCGACCTATAGTTGTCTACCTGACCGGTCCATCGACCTAATTCTGACTCACTTCCAATAGCCCATTGAGCCTTATCAGTCCTGTCTTGGTATTGTGGCAAATCACACAGAATTTTCCATTTTAATGAGCATTTTTATGGCGCTTTTACTCATGTTTGTCTATGAGCTCTCGCCCGTGCCCACTAGCCTTGGGCTCACTTCACTAGTTTTTCTAAAACTAGGCCTTGAGCCCTGTAAGTTCAAAATCGAGACCCTCGACCTATTGGAGTTGTTCTAGCTCTCATCACAAAAGTCTCCCATATAGTTTAAGCATTTGCACACAGTCAGGGAGAATATTTCTGGCAAAATTTCTTTTAGCTCAAAGTACTCATCAAACGAACCGGGTGTGATGATAGAGATAGGTCCACTCACAAGTGGATTTTCATTTCTAAAATCATGCTCATCACCTCAATCGGGTATGATATTTAAATATGCCACTCACAACCGGTAAGTTGGTTTTTCCTTTCAAAAAAGTGAACTCATCATCCCAACCAGGTATGACATTTAAAATGTTCCACTTACAACTGGTATGTAGGTTTTTCCTTTCATAAAAGTGCACTCATCATCCCAACCGGGTATGACGTTTAAAAAGTCACACTCACCCAATGACTGTAACTTGTTCATCCCCAATTAGCTTTCCAAGTCTTGTTCGAGCTCCTTTGCTCACATCCTTATCCAAATTCATTCCTACATGGTTTGAGCATCCTTATAAGGAACGACTTAGCATAAATAGCTCTTCTATTTCCATGTATTTACATTTAGTCCCTTATTTTACCTATTGCAATTTGG
The DNA here is from genome assembly GCA_030064425.1 of Trapa bicornis. Classification (NCBI taxonomy): domain Eukaryota; kingdom Viridiplantae; phylum Streptophyta; class Magnoliopsida; order Myrtales; family Lythraceae; genus Trapa; species Trapa bicornis. The sequence continues at coordinate 11,312,870 of CM057746.1, forward strand.
TCCCTAGAGTCCATAATCTTTGACTTTAGGTCCCTAAATGCTCTATTATTTTCAATCAAGTTCCCGGGGTTTCCAAATATCCCTCTTGGGTCCTTAATTTTCTCAAAATTGAAAATGGGGCTGAAATTTTCTAAATTTCCTAAATTGGTCCGCCAATTTTTCAAAATTACCGTTTTGCTCCTATCTTCCAAAAATGGCCAATTGGTCCCAATTCTTTAAAAAATTAACCAATTGGTCCTCCAACATCTTTCTCATTGCCAATTGACCTTTAATTTTGGGAAATTGCATCTAGATTCTTCAATTTTTCAAAATTCCTAATTTCCCTCAAATTCTTCCCCCAATTTCACCCCTTTCTACTGATTGAATATGATTTCTTCAAATTGACCATTCAAATGGGGTTAATTTCTGAAATTGGTGGTGTGAATTGGTTTCTATACTTCCAAACAATCCAATTGAGCTTTTAATTGAAGAATTTGAGTCCGAAATTAGCTCAAACAAAGCTTCGCCGAAAAATTGTACGTAGAGAGAGAGAGAGAAAGAGAGCGAGAGAGAAAGAGCTTCAAAAGCTTACCATCGTAGGTGCGGCGATCCGAGTTCTTTATCTAAGAAGTTACATCTTGTCCATAGGATCCTTCTTGGATTAAGCATTTGGACAATTGGTGTCAGGATTAGTGGGAATTGATCAAGAAAATTTTGTACTTTCTCTCTCTAGAACCGTACTATTCCAATGATGAAAAGTAGAATTGGCTTACCTTTCTCCTCTAGAGAGGTCGTGTGATTGCCTTGGGGGCTAGGGGACGACTTGACTTGGCTGTAGGAGGTCTGAATAAGTCAAATTTAGGTCGACCAAATTAGGGTAGCTCCAAACCGATAGAGTTACTTCACTATTTGATCTCACTAGTGCTTCTCCAGTGATCCTCGGGTCGAGTGGAGGTTGCCGTCAGGTAGCTGACTTCCTCTGGAATCTATAGGTCCTGAATTCACCTTTTAAAGTTGAGAGAAGTGTCCAAGTCCGAGCTCCGGTTCGAGCTTCACCGAAAAATGGAGCACTTATCCTTATTCGAAGTTTTGAGGTGTGTGAAGGATGAATGGATGGGAGTTATTTATATAGGGAGCTCGGGGCAACTCCGCTCTACCAGTTTTCATATTGGTTGAACTTATCCTCATCAGAAAATGCCATAATAAGAGGGAATATTACCTCGCCAGAAAAGGAAAGTTTTTCTACCATTGATGAATAGTGATGTCATCTGAAGGAAGATTATGACACTGGACCGGACCAGTCCGGTCCGACCGGGTACGGGGTAGAAAATCAGTTAGTTCTGGCCTAATTCAATCGATTTTCTAATATTAAATTTTCTAAATTATTCTAAATTCATTTTCTATCTAATGGTGGACTCAATTTTCCAAATTGAGATTTTCAAGCCACCAAGAAAAATGAATTATCCAATTTAGTTGACTATGGTTCAACCCAGTTCAGGTCTAGTTCACCCTAAACCAGTCTGGTTTTCCCATACAATTTACTTCATGGCTCTTCCCCATGATTTTTATTACTTTTTGGTCACTTGGGATTTTCCAATATCCCATTTTAATCCTTCTTTATCATTCTCAATTCATTAAGTGGTTCAGATTTCTTATTAAATTGATTCATTCTTTCCTAGTTTCCTTGATCTGAGATGACGAGTTCCACATCCAATTTCACCCAAATTCCATCAATTTATTTCATTTTGACCCACAATTCTTGGATTCACCAAATTGATCACCCAAACTTGGGCAATTGCCCCTATCATGCTCCTAATCGCTCCCCCCATCTCCCCACAATAATTTTAATCTTTAAATCACTTTAATCGAAGCCAATTTTAGCTCAAACAGAGCCTCGTCAGAAAAATTCTATAAAGAGAGAAAGCTAGGTTTCCTTACCGGTGAGGCGGCGGTAGTCGGAGCTCTTGATGTGGGCAGGTAGTGCTCTCCAAAGGGGTCCTTCTAGGGTCGATTGACTGGCCAATTGCATGTTGGAGCATCATGAATTGGATGAGAGAAGTTAAGGCAAGTTAGCCTCTACAACATTGAAATTCCGGCGACATAGGGTGGAATTGGCTTACCTCACAGGTGGTGGAGGACCTGGTATGAGTTGAGGAAGGCTGGGGAAGGGTCGATTTAGCTGCCTAGGGCCTGGGGTGATTGGGTTGCAGCACAAAGAGTTTGGCTCCTTCTCGGCTGAAGGAGAAAAAGTCCTATTTGAGCTCGTCGAAGCTCAGGTGGTGGTCCTTAGAATGAACTGAAGTCACAGTCATGTAGAGGACTTCTTCCTAGTTCCAAGGTCATAGTAGGGAGCTTCCAAGGTGGAGAAAAAGCTCGAAGCCGGAACTCTAGTTTAAGCTTCACCGAAAAGTATACCTCTTCTCCTTCTTCAATCGCTGGTGGGATGAGAAATGCAAGGGGATGGGTGCTCTTTATATAGGGTGCTCGACAACTGTCTAGGCTACCGGTTGGCGTAAGACTTAGCCCCCACCTCGCTCACCGGTGGTTAGACCGGAGCTTTTTTCGAGTCACCAGAGACTTTCTCTCTACCCCTTATCCCCTTTTCTCTATTAGCCAAGTGAGGAAGACCACACTATGCTGTGTGTGTGAGCTTTGCACACATCAACATGCCACATGGCATATCGTGATTGGCTGGCTTTGTAGACATGGCATCCTTCTTAGCAGCCTTGTCAGCCTTTGACTTGCTGAGTGGACACATGGTGACCTCCTATTAGTCACTTGCTCCCATGTGGCATCCTCTAATTGATTGATTTAAGTACATTAGATTTCCCTCTTGATGCATAGTGCCACCTCCACATGTCAGCCCTTGGTTGGTTGGGGTCATCCGACATGGCCCTGCCACGTGTCGATTGCCAATTGATCGATCATCGCTGAGGTGGACTTCCTCCTTTTACCATTGACCGAGGACACATGTTGCGTTCTAATTGGTCAACACTTCTAAGCACTGACGGAATGCTGACGGGTTGCGCTTCACCATGCATCACTTACTGATTGGTTGTGCCTGCTGACTAGGCGCTGACCTCACAGTGGTATGTTGACCAGTCTGGTCCGATTAGGTTCGATGACCCGAAATCGAAAATCGATAGGTTTAGGCTTGATTCGAGCGGTTTCCCAAAAATTAAAAATTCCTAAATTCTTTTAAATTCATTTTCTATTTGATGGTGGTTTCAATTTTCCAAGTTGATATTTTTAAGCCACATGGAAAAATGAATCTTTGAACTCGCTCTTCCCTTTTCAATTCAATTCGATCCACTTCAGGTTCGGTTTACCCCGAACAGGTCCGATGTTTCCATTTAATCCACTTTATGGTGCTCCTCCATTATTTTTGTGACTTATTTTCTACATGGGATTTTCTAAATTCCCATTTTAATCCTTATTTACCATTTCCGGTCTACTTGGATACTCAATTTTCTTTAAAACATTTGGGGTTTCCCCTTTTCATTTCCATATTTTGAAGGAACAGGGTTTACCACTCTCCCCACCTTTTAGGAGTTTTGTCCTCAAAATATGTACACATTGAACAGTTGAGGGTGCCTATTCCTCATGACAGACTCCATCTCCCATGTCTCCTCTTCTACTTGGCCGTTTTGCCAAAGAATCTTCACCATGGTAATCCTCTTGTTCCTTAGGTTTTTCTTTCGTTTGTCGAGGATTTGTATTGGCTTCACCTCGTAGATCTTGTCTTCCTCCAACTCAGATGGTGGTTGATCTAATACATGACTGGGGTTGGGCTCATATTTTTGGAGTACCGACACATGTAACACATCGTGTATTCTTTGCAGATCCGGAGACGACTCTAGCTTATATGCCATCGGTCCAACCTTTGCATTATGTCGTACGGACCGATGTACCTTGGTTTCAACTTTCCTTGTTGTTGAAACCTATGTATCCCTCTCCATGGTGATACCTTGATGAATACACGGTCTCCTACCTCAAGTTCTAGGTTATTCCTCCGATGGTCGACATAGCTCTTTTGTCGATCAGGGGCCGCCTTAAGCCAACTGCTTATTATTTGGATTTTCTCTATTGCATCCTCTATAAGCTCGACCTTCTCGAGCCTCCTCTCCCCTATTTCCTCCCACAATAGGGGCGTACGACATGGTTGCCTGTAAATCTTGTACGATGCTATCTATATGTTGGCTTGATAACTGTTATTATAGGTGAACTCTATGAGGCAGAAATACTCCTCCCAACTCTTATTCATCATTAAGCATATCCTCCAAGGTTTGGATCATCCACTTAGACTGCTCATCTGTCTGAGGATGGAAAGCGATGCTCATGTGGAGTTTGGTTCTCAGGGTATCCTGTAAGTTGGACCAAAACTGGGAGGTGAACCTCGGGTCTTGGTTCGATACTATGCTTATCGGGACCCCATGGAGTTTTACGATCTCTCCTACATATAGGGCAGCCAGCATTTCCATAGAGTCAGTTACCTTTATCAATGGGAAATGGACAAACTTAGTTAATCAGTCTACAATGACCCATACTGAATCTCGTCCCCTTCTTGTCAATGGAAATCCTGTCACAAAGTACATGGTGATGTGTTCCCATTTCCATTTGGGGATCGGTAGGGGCTGCAACAATCCAGAGGGCTTTTGATGTTTTGTCTTAATCTATTGGCACGACAGGCACCTTTCCACGCACTCCACGATATCCCTCTTCATTCCCCTCCACCAGTACCCCGATTTTAGGGTACGATACATTTTCTTGCTGCTGAGATGCATGGCATATACCGAATCGTGCACCTCCTCCATTATCAATCTCCTCAACTCCTTATCATTCAGTACACAGATCCTCCCCTTGAAGGTTATCAGCCTGTCATTCCTAATCATAGAATCTTGGGTCTGCTCTTTGGCATTCGGGTTTGAGTGCAGTCGAAGCTCCTCGTCCTGCCTCTGTAGGGCCCTTATTGGTCCACCATGCTGGGTCATACGACATTGTTGGGCACTTAGCATCATTTACCTCCATCCACGCTGAGGTTCACCCTCAAGCAACATAGTTGTTTTAGCAAGGGCAAATAGCCCATCCTTATCAAAGCCACTCCTATGTGATACTTGCGGCTAAGTGTAGCCGCAACCACATTAGCCTTATTGGGGTGATATTCTATCATTAAATCATAATCGTTTACCAACTCTATCCACCTCCTTTGCCATAGGTTGAGATCCTTCTAGGTTAGGAAATACTTCAGGATCTTGTGGTCAGTGTATATCCGACACCTAACCCCATACAAGTTGTGTCACCAAATCTTGAGGGCAAACACTATTGCCACCAACTCCAAGTCATGGGTGGGGTAATTTCTCTCATGCATCTTCAATTGTCGAGAGGCATATACGATGACCCTTCCCTGTTGCATTAGGATGCTAGTCCTTGTCCAGACGCATCACTGTACACCATATACTCCTCCACATTTGGGTCGGGTAATGCCAGTATCGGGGCTGTTGTCAAATGAGACTTAAGCTTCTGGAAGGACTTCTCACACTTATCATCCCACTTGTATTCTACCTCTTTCCTCGTGAGATGAGTCAGCGGAGCTACAATTTTGGAAAAATCCTCCATGAACTTTTAGTGGTATCTCGCGGGTTCGAGGAAGCTGCATATCTCGATGGGGTTGGTGGGTGCCTTCCAGTTAGATATCATTTTTATATTTGATGGGTCTGCCTTTACTCCATCCTTTGACACGATATGCCCTAAGAAGTCCACTTCTTGTAGCCACAACTTGCATTTTGAAAATATTGCGTAAAGTCGATTTTCTCGTAAAATGCTCAGGGTGATCTCCAAGTGTGCCTCGTGCTCCTCTTTAGTTTGTGAGTATATGAGGATATTGTCTATAAATACTATCATGAACTTGTCCATGTAAGGTAGAACACTCGGTTCATTAGGTCCATAAAGGCTACGGGTGCGTTTATTAGTCTGAAGGGCATCACTATGAACTCGTAGTGCCCGTATCATGATTAGAATGCATTTTCAATTGCTGGCCCCGACCGTAGGTTAATATTGGAAAAGTATGCAGCTCCCTTTAGCTGATAGAATAAATCGTCGATTCTCAGGAGATGGTACTTATTCTTGATAGTCACCTAGTTTAGTTTTTTGTAGTCAATGCATAGTATCATACTCTCGTCATTTTTCTTCACGAACAAGACCGATGCACCCCATGGAGATTGACTCGGGCGTATAGAACCCCTTCTTAGTAGCTCATCCAACTATTCCTTAAGCTCCTTGAGTTATGTGGGTGTCATACAGTAGGGGGCTTGCGATATGGGGTGTGTTCCTAGCACCACCTCTATTGCGAACTCCAGTTGGCGATCCGGGGGTAGTCCTGGTAACTCTTTAGGGAATATGTCCGGGTAGCGGTTTACTACTGGGATCTCTTCTGGTCCTTTCCTCTCTGAATCCTCGCTCGTGATTAGAGTGAGGAATAACTTACATCCCTTTCGCAGCATGGCATACACCTTTATGCATGACACCAGGTGTACTCTCACTCTCCCCTTGTCTCCTTCGAACAATGCTCCCTCCATCCTTGGACTGTGGAACATTATTTTCTTGTTCCCGCAATCAACTTTCGCCTGGTGAGTGCTCAGCAAGTCCATCCCCAAAATGACCTCCACTTTCCTTAGAGGTAGCGGAATCAAGTCTGCCTCCAAAGTTACTCCCCCTATCTAAACTTCACATTCCTCTAGGAGTTTGTTTCAGGCTAACGCCTCTCGCAACGGTGTAAGGATATTGAGGGGGGCGTGAGAGGCGTATGTTTCCCAAGAAGGATTGGATCCAAGTTTTCCTTGATGAAGGGTCATTTGACCCCCCGAGTTAAAAAGGTTGTATACTTCTCTTCCAAATAATCGTAGATTCCTAGAGTGGAAAATTTATCAGAATTTCTTGAGATAATAGAACTTTCATTTATTCAAATATAAGGACAACATGTTGCAGTTTACATACTTGTTTTAAAGGGAGGGGCTAGGACATACCAGTTACTACGATGAGGGTCCTTTCGGGCCTCTTCTTGAGTGAGGATGTACAACCTAGTGGGAACTCTGGTGATTGCTTCCCTTCCCTCGTTGGGTGCCCTATGATTTCTAGGAGGTGGTTGAGGGGTGTTCCACTGGGCGTTGCCTCAGAGGGCTGAGCAGTTCCTTGCATAAGCCCAAGTTGTCTCCATCCAAAACATGCATGGCACTTGGGGCAGTAGGGGCCCTTCCTCTAAGTTGTCGCACTCATCTCCCTGTGGACGTGATAATCCTCCCCTTGTCTTTGGAACCTTGCGTTGGTCCCCTACCATGGCCCACCTTGCTCCCCCCGGCTAACCCTGCCACTTTGGCCCCTTTTTTCCTTGTGTTTGACATGTTCCATCCGGTGGCACCTCGTTTTCCCTAGACGCTCCTACTCATGGGCCATGCTAACAATAGCGGCCAAATTCGTAGGGCATCCCAATACCCTCATTCGGTCACTCACATCCATAGAGAGTCCGTCTATAAACGTTTGGCCGATATCTACCAGTCCAGCTAAGTCGGGAGCGAAGGGTCTTAGCTCATTAAACTTGGTTTCATATTTTGAGACCGTACTTTCTCCCTGTCGGAGATGGAAGAACTCCTGTTTCTTCTTGTTGACCAGGTGGGGGGGGGGGGGGGGGCTAGGTATTCCTTAGAATATCTTTCTTTGAATTCTTCCTAGGTGGGCACAATTGAGGAGAGGCTCCTCACGTTATCCCACCACCTCTTGGCACTAGATTTTAGGAAGAATTTGACTAGGGTCACCATCACATCTAGGGTGGTCTTATGATCCCCATGAACTTTTAAAGGCTTGATAGCTAATCCATAGCTACTGTGACATCTTTCTCCACATGAAAGGGCTTACACCCCAACTGTCGGAGTGTCTTCAGGTACATTGGGATGTCGAAAAGAGGAGGGGTGGGGGTAGAGGGGGACTAGAACTACACTTCCTCAGGCTAGGTGTGAGACTCGGAGTCCATGCTAGGTTTGAGGTTGAGGTTGGGTTTTCCAAATACCTTTATGAACTTCTCGTATAACAACTAGTGTTCTGAGCTGGATCCTGGAGGAGTCTGCAACTGTCACCCCTCTATAAGGGAGTTTTCGATAGAGTCTTCAACTGCCGCCCTAGTTCTCTTGGTTCCTCTCCTAGGAGCCATGTTTGAGTTTAAAATTTTTTTCATTAGTTTTTAGGTTATAAAGCCACGACAATGCATTCAAGGGAACCCAGGCTCTGATAGCATCCAAGTTGTCACGCCCCGACCCGGCTTGGTGGGAACCCCATGAGCAACCCACCACTCTTCTTGACCTAGCAGAATCACTTCTTTCCAGATCACGAAGAGTGAGGGATATTGTCTACCGTTGTTCCCTGGAATAACATTATATAAAACTAATAGTACTTGAGTTTAGAGGTTTGTTAGGGGAAGCTCTTGAAAGACTGTCTCTTTCCTAAAATCTTAAAGATAGATTTGTTTGGACTAATAATTAATTTGTAATGCTTCATCATTTTCACATCCTCCTAGTGTGTTGTTCATGGAATCGAGTTGACACACAATCACACACCCTTTTTATCACAAAAAGGGATCACACATTCACAAATTCGTCCCTAACTATTCCACTTGTGGACGTGAGCGCCTTTACCATCTACCTTAATAGAAATTCATAACATCTACCCTGAGTTTGAGTGGACATTAGTTGTCTAACCCTCAGACTCGAGCTATACATCATGTCTGCAATGTGGGATGAGACTTCTTCCCCCTCTAAACTCAGCCTTAGTGCACGTGAAGCTCCTGGAGGCTCTTAACATACTGGACGATGGACCATCCTTAAGCTCCCTCGGTCGTCCAACAACCCTCAAAACCACCACTACCCCCATACAGGGTGTCTCGATGGTTCTACATCTCATGCATGAACAATCAATAGTTTTCATTAGTTACAACCATCTTATTTGGTGTTACTAGCCTAATGGACCCGACATTCCGACTTCGACTCCCTAACTACTAGCCCAACGAGTTATGTGGCTCGACTTTGGCTTAACAGCTACTAGCCCAACGATTTTGGCTGTCCAGCTTCAGCACATTAACTAAATCACACATAATTATCCAATTTCATGAGAGTTTCCAAGCACAAAAGCCTTATCTTATCGACAGGCCTATGCCCGTAACCATTGGCCTTGGGCCCACTCGAGCGTTATTAACCCGACTATTGCATATTCCACACAATATCCAGCTAGCCTCCCAAAAGTTTTAAGCTTGTTCAATTAGTCAGGGGAGGGTGGTACAGGAAAACCATTTTCAATTTGGGAATACTATACCCATCAGCCCAACTAGGCGTGATGCTAGACCCACTCACATAGGGTGGTGTAACTTGCTCATGGCGGTGTCTTGGCTGGCCACGCGCTCTCGTGCATGATTCTTGAGCTGCCCTTCTTGTACAGTACGAGCATTAATATTAGTACAATTTGTAGGAAAGACCCCATAATTGTTGTATTGGCAATTTGGTGCTTAATTATATTGTAATTACGATTAGGTCCCTAAAGCTCAACAATTTCCCCTTATATCCCTAATCTCCCATTTATCATCAATTAGGTCCCCATGGTTTTCATTTTCCATTTGGGTCCCTCATTTCCCTCTATTTCCAATCAAGTCCTAAAATTTTCATTATTTGCAATTCGATCTCAAAATTTCCAAAATCTCCAATTTCACCCAAATTCCCTCAATTTGTTGCATTTTGATCCCTGAATCTTGGATTCACCAAATTGATCACCCAAACATGGGCAATTACCCCTTATCATGCAACTAATCGCTCCCCACATCTCCAACAATAATTTTGACCTTTGAATCACTTTAATTGGTGTCGATTTGAGCTCAAACGAGGCCTCATCAGAAAAAGTCTATAGAGAGAGAAAGCTCGGTTTCCTTACTGGTGAGGGGGCGGTAGTCAGAGCTCTTGATGTGGGCTAACATGCCCCGACCTAGTTTGGTCGGATCCCCATGAACAACCGGCCACTCTCTCGATTTATTAAAGGTTTTCCCCTCTCTAAACCGTGAAGAGTAAGATGTCCTTTTTACCTGTACCTTTTCTTGAATAACATTTATCAAAACTAAATATATTAACCTTACATACATGTCTTACAAGTTCAGCTATTGGAAGGTCTTTAGGTTGGTTTTCCCTCGATTACCTGAAAAGGGGTAAATGGAAGGGGTGAGTTCGACAACTCGGTGAATTGTTGGGAGGGAGTTTTCATAAACCATAACATCTTTAATCGGAGTGTACCAAACTCCTAATTTTCTTTAAGAATATTCTTTCCTCAAATTCCAGCTTTCATAACCTTTACTCTGCCAAGGGTGACATTTTCTTTCAAAATTTTATTTCCAAACATTATTGCAAGGTTTTACCATTTCTATTTCCAAGGATTCTCAAATCCTTTCCAAGGTTTTCATAACCTTTTTCCCATTTCCATATTAGGTGTGTTTTACAAACAACACACTCTTCATTAGGAAGCGTACACACATATTCGCGAGATGTAGTTACGTCGACTATACCCACTTGTGGATTGGAGCATCTTTACCATCCACTTTGATAGAAGTCCCTGACTTCTACCCAGAGTCTGAGTGAACATCTCTGACATCCTACCCTCATACCCAAAATACTTCGTGTCCATATGAGGACAGAGACCTCATCCCGACCCCACCCTAGTCTCATGCGCATTAAGCTACGTCGAGCTTCCCTGACTACTGGCACAACAAACTACTCTTATCTCCACCATGTCCTCCATTAGCCCCTAGGATGCATCACTACCCCTCTTGGGCGTCTTGATGGTCCCAAAACTCAAGTGCATGCATAAACAATAATTTTTCCACATGACATTTATCTTTGGTGCCACTAGTCCATAAACCTCGACTCTTAACTCGACCTGCAGCTGTTTGTGTAAGCGGGTCCTTCGACCTAGCCGTGACGCACTATCACCGGTCCATCGAGTATGTCATCCCTATCATGTACCATGACAAAATCACACATTCCATTCATGTAGAATTTTCATGGCATAAATATCACATGTTTATTTACTAGCTCCTTCTCATGCCAACTGGTCTTGGGCCCACTGTACGTGATTTTCCAAAATCGGGCATTTTACTCGTCAAGTTCCAAAACTGAGGCCTCTGGCCTATTTGAGCTCTTCTAGCTCTCGTCAAGAAGGTCTCCCAAAATTTTTAAGCATTGGCACACAGTCAAGGGAGAACACTTCTGACAAAAATAAACTTTCCATCCATCACACCAACCGGGTGTGATGACATCTCCGCTTACAACTAATAAGCGGGTTTTCTACTTCCTTCTAGGAAGTCCATCATACCAACTGGGTATGATCTACTTACAATTGGTAAGTAGTTTTTCCGCATAGTTCTTACATAGCTCCAATTAGGTGTGATGTCAAAATTCCACATAGAAGTGGTTTTTTATTTCTGATGTGCTCATCATCCCAACCGAGTATGATGTGAATAAATCCACTCACCCATTAACCGTGACATATTTGCCCTCGGTTGATTTACCCAAGTCGACACGAACTTCTCTTACTAGCGTTCTGATCCTTTGTGCTCCTACACAATTTGGACAACCATATCTATTAATACTTGGTATAACAGTCATCGTTCCTTACGTATGAACGACTAAACTCAAAACTTTTAGCTAATTACATTTAGGTCCCTCAATTTCCCCAAAATGTCCCCTAATTCCCCCCTTTGAAACTAGCCAAATTTGATTTCATCAAATTGACCATTCAATCATGGTTAATTGCTCCAATTGAAGTTATGGATTAGTTCCTACACTTCCATACAATTCAATTGAGCTTTAAATCACATCATTTGGGACTGAATTGAGCTCTAACGGATCTTCACCAGAAAAGTGAACTTAGAGAGAGAAAGCTTCGAAATCTTTTTGATGGAGGTGCGACAGTCTGATCTCTTTATTGGGGAAGATAGCTCTCTTCCTGAGGTATCTTCTAGGATTAAGAATTCCTACAATTGACCTCGAATTGATGGAGAATTTTGTCAGTGAAATTCTGCAGTTTCTCTCTCAAACTCTGACATGCAATGATTGAGAAGGGCCGAATTGGCTTATCTTTCAGCTCAATTGAGGTCGTCTAAGGGCTGAGGAGACATTGGGACAACTTGGTTTGGCTAGAGGAGGGCTGAATTCAGCCAATTTTAGCTTGGTCGAAAAAGGGAAGCTTCGATCCGCCAGAGCTTCTTCACTGTTTGATTACGCCGGCTCTTCTCCAGTGATCCTCAGAGCAAATGGAGACTACCATCGAGTAGCGGAATTCTCCCCAAATCTAAGGAATCCAACCTAGCCTTCTAAGGCTTAGAAAAATGCCCAAGTTGGAGCTTTGGTTTGAGCTTCATCAGGAAATTGGAGAAGTAGAGAGAGAGGAGTTTCCAAGTATGATGAGGATGAATAGGGATGAGCTCTTTATATAGGGAGCTTGGGGACTCTCTGGTTGTCCAATTGGTGCCTTTATGACGATCATTCATAGCCTAAAATGCCCTAAGTGAAGACTTTTAACATTTATCGGCGCTATTAGCTTTTTTGGCGAGTGAACAGTGTTGTCATCTAAAGGAAGAAGATGACACTGTTTTGAACTGGACCGGACTGGTCCGAACTGGGTTTAATTCTTAAACCGACCAATACATGCTCGATTCGACCGAGTTTTTCAAAATTAAAATTTTTAAAATTTTTCAAAATTCATTCTCTATATAATGGTTGCTTCAATTCCCCAATTTGAATATTTTAATCCACCTAGAAAAATGAATTTAGAAATCGGTTCAATGATGGTTTAAACCGGTTCAATCCAGTTCAGGTCCGGTCCATCTAAACCTATTTGGTTTTGTCTTCCAAATTGTCCCAATGTCCTTTTCCATGACTGTTATGACTCTTTAGGTCACTCGGAATTTACAAAGTTCACATTTTGCCCTTTCTCTAACGGTTGGGGTTCGTGAACCCATACGGTTTTCTCACCTAGGTTGACTGGTTCTTTCCCTGATTTTCCTTCTCTTTAAGGGACGTGGTTTACAACTCTCTCCTCCTTTTAGAAGTTTTGTCCCCAATACTTATTTAGCATCCTTTGTATAGAAAATAACTTCTATTGATTTTAACTTGGAGTTTGTTTGACATGCTAACACTTCGGTTATTTTCACTTAGCTCCTTTATAACATGTACTTAAGGAATTTCATTTCCTTTCCATTGTTTACTCATTCCATAGAGTTTATCCTAGCTAAGCATATCTTACCTACGAGTACAGGGTTATATCCTTAGGTTCACATTTTTCTTTGCTTAAAGCTAAATTCTTTCCCTTAAGGTGCTTTACTCAGGATTTCAAGATTGGGAGTTCCAAGATGCCCAATCGTTCCTGTGTCTAGTTATTCTCTTTATCATTAAAACCCTTAGCTCGGTGTTCTTCCGAGCATTTTGTACTTATTTTCACAGGTTTTAGTGTTATTACCCCTTCGTCCTATTTTGACCATTCCTTCATCCGTCATTTATTACAACTTCGGTCAAAATTATGTCTAACCTCATCATGCTTACCAACTGCTTCTTCCTTACTTGAGTCACATTTTTCCTCAAGACTGTTGGGCTTACATGCCCCTTACAACATGACATACTCTAGAACCTTTCTTTGACCATTTTAAATTTTAGAACACTTCCATAATGGTTGTTCTTAACTTTCCAAACTTTCAGGGATCATATAACTTCATTCCTCTTTTCGTTTGGTAGTATTCCTCGACTACCCATACCGTTATCCAATCAACTTACATAATCGTGTCAGTTTTTCATACCCACTCGTCCTTTCCCAACTTCCTTATTGGGTCTTTTCGGTTCCAATTATTGGGTTTCTAGATGATTTACCGATACGTTGGGATTCTTCCCTTCTTAGGTCATTCCTCATTCCTAGTGGCATCCTTTATTTAAGGACTTTCCCTTTCTCTAAATCCATTCTCACTTGCTCGTGACCATTTCTTGATTATTTATTCTGAGTTGATCCCTTTTGGTCTACCTGTCGATTGCTTTATTTGGGAAGTTTCCTTCTTATGATTTTGTTCTCTACTATGTGCCTCAAAGTAGAGACTTTCACCATTGGAGCTACACGTTCAACCTTCTCAACATTTCTTGCAAGTTCCCTTTTTCTTCTTCTCTCTACACCTTTTATATTGGGGCATCTACCCGCTTTCAATCCTCCATTATGTTAAAATCTCCATTTCATTTCTTATTCCCTATCTAAGAACTTCCTACCATTGGTCTACTCTTTTGGGCTCCATTAGGTGATCGTGGACTACGACCAGTCTTGATGTCGGTGGAAGTTTATTTTATTCACTTCTAAAGTGGAGGGCTTACCTTTCCGAGGTTTCTCATGTGTTCTTTCCTCTATTCCTTTGTTATGGGTAGTTTGTCCCTTTCCTACTTGTCACTATGTCCTCTATTGCAATCTTCCTACTTACCTGTTTTTTGGGTTTAACTTACTCCTTGGGTCCTCCTAGTGCGCTTTCCTTGGTTCTTTCACCTCAGCATGTTCTTCATTTCCTCATCCTTTGTCACTTGGTCCATTACTTCTTGGTCGGGACATGTATGCCTCCCTACAGTTTCCTTCCTTGAGAGAATCCTTCCCTTTCTTTCCCAAAATTCCTTTTTATTCATCCTTGAGGGCATCTAAGCTTAAATTTACTTTCCTGACATCTTTAGATGCCATCCTTCTTGTTTTCCCTTTCTTTGGAGATTGGGTGGATTTATCCTTAGAATTTTTCTTTTACTTGTATCTCATCACAAGTTTATTATTGTAGGAAATTAAACTTTTATTTATTGTAATGATAGTGAATTACAAGGTTTGGGCTATATTTGTCATGCCCTGACCCGGTTTGGTCGGATCCCCATGAACAACCTACCACTCTCCCGGTTTATTAAAGGGTTTCCCCTTATTATAATCCATAAAGAGTAAGGCGTCCTTTAAACCTGCACCATTTCATGGAATAGCATAATCAAAACTACATGAAATTTTAAACTTTACATACCTGTCTTACAGGCATCTTAGTTGATTGTCTTTCAAGGTAGGCTTTCTGGAATTTCCTGAAAGGGATATAAGGGAGGGGGTGAGTATGACTACTCAGTGAATGGGTTTTTAAAGGTCTACTTTTAACTTTTAAGAAAAATATTTATATGGATTGTGCCAGACTCCTTTCTTTTCAAAAATCCCTTCATTTAAAAATTTGGGTTTTTCCATTCTTTCTTAGTTACCAGTGTGTCATCACCCAACACACATCCTTTATCATGAAGGTTAGACACATTCGCAAGTCAATATCACTACTGAACCCACTAGTGGCTTTGGAGCGACTTTTCCTGCCACCCAGATAGAAGTACAACCACTTCTACCCTAGGAATGAGTGGATGTACGCGACATCTGACCCACAATCCCGAAATCACTTTTTCGTGTCTGTATGAGGACAAAGACCACATCCTATCCCCACCCCGGTCTCATGCGCTCGGTGCTACTCCAGATTTCGCACAAACACCTGGAACGACGATCTGCCCTTATATTCATCGGGTCATCCAGGGCCCTTAGGACACATCACTACCCCTCATGGGCGTCTTGATGATCCCGTACTCATAATGCATGCACAAACAATGTTTTCTTATCAAGCCATGTAATATGTGATGCCACTGGTCCAACAGCCTCAACTCTCAACTCAATCTGCAGTTGTTTATCTTGACTAGTCCGTCGACCTGTCATGTCACACTGCCGCTAGTTGACTGAGCATGTCGGTCCTATCTTAGTACCATGGCCAAACAATTCACTTATTAATTTTTATGGCACATATATCATGTTCATTTACGAGTTCCTGCTCGTGCCAACTGGCCTTAGACCCCATGTAGGATATTTTCAAAAAACTGGGCATTCTAGCCCTCAAGTTCCAAAATCGAGGTCCCCGACCTATAGTTTAAGCTCCCATCAAGAAGGTCTCCAAAATAGTTTAAGCATTTGCCTACAGTCAGGGGAGAACACTTCAGACAAAATAGGTTTTCACTGTCTATTATACCAACCGGTATAAGAATATCTCCGTTCATAACCGATGAACAGGTTTTCAACTTCCTTCGAGAAAGTCTCATCATACCAACCGGGTATGATCTACTTACCACCAGTAAGTAGTTTTTCCGCATAATTTTCACATCACTTTCTCTACGTGGTGATGATTAAAATACCACTAAATAGTGGGTTTTTATACCGAGGTACTTATCATCCCCTACCGGGTATGATATAAAATTTTCACTCACAACCGGTAAGTGGTTTTTATCTTTAAGTTGTGCTTATCATCCCAACCGGGTATGATGTTAGTAGACCCACTCACTCGTTAACGCAGTAAATTCCACTTGACCGGTTCTTTGTATTCACGCGAGCTTGTCCATGCTGGCATTCCCAATATTTTGAGTTCCTACACGACATGAACATCCTTCTTCATTATTACTTGGCATAACAGCCTTCAGTCATTTCCAATGAATGAGAAAACCCAAACTTTTAGTTATTTGCAATTAGGTCCTTAAAGTTATTTCTCTTTAACTTTAAGTCCCTAATGTCGGTTTTTCCTCAAATTGAGTCCCATAACTTTTAAAATTTATCTTGGGACCTCAATTTATTCAATTTCACCAAAAAGGGGTTTAATTTCCCAAATTTTCAATTTGTTCCCCCAATTTTTCCAAAATTACCATTTTGCCCTTCCTTCACAAAAATGGTAAGTTTTACCCCAAATTTTCCAAAATTCCTCAATTGGTCCTCCAACATTATTTTCATGCCCAATTGACCCTCAATTTCATAAAATTGCATTTAGGCCCTTTGAATTTTGAAAATCCCCAAATTTCCCCCAATTTCAACTCTTCAACACTGTTGAATTTGATTTCATCAAATTGACTAATCAAACACCTCTATTTGTTGAAATTGAAGTTGAAATTGAGTTCCTACATGTTCATACGATTCTAAGGAACTTTGAATCGCAGATTTTAACGCCGTAACGAGCTTAAACGGAGCTTCACCAGAAAATAGATTGTAGAGAGAGAAAGCTTCGATTTCTCACCGGTGAGGGCACGACAATCCGAGCTTTCGATCTGGGCAGATAGCTCTCATCTTGAGGATCATCCTAGAATCAAGAATCACATCAATTGATGCTGAATTGAGTTAGAATTTCATCATTGAAATTCTGATGGTTCTCTCTCTAGCACCAGCCGGAAATTGCAGAGGGGAGTCGAATTGGCTTACCTTTCAATCCTAATTCGGTCGTGGGAGGGCTGATGAAGTGTTGGGAGGGCTTGGTTTGGTCTGAGAAGGGCTTGAAATGGCTGATTTCAGCTTCACCAAAATAGGGCAGCTTCGGTCCGCCAAAGCTACTTCACTGTTCCATCATGCCGGCGCTTCTCCATCGATTCTCGGATTGACTGGAGTTTGCTATTAGATAGCTATCTTCTACTCGGTTCTAAAGAGCTCAACCTCTCTTTATGAGGTTAAGAAAAATATTTACGTCGAAACTCTGGTTCATCAGGAAATGGAGCAGTAGAGAGAGAGAAGTGTTTAGGTGTGAGGAGAATGAATGGGAATGACCTCTTTATATAGGTGTAAAATCGTGTATTAAATGGGAGAGATTTATTATTAGTATTAATATTGACATAAATTATTGGAATTAATACAAATAATTTAATACCGGTATTAAATTATTGGTATTAATTCCAATAATTTAATTTCGGTATTAAATTATTGGTATTAATTCCAATAATTTAATTTAGGTATTAAATTATTGGTATTAATTATAATAATTAAATATATATTAATTTATGACTATTTATGATAAGGCATACGTTCGCATAAAAACTTTTGACCGAAATTTCGGGTTACAAAAAAAAAATCATACTTCCCAGGAGGTCACCATCCTCACACTACTATTGGGCAAGCATGCTTAACTTCAAAGTTCTTATGGATTCTTGTTCACCTGAACCAATTTGGTTTTTCTCTTTTAATTTGTCTTAAATTTCTTTTCCAAGGTTTAATGAACCCTTTGGATCACCTGGAAGTTGTAACTTTCTAAATTACTTGTTCCCAAATGATCGAGTTTGTAAACCGGCTCGATTTTCTTACTCGGCTTGATCGGTTCTTTCCAGGTTTTCCTTAACTCAAAAGTGCGGGGTTTCCAATATTTGTCAATGAGAGCTATGGTAAGTACTAGCTATGGTACTAGGATCATTATGCACTTCCTCTTGGGTGAGGTTGTATACTCTAGTTGGTACCCTCGATGTAGTGGCCATGTCTTGTTCTTCGTCTAGTGCCCTTGGGTTCCCTTGAGGTGGTTGATGGATACTTCGGCATGTATTACCTCGAAGGACTAGACAACTCTTTGCAAAGTGTCTAATCTATCCACATTCGAAGCATGCTCGACATGACCCTTCATGGTTTTTCCAGCACCTAGGGAAATAGGGGTTTCTCCTATATGGGGTTGTACTTGCCTCCATTTAAGCATGATAACCATCATTTCTCCTAAAGGGCCCCATTCTTGTCCCCCATCTTTGCCCACTAGGCTTCCTTTGACTACTCTCACTATTCTATCCTCTTTCTTCCTTCTGGTCGGCTTGCTTTATCCGGCAGCGTCTTGTTTATACCAGATGCTCACACTCATGGGCCATGTTGATGATGGCAGCCAAATCCGTGGGGTGTCCTAATACTCCCATCCCATCTCATATGTCCATGTTGAGACCGTCCATGAATCGTTGGCAAATATTTGTCGATTCGGTTTAATTTGGAGCAAAAGGTCTTAACTCATTAAATCTAGTCTCATACTTCCAGATGGTGTGGGATCCCTGTCGGAGTCGAGAAAATTCTTATTTCTTCTCATTGATCAGATGCGGAGCTAAGTATTCCTCTGAATGCATCTCCTCGAATTACTCTCAAGTGGGTGTAGTGGCATGCAAGCTTCTGACATTATCCCAACACCTCTTCGTACTAGCTTCCATGAAAAACTCTATCAGGATTACCATATCTTCTGATGAAATCTTGACTATTCCCATGAGTTTCTTGATGTTGGCTAGCCAGTCCATAGCAACTCCAGCATCCTCTCCTAGGAATGGCTTACATCCTAGTTGTCAGAGAGTTTTGAGGTATTTGGAGATGTCAACTAGAGGAGGAATGCTAATAGGAGAGGGATGAGATTGTACTTCCTTGGGCCTAGCTCGAGAGTTGGTGTCCTGTTTAGGACGTCCAAACACTTTAGTGAATTCCTCGTACAATCTCTGGTGTTCCGAGTTTAGTCCTTGTGGAACTGTCTGGGTTTCTTAGGGAGTTTCTACAGGAAGAGATTGTTGGGTAGTGTCAGCAACTGCGACTCTTATTATCTTGGTTCCTCTCTTGGGAGCCATCTAAAATTTTAAAATTTATTCCTATTAGTTACTATGTTATATAGTCTTGATAAGGTATTCGAGGAAACAAGCTCTGATACAACTCAAGATGTTACGCCCCGACCTGGTTTGGTCAGATCCCCGTAAACAACCCGCCACACTCTCGGATTATTAAGGGTTTTCCCCTCTCTAAACCAAGAAGAGTAAGGTGTCCTTTTTAGTTGTACCTTTCCTTTAATAACATTTATCAAAACGGAATATATTACCTTACATATCTGTCTGGTAGGTTAAGCTATCGGAAGGTCTTTAGGTAGGTTTTCCCTCGGTTACCTGAAAAGGGGTAAAGGGAGGGGGTGAGTTCGACAACTCGGTGAATGGGTGTTGTGAGGGAGTTTTCATAAATCAAAACATTTTTAATCGTAGTGTGCCAAACTCCTTATTTTCTTTAAGAATGTTCTTTTCTCAAATTCAAGTTTTCAAAACCTTTACCTTACCAAAGGTCACATTTTCTTTCAAAATTTATTTTCCAAACTTTATACCAAACTTTTACCATTTCTATTAACAAGGATTCTCAAATCCTTTATAAGGTTTTATAACCTTTTTCCTATTTCCATATTAGGTGTGTTTCACAAACAACACATGCAGTTATGCTGACTGCACCCACTTGTAGATTGGAGCATTTTTACCATCCACCTTGATAGAAGTCCTTGACTTCTACCCAGAGTCTGAGTGAACGTCTTGGACGTCCTACCTCAGACCCAAAATAAACTAAAAGGGATCAAAACTGCATATGAGGTCAAAGACCTCATCCCGACCCCACCTCGGTCTCATGCGCATTAAGCTACGTCGAGCTTCCCTGATTGCTGGCATGACAAACTACCTTATCTCCACCATGTTGCCTAGTAGCCCTTAGGTACATCACTATGCCTCTTGGGTGTCTTGATGGTCCTGAACATCAAGTGCATGCACAAACAATAATTTTTCCACATGCCATTTATCTTTGGTGCCACTGGTCCATCGACCCCGACTCTCAACTCGACCTACAGTTATTTGTCTTTATGGACCCATCAACTTGACAGTGATGCACTACTGCTAGTCCATTGAGTATGTCGATCCTGTCTTAGTACCCTTGTGAAATCACATATTCCATTCATTTAGTATTTTCATGGCATAAATATCACATGTTTGTTTACGAGCTCCTGCTCATGCCAACTAGCCTTGGGCCCATTGTACGTGATTTTCCAAAATCAGGCATGTTAGCCCTAAAGTTCCAAAACTGAGGCATCTAGCTTATCTAAGTTGTTCTAATTATCGTAAAGAAGGTCTCCAAAAATTTTTAAGCATTGACACAGAGTCAAGGGAGAACACTTCTGACAAAAATAAACTTTCCATCCATCACACCAATCAGTTGTGATGACATCTCCATTTACAATCGGTAAGTAGGTTTTCTACTTCCTTCTAGGAAGTCCATCATACAAACCGGGTATGATCTACTTACAACTAGTAAATAGTTTTTCCGCATAGCTCTCACATCACTCCAATCAAGTGTGTTGTCAAAATTCTAAATAGAAGTGGTTTTTCATTTCCGATGTGCTCATCATCCCAATTGGGTATGATGTGAATAAACCCACTCACCCGTAAACCGTGACGTGTTCGTCCTCGGTTGATTTTCCCAAGTCGACGCTAGCTTCTCTTGCTGCCATTTCGGTCATTCTTGCTCCTACACAATTTGGATAACCTTATCTATTAATACTTGGTATAACAACCTTTGTTCCTTACGTATGAACGACTAAATTCAAAACATTCAGTTAATTGCACTTAAGTCCCTAAAGTTCATTTTCCTTGACTTTAGGTCCATAATGCAAACTTTTCCCCAAATTGAGTCCCAAAACTTCCAAAATTCACTTTGGGTCACTCAAAATCACTGAAGGAGTTCAAGTTTTCCAAATTTTTAATTTGGTCCCCAACTTTTCAAAAATTATCATTTTGCCCCTACATTACAAAAATGGAAATTTGACCCCAATTATTTTCAAAAATCGACCAATCAGTCTTGCAACATCTTTTCATGGCCAATTAACGCTCAATTTTAGGAAATTGCAATTTCGTCCCTCAATTTTATGAAATCCCCAAAATTTTCCACAATTTCCCCCCTTTCAAACTGGATGAATTTAATTTCATCAAATTGGCCATTCAATCGGGGTTAATTGCTCCAATTGAAGGTATGGATCAGTTGCTACACTTCCATACGATTCAATTGAATGTTGAATCATGTCATTTGGGTCTAAATTGAGCTCAAATGGAGCATCGCCGAAAAACTGAACTTAGAGAGAGAAATCATCAAAAGCTTATCGTCGGGGGTGTAACGGTTCAATCTCTCTATCGGGGAAGATAGCTCTCTTCCTGGGGTATCTTCCAGGATCAAGAATTCATACAATTGACCTCAAATTGAGGGAGAATTTCGTTAGCAAAATTCTATAGTTTCTCTCTCTAACTCGGACTTGCAACGATTGAGGAGGGCTGAATTGGCTTACCTTTTAGTTTAGTTGAGGTAGTCTAAGGGCTAAGGGAACGTTGGGAGGGCTTGGTTTGGCCAGAGGAGGGCTGGATTCGGCCTATTTCAGCTTAGCCGAAATAGGTCAACTTTAGTCCGCTAGAGTTGCTTCACTATTTAATTATGCTGACGTATCTCTGACGATTCTCGGAGCAAATGGAAACTACTGTCGGGTAGCTGACTTCTCCCTGAATCTAAGGAACCTGACATCGCCTTATAAGGCTTAGAAAAATGCCCAAGTCGGAGCATTGGTTCAAGCTTTACTGAATTGGCTTACCTCACAGGTAAGTTAGGCTCTACAACTTTGAAATTCTGATGACATAGGGCAGAATTGGCTTACCTCACAAGTGGTAGAGGGCCTGGTATGAGTAGAGGAAGGCTCGGGAAGGGTCGGTTTAGTTGCATGGGGCTGAGGGTGACCAGGGTGCAGCTCGAAGAGTTTGGTTTCTTCTCGACCGAAGGAGCAAAATTCTTGTTTGAGCTCACCGGAACTTGGGTGGTGGTCCTTACACCATTCTAAGTGCACCAGAGGGATCTTTAGAGGTGGAGAAAAAGCTTGACGTTGGAGCTTTCGTTTAAGATTTACCGGAAAGTAGACCTCTTCTCCTTCTTCGATCATTGGTGGGATGAGGAATGCAAGGGGAGGGGTGCTCTTTATATAGGGAGCTCAACAATTGTCCAGGCTATCGGCCACGTAAGACTCGACCCACACCTCACTCACTGACAGTCAGATAAGAGCTTTTTTTGAGTTGCTGGAGACTTTCTCTCTCCACCTTATCACCTTTTCTCTGTTAACCAAGTGAGGAAGATGACACTATGCCCCACGTGCGAGCTTTGCACGCGTCAGCTTCTACATGGCGCATCGTAATTGGTAGGCTTTGTTGATGCAGCATCATCCTCAGCAGCCTATTTAACCTTTGACTCGCTGACTAGACACATGGCAGCCTCCTATTGGCCTCTTGCTCCCAAGTGGCTGCTGATCGTGCTCAGCCTTGACCATGACATGTGGCATCCTCTGATTAGTTGAATTAAATACGTCAGATTTCCCTCTTGATGCACCATGTCACTACCATGTGTCAGCCCCTAGTTGGCTAGGGCTATTCGACATGGCCCTGCCATGTGTTGACCTCTCAATGGTCGATCGTAGCTAAGGTGGACTTCCTCCTTTGACCATTGACCAAGGACATGTGTTGCGTCTAAATTGGTCAGTGTTTCTAGGCCCTAATGGAACGATGGTGTGGCATGCTTTGTCATGCGTCACTCACTGATTGGTCGCACATATTGACTACGTGCTGACATGGCAGCGGTCCGTTGACCGACTGGACCGTTGACCAGTCCGGTCCAACTAGGTTCGGTGACCCGAAATCGTAAATCGGCCGGTTCAAGCCCGATTCGACTGGTTTTCCAAAAATTAAAATTCCTAAATTCTTCTAAATTCATTTTATATCTAATGGTGGTTTCAATTTTCCAATTTGATATTTTTAAGCCACCTGGAAAAATGAATTTTTGAATCGGTTCTTCCTGGTTCAATCTGTTCATTCTGGTTCACCCTGAATCGTTCCTGTTTTTACATTCAATCCACTTCATGATTCTCCTCCATTATTTTTGTGACTTATTTTCTACTTGGGATTCTCCAAATTCCTAGTTTAATTCTTATTTACCATTTCTAATCCACTTGGATACTCGATTTTCTTTCAAAAATTTAGGGTTTCCCCTTTTCATTTCCTCATTTTGAAGGAATGGGGTTTATAGTTTCCACATGCAAAAAATTACCCTTTATCAATAAATGGTTTCACACATTCGCAAACAAGTTCATGACTACTTTACTTGTGGTCTGGAGAGCCTTTACCGACCACCCTAATATAAGGTCACAACTTCTACCCTCAATTTAAGTGAGCCTTACCGCCCATTCCTCATACCTTAATTTTCTCTGTGTCCAATATAGTGGGATGAGACCTCTCCCCATGCTTCCTCGGTCTTAATGCGCATGAAACTCCATGAGCTTCTTGACTAACTGGATGATAGCCTTCCCTTTTGTTCCATGGGTCATCAAGTAGCCCTTAGAACCAACATTACTCCATATCGGGCACCTTGATGGTTTTGTATTTCATCATGCACAAACACATGTCTTTTCAATTAAAACTTTTATCTTTGGTTTTACAGACCCACATGAGCTTGTTGACATGGCTTTAGCTCGGTAACTACTAGCCCAATGAGTTTGACAACACGACTTCGGCTCGATAGCCACCTGCCCAATGAGTTTGGAAACCCTAGCCTTGATTAAGTAGCTATCTCACACAATTTACCATTTATATGAGTTTTTCATATGCTTATTACTCGTATATTTATCTATAATCTTAAGCTTATGCCCATTGGCTTTACGCCCATTAGAGCAACTCTAGCTTTTCTCGGAAATAGCTCCCAAAAATTTAAGTAGTTTCACAAAGTTAGTGGAGACTATTTTTGAAAAAATATTTTTCAAATTGAAAACACGCTTGTCACCCAAACAGGGCATGATGTTGGAAGTTTCCACTCACCCATATGTTGTGACTTGCTAGTCTTGGGTGAATTTACGATGTCTCGGGGCCTTCTCGCGGTCGTAGGTTATTATCTCTAGGTACGTAGCCACATTATCACGAATAATTCATTAAATTATCTGAATATTTTCACTTGCATCCCTAGTTCATTTTTTATTTGCAATTTCACCACTTATAAAATTCATTAAATTACAAATAAATCCACATAAATACTTCTAAATACAATTAAAGTCTTAAAAATTATTTTTAATTGCAATTAAGTTTAAACCCCACCCCTTGTGAGATAAAGAACTAAACTGAGGGAAAACCCCTAATACTTCTGAAAAAAAACCATGTCGAACAAAAAAGGGGTAAAATAAGGGTTGAAGACGAAGAATTCAAAATCCCAAGTACTTAATGAATCACAAAAATCATGGAGAAGAACCATGAAATGGACAGGATGTAAAAATCGGACCGATTCAAGGTGACCCAGACATGAACCAAATGGAACTAGAGTGAATTGGGTTGAACCGGTTCAAAGATTCATTTTTCTAGATGGCTTAAAAATATCAAAATAGAAAATTGAAGCCACCATTAGATAAAAAAATAAATTTAGATGAATTTAGAAATTTTTAATTTTTAGAAAATTGTTTGAATCGGTCCTGAACTGGTCAGCTTGCGATGCATGGCAAAGCACACCCAGTTAGTCGCTCTGTCAATGCTTGAAAGTGCTGACCAATCAGAGCATGACGTGTGTCCCTGGTCAGTGGTCAGAGGAGGAAAATCCACCTCATCGATGACCGACCAATGGGAGAGTGACATGTATCTCGATCAACAGTCAAGGTGAGACAAGCCACGTTAGAGAAGACCGACCAATGGGGGTTTGACACGTGGCAAAGATGGCATGGGACGACCGACCAATCAAAGGCTGACACGTGGTAGTGCCACGTCAGATGACCTCAGCCAATTAGAAGCTGGCAAGTGGCATAGGTACTGTGCGTTAGGAGTGAAATCTGACACATTTAAGCCAACCAATCAGAAAGCACTACATGTTTTGGTCAACAGTCAATTAAGACAGGTCAGCAGCCACGTGGGAAGGAGCAGCCAATGGGAGGCTGCCACATGTCTGGTTAGCAAGTCAAAGGCTGACTAGGCTGTTGATGGGATCATACGTCAGCAAAACCAACCAATCATGATGTCCTACGTGGCAACCCGACAAGTGCGAAGCTCGCACGCGTGCTACAGTGTCATCTTCCTTAGACAGCTGATAGAGAGAAGAGGATAAGGATGGAAGAAAAAGTCACTAGCACTCAGAAAAGGCTCAGATCCGGTCACTGGCGAGCGAGACGGGGGCCGAGTCTTATGCTGGCCGGTAGCCCGGAAAATTGTCGAGCTCCCTATATAAATAGCACCCCTCCTCTCGTATTCCCCATCCCACCAAGATCGAAGAAGAAGAAGAGGTCCATTTTACGATGAAGCTTAAACTAGAGCTCCAGCGTCTAATTTTTTTTCTCAATCTCTAAAGCTCCTTTCGGTGCCATTGGAACCGGGAAGAAGTCCTCCAATGACTACAACCTCAATCTGGTCAAAGGACCACTGCCCGAGCTCCGATGAAGTCAAACATGATCCTTGCTCATTCAGCTGAGAAGGAGCCAAACACTTCCAGCTACACCCCGACCACCCCTGGCCTCCGACAGCTCAATCGACCCTTTCTTAGACCACCCCCACTCACACCAGACCCTCCACCACCTATGAGGTAAGCCAATTCCGCTCTAGGTCATCAGAATTTTGAAGATGCAGAGGCTAACTCGCCTAAATTTCTCTCAGCAAATTCACAATGCTTCTGCAGGCAATTGGCCAGCAAGTTGATCTTAGAAGGACCCCTTGGAGGAGCACTAGCTGCCTACATCAAGAGACTCGACCGCCGCCCCCTCACAGGTAAGAAAACTGAGATTTCTCTCTCTATAGCCTTTTTCTGACGAAGCTCCGTGTAAGCTCAAATCGACATTGATTAAGGTGATTTAAAGGCCATAATGACTTTGGAGAGATAGGGGAACGATTAGTAGAATGATAGGGGGTGATTAGCCAAGTTTGGCAATCAATTTGATGAATCCGAGATTCAGGGGTCAAAATACAATGAATTGGGGGAATTTGGACAAAATTTGGGAATTTTGAAAATTTGGGGACCGAATTGTAATTTAAAGGAAATTGGGGGATTTTCGTGAAATTAACTCCCAATTGAGGACCAATTGGCCAATTTGATGGAATTGGGGATCAATTGGAAAAAAAATTGAAAGTTTAAGGACTAATTAGTAATTTTGGAAAAATTGAGGGCCAATTGGTAATTTTAGAAAAGTTAAGGACCCTGGAGGGATAGTTGGAGTTCCTAGGGACAAAATTGAAAAGTTTGAATGGCCTTCGTGTCAAAACTTCTCTTATGATCATGTATGTACCCTACAAGGACATCAAACTAGAACGTGTGCAGAAGGCACAACTAGGATGGGAAGTCGAGCTGGGGCAAACTAGCCTCATTTATCGGGTGAGTGGGTTTAGCATCACCCTTGGTTAGGCTGATGGTTTCAGCATTCCTGATTTAAAAAGGATTTTCCTGGACTGCCCTCCCCTAACTGATTGAATAAGCCTGAAACTTTTAGGAGGTTGTCCTGATATTGCTCGAGGCATGCACAGGTCAGGTGATGCTGTTCAAGTGGGCCCAAGGCCAATGGGCACGGGCGTAGGCCTGTAGACAAGATGAGTTGGATGTGCTTGAAAAACTCTCATAAGAATCAACAAATTGTGTGTGTGCTTTAGTTATAGTGTTGAAGTCGGGCATACAAACTCGTTGTGTTAATAGCTGTTGAGCTGAAGTCAGGTTGTCGAGTCCATTAGGCATGCATGAGATGCGGAGCTATCGAGACACCCGATATAGAGTAGTGGTGGTTCCAATGGCTGATAGACGACCGAGGGAGCATAAGGGTGGATCATCATCTAGTATGTCAAGAAGCTCTAAGAGCTTTGTGCGCACGGATACCAAGGCATGAGAGGGAAAGATTTCTTGTCCCAAAAGTGGAAATGGAGTATGAATAGGGTTTGAGGGTCGGACACGTGATGTTCACTCAAACTCAAGGTAGAGGCTGCGAACCTCTATTAGGGTGGACGATAAAGGCGCTCTGATCCACAAGTGGAACAGTTAGGGACTATTCTGCGAACGTGTCATCCCTTTCTATGATAGAAAGGGCATATGATTGTGTGCCAACCTGAGAAGGCGTAGAAAATGTAATACCACGAACATGACGAACACATAAATAAGATTTTTCCCCACTTAGTGAGTTGTGAAACTCATTCTCCTCTCCTTAACATTTTTTTCAAGAAGGAAAAGACCACTCCATAGTTTCTTAAGCCAGGCCTCAAACTAGGTACAAATTGCACTTTCAGTTTGGTATAACGTTATTACATTAAACATGACAAGTGATGCGCCTAACACTTCATGACCTAGGGGAGGAATGTAAACCCCACCCTTTTGAGTCAGGGAAAACTATGAAATGAATCGGTCAAACCGAGTGAGAAACACCAAAGCAGTTCACAAACCCATTTATTGGGGAATGAGCAAATTGAAAATTTTCAACTTCCAAGTGACCCAAGAAGGTTCATAAACCTTGGAAAACAACTTTAGGACAAATTGCCAGAGAAAAACCAAACCAATTCGGGTGAACCAGACCCGAACTGGATTGACCTAGTTTAAAAACTTAGTTGGTTTATGAACCAGAACCGATAGAAAAAGGAGAAATTGGGAAATTTATGGACCCTAAGTGACCTAAGGAGTCATAAAAGTCATGAAAAAGGACTTTAGGATGAATTGGAGATAAAAACCAAAATGTTTCAAGTGAACCGGATCCGAACCAGATTGAACCAATTTGGACCGGTTTGAACCACTATTGAACTGGATGCTAAATTTATTTTTCTAGGTGGCATAGAAAATTCAAAATTTAAATTTGAGGCCACCATTGGATAGAAAATGAATTTAGATGAATTTAGAAATTTTTAGATTTGAAAATTTTGGTTGAATCGGGAGTGAACCGGCCAGTTTAATCTTTGAACCTGGTTTGGACCGGTCCTGTCCGGTTCAGAATAGTGTCGTCTTCTTCCTTCAGATGACAGCACTGTTCACTCACCGAAAAATGGCACAGCACCGGCGAAACTGAAAAGTCTCTGGCCAAGGAGTTTCAGGCAATGAATGACTGACATTAAGGCACCAATCAGATGACCAAGAAGTCCTTGAGCTTCTTATATAAAGAGCCCCAATCCATTCATCCTCTCCACACCTGAAAACTCCATTCAATCTCAACTACTCCATTTTTTGGCAAAACTCGAACTAGAGCTCTGACTTGGGCACTTTTCTAAGCCAAACAAGGTGAGGTTGGGTTCTTTAGAACTGAGGAGAACTTAGCTACACGCATGTAGTCTACATTTGCTCCGAGTGTCGAAGGAGAAGCACGGGCGTGATGGAACAGTGAAGCAGCTCCGGCGAACCGAAGTTGCCCTATTTCGGTCGAGCTAAAATCAGCCAATTCGAGCCCTACTCAGGCCAAACCAAGCCTTCCTAATACCTCCACAGCCCTCCTAAAGTTGAATTAGAACTGAAAGGTAAGCCATTTTGTCTCCCCTCTACAATTTCCGACTGGTGCAAGAAAGAGAATCAGCAGAACTTCGATGACAAAATTCTAACTCAATTTGGAATCAATTGATGCAATTCTTGATCCTAGGATGAACCTCAGGACAAGAGCTATCTGCCCAGATCAAAAGCTCAGACCGTCATGCGCCCGACGGTAAACTTTCGAAACTTTCTCTCTATAAGTCCAGTTTACCGGCGAAGCACTGTTTGAGCTCATTCCAAACCAAATCGTACGATTCAAAATGCAATTGAATTGTATGAAGGTGTAGTAACACAATCTAACTTCAATTTCAATAATTAGAAGTGTTTGATCGATCAATTTGATGAAATCAAATTCGATTGTGTTAGGAAGTTGTAATTGGGGGAAAATTTGGGGTTTTTTTAAAATTCGAAAGACCAAAATGCAATTTTATAAAATTGATGGTCAATTTGTTATGATAAGAATGTTAGAGGGCCAATTGAGGAATTTTAAAATTTTGGGGGTAAAACTTACCATATTTGTAAAGGAAGGGCAAAATGGTAATTTTAGAAAAGTTGGGGGACCAAATTGGAAATTTGGGAAATTAAACCCCATTTGTGAATTTGAATAAATTGAGGTCCTAAGATAAATTTTAAAAGTTTTGGGATTCAATTTGAGGAAAAATCAGCATTAGGAACTTAAAGCTAAAGAAAAATAACTTTAGGGACCTAATTACAAATAAAGGAAAATTTGGTTTTCTCATTCGATTGGGATGAATGAGGGCTATTAGGCCAAAGAATAATGAACAAGAAGGTTCATATCGTGTAGGAACAAGAAGTACAAAGAACGTTAGCTAAGACGAGCTCAAGTAAGGACAACAAGCTGACTAAGAGGAATTTCACTACATGATCGGGTGAGTGGAATTTTATAGCATACGCGATTGGGGATGATAAGTAACTCGAAATGAAAACCCACTACTTAGTTATATTTTAAATATCACCACTTAGAGTAGTGATGTGAAAATGACGTGGAAAAACTACTTACAGATTGTAAGTAGATCATACTCAGTTGGTATGTTGAAACTTCCTCAGAGGAAGTGGAAAACCCATTCATCGATTATGAGCAGAGATATCCTCATACTTGGTTAGTATGATGGATAATTGAAAATTTATTTTTGTTGGAAGTGCTCTCCCCTAAATGTGTGTCACTGCTTAAACGATTTGGGAGACCTTCTTGATAGGAGCTCGGATAGCTCTGTTAGGTCAGAGGCCTCAGTTTTGAAACTTGAGGGCTATTATGCCCAATTTTGAAAATCTCGAATAGTGGGTCATAGTCTAGTTGGCACGAGCAGGGGCTCATAAACAAACATGAGATATATGCCATCAAACTTTAAATAAATGAATTGTTTGGCCATGGTATCAAGATAGGACTGACAAACTCAGTCAAATAGTGGCAGTGTGATATGACCGATCTCCGGACTAGTCAAGACAAACAGCTGTAGGTTGAGTTGAAGGTCGGGGTCGTTAGACCAGTGGCACCACAGATTAGTCCGTCGACCTGTCATGTCGTACTACCGCTAGTTGACTGAGCATGTCGATCCTATCTTGGTACCATGGCCAAATAATTACTTTATTTAAAGTTTTATAGCACATATATCATGTTCGTTTACGAGCTCCTGCTCATGCCAACTGGCCTTGGGCCTACTGTACGAGATTTTCAAAATCATCCATTTAGCCCCCAAGTTCTAAAACTGAGGCCCCCGGCCTATAAGAGCTATTTGAGCTCCCATCGAGAGGGTCTCCCAAATAGTTTAAGCATTGACATATAGTCAGGGGAGAACACTTCTGACAAAAATAGGTTTTTACAATACATTATACCGACCGGTACAAGTACATCTCCATTCATAACCGATGAACGGGTTTTCAACTTCCTTCGAGGAAGTCCCATCATACCAACCTGGTATGATCTACTTACAACCCGTAAGTTGTTTTTCTGCATAACTTTCACATCACTTTCTCTAAGTAGTGATGATTAAAACATACCACTAAGCAGTGGATTTTTATACCAATGTACTTATCATCCACAACAAGGTATGATACATAATCCCACTCACAACTGATAAGTGGTTTTTAATTTTAAGTTGTGCTTATCATCCCAACCGGGTATGACGTTAGTAAACCCACTCACCCGTTAATGCAGTGAATTTCACTAGACCGGTTCTTTGTATTCACGCAAGCTTGTCCTTGCTAGTGTTCACGGTACTTCGTGTTCCTACACGATATGAACATCTAGGTTCATTATCCTTCGGCCTAATAGCCTTCATTTATTCCAAATGAATGAGAAAGTCAAACTTTCATTTATTTGCAATTAGGTCCCTAAAGTTATTTCTCTTAAACTTTTAAGTCCCTAATGCCGGTTTTCCCTCAAATTGAGTCCCGAAACTTTTAAAATTTATCAAGGGACCTCAATTTATTCCATTTCACAAAAAGGGGACTAATTTCCCAAATTTCCAATTTGGTCCCCCAACTTTTCTAAAATTACCATTTTGCCCTTCCTTTACAAAAATAGTAAGTTTTGCCCCAAAAATTCCAAAATTCCTCAATTGGTCCTCCAACATTATTTTCATGCTCAATTGACACTCAATTTCATAAAATTGCATTTTGGTCCTTTGAATTTTGAAAATCCCTAATTTTCCCCCAATTCCAACTTCTTAACATAGTCAAATTTGATTTCATCAAATTGACCCATCAAACATTTCCAATTGTTGAAATTGAAGTTGAAATTGAGTTTCTACATCTTCATACGATTCTTTAGCAATTTGAATCGCAAGTTTTAACGCCGGGACGAGCTCAAACGGAGCTTCGCTGGAAAATGAACTATAGAGAGAGAAAGCCTCGATTACTCACCAGTGAAGGTACGGCGGTCCGAGCCTTCGATCTGGGTAGATAGCTCTCATCCTGAGGTTCATCCAAGAATCAAGAATTGCATCAATTGATGTTGAATTGGATTAGAATTTTGTAATTGAAATTCGGTCGACTCTCTCTCTAACACCGATCGAAAATTGTAAAGGGGAGCCGAATTGGCTTACCTTTCGGTCCTAATTTTGCCATGGAAGGGTTGAGGAAGTGTTGGGAGGGCTTGGTTTGGCCTGAGGAGGGCTTGAAATGGCTGATTTTAGCTTGGTTGAAATAGGACAGCTTCAGTCCACCGGAGGTGCTTCACTGTTCCATCATGCCGGCACTTCTCCAGCGATTCTCGGATTGACTAGAGTTTGCTATCAGATAGTTGTCTTCTCCCCGGTTCTAAAGAGCTCGACCTTTGTTCAAGTCGAAGCTCTAGTTCAAGCTTCACCGGGAAATGGAGAAGAAGAGAGAGAGAGAGAGAGAAATGTTCAGTTGTGAGGAGAATGAATGGGGATAACCTCTTTATATAGGTGTAAAAATCGTGTATTAAATAGGAGAGATTTATTACTAGTATAAATATTGCCATAAATTATTAGTATTAATTTCAATAATTTAATTTTAGTATTAAATTATTTGTATTAATTCCAATAATTTAATTTAGGTATTAAATTATTGGTATTAATTAGAATAATAAAATATATATTAATTTATGGCTATTTATCATAACGCGTACGTTCTCATAAAAAATTTTTACCGAAATTTCGAGTTACAAAAAAATCATACTTCCTAAGAGGTCACCCATCCTCACACTACTCTCAAGCAAGCACACTTAACTTCAGTATTTTTATTAATTCTTGTTCACCTGAACCAATTTGATTGCTCTCTTCTAATTTGTCTTAAGTTTTTTTTCAAAGGTTTAATGAACTGATTGGATCACCCAGAAGTTGTAATTTCCAATTTGATTGTTCCCAAATGATTGGGTTTGTAAACCGGCTCGATTTTCTTACTCGATTTGACCAGTTCTTTTCCCGGTTTTCCTTAACTCAAAAGTGTGGGGTTTACACATACTCAGTCAACTAGCAGTAGTGCGACATAACCGATCTTCAGACTAGTCAAGACAAATAGTTGTAGGTTAAGTTGAGGATTGGGGCCGTTGGACCAGTGGCACCACAAATTATATGGCATAATGTGAAAATACTGATTGTGCATGCACTATGTGTACGAGACCTTCAAGATGTCCAAGAGGGGTAGTGATGTGTCCTAGGGCCCTAGACGACCTGGTGGATATAAGGGCATTTAGTCGTACTAGAAGCCTTGCAGTCACAGTCTACCTCCCCCCCTACCCCACCCCTATTTGACATTCCTACGTACTTCAAGACACTCCGACAGCTAGGGTGCAAGCCCTTCCAGAGGGAGAAGGATGCTAGGTGGCTATGGATTGGCTAGCTAGCCTTAAGAAGTTCATGGGGTTCATACGGACGCCCCTGGAGGAGATGGTAACGCTAACTGGATTATTTTTGGAGTCCAGCGCCAAGAGGTGGTGGGATAAGGTGAGGAGCCTCTCCCCCGCCACACCTACCTAGGAGGAGTTCGAAGAGAGATACTCAGAGGAGTAACTGGCTCCCCACCTGATCAACTAGATGAAATTGGAGTTCTTCCGGCTCCAACAAGGGGTGAGTACGGTCTTAGAGTATTAGACTAAATTTAACGGGTTGAGATCCTTCGCCCCAACTTGGCTGGATCGGCAGACATATGCCAAAAGTTTATAGATCGACTCACTATGGACG
The DNA here is from genome assembly GCA_030064425.1 of Trapa bicornis. Classification (NCBI taxonomy): domain Eukaryota; kingdom Viridiplantae; phylum Streptophyta; class Magnoliopsida; order Myrtales; family Lythraceae; genus Trapa; species Trapa bicornis. The sequence continues at coordinate 11,346,688 of CM057746.1, forward strand.
TGAGAAACTGGATGGGGGTATTGGGACGCCCCACCGATTTAGCTGCTATCTTCAACATGGCCTACGAGTACGAGCAGCTAGTCCAAATGAGACGCCATCAGATGGAGTAGACCAGGCGAAGGGAGGATAAGGGCTAAAGTAGCAAGGGAGGCCGGAGAGACCAAGGAGGACTATGGTGGGGGAACAAGACAATGTTTCCCATAAGGGAGGTGGGTTATCAAATCCGCGAGGAGGTGAATGCACCCCCGTAGTACTGGTCAACCCGAATGAGCAAAACCGAATCGGTTCACAAACCCAATCATCAGGGAATTGGCAATTTGGGGAATTTACAACTCTCGAGTGACCCAAAGGGTTCATAAAACCTTGGAAAAGGATCTTAGGATGATTTGGGAGAGAAAACTGGACTAGTTCAGGAGAACCAGATCCAAACTAGATTGAACTGGTTTATGAACCGTGTGGGTTCATGAACTGGAACTAATAGAGAAAGGGCAAATCGGGAAATTTATGTATCCCGAGTGACCTAAGGAGTCATGCAAAAAGGACTTTAGGATGAATTGGTGATGAAAACCAAATCAGTTCAAGTGAATCAGAGTCGAATTAGATTGAACCGGTTTGGATTGGTTTGAACCACTATTGAACCGGATGCTAAATTCATTTTTCTAGGTGGCTTAAAAAATTCGAATTTGAAATTTGAGGCCACCATTGGATGTAAATGAATTACATGAATTTAGAAATTTTTAGATTGGAAAATTTCAGTCGAATTAGGGGGGGGGGGGCGTGGGTGAACCGACCGATTTAATCTTTGAACCCAGTTCAGACTAGTCTGGTCCAGTTCGAAACAGTGTCATCTTCTTCCTTCACATGACAGCACTGTTCACTCGTCGAAAAATTGCACAGTGCCAATGAAGATGAAAAGTCTTTGGCTAGGGAGTTTCAGGCAATAAATGACCGTCATTGTAAACCCCACCCTTTTGAGCTAAGGAAAACCGGGAAGAGAACCGGTCAAACCGAGTGAGAAAACCGAACCGGTTCACAAACCCGATCAATTGTGAATGGGAAATTTAGAAATTTACAACTCCCGAGTGATCTAAAGGGTTCACAATACTATGGAAAAGAACCTTAGGATGAATTGGAAGAGGAAAACTAGATCGGTTTGGATGAACCGGGTCCAACAAGATTGAACCGGTTTATGAACCGAAACTAATAGAGATAGGAAAAAATAGAGGAATTCAACTCCATTGTACTCCAAAGAAATTCATAAACCTTGGGAAGGAACCTTAGAACACAGTGAGAGAGAAAAATTAGATCGGTTCGAGTGAACCGGACCCGAACCAGATTGAACCGGTATAAGGAACAAGTCGATTTATGAACCGGAATCAATAAAGAGATGGTAAACTAGGAATTTTATGGACCTTAAGTGACCCAAGGAGTCACAAAGGACATGAAAATGGACTTGTGAAGGAATGGGAGATGAAAACCAAGCGGGTTCAGGTGAACCGGATCTGAACCAATTTTGACCGGTTTGAACCACTATTGAACTGAACCCTAAATTCATTTTTCTAGGTGGCTTAAATAATTCAAATTTGGAGATTTGAGGCCACCATTGGATAGAAAATAAATTTAGAAATTTTTAGATTTGAAAAACTCAGTCGAATGAGGGGTGAACCGGCCGATTTAAGCTCTGAACCCAGTTTGGAACAGTGTCATCTTCTTCCTCAATGAAAAAGAAACATTTTCATTTAGTACATTTCAGGTCTTCAATGCCTGTCATAATGGTGCTAAACCGACGACCAACGGGTCCCCGAGCTCCCTATATAAAGAGTCCCTACCCATTCATCCTCTCCACACCTGAAAACTCCATTCTCTCTCAACTACTCCATTTTCAGGCAAAGCTCAAACTAGAGATCCGACATGGAGTTTTTTCTGAGCCAAACAAGGCGAGGTCGGGTTCTTTAGACCTGGGAGAAGTCAGCTATATGCCTGTAGTCTCTGTTTGCTCCAAGGGTCACCGGAGAAATGCAGGCATGATGGAACAATGAAGCAGCTCCAGCGAACCGTAGCTACCCTATTTTGATCGAGCTAAAATTGGCCATTTCGAGCCCTCCTCAGGCTAAACCAAGCCCTCCCAACACTTCCTCAGCCCTCCCACAGCCAAATTAAGACTAAAAGGTAAGCCAATTCGACCCCCCCCTATGTAAATTCCGCCCGGTGCTAGAGAGAGAACCGACAGAATTTCAATGATGAAATTCTAACTTGATTCGGCATCAATTGAGGTGATTCTTGATTTTAGGATGAACCTCAGGACTAAAGCTATCTGCCTAGATCAAAAGCTTGAATTGGCATGCCACCGATGGTAAGCTTTTGAAGCTTTCTCTCTCTACATTCCGTTTTCCGGTAAAACTCCAATTGAGTTCATTCCAGCATCAAAACTTGCGATTCAAAGTGCTTTTGAATTGTAAGAAGATGGAGAAACTCAATTTTAACTTCAATTTTAACAATTAGAGGTGTTTGATTGGCCAATTTGATGAAATAAAATTCAGATGTGCTAAGGAGTTGAAATTGGGGGAAACATTGGGGAAAATTGGGAAAAATTGGGGATTTTTTAAATTCAAAGGACCAAAATGCAATTTTATGAAATTGAGGGTTAATTGGTCATGAATATAATGTTGGAGGACCAATTGAGGAATTTTGGAATTTTTGGGGCAAAACTTACCATTTTTGTAAAGGAAGGGCAAAATGGTAATTTCGGAAAAGTTGGGAAACCAAATTGGAAATTTGGGAAATTAAACCCCTTTTTGGTGAAATTGAATAAATTGAGGTCCCAAGATAAATTTTAAAAGTTTCAGGACTCAATTTGAGGAAAAACTGACATTAGGGACTTAAAGTTAAAGAGAAATAACTTTTGGGACGTAATTGGAAATAACTAAAAAGTTTGGGTTTTCTCATTCATTTGAAATGAATGAAGGATGTTATACCGAGTAATAATGAACAAGAATGTTCATATCGTGTAGGAATTTGAAGTACCGAGAACGCCAGGATGGACGAGCTCGCGTGAAAATAAACAACTGGTCTAGTGGAATTCACTATGTTAACAGGTGAGTGGGTTTACTAACATCATACCCGGTTGGGATGATGAGTACAACTTAAAGTTAAAAACCACTTACCGATTGTGAGTGGGGCTTTAGATCATACCCGATTAGGGATGATAAGCACATCGAAATGAAAAACCACTACTATGTGGTATTTTAAACATAACAACTTAAAGTTGTGATGTGAAAACTATGCAGAAAAACTACTTACCGATTGTAAGTAGATCATACCCGATTGGTATGATGAAACTTCCTCAAAGGAAGTTCAAAACTCGTTCATCGGTTATGAGGGTCGGATGTCGCGAACATCCACTCATTCTCATGGTAGAAGTTGGCGTATATCTATCTGGGTGGCCGGTAAAGTTGCTCCGAAGCCACAAGTGGGTTCAGTGGTCGTGCTATCCTGTGAATATGTGTAACCTTCATGATGAAGGATGTGCATTGGGTGATGACACATCGTGGTTAAAAAGAAATGGTGATAAATCCAAGATTTTAAATGAAGGGATTTTTGAAAAGTGAGGAGTCGGGCACACTCCAATAATAAATGTTTTCTTACAAGTCTAAATTTTTGAAAACCCATTCACTGAGTAGTCGTACTCACCCCCTCCCTTATATCCCTTTTAGGAGATTTCGGAAAGCCTACCCATAAAGACCATCAACTAAGACACTTGTGAAACAGGTATGATAAATCTAAATTATTATGTAGTTTTGTTTATGTTATTCCTGGAAAAGGTGCAGGTTTAAAGAACACCTTACTCTTTACGGTCTATATTAAGGGGAAACCCTTTAATAAACTGGGAGAGTGGTGGGTTGATCATGGGGATCCGACCAAACAGGGTCGGGGTGTGACAGTCATTAAGGCGCCAATCGGACGGCCAAGAAGTCCCCGAGGTTCCTATATAAAGAGACATTCCTCATTCATCCTCTCCACACCTGAAAACTTCATTCTCTCTCAGCTGCTTCAATTTCCAGTGAAGCTCAAACCAGAGCTCCAACTTGGGCACTTTCCTGAGCCAAATAAGGTGAGGTCAGGTTCTTTGGATTTGGGGGGAAGTTAGCTACACGCCTGTAGTCTCTGTTTGCTCCGAGAGTCACTAGAGAAGCGTCGGTGTGATCGAACAATGAAGCAGCTGCTCCGGTGGATCGAAGCTACCCTCTTTCAGTCGGGCTAAAATCGGCCTTGTCCTTTGTCCTCCTTTTGGTTGGAATGCTCCATCTGACAACGTTGGGTTTAACTAAACGCTCACATTCATGGGCCATACTAATTATGGCTGCTATATCCATGGGGCATCTAAGTACACCCATTCGGTCTCGTATGTCTATGTTGAGACCATCCACGAATCGTATGGATATATCTACAGGTCTGGCTAGGTCAGGGGCAAAGGGTCTCAACTCGTTGAACTTGGTTTCATACTCCGAGATAGAGTTTAAGACCTTGTCAGAGTTGGGGGAAGTCTTGCTTCTTTTCATTTATCAAAAGCGGAGCTAGGTATTCCTCTGTATACCTCTCCTTGAATTGTTCCCAGGTGGGGTGGTGGTATGCAGGCTTCAAATGTTGTCCCACCACCTTTTTGTGTTGGCTTCCAGGAAAAACTCTACCAGGATTACAATGTCCTCTAGTGAAATCCTGACAATCCCCATGAGTTTCTTGATGCTGGCTTGCCAGTCCATAACAGCTCCAGCGTCCTTCTCTCCTAGGAGAGGCTTACATCTTAGTTGGCAGAGAGTCTTGAGATATTTAGGGATGGCAACTAGAGGAGGATTGTTAGCAGGAGGAGAATGAGATTGTACTTCATCGGGCTCAGCTCGAGAGTTAGTGTCCCCCTCAAGGGCGAGGTTAGGTCGTCCAAACACTCAGATGAACTCCTCGTACAATCTTTGATGTTCCGAGCTTAGTCCAGGTGGAACTAACTTGGTGAGTTTCCATGGGAAGGGGTTGTTGGGCAGTGTCAATGACTACTACTCTTGTTATCTTGGTTTCTCTCTTTAGGAGCCATCTGTAAATTTTAAAGCTTATTCCTCTTAGTTACTACGTAATATAGTCTTGATAATATATTTGAGGAAACATGCTCTAATACCACTCAAGTTGTCATGCCCTGACCTAATTTGGTTGTATACCCATGAGCAAACCACCACTCCCTTGGTCCATGAAGGGTTTTCACTCATTCCTGAGCCACAAAGAGTAAGGCGTCCTTTTACTTGTCATTCTTGGAATACCATTATACAAAACTGAATATTTTAAAACAGTTGTACCTGTCTTATATTTCCAACACATGAGAGTCTTTTGGTTGAATGTTTTCCCTCGGTTACCTGAAAGGGGTAAAATGGAGAAGTGAGTTCTACAAATCAATGAGAGGGTGTTGAGAGTGAGTTTTCAAGAAAACAACTTCATTCAAACCGTGCTAAGGTTACCATTTCCTTTAAAAAGTATTTTCCTCAAATTCCAGTCTTTAAAACCTTTTCCATTTTTCCACATTAGGTGTGTTTGGCTATTTTAGCTCATCCCCTTACCTTGGGAGATGTTTAGCAAACAAATACATGCCGTTCATCATGAAGGGTACACACATTCGCAGGTGCAACCCGTCCACTACACCCACTTGTGTCTCGAAGTGTATTTACCGTCCACCAAGATAGAAGTCCGTCCACTTCTACCCTAGGTTTGAGTGGACCATTCCAAACGTCCGACCCTTAGACCCAAATACCACTTTGTGTTTGTATGAGGATGGAGACCTCATCCTGTCCCCACCCTGGTCTCATGCACAAGAAGCTCTCAAAGCCTCATGACTGACTGGCACGACAAATTCCCTTATCTCCCCCTATGTCGTCCAACAACCCTTGGGACCCATTACTACCCCTAAGGCATCTTGATGGTCCTGTACAATAAGTGCATGCACAAACAAGAGTTTTCTACAAAAAGCCATTATCTTTGGTGTCAATGGTCCAATGGCCCCGACGCTCAACCCGACATGCAACTGTTTGTCTAGGCCGGTCCATCAACCTGGCCCTGACACACTACCGCCAGTCCATCGAGCACTGTCGGTCCTAACTTGGTACTGTGGCGGAATTACACAATCAATTTCATTAGAAAATTTCATGGCACTTTATAATCAATTTGTTTATGAGCTTTGGCTCATGCCCACTAGCCTTGAACCCACTACACGCGTTTTTCCAAAAATCGAGCATTTAGCCCCATGAGTTCAAAAACTGAGGCCACTGGCCTATCTAAGCTATTTTAGCTCCCATGTAGAAGGTCTCACAAAATTTGAAGCATTGGAACACGGTAAAGGGAAAACACTTCTGACAAAAATTCATTTTTCATCTCATCACACTAAATGGGTGTGATGATATCTCCGCTTACAACCAGTAAGCGGGTTTCTCCTTTCCTCATCATACAAACCGGGTATGATGTGAAATAATCTCACTCACAAGTGGTTTTTCATTTCTAAAGTGCTCACCATCCCAACCGGGTATGATGTATAATTAAGCCCACTCATAACCAGTAAGTGTTTTTTAGCTTAAAATTGCTCATCACCCCAACCGAGTATGATATTAAAAGTCCCACTCACTCAATAACCATGACGTGTTCGTCCTCGGTCAGTTTTCCAAGTTCGCTAGCTTCTCCTTGATGGAGTTTCGGTCTCTCATGTCCCTACATGATTGGTGCATCCTTATCAATTAAGATTTGTCATGACAGTCATTGTTTTCTCACGTATGAGCGAATAGGCTCAAAATTGTTGATTGATTGCACTTTGGTCACTAAAGTTCATTTTCCTTAACTCTAGGTCCCTAATGCCAACTTTTCCCCAAATTGAGTCCCAATGCTTCCAAAATTCCCTTTAGGTCCTCAATTTACTCAAAATTGTATAACAGGCTCAAATTTTCCAAATTTCCAATTCGGTCCCCAACTTTTCAAAAATTACAATTATGTCCCAACTTTCCAAAAATGGCAATTTGACCCCAAATGTTCCAGAAATTAACCAATTGGTCCCCCAACCTCTTTCTCATGACTAATTGGCCTTCAATTTTGGGTAATTGCAAAGAGGTCCCTCAATTTTTTGAAATCCCCAATTCCCCCTTCAAATTGACCAAATTTAATTTCTTCCAATTAGCCATTCAATCGGGGTTAGTTACTCCAATTGATGATATGGATCAATTCCTACACTTCCATACGATTCAATTGAGCTTTGAATTGCTTGATTTCTGTTCGAAACGAGCTCAAACAGAGCTTCGATGGAAAACTGTTTGAAGAGAAAGAATGCTTAGAAAGCTTACCGTCGGACGTACGACGATCCGACCTCTCGATTGGGGAAGGTAGCTCTTCTCCTAAGGTTCCTTCTAGGATCAATAATTGCTACAATTGAAGTCAAACCGAGGGTGAATTTAGTTAGTAAAATTCAATACTTTCTCTCTCTAACGTCGATCTACAACGATTGAGTATAGTCGAATTGGCTTACCTTTCAGCTCTATTAAGATCGGGTGAGGGTTGTGGGGGTGTTGGGGAGGCTTGCATTGGCCGGAAGAGGGCTGAATTTGGTTGAATTCACCTCGGCCAAAACAAGGTAGTTTTGGTTCGTCAGAGCTACTTTACTGTTTGATTCTACCGGCGGTCCTCGGGTCGAAAAGAAGTTGCTATCAGGTAGCCCCGGATTCTGTAGGATCCAACCTTGCCTTCTAAGGCTAAGAAAACTGCCCAAGTAAGAGCTCTAGTTTGAGCTTCACCAGAAAATGGAGTAGTTGAGAGAGAATGGCGATTTAGGTTGTGTGAAGGGTGAATGGAGGGGAGCTCTTTATATATGGAGCTCAAGGACCCTATGCCCGACCACTTTCCATTTTGGCAAGCTTATCCTCATCCGAAAATGGCCTGATCGGAGCCGTTACACCATTGTCGGAGATATAAGTTTTCAGCATTAATGAACAGTGTTATCATCTTGAGGAAGAAGATGACACTATTCTAAACTGGACCGGACCAGTCCGACCGGTTCAATGGCAAAAATCAGTCGGTTCAGGCCCGATTCGACTGATTTTCTCAAAATTAAAATTTTTTTAAATTAAACTAAATTTATTCTCTATCAAATGATAGCTTCAATTTTCCAATTTGAACATTTTAAGTCACCAAGAAAAATGAATTTAGAAATAAGTTCAAGTATGGTTCAAACCAATTCAATCCGGTTTAGGTCTGGTTCACCCTGAACTGGTCTGGTTTTCTCCTCCCATTTGTCCCAAGGTTCCTTTCCATGATTTTTAGGACTCTTTGAGTTACTTGGGATTTTCCAATTTTCCAATTTACCCTTTCTTTATTGGTAATGGTTTGTGAACCGGCTCGGTTTTCTCTTTTGAAACTACCGGTTCTTTTCTTGGTTTTCTTATCTTTAAAAGGGTTGGTGTTTACAGCTCCAACTTGGGTACTTCCTTTAGCCTTAGAAGACAAATTCGAGTCCTACAGACTCGGGAGGAAGTCAGTTGTGTGACGCTTATCTCCAACCGACCCAATGATCGTCGGAGAAGCGCCAGTAAGCTCAAACACTGAAGCAGCTCCATCGTACCGAAGCTGCTCTATTAGGGTTTTCTTATCTTTAAAAGGGTTGGGGTTTACAGCTCCAACTTGGGCACTTCCTTTAGCCTCAGAAGATGAATACAAGTCCTACAAACTCGGGAGGAAGTCAGTTGTGTGACGCCTACCTCCAACCGACCCAATGATCATCGGAAAAGCGCTAGCAAGCTCAAACACTGAAGCAGCTCCATCATACCGAAGCTGCACTATTTCGGTTGATCGGAATTCAACCAATTCAGACCTCCTATGGCCGAATTGAGTCCTCTAAATGTCCCTAAGACCATCACACGGCCTCTTCAGAGGTGAAAGATAAGTCAATCCGGCCGTCCTCCGTCGTTAAAGTTCAAGTCTAAAGAGAGAAAAGTGACATAGTTCATTGATCAAATTCCCTCTAATCCTAATATCAATTGCCCCAATTCTTGATCCAAGGAGGACTCTGAGGACAAGAGCTAACTCCTAGATCAAGAACTCGAATCGTCGTGCCCCCGACGGTAAGCTTTCGAAACTTTCTCTCTCTACATCCAATTTTCCAACAAAGTTTCATTTGAGCTCGTTTCAAACCCAAATCTTGTAATTCAAAGTGAAAATGGATTATATGAAAGTATAAGAATTGAATTTTGTCATCAATTTGAGAAAATAACGCCAATTGAATGGCCAATTTGAAGAAATCAAATTCGGTCAGTAGAGAGGGGTGAAAATTGAGAGAAATTTAGAGATTTAGATAAATTGAGCAACCTCAATGCAATTTCACAAAATTGAAGGTCAATTTACATTGAGAAAGATGTTGGAAGACTAATTGGTCAGTTTTTGAAAGAATTGGCGTCAATTGGCCATTTTTGGAAACTAGGGGCAAAATGATAATTTTGGAAAATTTTGGGTACCAAATTGAAAATTTGGAACATTTGAGCCCCATTTACAATTTTAAGTAAATTAAGGACCCAAGGAGGACATTGGAAGTCCTTGGAACTTGATTGGGGAAAATTGAACACTAGGGACCAAAAGTCAAGAATTATGAACTTTAGGGGCCTAAGTGCAATAAACCAAAAGTTTGGGCCTAGTTGTCAATACATGAAAGGATGCTCAAACCATGTAGTGACACTTGAGACCGGAATGTGAGCAAGATAGCCAAACTCAGACTTGGAAAACCGGTTGGGAATGAACACGTCACATTCATCGGGTGTGTGAAATATTTTAAATGACATACCCAGTTGGGGTGATGGGCACTTTTAAGAAAGGAAAAAACGTACTTACCAATTGTAAGCAGACTTACCTTTATCATCGCGCCCATTTGGTACGATGAGTTAAAAGAGAATTTTGTCAAAAGTGTTCTCCCCTAACTGTATACCATTGCTTAAACTATTTGAGAGACCTTCTTGACAAGAGCTAGAATAGCTCTAATAGGCCAAGGGCCTCGAATTTAAACTCATAGGGCTCAAGGCCCAGTTTTGAAAAATGTATGAAGTGGGCCCAAGGCTAGTGGGCACACGCTGAAGCCCATAAACAAACATGAATAGGAAGAGTCATGAAAACTCTCGTTAAAAGTGGAAATACTTGTGTGATTCTCCACAATACCAAGTCAGGACTGACAAGGCTCGATGGGCTAGCGGAAGTGCGTCAAGGCTAGGTCGACGGACCGGCCAGGCAAACAGTTGCAGGCCGGGTCGAGTGTCAGGGGCGTTAGACCGTTAGCACCAAAGAGAATGGCTAAATATATGAAAACTATTGTTTGTGCATGCACTTTATTTCGGGACCATCAAGACGCCCAAGGGGGTAGTGATGAGTTCCAAGGGCTGTTGGATGACATGTTAGTGATAAGGGAAGTGAGGAGCTACTGTGTTGGGGCTTCTCATCATACCAATTAGTCATGAAGCTACTATGTTAGGTCTTTTTGTGCATTGAGACTAGGGTGCAAGCGGGATGAGGTCTCTGTCCTCATACGGACACAAAGTTATGTAGAGTGTGAGGGCCTAGCACCTGGGAATCACTCAGACTCAAGGTAGAAGTTAGGGACTTCTATCGTGGTCGATGGTAAAGATGCTCTGATCCACAAGTGGGTGTAGTAGGCATGCTGCATCGACAAACGTGGCTTAATGTAGTTATTTGCTAAATGCCTCTCGAGTAAAGGAGATGTGGTGGAAGAGCTAAAACACACAAAATAGGTGAAAATTTTGAATGGTTTTGAAAACAAAAGAAAAAGGATTTTGGGAATGGCTTTAATTAAAACATCTGAAAAACTCACTTCTAACACCCACTCACTAAGTTGTAGAAACTCACCCTTCCCTTTTTCCCTTTTCAGGAAAGAGGAAACCTAACCAAGAGAAACTATGAAGATGAACCCCAAGTCAGGTACGCTTAAAGTTTTTCAAGATTTTCTTTAGTTTTGACTAATGCTCTTCCAGGGAACGAGTCCAAAAATTTTTCCTAGCTCCTCTTGTCTAAAAGAAGGAAACCCTTCTTGAACCAAGGGAGCGACGGGATGCTCACGGAGATCTAACCAAACCAAGTTAGGGCGTGACACAGATTTTCTTGGTGGCATCCTTTATCAACTTGACCTTTTTGAGCTTCCTTTCTCCCACCTCCTCCCAAAATAAGGATGTATGACATGGTCACTCGTAAAGAGCCTCGTAAGGTGCCATTTGTATACTGGTCTATTAACTATTATTGTAAGCAAACTCCATCAGGCATAAGTAATCCTTCTAACCCTTGTTCAATATAAGTATGCATGCTCGAAGCATATTGTCCAAGGTTTGGATTGTCCGTTCAGACTGTCCATCGGTCTAAGGATGGAATGCTATACTCATATGGAGTTTAGTTCCCAAGGCACTTTGTAGGCTAGGCCAAAACTTTGAGGTAAATCTCGGGTCCTGATCTGATACTATGCTTATAGAGACACCATGGAGCCTTACAATTTCTCCCATATATAGAGCGGCTAGTTGTTCCACGGGGTCGATTACTCTTACTAGTAGGAAGTGGGTGAAATTAGTCAACCTGTTCATAATGACCCAAATAGCATCCCATCTTTTCCTTATCACTAGTAGTCCCGTCACAAAATTAATGGTGATATGCTCCCACTTCCATTCGGGGATGGGTAGTGGTTGTAATAGTCCTGAGGGTTTCTAGTGTTCTGCATTGATTTGCTGGCGGGATAAGCATCGTGCCACATATTTCGCGATGTCCCTCTTTATTCCCTTCCACCAATAGCCCTGTTTGAGGGTATTGTACATCTTAGTACTATCGGGATGTATCACATACACGGAGTCGTGTGCTTCTTCTAATATCAGTCTCCTCAACTCCTTATCCTAGGGCACACATACCCTACCTTTGTAGGTCAACAACAGTCCATCGCCTTGAAGGGTAAAGCCTGGAGTTGTTCCCTTGGTGGTCGGATCCAGGTGTGGCTGGAGTTCTTTGTCCCCTTTTTGGTGGACCCTGATTTGCTCCACCAAGCTGGGTCATACAGCTATGTTAGCCATCATGCACTCCCCTTCTCTATCTACTTTGAGGTCCACCTTCATCTCTCCCAATTGTGTAACAAGAGCAGGTAGTTTACCTTTATTTGGACCACCCCTGTCTGATACTTATGGTTGAGAGCATCTGCCACCACATTAGCCTTCCCGGGGTGGTATTCTAACACTAGGTCATACTCTTTCACTAACTCTAGCCACCTCCTCTATCGAAGATTGAGCTTTTTCTAAGTTAGGAAATATTTGAGACTCTTGTGATCTGTGTATATTTTGCACTTGGCCCCATATAGGTAGTGTCGCCAAATCTTGAGGGCGAACCTATTACAGCTAACTCCAAGTAGTGGGTGGGGTAATTCTTCTCATGTGCCTTTAGTTGTCATGAGGCGTATGCAATAACCTTGCCTTGTTGCATTAGTATGCACCCTAGTCCTTGTCTAGAGGCATCGCTGTAGACGGTATACTCCCCGCATTTGGATCATGCATGGTTAGTATGGGTGACATTGTTAGACAGGACTTTAATTCTAGGAAAGACTTCTCACAGGTTTCATCACACTTGTACTCCATTCCCTTCCTTGTAAGGTGGGTTAACGGGACTGCTATCTTGGAGAAGTCCTCCACAAACCTCTGGTAATACCTTGCAAGTCCCAAGAAACAGTGTATCTCAGAGGGGTTAGTGGGTGCCTTCCAGTCTGATATGGCATCTACCTTCACCAGATCTACCTTGATTTCATCCTTGGACACTATGTGTCCTAAGAAACCTACCTATTGCAGCCAAAATTCACACTTGGAGAACTTTGCATATAGTCGATTCACCCATAGTATGATCAAGGTGATGGCTAGATGTTCTTCAAGCTCCGCCTTGGTTCGTGAGTATATAAGGATGTCATCTATGAATACTATCATGAACTTGTCCAAGTGGGGTTGGAACACTCGGTTCATTAAATCCATAAAGGATGTGGGGGCATTCGTTAATCCAAAGGGTATTACTCTAAATTTGTAATGCCTGTATCTAGATCGATATGTGGTCTTTGATAAATCTTCCTCTCAGATCTTTATTTGGTGGTATCCTGACCGGAGATCTATCTTGGAGAAATAGGCCGCCCCTTTTAGTTGGTCGAATAGGTCATCAATTTGGGGAAGAGGATACTTATTCTTTATAGTAACCTGATTCAGCTTCTGATAATTGATGCATAGTCTAATACACCCATCCTTCTTCTTTACGAATAGTATTGGTGCACCCCATGGAGACTGGCTAGGGCATTTGAAAACATTCTCTAATAACTCGTCTAGTTGCTCTTTTAATTCCTTCAATTCTGTCGGAGCCATACGATAGGGGGCTTGTGATATGGGATGTGTCCCGGGGATCACCTCTATTGTAAATTCCAATTGACAGTTTGGGGGTAACCCTAGTAGTTCTTCAAGAAATACATTCGGGTAGTGTTCAACCACCGGAATGCCCTCTAGTCCCTTCTTTTCTGAACTTATGTTGGTGATCATTGCGAGAAGAGCCTTACATCCCTTCCGTATCATATTTTGAGCCTTCATATGGGACACTAGATGCATTCCTCCTCTCTTCTTGTCCCCTCTAAACTGTATTCCAAGTGCCCTTGGAGTGTGGAAGGTTATCGCTTTCTCTCTATAGTTCACCTTAGCTTGGTGTGTAGTTAGCCAGTCCATTCCCAATATTATCTATACTTCCTTTAGAGGTAATGGGATCAGCAGCCTCCAAATTCACCCCATTAATATTAAATTCGTATTCTTTTAAATGTTTGTCTCTATTCAGCTCTTCACCTAATGGTGTAAGAATGTTGTGGCTCTGTCCAAGAGATGTAAGTTCTTGAGGAAGATTTGGGACCAAGTCTTCCTTGATAAAGGACATTTCCGCCTTTGAGTCAAAGAGAGTGTAGACTTTTTTTCCCCCACAGTTGTGTGTATCCTGATTGAGGAAGTAGTAAGATTCTTTTTAGTGAGTGAATTTTTCTTTATTTATAAAGGTAACAATTACAAAATTTGTCTGGTTTTGGTTAGGGGATTTGGGAAGTACCCGCTACGGTACTAGGGTCTTTTCGGGCTTCCTCTTGTGTGAGGTTATAAACCCTGGCAAGTACCCTTGATATGGTGGTTGTGTCTCATCCTCTGTTTAGTGCCCTTGGATTCCCTTGAAGTGGTTGAAGAGTATTCCTTTGCACATTGCCATGAAGAGTGGGGCAGTTCATTACAAAGTGCCCAATTTGTCCACATCCGAAGCAGGTCGAACACGATCCTTCATGGTTCCTCTAACACTTGGGGTAGTAGGGACTCCTCCTTAATGGAGCTGCAATTTCCTAGCTTTGGGTTGGGTAGACTTCCTTCCTCCGAAGGGACCCCATTTTGTTCCCCCACCTCTGACCACCTTGTTCCATTTGTCCTCCCTGGTAGTTATGGCCTCTTTCCTCCTTCTGGTTTATCTATTCTGTCTAATGGCATCTTGTCTATACCAGATGTTCACATTCATGAGCCATGCTCTGGTCTCTTATGTCCACATTGAGTCCGTCCACAAATCGTTGGCAGATGTCTGATGGCTCGACTAGATCTAGAGCGAAAGGACTTAGTTCATTGAACTTAGTCTCGTATTCTGAGATGGTGCTAAGAATTCTAGTTTCTTCTCATTAATCAGATGTGGGGCCAAGTATTCCTCTGAATACCTTTCTTTGAATTGCGTCCAAGTGGGCATGGTGGCATGTAAATTCCTTATGTTTTCCCACCACATTTTGGCGCTAGCCTCCAAGAAGAATTCTACCATGGTTACCATCTCTTTTGGAGGGGTCCTTACTATCCCCATAAATTTCTTAATGCTAACCAGCCAGTCCATAGCTGCTCCAACATCCTTCTCTCCAAGAAAAGATTTACATCATAATTGACCGAGTGTTTTGAGGTACTTAGGAATGTCAATTAGGAGAGGGATATGAACGGAGGTGGGATGGGACTGCACTTCTTCAAGCCCGGCTTGAGAGTTGGTATCAACCTCAGGAGCGAGGATGGGCCTCCCGAATACTTGAGTAAACTTTTTGTACAACCTTTGGTGTTCTGAGCTTAGTACAGGTGGGATTGTTTGAGCTTCACTAGGAGTTCCTACGGGAATAGGGTTTTGAGCCGTGCTAGTGACCACAGTCCTAGTTCTCTTGGGAGTTATCTGAAAATTTTGGTAGTCTTTCTTTTAGTTCTTATGTTATATAGTATTGATAATGTATTTTAGGAAACAGGCCCTGATACAACTCAAATTGTCACACTCCGACCCAGTTTGATTGGATCCCCGTGAACAACCCGCCACTCCCTTTGGTATAAGAAGGATCACCCCTTCTCAAGGTCAAAAGAGTTAGGCGTAACTTCTGACCTTGTTTCCTGGAATAGCATTATACAAAACTCAATAACTTTTAAAAGAAAATTTTAAAGCATACCTGCTTAATATTCTACTTAAAGAGTTCTTCAAGGTTTTGTCTCCTTACCTAAAAAGGGGTCAAGGGAGTGGGTGAGTTTCTACAACTCAATGAGCGGGTGTTGGGGTGAGTTTTAAAAAAAATAGTTTATCACATCTTTCTTTCTTCACATGATTTTGGGTTTTTTATTTAAAAAAACATTTCAATGCTTCCCCTTGCTCGAGAGGCATTTAGCAAGCATTCACACGACCTTTATCATAAAGGGTACAAACATTCGTAGGCACAGTACTCCGACTGTGCCCACTTAAGGATTAGTGCACATTTACCGTCCACCCTGATAGAAGTCCAACCACTTCTACCTTGGGTCTAAGTGTACGTTTACACGTCTGACCCTCATACTCGAATTACTTTGTGTCCATGATATGAGGACAAAGACATCATCCTAACCCTGCCTCAATCTTGGTACACAAGAAGCTACTCCGAGCTTCATGACTTACTAGCATGACAAACCTGCCCTTATTGCATCTAGGTTGTCTAGCAGCCCTTAAAACCAACACTACCACTCTTGGGCGTCTTGATGGTCTCGTATCATAGTGCATGCATAAACAATAGTCTCAGAATCCTTAACCATTATCATTGGTGCCAACGGTCCAATGGCCCCGACACTCTACTTGGGCATGTAATTGTTTGCCTCACCAGTCTGTCAACCTAGTCTTGGCGCACTACCACTAGCCCATTGAGCATTGTCGGTCCTTATTTGGTACCATAGCGAGTCACACACAAAGTTGCTAGTTATGAAAATTTTCATGGCTTTCATCATTATGCTTGCTTACGGGTTTCAACCCATTCCCATTGGCCTTGGACCCACTTCATGAGTTTTCAAAACTAGGCTTTGGGCCCTACAAGTTCAAAATCAAGGCCTCCAGCCCATTGAAGCTGTCACAACTCTCATCAGAAAAGTCTCCCAAATATATTAAGCATTTGCACATAGACAAGGGTGATCATTTCTGGAAAAAGGATTTAAGTTTAAAGTGTACTCATCATCCTAATTGGGCATGATGATGGAAAATTCCACTCATAGTGGTTTTTCATTTTCAAAGAGGTGCTCATCACCCCCAACCGGGTATTATGTTAAAAAGTCTCACTCACAACCAATAAATGGTTTTCTAGCTTTAAACTTGCTCATCACTCCAACTGTGTATGACGTTAAATAACCCACTCACCCAATGAATGTAACTTGTTCGTACTAGTCGGACTTCCCGTCCTTGTCATGCTCCCTTGCACATGTTCTTGTCTAATATGTCCCTGTAGGATTCGGACATGCTTATGTGAAAAGATTTGGCATGAAAGTCCTTCTATTTTCATGTAATTACAATTAGGCACTTATTTTTGTCTTATTGCAATTAGGTCCCTAAAGTTCAACATCGCCGACTTTAGGTCCCTAATGCTCAATTATTTTAAATCAAGACACTGGGATTTCTAATATCCTTCTTGGATCCTTAAATTTCAAAAATCACTAATTGGGACTCAACTTTTCCAAAATTTCCAATTAGTCACTTAAATTTCCAAAATTATCGATTGGTCCCAATTTTTCCCAAAATGACCAATTAGTCGCAATTTTTCCAAAAAATGACTAATTGATCCTCCAAGTTCCTCTACTTAGCCAATTGATCTTCAATTTTTGAAAAAATGCACAAGGGCCCCTCAATTTTTGAAATCCCCAATTTCCTCCAAAATTTTCCTCAATATCACCTCTTCCGAATCTGATCTCTTCAAATTGGCCTTTCAACTGGGGTTAATTATTCCTTTTTATGGTGCTAAATGGTCTCTTCACTTCCATATGATCTGGCCGAGCTTTGAATTGCTGTTTTTGGGTCCAAAACGAACTCAAATGGAGCTTCGCCCAAAAACTAAATGTAAAGAGAAAAAGCTTCAAGAACTTGCTATCGAAGGTACAACAGTATAAGCTATCAATTTGGAAAGAAAGCTCTCATCCATAGGGTCCTTCTAGGATTAAGAGCCACTACAATTCGTGTCTTGAGTAGTGGGAATTTGGTTAGTGAAATTCATGCACTTTCTCTCTCTAGAATCGAACTGTTCCGATGGGGGAAGACCGAATTGACTTACACGTTTCCTTGGGGAGGTCGAGTGCAGGCTAGAGAGGCTAGGGGGAGCTCAGTTTGGCCACATGAGGTCTGAATTGGCTGAATTTTAAAAAAGTAGAATAGAGTACCCACAGGTCCTATGCAGCAGCTTCACTGTCTGGGCCCGCCGACGCTTCTTTGATGATCCTTCGGTCGAATGGAGGGCGCTGTTAGGTAGCTAACTTCCACCAAAGTCAGTAGGACTTGAATTCGCCTTTTGAGGTTGAAAGAAATGACCAAGTCAGAGCTATGGTTCGAGCTTCATCGGGAAACTGAGCACTTCTTCTTTTTCAGAGGTTTGAGGTGTAAGGAGGATTTTCGAAATCGGAGGGAATATTCCCTCGTCCGAAATGGAAAGCAGACTTTTCTTGATGAATAGTGTCATTGAATGAAGGAAGAAAATGACACTATTCCACATAAGCTTCACACGTGTAGACATGCCACGTGGCAGCACAAGATTGGTTGGCTCAGTTGACATGGCATTCCTACTCAGCTGCCCCGTCAACCGTTAACTGGTTGATCGGACACGTGGAAGCCTCCCATTGGTTGCTCGTGATTACGTGGCGACTAACCGGGCATCCGTTGACCGTTGACCAGTTGACCATACACGTGTCTCTCTTTGATTGGTCAGCGCTTCCAAGCACTAACCGAGTGGTTGACTGGGCGCACTTTGCCACACATTGTGCACTGATTGGTCGTGCATGCTAACTGGGCGTGGACCTGTCAACGGTCTGTAGACTGGCTAGACCATTGACCGGTACGGTTCGATCGGGTTCAGTGACCCGAAAACAAAAATCGGTCAGTTCAAGCCCGATTTGACCAATTTTCTAATAATTAAAATTTTCTAAATTAATCTAAATTTATTTTCTATCTAATGGTCTCAATTTTCCAAATTGATCTTTTTAAGCCACCTAGAAAAATAAATTATTAAATCGGTTCACCATGGTTCAACCCGATTCAATCTGGTTCACCTTGAATCGATTCGATTTTCTCACCCAATCCACTTCATGGTTCTTATCCATGATTTTTATAAATTCTTGGTTACTTTGGATTTTCAATTTCTCCGCCTTTGGCCCTTATTTACCATTTTTTGTTCATTAAATGGCTTGATTTTCTCAAGAAAATGACTAATTCTTTCTCCTGGTTTTTCTTATCCTTGAAAGAACAGGATTTACATTGGGTGTCAGTCGGAGAGAGTTAGAGAAGGGTTGGCCGAGCTATAGGAGGTCGGGAGTGACCATAATTTAGCTCGAAGTTATTCGACTATTCTGCAACCGTCGAAGCAATTGTACTATAGGCTTTCTTATACTCCTCTAATGGTCCTCGAGCCGAATGGGGATTGCAGCGAGGTAAAGGATCTCCTCATGCTTTTAAGGACTCTAAATTTGCCTTATGAGTCTTCAAAAAACTTCCACATCGGAGCTCTTGTTTGCGTCTTGTTGGAACTTGGAGTGCTCTGTCTTTTTCAACCACATGAGGGTTGGGGAGGATGAACAAGTAGGGGCTATTTATATAGGGAGCTCGGCAATTGATAAGGCTATCGGCCAGTGCAAGACTTGGCACTAAACTCGCTCGTTAGCGATCGCTGCGATGGATTTTTCGGTCGCCGGAGATTTGATCTCCCTCCAATGATCCTCCTTAGGTCATTTGCCCAAGGTGATGACGACAATGTAGTGTGCATGCGTGCTTCGCACATGCGAGCTGCCACGTGGGTGCTATGATTGAATGGTTTTGCTAATGCGACTTTCCACTTAGCATCCTAATCACCATTTGACTTGTTGATTGACCACATGGTGACCTCTCATTGACACATGGCGTCCTCTAATTAGCTAATTTAAATGAATTAAATTTCCCTCATGATGCACTATATGTTTGTCATGTGTCGACCACTGATTGACTAGTTTAAATAAATTAGATATCTCTCCTAACACGTGGCATAGCCACGCATTGACCTCTGATTGGTTGGTCATTTCTTTGATATCCTACTCGAGTGCTGACATGGCATTTTTGCCATGTGTTAGTTTCTCATTGGTCAACCTAATTGACTATCAACATGTGTTTCTCTTCTATTGGTGCACATCACTCTTTGGTTGTTCAACACTTCCACGCATTGAGCTCTAATTAGTTGCTCTGAGCACTGACTTGACATATAATTTATTGATCGACTGAATTGTTGACCAGTTCGATTAGAACGGATTCAGTGACCTTAAATCGAAAATTATCTAGTTCAGGCTCAGTTGAACTAATTTTCTAAATATTAAAAATTTATAAATTTATCTAAATTTATTATCTAGTCAATAATAACTTCAATTTCTAAAATTAACATTTTTAAACCAACTAAAAAATATATTTTTGAACTAGTTTTTTATAAATTAATATTTTTAAATTAATTAAAAAAATATATTTTTAAAATAATTTTTCACTTACATGTGCACCCAAGGTAACAATTTATTTAACCACTCTTAAACAACAAAAGTTTTTTATCTGCAAGTAATTCAATTCCAATTTAAACTATCTTTCAATTGAATTTCTCCCAATTTTTCCAATAGAATAGATTTGTCTAAAATTACAATAGAATAGATTTGTAGGCTCGATCTCCCTTTATTAGTTCAACATTCCAATTTTAAAAAAATCGGTATTATATCAATCCTTCTACCTTGGTCCCTACCCTCTAAGGTTATAACTAACGTTCACTCATTATTCATTTACAAGCATCTAAGTTTATACACACTAACGAAAATTCTCAAAAACCTATAAATTTCTCACTTGTATGTTTATTTTTTTTACATTTCAGTGTATAAATTTTCTAATTCATCAGCACTACATACGGGGCAAGAATTTCTTCAGCAAATTTCTACTTACAATTCATGTATGCAGGAAATCTCCATTTGAATGTCTCATATGTGATCGCTATATGGGGTATTATTAGAACTGAAAACTTCAGCATGATCAAATGCACAATGAGTATGGACTTTATATTGCTATTTACATTCAAAATATGGACATTAACAAATTCAAAACATGGCAATTTGGACTCATGGGGTTTGATGATATAGCTGCAGAAACCGGAATGTGATCATCCAAGAAAATCAACTGCAAAGAATTGTCTGCAGCTGACAAAGTTTGAAGGATGAGAACTTGGTTTTGGGAACTATTATAACCCCCCATTGCACTGTAACTTCAATAGAGGCTAAGTTGAGTCCCGAAGGAGACACCCCCAAAGGATTGTTGTCCTGCAAAGAAATGTAACTCAGCCCTCACAAGCACAATAAAAAATATATGATATTTAGGTCCAGGACAGATCCACCTACGACCTCAGACAAGGTTCTTATGAGCAGTATCGGACTAAAACCAACACAGAACAAACCAGCCATTTTCAGTCCCAGGACGAGCAGATCCCATAGCAGGACTAGAATGTGATCATCCACGAAAATCAACTATCACAACGTGACTGCAGCTGACAAAGTTTTAGGATGAAGAGTTGTTATGGGGAGCTATTATAACCACAGTTGCATAATAACTGCAAAAGAGGCTAAGTTGAGTCCCCTCATCCTCGGCGACCGATAAAAGGGATTATCGCTAGATACCGTCATAGATTACTGGATATGCTATAGAAAGACCACATATTGAAAATGCTCCGAGCAGGAGCTGACTAACACGACCACAAGATACTCAGACAATTCGAGAAGATAATTAGGTGACGGCAAGCATCTTCCTCTTTCAGAGATCTCGACTCCGCTATGCCTCGTCAATTTATTTGAGTGTCGAACCCTGATAAAGAGATGGGCTGGGCTAGGGTAGCAATGAGCAAAGCCTGACCCATACAAATGGATAGATAATTATGTGAAATAGAAGTTAATTTGCAACATTTTACAATCTTTGGTAGTCACCCTACACTGGACAAGCGCTTACTACAACACTAGTAGACAGTAGCTTGGCTAGGAAGTTCGGCAATTTAAAAGATTCATAAGTAGGCGACTTCAATTTTAAGCACGGATCAAGCACTAGAGTTTTCATAGTGTGTAGGCTTCAAAATGTATAAGCAAAATAGAAAGACGTTCAAAGCATGAGTCAAGATGGCTGTACGAAGCACTGTTGTTTGCATGGTTTAGTATGTTTCAAAGCACTGGCTTTAAAGACTGCCTCATAGTTTCATAACTTCTTCATGCTCAAAATGGAAGGTCCAAAGAACACGACCGATCAAAGGTATTATTTATGTTATGAAGAGAAATCACAGCCTCCTTCCCCTTCTACCACCCTTTCTACCGGTGGTATCAGTCGGGATTGGTGTGAGATCCTCTGTATTATCAAAAAATAACATCAGGTAAGAAAACAAATTAGTGCTCTAGAATCGTAGTTCTGATTTTTGACATACTAGTCATTCTAATGGCTATCTAGCATCAAGTTCATGGGAACATCTTATAATTATACTCTTTCAAAGTGGATCTCATCTATCATGTTAGTGTTTTTGCGAATTTAGATAGGGCATGAATATGATGCTTGTCAAATTTGTTATTTATTGTGAAATTTAAAATAAAAAATAAGAAAATAGAAGTGATAGATAGTCGGAGTAAATTTTTATTAATAAATAATTTAATAAATTATATATAAACATAAATATTTATAAGTTAATGATAATATAAATATAAAAATAAATAATATTAAAATATTATTATATAATTTTAACTAATAAAATTATTATCTAATATACTATAATAACAATATAATATTTCAATACTTTCACTCAATATTAACATTATTATTACCCCACATGATTAAGGGAAATTAACGAATATTAAACTTGACCCGAATAAGACGGAAGCAAGTGTAGTATAAACATTTGGTGAGTATGTAATCGATTTAAGTATTAGTTCCAATAAATCGAATATTAATAATATCACGAATTACTTATACTCAGATAAATTAATAGTCGATCTCAATTTATTTGGTGTAATAATGAAAAAATGATTAGACGTGAGATAGCTAAGTGACATATTGTAGTACTAGAGTGCATGAGAATTAGAAAGTGGGAGAACAAGTTTTTGGAGAAAAAATCAAATTCAAATAAGCTTAGGCGTCGCATTACCAAAACTCTTATATTCAACTGTATTAGAGTGTGCGACAATACATTTATTTTCGAAATTCTAGAAAATAAGTCCGCTACGGGAAAATATAGCATAGTCACTAATAGAACGACGATTATTAAGATTACTAGCCCAGTTGACATTAGAGAAGTAATGTAGAGTGATAGGTGAGTGATGCCAAAGGGTAAGGCCAAGATGAAGAGTTTCTTGAATATAGCGAATAATGTGTTTGGCAACAAGCCAATGAAAATCGGTGGGTTGATGTATAAATTAGCCGACCTGGTGGATGATATAGGTAAGATCAGGACGAGTGAGAGTGAGATTCTGAAGGAGACTTTTAATCTGATGATATATAGTAGGATTTGGAATAGGTGTACCAAACTTGAGGGAGAGTCATGATCCACGAGCAATAAACATATATACAGACTTATAAGTATACATGGTAGCTTTATATATTAAATCTCGAATGCATTTGAATTGACTGAGATAAATATCATGAGGATGATTGTGGAATTAAATACTAAGGAAATAACAGAGAGAACACAAATCTTTGATAGATAATTCATGTTGTAAAGTATGAAGAGTGAAGCTGATAAGGGTATTAGGAGATCTATTAATGATCAGATCATCAATATAAATGAGTAGAAATATAATGAATGTGGATATATAATATATGAAGAGAGAGTTATCCACAATAAAACCATGAAAAGTCCATTTTAATGAGAAAAACTACATTAGGCGCATAAACCAAGCGCGACGCACCTAATTGAGACCATAAATTGATTTACGAAGCCGACATATAAAATTAGGAAAAATAGAGCAAACGAAATTGAGTTGTTATTGAATGTAGACTTATTCAGTAAGATGGTCATGAACAAATACATTATTGACATCCAATTGATGAATGGGGCAATGAAGTGAAATATCAATAGAAAGATGGTCATGAACAAATACATTATTGACATCCAATTGATGAATGGGTCAATAAAGTAAAATAGCAATAGAAAGAACCACATGAATGGTAATTGACTTAATACAAGACTGAATATCTCATCATAATCAAGCTCATATCGCTAGGAGAATCATTTGGCATCGAGACGAGCCTTGTATTGAGCAATAGATCCATCTGGATTTTCTTTAATTTTGTAGACCCACTTACAACCGATAATTAATCGAGCATGTGTTGCATGCACCAAATTCGTGTGTGATTGTGGAGAAGGATAGAGAATTATATTTGCATGGCATGCATAAATGGGGCATGATGACAAGCATGTGCGTAGATGTGAGGTTATTTGTGGAGTTGCAAGAAACACAAAAGAGTCAATAGTAAAATATTACGGGGGTAGAGTGTCACATCTCGACCTAGTTCACAGGTCGAATCTGCAGACAACTCACCACATCCTCCTAGTTTTACAAGGATGGGTGTCTCATCATTATAAGCTTGAAAGGACTTAAGGCTACTAATAAAATCTGTCAGAATTCTTTTAGAGTATTCTTTTGAATTCTAAAAATAAGTTCAATAAACAATATCGGGACCAAGTTCTAAATGAAAGACGTACCTTCAATTTATTGCGACTTTCCATAACCTCAACGTGTCTTTTCTACACGTTAGTTCCCTAAAAGGGGTATTGGAGGGTAGTGAGTTCACAACTTAGTGAGTAGGATTGGCTGATATCGTAACGTCATGTCCACAATTGAACACATACTCTAAAATAATTATAATGGATATTTTAGGAAATATTTCACAATATTAAACCATAAAAGTGGTTTAAAGTTTTAATACACTAGGGTTGTATTGGAAAAGCATACAACACATCACATGTTGGACTAGACCAACCACCCTAGTATGAGGCTACAACCTCAGACATACATGTGATTAGATCATGATGTCCATGTCATATTGTTTGTTTGAGCACTATTACCCAACCTCCAAACACATCGATTGAGTTGTCTACTATAGAGTGACTAGACCTTTCACCTTCACTAGGTATAATGCGCATAAGACTCCAAGAGCCCTCAACATACTAGCTGTCACTACCCTGTCCTCTCGAACTAAGAAAACCAGAAAAGGAAACCAGGAGTTTTCAAAAGAAAAATCGAAAATCTAAGTGAACCGGAATTTGGTAAAGAAGGGTTAAAATTGGAATTTGGAAAATCGCAAGTGGCCAAGAAGTACCTAAACATCATGGAAAAGGACCATGAACTGGATCGGATGTGAAAATTAGGTCAGTTCAGGGTGAATCAGACCTAAACTAGACCGAACCAGAATGAACCGTGAAGAATTAGTTTAAAGATTCATTTTTCTATGTGGCTTAAAAATATCAAATTGAAAAATGGAAGCCACCATTAGATAGAAAATAAATTTAGATGAATTTCGAAAATTTTAATTTTAAGAAAATCGACCGAATCAGGCCTAAACTGGCTGATTTTTTATTTCAAGTCATTGAACTCGGTCAGACCGGACCAATCAACGGTCCAACCAGTCAACGGACTGCTGCCAGGTCAGTGCCCAATTAGAATGCATGACCAATCAGCACATGAGACATGGCGAAGCACGCCCAGTCAACTACTTAGTCAGTGCCTGGAAGCGCTGACCAATTAGAGCGTGACACGTATACTCGGTCAACAGACAATGGAGGAAAACCCATGTCACGCCCCGACCCAGTTTGGTTAGATCCCCATGATCAACTCGCCACTTTCTCGGTTTATTAAGGGTTTCCCCTTCTTTAAACCACGAGGAATAAGGCAACCTTTAAACCTGTACCTTTCCTAGAATAACATTAATAAAAATTGTATGAAATTTAAACTTTTCATACCTATCTTTCAGGTGTAGTTAACTAGAAGTCCTTGGGTAGGTTTTCCCTTGGTTACCAGAAAGGGGTATAAGGGAGGGGGTGAGTTCGACAACTCAATGAATGAGGTTTAAGACTAAATTTTCAAAAAGAATAGTTTGAATTGGAGTGTGCCAGACTCCTTATTTTCCTTTAAAACATTTCATCCTCAAATCTCGGGTTTCATAGCCATTTCTCATCACAATGGTGTGTTTATCAAACAACATACACCCTTCGTCATGAAGGGAACACACATTCATAGGGCAGCACGTCCACTGCACCCACTTGTGGTGTTGGAGCGACTTTACCAACCACCTAGATAGAAGCACATCCACCTCTACCTTGAGAATGAGTGGATGTATGCGACATCCAACCCTCAATCCCGTAAACAAAACTCCGTGTCTGTATGAGGACAGAGACCTCATCCTGACCCCACCCCGGTCTCATGTACATGAAGTTACGTTGAGCTTCCAGGACTGATGGCATGACTAACTGCCCTTATCTCTACCATGTTGTCCATTAGCCCTAGGATGCATCACTACCCCTCTTGGGAATCTTAAAGGTCCCGTAACATCAATGCATGCACAAATCAACAGTTTTCCACATAAGCCATTTAATTTGTGGTGCCACTAGTCCAACGGCTCTGACCCTCAACTCGAGATGCAGCTGTTTGTCTTGATTGGTCCATCGACCTGTCATGTCGCACTGTCGCCACTCCATTGAGTATGTCAATCCTATCTTGCTACTATTGCCAAACAAATAATTCATTTATAGTTTTCATGGCTTAACTTATGTTTGTTTATGAGCTCCTACTCGTGCCAACCGGCCTTGGGCCCACTGTACAAGATTTTCAAAATCGGGCATATTAGCCCCTAAGTTTCAAAACCGAGGCCTCCGACCTATCTGAGCTATTCGAGCTCCTATCAAGAAGGTCTCCCAAAAAGTTTAAGCAGTGGCACATAGTCGCGGGAAAGCACTTCCAACAAAATGTTCTTTTCATCTGTCCATCACACCAACTGGGTATGAGGACATCTCCGCTTATAACCGATAAGCGGGTTTTCTACTTCCTTCTAGTAAGTTTAATCATACCAACCGGGTATGATCTACTTATAACTGGTAAGTAATTTTTCCGAGTAATTTCCACATCACTCCTCTCAGGTGTAATGGTTAAAATACCACTTAATAGTGGGATTTCATTTCTGAGGTTTTTATCATCCCAACCGGGTATAATATAAAATATCCCACTCACCCGATCATGCAGTGAATTCCTCTTTTTTGGCTTTTTGCCTCTACGCGAGCTTGTACTTGCTAGCGTTCCCGGTACTTCGTGTCCTTACATGATATAAACATTCTTGTTCATTATCCTTTGGCTTATTAGCCTTCATTCACCACGAATGAATAAAATACTCAAACTTTTTTATTTATTGCAATTAGGTCCCTAAAGTTTTTTTTCTTTAACTTTAGGTCCCGAATGCCAATTTTCCCCTAAATTGAGTTCTGAGACCTCTAATTTCACCTTAAGACCTCAATTTATTCAAAATAAAAGGGGTTCAAGTTTCCCAAATTTCTAATTTGGTCCCCAACTTTTATAAAATTACCATTTTGCCCCTACTTTACAAAAATGGTAAGTTTTGCCCCAAAATTTCCAAAATTTGCCCAATTTCTCCTCCAACATCTTTATCATGCCCAATTGGCCCTCAATTTTATGAAATTGCACTTTAATCCCTTGAATTTTCAAAATCCCCAAATTTCCCCCAATTTCAACCTTCCCACTCAACTAAATTGGATTTCATGGAATTGACCTATCAAATGAGTTTAATTGTTGAAATTAAAGTTAGATTGGAGTTACTACATCTTCATACGATTCAATTGCACTTTTAATCACACGATTTGATGCCGGAAAGAGCTAAAAGGGAGCTTTGCTGGAAAATTGAACATAGAGAAAGAAAGATTTGAAAGCTTATCATCGGGGGTATGACAGTCCGAGCTTTCAATTTGAGCAGATAACTCTTGTCTTGAGGTTCCTCCTAGGATCAAGAATTACATCAATTGATGCCAAATTGAGGGAGAATTTGGTTAGTGAAGTTTCGTCGGTTCTCTCTCTAGCATTGATTGGAAAATACATAGGGGAGCCAAATTGGCTTACCTTTCCGCTCTAATTCAGCTATAGGAGGGTTGTGGAGGTGTTGGGAGGGCTTGGTTTGGCCTGAGAATGGCTCGAATTGGCCAATTTCAGCTCGTCTAAAATAGGGCAACTTCAGTCTACTGGAGCTGCTTCACGATTTTATCATGTCGGCGTTTCTCTAACGACCCTTCTTTGGCTTAGAAAAATGCCCAAGTCTAAGCTCTGGTTCGAGCTTCACCGAAAAATGGAGCAGTAGGGAGAGAGTGGAGTTTTCAAGTGTGTGGAGGATGAATGAGGAGGGGCTTTTTATATAGGAATCTTGGGGACTTCTTTGCCGTCCGATTGGCGCTTTAATGGCGGTCATTTATTACCTGAAACTCCCTGGCCAGAGTCATCAGTGCTGCTTGTTTTTTCGGCTAGTGAACAATGTTGTCATCTAAAGGAAGAAGACGACACTGTTCTGAACCAGACTGTACCGGTCCGAACTAGGTTCAAAGTTTAAACTAGCCGATTTAGGCTTGATTCGATTGAGCTTTTCAAAATTAAAAATTTCTAAATTTATCTAAATTCATTCTCTATCCAAAGGTGGCCTCAATTCTCCAATTTGAATTTTCTAAGCCACCTAGAAAAATGAATTTAGCATCTGGTTCACCTAAACCGGTTTGGTTTTCATCTCCAATTCATCTTAAAGTCCTTTTTCCTGACTTTTGTGACTCTATAGTCACTCGAGATCCATGAATTTCTCGATTTGCCCTTTCTCTATTGGTTCCGATTTATAAACCAACTCAGTTTTCTCTTTGGAAATGACAGTTTCAATCTAGTTCGAATTCGGTTCACCTGAACCGGTCTGGTTTTCTCTCCCAGATTATCCTAAGGCCCTCTTCCAAGGTTTTTATGACCCCATTGGGTCACTCAGGAGTTTTAAATTTCCAAAATTGCCCGTTCTCTTGATGATGGGTGTGTGAACCGATTCGATTTTCTCACTCGGGTTGACCGGTTCTTTCCCCGGTTTCCTTGTGTTAAAGGGACGGGGTTTACAACCCATGTCAACAATGACCAACCAATAGGGAGCGACATGTGTCCTACTCAAAGGTCAATGTCAAAAGAGTCGAGTCAGCAAGACTGACCAATGAGGAGTTGACACGTGGTAAGGATGCCACGTCAGCATCTAACATGGATGTCAGAGAAACGACCAACCAATTAGAGGTCGACACATGGTAGTGCCACGCCGGATGACCTTAACCAATCAAAAGCTAACACATGGTAGTGGCACTATGCGTGAGGAGGGAAATCTGACACATTTAAATTAGCCAATCAGAGGACGCCACATATCACGGTCAACGGTCATCATCCATGTAGGAACGAGCAACAAATGGGAGGATGCCATGTGTCCAGTGAACGAGTTAAAGGCTGATTGGGATGTTGAGTAGGAATCCACTTCAACAAAGCCAACCAATCATAGTGCGCCACATGGCAAGTCCACACATGCAAAGCTCGTCACATCTTCCTCCTTAGTTAGCTGATAGATTGGAGGAGGGCGAAGAGGGGTCGGTCTCCCGCGACCCAAGAAAAGCTCTAGTATGATCGCCGATGGCCGAGTCTGGGGCCAAGTCCTATGCCGGCCAGTAGCCATGTCAGTTGTCGAGCTCCCTATATAAAGAGCACCCATCATCTCGACTTCCTCATCCCTCAACCGAGTGAAGAAGATGAAGAGCTCCATTTTTCAGCGAGGCATAAACCAAAGCTCCGACATTAGGCTTTTCTTCAACATCTGAAGGTGCATTCGGTGTCTCTGGAACCGGGAGGAAGTACTCCACCTCACTGCAATTCCCACTTAGCTCAAGGACCATCGGTGGAGTGCTAGAGAGCTTGCAAAGTGCAGCTACTCCAGCGGTCAAAATAGCCAAATTACTTTGAGTTGAATTCTAGCCATTCTCGACCTCCTACGACTAGGCCGACCCTTTCCCAACCATGTCCGACCAACACCCGACCTCCTTGAAGCTTAAGAGTAAGTCCAATCTACCTCCACTCGTCGGTATAGAAAAATTCTAGAGAGAGAAATGCTTGAATTTTATTGACCAAATTCTCTATGCTTAGGAAGTTAATTAGAGAAATTCTTAATTCTAGAAGGATCTTCTTGACGAGAATAAGCTTCCCGAATCGAAAGCTCCAGCAACTGAGACTCAGCCGGTAAGAATTTGAAGCTTTCTCTCTCTAAGTGCAATTTTCTAGTGAAGCTCCGTTTGAGCTTAATTCGATTAGGGTAACTTGAAGCATGGAATAATCATGGAAAGATAAAGAAGACAACCAGTAGCATGTTAGGAGGAAATTAACTAAGTTTTGAGGATCAATTTGATGAAGTCAGATCTCGGGCCAAGAGTGGACAAATTTGGGGAAGAAATTAGGGAAAATTGGGGGTTTTTCAGAAATTTGAGAACCAATGCGCAATTTTAGAAAATTGGAAGGCCAATTAGCTATTTTGAGTAAATTGGGGCCAATTGGTCATTTTACGAAATTTGGGGGCAATTTGGTAATTTTTAGAAAGTTTGGGACATTTTTATAATTTTTGAAAAATTGGGGGCCAAATTGCAAATAAGGGAAATTTTGAGGATTTGAATGGAAATAAGAGGACTTAGGGACCTAAGAGAGGTATTGGAAACCTTATGGACCTAATTGGAGATAAAATAAATATTAGGGACCTAAATGTAAAGTTATAGACTTTAGGGACCTAATTCCAATTAAGGCGTAATATGAGGACATATGCACAATTACACGAAAATATGAGGCCTCTTATGCCAATTCTTGTGACGTGGATACTCGAACCATGTAGAAGCTGGTTGTCCGAGTACCTGTGCAACAGAGCACATCATGGATCGAGATCTCACTGGGACGACCACACCACTGTTACTAGGTGAGTGGGATTTTCAACGTCATACCCGGTTGGGGTGATGAGCACCATTTTCAATCTTGAAAACCATTTTCCAAGAATGGTCTCCCCTGATTGCATGAAATGGCTTAAACGTTTTGGGAGACATTTTTTATTAGAGCTGGAATTGCTCTAGTAGGAATGAGGTCTCGATTTGGAAAGTAATAGGGCCCAAGGCCCAATTTTGGAAAACTCGTGAAGTGAGCCCAAGGCCAATATGCACGGGTTGAAGCCCGTAGACAAATTTATGCCAACATGCTTAAAAGATCACCATAACCTGTTGATTGTGAAATTTTAGCTACAATGTCGAAGTCGGATTGACGAACTCGTTGGGTCAATAACCACGGAGCTGAAGCCGAGTTGTCGAACTCGTTAGGCTAGTGTTTATAGAACCAAAGCTGAGTTGTCAAGCCCGTTGGGCCAAGTAGGGCCAAAGATAATGGCCTTAATTGATAAGTCTTTGTTTGTGCATGCATGAGATGCGGAACCATCGAGTCACCTAGTATGGGGTAGTGGTGGTTCCAAGGGCTACTGGACGACCCAAGGAGCATAAGGGCAGTTCATCGTCTAGTATGTCAATAAACCCTAAGAGCTTCACACACACAGAGAACGGGGTAGGATGGGGAAACAGGTCTCGTCCCACAAAGCGAATATGAAGTATGGCTAAAGTTTGAGGGTTGGGCAATTGATGTCCACTCAAACTCAAGGTAGAGGTCCAAGACTTCTACTAGGGTGGACGGTAAGGCGCTTCGGTTCACAAGTGCAATAGTCGATGACTATTCTACGAACATGTGATCCCCTGTTGATGATAAAAGGGTGTGTGATGCTTGTTAATCCTATGCAATGGATAGGACACTTCATGAATGAAGTAAAGAGATAACTAAACAAAACAATAAATATATTAACTGATAAATTCCAAATGATCCTACCCTTCAATACCCACTCATTAAGTTGTAGAACTCACCCCCTCCCCCATCTTTTTTTAGGAAGGAAGGACTCAACCTTGCTAGGAGACACTCTCCACCGATTAAGGTAAAATTCAGCACAAAGCCTTTAAATTGAGTTAGTTTTGATAATGTTGTTCCCATGAACTAAGAAGAACTGAATTATGCCTGAATCTTGACACTTATCGGAAGGAGAACATCCTCCCGCTTCAATTAAGAGTAATCAAAACAACCCGCCACCTTTTCTTGCACCCTCCAAGTACCTCTATTGGGGTGGGACAAGAAAAGTAAAGGCGTACGACCAACTGGTTTTCCAAAATAGAGTAATTAAAACAATTATAGTAAATTTGCGTACCTTATGAGTGTAAGCTTCTCGCTTCGACCTCTCCCTCTCTTTGGTGTAAGTGCTTCCCTAAAAGGGGGTAAGGAAGGGGGGGGGTGAGTTTTTGTAACTCAATAAGGGGTTAAGCTATCAACATATTTGAACATTTAGAGTGTTTATTTAGTTTGCTGGTTTGATTAGCACACACTCAACCACCTTTTTTCATCAAAGGGTTCACGCATTCGTAGAGCTGTCACCGACTGCTCCACTTGTGGACTGGAGCTTCTTTAATGTCCACCCTAGTAGAAGTTCACAACTTCTATCACAAGTCTGTGTGTGCATCACTTGCCCGATCCCTAGACCCGAGTTCGTACTTCGTGTCAACAAATGTAGGATGAGACATCTCCTCCTCTGACCTCGGTGTTAATGTGCATGAAGCTCCTCGAGCTTCTAGACATACTGAACGACAAAGCTTTTCTTATGCTCCTTGGGTCGTTCAACAGCCCTTAGAACCATTACTACCCTATACCGGGTGCCTCGATAGTTTCGTATCTCATGCATGCACAAACACAAGTCTTTTTCAGTTAAGACCTTTTTATCTTTGGTGCTACCGGTCCCCATAAGCTTGCTGATCCGACTTTGACTTGGTATTAATAGTCCAACGGGTTCAACAACCCGACTTCGGCTTGGTAACCACTAGCCCAACAAGATTGACAACCCTGGTCATGGCCCAATAGCTATCACATACAATTTGCCCATTATATGAGTCTTCAAGTCCACTTCTCTTCCAAAACCATTGCCTCGGGCCCATTGGAGCAAAATTAGTACTATATGGTAGATGCTTCATGCACTTAACAGAAATAACTCCCAAAATTTATTTTAAGTAGTTTTACACCGTAAATGAGTATTATTTCCAGAAAATAAGTTTTAATCTTATGTATTACGAAGATATGTTAATCACCCCAATTAGGTATGATATAAAAAATTATTCTCTCCTAAGATTTTATGACTTTTTCGTTCCAAACATATTTCCAATGTATATGAATTTTTATACAAACTGCATAGGTACGTAAATGGTTTCTTATGCATACAAAATTATGGATAATTGAATATAAAAAATAGTAATTTGATCTTAGATCCCTCTATTTTCCTTTATTTCTATAAAATACTTAATTTTTATTTTATTTACAAATAAACTCCAATTATTTATTTTTACTTACAGTTAAATCCTAATATTTATTTTTACATTTTCATCTATATCTTTAATGTGAGATTTTAAATATTTAATTGTCTAGTTATCATACTTATAAGGTGTCCACCTCTCATCATTAGGGTTTTAATTGGTATTTAAGTTTATTATTAGTTATAAATTATTTGATGTAAAGTTTTAGGATCTTTTAGAGTAATAAAACGAAAATAAATTTTGTTTAGGTAATTAGTTACCACATCTAATTAGTATTTTTTTCATGCTCAATTTTTTTTACAAGAATATTAGATATCATAAAATAGAGATTGATGGTGAATATAAGTAAGATATAATAATTTAAAAATAATATAAAAGAAAAAAGTAATTTATATCCATAAATGGAACAACTAATTAAATTATAGTTTGTCGGAGTGGTATAAGATGCTAAAGTTATGCTTTGATCTTTTAGGTGTTGGTTCAATTTCCATAATTGATATTTATTTTGTTATGATTCCTTATTCCTAAACGCTGTCGTTTTGGGTGTGAAGCAACCAAAACCCTAGATGTGCTTAATATATATACCCTTTTGCAGTTTCGCTATCTTCAATGTCCACAGGCAGAGCGACTCTTTTCATATTCCTGCTTCTCTGTCGTCTTCCCTTGAATTCCACCATGGTAAAATTCTTCACCCTATATCAATTTGAATTTGTTAATTGGCAATCATTTTAATGTTTAATGTTCTAATTGCGAAAAGTTTGCTACTTCCTGGATTTGATGTTCTTCTGTGTTGTGTGCTTTGAATCCTTTCTGCATGCGATTCACAGTCGAAAAGAAAAGTTAGGGAGCCCAAAGAGGAGAATGTCACCCTTGGACCAGCTGTCCGTGAGGGAGAGCACGTCTTCGGTGTCGCTCATATTTTCGCCTCTTTTAACGACACATTCATTGTGAGCATCGTTGATCTCTTGAGCTTTACATCACTTAAGCTTACCATCTTTTACTTATTAATAACTTTTTTTTTGTTTCTGTATTCCAGCACGTGACTGATCTGTCTGGAAGGGAGACTATGGTTCGCATTACCGGTACGATTACTTTCTATTCTGGTGCCTAGTTCTTGATACTATGCTTGGTATTCTGATGGAAATATAGTCTTGGGCACTAAGGTTGTGTGAGAGATCTATTGTTTATTTCGTCTGCTTGTAACTGTGCTGCTCTCTTTCTTTATGTTTCTTTTCATGGTTTTCTTATTCATGATTAAGAACTTACTGATTTTCCATTGTGAACTTACAGACTTAGCTATTATGTTTTATCAACCTATTATTATTGCTGGTACTACTGCTATGATTCTATTCAAATGTCCATATGCAGGTGGGATGAAGGTGAAGGCTGATAGGGATGAATCCTCGCCATATGCAGCTATGCTTGCTGCACAGGATGTTTCTCAACGGTGCAAGGTATATCTGACTCTATCGTGATTGATATAATGCTCTTTATGATATATGCTCAGTGATTTCTCCTGTGTTATAGGAGCTTGGTATCACAGCTCTTCACATTAAACTTCGTGCAACTGGAGGGAACAAGACTAAGACACCTGGTCCTGGAGCCCAGTCAGCACTCAGGGCCCTTGCCCGTTCTGGCATGAAGATTGGCCGCATAGGTATTCTATTTCTCCTCTCTCTCAGTATTTCTCCCTATAATTGGATAATAATAGGCTGGCATTGGATTGATTAAGAGGAATGGAATATGGGACCATATCCCATGAACTTGATGTCAGATAGCCATTAGAATGACTAGTCTTTGAAAAATTAGAACTACGATTCTAGAGCTCTTATTTGTTTTATTAACTGATGTTATTTTCTGCTTATGCAGAGGATGTGACACCAATCCCAACTGATAGTACCCGCAGAAAGGGTGGTAGAAGGGGAAGGAGGCTGTGATTTCTCTTCTAAACAAACCTTGTTCTACTTCCTATCTGCTTTTTATTGTTAATTTTGCATTAGATGTGGGGCTTGAATCTTCTTCATAACTTAGATAATACATTTGATCAGTTGTGTACTTTGGACTTACCATTTTGAGCATGAAGAAGTTATGAAAGTATGAGTCTGTCTTTATAAACCCAACTTTCAAATATAACCATTCATAACAGTTCTGGCAGCTTGTCTCATGCTTTGAACGTCTTTCTATTTTGTTTATACAATTTGAAGCCTATACCACTATGCATTCTTTATTTACTTGATGAGTTTTTACACATGGGCTAAATGGAGAGTAAGATGACATAGTTAGTGTTACACAGCCTTTTTTTGCCCCAAAGTGTTACACAAGGTAAATGGAAATTAAGATGTGTTACACAGTGGCTATGGCATACAACATGGTTTATAAAATTATCTATGTATTATATTGTAGGGTAAGCCATATACCCCAACGCACTTAGTGGTAACCCATAATGATGAAATTTCTATTATAATACCTGTTCACTTTACTATTCTATGTCACACAAAGCACTTTTATTTTAGTACAATTTTTTTTCATTACTTTGATCATACATATAAAATTGACTTCATATCAATTATGGTGCAAAACTAATGAAAAAGGGGAGATGCAAAAACTAATTTCTATCAAGTTTCCAGTTTACAGCCTTTAACTTTTATAATGTTTAATTGTTGTCTCAAAATTGACAAAAAATATTGAAGTCTGTACCTCATTATATCAAAGAATAAATTTCATAAAAATATTAAAAATGATGCTAATTTGTGTCAACGCATTTGTGTAAGAATGAAAGCTTCTCTTTTTTTACTATTAATAAATATTTTTTTGCCTTTTTTTCATTCACTTTTTATTTGTTTTTGGACGATATTTCATTTTTCCCCCAAAAATTGTAAACCGAGAAAAGCAGACAAATTGAAAATCGACCTTCCCCTCTCGTACTTCAATTCAACTTAATATAATAAAAAATGAAAGTTTGTGGATCAACAAACTTTCTTTTTCCTAGCGTGATCATTCCTTTCTCACCTCTCGTAGGCCATCTATTCGTGTAAGATGAGCAACTCAACATTATCCAACTCATCTCATCGATTGTACAATACCTCAAATTTAGCTATGCAATTCAATTCTTACATTATCTATTAAATTGGACTTAACAATTTCAATGTCTATAAAAATAACATAAAGCCATTTTTTGAAACCTATCACATGTATGTATCAATTTTATCACCTTCCTATACGATTACAACTACAATTAAAGATAATTGATATGTAAATTTCCAAACCTATGGAAAAAAATAACTACTCTCATCGCTCTACACTCACTAACAATTAACATTAATAACTAAGTAATAGAAACTCATACCTTAGTAGATGTATGAAATAAGCTGAAAATTCTATTTTGATCATATATTTGAACCCTAGTAACACTTTTAGATGAAAAGTGGAGGCAAATTGTCCATGCCCTTATTGCCGTTGCTATGCCCTCTTGTTACTTTGTCCGAGACTTTGGACAACCCAACATCATGATCACCCGTTCTTTGTTCGTCCCGTGCAATGAGAAAATTCTTATCGATAATCAGTCCATCATAGGTATGTTCGGTCGATCTGGGTACGTGACACCCATGTATGCAATTATGGGCCGCCTCAAAATAGGCCTTACTAACGCCCATCCCAGACATGCCTCTTTCTATTGGATAATATGTTTTGTAACGCCATAATTTTTTTAAAATGAAATTAAATGTAATTGGATCAAAAATTGAGATTAGCCTAAAATAAAATCATAATCGAGAATTTAAACTTGAATTAAATTTAAAATTGATTTCTTGAGTAAAAAGTCAAAATTTATATATTTTTAAGAAGTCAGTCAAAACCCATTTAGATTAGGGTTGAAAAATGAGTTAAATTATTCATGGAATCAAGAATAGAAAAAATGTATTTTTAGAACAATTGAAAAAAAATAAAATAATATCTTCTGTGGGTTAATGTACTCCAATTGGTTAATCCAACTCACCTTTAACAACCAACTAACAAGGAATGATACCCTAATATTTTCTCAACACCCAATTTCTTGTCACATATAATTGGTTGAAAACACATTAAATTAATTTAATTTTAGTGAAATTTTAACACAATAATAGCTGTGATTACGTTGACAATTATTTTCATTTATAATTAATTAAATTATCTACTCCATATTAAATTGATCTTCTCTCCCAAATTCGGAAAAAGAAAATATTTCTTAATACACCTCTAACTATTACCAGATAACTGACCTCCAAAATTTTATACTCTTTTTCAAAAGATTGCTAATGAAGTACTCTTGAGTTATGTGGGTGAGTCCCCACTTGAAAGTGACTAAAAGCTACCACACAGATATCATTTTCCATCTCTATTTCTGAAACTGAAAAAATCTAGCAACACTACTGACAGCAAAATTTAGTCTACTCCAATCATCCCTCGGTTGATATTGGTGCCAAAAGACTGTATGAATCTACTCTAGCTCACACAAGTCTCACCTTAGCTTTGGTAAGCCACTTTTTATTCGCCACAAGTTATTTTTCGACGAGTACTCTTTTCGACTACCCACAAATGCACTTAATCAAATGCAAAATTTTTATAGCTTTGGCACCCCAACCTGAGCCCACCACAAAATGGACCGATTGAACCTTGAATTCATTTCCCCTCCACCTCGGTCGACTGTCGTGCTGTCTTCGGTGAGTATTTCTCACAACTCATTCTATAGCACAATTTCATCCACTTCATGAAAAAAACTAAAGTTGACCAAAATTTGCAACTTCCAACTCTTTTCACAAGCACTTACGACATAAATGGAAGTCTTTAGGAGGTATTTGTGAAATTTGAAGTTGGTTGTAGTGATTTTCGAAATTTGGTGGCTAAAGTGAAAATTTAAAAAATCTGGGGCTAATTTACAAAAATGAGAAAACTTGTGAAAATAGTGCACAAAAAAAGTCAAAAAGGGGCTAGGAAATGATTTTTTTAAAAAATGGATATTAAATATGTGATTTTTAGAAGTATAGGGGTAAAATGGTCATTTTTAACAAGTTAAATGTAAGATGACCATTTTTGTAAGGGAAGAATAATCATTTTTGTAACTAAGGGGTAAAAATAATAATTTTTGCACAAATATGGATAAAATTGTCATTTTTGCCTAATGAGTGGAAAACGTTTTGTAAAATATGAAATTTCAAGGTTGAAAGTTAAGATCAAATATATTAGAAATCAAGATTGAACCGATAATAGAATCCCAAACAATAAATAAAAACCATAACCAAGAATGAAAAATTGAATTGGGGTTGGAAATCAAGGTTAAAATGGGAATGAAAAACTGAAATGGGAATTAAGATAAAATCATATTAGGAAACAATATACCGAACCGAAAAATTGAGGTTTTTGGAAAAAAACTAGTTTTGACTAATAAAGATTGGGATTTAAGGTTAAATTACCAAGGGAACTTGAGAGGGCAAAATGGTAATTTATGTAAATAAAAAAAGAAAGGGTGTTGGTGTCACGCCCGACCCGGTTTGGTCGGATCCCCATGAACAACCCGTCACTCTTCCTGTTTATTAAGGGTTTTCCCCTTGTCTAAACCACAAGGAGTAAGACGTCCTTTTCACCTATATCTTTCCTGAAATAATATTAATTAAAACTGAATACATTAACCTTACATACCTGTCTTGTAGGTTCAACTTTAAGTAGGTTTTCCCTTGGTTACTTGAAAAGGGGGAAAAAGAGCGGGTGAGTTTGACAACCAAGTGAATGGGTGTTGGTTGAGAGTTTTCACAAAAATAATTTTAATCAGAGTATGCTAGACTCCTTATTTTATTTAAGAATACTTTTCTTCAAATTCCGGTTTTTAAAACCCTTTTCCAAGGTTTACCAATTCTTTTCCAAGGATTTTCAAATCCTTTCCAAGGTTTTCAAAACCTCTTCCCCATTTCCATATTAGGTGTGTTTCACAAACAACACACGCCCTTCATCAGGAAGGGTACACACACATATTCACGAGATACAATTACATCGACTGCATCCACTTGTGGATCATAGCGTCTTTACCATCCACCCTGATAGAAGTCCCTAACTTCTACATGGAGTCTGAGTGAACATCTCCAATGTTTAACCCTCAGACCCAAAAATACTTCATGTCTATATTAGGACGGAGACCTGATCTCGACTCCACCCTGGTATCATGCACATGAAGCTATGTCAAGCTTCCCTGACTGCTAGCATTACAAACTACCCTTATCTCCACCATCTTGTCCAGTAGCCCCTAGGACGCATCATTACCCCTCTTGGGTATCATGATGGTCTCGAACATTAAGTGCATGCACAAACAAAAGTTTTCCACAAAGCCATTTATCTTTAGTGCCATTGGTCCAATGGCCCCGACCCTCAACTCGACCTGTAGCTATTTGTCTTGACCGACCCGTCGACCTAGTCCTGTCTTGGTACCATGGCCAAATCAAATAAATCATTAATTAAGAATTTTCATAATTTATCATAATGTTTGTTTACGAGCTCCTGCTCGTGCCAACTGGCCTTGGGCCCACTGTACATGATTTTTCAAAACCGGGCATTTTAGCCCCTAAGTTCCAAAACCGAGGCCTCTGGCCTATTTGAGCTATTACAACTCTCGTCAAGAAGGTATCCCAAAAGTTTTAAGAATTGGCATATAGTCAGGGGAGAACACTTCTGACAAAATAAACTTTTCCATCCATCACACCAATCGGGTATGACGACATCTCCGCTTATAATCTATAAGTGGGTTTTCTACTTCCTTCTAGGAAGTCTATCATACCAACTGGGTATGATCTACTTACAACCAGTAAATAGTTTTTTTGCATAGTTCTCACATCACTCCAACCAGGTGTGATGTTAAAATTTCACATAGTAGTGATTTTTCATTTATGAGGTGCTCATCATCCCAACTGGGTGTGATGTGAATAACCCACTCACCCGTTAACCATGACATGTTCGTCCTCGATTGGTTTTCCTAGTCAACACGAGCTTCTCTTAATAGCGTTCTGGTCCCTCATGCTCCTACACGATTTGGACAATTCTTATCTATTAATATTTGGTATAACAACCTTCGTTCCTCATGTATAAATGACTAAACTTAAAACTTCCAATTTATTACACTTAGATCCCTAAAGTTCATTTTCCTTGACTTTAGGTCCCTAATGCAAACATTTCCCCAAATTGAGTCCCGAAACTTTCAAAATTCACTCTGGGTTCTCAATTTACTCAAAATCACTTAAGGTGTTCAAGTTTCCCAAATTTCCAATTTTAGTCCCCAACTTTTAAAAAATTACCATTTGTCCCTACTTTACAAAAATGATAATTTTAACCCAATTATTTAAAAAAATCAACCAATTTGTCCCCTAACATCCTTTTCATGGCCAATTGACCCTTAATTTTTGGAAATTACAATTTGGTCCCTCAATTTTATGAAATCCCCAAAT
The DNA here is from genome assembly GCA_030064425.1 of Trapa bicornis. Taxonomy (NCBI): domain Eukaryota; kingdom Viridiplantae; phylum Streptophyta; class Magnoliopsida; order Myrtales; family Lythraceae; genus Trapa; species Trapa bicornis. The sequence continues at coordinate 11,387,230 of CM057746.1, forward strand.
TTCCCCAAAATTTTCCCCTTTCAAACTGTCCGAATTTGTTTTCATCAAATTGACCATTGAATTGGGGTTAATTGCTCCAATTGGAGGTATGAATCAGTTCCTACACTTTCATATGATTCAATTGAGCTTTGAATAACGTCATTTGCGTCCGAATTGAGCTTAAACAGAGCTTTGTCAGAAAACTAAACTTAGAGAGAGAAAGCTTCAAAAGCTTACTGTCGGAGGTGCAACGGTCCGATCTCTCTCTCGTTGGAAGATACCTCTCTTCGAGAGTTATCTTCTAGGATAAAAAATTCCTACAATTGACCTCAAATTGATGGAGAATTTCGTTAGTGAAATTCTACAGTTTCTCTCTCTAACTCTGACTTGCAACAATTGAGTATGGCCGAATTGGCTTACCTTTCAACTTAGTTGAGGTCGTCTAAGGGCTGAGATGATGTTGGAAGAGCTTGGTTTGGCTAAAGGAGGGATGAATTCGGCCGATTTCAGCTCGGCCGAAATAGTGCAGCTGCGATTTTCCAGAGCTGCTTCACTATTTGATTATGCTAACACTTCTCTAGTGATCCTCGGAGCAAATGAAGACTGCCGTCGGGTAGCTGACTTCTCCCCAAATCTAAGGAACCTGACCTCGCCTTCTAAGGTTCATAAAAATGCCCAAGTTGGAGCTTCACCAAAAATTGGAGCAGTAGAGAGAGGAGCTTTCAGGTGTGAGGAGAAGTAATGGAGAGGAGTTCTTTATATAGGGAGTTCAAGGACTCTCTAGCCGTCCGATTGGCGCCTTTATGGTGCTCATTCATGGCCTAAAATAGCTTGAACTGAGACTTTTCACCTTCACCGACACAATTCATTTTTTCTGTTGAGTAAGCAGTGCTGTAATCTGAAGGAAGAAGATGACACGGTTCCGAACCAGACCAGACTGGTATGAACCAAGTTCAATGCTTACATCGGCCGGTCTAGGCCCGATTTGACTGAGTTTTTCAAAAATAAAAATTTATAAATTCATCTAAATTCATTATCTATCCAATGATGTCAATTCCTCAATTTGAATATTTTAAACCACCTAGAAAAATGAATTTAAAAATTGGTTCAATAGTGGTTTAAATTGGTTCAGGTCCGGTTTACCTAAACTAGTTTGGTTTTCTCTTCCAATTCATCCCAAGGCCCTTTTCCATGACTTTTATGACTCTTTAGGTCACTTGAGACTTGTAAATTTCCCAATTTGCTCTTTCTCTAACGGTTGGGGTTCGTGAATCGGTTTGGTTCTCTCTCTTGGGTTGAACAGTTCTTTCCACAATTTTCTTATCCTTAAGGGGCGGGGTTTACAACTCTTCCCTTCTTTTATGAGTTTTGTCCCTCAAAACTTAATCAACATTTTTCACTCTGGTATAAACTTCCCTTAATGTCAACTTAGGTATGCTAACACTTCAGTCGTTCTTTCACTTAGCGCACTTTAAATCACGCACTGAAGGAATATCTTTTCCTTTACATTATTTACTCCCTCCATGAAGTTTATCATAACTAGTATGTCTTACCCGCAAGTTCGAAGGTATATGTCACGCCCCGACCTGGCTTGGTCGGATCCCCGTGAACAATCCGCCACTCTCTCGGTTTAAGAGCAGTTTCCCCCGTCTTTAACTCAAGAGAAGCCATGCGTATTTTCGACCTTGTTCCCTAGATATCATAACAAGTATGTCTTATCAATCATACCAACCGAGCATGAGAATATCTTCGCTCATAACCGATGAACAGGTTTTCAACCTCCTTCGAGGAAGTTTCATGAAACCAATCGGGTATGATATACTTACAACTGATAAGTAGTTTTTCCGCGTGATTTTCATATCACTCCTTTGAGGTGTGAAGTTTAAAATATCACTTAGCAGTGGGTTTTCATTTTTGAGGTGTTTATCATCCTAACAGGGTATGATATAAAAATCCCACTCACCCGATCATATAGTGAAATTTCACTTAGTTGATTTTCCTTCCTTGTGAGCTTAACCTTAGCTGGTGTCCCCAATGTCTCGTGTTCCTATATGAAATGAACATTATTGTTAATTATTATTTGGCTTAATCACCTTCATTTAGTATTAATTACTATTTTCTCAACTTTTCAAATATTTACAAATTGGTACCTAAAGTTATTTTTCCTTTTACTTTAGGCTCCCAATTGTCGGTTTTTCCCAAATTGAGTCCATAAACTTTTTAAATTCCTCTTGGGACCTCATTTTACTCAATTTCATAAAAAAGGGGTTCAAGTTTTCCAAATTCCCAATTTGGTCCCCAGATTTTCAAAAATTACCATTTTTCCCTTCCATTACAAAAATGTTAAGTTTTACCCCCAAAATTCTAAAATTGCTCAATTGGACCCCTAACACTCTTATTATGCCCAATTGACCCTCAATTTTATAAAATTGCATTTTGGTCCTTCGAATTTTCGATAATCCCCAATTTTCTCCCAATTTCAACTTTTTAACACTGTCGAATTTGATTTCATCAAATTGACCGATCAAACACTTCTAATTTTTGAAATTGAAGTTAAATTTGAGTTCCTACATCTTCATACAATTCAATTGCACTATGAATTGCAAGTTTTAATGCCGAAATGAGCTCAAACGAAGTTTTATCGGAAAATAGAACGTACAAAGAGAAAGCTTCAATTGCTCATCGTCGGGGGCCCGACGGTCCGAGCTTCGAATCTAGGTAGATAGCTCTACTCTTGAGGTTGCTCCTAGGATCAAGAATTGCATCAATTGATTCCAAATTGGGTGAGAATTCTGTCATTGAAATTCTGCCGGCTCTCTCTCTAGCACCAGTGAAAAATTGCAGATGGGAGCCGAATTGGCTTACCTTTTAGTTCTAATTTGGTCGTAGAGGGGCCGAGGAGGTATTGGGAGAGCTTGGTTTGGCTAGTGAAGGCCTTGAATTAGCCAATTTTATATCGATTGAAATAGGGCAGCTTTGGTCTACTAGAGCTGCTTCCCTGTTCGATCATGCCGACACTTCTCCAATGACCCATCGGAGCAAATGGATGTTACCACTGTGTAGCTGACTTCTCCCCGATTCTAAGGAACCTGACCACACCTTCTTTTGCTCAAAAAAGACCCTATATCGGATCTATGGTTCGAGCTTAGTCGGAAAACTAAGTAGTTGAGAGAGAATGAGGTATTCAGGTGTGGAGAGGATGAATGGAGAGGGGCTCTTTATATAGGGAGCTCGGGGACTCATCGACCATCTATTTGACACCTTTATGATAGTTATTGATGTCCTGAAACATACTGAATGGAAACATTTCTTCTTCATCGGCACTTGTCATGCCTCAACCTAATTTGGTCGGATCCCCGTGAACAATCTGCCGCTCTCCCGGTTCAAGAGGAGTTTCCCCCTTCTTTAGCTCAAGAGGAGCCATACGTATTTTCGACCTTGTTCCTAGAAAGACATATATCAAATAAAATGTAAGGTTAAGAGAAATTAAGCATACCTAATAGAGGGTAAGGCCCGATGTTATTTCTAGTCATTTTCTCTTTTCCTTAAAAGGGATAAAAAAGAGTAGTGAGTTTCTACAACTTAGTGAATGGGTATTTTAAAAATGGATTTTTAAAAAAATAGTTTTCAAGTTGGAGTGTGCCAATCTCCTTAATTCCTTTAAATTTTCTCCGCTTTAAAATCTTGGTTTTCAAAAACACATCCTTCATCATGAAGGTCAATGACACAATAGTAGGCTAGTACGTCCACTGAACCCACTTGTGGCGTTAGAGCGACTTTACCGGCCACCTAGATAGAAGTATGTCCACTTCTACCCTGAGAATGAGTGAATGTTCGCGACATTCGACCCCCAATCCCATAATAATTCTCCATGTCGGTATGAGGACAGAGACCTCATCCCGTCCCCACCTTGGTCTCATGCGCTTGAAGCTACGTCGAGCTTCACAAGGCCTCCTGGTACGACTAACTACCCATATATCCACTAAGTCGTCCAGGGCCCTAGGACACATCACTACGCCTCTTGGGTGTCTTGAAGGTCCCATAAACATAGTGCATGTACAATTAGTATTTTCACATCATACCATATAATATATGGTGTCACTGGTTCAATGGCCCTGACCCTCAACTCAACCTACAGTTGTTTGTTTTGACTAGTCCGGAGACTTGTCATGTCGCACTGCCGCTAGATGACTGTGTATGTTGGTCCTATCTTGGTACCATGGCTAAACAATTCAATTACTCAAGTTTTCGTGGTATATAATTCATGTTTGTTCACGAGCTTCTGCTCATGCCAACTAGCCTAGGGCTCACTGTTTGAGATTTTCAAAATTGGGCATAATTGCACCCAAGTTCCAAAACTGAGGCCTCCGACCTAACAGAGCTATTCGAGCTTCCACAAGAAGGTCTCCCAAATGGTTTAAGCAGTGGCACACAGTTAGGGGAGAGCACTTCTGACAAAATATTCTTTCAACTGTTCATCATACCAACCGAGTATGAGGATATCTACGCTCAAAACCTATGAATGGGTTTTCCACTTCCTTTGAGGATGTTTTCATCATACCAACTGAGTATGATCTACTTACAATTGGTAAGTAGTTTTTCCGCGTCATTTTCACATCACCCCTTTAAGTTGTGATGTTTAAAATACCACTTAGTAGTAGGTTTTCATTTCCGAGGTACTTATCATCCCAACTGGGTATTATATAAAAATCTCACTCACCCGATCGTGCAGTGAAATTCCAGTTAGTCGGCTTTTGTCCCTTGCAAGCTTAAACTCAACTGTCGTTCCCAATGTCTCGTGTTCCTACACAAAATGAAAATTATTGTTCATTATCATATGGCTTAATCACCTTCATTCAGTATGAATTACTAAATACTCAACTTTTCAAATATTAGCAAATTGGTTTTCAAAGTTATTTTTCCTTTTACTTTAGCCCTCCAATTGCCGATTTTTCCCCAAATTGAGTCTCAAAACTTTTAAAATTCTCATTGGGATCTCAATTTACTCAATTTCATAAAAAGGATTCAAGTTTCCCAAATTCCTAATTTGGCCCCCAAATTTTCCAAAATTAACATTTCGCCCTTCCTTTACAAAAATGGTAAATTTTACCCCAATAATATTAAAATTGCTCAATTGACCCCCCTAACACTCTTATTATGCCCAATTGACCCTCAATTTTATAAAATTTCATTTTGGTCCCTCAAATTTTCAAAAATCCCCAATTTCCTCCAAATTTCCCCCAATTTCAACTTACTAACACAACCGAATTTGATTTCATCAAATTGATCGATCAAACACTTCTAATTGTTGAAATTGAAGTTAAATTTGAGTTTCTACATCTTCATACGATTAAATAGCACTTTGAATCGTAAATTTTGACATCGAAACGAGATCAAATGGAGCTTCGCGGAAAAACAGAACGGATAGAGAGAGCTTCAATTGCTCACCGTCGGGGGCGCGGTGGTCCGAGCTTCCAATATGGGCAGATAGCTCTCCTCCTGATGTGAATCTAACAAAAAGTCTACAAATTCACAAGTTCAATCAACTGAACCTACAATGGGAGCTGAACAGTTTGTCACAAAATATGATAATAATCATTTGATACTATAAGAGGGCCCAATGATAAGTTAAGGGCTAAAAAGTTCAAATAGGCTTTATATGAGCTGATTAAAGAGTCCAAGAAATGCCCAAGAGAAGGAAGCCCAATTAAAGAGTCAAAGAAAAGCCCACGAGAAGGTCTAAATTTAATTAATAAGTAGAGATTTATTAATATAATAAATCTTCTACGATATTAAATGATAATATTAGATATTTAATTAGTTAAATTTAGATTTTTAAATTGGTTATAAAAGTATCCTAGATATTTAGATTAGATATGGTTGGCATGTAACCATAAGATATATTTTCCTTGTTTTTAGGCTATTCGATTGTTATATATGCCCATAAAAGGCATACTCTACTGCATTGGAGGATAAACACTTTGAAATTTCAATTTTGTGAATTTTGTCTTCTTTCTTTTCTTGAAATAGCTTTTTGAACTTATCAGGTTTTTACTTGTGGTGTTCAAGCAATTCAAGACTTATCACCAGCGTTTTCTAAGAGTTCTTCTTAGAGAATTTGGGTGTGGCATCTAGATATCCGATACCTTATTTCTCACATAAACAAGGTATATTCCATTCTTTCGTACTTGCGTCGTGAAAGTCTTGGGGTCTTGCCATATTTGGTGTAGGGTGTTGTCAACATATTGGAGAGGTTCGCATCACCTTCCGAGGTTCATTCTAGGATCAAGAATTGCATAAAGTGATGGAAAATTGGGTGTGAATTCTATCATTGAAATTCTATTTAGTTCTCTCTCTAGCACCAGTCGGAAATTGTAGAGTGAGGCCAGATTGGCTTACCTTTCAGTTCTAATTCGGCCGTAGGAGGGCTGAGGAAGTGTTGGGAGAGATTGGTTTGGCCTCAAGAGGGCTCGGATTGACCAATTTCAGCTTGTCCAAAATAGGGCAACTTCGATCCACCGGAGTTGCTTCATTGTTCGATCTTGTTGGCACTTCTCTAGCGACCCTCGGAGCAAATGGATGTTACCACAATGTAGCTGACTTCTCTTCAGTTCTAAGGAACCCGACCATGCCTTCTTTAGCTCAGTAAATACCCTATATCAGAGTTCTAGTTCGAGATTCACCAAAAAACTAAGCAACTAAGAGAGAGTGAGATTTTCAGGTGTGGAGATGATGAATTGAGAGGGGCTCTTTATATAGGGAGCTTGGGGACTCGTCGACCATCTGTTTGGAACCTTTATAATAGTTATTATTGGCCTGAAACGTACTAAATAGAAATATTTCTTCTTCGCCAGCATTGCTTTAATTTTTTGGCAAGTGAACAGTACTGTCATCTAAAGGAAGAAGACGACACTATTCCGAACCGGGTCCAAAGCTTAAACCAGCATTCACCTACAATTCGACCGAATTTTTCAAATCTAAAAATTTTGAAATTTATCTAAACTCATTGTCTATTGAATGTTGGCCTCAAATCTCAAATTTGAATTTTTTAAGCCACCTAGAAAAATGAATTTTGCTTCTAGTTCAATAGTGGTTCAAATCAGTCCAAACCGGTTTAATCTGATTCACCTAAACTGGTTTGGTTTTCATCCTAAAGTTCTTTTTCATGATTATGTGACTCTTTAGGTCACTTGGGGTCCATATATTACCTAGTTTGTCCTCTCTCTATCGGTTCCAGTTCATAAACCGATTTGGTTCCCAAACTGGTTCAATCTGGTTATGGTCCGGTTCACCCGAACCGATCCGGCTCACCCGAATCGATCCGATTTTTCTCTCCCACTTGGTTCTAAGATTCCATCCTAGGGTTTATAAATCTTTTTGGGTCACATGGGCATCGAAAATTCTCTAATTTGCCCATTCTTCACTAATTGAGTTTATGAACCGTTTCGGTTTTCTCACTCGGTTTTTCCCGGTTTTCCTTAACTCTAAAAAGCGGGGTTTACAACTCTCCCCTCCTTTTAGTAGTTTTATCCCCAAAACTTATTTCACACAATTTGTTTATTGGATTAATCTTTTATTGTTATGAAATATTTCTATTTTATCGTCTTACAACCATATCGATTATTTCTGTTCATCCCTTTCATCACATACCTAAGATTTTAGCCTCCTTCACATTCTTCCCTCATTCCATGTAATTTACTTTAGCCGAGAAAGTCTTCCTTGAAGAACTAGGATCATTTCCTTTAGTTACATCTTCCTTCCCAAGGCACCATTTCCCATTCCAAGCTTCTTTTTCTCAAAAATTTTAGAACTATGAGTTCTAGTCATTTTTTTTCTTTTTTTCACAGACTTTGGCATTTATCACCTCCTCATCCTCCATGGTTACCTTCCTCATTCTTCGGTTATCACTTTGTGCTTGACTTCGTTATGCCATACTCATAGAACTTTCCTTGCCCTAGTTGTATTTCCTTGAGTCAGTTGGGTTTACCTGCCCCTTACCGCATGTCATTCTTCCTGATGTCTTTGACTTCATGTCCATATAGCTGTATTGGTTTTTGTACTTATTCGTCTTCTCCAAACTTCTTTGTTCGGTCATTTAACCTTCAAATCCTTGAACTTTTTGATACTCACTAACATATTAAAACTTTTGATCTCTTACTTCACTTCTCATTCCCACTGGTGCCCTTCCTCTTTAAGATCTCTTCTCTTTCCAATTTTATTCTTACTCTCATCAATGTTCCTCTCACTATTCTTTATTCAGAATTAGTTCCATTCTTACTCGTGTGGCACCTTATCATGTCATCCTCCTATTTACACTTTACTTGAGTTTGACTAATCCCTTTGAATCTTTACGATTTCCTTCTCCTTGTACTTTATCCTTTCATCTCCAGTATCTTATTCTTGAGAAACTTATTCTCTTTCTTATTCCGTTGGTTCCATCTCCTCTTCATTGGTACACCCACGTCTTCCCAAGATTCCTTTCTCTGGTGAGCTTCACATTCCCTTCCTCATGGGATTTCCTTCAAGTTCTACCGTGGAAATCATTAAATTTTTTTGGAGTGTCTTTTGTCGATATCTTCACTAGCTTACTTTTACTCTAATTGAGATACGTATGTCTTTACGGGGCTTCCTTCCTTGGTAGGATTCTTTCCCTTCCTCCTGAATTTTTTTTCATTTGCTCTAGGGAATTTCTACCCTTAAATGACACCATTTGATGTCGTCTTCTCTTGTTTACCTTTACTCTTGAAATCTTGCGGGCACATCTTTTGCACTATATCCTCATCCTTACATGTACTTCAGTACATGTCTATTTTTTTTAGGGAGAGCTCATATCTTCCTTATTTCAAGATCTCTTTATCATGTGAGGGGCTCACCTACTCCTCTCTTGGCTTATGTTTGGTCGTTAATTTGGCCATTGGTCTTTCTAAGGATTTTCCTTCATCCTTCTTTTCCCCAATATTTGGCCTTTCCACTTCTTCCTTCTTTGCTGGAGTTTAATCTATGACCCTCACGAGGGTTAGTGTGTTACCTGCCTCGCCTCTACTATTCACCTTGTCTAATTCTCTTGAGGCAATTGTCTCTCGAATCTTCTTGTCCATAATGACTCTTCCAGTGCCCTTTTTAGGGTGTATTCCTTACTACTTCCTAGTCCTCCTTAGGGCATCGTTCATTCTCTTTTTACTATCTTATTTTTATGGTTCGCTTACTTTTGCTATGTTGGTCAGAGACTCCAATTTTGACCTCTCTGCTTTTTCCAAAAGAAGTTGTACTTGCAATCTCAAGACATCCCATTTGTCGTCAAATGCTCGGCTTGTCTTCTCTTGTGGATGTACTCCTTTCCTTGCTCCTAAATTCTTGGAATTTTCTTGTTTAAGGGAGAATTCTCTTCAGCTACCTTTTGTTTTGTGTGGGGTTTTATTGAGGTCCTACCTTTAGCCCTTTTTCCTTCCTGCCACTTCGCTAAAATCTTGAAGAGCTTCCTCCTATCTATGGTTGAAACTACGAGCTGGAGTTGCATTTCTTGGGATGATATCATTTTGGGATTTCCTATAGCTGTGAGGGCATCTTTCTTGGAAATTATTGTTCTAAATCCTAGTGGTGTGGGACGGTCCTTCATTTCATGTCCTATTATCTTTGTACCTTATAATAGGTTGTTCCTTGCTTAGTGACCCCAAGAGTTCTCCTAGACTCCTTACCATGTTGGTTTTCTTGTCATGCCTTCTTTGCCTAATAATCTCCTTGATTCATTCCTTTATCCTTGATCTCTATGGTGTCTAGGGAATCGCAGTTTTGTTTGGTTACTTTTCTTGGGGCCATCTTCCTAACAAGATTACATTATTTGAGAGACAAGGTTTCTAGGAATTGAGGGTACTTCATTAATAGAATAGTACAATATGTTGGGGTTTTTGCCCTATTAAAGAAAGTGATCATTAAATAAATGGGGAGCTACGAGATTCTTGATAAGCATTCTCCTAGGTAAGGTTATACACCCTTTGCTTTCATTTATAGCTTCACGCTTGGCTTCTTTTGTACTTAGAGTTGTGCCCAAATGCATATATTAACTCGGTTCACTGTTTGATACCGTTGACGCTTTTCCGGTGGTCCTCAGGTCAAAAGGAAGATGCTATTAGGTAGTTGACTTCCCCTGGAGTCTAAAGGACCCGACCTTGCCCTCTTAGGCTAAGAAAAATGCATATATTAGAGCTCTGGTTCGAGCTTCGCTGGAAAATGGAGCAATTGAGATAGAATAGAGATTTCAAATGTGTGGAGGGTGAATGGAGAGGAGCTCTTTATATAGGGAGCTCGGGGACCCTCTGCCCAACAACTTTCTTTTTTGGTCGAGCTTATCCTCGCCCTGAAACGGCCTGATCGGAGCCGTTTTTCCTTTGCTGGCATTATTCATTTCTACATTAAATGAACAATGTTGTCATGTTAAGGAAGAGGATGACACTATTTCAAACTAGACCAGACCGGTCCAACCAGGTTCAATGCATAAATCGGCTGGTTCAGTCCCGATTCAACCGGTTTTCTCAAAATTAAAACTTTCTAAATTCATTCTCTATCTAATGGTGGCTTCAATTCCCAAATTTGAATATTTTAAGACACCAAGAAAAATGAATTTAGAAACTGGTTCAAGTATGGTTCAAATTAATTGAATCCAATTCAATCTAGATTGGGTCCGTTTCACTTGAACCAGTATGGTTTTCTCTTCCAATTCGTCTCGGGGTTCTTTTCCATTATTTTTATGACTCTTTGAGTTATTCCAGACTTGTCAATTTCTCAATTTACCCTTTGCCAATCAGTTGTGGTTCGTGAATTGACTCAGTTTTCTCATTTGGAACGACCTGTTCTTTTCCCGATTTTCTTATCTATAAAGGGACGAGGTTTACAGTGTGATTTAAAGGGGCTAAGTGAAAGAACAACTGAAGTGTTAGAGTGCCAAGAAAACCCCAAGTTGACATCAAGGGAAATTATTCCTAATGCAAAGGATGCTGATTACATTTTGGGAACAAAAATCATAAAAGGAGTGGAGAGTTGTACACCTCGTCCTTTAAAGATAAGAAAATTGGGAAAAGAACCAGTCAATTTAAAGAAGAAAACCGAGCCAGTTAACAAACCCAAATAGGTAAGGAAAGGATAAAATGGGAAATTGGCAAATACCAAGTGACTCAAAGAGTCATAAACATCATGGAAAAAAACCTAGAAAATCCTAAAAAAACCTTGAAACAAATGGAAAGAGAAAACCATACTGGTTCAGGGTGAACCGGACCCGAACCAAATTGAACTGAATTGAACCAATTTGAGTCATACATGAACCAAATCATAAATTTATTTTTTGTGGTGGCTTAAAGTGATCAAATTGGGAAATTGAAGCTACCATTGGATAGGAAATGAATTTACAAATTTTTAAATTTAAGAAAACCGATCGAATCGGGCCTTAATCGGCCGATTTTCGCCATTGAACCCGGTCGGACCGAACTGGTACGATTCAAAATAGTATCATCTTCTTCCTCGGGATGACAGCACTGTTCATTAATGTAGAAAATGGATAACGTCAATGAAGCTGAAAATGCTCCATTCAGGCTATTTCATGGCGAGGATAAGTTCGACCAAAATGGAAAGTGGTCAGGCAGAGGGTCCTCAAGCCCTCTCCATTCATCCTTCACACGCACCAAATCTCCATTCTCTCTCAACTACTCCATTTTCCAGCGAAACTCGAACCAGTGCTTTGACATAGGGCTTTTTTTCTTAGCCTTAGATAGCAAGGTTGGGTTCTATAGACTTCAGGGGAAGTTAGCTAACTGACAGCAACCTCCTTTCGACCCGAGGACTGCCGGAAAAGCGACGATGGAAACAAATAGTGAAGTAGCTCCGAAGGACTAAAGTTGTCCTATTTTGGCCGAGCTAAATTCGGCCAAATTCAGCCCTCCTCCATCCAAACCAAGCCTTCCCAACACCCCCACAGCCACCATACGACCTTAACAGAGTAGAAAGGTATGTCAATTTGGCCCTCTTCTATTATTGCTAGTCGGAGTTAAAGAGAGAAAGTGTTAAAGTTTACTGATGAAATTCTCCCTAAATTGGATATCAATCGTTGTGATTTTTTATCCTAGAAGGAACATCAGGACAAGAGCTACCTCCCCAGATCAAGAGCTCGGACTGCCGCACCTCCGATGGTAAGCTTTCAAAGCTTTCTCTCTCTACGAACAGTTTTTCGACGAAGCTCCATTTGAGCTCAATTCAGACCTAAATGTTATGCTTCAAAGCTCAATTGAATTTTATGGAAGTGTAGGAACTGATCCATACCTTCAATTGGTGAAATTAACCCCGATTGAATGGCCAACTTGAAGAAATTAAATTCGGTCAGTTTGAAGGGGAGAAATTGGAGGAAACATTTGGGGAAATTTGGGGATTTCAAAAAATTGAGAGACCTTCATGTAAATTCTCAAAATTAAAGGCAAGTTGGCCATGAGAAAGATGTTGGGGGACCAATTGGGGCCAAATTGCCATTTTTGGAAAGTAGGGGAAAAGTGAAATTTTTGGAAAATTGGGGACCAAATTGGAAATTTGGGGAACTTGACCCCCTTACACAATTTAAATTAAATTAAAGGCCCAAAGAGGATAAAAGAGGATATTGGAAGTCCTCGAGACTTAATTTGAGGAAATTTTGCATTAGGGACCTAAAGTTAAGGAAAATGAACTTTAGGGACCTAAGTGCAATAAACCAACCATTTTTAGTCTAGTCCCTCAAATGTGAGAAAATGATGGTTGTTATGCCAAACATTAATTGATAAGGATGCCCAAATCATGTAGGGACATGAGAGACTGGAACGTCAGCAAGGAAAAACTAGCGTGTACTTAGAAAATCGACTAGGGATGAACACGTTATGGTCATCGAGTGAGTGGGCATAATTATACATCATACCTGGTTGGGAAGGTGAACACTTTAGTATTGAAAACCACTTGTGAGTGGGATTCTCTAACTTCATCCCCGATTGTAATGAGGTGTACCATCTTTAACTAAGAAAACCTACTTACTGATTGTAAGTAGAGATAATCATACCTGGTTTGTATGATTAACTTCCTTGCGGAAATGAGAAACCCACTTAAGCAGATACATCATCACACCCGGTTAGTGTGATGAAGTTGAAAATATACTTTTTGTCAGAAGTGTTCTCCCCTGACTGTATGCCAATGCTTAAAAGATTTGAGAGACCTTATTGATGGGAGCTAGAACAACTCAGATAGGCTAGAGACCTCGATTTTTAAACTCATGCGGCTAAATGCCTGGTTTTGGAAAAATATGTGCAGTGGGCCCAAGGCTAGTGAGCACGAGCAAGAGCTCGTAAATAAACTTAAGTAAAGGAAAGCCATGAAAATTTCTAATTAAATTGTTGTGTGATTTCACTGTGGTACCGAGTCAGTACTGACAGTACTTGATGGAATGGCGGCAGTGCGTAAGGGCCAGGTCGACGGACCGACCTAGACAAATAGCTACAGGATGGGGCTGTTGGACCATTGGCACCAAAGATAATGGCTATATGTGAAAAATGTTATTTGTATATGCACTTGTGGTACAGGACCATCAAGACACCCAAGAGGGCTAGTGATGGGTCCTAAGGGCTACTAAACAACATGGTAGAGATAAGGGCAGTTTGTCATGCCAGTTAGTTAGGAAGCTTGGAGTAGCTTCTTGTGCATGTGACCGGGGTGGGGTCGAGATAAGATCTCTGTTCTCATACGGACACGGAATGGCATTCGGGTCTGAGGGTCGGATATCGAGAACATCCACTCAGACCCAGGGTAGAATGGACGGGCTTCTATCTTAGTGGATGGTAAAGATGATTTGATCCACAAGTGGGTGCAGTGGATGTGGTACATCTACGAATGTGTGTACCTTTCCTGATGAAGGGCGTGTGTTTATTTGCTAAATGCCTCACGAGGCAAGGGGATGAGCTAAAAGAGCTAAACACACCTAATATGTGAATGGGAAAAATGATTTGAAGATTTGAGAATCCTTTGAAAAAGAAATGGTAATCCTTGGAAAAAAGTTGTGAAAACTGAAATTTAGGAAACCTCTTTTTAAAGAAAATGATAAACTTGGCATGTTAAACAAAAGCTATTTTGAAAACTCACTCCCAACACTCGCTCACTAAGTTGTAGAACTCACCCCCTCCCTTTAAAACCTTTCAGGTAACCAAGGGAAAACCAAACTTAAAGACCCTCTCGTATTTGAATATTAAGAAAGGTATGTTAGTTTTAAGATATTCAGTTTTGTATAATGCTATTACAGAAAAGATAGGAAAGAATGACCCCTTACTACTCATGGTTTAGAAAAGGGTGAAACCCTTCATGGACCAAAGAAAGTGGTAGATTGCTCACAGAGATCCGACCAAACCAAGTTAGGGTGTGACACAAGCTCTACTCCTACCCCTTGTATTTCCCAAACGAGTCCCGTGGTTTACTTCCTCCCCTTTGAGACATAGTCTCGGGTGATCCAACCCGCTTCAATCTTGCAGCTGTGTAGTCTTGGTCTCATCTCTATTGGGTATTATCATATTTAATTCACACAATTCAAACAAGGGAAGTCGTCCTGCACAATCATAAGACTATGCTCGGGTGGCACTTCCGGGTTATCTCAACTCATGCCCCGACTTGACTACTTAGGAAAACAAGACAAACAAGGTTACTCATGGCCCTAAGCACATAACCACAAAACTGCTCAGAATGGATAGTCGTTCGGCCAATCCCAAACCAAGAGCTGGTGTGTGAGAGGAACCACTGCTTCATCCCCATCACTCGGCACTTCTCATGTGACGCTTTTCCAGCTCGGTGCCTTAGCACCCTAGGTTTCTAGTGAAACTCATGTACCCCTTCTACACTTCTAAGGCATGTAGGCCTACACAAAAGTGGGCTAATCGAGCCCCACATAGAAAATATAAAGCACCCTAGAATGCACCACCTCGCTGGACGGTACCAGAAATGGACTAGAGTGAAGGGGTTGCGAACCTTCGCCGCACTCACAATTGGTGTTCTAAGCACCTGGGTCATAGTGACATTATCGCCTCTTGCCAGCCTATGGACCCTACACTTACAACTAATCCCACCATCAACCTATCGTAGGGATGTACTGGGATGGTACCCATACATGTTTCAGGTGTCCCGAGAAAACATAGAAATACTCACATTGTGCCTTCCCCTATCTCCTTTCCATTTTTCCCTTGGATGATGGCACCACCTTTTAGGTGCCCCTCTGTCACCCCCACCACCAAATACCTCTATAAATAATATATTTCACAATCATAAGATGGCACTTATGGACATTCCTCGTAACAGTGTCACACACACAACATTACTAGGAGCTTGTGTAACACATGCTATCTCCCCATCTCTTAGTATATCGAAATGCATTCCACGGTTTTCATGCTAAAAATGTGTTTTGCACACAGGAGGCTGAATGTCTCCCATTTACTTTTTATGAATGCACAAACATAGGGAGCTTGGCTCTACATGAGTCAACTTCCCTTTTCAAGTAAACATCCCAATGGTCCCAGGCTTGGGTTTCACCTCATAAATTGGTCCGATTACAATCACAGCAAGCATAGCACACGTATTGAGAGTTTGGCCGTCTGCAGCCCTCTCCCCAATTTCACACAAGGCATAATCAATTCTATGCTTTTCCTCGATTTCTCTAAAACCGATATTCATCTCACCTCTGATTCTCATGACTAGTTCTTTCCTTTACTTTCAAAATGATCTTTGATTTAGTGGGCATGCATCTTATCGGTTCACACTTCTTATTTCAGTTATCAAAGTGGAACTTAAATATTAAAGCACATAGGGTCACACAAAATCAAGCAATGATTTGGTTGGTCCAATAGGACGTGCGGTCAACAATAGTATTAAACCAAACCCCACTCACCTAGTTCACATAACTTATTCATTCTGTGATGTGCACGGAATCCATTTTGATTCCAATTTTATGCTCCTTGCATTCAATGCAAGGTATAATAAACCCAGGGTCATTCTTTCTATTGATCCCTTATACTCTTTCTGACCACACCTTTCCCATGGTCTCTACCCTTTTAAGATTACTCCTTTCAGACCTAAGACCTTTCTTAAGTCTTACCACATCATTCACTTAAGTTCCTTTGTTCCCATTTAGGTCCCAATAAATAATGGAAATGATGGGAGGATTTTCACGTCGCTGAAATTCTGGCAGCTTAATTGTCGTTCTTATCTTCTCATATGAAAGGTTGAAGACGACACTAGGTCGCGTGTGCGAGCTTCTCACGTGCGGACTTGCCACATGGCTCTCCATGAATTGTTGGCTTTGTTGAAGTGGCTTCCTACTCAACAGCCTAGTCAGCCATTGACTCACTAATCGGACATGTAGTGGCCTCCCATTGGCCACTCGTTCCAATATGGCTGCTGACCGTGTTCGGTCAGTCGTTGACCATGACACGTGGCATCCTTTGATTGGCTATTTTAAATGTGCCAGATTTCCCACCTAACACACAGTGCCACTGCCAGGTGTTAGCCTTTAATTGGCTGAGGTCATTCGACATAGCAATCCCAATTGTGTCAACCTTTAATTGATCGATCGTTTCTTCGACATCCTTGTTGGATGCTAACATGGCATCCTTGCTACGTGTCAGCTCCTCATTGGTCAGCCATGCTGACAAAGCTTCTCTGACATTGACTGGGACACGTGTCGCTCTCCTATTAGTCAGTCTTCATTGTGTGGATTCTCCTCTTCTGACCGTTGACCAAGGACACGTGCCACCTTCTGATTGGCCAGCGTTGATTGTGTGCTGATGGGGCGCGCTTCGCCACACGTCACGTGCTATTTGGTCACGCCTACTGACTGGGCACTGACTTAGCAGTGGTCCGTTGTCCGATCCGCTCCAACTAGGTTCAGTGACCCGAAAATGAAAATCCGTCGGCTCAGGCCTGATTCCACCAGTTTTCCAAAAATTAAAATTCTCTAAATTCTTCTAAATTCATTTTCTATGTAATGGTGACTTCAATTTCCCAATTTGATATTTTTTAAGCCACCTAAAAAATGAATCTTTGAATTAGTTTTTCATGGTTCAACTCGGTTCAGGTCCGGTACACCCTAAATCGGTCCGGTTTTCACATCCAATCCACTTCATAGTTCTTTTACATGATATTTGGGTATTTCTTGGAGACTTGGGATTTTCCAAATCTCAAATTTGACCCTTCTTTACCATCTTTGGTTCACTTAGATTCTCGATTTTCTTGTGAAAATTTCCTGTTCTCTTGGGATTACTCGGACGTTGAGTGAGAAGTCGCAACAACAAAGCCATCCAATCACAATGAGCCATGTGGCAGCTCGCACATGCGCACAACGTCATCTTCAACCTCTAAACTAGGAAAATAAAGATGATGGACTGGATTTTCAGTCTCTGATGAACAAAAAAACCCTCCCGATATGACTATGAATGGGAGAGATTAGGGTCGAGTGATTGACGAATGGATAGCCCTGTCAATTGTCGAGCTCCCTATATAAAGAGCTTCTCCACATTCATTCTCCTCATCTCTCAAACGAATGAAGAAGAAGAACAACTCCATTTCCTAACAAGGCACAAACTAGAGCTCCGACTTGGGTATTTTCCTCAACCTCTGAAGGCGAATTCGTGTTCTTTAGAACCAAGGAGAAGTCTCCTATCTTGTTGCAACCTGCTTTCAGCTCAAGGATCACTAGAGGAGCACCTATGAGCTCACACAATACCGTCACTCTGGCGGGTTGCAAAGTAGCAAAATCCTTCAAGCTGAATTCCGGTCACCCCCAACCTCGTGCAACCAAGCCGATGCTCCCTTAGCTCTCCCCGACCCACCCTCGACCACCTTGAACCTTCGAGGTATGCTAATTATGCCTCCTTCCGTCGGAATAGTTGAGTTAAAGAACGTAAAACTGAAAAACATCTCTTATAAAATTCTCATTGTTCAGGCTATTAATTGAAGTACAATTTGATCCTAAGAGGATCCACATGACTGAGTACTAGCCGCCCATACTCAGAGTTACGACCATCGTCCCTTCATCGGAAAGTAAACAAAACTTTCTCTCTCTAGGGAAGTTTTCCAGCGAAACTCCATTTGAGCTCAATTTTGAGTCAATTGAAGTCATTTAATGCTTAGGATGCTCTTAGGTAGATGGGGGAGACATTAGTAGCATGATAGGAGGAAATTAACATGAGTTTAGCCCTTAATTTGATGAGTCATGAATGTGGGACCAATATGCAAGTTTTGATAAAATTGGGCAATTTAGGGATTTTTACATAATTAACATCAATTGAGGGTTAATTGATGATTAAGAAGAAATTAAGGACTTAATTGTAATTAAAAATAATTTTGAAGGATTTAATTACAATTAAAAATATTGATTTGGATTTATTTGCAATTTAAATAATTTTATTTAATTGGTGGAATTGAAAATTAAGTAAACTTAGGAATTTTGGTAATTAAATTGTGAGTTAATTGCCAATAGAATAAATGTAGGGACTTATATGCAATTAGGAGAAAATCTAGGGAGTTAAGTGAAAATATTTAGATAATTTTATAATTTATTATCCGTGATAATGTAGATACATACCAAAAGTCTTCTACCTATAACCCTGAAAAGGCCCTAAGACATCGGAAATTCATCAGGGACGAACGAGTCATGAAATACGGGTGAGTGAGATTTCTGGCATTATACCCGTTTGGGGTGATGAACGTACATACAAATTACCTAATGTTAGAAAACTGTTTTTCAGAAATAATCTCATCTAACTGTATGAACATGCTCAAATATTTTTAGAGATATTTCTGATTAGATCATGAATCATGCTCTAATAGGCCTAAGCTTTCGCTTTTTTAAACTAATATGGCCCAATACCAAGTTTTGGAAAGATCCGTGAAGTGGGCCAAGTACAATGAGAACAAGTTTAAAATTGTAGACAAAATTTGATTATAAGCATTATAAAAAATTTTCATAATTGATTAAATTGTATGATAAATCTATCAAGTCGGAGTCGGATTATCGAACTCATTGGGCTTTTAGTACCAAAAATAAAGGATCTCACTTAAAATACTATTTTTTGTGTATGCTAAAATAAAGAATTAACGAACACGAAATATGGGATAGTGTTGATACTAATATGTTAAGAAGTTATAGGAGATTAATGCGTATTGAGACCGAGTATCTCTACAAAAATATTGTCCATTTAATTATAATGATCGTGCTTAATTATTAAAATACATAAAAAATAATAGTGTAATAAGATAAAATTTTTGAATAGTTACTATTTTGCCTAAGTAACGGCTCACTTGCTTAATTCTTTTTAAGAAAAATGTAAATAATAACATGTGAGAAGAATATATCCCTTATTAACTACTATACTATAATGATATTACGTTATTTTTATAAAAAAATGTATTTCCTTAAATTATTTTAAATATATGTTAATGTTACAAATAAATGTGGTCGATTTCACAAGTTTATTATTTTATACCGTAAGAATTATTGGGTTAATAAGTGATTTCATATGAAAAGAATTAATGGGTTGATCAATAAGAATCAATCAAACAAGTTTGGAGGGTGAAATATTTTTAAAATTTCGCTGTAAATTTAATATTATAGGCCACATATAAAGGTAATCCAGTTGTACTTGTCCCACTGGGAAAGTGAGTTTTTCATCCTCAGTGTTAACAATCAACATTTGTATTTTTTTGCAAAATATAATCCTAAACCCGATTTTGTATAATTTTTCGAGTGAGAAGTGAAAATAATAAAAAATGACATCTTTCCTACTATAGTACAATTGCAACTTTTACCTGATATTAAAATTGATACTCTCATAAATAAGTGTACAAATTATTTTTATTTAGTAATTACTTACTTTTTTACCATAATTTTTAAATATTTATAATTTTGGTAAATTTTAAATTTTTAGAAAAAATATTTGTTTTTATATTTTGAATATTTTGTTATAAAATAATTAATATATCAGTATCCAATACTAACGGTTCGAAAAATTAGATTGGTACTTTAAACAAGAGGTACACAATAATTTCGTTTCAAAAAATGAGAGGGGTGGCAAAGAATATAATTTTGTTTGCGCAACAGCTTTCTCACAAGGACAGATGTGCATCACTCCTCGATTGGAATGACATCTAGTTCGTGCTACCAAGATTGGAGGATTGGGCAAGGAAAAAGGCTAGAGACACAGAAGTGATGGGGCTGGGAAAAATGGGATGGCATTGGCAGATGTGTGCGTAACGGAATGGGGAATTGGACGATGGTAAAATATGAAGTGTCAACTCTATGGGCAACACTTCTCCACGGTATAGAGAGAGTTTCCACATCATTCACACGTAGTTACGAGATAAAATACACCGTCAAAATTGAGGCAAAAAATATAACGTCAACCAATAAAAAGGCAAACACGGTCCTATTTGAAGTGTTATGTGCATTTTATTGAAAATAAATACAAAAAAAATAGATTATTAAATGATTATAAAACTATTGAAAATAACGTGCAAGGACGATACGAAGTCATCTCTCTCTTGATCGATGCGAGGGACTGGATTCGATGACAGGGAGGATTTCACAGGTTCTGCATTTACGTCGGCAGAAGTGCCCCACCTGGTACCGAGGCGGATGGGTCGGTGGAGCCCGCGGCGAGGGTATAACCGGACCGCCGGGCGGACTACACGTGGGGCGGTGGGACACCAATGTAAACCAGCACGATACACGTGGCCATGACGTGTGTACACCTCAATTCACAATGACTATTTGGGGAAGACCTTTCAGATGAGGAAAGGGTGAATAAATTTATGATTAGATATTTTATAATTAAATATGACGATTAGGGTTTTTTTTGTTCAATTAGAAGTAGAACGCATGGTTCAATTTGTAAAATTAAATAGTCAATTAAATACTTCGTAATTTAAATTATTAGTAAAATATTTATTATTGAACAATTTATTAATGATATATTTTAAGTAAAATAAAATATTTATATAAAAATTAAAATATTATAATGTATTAAAGATTTTATCATAATTTATATAAAATGATCAATTTTATTAGAACTAGCTAGTTTCAGGTTATTCCTCGGCCTCCTTGCTAAAAGCTGGCCAACCAGCTTCTCCAACATGAATCCATATATATGTCACCAGAAAATGGAAGAACTGAAACCTTCCTGTTGATGATGTGCAAAAAGAAATCTTCCGGTGGACTTGGACATTCAGGAAAGAACGCCGATCAGTAGACCATCGGCCAGGTCGCCTATATTGAACGGAAAGTTATCACATAGAAGCAGCAAATCCAAGGTACTAACACTGTTCTATACTGCTGTTTCCTATTTTATTCTTTCAAGAAAAAAATGATGATGTTTCGGATCTTTTGCGCCGGCGGCTTGGCCGCTTCTCGTCTGAGCTTTGGCCACCTTGTATCTCCGACCAGGCATTCGACGATGTCCGATTCTCTATTGCTTTGTGACTGCTTACTTTCTCATGTACATCAATGCGGATGTGCTTTCTCTCAGTAGCCAACAGTCGAGATACTAATCCAGCCAAATCGAGGATGGGGGTGCCGGAATCTGACCAGATGGCGCCGCAGAGCAAGGAGGAGGCGGAGGATGAAGAAGATCACGACCTCCGGGTAGAGCCGGAGCTTCTGCCGGCCAAGGCCGTCCCGTTCTCGTCCCTGGGGAGGCAGTCGTCGATCTACTCCCTCACCCTGGATGAGTTCCAGCACGGGCTCTGCGAGAACGGAAAGAACTTTGGGTCCATGAATATGGACGAGTTCCTGTCCAGCATCTGGACAGCGGAGGAGAACCAGGCCATCAACGGCGGCGGCAGAGGTGAATGTTGCAATGAGGGGAACGACGTTCGTCAGTGCAGGCACTCCGGGGATCACGTATCCAGCAATAATAAGGGCACTAACATCGCGAAGCAGCACAGCATATCTCGCCAGGGCTCCCTGAGCCTGCCGGAGACCCTTTGCCGGAAGACAGTTGACGAGGTTTGGTCGGAGATGCATAAGAGTCATCATGACAATCACAAGGCCAGTACAAAGGTTAATGACAAAAAATTGTGTAAACTAATGTCTGATATCGATTTGGATATTGTTTTGGGTTACCATGGTTTCGATTTTATTAACAGGTGATATGCGATCCCGAGTCGGCCGCCGGCCGGCAACCGACATTCGGAGAAATGACCTTGGAGGGCTTTCTGATAAAAGCCGGCGTGGTTCTCGAACAGTGCGGTCCAGCCACCGCACAATCTCAGCAGCAACAGCAGCAGCATTATGGGGTTTATCAGAGTAACAACTCAGCGGCCATCGGGACAAACTTCATCCCCCAGCCGATCATGGCGGCAGACTGCCTTGGCAGTGGGCCCAGCAGTACCTATCAGGCCATGCCCCATGGCGGCTGTAGTGGCGGCATACTAGGGGAGACCCCGGGATTCGGAAATGGTAAGAGGAACAGTAGCTATCGGCCGGTGGCACCACCGGCTTGCTATGCTCCGAACGTGGTGAATGGCAGTGCAACTGGCGGCAATGGCTACGGACCAACGCACCCGATGGGGATGAGTGGGCCAGTCAGCCCGATCTCATCGGATGGGATGGGAATTGGGTCTGTGGATGGCGCAGGGCTCGACATTGCTGGAATGAGGGCCAGGACGAGGGTCATGGACGCAGGACCTGTTGATAAGGTAATGGAGAGGCGGCAGGGGAGGATGATCAAGAACAGAGAATCGGCTGCAAGATCAAGGGCTCGAAAACAGGTAAAAGAAAGTCATCTCCCTAAGAAGGTTATATCATTTCACGACGTTTTAGGTCAAAGCAGATAAAATCTCTTTAAGTATGAATGAATGGCCAATGCTTAACTATTCATTTTCATTGATTTAGCAGGCTTACACCGTTGAGCTGGAAGCTGAGCTGAACCAGCTGAAAGAGGAGAATGCACACCTTAAGCAAGCACTGGTAAGTCCGAAGTTTTTTCCCTCCATCTCAATAGTATCTGTTATGTTTACCGGTACTTACAAAGTTCAATTTTGCATCTGTAGGCGGGGCTTGAGAGGAAGCGAAAACAGCAGGCAATCATCCTATTTTGGTTGTTATCAGAGATTTATCTATATAATCAACAACATGTCTCCCTTTAAATTTTAGAGGGGTCATTTGATGATATTCTCCATTGTTGCAGCACTTTCAGGACCAGATGGTGAATGCTCAGAGCAGGGCGAATCGGACGAGGAAGAGGCTGAGGATGTTGCAGAGGAATCTCAGCTGCCCCATATAGCCCATCATTGTCCTGCACTGTCCATTTGGAATTTGAAGCTTATTAGAGGATCCAACGTCACCCAACCTCTGTGAGCCTTGCGCTAGGGGATGATGATCATATGGGATAATATATGCTTGCATCGTCTTAATAGGTGTTTGAGAAAGACCCATAGACGAACCACTACTATGTTTTCATTAATTGTTGAACATGAAATTTCCAACAGCCTTCTTTTAGACTTTGATCAAGAGTGGACCTGGCCTAGAAACAAGAAATGGACAACAAGTGGGATATTCCAAGCTCAAGCAAAATAGATATCATCAAGAGTGGACCTGACCTAGATCCAAGAAATGGACAGCAAGTGGGATATTCCAAGCTCAAGCAAAATAGATATCATCAAGAGTGGCTCAAGCAAGTGCATAAAGAACACCCACGGCCTCATGTTTATATTTGTCCCCTTCAGTGGAGACAAAGGAGATAAGGAAATTAGGTCACCAATCATCATATACTCGGTCAAAATCGTATCATCTTAGTAGCTCCCAAATTTACATACTAGTCAAGGGTGGTATAAGTTGAATTGGCTTGATGAGATGGGTAAATGGATTTCAATAAGTCGAATAGTTTTGATGAGACGGGTTAATGGGTTTTACTTTATAAGAAGGGTAATTAATAACTAAATGATTCAATTGGCGGCATAATTGATATTGAGGACGGGTTGTTCTAGGTTGAGTTTTATTTTAGTTCAAATAGATGGGTTGCCACACTCATATCTTCGGAAATAAGGAATTGGACTTAGGCCTGCTTACTAAAAGGAGGGGGTAGAATCATATTTTCGGAAATAAGGAATTGGACTTAGGCCTGCTTACTAAAAGGAGGGGGTAGAATGCAACATGTATGATTATATAATTAATTCCAATGAAAAATTTTCGAAAATAAGGAATTGGGCCTAGGCCTGTTTACTAAAAAGGGTCAAATGCAACGTATGATTACATGATGAGGTCCAACGAGATTTTGAGCGCTAATTTGTAAATAATCTTTTATTTGCTCCACAACGACAACTACGGTTGGAAAAGATTAGTGGGGTGAAGTGACGCTCGTTTTAACGAAGAGGGGATGCAACAGAGTGGAGAGTAGTATATGATAGTAATTGACGGTCATGACAGTCATTTGAGTAGTAGTAGAATGTATAAGTAGACCCGAAAGAAATTGAGTGTAAGGGCCTAAGCCATATTTCTGAATGCGACATGAATCTTGGGCGAGAATTAGGGCTTTTAGTGCATTTAATGACATTGTTTCAACTGCTGGTGACATAGTAAGGGTAAGAGCTTCACATTTTTAATCTAGCCTATCAAACATTTTATATTTGATATCGTGCTCAAGCTTTGGCCGACCAATCTGAGCAAAACTTGTGGCAATGTTGGAGATGACAAAGAGAAGTTGGCCATGGTTTGATCTCCATTCTAGAGTTCATGCCACTTCTAGTCAAGTATTTCCTTCCGAAACTTAGCCTAAGCCCTTAACCGTAGGTGATCCTGATAACTTGGGATACCATTACCTAGCTTTTTGCCTTGGGCTTCGTATATTTTCCACTCTACATGTTTGCATTGATCAAAGACCTTATCTATTAGTAACTCCTTCCCCGACCCTATTCCTTGTGTGGTCATATAGGTTTATATGTGCCTTTGCATTGGCAGAGTTCCATTTCATCCTTGTGGGGAAAGTTAATCAATTTATGGTATATGGAGGGGCAATTGTCCTATTGCTGCCCACCTTCCTACGAAATACCTTGGCCGATTTATATATACATATTTGCATCGGTCGTTTGTTTGACAAACACACCACGCTCTAGAGGACCTTTGTCACGCGACCTGATTTGGTCGGATCCTCGTGAACATCCTGCCGTTCCCTTGATTCAAGAGTGGTTTCCACTTTCTTAATTCAAAAGTAGCCATACGTAATATCAACATTGTTCCCTGTAATAACATATATCAATAATAATGTAAGCTTAAGAGAAGATTAAGCATAATGACAGAGGGTAAATCCTGGGATTATACCTAGTTATTCTCTATTCTTGAAAATGGATAAAAATGGTGGATGGGTTTCTACAATTCAGTGAATTGGTGATTGAAAAAGAGTTTTCAATAAAATAATTTGGAGTGTACCAGACTCCTAAATTTATTAAAAATCCTTTCTTCCTTAATTTTGCGATTTTCAAAACCATTACTCATCATTTACCACAGTCGGTGTGTTTAACAATCAACACATGCCCTTCATCATGAATGAGACACACATTCGTAGGCCAACCTGTCCACTGTACCCACTTGTGCCGTCTAAGCGACTTTACCGATTACCTAGATAGAAACACTTCCACTTCT
The DNA here is from genome assembly GCA_030064425.1 of Trapa bicornis. NCBI lineage: Eukaryota > Viridiplantae > Streptophyta > Magnoliopsida > Myrtales > Lythraceae > Trapa > Trapa bicornis. Next base: position 11,412,875 of record CM057746.1, read on the forward strand.
ACCCTGAGAATAAGTGGATATATGCGACATTCGACTCTTAATCCCGTGAATAAAATTTCGTGTCCGTATGAGGACAAAGGCCATATCTCGATCTCGTGCGCATGAAACTCAAACACAGAAGCTTCAGGAAGTCCTAAACACAATAGTTTCGTAGAGTTCAAACATAAAAACTCTGTGGAGTACAAACACAAAACTCCATGATTAATTGGTATGACGAGAAACACAAACCCAATAGCTTCTCTTTTTCCTTATCGCCACCATATCATCCAGCAACCCTTAAGACGCATCACTACCCCTTTTGGGCGTCTTAATGGCCCCTAACCTAAAGTGCATGCACAAACAAAGTTTTCCTCAAAAGCCATTTAATCTTTGGTGCCACTGGTTCAATGACCCCGACCCTCAACTCGACTTGCAGCTATTTGTCTTGACTGGTCCGTCAACTTGTCATGTTGCACTACCGTCAGTTTATCGAGTATGTCGATCCTGTCTTGGTACCATAACCAATCAATTCATTTATTTAAGTTTTATGGCTCAGGTTCATGTTTATTTATGAGCAACTGCTCGTGCCAATTGGCCTAGGGCCCACTGTTCGAGATTTTCAAAATCAGGTATATTAGCCTCCAAGTTCCAAAATAGAGGCCTCCAACCTAAAAGAGCTATTCAAGCTCTCGTCAATAAGATCTCCCAAAATGTTTAAGAAGTAGCACATAGTTAGGGGAGAGCACTTCTGAAAAAATATACTTTTCAACTATCTATCATACCAACCGAATATGATGACATCTCCGCTCATAATCGATGAACGAGTTTTCCACTTCCTTCAAGTAAGTTTTATCATACCAACCGGGTATGATCTACTTACAACTGATAAGTAGTTTTTCCGTTTGATTTCCACATCACTACTCTTAGGTGTGATGACTAAAATACCACTTAGTAGTGGGTTTTCATTTTCGATGTGCTTACCATCCCAACCGGGTATGATATTAAATTCCCACTCACCCGTTAATGCAGTAAATTTCCTCTTAGCCTACTTGTTGTCTTTACTCGAACTTGTCTTAGCTTGTGTTCTCGGTACTTCATATTCCTACTTGATATGAACATTCCTGTTAATTATTCTTTGGCCTAATAGCCCCCATTCATCCCAAATTAATGGGAAAATAAAACTTTTCTTTTATCTGCAATTAGGCCCGTAAAGTTAATTTTCTTTTACTTTAAGTCCCTAATGCCAGTTTTTCTTAAAATTGAGTCCTAAAACTTTTAAAATTCGTCTTAGGATCTCAATTTATTTAAATTCACAAAAAGGGGGTTTAATTTCCCAAATTTCCAATTTGGTCTGCCAATTTTTCCAAAATTACCATTTTGCCCCTGCTTTACAAAAATGGTAAGTTTTGCCCTAAAAATTCCAAAATTTCCAATTTGGTCCTCCAACATCTTTATCATGCCCAATTGGTCCTCAATTTTATGAAATTGCACTTTAGTCCCTCGAATTTTCAAAATTCCCAATTTTCCCCCAATTTCAACCTTCTAACTCAACCGAATTTGATTTCATCAAATTGACCGATCAAATGAGTTTAATTGTTTATATTAGAGTTCATACACATTCATATGATTCAATTGCACTTTGAATCGCAAGATTTGGTGCTGGAATGAGCTCAAACGGAGCTTCGCCGAAAAACTAGACTTAGAGAGAGAAAGCTTCAAAAGCTTACCATTGGGGGCGTGGTGGTTCGAGATTTTGATCTGGTCAGATAGCTCTTGTCTTGAGGTTCCTCCTATTATCAAGAATTATATCAATTGATGTTGAATTGAGTGAGAATTTTATCATCAAAGTTCTGTTGGTTCTCTCTCACCACCGGTTGGAAATTACAGAGAGTAGCCAAATTGGCTCACCTTTCAGCTCTAATTTACCTATAGGAGGACTGTGGAGGTGTTTGGAGGGCTTGGTTTGACCTGAGAAAGGCTCGAATTGGTGAATTTCTGCTCGGCCGAAATAGGGCAGCTTTAGTCCGCTAGAGCTGCTTCATTGTTCGATCACGCCGACGCTTCTCTAGCGACCCTCGAAGCAAATGGAGACTACAAACGTGTAGCTGAATTCTCCTCGGTTCTAAAGAACCTGACCACACTTTCTTTGGCTCAGAAAAGACCCTATATCAAAGCTCTGGTTTGAGCTTTGCCGGAAATTGGAGTAGTTGAGAGATAATGGAATTTTCAGGTGTGGAGAAGATGAATGAGGAGGGGCTCTTTATATAGGAAGCTCGAGGACTTCTTGGCCACCCGATTAATGACTTAATGGCAGTCATTCATTGCCTGAAACTCCTTGGCCAGAGACTTTTTAGCTTCACCAGTGCTGCATGATTTTCTAGCAAGTGAACAGTATTGTCATCTAAAGGAAGAGGACAACATTGTTCCGAATTGGACTGGAACGGTCCGAAACGGGTTCAAAGCTTAAACGGCTGGTTCACCCCTAATTTGAATGAATTTTTCAAATTTAAAACTTTCTAAATTTATCTAAATTCATTTTCTATCCAATGGTGGCCTAAAATCTCAAATTTAAATTTTCTAAGCCACCTAGAAAAATGAATTTAGTATCCGGTTCAATAGTGGTTTAAACCGGTCCAAACTAGTTCAATCCGGTTTAGATCCGGTTCACCTAAATCGGTTTGGTTTTCATCTCCAATTCATCCTAAAGTCCTTTTTCATGACTTTTTTGACTCCTTAGGTCACTCGGGATCCATAAATTTCCTAGTTTGCCCTTTCTCTATTGGTTCTGGTTCATGAACTAACTCGGTTCATAAACCGTTTCAATTTGGTTCGGATCCGGTTCTCTTGAATCGGTATGGTTTCCTCCCCCAAATTGTCCTAAGATCCTTTTCTAAGGTTTTATAAACCCTTTGGGTCACTTGGGAGTTGTAATTTCCCCAAATTGCCTGTTCTCTAATGATCAGATTTGTGAACCGGCTCGATTTTTCTCACTCGAGTTGAACGGTTCTTTCCCCGATTTCCTTATTTTAAAGGGATGATGGGGTTTACAAACCTCCCCTCCTTTTAGGAGTTTTGTCCCCAAAACTAAGTCAACATCCTTTGCATCGGGAGTAATTTCCCTTAATGTTAACTCGGGATTTGGTTGACATGCCAACACATTAGTTGTTCTTTCACTTAGCCTTTTTGAATCACACACGTAGGGAATGTCTTTTTCTTTTTGTTGTTTACTCACTTCCTGGAGTTTATGATAACTAGGCATATCTTACCCACACATCCGAAAGGATATCTTTAGATTCACTTCCTCCTCTACTTAGGGTGGATTCTTCCTCTTGAAAGTTCTTGCTGAAAATTTCAAGATTGAGAGTTCCTAGCTATCCAAAAGTTCCCTTGGGTTTAACTTACTTCCTTGGATCATCCTAGCATGCCTTCTTAAATTCGTTCACATCAGCATGCACTTCCTTTGCAAACTCATCTCTTTATCCCTCGTCACTTGGTTCCATTACCTCTTAGTTAGAATATGTATGTTTCCCTAGGGTATCCTTCCTTGGTAGTATTCTTCCCCCTTTTCTTCCGAAATTCTAAGTGTCCTTGAGTGTATCTATCCTCAAAGTGACATACTTAGATGCCATCCTTTCCTGTTTCCTCCTTGAAATTTTGTGGGTACGTACTTTGTATTTTCTCCTACGTGTATCATAATCTTATCTTTGTAGGAAATATAACTTTCATTATGATAATAACGAATTACAATTTTTTTGCTATATTTATTCAAGGAAATTTTGGTAAGTACTAACTACGGTACTAGGGTCTTCTCGTGTTTCTTCTTGGGTAAGGTTGTATACTCTGGTTGGGACCTTCGATTTAGTGGCGATGTCTTGCCATCTGTCTAGTGCCCTTGGGTTTCCTTGGAGTGCTAGGTGGGTACTTCGTTGTGTATTAACCTAAAGGGCTGGGTAGTTTTTTGCAAAGTGGCTAAGTTATCTACATTAGTAGCATATTCGACATGGTCCTTCATGGTTTTTCTAGCACTTGGAACAATAGGGGCTTCTTCTTGGCGGGGTTGTATTTGTCTCCCTTTGTGTATGAAAGCTTTCCATTTTCCTAGGAAACCCCATTCTTGCTCTCCATTTCTGTCCACCTAGCTCCTTTTTCTTGGTTGTCCTGGCCTCCTTCCTCTTTCCTACCGGTCTGTTCTACTCGAGGTGTCTTGTTTGTACCAGACGCTCACATTCATGAGCCATGCTGATGACAATAGCTAAATCCGTGGGGCGTCCTAATACCCACTTTCGGTCCCGTATGTCTAAATTAAGACCGTCTACAAATCATTGACATACATCCACAAGTCCGGCTAGGTCAGGGGCAAAGGGTCTTAACACGTTTAATTTGGTTTCATACTCTGAGATAGAGTTAAGCCCTTGTTGGAGTTAGATGAAGTCTTGTTTCTTCTCGTTGATTAGATGTGGAGCTAGGTATTCCTCCATATATCTTTACTCGAATAGCTCCCATGTGGGGGTGGTGGCATCCAAGCTTCTAACATTATCCCACCACCTCTTTGCACTAACTTCTAGGAAAAACTCTGCTAGGATCACCATATCCTTTGGTGAATTCCTAACTATCCCCATGAGTTTCTTGATGCTAGCTAGCCAGTCCATAATAGCTCCCACATCCTTTTCTACTAGGAATGGTTTACATCCTAATTGTCAGAGGGTTTTGAGGTATTTGGGAATGTCCACTAGAAGAGGAACATTAGCCGGGGGAGGATGGGATTGTACTTCCTTAGGCTCAGCTCGAGGGTTGATGTCTACCTTAGGAGTGAGGTTAGGCCGTCCAAACACTCGGGTGAACTCTTTGTACAATCTCTAATGTTCCAAGCTTAATTCAGGTGGGGTTGTCTGGGCTCCTCAGGGAGTTTCCATAGGGAGGGTTGGTTGGGCAGTGTCAGAGACTACGTCTGTAGTTCTCTTGGTTCCTTTATTGAGAGCCATCTGTAAATTTTTAAATTATTCCTATTAGTTACTATGTTCTCTAGTCTTGATAATGTATTCGAGGAAATAGGCTCTGATACCACTCAAGTTGTCACACCCGTCCCATTTTAGTTGGATCCCCGTGATAAACCCTCCACTCTCCTAGTTTACTAAGGGTTGCCCCTTATATATAAACTATGAAGAGTAAGGTGTCCTTTAAACCTATACCTTACCTGGAATAAATAAATCAAAACCGCATAAACTTTTTAACTTATATACTTGTCATGCAGGTGTGATTAACAGGAGGTCTTTGGGGTAGGTTGCCCTTGATTACCTGAAGAGGGATATAAAGGAGGGGGTGAGTTCAACGACTCAGTGAATGATTGTTTAAAGTTAGACATTTAGGGAAAATACTTGAATTGGAGTATGTCAGACTCCTTATTTTCTTTAAAGATTTCTTATTTTTACAATCTATATTTCATAGCCATTACAGACTCTTCAACCATAACCGGTGTGTTTATCAACTAACACACGCCCTTCATCGTAAAGGGACCACACATTCGCAGGCCAGTCCGTCCATTGTACCCACTTGTGGCATTGAAGCGACTTTACCGGCCACCAAGATAGAAGCACATCAAGTTCTACCCTGAGAATGAGTGGATGTATGCGACATCCGACCCTCAATTCCGTGAATAAAATTCCTTGTTCGTTTGAGGAGAGAGACCATATCTTTGTCTCGTGTGCATGAAACTCAAACACAGAAGCTTTAGGAAGTCCCACACACAGTAGCTTCGTGGAGTGTAAACATAGAAACTCCGTGGAGTACAAACACAAAACTCCATGACTAACTGGTTTGACGAGAAACACAAACCCAGTAGGTTCTTTTTTCCCTTATCGCTACCATGTCATCCAATAGCCCTTAGACGCATCACTACCCTTCTTGGGCGTCTTAATGGCCCTGAATCTCAAGTGCGTGCACAAACAAAGTTTTCCTCAAAAATCATTTAATCTTTGGTGCCACTGGTCCAACAGCCCCGACCTTCAACTCAACCTACAGTTGTTTGTCTTGACTGGTCCGTCGACCTGTCATGTCGCACTACCGCCAGTCTATCGAGTATGTCGGTCATGTCTTGGTACCATAGCTAATCAATTCATTTATTTACGTTTTATGGCTTAGGTTCATGTTTGTTTACGTGCTCCTGCTCGTGCCAACTATCTTAGGGCCTACTGTTCGAGATTTTCAAAATCGGGCATATTAGCCTCCAAGTTCCAAATTTGGTCCCCCAATTTTTCCAAAATTACCATTTTGTCCCTACTTTACAAAAATGGTAAGTTTTGCCCCAAAAATTTCAAAATTGCCCATTTGGTCCTCCAACATCTTTATCATGTCGAATTGGTCCTCAATTTTATGAAATTGCACTTTATTCCCTCAAATTTTTGAAATTCCCAAAATTTCCCCTATTTCAACCTTCTAACTCAACCAAATTTAATTTCATCAAATTAACCAATCAAATGAGTTTAATTGTTGAAATTGAAGTTAGATTGGAGTTTCTACACCTTCATACGATTCAATTACACTTTGAATCGCACGATTTGGTATTAGAATGAGCTCAAATGGAGCTTCTCTTGAAAACCAAACTTAGAGAGAGAAAGCTTACCGTCGGGGGCGCGGTGGTTGATCTTTAGATTTGGGTAGATAGCTCTTGTCCTGAGGTTACTCCTAGGATTAAGAATTACATCAATTAAGACCGAACTGAGTGAGAATTTTATCATCAAAGTTCTACCGGTTCTCTCTCTAGCATCTGTCGGAAATTGCAGAGTGGAGCCAAATTAGCTTACCTTTCAACTCTAATTCAGCTGTTGGAAGACTGTGGAGGTGTTGGGAGGGATTGGTTTGGCCTGAGAAGGGCTAGAATTGGCCAATTTCAGCTCGGACAAAATAGGGTAGCTTTAGTCTGCCGGAGCTGCTTCACTGTTCGATCACGCCGACACTTCTCCGGCAACCCTCGGAGCAAATGAAGACTACATGCATGTAGCTGGTTCTAAAGAACTCGACCATGCTTTCTTTGGCTCAAAAAAGACCCTATATCAGAGCTCTAGTTTGAGCTTCATTGAAAATTGGCATAGTTGGGAGAGAATGGAGTTTTTAGGTGTGGAGAGGATGAACGAGGAGGGACTCTTTATATAGGAAGCTCGGGGACTTCTTGGCCGTCCGATTGACGCCTTAATGGTGGTTATTCATTGCCTAAAACTTCCTAGCCTGAGACTGTTCAGCTTTGCCGGTGTTGCATGATTTTTTGCCGAGTGAATAGTGCTGTCATTCGAAGGAAGAAGATGACACTGTTCTAAACCAGATTGGACTGGTCTGAACTGGGTTCAAAGCTTATACCGGCTGATTCACCCCCGATTCGATTGAATTTTTTAAATTTAAAAATTTAAAAATTCATTTAAATTCATTTTATATCTAATGGTAGACTCAAATCTCAAATATAAATTTTCTAAGCCAACTATAAAAATGAATTTAGCATACAGTTCAATAGTGGTTTAAACCGGTTCAATCTGGTTCGGATCTGGTTCACCTGAACCGGTTTTGTTTTCATCTCCAATTCATCCTAATGCCCATTTTCATGACTTTTTTGACTCCTTAGGTCACTTGGGATCCATAAATTTCCCAGTTTGCCATTTCTCTATTGGTTTTGGTTCATGAACCAACTCAGTTCATAAACCGTTTCAATCTGGTTCAGATCCTTTTCTCTTGAGTTAGTCTGATTTTCTCTTCGAAATTGTCCTAAGATCCTTTTCCAAGGTTTTATGAACCCTTTAGGTCAGTCAGAAATTGTAATTTCCCCAAATTACCCATTTTTTGATGATATAGTTTGTGAACCGGTTCGATTTTTCTCACTCTAGTTGATTGGTTCTTTTCCCGATTTCCTTATTTTAAAGGGATGGGGTTTATAACTCTCCCATCCTATTAGGAGTTTTGTCCCCAAAACTAAATCAACATCATTTGCATCAGGAATAATTTCCCTTAATGTCAACTTGGGATTTGCTTGACATGCCAACACTTTGGTTGTTATTTCACTTAGCCCGTTTGAATCACCCACTTAAGGAATGTCTTTTCCCTTTTGTTGTTTACTCACTTCTTGGAGTTTATCATAACTAGGCATCTCTTTCCCAGACATTCAAAAGGATATCTTTAGATTCACTTCCTTCTTTACTTATGGTGGATTATTCCTCTTGAAAGTTCTTGCTCAAAATAAACGTTCCTTTAGGTTTAACTTACTTCCTTGGATCATTCATGCATGCCTTCTTAAATTCTTTCAGCTTAGCATGCACTTCCTTTGCAAACTCATCTCCTTATCCCTCATCACTTGGTTCCATTACCACTGAATTAAAATATGTATGATTCCCTAGGGTTTCCTTCCTTAGTAGTATTCTTCCCCCTTTTCTTCCGAAATTCTAAGTGTGCTTGAGTGTATCTATCCTTAAAGTGACATACTTAGATGCCATCCTTTCCTATTTCCTCCTTGAAATTTTGTGGGTACGTCCTTTGTATTTTCTCCTACTTGTATCATAATCTTATCTTTGTTGGAAATATAACTTTCATTATGATAATAACGATTTACAATTTTTATGCTATATTTATTCAAGGAAATTTTGGTAAGTACTAACTACGGTACTAGGGTCTTCCCACATTTCTTCTTGGGTGAGGTTGTATTCTTTGGTTGGGACCCTCGATGTAGTGGCGATGTCTTGCCCTCTGTCTAGTGCCCTTGGATTTCCTTGAAGTGGTAGGTGGGTACTTTGTTGTGTATTAATCTAAAGTGCAGGTAGTTTTTTGCAAAGTGGCCAGGTTGTCTACATTTGTAGCATATTCGGCATGGTCCTTCATGGTTTTTCTTGCACTTGGAACAATAGGGGCTTCTTCTTGGTGGAGTTGTATTTGTCTCCCTTTGTGTATGAAAGCTTTCCATTGTCCTAGGGAACCCCATTCTTGTTCTCCATTTCTATCCACCTAGCTCCTTTTGTCTTCCTCGGCTGTCTTGGCCTCATTCCTCTTTCTACTAAACTATTATACCCAACGGTTTCTCATCTGTACCAGACGCTCACATTCATGAGCCATGCTGATTACAACAGCTAAATCCGCTTGGCATTCTAGTACCCCCATTCCATCTCGTATGTCCATATTAAGACAGTCCACAAATCATTGGCAAACATCTGCAGGTTCTGCTAGGTAAGGGGCAAAGGGTCTTAACTCGTTAAACTTGGTCTCATACTCCGAGATAGAGTTAAGCACTTGTCGAAGTCAGAGGAAGTTTTGTTTCTTCTCGTTGATTTGATGTGGAGCTAGGTATTCCTTCGTATATCTTTCCTAGAACAGCTTCCATGTAGGGGTGGTGGCATGCAATCTTCTGACATTATCCCACCACCTCTTTGCACTAGCTTCCAGGAAAAACTCTACAAGGATCACCATATCCTTTGGGGAAATCCTGACTATCCCTATGAGTTTCTTGATGCTAGCTAGCAAGACCATAGCAACCCCCACATCCTTTTCTCCTATGAATGGTTTACATCTTAATTGTCGGAGAGTTTTGAGGTATATGGGAATGTCCACTGGAGGAGGAACGTTAGCCAGAGGGGGATGGGATTGCACTTCCTCAGGTTCAGCTCGAGGGATGGCGTCCACCTCAAGAGTGAGGTTAGGCCATCCAAACGCTCGGGTGAACTCTTCGTACAATCTCTGATGTTCCAAGCTTAATCCGAGTGGGGTTGTCTAGGCTCCTCGGGGAGTTTCCATAGGGAGGATTGGTTGGGTAGTGTCGGAGATTGCGTCTCTAGTTCTGTTGGTTTCTTTCTTGGGAGCCATCAGTAAATTTTAAAATTATTTCTATTAGTTAATGTTCTCTAGTCTTGATAATGTATTCGAGGAAATAGGCTCTGATACCACTCAAGTTGTCACGCCCCGACCTGGTTTGGTCGGATACCCGTGATCAACCCGCCACTCTCCTGGTTTACTAAGGTTTGCCCCTTGTATATAACACATGAAGAGTAAGGTATCCTTTAAACCTGTACCTATCCTGGAATACATAAATCAAAACTGCGTAAACTTTTTAACTTACATACATGTCTTGCAGGTGTTATTAAGAGGAGGTCTTTGGGGAAGGATGCCCTTGGTTACCTGAAAAGGGATATAAGAGAGGGGGTGAGTTCAACGACTCAGTGAATGGGTGTTTAAAGTTTGACTTTTAGGGAAAAATAATTGAAATAGAGTTTTTCAGACTCCTTATTTTCTTTTAAATCTTCTCATTTTCAAAATCTTGGAGTCATAGCCATTACTCACTCCTCAACCATAATCGGTGTGTTTATCAACTAACACACGCCTTTCATCATGAAGGGAACATACATTCGCAGGCCAGCTCATCCACTGTACCCACTTGTGGCATCAGAGCGATTTTACTGACCACCTAGATAGAAGCATGTCCACTTCGACCTTGAGAATAAGTGGATGTACGCGACATCCCACTTTTCTTGACTAGTCCGTTGACCTGTCATATCGCACTTTCGCCAATCTATCGAGTATGTCGGTCCTATCTTGGTACCATAGCCAATCAATTCATTTATTTAAGTTTTATGGCTCAGGTTCATGTTTGTTTACAAGCTCCTGCTCATGCCAATTGGCCTAGGGCCCACTGTTCAAGATTTTCAAAATCGGGCATATTAGACCCCTAGTTCCAAAACCGAGGCCTCCGGCCTAACCGAGCTATTCGAGCTCCCATCAAGTAGGTCTCCCAAAATGTTTAAGCAGTGGCACACAGTCAGGGGAGAGCACTTTTGATAAAATATACTTTTCAACTATCTATCATACCAACCGAGTATGAGTACATCTCCGCTCATAACCGATAAATGGGTTTTCCACTTCCTTCGAGAAAGTTTCATCATACCAACCGGGTATGATCTACTTACAACCGATAAGTAGTTTTTTTGTTTGATTTCCATATCACTCCTCTTAGGTGTGATGATTAAAATACCACTTAGCAGTGATTTTTTATTTTCGAGGTGCTTATCATCCCAACCGGGTATGATATTAAATTCCCACTTACCCATTAATGTAGTGAATTTCCTCTTGGCAGGCTCGTTGTCCTTACTTGAACTTGTCTTAGCTGGCATTCTCGGTACTTCATGTTCCTATATGATATGAACATTCTTCTTCAATATTTTTTGGCCTAATAGCCCTCATTCATCTCAAATGAATGGAAAACCAAACTTTTCCTTTATTTGTAATTAGGTTCCTAAAGTTATTTTTCTTTAACCTTAAGTCCCTAATGGCAGTTTTTCCTCAAATTGAGTTCCAAAACTTTTAAAATTCAACTTAGGATGTCAATTTATTTAAATTCAAAAAAGGGGTTTAATTTCCCAAATTTCCAATTTGGTTCTCCAATTTTTCCAAAATTACCATTTTGCCCCTATTTTACAAAAATGGTAAGTTTTGCCCCAAAAAATTCCAAAATTGCCCAATTGGTCCTCCAATATCTTTATCAGGTCCAATTGATCCACAATTTTATGAAATTGCACTTTAGTCCCTTGAATTTTGGAAATTCTCAATTTTCCCCCAATTTCAACCTTCTAATTCATCTTAATTTGATTTTATCAAATTGACCGATTAAGTGAGTTTAATTGTAAAAATTGAAGTTAGATTGGAGTTCCTACACCTTCATACAATTCAATTGCACTTTGAATCGCACAATTTTGTGTCAGAATGAGCTCAAACTGAGCTTCGTCGGAAAATTGGACTTAGAGAGAGAAAGTATCGAAAGTTTACCGTCGAGGGTGTGGTGGTCCGAGCTTTCGATCTAGGCAAATAGCTCTTACCATGAGGTTTCTCCTAGGATCAATAATTACATCAATTGATGCCGAATTGAGTGAGAATTTTATCATAAAAAATATGCCGGTTCTCTCTCTAGCACCTGTCAGAAATTGTAGAGGGGAGTCAAATTGGCTTTCCTTTCAGCTCTAATTCAGCTGTAGGAGGACTGTGGAGGTGTTGGGAGGTCTTGGTTTGGCCCGAGATGGGCTCGAATTGGCTGATTTTAGTTCGGCCAAAACAGGTATCCTTTAGTCCGCCAGAGTTGCTTCACTCTTCGTTAACATCGATGCTTCTCCAGCGACCCTTAGAGCAAATGAAGACTACAAGCGTGTAGCTGACTTCTCCCTAGTTCTAAAGAACCCCGCCATGCCTTCTTTCGCTCATAAAAGACACTATATCAGAGCTCTAGTTCGAGCTTCACCGAAAATTGGAGCAGTTGATAGAGAATGGAGTTTTCAGGTTTACAGAGGATGAATGAGGAGGGACTCTTTATATAGGAAGCTCAGGAACTTCTTGGCCATCAGATTGGAGCCTTAATGGCGGTCATTCATTGCCTGAAACTCCCTACCTGGAGACTTTTCAGCTTCGTCGACGCTACATGATTTTTCGGTGAGTGAACAGTGCTGTCATCTGAAGGAAGAAGATGACACTGTTCCGAACTGGACTGGACTGTTCCGAATCGGTCCGAACCAGGTTCAAGGCTTATACCGGCCAGTTCACCCCCGATTCGACCGAATTTTTTAAATTTATTTAAATTCATTTTCTATCTAATGGTGGCCTCAAAACTCAAATTTGAATTTTCTAAGCCACTTATAAAAATGAATTTAGCATCCGGTTCAATAGTGGTTCAAACCGGTCTGAATCGATTCAATCCGATTCAGATCCGGTTCGCCTAAACCGGTTTGGTTTTCATCTCCAAATCATCCTAAAGTCCTTTTTCATGACTTTTGTGACTTCTTAGGTCACTTGAGATCTATAAATTTCCCAGTTTTCCCTTTCTATATCGGTTCTTGTTCATGAACCAACTCGGTTCATAATCCGTTTCAATCTGGTTCGGATCCGGTTCTCCTCAACCGGTCTGGTTTTCTATCCCAAATTGTCATAAGATCCTTTTCCAAGGTTTTATTAACCCTTTGGGTCACTCGGGAGTATTTCCCAAAATTGCTCGTTCACTGATGATCAGGTTTGTGAACCGGTTCAATTTTTCTCAGTCGGGTTAACCGGTTCTTTCCCCGGTTTCCTTGTTTTAAAGGGATGATGTTTACACCGTACCTTCCCAACACTTTTGCTTCACACTCATAGGCCCACTTAATCCATTGGGAAGGGTTAAAGTTGTATGGCATCGGTGGAGGTGCCTGGTGAACCTTCATGAAGGTTGCATGGGCATCCTAGTAGTTGTCTCGGGCCTCCTTCTGAGTTGGGGTCCTTTTTGCTTCTTCCTTGACTAGAGGGGGTGTCGGCCTCCATGAGGAGGGGTAGGTTCATTTTGCCTTGGATGAGGATATGTTATGCCTTCTGGCTCAAACAATGGTCTAACATATTTCGTATAGTCCTCAACCATATCTTTAGGCACTCTCTTCTCGACTTCCACGAACCTTTTAGCGACTATCTCTCTACAGGTAGGAGTCTTTTTCACAATTTCGTGCGTGGGTTTGGTTCACACAGTGAAATTCCTAGGGACTCTTCTTCCAACAAGGTAATTAAGTTTTCGTTAGTGTTAGGGCATAATATTGATAATGCTTTCAAAGGAATAAAGCTCTAATACCACTCAAGTTGTCATGCCCCAACACGGTTTGGTTGGATCCCCGTGATCAACCCGTCGCTCCCTTGGTTTAAGAAGGGTTTCCCCCGTCTTTTATCCAAGAGAAGCCAGGCGTAAATTCATACCTTGTTCCCTGTAATCACATAAATCAATCTAATCCAAGTAAGCTTAAATGGAGCTTTAAGCATACCTGTCGGAGGATACATCTTCACGCTCTCTTTCATTCTAACCCTTATTCCTAAAAATGGAAAAAAGGGAGGGGGTGAGTTCTACAACAAAGTGAGCGGGTGTTGGAAGTGAGTTTTCAAAACAACTTTATCCAACTCGTGCCAAGGTTATCATTTCCTTTAAAAAGGATTTTCCTCAATTTTGGTTTTCAAAACCTTTTCCATTTCCTTATTAGGTATGTTTAGCTCTCTTAGCCCATTCCCTTACCTCAGGAGGCATTTATCAAACAAACAAATGCCCTACATCAGGAAGGGTACACACATTCGCAAGTGCAGCCCGCCCATTTCACTCACTTGTGGATTGAAGCGTCTTTACCGTCCACCAAGATAGAAGCCCGTCCACTTTTACCTTAGGTCTGAGTGAATGTTCTTAACATCCGAACCTCAGACCCAAATGCCATTCCGTATGAGTATGAGGACAGAGACCTCATTCCGACCCCATTCCGGTCTCATGGTAAGAAGCTACTTCGAGCTTTAAGACTGACTGGCACGACAAACTACCCTTATCTCCACCATGTCGTCTAGTAGCCCTTAGGACCCATCTCTACCCCTTAGGGTATCTTGATGGTCCCGTACCACAAGTGCATGCACAAATAAGTGTTTTCCACATATAGCCATTATCTTTGGTGACAACGGTCCAATGACCCCGACTCTCAACCCGACCTGCAACTGTTTGTCTAGACCGGTCCATCGACCTAGCCTTGACGCACTGCTACCAGTCCATCTAGCACTATCCGTCCTAACTTGGTACCATGGAAAAATCATACAACCAATTTCCTTAGAAATTTTCATGGCTCTTTCCTTTTTCAAGTTTATTTACGAGCTCTTGCTCGTGCCCATTGGCCTTGGACCTACTGCACATGAATTTTTCAAAACTGGGCATTTAGCCCCATGAGTTCAAAAACTGAGGCCCCTAGCCTATCTGAGCTTTTCTAGCTCCAGTCGAGAAGGTCTCCAAAATGTTTTAAGCATTGGCACACAGTCAAGGGAGAACACTTCTCACAAAAATTCATTTTTTAACTTCATCACACCAATCGAGTGTGATGATGTCTCTGCTTACAATTGGTAGGCCGGTTTCTCCTTTCCCCAAGGAAACTCATCATACCAACTGGTATGATTATATCTACTTACAACCAGTAAGTAGGTTTTATTCATTTAAAAGTAGTGCTCATCATCCCAACTGGTTATGAAGTATAAATGATCCCACTCACCCGATAACCGTGACGTGTTCGTTCCCAATCGGTGTCCACTTCCATGCTAGCTTTTTCCTTGCTGGCGTTATGGTATCTTGTGTCCCTACACGATTTGGGCATCCTTCTCAATTAAGTTTTGGTATGACATTCATCGTTTTCTCACATATGAGTAGCTAGGCTCAAAATTGTTGGTTATATTGCACTTAGATGCATAAAGTTCATT
Organism: Trapa bicornis; assembly: GCA_030064425.1. Lineage (NCBI taxonomy): Eukaryota > Viridiplantae > Streptophyta > Magnoliopsida > Myrtales > Lythraceae > Trapa > Trapa bicornis. The sequence goes on from CM057746.1 coordinate 11,428,085, forward strand.
TTATTTATCTTTAGGTCCCTAATGCTAACTTTTCCCCAAATTGACTCCCAAGGCTTCCAAAATCCCCTTTGGATCCTCATTTTACTCAAAATTGTGTAAGGGCTCAAGTTTTCCAAATTTCCAATTTGGTCTGCAACTTTTTAAAAATTATAATTTTACCCCTACTTTAAGAAAATGACAATTTGTCCCGAAATGTTTTGGAAATTGACCAATTGGTCCCTCAATATATTTATCATGGCCAATTGGCTTTCAATTTTTGGGAAATTGCAAAGAGGTCCCTTAATTTTTCGATATCCCCAATTTTTCACAAAATCCCCCCCCCCCCCCAATTTATCTCTTTCAAACTGACCGAATTTGATTTCTTTAAATTGGCCATTCAATCAGGGTTAATTGTTTCAATTGAAGGTATGGATCAGTTTCTAACTTCCATATGATTCAATTGAGCTTTGCATTGCATGATTTGGGCCCGAAACGAGCTCAAATGGAGCTTTGCCGGAAAATTGTTTGTAGAGAGAGAAAGGTTCGAAGGCTTACCGTCGGAGGTGCAGCGGTCTGAACTCTTGATTGGGGGAGGTAGCTCTCATCCCAAGGTTCCTTCTAGGATAAAGAATCACTACAATTGACGTCCAAATGATGGTGAATTTGGTTAGTGAATTTTGGCACTTTCTCTCTCTAACACCAATATGTAATGACGGAGGAGGGCCGAATTGGCTTACCTTTCAGCTCTGTTGAGGCCGTGTGAGGGTCGAGGGGATGTAGGGGACGCTTAGGTTGGCTGGAGGTGGCTCAATTTGGACAAATTCAGCTTGGCCAAAATAGAGTAGCTTCAGTCCTTCGGAGCTGATTCACTGTTTGATTCTGCCATTGCTTATCCGTTGGTCCTCGGTTTGAAAGGAGATTGTTGTCAGGTAGCTGACTTCCCCCAGAGTTTATAGGACCCGACCTTGAAATCTGAGGCTGAGAAAAAAGGTCATCGGTTCAAGCCCAATTCGACCGCTTTTCTCAAAATTAAAATTTCTAAATTAATTTAAATTCATTTTCTATCTAATTGTGGCTTCAATCTCCTAATTTGAACATTTTAAGCCACCAAGTAAAATGAATTTAGAAACCAGTTCAAGTATGGTTCAAACTTGTCATGCCTCAATCTAGTTTGACTGAAGTCTGTGATCAACCTGCCACCCTTTCCTGCATCATTTAGGTATACCTACCAAAATGAGACAAGGAAGGTAAAGGTGTGTTTACATTCAAACCCTTACTTTATGTTGGGGGGTAGGAAGAGTAGCTTGAGGGCCCAAGCACATCCAAGAACTTTCCATCTGGGTGTTATCTTGAAAGGGTGAAAGGAGGAGAATGAGTACATAATACTTAGTTAGGGGAAACCAATATAACGTTTGATTTAATTTATTTATCCATCCATTAAATTTTCATTTTTTCATTATTCACACACTTCACATGAACAACAACTGCCCTCCTATCATAGGAGGGATCACACGTTCGTAGAACAGTCCTTAACCGTGCCAATTGTGGATCAGAGCGCCTTTACCGTCCACCTTGATAGAGGTGCACTATCTCTACTTGGAGTTTGAGTAGACATCAATAGTCCAACACTCAAACCCTAATCACTTCATCATGTTTACTTAGTGGGATGAGTCCTCATTTCCCATACTACCTTGGTCTCCATGCACTGGAAGATACTCGGCTTCGCGACTCACTGAATGAGAGAACTGCCCTTATGGCCCCTAGGTCATCCAGCAATCCTTGGTTTCCATCATTACCTCATGCCAAGTGTCTTGATGGCCTGTACATCACAGTGCATGCACAATCAATAGTCTTTTTAAATTATAACCTTTATCTTTGGCCCTCCAGCACAACGGTCTATCGGCTTGACTTCGACCCACGTGTACTAGCCCAACAGATTCGATGACCTATCTTCGGCAGAGTAACAGTTCAACCCAACAAGCTCAACAACTTAGACTTGGCTTGATGGGTATCACACAAAGTTTCCATTATTTAGATCTTTTAGGAACATATTTCACATATATGTTCTGGATGGGTCCACTCCCGTATCCATCGGCCTTGGGCCCACTAGCATCTCGACCCTAAGCCCAAAATTAGCTCCCAAATGTTTTAAGTAGAGCCACCCAGTCAGGAGAGGCTAATTTCGAGAAAATGGATTTCAAAGTTGAACTGTCATTTCAACCAGAATTGACGTCGTAGTGGTTCCCACTCACCCGATGATTTCGGCGGGGTTACGCCGGTGGAGTCTCCCTCCTTGGTGCGCCTCTGGGGCCGATGCTCAAGTTGTCCGTTCCTACATGGTACGAGTGTTCGTATTAGGAGGAGGTCAAACACTCTCTCTCCTATTTGCACACAGGGCCCCATACATTGCTTTAATTGCACTTCGGTCCCCAATTTCCCTTTAATATCTTTTAAGCCCCCTTAGGTTTGCAATCATTCTTTATTTTTGGGTCCTTAACTCTTTCAATTTCACCAATTGGCCCTTAATTTACCACAATTGCCCTTCAACCCTTAATTTTCCAAAAATTGAAATTTGATCCCCGGCTTTTCAAAAATTCCTAAATTGCCCAATTGACCCTTAATTGGGGTGAATTTCATGAAAACACCATCAATTTTGTGAAATTGTCATTCAGTCCTCCAAATTTTTAAAAATTGCACAAGAGTCCCCAAAATCCCTAATTGGTGATATGTAAGTCCTTAATTTCTTTAATTCTTGCTTTTATTAGCCACCTCTAGCTCCCCTTGATTGTCTTACACTTCGAATTTCCAAATTTGGTTGAGTTTTATGCCCCGTCAGAGCTTCACTAGAAAATTCACAATAGAGAGAGAAAGTTTGCGTATGTTATCGACGGAGGAGCGATGGTCGGAGCTTGAGGTGGGGGGAGATAGAGCTAGTCAAGGGGAACCTAGCAGGACCGAATCCTGCTGCAATTCACCCCTGTCCATCGTGAATTTGAAGAGAGAAGTTTTGGGAGGTGCAGCTTTGAAACTTAGAAATTCCGATGAGGTGAGGAATTGAGTTTACCAGGGTCTGTAGGGGTGTTGTGGAGGTTCTTAGGTGGTCAGTGATGGCCAATGTTGGTAGTGAAAGGGCCGAGAGGGTCAAGGTTTGGTCGAGGAGGAGCTCACTGTCTCGAGCTTTGGAGCAACTTCATTGTGCGATCTCTTATGCACTTTTCTAGGTATTCTTCTGGTCGTTTGAGAGTGTCTGGAGCTAGAGCACTCTTCCCTAGTTCCTATGCCACACTTTAGAACTCTTTGGTGGAGATTTCGCTCGTCGTCGGAGCTCTGGTTTGCAGCTCGCTAGAAAATGTACTCTTCTTCTTCTTCGCTTAATTTTAGGATGTTGAGGATGAATGGAGGGGTGTTCTTTATATAGGGAGCTTGACAACTGTTCAAGCTACCCACTGGCGTAAGACTCGACCTTCGAGTCGGCCGTCAGTGACTTGATCAGAGAGTTTTTTGAGTCGCTGGAGACTCTAGCTTTTTTGGCATCTTTGTCTCCTCCCTTCTCTCTATCAGCATGTGAAGGTTGAAGATGATGATGTAGTGGTCTTTCCTTGTGGCACACTATGATTAGTCAGTTTTTCTAACATGGCATGCCATCTTGGCCGCCGCGTCAGCCATTGACTTGTTGATCGGACACGTGGCAACCTCTCATTGGCTGCTCGTGTCTGTGTGGCGTGCTGACGGGGCGCTAGTTGACCGTTGCCTAGACATGTGGCAGCCTTCCATTGGCTACCCGTGTCTACGTGTAGCTGACGGAGTGCTAGTTGTCTGTTGACCGCTGTCTCTTGACCGGTCCGATCCGACCGGGTTCGCAATCCAAAATTTTGAAAATTGGCCAGTTCATACCTTGTTCGATCATTTTTCATAAATTTAAAAATTACTAAATTAATCTAAATTCATTTTCTATCCAATGGTGGTCTCAATTTCCCAAATTAACATTTTTAAGCCACCTAAAAAAATGAATTTATAAACCAGTTCACCATGATTCATCCCGGTTCAGTCCGGTTCTGGTCCGGTTCTCCTTGAACCGATCCGGTTCTATCCTCAATTCCACTTCCCGATTCTTCCTTGTAATTTTTGTAAATTTTTGGTCACTTGGAATTTTCCAATTTCCCCCGTTAACTATTTTTCATTCATTAATCGACTCGTTTCTTCATGTATAAATCTATACCGGTTCTTTTCCCAATTTTCTTTGATCTCAATGGATGGTTTTGTAACTCTCTCCTCCTTTTAGGAGTTTTGTCCTCAAAACTCTCTCGTCTCTCTTTTCTCTCTAGAGAGATCCTTGTGTGGTTCCCTTATGGCGTAAGTTGATATCCTACCAATTTGAGTCACTCTCTTTTTTTCACTTCCTTTACTCTCCAGGATTCGATGAGTTTGACTCATCCCCTCTTCCCCGACGTTCACGGAGCCTCATCGGTATGATACTTTTGATGGCTTGGAGTCGGGCTTTCATTCCTGGGGTGTTGTTTGGATTCGAGGTTCTGATACATCCCATTGCACCTAGGTTCATTTACTCCTTTGTCGGTTTGGCACCTTATCCCATTGGTTATTGCGTTTGCCCTTCTCGGTGTTACTTCCCTTTTCTTGGTCCTCTAGTCCCTCCTTTAGTACTCGAGTTCCCTCCATGTTGATGATTGAACTTAGTTGCCCCTAGCAGTACAACTCTTATACCCTGTGGTTTTACCCTAGGCCTCAGGCCCGAGTTGACTTTCACTCTTGTCCTTAGAGTGTACTCTCTCTTATTCTCGTCCTTTGCATTATCTAGGTCACTTCGTTGCTTGACTCTTTTACTCATTGGGTTCTTATTCCATATGTCTCGCCCATGCTCCTATGTCCCCAGGAATATAGATGTCCGACTCCTTATATGTGTTTGGGGTTTTCCTGGGTTTGTTCATTCTACTCCATTCCCCTTATTATGTTTTCCGATCTCCAACTGTCGGTTTTTTAGGCCCAAGTGGATCCCATCGACCCACTAATCCTCATGCTTCCGTTTGTTTGTGCACTTGCGGGCATTCTCCGGCTAGCGAGTGGTCCTTCCTTTTTCTTGTCCCTCTCTTCTCTCTTGGCCTAGGGGTCACTACGCTTGCCAATTTGTAATGACTGAACTCCCTCGGATGTATTCCTTACTTATTGAAGTTGTCCTCGAGGGACTAGTGGAGGTTTCCCGTACTTGTTCTAAGGTGTGGTCCTAGGTTCCGTCCTCGAGGACTCAGGGTTCTCCCTTGCTGGTCCTCGATTGTTCTATTTGGATCATCGTCCCATTTCAACTCGTCATACTATCCACTCCTCACTTGAGGTTGTCGGGCCTATGTGTTGATCCTTCCTTCTTTGGTTGGTGTTCCTCTTCACATTTTGGGGTTTGTGCCTCTCTCGCGCTTTCTGGCTTATGGGTGGATTTTGTCCTCTTGACTCGGTGTCCTCCTCGAGTTTCGAGTCTCTTGTTATAACTCCCATATGTAACTGCTTAATTTGACTTTAGAGTTTTTATGCTTACCTGCTCTTTCCATTTTGGCCTTCCTTTGGTGTCGGGATGTTCCACACCTTCAACATGGGCTTGCTTCCCAGTTCCTGGTACTATGTTGTCATCCCTCGGTTATCTTGGTTATTCCTTGCTAGGGTCCTAGGGGGCAGCTAGGTCTGTCCTCGGGCTCCTATCTTCGAGTCTTGCCCTAATACCATTCTGGGCCTGCATCCTTACTTTCTATCTTTACATCTTCATTGGGGGTTACCTTCCTTTTTCTTGATACGGCTCTCCTTTGGGTCATTGATCCTATCTTAGGGCCTTTGATGGTTCTCTTATGGTGCCTTATCCTAACCTATTTCACAAGGTTCCCGATTTTACCCTTCGAGTTGGCCATGGTTTACTCCATTAGGTCCTTCTTTCCTTTATCCGTTTAAGGCTCTCCTTAGGGTCTCTTGTTATCTTAGTCTCGTTAGGCGGGGTATAGATGTCGGAAGGGAATGGCTAGTCTACCTGAAACTGGCTTTGCATATTGCCTACTCCCTTAGGGTTTCTAGGTACTCCAAGTGTCTTTGTGTCCCTTTTTGTAATTTCATGGTTTTGAGGTTTAGTCAAGAAATTTGGGTTCTTCCCTTGAGAACACTTGGAATCCTTTATTTATTGGACCGAAAAACCCTGGTCAGGGTTTATTACAATTAACATTCATAGAAGCAACTACCCCTCTCCTATCCTTTCTAGTTTACCGATCTAGAGTTATACCTAGGCGAGTGACGAGACTCTACTTCTGGTGTTTGGATGTGCCTCCTCCTCCTAGGTGGACATTCACTTCCATGGTACCTTCCATAGCGAGGGCACGGGTTCATGATGGGTTCTTCAAACTCCGTGGATGCTGATAGGCTAGGGGCCCTCCTCGCCTGCACGAGAGGTGCTATGTCTATCCCATATCGGTGTAAGATTGCGCATCATGGGCATGTTGTGTGGGTCTTGTGATACATGCATTGTTGTGGATCGGGGGAAGTCGGTGAAAAAGCCTCACATAATTAGAGTATGCCTCTCGAAGTTTCTTTCAGCTTCCACTTGAACCTAGGCCAGGTCTGGCTACCTAGGTGAGGACACTTCATCTTCCACCGAGTAGGGAGGGGTCCTATCTCGGGGTGCATCCCAGGGGATGGGCTCTTCGAGCGCTTCTACTCGTTGTTCCATGGCGTGTATTTAGGGAATATAATCTTTAAGGGCATTCCATTCATGTTTTTTGCAAGGTTATCAGGAATCAAGGGTTATGATAGGTTTGAGGGAAAACTAATTAGGAAAGTTATGGTCTAATACCACTCAAGTTGTCCCGCCCCGATCTAGTTTGATTGGAGTCCGTGATCAACCCACACCCTTTCCTACATCATTCAGGTATACCTACTTGAATGAGACAGGGAAGGTAAAGGCGTGTTTATGTTCAAACCCTTACTTTAAGTTGGGGGTAGAAAGCGTAACTTGAGGGCCCAAGTGCATCGGGGAACTTTCCATCTGGGTATTATCTTGAAAGAGTTAGAGGAGGGGAATGAGTACATAATACTCAGTGAGGGGAAACCATTATAACATTTGCTTTAATTTATTTATCCATCCATTAAATTTTCTGTTTGTCGTTATTCACACACTTCACATGATCAACAACCGCCCTCCTATTATAGGTGGGATCACATGTTTGCAGAACGGTCCTCGACCGTGTCACTTATGGACCGGAGCTCTTTTACCGTCCACCCTGATAGAGGTGAACTGCCTCTACCTGGAGTTTGAGTAGACATCAATAGTCCGACACACAAACCCTGAAGATGAAGCACTCCATTTCCTGGTGAGGTACCAACCAAAGGTCTAACGAAGGCCTTTCTTATAGCTTAAGAAGGTGAATTTGGGATCCCTAATACTAGGAAGAAGTCATCTACCTTGTTGTAACCTCATTTTAGCTTGAGCATTGGTGGAGAAGCATTGGCGAGCTCGCACTGTGATCTTGCTACCTCGACTAGTCGAGCTTCATTTGAGCCACTCCCAGACCAACCACAGCCAAACCAAGCATCCCTGACCTCCCCTAGTGGAGCCTTGACCTCCCCTGAACCGTTTGGCTAAGTCCTCTCCACCGTCCTTCGCATGGAATTCACTGTTCACACTTTTCCTGATAACTAAACTTAGAAATTCTCACTGCTCAGGCCAATTGAGCATGGTTTGATCCAGGAAGGATCCTGAGGAAGAGAGCAATCCATTGGAATCAAAAGCTCTGATCGCTAGATCCTCACTGGTGAGTAATCAAAGCTTTCTCTCTAGGCCAATTTTCTGGCGAGACTCCATTTGAGCTTGTTTCTAAGCCAAAATGAGTGTTCCAATGCTTGAAATGAACTAGGGGATGTGGAGAAGATGATTAGTACCATGTTTGGATGTAATTGGAAAGAGTTCAGGTCGAATTGATGAAATTTAAGTTTAAGGACCAAATTGCAATTTTTGAAAATTTGGGGACTTAATTGCGATTTTTGAAACAATTTGGGATTTTGGGTAATTAAGAGAATTATAGTGTCCCAATTGGAAATTTAAAGAGATTAGGGGCCCAAATGAAAGATTTTATAATATTACTAACTTAATTGGAAATAAGGTATACTTATGGACTAAAACATAATTATTGAAAAGTTACGATTTTAAGTGTAATTACCTTATTGTGTGGGACCTAATCACCTAGTTTATTGTACGAACGGATAACCTACAAGTTCATACAAAGGAAAGGCACGTCAAGCATGGAAATCCCCAGGACAACCCAGTCTCGAAATATGGGTGAGTGGAATTTTCGACATCATACCCATAGTTTGAAATTGTAAACCATTTCCCAAAAATAGTCCCCCCTAACTGCATGACACTGCTTAAACTTTTTGGGAGCTATTTTTGAGTAGAACTAGAGTTGTTCTAGTGTGCCCAATGCCAATGGGAATGAGCTTAAACCTGTAGATAAATAGATAAATTTTGAGCCTGTGGAAACTCACATAAATGGTAAATTGTGTGATATAGCTACCGAGCCAAGGCTAGCATTGTCAAACCTGTTGGGCTGGTAGCTACCAAGTCGAAGTTGGGTTATTGAACTCGTTGGATTGGTAGTTACTAAGCCAAAGCCAGGTCAGCAAGCTCGTGGGGGATGGTAGCACCAAAGATAAAGGTCTTAACTAAAAACACATATGTTTGTGCATATTGTTATAGATACGAAACCATTGAGGCACCTAGTATGGGTAGTGCTAGTTCTAAGGGCTATTCAATGACCTAGGGAGCATAAGGGAAGTTTGTCATCCATTACATCAAGAAGCTTTTATAGCTTCATGTGCACTGAGACCGAGGAAGTGGGGGAGAGGTCTCATCCCACAATAGCAGACATGGAGATGATTCAGGTCTGAGGAATGAGTGGTAAGGCCCATACAGACTAATGGTAGAAGGTGCGACCGTCTACTAGGGTGGTCGGTAAATGTGCTTTGGACCTCAAGGGGAGAAGTCGGACACTGCTTTGTGAAAGTATGATCCCTTTTTGATAAAGGGCGTATGTGATCATGTGCTAAACCAAACCAGAAAAGGGTGAATGATAAAATACCCCCTTTTGATAGAAAATGTAGAGTTATACCCATAAAAACCTTAAAATAGAATTGTATTAAATGTTAACAAGGGTTAACATTTTCCCATGACAAGTCACCTTATCACCCACTCACCGAGTTGTACAACTCACCCACTCACCTAAACCCTTTTCACGAAAGCTCTCCCATCATGAAAAGTGAAGGCTAGAGGAGCAAGTCAGAATTACCACGAGAAGGTAAGATTTTATTAAGTAGTTTTGTAAATTTTATTATGGAAAACATATGTGTTTATACGCATTTACCTTCCCCGGTTTATTTTGGAATAAATACCAATTTAGTAGAGGAAATAGTGGAGGGTTGGTCATAGGATTCCAACCAAACCGGGTTGGGGTGTGACATTAGAGGTGTCGGATTTGGCCCCACAAGGGTGGCATCAATGGACAAATTTTGTACCTATATATAGCTCAGACAAAATGGCCTCGTACGATATTTTATACCCACTAACAGTTGGTACTCGACCACATAAGTAAAGAGAAGTTCATAAGTGGTCTTTTGACACTAAGATCACTTAATTTGGTGGGCGTGTGAACGATAATTGCTTAATCAATCATAAGGAAGTTGGAAAGGTTTCTAATATCGGGATTTATACTTTAAATATGAAATTCCATTTATTTTGGGAAAGTTAATGTAATTAACTTCCAAGTGGGACTCGTAGGTCACTTATGAGATGATTCATGTATTTTGTTGCATGCAATTTGATCCAAAATTGAATAAATTCAAGTAATTTGTCTAAGTCACACCCCGACCTGGCTTGATCAGAGTCCGTGATCAACACGCCACCCTTTATTGCATCATATGGGTATATCTACCCAAATGAGATAGGGAAGGTAAAGGCGTGTTTACGTTTAAACCCTTACTTTAAGTTGGGGGTAGGAAACATACCTTGAGGGTCCAAGCTGGTCCGAGAACTTTCCACCTTGATGCTATACCTGAAAGGGTGAGAGGAGGGGAATGAGTACATAATACTCAGTGAGGGCAACTACTATAACGTTTGCTTTAATTTATTTATCCATCCATTAAATTTTTTGTTTACCGTTATTCACACACTTCACATGGTCAACAACCACTCTCCTATCATAGGAGTGAACACACCCGCAAAACGGTGCTCGATCGTGCCACTTGTGGACCGGAGTGCTTTTACCGTCCACCCTGATAGAGGTGTATTACTTCTATCCGCGGTTTGAGCGGAAATCAATAGTCTGACACTCAAACCAAGGTTCCCATTATTTAGGTCTTTTAGTATCATATATCACATATCCATTCTATACAAGTTTATGCTCGTATCCATTGGCCTTGGGCCCACTGGCATCTCGAGTCTAAGCCTAGAATTAGCTCCCAAATGTTTTAAGTAGAGTCACCTAGTCAGAAGATACTAATTCCAAGAAAATGGTTTTCAAGGCTGAAACGTCATTCTAATCGAAATTGATAATAGCGTTTCCCATTCACCCGGTGATTTCGACGGTGTATGCCGGCAGAATCTCTCTCCTCGGTATGCTTCTAGGGGTTGACGCTCGAGTAATCTATTCCTGTAGGGTACAAGTGTTCGTATCAGGACATGGTGACGAATAGGTCACACACTTTCTCATGTTTACACCTAGGACCCCATACTTTGCCTAAATTGCACATGGGTCCCTGACTTCTCTTTAATCTCCATTAAGCCCCTTGGGTTTCATATTATTCTTGTGGGGTCCTTAATTCTTTTAATTTCACCACTTGGCCCTTAATTTACCTAAATTGCCCTTTAGTCCTCAATTTTCCAAAAATTGCAATTTGGTCCCCAACTTTTAAAATTTTCTAATTTACCCCCTATTTTTCAGTCATCCAATTTTTCAAAAATTGAACAAAAGTCCCAAAATCCCCAAATTGCACTTCGTCTTCTTCCCCAATTCAAGCCTATGAATGTTCAAATCTTACCTCGTCCAATTGATGGCCTGTAAGTCGTTAATTTCTTTGATTATTGCTTTTATTCGTCTCCTCTAGCTCCCCTCGATTGTCCTACACTTCGAATTTATGAATTTGGTTGAGTTTTCCGCCTCGTCGGAGCTTTGCCGGAAAATTCACAATAGAGAGAGAAAGCTTGTGTATCTTATTGATGGAGGGGTAGTGGCTGGAGCTTGAGGTGGGGGCAGCTATAGCTAGTCGAGGGTATAAACCTCGTCTCTTAAAGACAAGGAAACCGAGAAAGAACCGGTCAACCCGAGTGAGAAAATCGAACCAGTTCATGAACCCCAACTATTAGAGAAAGGGCAAAACGAGAAATTTACAAATACCGAGTAACCTAAAGAGTCATAAAATTCATGGAAAAGGACTTTGGGATGAATTGGAAGTGAAAACCAAACCGGTTCAGGTGAACCAGACCTAAACCAGATTGAACCGGTTTCTAAATTCATTTTTCTTGGTGGCTTAGAAAATTCAAATTGGAGAATTAAATTCACCATTGGATAGAGAATGAATTTAGAAATTTTTTGATTTTAAAAAACTCGATTGAATCGGGCTTGAACTGACCGGTTTAAGCATTGAACCTGGTTCATAATAGTGTTTTCTTCTTCCTTCAGATGACACCACTGTTCACTAGCCAAAAAAATCGAGCAGCGCTAGCAAAGATGAAAAGTCTCCATTCAGGAAGTTTTAGGCAATGAATGACCACCATAAAGGTGCCAATCAGATGGCAAAGAAGTCCCCGAGCTCCCTATATAAAGAGCTCCTCCTTATTCATCCTCGTCACACCTGAAAACTCCTCTCTCTCTACTACCCCAATTTCTAGTGAAGCTTGAACCAAAGCTCTAAATTGGGCATTTTTTTGACCAAATAAGGCGAGATCAGGTTCCTTAGATTCAGAGAGAAGTCAGCTACCCGACGGTAGTCTCCATTTGCTCTGAGGATCACTAGAGAAGCGTTGGCGTGATCGAACAGTGATGTAGCTCTAGTGGATCGAAGCTGCCATGTTTTGGTCGAGCTAAAAATGACCAATTTGAGCCCTTCTCAAGCCAAACCAAGCTTTCCCAACACTTCCATAGCCCTCATACGACTGAACTAGAGTGGAAAGGTAAGCTAATTTGGCTCCACTATGTAATTTTTTATTAGTGCTAGAGAAAGAACTGGTGAAACTTCACCGACCAAATTCTCCCTCAATTCAACATGAATTGATGCGATTCTTGATCCAAGGAGAAACCTTAGGATGAGATCTATCTGCCCAGATCAAAACCTCAAACTGCTGCACCCTCGACAGTAAGCTTTTGAAGATTTGTCTGTCTAAGTCCAATTTTCCGACTAAGCTCTGTTTGAGCTCCATTCGGATGCAAATAACACAATTCAAAGTTTCATTGAATTGTATGCAAGTGCAGGAACTCAATTTTACATTCAATTTCAATAATTAAACCCAATTGAATGGTCAAATTGATGAAATCAAATTTGGCCAGTTTGAAAGTGGAAAATTTTGGGAATTTTGAAAATTTGAGGAATCAAAGTGCAATTTCCCAAAATTGAGGACAAATTGACCATGAAAAAGATGTTGGAAGACCAATTGGTCAATTTTGGAATTTATTGTTGTCAAATTTCCATTTTGTAATGTATGGGCAAAATGGTAATTTTTGAAAAGTTGGGAAAATTGGAAATTTGGGAAACTTGAACCCCTTTTTGTGATTTTAAATAAATCGAGGTCCCAAAGTAAATTTTAGAACTTTTGGGACTCAATTTGGGGAAGAATTAGCATTAGGGACCTAAAGTTAAGGAAAAAGAACTTTAGGGAACTAAATGAAAATAATTAAAAGTTTGGGCATTTTGTTCATTCGTGAGGAATAAAGGTTATTAGGCCAAATGTTAATGAACAAGGATGTTCATATTGTGTAGGAACACGAAGGACCAGAAATGCCAACAAGGATAAACTCGCGTGGAGGCAGAAAGCCGATTTAGGGGAAAATACACTGCACCTATCGGGAGAGTGGGAATTTTCACATCATACCCGGTTGGGATGATGAGTACCTCGGAATGAAAAAACCACCACTATGTGGAATTTTAACATTACACCTGGTTGGAGTGATATGAAAACTACATGGAAAAACTATTTACCGGTTGTAAGTATATCATACCTGGTTGGTATGATGAACTTCCTAGAAGGAAGTGGAAAACTCGTTTATCGGTTGTAAGCAGAGATGTCATCACACCCGGTTGGTGTGATAGACGAGTGAAAAGTTATTTTGTCAGAAGTGTTCTCCCATGACTATGTGTTACTACTTATAAATTTGAGAGACCTTCTTGAGGAGAGCTCGAATAGCTCAGATAGGCTAGAGGCCTCGGTTTTGGAACTTTGGGGCTAAAATGCCCGGTTTTGAAAGTCTTGTACAGTGGGCCCAAGGCCAGTTGGCACGAGCAAGAGCTCCTAAATAAACATGATGTTAAGCCATAAAATTTTTAATGAATGATGTGATTTGGCCATGGTACCAAGATAGAACCGATATACTCGATGGACTGGCGGTAGTGCGACAAGACCAAGTCAATGGATCGGTCTAGACAAACAGCTACAGGTTGAGTTGAGAGTCGGGACTGTTGGACTAGTGGCACCAAAGATTAATGGCTTATATGGAAAACTTTGTTTGTACATGCACTTAAGGTTCAGGGCCATCAAGACACCCAAGAGGGGTAGTAATGCATCCGAGGGGCTACTAGACGACCTAGTGGAGATAAGGGAAGTTTGTCATGCCAGCAGTTAAGGAAGCTCGACATAGCTTCATGCACATGAGACTGGGGTGGGTCGGGATGAGGTCTCTATCCTCATACAGATACAGAGTTTCTTTTTGGGTTTGAGGGTTGGATGTCATGAACATCCACTCATTCCTAGGGTAGAAGTGAATGTGCTTCTATCTGGGTGGCCAAAAAAGTCACTCCGACGCCACAAGTGGGTGCAGTGGACAGGCTGCCCTAGGAATGTGTGATCCCTTCATGATTAAGGGCGTGTGTTGATTGTTAAACATACTAACTATGGTAAATGATGAGAGATAAATTTTGAAAATCGAGAAATTGAGGAAATGGTTTTAAGAAATTATGGAGTTTGGCACACTGCAAATTATTTTATTGAAAACTTTTTTTAAAACACCCATTTAGTGAGTTGTAGAAACTCCCCAACCTTTTTATCCCTTTTCAGGATTAGAGAATGACTAGGGAAAAAACTAGGATTTACCATATGTCAAGTATGCTTAATCTCCTCTTAAGCTAGCATAATTATTGATTTATGTTATTCGAGGGAACAAGGTTGAGCTTGACCAATCAATCGAGGTTAATTGTTAAAATTGAAGGTAAATTTGAGTTCCTACATATCCATATGATTCAATTGCACTTTGAATCGCATGAATTGAAATTGGGATGAGCTTAAACAGAGCTTTGTCGAAAAACTGGATGTAGAGAGAGAAAGCTTCGAAACAATACTGTTGGGGGTTTGATGGTCTGAACTTTTGATCTGGGTAGATAGCTTTCATCCTGAGGTTCCTTCTAGAATCAAGAATTGCCTCAATTCATGTCGAATTGAGGGAGATTTTAGTCAGTAAAGATTCGTCGGTTCTCTCTAGCACCGATTGAAATTCATAGAGGGGAGCCAAATTGGCTTATCTTTCCGCTCTAATTTGGTTGTATGAGGGCTGAGGGAGTGTTGGGAGAGCTTGGTTTGGCCTGAGAAGGGCTTGAATCAGGTAATTTCAGCTTGATAGAAATAGGGTAGCTTCTGTCCGCTGGAGCTGCTTCACTATTTGATCACACAGGTGCTTCTTTGCCGATCCTCGGAACAATTGAAGACCACCGTCGGGTAGCTGACTTCTCCCTAAGTATAAAGAACCCGACCACACCTTCTTTGGCTTAGAAAAGACCCTATGTTGGAGCTCTGGTTTGAGCTTTGTCAAAAAACTGAGCAGCTGAGAGAGAATGATGTTTTTAGGTGTTTGGAGGATGAATGGAGAAGGGTTCTTTATATAGGAAGCTTGGGGACTCCGGCCGTCTGTTTGGCACCTTAATGACAGTAATTGATGGCATGAAATGTACTGAATGGAAATGTTTCTTCTTCATTGGCGATGTTCGATTTTCCGGCGAGTGAATTGTGCTATCATCTGAAGGAAGAAGACAACATTGTTCCGAACCGGATTGGACCGGTCCAAACCGGGTTTAACGCTTAAACCAGTCAGTTCAGGCTCGATTCAACAGAGTTTTTCAAAATCCATATAAATTCATTCTATATCTAATGGGGCCTTAATTCTTCAATTTGAATTTCTAAACCACCTAGAAAAATGAATTTAGCATTTGTTTCAATAGTGGTTCAAACCGGTCCAAAGTAGTTCAATCTAGTTCGAATCTGATTCACCTGAACCAGTCGGGTTTTCTTTCCCAAATCTAGTCCCTTTCCAAGATTTTTATGACCCATTGGGTCACTCGAGAGTTGTAAATTTCCCAATTTGCCTATTCTCTAATGATCGGATTTGTGAATTGGTTCGATTTTCTCACTCAGTTTGACCGGTTCTTTCCCCACTTTTCCTTAACTCAAAAGGGTGGTGTTTAAAAATCTCTCCTCCTTTTTGGAGTTTTGTCCCCAAAACATATTCAACGTTTTTCGTACTGGAAGGAACTTCCCTTGATGTCAATTTGTTGTTCATGGACATTCTATCTTCTCGGTTATTCTCATTCATCCCTTATATAACATACACTTGAGATTTTCTTTTTCTTTCCATTACTTTCTCATTCCGTGGAGTTTACTTTAGTTAAACCTATCTCATTAGAAGGTTTAAGGTCATATCCTTAATTTCACATCCTCCATTCCTTAAAGCATTATTTCTCCATTATGTGATTCTTTACTTAAGATTTCAGGATTGAGAGTTCCAAATACCCAATCATTCTTATATCCAGTTATTCTCTTTATTGTTGACCTCTTTAGCTCAGTGTCCGTTCAAGCACCACATACATACCTCCATAGGTGTTGGTGTTATCACCTTTTCATCCTACATTGATCCTTCCCTCATTTGTTGATTATAACAACATTGTTCCAAATTCACTGCATGACCTTAACATGCTCAATTAACGGACTCTTCCTTACCTTAGTCGTAATTCCCTAGGATAGTTGAGCTTACATGTCCCTCACAGCACGACATTCTCTAGAACTTGTCTTTGACCATTTAACATTTTAAAGCACTTCCATAATGGTTATTCTCAATTTTTTTCTATATTTTAGGGATGGTATAACGTCATCCCTCTTTTCGTGTGGTGGTATTTCTTGACAATCATTATCGTTATCCATTCATCCATTTTTGCCTTTGACATAATATACTTTATAACCGTATTGGTTTCCTTACTTACTAGTCCTTTCCCAACTTCTTTATTGGGTCTCTCCAGTTTCAAGTCTTTGACTTTCCTGATAACTTACTAAAATGTTGACACTCTTCCTTTCTTATGTCATTCCTCATTTCCAGTGGCGTTCTTTTCCAAGAACTTTTCGTTTTCTTACTCCACTCTTACTCACTTGTAGTCTTTTCACGATTCTTTATTCCGAGTTAGTTCATTTCTTACTCGTACAACATCTTTTTAACGTTATTTGCCTACTCACTCGTTATTTGGGTTTAACTTACCCCTTGGATCCTCACTATTACTTTTGTTTTATACTTGATCCCTTCATCTCCAATAGCTTGTCTTTCAGGAGCTTATCATATTTCCAATTCTGTTGGTTCCCTTTACTTCCGAATTGGAATATATATGTTTTCCCCAGGTTTCTTTCTTGGTAAGTCCCATACTCCTTTTTCTCCCAAAATTCTCTTCTAATTTTACCATTGTGGATATCCAACCGTAAATGACATTCCTTGATGTCATCTTCTCTTGCTTACCTTTACCCTTGCGACCCTACGATTACTAATTGTATACTTCATCTTCATTCTCTTGGAACTCCACAAAGTTCTATTTTTGGACTCCATGGAGTTCTGCGTTTGTAATCCACGGAGTTTCTATGTTTGGACTCCGTGAAGCTGCTGTGATTGGAACTTCCTAAAGCTTCTGTGTTTGAGTTTTATGTGTACGAGACCGAGATATGGTCTTTTTCCTCATACGGACACAAAATTTTTATCATGTGTGTTCCCTTCATGATGAAGTGATTTTTTTGAATCGCTAGAGACTCTAGCTTTTCCGGCGTCTCTCCCTCCTCCTTTCTCTCTGTCAGTGTAAGAAGGTTGATGATGATGATGTGGCGGTCATGCTACATGGCGCGTTGCGATTGGTCAGTTTTTCTAATATGGAGTGCCAGCACAGCCATCGCGTTAGTCGTTGACCTGTTGACAAGACACGTGGTAGACTCTCATTGGCTGCTCATGCCTGCGTGGTGTGTTGACGGCCAACTAACTGTTGACCGGATACGTGGCAGCCTCCCATTAGTTGCCCATGTCTGTGTGGCAGCTTATGGGGTGCTAGTTGTCCATTTACCATTGACCACTATCAATTGTCCGTTGACTTGTTCAACCCTTGGCCAGTCCGGTAGGACCGTCGATTAGTCTGGTCCGACCGGGTTCACTGTCCAAAATTCGAAAATCAACCCATTCAGACCCGGTTTGACTATTTTTCAAAATTTAAAATTTTCTAAATTCATTTTCTATCTAATGGTGGTCTCAATTTCCCAAATTGACATTTTTAAGTCACCTAGAAAAATGAATTTGTGAATTGGTTCATTATGGTTCATCCTAATTCAGTCCGATTCGGGTCCGGTTCTATCCTCAATTTCACTTCTCGTTTCTTTCTTGTAATTTTTATGAACTTTTGGTCACTTAGGATTTTCCAATTTCCCATGTTAACTATTTTTTTTGTTCATTAATCAACTTGTTTCTTCATTCATAATTCTATACCGGTTCTTTTCCCAATTTTCTTTGATCCTAAAGGATGGGTTTTACAACTCTTCCCTCCTTTTAAGAGTTTTGTCCTCAAAACTCTGTCGTCTCTCTAAAGAGGTCCTTGCACGGTTCCCTTAGGGTGTATGTTAATATCCAACCGATTTGTGGCACTCTCTTTGCCTCACTTCCTTTACTCTTTGGGATTTGGTCAACTTGAATCACCCCCTTTTCTCGGCATTCAGGAGCCTCATCTAACCGATACTTTTAGTAGCTTGGGGTCAGGCTTTCGTTCTGAGGTGTTGTTTGGATTTGAGGTTCCAATATATCCCATCGCACTTGGGTTCATTTACTCCTTTGTCAGTTTGGCACCATATCCTTTCGGCTATTGCATTTGCCTTTTCGGCGTTACTTCCCTTTTCTTGGTCCTCTAGTCCCTCATTTAGTACTTGAGTTCCCTCCTTGTGGGTGATTGAACTTAGTTGTCCCTAGTAGTATGACTCCTATGCCATGTGGTTCTACCCTAGGCCTTAGGCCCGACTGACCTTGTGGTTGGAACTGCATCCTTTCACTCTTATCCTTTGAGTGTACTCTCTCTTACTCTTGTCCTTTGCATTATCTAGGTCACTTCGTTGCTTGACTTTTTTACTCCTTGGGTTTTGGTTCCATATGTCCCACCTGTTAAGTCACATCTGATGCCCCTGGGAATATAGATGTCCAGATCCTTATTTGAGTTTGGGGTTTTCCTGGGTTTATTCATTCTATTCCATTAACCTTTATTGCGCCTGCCCGTCCCTAATTGTCAGGTTTCCAAGCTCGGGTGGATCCCATCAACACACCGGTCTTCCTACTTCCGTCCGTTCGTGCATTTGCTGGCGTTCTCCAGCTAGCGAGGGGTCCTTCCTTTTTCCGGTCCCTCTTCTCTCTTGGCCAAGGGGTCATTATGCTTGCCGATGTGTAATGGTTGTACTCCTTCAGATTTATCTCTTTTTCATCGAAGTCATTCTCGAGGGACTTCTCCCTCTTGCGAAGTTTATTTCCCACATGGGATTGGTTTCTGGAGGTCCCTTACTTGTTCTAAGGTGTGGTCTCAGGTTCTGCCCTCGAGGACCTGGGGGTCCTCCCTTGTTGGTCCTTAGTTTCTTTGTCTGGATCATCGTCTTATTTCAACTCATCCAACTACCTGCTCCTCACTCGGGGTTGTCAAGCCTATGTGTTGATCCTTCCTTCTTAGGTTTGCGTACCTCTTCATGTGTTGGGGTTCGTGCCTCTCCTCTAGTTTTTGTCTTACGGGTTTATTTGTCCTTCTGATTCGATGTCCTCCTCGAATCTTGAGTCTCTCAATGTAACTCCTTTTTGTAACTACCAAATTTGACTTTAGAATTTCCATGCTTACCTGCTCCTTCCTTTTTGCCTTCTCTTGGTCTATGGTGTCGGGATGTTTCATTCCTTTGTCACAAGCTTGCTTCTTTGTCCCTCATCCTTGGGGTACTATGTTGTCATCCTTCGGTTATCTTGGCTATCTCTTGTTAGGGTCCTATGGGGTGTTTAGGTCTATCCTTGGCTTGTCTACTATTTTTCTCGGGTGCCCGTCTCTAGGCAATTCGAGTCGAGCATGCTGCCATTCCCGGCATGTGTCCTTATTTCTATTTTGACAGCCCTTTAGGGTTGCCTCCCTCTCTCTTAATATGGCTCTCCTTTATGTCAATGGTCCTATCTTAGAGTTCTTGTTGGCTTGCTTGGGGTACCTATTCCATAAGGTTCCCTTCTCCATCCTTTGGCCTCGCCATGGTTTACCCCAGCTTTCCTTTGTCCTTTAAGGTACTCCTCAGGGTCTCTTGTCATCCTAGCCTCGTTATGTGAGGTATAAAGGTTGGACGGGGGATGGCCAACCCATCCAAAGTGAGCTTTGGTTCTTGTTCACTTTCTTAGGGGTCCTTAGTATTCTAGGTGCTTCTGTAGTTCCATTGTTTTGAGGGTTAGTTAAGAAATTTGGCTTCTTTCTTTGAGAAAATTCTTTATTCATTGGACCGGAAAACCCTGGTCAGGGTTTATTACAATTGATATTTCAAGAATTTACTACCCCCTTTTTCTATCCCCACCAGTCAACTGACCTAGATTTATACCTATGTGTGTTGTGAGACTCTAGATCTGGTGTCTCAATGTGCCTCCTCCTTCTGGGTGGGCATTCGCCCCCATGGTACCTTCCATAGTGAGGGCATGGGTTCATACTGGGCTCTCCAAACTCTGTGGATGTTGATAGGCTAGGGGCCCTCCTAGCCTGCACAAGTGGTGTTATGTCTACCCCGTACCAACGTAAGATAGCAGCATCATGGGCGTGTTGTGTGCGGCCTACAAAACAAGCACTATTGTGGATCGGGGGAGTCAATGAATGTCATGCCCTAACCCGGTTTGATCGGATCCTCGTGAACAACTTGTCGCTATCTAGGTTCAAGAGAGGTTTCCCCCTTCTTTAATTCAAGAGGAGCCAGGCGAAATCTAAAACTTGTTCCGTGGAATAACATATATCAATAAAAATGCAAGTTCAAGATAATTAAGCATACCTCACAAAGGATAAGGCCTGGTGCTATCCCTAGTAATTTCTCTATTTTCTGAATAGGGATGAAAAGGGTGGATGAGTTTCTACAACTCAGTGAATGGGTAATTTTAAATAAAGTTTCAATAAAACAATTTTTGAATTTGAGTGTGTCAGACTCCTTATTTCCTTTAAGATATTTCATCCTCAAAATCTCAGTTTTCATAGCCATCTCTCATCATTAACCGCAAACGTTGTGTTTATCAACCAACACACGCCCTTCATCATGAAGGGAACACACATTCGTAGGGTAGCACGTCCACTGCACCCACTTCTGGAGTCGGAGCGACTTTACCGACCACCTAGATAGAAGCCCGTCCACTTCTACCCTAAGAATGAGTGGATGTACGCGACATCTGACCCTCAATCCCATAAAGAAACCCCGTGTCCTTATGAGGACAGAGACCTCATCCTGACCTCACCCCGGTCTTATAGACATGAAGCTACGTCGAGCTTCCCTAACTACTGGTACGACAATCTGCCCTTATCACCAACATGTCATCTAGTAGCCCCTAGGATGCATCACTATCCCTCTTGGGAGTTTTGAAGGTCCCATACCTCAGTGCATGCACAAAAAAATAGTTTTCCTCAGCCATTTAATCTTTGGTTCCACTGGTCCAACAGCCCCAACCCTCAACTCGACGTGCAGCTATTTGTCTTGACTGATCCGTCGACCTGTCTTGTCGCACTACTACCAGTACATCGAGTATGTCAGTCCTATCTTGGTACCATAACCAAACACATCATTCATTTAAAATTTTCATAGCTTAAACTCATGTTTGTTTACGAGCTCCTACTCGTGCCCACTAGCCTTAGTCCCACTATACGAGATTTTCAAAATTGGGCATTTTAGCCCCCAAGTTCTAAAACTAAGGCCTCTAGCCTATCTGAGCTATTCGAGCTCCCGTCAAGAAGGTATGCCAAATTGTTTAAGTAGTGGCACACAGTTACGGGAGAATACTTCTGACAAAATAATCTTTTTACATGTGCATCACACCAATCGGGTGTGAGGACATCTCCGCTTATAACCAATAAATAGGTTTTCTACTTCCTTCCAGGAAGTTCATCATACCAATCGGGTATAATCTACTTATAACCGTTAAGTATTTTTTCCACGTAATTTCCACATCACTTCATTTAGGTGTGATGTTTAAAATTCCACTTAGTAGTAGGTTTTCATTATCAAGGTGCTTATCATCCTAATCGGGTATGATGTAAAAATCCCAGTCACCCGTTAATGCAGAGAATCCTTCTCAACTGACTTTTTGTCTTCTCGCGAGTTTATCTTAGTTGGCATTCCCAGTGCTTCACGTTCCTACAAGATATGAAAATTCTTGTTCATTATCCTCTGGCTTGATAGCCTTCATTCATCATGAATGAATAAAATGCCCAACTTTTTAATTAATTACAATTAGGTCCCTAAAGTTCTTTTTCTTTAACTTTAGGTCCTTAATGCCGATTTATCCCCAAATTGAGTCCCAAAACTTCAATTTTTTTACTTTGGGATCTCATTTATTCAAAATTACAAAAAGGGGTTCAAGTTTCCCAAATTCCCAATTTGGTACCCAATTTTTTCAAAATTACCATTTTGCCCCTACTTTACAAAAATGGTAAATTTCAACCCAAAAATTGACCAATTGGTCCTCTAATATCTTTTCCATGCCCAATTGGCCCTCAATTTTAGGAAATTTCTCTTTAGTCCCTTGAATTTTTGAAATCCCCAATTTTCCCCCAATTTCAACCTTTCAACGAGGTTAATTATTGAAATTGAAGGTAGATTTAAGTTACTACGCATCCATAAAATTCAATTGCACTTTGAATTGCATGAATTGACGCCAGAACGAGCTCAAACGATGCTTCGTTAGAAAATTGAGCGTAGATAGAGAAAGCTTCAAAAGCTTACCGTTGGGGGCACGGCGGTCCGATCTTTCAATCTGGGCATATAGCTCCCGTCCTAAGGTTCCTCCTAGAATCAAGAATCACTTCAATTCGTGTCGAATTGAGGGAGAATTTGGTCAGTAAAGATCTGTCGGTTCTCTCTCTAGAACTGATTGGAATTCATAGAGTGGAGCTAAATTGGCTTACCTTTCTTCTCTAATTTGGTCGCAGGAGGGATGAGAGAGTGTTGGGAGAGCTTGGTTTAGCATAAGAAGGGCTTAAATTGGCTGATTTCAACTCAACAGAAATAGGGCAGCTTCGGTCTACTAGAGCTGCTTTACTGTTCAATCACGTCGGCGCTTCTCTAGTGATCCTTGAAGCAATTGGAGTCTACCACCGTGTAGCTAACTTCTCCTCGAGTCTAAGAAACCTCACCACACCTTCTTTAGCTCAGAAAAGACCCTATATTGGAGCTCTGGTTTGAGCTTCATCAAAAATCTAAGTAGCTAAGAGAGAGTGAGGTTTTCAGGAGTGTGGAGGATGAATAGAGAGTGGCTCTTTATATAGGGAGCTCGGGGACACTTCAGTCATCCATTTGGCACATTAATGATAGACAATGATGGCCTGAAACATACTAAATGGAAACATTTCTTCTTCATCAGCGTTGTTCAATTTTTCGACGAGTGAACAGTGTTGTCATCTAAAGGAAGAAGACGACACTGTTCGAAACCGGATCATACTATTCTGAACCGGATCGGACTGTTCCGAACCAGATCGGACTGGTTCAAACTGGGTTCAACGCTTAAACTGGCCGATTCATGCCCAATTTGACCAAGTTTTTCAAAATTAAAATTTTGTAAATTCATCTAAACTCATTCTCTATCCAATGGTAGCCTCAATTGTCCAATTTTAATTTTCTAAGCAAACTAGAAAAATGAATTTAGCATTTGGATCAATAGTGTTTTAAACCGGTTCGAATCCGGTTCACCTGAACCGGTCTGATTTTCTCTCCAAAATTTTTCTAAGGTACTTTTCCATGGTTTTTATAACTCTTTGGGTCATTCGGGAGTTATAAATTTCCCAATTTGCCCATTCTCTAGTGATTGGGTTTGTGAACTGGATCGGTTTTCTCACTTGGTTTGACCAGTTCTTTCCCTGATTTTTCCTTAACTCAAACGGGCAGGGTTTGCAACTATCCCCTTCTTTTAGGAGTTTTGTCCACAAAACTTATTTCAAACTTTTTGTACCGAAATGATCTTCCCTTGATATCAACTTGTAGTTTCTTGACATACAATCTCTTCGGTTATTTCCATCTCTCCCTTATATAACATACACTTAAGATTTCCTTTTATTTTCCATCATTTTCTCATTCCATGGAGCTTACTTTTATTAAACCTATCTAATTGGAAGGCTTAAGGTCATATCCTTGAATTCACATACTTCATTCCTTAAAGCACTATTTCTCCATTCCGAGATTCTTTACTCAAGATTTCAGTATTGTGAGTTCCAAAATACCCAATCATTCCTGTATCCAGTTATTCTCTTTATTTGATGACCTCCTTAGCTCAGTGTCCGTTCAAGCACCACCTAGATACTTCCACAAGTATTGGTTTTATCACCTTTTCATTCTACATTGATCCTTCCCTCTTTTGTTGATTATTACAACTTCGGTCCACATTTAATGTCTAACCTTGTCATGCTCAAATCACGGACTCTTCCTTACCAAAGTCATATTTCCCTAGGACAATTGAGTTTACATATCCCTTACAGTACGATGTTCTCTGGAACTTGTCTTTCACCATATAATGTTTTCAAAGCACTTCTAGAATGGCTATTTTTAATCTTTCTATCTTTAGGGATGGTATAATGTCGTCCCCCTTTTCGTCTAGTGGTACTTCTTGACTCTCATCGTTGTTATCCAATCGTCCATTTTTGCCTTTGACGTCATATCCTTTATAACTGTATTGGTTTCCTTACTTACTCATCTTTTCCCAACTTCTTTATTGGGTTTTTCAAATTTCTCGTCTTTGAGTTTCCCGATATTTACTAACATGATTAAACCCTTCCTTTCTTACATCATTCCTCATTCCCAGTGGCATCCTTTCCCTTAAGGACTCTTCTTTTCCTTAAACCACTCTTACTCACTTGTGATCGTTTCACGATCCTTTATTCTGAGTTAATTCATTTCTTACTCGTACAACATCTTTTTGCTGTTCTCCTACTTACCCATTATTTGGGTTCAACTTACCCCTTGGACTCTCCTAATTAATTTTCCTATGTGCATGATCCTTTCATCTCCAATAACTTGTCTTTGAGGAGCTTATCTTCTTTCCAATTTTGTTGGTTCCATTACCTCATAATTGTATATATATGCTTTTCCCAAATTTTTCCTTGAAAATTCTTATACCCTTTTTTACTCAGAATTCTTTTCTAGTTTTACCATGTTGAATGTCCCACCTTAAATGACAATCCTTGATGCCATTCTTGTATACCTCATCTTCATTCTCACTTGCTCCTAGTATTCATCTATTTCTTGGAAGTGGAGTTCATATCCTCCTTCATCTTACAACTTTTTCTTGACCCGTAGAAGGCTTATTTAACATTCTCATAGCTTTTAAGTCATTACTCCTGTCTTAGCCATTATCCCTCTAAGGCTTTTCTCTATCCTTATTTCTTGAAGGGTTTGGCCTTTCCATCCTTTCCTTCTTTACGGGAATTATGACCTTCACAAGGGTAAATTCATTTACTATCGTTCATATCATTCTCTTAGTTTAATTAATTTGAGAGGGTTGTCTCTTGAATCTTCTTGTCTTTGGTATCCATCCATTCGCCCTATTTAGAATAGAGTCCTTACTTCTTCTCTAATTCATATTGGAGTGTGGTTTATTCTCCTGGGCGATTATAATTGTTATGGGTTATTTCCTTCAACTAGGTCCATCTAGAATCCATATTTGATTTCCCTACTTTCTTGAAAGTAGATCATACTTAACCCTCCAAGCACTCACTTAGCCACTTATACTACTTACTAAGGTCCTTATTTTGGCTCTAGTTTTGCGATATTTCCTCTGTTGATTTCTTAACTTGGAGCTTTCTCCTTCCACGATCTCGCTTCCTATTTTCATCCTTCTTCTAAGGTCTTTCATTCGAGGATTCTTACGTTCAATCTCCCTACTGCTCCTCAAAAGTTCTTCTTTTATCCTTAATTTATACTTAAGGATCTTTGTATGGTTTATTCACTAAGGATTTCTCCCTTTTTGGTTCTATATCTCTGCTTCCCATAAGTCTCCTTATTTTATGTAGTTCCTAAGAAATTGTGTCCTAGTACTTTCCAAGTAGGTGTTATTTCTGGGTTTTCTTGCTATCGTATTTTCTCCTTATCCTGTCTTAATTGTCTTAACGCCCTCAGTACTCCCCATAACCTTCTTTATGTCTTCCTGATTAGCTCCCATTCCTATGGTTTTTCCTTTGTAATCGTCTATTCCTTCTGGGTTTTCCTTACTCTTATTCCTTGAGCTTTTCCTTAAATCCTTAGACTCTCACTAATCCCATGCTCTTTGATGCTTACCTCCCTTGTTCCAAATTTCTCCTTTCTTTCCTTAGTCTCTTCCTTGCCAAATTTTATTGTACCTTTGAGAAAAAAAAATCTTAGAGATTGAGGTTAACTAGAAGTAACCTCTTTTTCCTCCCTTAGGTGATTTTCTACTCTTATTTTATTAGCATGCTCTTTTTGCTTGAATATATCAAGGAGACTCAAACGTTTTATCAAGAAAATTAACTTTCATTCATTCAAGAAATATTTTCTTGCCATACTTAGCTTATTACAGAAGTTTTCTACCCCCTAATCCCTTGGGGTCATAGGCCGAGAGCTAACTTTAGAACGGTTGTGGGACTCTTGATCAGATGACTCTGAGTAACCAGTTGGGGCCATTCATATTCCCTTATGGGACAAATTTTATGTATGGCCTCCAATCTGTACCGCCTTAATATCTCTACCTTGCATTCATATGTCCACTTCATACATTAGGAGGGATTAAAGTTGGACTGAGTAGGTGGGGGTACTTCGTGGACCTTCATGAAGGGGGCATATGCATCCTAGTAGTTGTCTCGGGCTTCCTTCTTGATTGGATTCCTCTCTGGTTATTGTGGGGCTAGAGGAGGGGTTGGGTTCCTAGGAGGAGGTACATGTTCCTCTTGTCTTAGAGGAAGGTATGTGATGCCTTCTGGTTCCAATAAGGCTCCCACCAATTTTTGGTAATCTTCCACCATGTATTTGGGTACACTTTTCTCGCCTTTTAAGATTATTTGAACGGCTGCCTCCCTTAGCGTAAGTGTCTTTTTTAGGGTTAAGGGTGGAGGATTGCATTTCACAACGAATTTCCTAGGGATTCTCCTGCCTAGACGAGAGTTAAAGTTGGATTAATGTCAGGGCATAATAATGATAATGTTTCAAGGGAACTTAGCTCTAATACCACTCAAGTTGTCACGCCCCGACAAGGTTTGGTTGGATCCCCATGATCAATTCACCGCTCTCTTGGTTCAAGAGGGGTTTCCCCCTTTTTAATTCAAGAGGAGCCAGGTGAAATCTTAACCTTGTTCCCTGGAATAACATATATCAATAAAAATGCAAGCTCAAGATAATTAAGCATACCTAACAAATGGTAAGGCTTAGTGCTATCCCTAGTCATTTCTCGATTTCTTGAAAATGGATAAAAAGGGTGGGTGAGTTTCTACAACTTAGTGAATGGGTAATTTTAAATAAAGTTTCAATAAAACAATTTTTGAATTGGAGTGTGTCAGACTCCTTATTTCCTTTAAGATATTTTATCCTCAAAATCACAGTTTTCATAGCCATCTCTCATCAATAACTGCAAATGGTGTGTTTATCAACCAACACACGCCCTTCATCATAAAGGGAACACATATTCGCAGGGCAGCACATCCACTACACCTACTTGTGGAGTCGAAATGACTTTACCGGCCACCTAGATAGAAGCCCATCCACTTCTACCCTGAGAATGCATGGATGTACGTGACATCCGACCCTCAATCCTATAAAGAAACTTTGTGTCCATATGAGGACAGAGACCTCATTCTGACCCCACCCCGATCTCATGCTCATGAAGCTACGTCGAGCTTCCCTAACTACTGGTATAACAATCTGCCATTATCACCACCATGTCATCTACTAGCCCCTAGGACGTATCACTACACCTCTTGGGCATCTTAAAGGTCATGTACCTTAGTGCATGCACAAAACAATAGTTTTCTTCAAAATCCATTTGATTTTTGATGCCATTGGTCCAATGGCCATGACCCTCAACTCAACCTACAGCTGTTTGTCTCGACTGGTCCGTGGACCTATCTTGTCGCACTGCTGCCAGTACATCGAGTATATCAGTCTTGTCTTGGTACCATGGCCAAACACATCATTCATTTAAAATTTTCACGGCTTAAACTCATGTTTGTTTACTAGCTCCTGCACGTGCCAACTGGCCTTGTTCCCATTTTATGATATTTTCAAAATCGGGCATTTTAGCCCACAAGTTCTAAAACCAAGGCCTCCAACCTATCTGAGCTATTCGAGCTTCCATCAAGAAGGTATGCCTAAAAGTTTAAGTAGTGGCACATAGTTAGGGGAGAATACTTCTGACAAAATAATTTTTTCACCTGTCCATCACACCAACCGGGTGTGAGGACATCTCCGCTTATAACCGATAAGCAGGTTTTCTACTTCCTTCTAAGAAGTTCATCATACCAACCGGGTATGATTTACTTACAACTATTAAGTAGTTTTTCCGCGTAATTTCCACATCACTCCATTCAAGTGTGATGTTTAAAATTATACTTAGTAGTGGGTTTTCATTATCGAGGTACTCATCATCCCAACCGGGTATGATGTAAAAATCTCACTCACCCGTTAGTGCAGTGAATCCTTCTTAACTGGCTTTTTGTCTACTCGCAAGTTTATCTTAGCTAGCATTCTTGGTACTTTGTGTTCCTACATGATATGAATATTCTTGTTCACTATCCTTTGTTTTGATAGCCTTTATTCATCACGAATGAATAAAATACCCAACTTTTCAATTAATTGTAATTAGGACCCTAAAGTTCTTTTTCTTTAACTTTAGGTCCCTAATGCCGATTTTTCCCCAAATTGAGTCCCAAAACTTCAAAATTTTACTTTGGGGCCTCCATTTATTCAAAATTACAAAAGGGGTTCAAGTTTCCCAAATTCCCAATTTGGTCCCCAATTTTTCCATAATTACCATTTTTCCCCTAATTTACAAAAATGGTAAATTTCACCCCAAAAATTCCAAAAATTGACCAATTGGTCCTCCAACATATTTTTCATGCCCAATTGGCCCTCAATTTTACGAAATTGCACTTTAGTCCCTCGAATTTTCCAAATCCCCAAAATTTCCCCAATTTTTCCCACAATTTCAACCTTTCAACTTAGTCGAATTTGATTTCATCAAATTAACCGACCAAATGAGGTTAATTGTTAAAATTGAAGGTAGATTTAAATTCCTACACATCCATATAATTCAATTACATTTTGAATCGTATGAATTGACGCCGGAATGAGCTCAAACGGAGTTTCGTCGGAGAATTGAGCGTAGAGAGAGAAAGCTTCAAAAGCTTAACATCGGGAGCGCGACGGTCCGACCTTTCAATCTAGGCAGATAGCTCTTGTTCTGAGGTTCCTCTTAGAATCAAGAATCATTACAATTCATGCCGAATTAAGAGAAAATTTGGTTAGTGAAGATCTGTAGGTTCTCTCTCTAGCACCGATCGGAAATCATAGAGTGGAGCCAAATTAGCTTACCTTTCTGCTCTAATTCGGTCGTAGGAGGGCTGAGTGAGTGTTGGAAGAGCTTGGTTTGGCCTGAGGAGAGCTCGAATTGGCTGATTTCAGCTCGACAAAAATAGGGCAACTTCGATCCGTCAGAGCTGCTTCACTATTTGATCACGCTGGCGCTTCTCCGATGATCCTCGGAGCAATTAGAGACTACCACCGTGTAGTTGACTTCTCCTCGACTCTAAGGAACTTGACCACACCTTCTTTGGCTCAGAAAAAACCCTATGTCGGAGCTCTGGTTCGAGCTTAATCGGAAAATTGAGTAACTAAGAGAGAGTGAGGATTTCAAGTGTGTGGAGAATGAATGGAGAGGGGCTCTTTATATGGGGAGCACAGGGACTCTCCAGCCATCCGTTTTGCACCTTAATAACAGTTCTTGATGGCCTGAAACATACTGAACATAAATGTTTCTTCTTTGCTAGTGTTGTTCAATTTTTCGGCCAGTGAACGGTGCTGTCATCTAAATGAAGAAGATGAAACTGTTCCAAACTAGACTAGACCTATCCGAATCGGGTTCAACGCTTTGAATTTTTGAAAATTAAAAATTTGTAAATCATCTAAATTTATTCTCTATTAAACAGTGGTCTCAATTCTCCAATTTAAGTTTTCTAAGCCACCTAGAAAAATGAATTTAGCATTCGGTTCAATAGTGGTTCAAATCGGTCCAAACTAGTTCAATCCAGTTTGGATCTGGTTCACCTGATCCAGTCTGGATTTCTCTCCCAAATTGTTCTAAGGTTCCTTTCCAAGGTTTTTATGACTCTTTGGGTCATTTGGGAGTTGTAAATTTCTCAATTTTCCTGTTCTTTGGTGATCGAGTTTGTGAACCGATTCAATTTTCTCACTTGGTTTGACCGGTTGTTTCCCTTGTTTTTCCTTAACTCAAAAGGGTGTGGTTTACAGTGAAAAATTCTCACATAATTAGTGTATACCTCCCAGAAATTTCTTTCAACTTCCGCTTGAATCTAGGCTAGGTTTAGCTCCATAGGTGGGGACACTTCGTCTTCCACCGAGTAGGGAGGGGTCCTATCTCGCGGTACATCCCATGGGATTGGCTCTTCTAGCGCCTATACTCACTGCTCCATAGTGTGTATCTAAGAAATATACTCTTCGAGGGCATTCCCATTCATGTTTTCCTCAAGGTTGTCGGAAATTAGAGATTAGGATGGGTTGGGTAAAACTAATTAGGAAAGCTATTCTCTGATACCACTCAAGTTGTCACACCCCAACCCGGCTTGATTAGAGTCCGTGATCAACCTGTCACCCTTTCCTGCATCATATGGGTATATCTATCTGGATGAGACATGGAAGGTAAAGGTGTGTTTATGTTCAAACCCTTACTTTAAGTTGGGGGTAGGAAACATACCTTGAGGGTCTAAGCTGGTCCGAGAACTTTCTGTCTTAATGCTATTCCTGAAAGGGTGAGAGGAGGGGAATGTGTTTGCTTTAATTTATTTATCTATCCATTAAATTTTCTGTTTGTCGTTATTCACACACTTTACATGGTCAACAATCGCCCTTCTATCGTAGGAGGGAACACACGTTCGCAGAACGGTCCACGACCGTGCCACTTGTGGACCGGGGCGCCTTTACCATCCACCCTGATAGAGGTGTACTGCCTCTACCCGGGGTTTGAGCAGACATCAATAGTCTGACACTCAAACCCTGATTACTTCACCATGTTCACTTAGTGGGACGAGACCTCATTTCCCCTACTGCCTCGGTCTCCATGTGTAGGAAGCTACTCGGCTTCATAACCTACTAAACGACGAAACCGCCCTTATGCACCATGGGTCGTTCAACAGTCCTTCGGCTCCATCACTACCTCATGTCAAGTGTTATGATGGCCCAAACATCATAGTGCATGCACAATCAACAATCTTTTTGAATTATAGCCTTTATCTTTAACCCTCTAGTACAATAGTCTATCGGCTTAGCTTCGGCCCACGCATACTGGCCCAACAGGTTCGATGACCTGGCTTTGGCAGAGTAGAGGCTCGGCCCAACAAGCACGACAACTCGGCTTGGCTCGATGTGTATCATGCAAGGTTCCTATTATTTATGTATTTTAGCATGATATATAACATATCCGTTCTAGACGGGTCCACACCCATATCCATCGGCCTTGGGCCTACTGGCATCTCGAGCCTAAGCATGGAATTAGCTCCCAAATATTTTAAGCAGAGTCACCTAGTTAGGAGAGGCTAATTCTGAGAAAATTGTTTTCAAGGTTGAACCGTCATTCCAACCGGAATTGACGTTATAGTGGTTCCCACTCACCCGATAATTTCGGCGGGGTCGCGCCAACATAATCTCTCTCCTTGGTATGCTTTTGTGGGCCGACGCTGGAGTAATTTGTTCTTTTAGGGTACGAGTCTTCGTATTAGGACATGGTGACGAATGGGTCACACACTTTCTCATGTTTGCACCTAGGGCCCCGTACTTTGCCTAAATTACACCTAGGTCCATAACTTCTCTTTAATCTCCATTAAGCCCCTTGGGTTTCCAATTATTCTTGTGGGGTCCTTAATTCTTTTAATTTCACCACTTGGCCCTTAATTTACCAAAATTACCTTTTAGTTCTCAAATTTCCAAAAATTATAATTTGGTCCCCAACTTTTAGAAATTTTCGATTAGACCCCTATTTTGCCCAAATTGCCCAATTGACCCTCAATTGGGGTGAATTTCATGAAAACACCCTCAATTTTGTGAAATTGTTGTTTAGTCCTCCAATTTTTCAAAAATTGCACAAACATCCCCAAAATCCCCAAATTGCACTTCATCTTCTTCCCCAATTTAAGCTTATGAATGTTCAAATCTTACCTCGTCTAATTGATGGCCTGGAAGTCCTTAATTTCTTAGATTCTTGCTTTTATTCATCTTCTCCAGCCCCTCTTGATCGTCCTACACTTCGAATTTATGAATTTGGTTGAGCTTTTCGCCTTGTCGGAAAATTCAGAATAGAGAGAGAAAGCTTGTGTATCTTACCGATGGAGGGACGGTGGCCGGAGCTTGAGGTGGGGGCAACTAGAGCTAGTCAAGGGGAACATAGCAGGACCGAATTCTGTTGCAATTCGCTGTTGTCCTGTGGGAATGTGAAGAGAGAAGTTTTGGGTGGTACAACTCTACAACTTAGAAATTCCCACGAGCAGAGGCGAAATTGAGCTTACCGAGGTCTGTAGGGGTGTTATGGAGGGTCTTAGACGGTCAGAGATGGCCAATGTTGGCGGTGAGAGGGCCAAAAAGGTCGGGTAGGAACTCGCTATTTTGAGCTCCAGAGCAACTTCACTGTGCAATCCCTTATGCACTTTTCTAGCGTCATCTGGTGTTTTAAGAGTGTTTGGAGCTAGAGTACTATTCCTCGGTTCCAATGTCACCCTTTATAGCTTCTTTGGTGGAGATTTCGCCCATCGTGAGAGCTCTGGTTTGCAGCTCACCGAAAAATGTACTCTTCTGATTCTTCGCTCATTGTGGGATGCTGAGTACGAATGGATGGGTGCTCTTTATATAGGGAGCTCAGCAACTGTTCAAGCTACCCGCCAGCATAAGACTCAGCCTTTGACTCGGCCGCTGAAGACCTGACCAGAGAGTTTTTTGAGTCATCGAAGACTCTAGCTTTTCCAGTGTCTTTCTCTCCTCCCTTCTCTCTATTAGCTTTTGAAGGTTGAAGATGATGACATGGCAGTCGTGTCACATGGCACGTTGTGATTTGTTAGTTTTTCTAACATGGAGTGCCAGCTCGGCCGCCCGTCAACCATTGACCTGACACGTGGCAGACTTTCATTAGCCGCTCGTGTCTGCGTGGTGTGCTGATGGGGCACCAGTTGACTATTGATCAGACATGTGGTAGCCTCTCATTGGCTGCCAATTGTCCATTGAGCGCTGTCTATTGTCCATTGACCGGTCCGATCGGGTTCGCTATCCAAAATTCAAAAATTAGCTAGTTTTGACCCCGGTTAGATCGTTTTTATAAAATTTAAAATTTTCTAAATTCATCTAAATTCATTTTCTATCTAATGGTGGTCTCAATTTCCTAAATTGACATTTTTAAGTCACCTAGAAAAATAAATTTGTGAACCAGTTCATTATGGTTCATCCCAGTTCAGTTTGGTTGGGGTTCGATTCACCCTGAACCAGTTTGGTTCACCCTAAAATGGTTTGTTTCTATCCTTAATTCCATTTCCCGGTTCTTTATTGTAATTTTTATGAATTTTCAGTCAATTGGGATTTTTCAATTTCCCACGTTAACTATTTTTTTTGTTAATTAATCAACTTGTTTCTTCGTTCATAAATCTATATCGGTTCTTTTCCCAGTTTTTTTTATTCCAAATGACGGGTTTTACAATCTAAATGTGTGCAGTCTTAATCCGCCTATCGAGATGGTGGTGCACAAGTGGTATTCGGGCGAGTCGGGTCAACCCGACTTGGATCCAAGTAACTCGACTTCCTCTATTCTCCCTTTTATTTTTATAAATTAAATTACTTTTTACTATTTTCATGTACACTCACCAACTTAATTTGATCTCATTCTATATAAAATCAATTTTTTCCAAAAATCTCAATTTTTTTGCTCAAGAAACCAATCTCTAATTCGACCGGATCTCTATTCCCAGATTGGGTGTCCACTTCCAACATTTATTTTTTATACTATTTGATTTTCAATCTTGGTTCTAGATTTTATTCCTTAGGATTCCATTCATTGTTGGTGGTTAAATTCCTTATTGAGATTTTTATTCTTGGTTCTACATTGAGTCAATCTCAGTTTTATTTTCAATTGGACTTAATATTGGTTCCGTGAGTTCAATTTTACACAAACTTCACGCATGTGAGTTTATGAATATTTAAATTTTCAAATATTTCACATTTTCATTTCTCACACAATTCATTTTAATGAGTTTAACTTCACTTTTATCCTGTTCTCTGAGCAATACACATCTTTTAACTCCCCACATCACCTTATATCCCTTCTCATCATCACTCTTCACTGTCCACTCATCACTTATCACTCATCACTCATCACGCATCACGTAATATTGTTACCATATCATCAAATACATATTTTCTCTTCTCCTTTTAAAGTTACTAATTCCAAAGTGTGTTTTCTCAACTAAAAACTTTAAGTGGATGCCTCTATTTTTATGGCACCAATCTCTGCTTGGATAATTATTGATTACATGATTAACTCCATTTGTTCCCAATGACTTTACTATTGGATTATACATGAACTTCAACCGTTTTTTTAGATTTGTTTTTACTCTTACTAGCTTGATGATATTAATACATAATATAGGATACATCTCCATAATCACATGTGAAATTTAATTTCATATGTCCTTTCTTTTACGCTATCACCATCTTTCACTCTCCACAAGCGTGTTTAGCTTCATCAAGCCTCGTACGTATGGAATGGAAACTCTCTATGTATGAAGAAGAAGGGTAATAATGGCCATGATGGGGTGGTCCGGACAAGGGGCTAGGAGCTAGCACTTTAGAGACAAGTGGATGGAATGGTGCATGCATGCCTCATCACATCATTTCTTAATAAAGCTCTAATTTTCGGGTCAAAGTAAGCTCAACCTCTTTCTTTTCTCACAATGTAATGTAACCACCTCACTTTTCTCTCTTTTTACAGCTCCACTACCAAAGTGATAAGAGAATGAACGTTCAATCAAAGAAAAAAGTGCAGGGAAAGTGGTAGCACTTTAACTGTAATAATGGTCTATCATTCACATGCCAAGGTGGCTCAAAATATGTCAGTCATATTTAGGACTTCGCCGGACATAATTGAAAGTTTTACTATATGTTATTACAATTGGTAGGTATAACTCCCCTCACAAGTAATAATTGGATAAGGGCTAGTATAGTTGGTGTTGAGCGGATTCATTCGTGAAACAAATTTCTCATGATGGGGTCCGGTCGGATCGGAGTCCGGCCGGTATTGCTGGGTGCGTGCATGCATTTAAAGTGCAAAGGCATGGAGAAACTGAAATTCCAGAAGCCTTTTTGTACGGATAAGGGACATGGTTCGTGTTACTACTAAAGGTGGGAAATCCCGAGGAAAGATGGACGACCCACATCGGTGAACCCAAATGGGCCGTACTATCTATGGGCCCACGAAGAAGTTTCTGTGTTGGATAGCTTCGATTGGGCCCATGACTTATCGGGCCGATTCAGAATGGTCCAACCGGACCGCTCGTAGCGGGGTTGCCAGGGTATTGCCGGCCGGATGCCCAATCCCATGATTCCTCCGATTTCTTATTCATTCTCGGCGACCTCTATCCGGGAGGGTCGGATCGAAGCTTAAAGGCGTGACTTTGAGCTTCCTTCGAGTAGACGACGAATTCATCCTCCCAAGCATGTATGAACCTGCTCCGGCGAACTGTGAGGATTCCGATGAATACATTTTGCCTCCATAGGACCTTTGCAGCATCCGCGTTACATCTAGCTCCGGTGCAGCTGCCCTCAAGAGCGTAAGTGTTATCTTTTTCTTGAAACCAGATTATTTCGTTATCTCTTCGAATTCGTGGGCAAATGATCCTATTCTTTTTAGGGAATCCCATCTTTGGTATCTTGTCCCCGATGAAGTGAAGAGCGTATCACTTCTGGGCCAGTACTCGGAGATCCTGTCGCCGTGTGAGAATGAGTACGTCGCTTGCATCCGCGGGGAGCAGCTAAAGAAGACAGCTTTATTGGCCCGTGTGTTGGTTCGAACCACTATAGCACGATGTAGGTTCATTAATCCTTGTGCGCTCTCTTCATTCAACGTTCTTGTCTAGCCCAGTTTCTTATACTTGAGAAAAGTCATTTTTCTTTGCAAACTATTTCTTCTTTGTAGGCTGCTTTTTATGCTCGGTTATTAATAAATTTTACGTTTGTTAAGTCAGAAGAAGAGCTAGAAACTTCAGTTGGCCAGATAAATACATGAAGTTATTTTTTGAGAGAATAAGAAGAAGCCTTATTTGGCCTTATGGATATGCGTGCTGATTTTCACCTTTTCAAATGCCCGGGGTTGTTTATGAGTGAGATTGCTTTTATTGTGCTTGAGGATGCTATTATTTCTTCTCTATCACTTGGGAGTTATGTGCTAGTGCTTGCAATCCATTTGACAATATATTTTTATTATTAGATCAGACGGATGGGTACATAGATCCTAGATCCTTGAAGTTTAGGAAGAACATCCATGGGAAACCTGAGGTGAGCCATTGCTATGAATTCCTCACATGAGTATGAATCTTGGGTCTTTCTTTTTTGCACATGGTTCCCTTGAAATTCCTTCTTTTTTTTTTATTGTACTATTTTTGGAGCTTTTGGTAGCTAGAGTGGGACAATGATGATAGTGGTTCGCGCCCACCTGTACAGTTTAACATCTCACACACTGCTTCTCTTATAGCTTGTGGAGTGACAAACAGTTCACCGGTAGGGTATAACGCTGAGCTTACCATACATAAAAGCATATAATACTTCACAGATGCTGGTGTTGCTGATCTAGTTTTCTTTTCCAAAAGCGTAGATTGGTGTTGATATTGAGAAGAAGGATAGGAAGATCCAAAACAACATCATATCTTTTGCAAGACGATATTTCACTCCTAATGAAGTAGAAAGGCTCAGTTCAATTTCAGACCTTAATGTGCAGCGGCAACATTTTCTTAAATTGTGGACTCTCAAGGTAGCATGCCAAGATTTTAAAATCTACTATCAGGTTTTCACTGTATTTATAAGATGACTTTATATGTTCTGTATGTTGTGGACCCATATGATGTATTGTTGTTCCATATGAACAATGCTTCCCTCTCGAGGCCACTGGTTATTGAATAATTTAGTTAGATGTTGCACTAGATTAGTAATTTTCTTTCTTCATTACCTTAGTATGACTATGTTGACAATGAATATCTTAGGAAGCATATGTTAAGGCATTGGGTAAAGGAATCTCTGCGTTGCCTTTCAGTACCTTTACCATCAAATCCAGGAATTTTGAGAAGAAAGAGTTGAATGGTTCTGGAGACTCAGATCCTGAGGTGAGCTTTGAGATATATATTCCCTGAAACTGGGAATGGTTTGCTATTTTTAGTTGCAATACTAGCCATAAGCAATACCTTCTCATTTAAAATGAACTTTAGAACCCATTTGAAGCTAAGAATGAGATTTTACTAAGTTATTCTAGTCTTGATTCATGAAATAGTTCTTGGTTTTAACTTATTTTTTGATGCTATATCTTGCTTCAGATTACTGTTGAATCTGTTGACGGCCAAAGAAGCCTTTTAAGTAATTGGCAATTTACCCTCCTGGAACTGGCTGGCACTCACTTTGCTGCAGTATGTGTGGCAAGGGATGGCAGTATGGGAGGTAAGAATATGTTTGATTTTGGCCTTGGTTATGGTAAACACTTCACACGCTTAAAGTCCATTTTAACTGTTTCAGATAAATGCTTTACTCCCAAGAAATTAACAGTAATGAAGACAATACCATTTGTTGGTGATGAATCCATGTCGGGCACTGATGCTGCTATTGTCTGTGGCTTTTAGTTATTAACCATTTTAGATCATCTTGGTTGCATTCTTTGGTGGCTGCATACACTTACTACCACTAACACCATGTGGATGTGCATCGGTTGAAATGGTAATAGACTTGCTTATCTGTCATCTTCGTCCAATACGTGCTATTATTATTATTGAACAGCTACTGTTAATTTTCTGGATGTGATGATGAAATAAAGCTCTTACTACTTGTGTTCAAAATGGTTCGCACTTCCAACCTGCAAAAACCCTCTCATCCTTCTGCAAAAAAAAAACTGTGATTATTTTTAGTTAAAATAATCACGAACTAACTTTTTCAGTTAAATATAAACTAATTTACTTGAATTTTGTAATGTCAACGCCTTTAGCTAAATTTATTAATGCATATAAATAAAATCATTGAACATTATTGGATTTCTTTTTAGTTTTTGCTCAATAACATTATTGGATTTCAGTTATAAATATTTTAAGTAGTTTTTTCTTGCACCAAAATATTTTAATTAGTTAAAATATAAAATTATATATAATAAACCATAACTTTATGTATTAACATCAATACTAGGGATTATAACCCTGCAGAAATTTTGTTTATAGTAGGGATGGCAAAAATATTCCGTCTGATTTGAATGTTTATCGCAATGGTGGCAAAAATATTCTGTGTGGAATCCAACTGTATCTTGAGTTACTTTTGTATCTTGAGTTTTTTTTTTTTGCACAATACTTTTTATCTTCAGTTACTTTGAGTTTGTTATGGGTTCACGGGCAAATTTGGAATTCGGCGACGTAATCTTCCCCAATTGCAAATTCGACTGGATCCCAAGTTTCTTTGGGTCCGGGTTCACGGGACAGCTTGGAATTCGACGGTTGGTTCTTGTCCTTCGACTGGGTGATGGGTGAATGGGTCCGTTCGAATCTAAGTCTAAATGGGTAGACCCACTCGAAATTCAATTAATTATTTTTTTTTGCACTCTCCAACTCAGATTAAATATTTTTTACACTAAATTGATAAAATAATGATATTTTTGGTGTTTTAGTATTAAAGTTAAAAAAATTAAATTTTATATTTATATTAAATCATATTATAAATAAAATTAAAATATTTTAATTATAGTAAATTATTTTGTTTACGTAAAATAATTTGTATACAAAATTAAAAAATTTTAATTATATTAATTTTTTATAAATAAAATTGATAAATTTTAATTATAGTAAATTATTTTTGTATATAATATATAATTATAAAAATATTTATGAGCTGATATATTTATCTAATTATATTAAATATTTAATTTTCATAAATTAATTTCACTAAATGAATAATATACCTAAAATTGAAAAAATAATGATGCAACTCTTCGACATTCGAGGAATTATGAGATAAATATATATTTTTATTTATCCTACATCCTAAATACCATAAATACTTATATTTATTTATTGAAATTAATACCAATAATTTAATATATAAATTTAATTATTTCCATTAATTTCCTGATAATAATGAAAATATTAATATCGTAGTAATAAATTCTCCCCATTTAATACGTAATTCTACTGAAAACTCATCTCTCTTTATCTAATACTCCATTTCCCGGTTAAGCTCGAACAGAGCTTCCACTTGAGCATTTTTCTTAACATCAGAAGAAGAGGTCGGACTCTTTAGATTTCAAGGAAAGTCAGCTATCTGATAGAAATCTCCATTCGATCCGAGAATTATCCGAATTCAACCCTATTTTGGCCTAGCTAAAATTAGCCGAATTCAGCCCTACTCTAGCCAAACCAAGCTCTCCCAACATCCCCACAACCCTCATATGACCTCAACGATGCTAAAAGGTCAATAGTAGGAATTCTTGATCCTAGAAGGTAATTTAAAAAGAGAGCTACCTTTCTTGATAGAAAGCTTGGTCTGTCGCACCTCCAATGGGATAAGTGTGATCAGAATGCTAGCAAGATAACGCTCGCGTCAACTTGGAAAACCAACTGTGGATGAACACGTAACGGTTAACGACTGAGTGGGTTATTCACATCATATCAGGTTGGGATGATAAGCACCTTTTCTAAATTAAAAGTCACAGTGAGTGGGACTTTTAACATCATACCCAGTTGGGGTGATGAGCAAATTAAGCTAA
Source organism: Trapa bicornis (assembly GCA_030064425.1). Classification (NCBI taxonomy): domain Eukaryota; kingdom Viridiplantae; phylum Streptophyta; class Magnoliopsida; order Myrtales; family Lythraceae; genus Trapa; species Trapa bicornis. The sequence continues at coordinate 11,468,035 of CM057746.1, forward strand.
AAACCTACTTACTAGTTGTGAATGAGATTTTATATCATACCCGATTGGGGATGATAAGTACCTCGAAATGAAAAACCCACTATTTAATGGTATTTTAAACATCACAACTTAGAGAAGTAATGTAAAAATCACGCGAAAAAACAACTTATCGATTATAAGTAGATCATACCCGGTTGGTATGATGAAACTTCCTTGAAGGAAGTGGAAAATCTGTTCATCGGTTATGAGCAGAGGTGTCCTCATACTCGGTTGGTATGATGGACAGTTGAAAACATATTTTGTCGGAAGTGCTCTCCCCTGATTGTGTGCCAATGCTTAAACGATTTGGGAGACTTTCTTGACGGGAGCTTGAATAGCTCTTATAGGCCGGGGCCTCGGTTTTGGAACTTGGGAGCTATTATGCCCAATTTTGAAAATCTCGAATAGTGGGCCATAGGCCAGTGGGCATGAGTAGGAGCTCGTAAACAAATATGAGATATGTGCCATAAAACTTTAATAAATGAATTGTTTGGCTATGATACCAAGACAGGACCGACATATTCAGTCAATTAGTGGCAGTGCGACATGACAGGTCTCTGGACCAGTTAAGACAAACAGCTGCAGGTTGAGTTGAAGGTCAGGGCCGTTGGACTAGTGGTACCACATATTATATGGCATGATAAGAAAATACTGATTGTGCATGCACTGTGATTACGGGACCATCAAGACGCCCAAGAGGGGTAGTGATGTGTCCTAAAGGCCCTCGACGACCTAGTGAGTATAAGGGCAGTTCGTCGTACCAGGTGACCATGCAAAATTTGGAGTAGCACTAAGCGCATGTGACCGGGGTGAGGACGGGATGAGGTCTCTGTACTCATATGGACATGGAGAATTGATTTCGGGATTGAGGGTCAGATGTCGCTTACATCCACTCATTCTTAGGGTAGAAGTAGACGTGTTTCTATCTAGGTGGCCGGTAAAGTCGCTCCGACGCCACAAGTGGGTTCAGTGGACGTACTGGCCTGTGAATGTGTGTTTGACCTTCATGATGAAGGATGTGTGTTGGGTGATGACACACTGTGATTAATAAGAAATGGTGAAAATTGAGATTTTTAAAGTGGAGAAAATCTAAAGGAAATTAAGGAGTCTGACACACTCCAACTTGAAAATATCACCCTCGGTAGGGTAATGGTTTTAAAAACCCGTATTTGAGGAAAGGATATTTTAAAAGAAAATAAGGAGTTTGGCACACTCCAATTAAAGTTGTTTTGTTTATGAAAACTCACTCCTAACCCCCGCTCATTGAGTTGTAGAACTCACCCCTCCCTTATATCCCTTTCAAGAAACCAATGGAAAACCAATCTTAAAGACTTCCCTGTATATGAACTATAAAATCAGGTATGTCTGTTTTTCAGTTTTTTATAATGTTATTTCAATAAAGGTACAAGTTTAAAGGACATCTTACTCCCCCAGGTTTAAAAGAGGGAAAACCCTTGGTAAACCGAGAAGAGTGGCAGGTTGCTCACGGGGATCCGACCAAACCAGGTTAGGGCGTGACATTAATGTTTCAAGCTTAGTTCAGGTGGAACTATCTGGGCTCCCCGAGAAGTTTCCACAGGGAGGGGTTATTGGGCAGTGTTAGAAACTATAACTCTTGTTCTCTTGGTTCCTCTCTTGAGAGCCATCTGAAATTTTAAGATTTATTCCTCTTAGTTACTAGGTTATATAGTCTTGATAATGCATTCGAGGAAACATGCTTTGATACCACTTAAGTTATCACGCCAAAACCCAGTTTGGTCGGATCCCCATGAGCAACCCGCCACTCCTTTTAGTTCATCAAGGGTTTCACCCTTTCTAAACCGCGAGGAGTAAGACGTCCTTTTACCTGTCTTTCCTGGAATAGCATTATACAAAACTTAAGTATTTTAAAATAGACATATTTGTCTTCTTACTATTCAAATTAGAGGGTCTTTAAGAAGGTTCTTTCCTCGGTTACCTGAAAGGGGTAAAAGGGAGGGGGTGAGTTCTACAACTCAGTGAGTGGGTATTGGGAGTGAGTTTTCAAGAGAACAACTTTATTCAAACCGTGCCAATATTATCATTTCCTTTAAGAAGGATCTTTCTTCAAATTCTAGTTTTCAAAACCTTTTCCCCATTACCATATTAGGTGTGTTTCACAAACAACACATACCCTTCATCAGGAAGGGTACACACATTCACAGGTGCAGCGGTCCACTGCACCCACTTGTGGCTCGTAGCGTCTTTACTAGCCACCAAGATAGAAGCCTGTTCACTTCTACCCTGAGTCAGAGTTAATGTTCTCGACATCTGACCCTCAAACCTGAATGCCACTCCATGTTCGTATGAAGACAGAGACCTCATCCCAACCCCACCCTAGCCTCATGCGTAAGAAGCTACTTCGAGCTTCTCGACTGACTAGCATGACAAACTACCCTTATCTCCACCATGTCTTCCAGTAGCCCTTATGACCCATCACTACCCCTCTTGGGCATCTTGATGGTCCTATAGCACAAGTACATGCACAAATAATAATTTTTGACATATGGCCATTATCTTTGGTGTCGATGGTCCAACGACCCTGACCCTCAACCCGACCTATAACTATTTGTCTAGGCTGGTCCGTCGACCTGGCCTTGACGCACTGCTGCCAATCCATCGAGTATTGTCGGTCCTGACTCGGTACCATGGCAAAATCATACAATAATTTCCTTAGGAATTTTCATGGCTTTCCTTTACTTAAATTTGTTTACAAGCTCATGCTCGTGCCCATTGCACGTGTTTTCCAAAACTGGGCATTTAGCCCTAAAAGTTCAAAACTGAGGCATTTGGCCTATCTGAGTTGTCTAGCTCCTATTAACAAGGTCTCCCAAATCTTTTAAGTATTGGCACACAGTTAGGGGGGAGAACACTTTAGACAAAAGTACATTTGCAACTTGATCAAACAAACCAGGTGTGATGATATCTCCACTTAGAGCTGGTAAGCGAGTTTCTCCATTTCTCAAGGAAGTTCATTATACCAATCGGGTATGATTATCTCTACTTATGACCAGTAAGTAGGTTTTCATAAAAGTGAGCTCATCATCCCAATTAGTATGATGTATAAAAGTTCCACTCACCCGATAATCGTGACGTATTCGTCTCTAGTCGGTTTCTGACTCCATGCTAGCTTATCATTGTTGGTGTTCCGATCTCTCATGTTCCTACACGATTTGGGCATCCTTATTGGTTAAGGTTTGGCATAACAACCATCGTTTTCTCACGTATGAGCGTTTAGGCTCAAAATTGTTAATTAATTGCACTTAGGTCCCCTAAACTTTATTTTCCTTAACTTTAGGTCCCTAATGGCAACTTTTCCCCAAATTGAGTCCCAAGGCTTCCAAAATTCCCTTTTAGTCCTCAATTTTCTCAAAATTGTATAAGGGGCTCAAGTTTTCCAAATTTTCAATTTGGTCCCCAACTTTTCAAAAATTACAATTTTGCCCCTACTTTCCAAAAATGGCAATTTGACCCCAAATTTTCCAAAAATTGATCAATTGGCCCCTTAACATCTTTCTCATAGACAATTGGCCTTCAATTTTGGGAAATTTTAAAGAGGTTCCTCAATTTTTTAAAATTCCCAAAATTTCCCCTTCAAATCGACCATTCAATCGTGGTTAATTGCTCCAATTGAAGGTATTGATCAACCCCTACACTTCCATACGATTCAATTGAGTTTTAAACCACATCATTTGGGTCCGAATTGAGCTCAAACGAAGTTTCGTTGGAAAACTGCTCGTAGAGAGAGAAAGTTTTGAAAGCTTACCATCAGAGGTGTGGCGATCCGAGCTCTCGATCGGGGAAGGTATCTCTTATCCTGAGGTAGCTCTTGACCATAGGAATCTTCTTCTTCCTCAAGTTCTTATCTCTTTGGTCGATGATTTGCATCGATTCTGCTTGATAAGTTAGGTTCTCTTCTAACTCCGGTGGGGGTCGGTCCAACACATGATTGGAATCAGGCTGATACTTTCAAAGTACCGAGATATGGAATACATCATGTATTTTTTGGTAAGTCTGGAGGCAGTTCTAATTTATAGGCCACTGGGCCTATCCTTTGGACTATGGTGTATGGACTGATGTACCTAGGTTTCAGCTTCCCCTGTTGCTAAAACCTAAGTATTCTCCTTCATGGGGATACCTTGAGAAACACTTGGTCTCCTACTTCAAATTTGAAGTCCCCTCTCCGATGGTTTGCATAGCTCTTATGCCTGTCTTGATCGGCCTTAAGTCGACTCCTAATAATCTTAATCTTTTATGTGGCGTCTTCTATTAATTCGACCCTTTCTAGCCTCCTTTCTCCCACCTCTTCCCAAAATAAGGAGGTACAACATGGTCGTCCATAAAGGGCCTCATAAGGAGCCTTTTGAATACTGGCCTGATAACTGTTATTATAGGCAAACTCTATCAGATACAAGTATTCCAATCAACCCTTATTCATGGTGAGTACACATGCTCTTAGCATGTCCTTTAGGGTCTGGATTGTCCGCTCAGACTATCCATTGTTCTGAGGATGAAATGTCATACTCATGTGGAGCTTGGTCCCCAAGGCATCTTGCAAACTAGGCTAGAACCTCGAGATAAATCTAGGATCTTTATTCGACACTACGCTTACCAGGATGCCATGGAGTCTCAAAATTTCCCTCATGTATAATATTGCCAATTGTTCCATCAAATCTATCACTCTTATTGGTAAGAAATGGGTAGAGTTGGTTAATCTATCCACAATGACCCAAATGACGTCTTGTACCTTCCTAGTCACAAGTAGTCCAGTGACAAGATCCATAATAATGTGTTCCCATTTCCATTATGGGATTTGTAAGGGTTGTAGCAGTCCTAAAGGTTTCTGGTGCTCAGCTTTAATCCGTTGACATGACAAGCATTGGGCTACATATTCTGAAATATCCCTCTTCATCCCTCTCTGCCAATAACCTTGTTTGAGGGTGTGGTACATCTTGGTACTACCCAGATGTATTGCATAGATAGAGTCATGTGCCTCTTCTAAGATTAATCTCTTCAGTTCCTTATCTTGAGGCACACACACTCTGTCCTTATAGGTTAGCATCCCATCGACTCGAAGGTTGTACTCCAGGTTCATCCCTTTGTTGACTAGGTCAAAGTAGGGTTGGAGTTCCTTATCCCCTTTTTGTTGGACCTTTATTTGCTACATTAAGCTAGGTCTTACCACTATGTCAGCCAATAAGCATTTTTTTTCTCTTGTCCACCACCTTAAGGTCCACTTCCATTCTTCCTAGCTACTGCAACAAGGGTAAGTAACTTGTCTTTATCTGCGTCGCCTCGGTTTGATACTTGCGACTTAGAGCATCTACAACCACATTGGCCTTACCGGGATGATATTCTATCATAAGGTCATAGTCCTTGACCAACTCTAGCCATCTCCTCTGGTGGAGGTTCAAGTCCTTCTGAGTCAGAAAGTACTTAAGACTCTTGTGATTGGTATATATCCTACACATAACCCCATATAGGTAGTGTCACCAAATCTTAAGTGCGAATACTATTGTAGCTAACTCCAAGTCGTGGGTAGGGTAGTTCCTCTCATGTACCTTTAGTTGTCACGATGCGTAGGCAATAACCTCTCCTTGATGCATTGATACACATCCGAGTCCCTGTCTAGATGCATCACTATAGACAGTATACTCCCCTGCACTTGGGTTAGGTAGAGAAAGTACGTGTGCCATTGTTAAATGGGTCTTCAACTCTTGGAAGGATTTCTCATAGCTTTCATCCCACTTATACTCCACTCCTTTCATTGTGAGACGAGTCAAAGGGGCAGCTATCTTAGAGAAATCCTAAACAAATCATCTGTAATATCGTGCTAAGCCCAAGAAACTGCGCATCTTAGAGGGATTCTTGGTTGCCTTCCAATCAGATATGGCTTCCACCTTTGTCGGGTCTACCTTGACTCCATCTTTGGACACTTTGTGCCATAAGAACCCTACCTCTCATAACTAGAACTCACACTTGGAGAATTTTGCATATCAGCGATTATTTCTTAGTGTCTCCAAGGTGACAACCAAATATTCTTCATGCTCCACCTTAGTCTGTGAGTATATAAGTATGTCATCTATAAATACTGACATAAACTTGTCCAAGTGTGGCTATAACACTCGGTTCATCAAATCTATGAAAGTTGTAGGAGCATTCGTCAGGCCAAAAGGCATCACCCTAAACTCATAGTGTCTGTGTCACGCCCTGACCCGGTTTGGCTAGATCCCCGTGAGCAACCCACCACTCTTCCTATTTATTAAGGGTTCCCCCCTTCCAATCTGTGAGGAGTAAGATGTCCTTTGTACCTATACCTTTCCTAGAATAACATTAATCAAAACTAAAATAAATTAAATTTACATACTTGTCTTGCAGGTTAAGCTAATGTGATGTTTGTAGGTGGGTTTTTCCTCTAGTTACCTAAAAAGTGGTAAAGGGAGGGGGTGAGTTTGACAATTCAGTGAATGGGTGTTTGAAATAGGAGTTTCAGAAAAATAGTTGAATTGGAGTGTGCCAGACTCCTTATTTTCTTAAAAATCCTTTTCTTACTCAATTTATCAGTTTTCAAAACCATTACTCATCATTAAACACAGTTGGTGTGTTTAAAACTCAACACACGCTCTTGATCATGAAGTGATCACACATTCGCAGGGCAGCCCATCCATTGCACCCACTTGTGGCATCGGAGTGACTTTACTGGCAACCTAGATAGAAGCCCATCCACTTCTACCCTGTGAATGAGTGGATGTATGCGACATCCGACCCTTAAAACCGAAAAGAAACTCTGTGCCCGTATGAGGGCAGAGACCTCATCCTGACCCCACCCCGGTCTCATGCATGTAAAGCTACGTCGAGCTTCCTTGACTGCTGGCACGATAAACTACCCTTATCTCCACCATGTCAACCAGTAGCCCCTAGGACGCATCACTACACCTCTTGGACATCTTGACGGTCCTGAACCTCCGTGCATGCACAAAACAATAATTTTCCTCATAAGCCATTTAATCTTTGGTGCCATTGGTCCAATGGCCCCGACCCTCAACTCGACCTGCATCTATTTATCTTGACTGATCCGTCTACCTATCTTGTCGTAGTGCAACCAATCTATCGAGTATGTTGGTCCTATCTTGGTACCATGGACAAATCACATCATTCATTAAAGTTTTCATGGCTTAACATCATGTTTGTTTACGAGCTCCTGCTTGTGCCAACTGGCCTTGGGCCTACTGTACAAGATTTTCAAAATCAAGCATTTTAGCCCCCTGAGTTCCAGAACTGAGGCCTCCAACCTATCTGAACTATTCAAGCTCCCATCAAGAAGGTCTCCCAAAATGTTTAAGTAATGGTACACAGTTAGGGGAGAGCACTTCTGATAAAAAAATAAAATTTCACCTATCCATCACACCAAACGGGTGTGAGGACATCTCCGCTCATAATCAATACGCACGTTTTCTACTTCCTTCCAGGAAGTTTATCATATGAACCAGATATGATCTACTTACAACCAATTAGTAGTTTTTCCGCGTGTTTTCTCACATCACCATAACTAGGTGTGATGTTAAAATTCAACATAATAGTGGGTTTTCATTTATGAGGTACTCTTCATCCCAATTGGGTATGATGCAAAAATTCCAACTCACCCGATAATGCAATGAATTCTTCTTAACCAGCTATTTCCCTCACGCGAGCTTATCCTTGTCGACATTCATGGTATTTCATGTTCCTACATGATATGAACATCCTTATTCATTAACCTTTGGCCTAATAACCTTCATTCATCATGAATGAATAAAATACCCAAAATTTTCTATTATTTGCATTTAGGTCCCTCAAGTTCTTTATTCTTTAACTTTATGTCCATAATGCCAAATTTTTCCCAAATCGAGTCCCGAAACTTCTAAAATTTACTTTGGGACCTCAATTATTCAAAATCACAAAAGGGGTTCAAGTTCCCAAATTTCCAATTTGGTCCCCAACTTTTCAATAATTACCATTTTGCCCATACTTTATAAAAATAGTAAATTTGACCCCAATAATTCTAAAAATTGACAAATTGGTCCGCCAACATCTTTGCCATGGCCAATTGGCCTTCAATTTGTTTTTGAAATTGCACTTTAGTCCATCGAATTTTTGAAATCCCCAATTTCCCCCAATTTCCCCCTTTCAACCTGGCTGAATTTGATTTCATCAAATTGACCAATCAATCGAGGTTAATTCTTGAAATGGAAGGTAAAATTGAGTTCCTTCACATCCATATGATTCAATGGAACTTTGAATCGCGTCATTTGGATCTGAATTGAGCTCAAACGGAGCTTCATCGAAAGAGAAATAAAGCTTTAAAAGCTTAACGTCAGGGGTGCAGCGTCCAAGCTTTTGATCTAGACAGATAGCTCTTGTCCTGAGGTTCCTCATAGGATCAAGAATCGCATCAATTCATGCCAAATTGAGGGAGAATTTGGTCAGTGAAGTTTCACCGGTTCTCTCTCTAACACTGATCGGAACTTATAGAGGGGAGCCAAATTGGCTTACCTTTCATCTCTAATTTAGTTGTATGAGGGCTGTGGAAGTGTTGGAAGAGCTTGGTTTGGCTTGAGAAGGGTCGAATTGGCCATGTTTAGCTTGGCCAATCAGGGCAACTTTAGCCCGCCGGAGCTGCTTTATTATTCGATCATGCCGACATTTCTCTGATGATCCTCAAAGCCAATGGAGACTACTATTGGGTAGTTGACCTTGCCCCAATTCTAAAGAACCCAACCTCGCCTTCTTTGGCTTTGAAAAATGCCCAAGTTGGAGCTCTGGTTCGAGCTTCACTGGAAAATGGAGCAGTTTAGAGAGAGAGAGTAGTTTTCAAGTGTAAGGAGGATGAATGAGGAGGAGCTCTTTATATAGGAAGCTCAAGGACTTCTTGGCTGTCCAATTGGCATCTTTATGGTAGTCATTCATTGCTTGAAACTCCCTAGCTGGAGACTTTTCATCTTCATCGGTGCTGCTCGAATTTTGGCGAGTGAATAGTGCTATCATCTGAATGAAGAAGATGACACTATTTGGAACTAGGTTCAATGCTTAAACCGGCCGGTTCATGCCCGATTTTATTGAGTTTTTCAAAATTAAAAATTTGTAAATTCATATAAATCCATTCTCTATTCAATGGTGGCTTTAATTCTCCAATTTGAATTTTCTAAGCCACCTAGAAAAATGAATTTAGAAACTAGTTCAATAGTGGTTCAAATCGGTTTAATCCTATTTAGGTCCGGTTCACTTGAACCGGTTTGGTTTTCACCTTAGATTCATCCTAAAGTCCTTTCTCATGACTTTTGTGACTCTTTAGGTCACTCGAGATCTATAAATTTCCAGGTTTTCCCTTTTTCTATCGGTTACGGTTTATAAACTGACTTAGTTTTCTCTTTGGAAATGTCGGTTCTTTTCTTGGTTTTCTTATTATCAAAGGACGGGGTTTACAACTCACCCCTCCTTTTAGGGATTTTGTCTCCAAAACAATTACATGTTAAATAATTGAGGGTAACCTTCCCTCATTACACTTTCGGTTTCCCATGTCTCTTCTTTCACGAGTCCGTTTTGCCAAAGAACTTTAACCGTAGGAATCCTCTTATTCCTCAAGTTCTTATCCATTCGGTCGATGATTCGTACCAGTTCTGTTTGATAGGTCAAGTCTCTTCTAGCTCTGGTGGTGGTCTATCCAATACATGGTTGGGATCAGGCTGGTACTTTCGAAGCATAGATATATGGAATACATCGTGTATTCTCTACAAGTCTGGAGGTAGTTCCAATTTATAGGCCACCAATCCTATCCTTTGGATGATGGGATAAGGACCGGTATACCTTGGTTTCAACTTTCCCCAATGTTGAAACCTAAGCATTCCCCTACATGGGGATACCTTGAGAAACACTTGATCTCCCACATCAAACTCTAGATCCCTTCTCCGATGATCCGCATAACTCTTTTGTCGGTCTTGAGCGGCCATAAGGCGACTCCTAATTAACTTAATTTTCTCTGTGGCATCCTCGATTAGCTTAACCCTTTTCAATTTCCTTTCCCCCACTTCTTACCAAAATAAAGGGGTACGACAAGGTTATCCATAAAGGGCTTCATAAGGAGTCATCTAAATACTGGCCTGATAGCTATTATTGTAAGCAAATTACATTAGACACATATATTCATCCTAACCCTTGTCCACAGTGAGTACGCATGCTCTCAGCATATCTTCCAAGGTCTAAATCGTCTGCTCAGACTATCCATCGATCTGAGGATGAAATGTCGTACTCATGTAGAGCTTGGTTCCCAAGGCGCTTTATAAACTTGGCCAGAACCTTGAAGTAAATCTAGGGTCTCTATTCGATACTATACTCACTGGGATGCTATGGAGTCTTACAATCTCCCTCATGTATAAGACGACCGGTTGTTTCATTGTATTCGTCACTCTTATAGGAAGGAAATAAGCAGATTTGGTCAATCTATTCACGATGACTCAAATTGAGTCTTGACCTTTCCTTGTCACAGGTAGTCCTGTGACAAAGTCCATGGTAATGTGCTCCCATTTCCATTTCGAAATTGGTAAGGGTTGAAGCACTCCTAATGGTTTCTGATGTTCACCCTTTATCTATTGACAGGACAAGCATCAAGCTACGTATTTTGCAATGTCCCTCTTCATCCCCTTCCACCAATATCCTTGTTTGAGGGTGCGGTACATCTTAGTACTGCTCAAATGCATCGCATACACCGAATTGTGCGCCTCTTCCAGAATTAACCTCTTCAGCACCTTCTCTTGAGGCACACATAGCCTACCTTTGTAGGTTAGACTCCATCACCTCGCAAGTCGTTGTCTAGTTTTATTTCTCTATTAATCGGGTCCAAATAAGATTGGAGTTCCTTATCAGCCTTTTGTTGGGCCTTAATCTGCTCAGTTAGACTGGGTCCCATCACCACATTAGCCAATAAGCACTTCTCCTGCTTGTCCATCTTCAGGTCCACCTCCATTCTCCCCAGATATTGCAACAAGGGTATGTAACTTGTCTTTATTTGTGTCACCTCAGTTTGGTATTTGTGACTTAAGGCATCTTCCACCACATTTGCCTTTCCATGGTGATACTCTATCACAAGGTCATAGTCCTTCACCAATTCCAACCATCTTCTATGGCAGAGATTTAACTCTTTTTGAGTCAGGAACTACTTAGTACTCTTATGATCAGTGTATATCCTACACTTAACCCTGTAGAGGTAGTGTCACCAAATCTTCAAGGCAAACACTATCACAGCTAATTCTAGGTCATGAGTTGGGTCATTTCTCTCATGTACCTTAAGTTGTCGCGAGGCATAGGCGATAACCTTTCCTTGTTGCATCAGTACACATACGAGTCCTTGTCCGGATGCATCACTATAGACGGTGTACTCTCCCACACTTGGGCTAAGAAGGGAGAGTGCCAGTGCGGTTGTCAATCAAGTTTTCAACTGCAAGAGGGACTTCTCACAGCTTTCATCCCATTTATACTCAACTCCTTTCCTAGTGAGCCGAGTAAGAGGTGCTGCAATCTTAGAAAAATCTTGCACAAACCGTTTGTAGTATCCTGCCAAACATAAGAAACTCCATATCTCTAAAGGATTCCTAGGTGCCTTCCAATCAGATATGGCTTCTACTTTTCCCGGATATACCATGAACCCATCCTTGGACACTATATGTCCTATCAATCCTACCTCCTACAGCCAGAACTCACACTTGGAGAATTTTGCATATAAATGGTTTTCTCGTAATATCTCTGAGGTGATTGCCAAGTGTTCTTCATGCTCTGACCTAGTTCTTGAATATATGAGAATATCATCTATGAACACTATCACGAACCTATCCAAGTGTTGTTAGAACACTCGATTCATTAAATCCATGAAGGCTACAGGGGCATTTGTTAATCCCAATGGCATCACTCTAAACTCGTAATGTCCATATCGGGACCGAAATGCCGTCCTAGGAATATCCTCTTCTCGGATCCTGAGTTGGTGATAGCCCAAACGAAGGTCTATCTTAGAGAAGTAAGCTGCTCCTTTTAGTTGGTCAAATAGGTCATCGATCCGTGGGAGTGGGTACCTATTCTTGATGGTGACCTAATTCAACTTCCTATAATCTATGCACAGTCTCATGCTCCCATCCTCTTTCTTCACAAATAGAACCGGTGCACCCCATGGAGACTGGATAGGATGTATAAAATCCTTCTCAAATAGTTCGTCCAATTGCTATTTCAATTCCTTCAGTTCAGCTGAGCCATGCGATAAGGGTCTTGGGATATGGGGTTTGTTCCTGGGATAATTTCTATGGTAAATTCCACTTGTCGACTAGGAGGTAGTCCAGGTAGTTCTTCCGAAAATACTTCTGGATAGTGTTTTACCACTAGAATGTCTTCAAGTTCCTTCTCTTCAGACTTTTCGTTGATGACCATGGCAAGCAAGGCCGTACAACCTTTTTATATCCTCTTTTGAGCTTTTATATGGGACACCATCTATACTTCACCCTTCCTTCAGCCTCCTTGAAATTTTAGTCCGTTTATCTTGGGAGTGTGGAAGGTCACCGTCTTCTTTCCACAGTCCATCCTAGCTTGATGGTTACTTAACCAATCCATCCCAAGGATCACTTCTACCTTCTTCAAGGGCAATGGAATCAAATCTACTTCGATTTTGATTTCCCCAATCTTTATCTCACATCCCTTTAATTGTTTGTTCCTATTTAACCCTTCTCCTAAGGGTGTGAGGATATTGAGACTTTGTCCTAGAGTAGTGAGTTCTAGGGGTAAACTTGGAATTAAGTCCTCCTTGATGAAGGATCTATCAGCTCCTGAGTTGAAGAAAGAGTAGACCTGTTGTCCCCATAAATGCACATACCCTGATTGAAGAAACATATATTTTTAGAGGAAGGCTTTCTTTATTGAATAAAAAATTTCAATTACAAGACTTTTCTTAAGCTAGGATGTACCCGCTATAATACTAGGGTCTTTTCTAGCCTCTTCTTGGGTGAGGTTGTATACCCTAGCTGGTGCTCTGGCTATAGCGTTTGGCTTGGGATTCCTGGGGTTCCCTTATGGTGGTCCAAGTGTATTCCTCTGATTGTTCTCCCTGAGAGTGGAGCATTCCTTTGCAAAGTGCCCCACTTGTCTGCATGTAAAACAGATCAAGCATGCTCCCTCATGGTGCCTTTGGAACCTAGGATAGCGAAGGTTTCCTTAGGACAAGGTGGGGATTATTCTTTGGGGAGGTGGTGATATGTCCTTTCTCTTTTGAAATGCCGCTCTATTTCCCCATCTTAGACCATTATGCTCCTTCTGTTCTCCCTAATGGTTCTGACCCTTATCCTCTTTCTGGGTCGTCTGCTCCATCCGACGACGTCAAGTCTGCATTAGTCGCTCACACTCATGAGCCATACTGATTATTGTCGCTAGGTCTATGGGGGCATCCTAGTACTCTCATATGGTCTCGTATGTCCATATTGAGATCGTCCACGAACCACTGGCATATATCTACTACCCCGCTAGGTCAAGAGCAAAGGGTATTAACTCGTTGAATTTTGTTTCATACTTCGATATGGAGTTCAACCCTTGCCGAAGTCGAAGAAAATCCTGCTTCTTCTCGTTAATCAAATGAGGAGCCAAGTTCTCCCCTGCGTACCTCTCCTCAAATTGCCCCCAGGTAGGGGTGGAGATATGCAGGTTTCGGACATTGTCCCACCATCTTTTGGCACTTCCCTCCTGGAAGAATTCTGTCAGGATCACCATGTCCTCTAGTGGTATCCTAACTATCCCCATCAGCTTAACATTTACCAGCCAATCCATGGCAACACCAGCATATTTCTCTCAGAGAAAAGGCTTAAACCCCAGTAGACGGGGTTAGGTTGCCCAAATACACGGGTGAACTCCTTGTACAACCTCTCATGTTCTAAGCTATGTCTAGGTGGGGTTGTTCGGGCTCCTCAAGGAGTTTCCACGGGTAGGAGTGGTTGGGCAATGTTAGAGACTACAACTCTAGTTCTCTTGGTTCCTTTCTTAGGAGCCATTTTGAAAATTGTAAAATCATCACTATTATTTACTATGTTCTCTAGTCTTGATAATGTATTTGAGGAAACAAGCTCTGATACCACTCAAGTTGTCACTCCCCGACCTGGTTTGGTCGGATCCCCATGAGCAACCCGCCACTCTTCCAGTTTATTAACGGTTTCCCCCTTCCAAACCGTGAGGAGTAAGTGTCCTTTGTACCTGTACCTTTCTTGGAATAACATTAATCAAAACTGAAATAAATTAAATTTACATACCTGTCTTGCACGTTAAGCTAGTGGGATGTCTGTAGGTGGGTTTTTCCATCGGTTACCTAAAAAGGGGTAAAGGGAGGGGGTGAGTTCGACAACTTAGTGAATGGGTGTTTGGAATAGGAGTTTCAGAAAAATAGTTGAATTGGAGTATGCCAGACTCCTTATTTACTTAAAAATCCTTTTCTTCATCAATTTATCAGTTTTAAAAATTATTACTCATCATTAACCACAGTCGGTGTGTCTAACACTCAACACACGCCCTTCATCATGAAGGGATCACACATTCGCGGGGCAGCCCATCCTCTGCACCCACTTGTGGCATTGGAGCTACTTTACCAACCACCTAGATAGAAGCCCATCCATTTCTACCCTGGGAATGAGTGGATGTACACAACATCTAACCCTCAAACCCAAAAAGAAACTCCATGTCCGTATGAGGACAGAAACCTCATCCTGGCCCCACCCCGGTCTAATGTGCATGAAGCTAATTCGAGCTTCCCAAATTGCTAGCACGACAAACTACCCTTATCTCCACCATTTCGTCACTAGCCCTTAGGACGCATCGCTACTTCTCTTGGATGTCTTGATGGTCCCGAACCTCAGTGCATGCACAAAATAATAATTTTCCTCATAAGCCATTTAATCTTTAGTGCCATTCGTCCAATGGCCCCGACCCTCAACTTGACTTGCAGCCATTTTTCTCGACTGGTCCGTCGATTTGTCTTATCGCACTACCGCCAGTCCATCAAGTATGTCAGTCCTATCTTAGTACCAAGGCCAAATCACATCATTCATTAAAGTTTTCATGGCTTAACATCATGTTTGTTTATGAGCTCCTGCTCGTGCCAACTAGCCTTGGGCCCACTGTACGAGATTTTCAAAATTAGGCATTTTAGCCCCCAAGTTCCAAAACCGAGGACTCCAACCTATCTGAGCTATTCGAGCTCCCGTCAAGAAGGTCTCCCAAAATGTTTAAGCAATGGCACACAGTCAAGGGAGAGCACTTCTGACAAAAAATAACTTTTCACCTGTCCATCACACCAACCAGGTGTGAGGACATCTCCACTCATAACCGATAAGCAGGTATTCTACTTCCTTCTAGAAAGTTCATCATACCAACCATATATGATCTACTTACAATTGTTAAGTAGTTTTTTTGCGTGTTTTCTCACATCACCCTAACCAGATGTGATGTTAAAATTCCACGTAATAGTGGGTTTTCATTTCCAAGGTACTTATCACCCGATAATGCTGTGAATTCCTATTAATTGGCTCTTTGCCTCACACGAGCTTATCCTTGCTGGCGTTTATGGTACTTTGTGTTCCTACACGATATGCACATCCTTGTTCATTAACCTTTGACATAATAGCCTTCATTCAGCACGAATGAATAAAATACCTAAACTTTTTAATTATTTGCATTTATGTCCCTAAAGTTCTTTTTTCTTTAACTTTAGGTCCCTAATGTCAATTTCCCAAAAAGCAAGTCCCGAAACTTCTAAAATTCACTTTGGGAGCTCAATTATTCAAAATCATAAAAAGGAGTTGAAGTTTCCCAAATTTCCAATTTGGTCCCCAACTTTTCAAAAATTAGCATTTTGCCTCTACTTTATAAAATGGTAAATTTGACCCCAATAATTCCAAAAATTGACTAATTGATCCTCCGTCATCTTTTCCATGGCCAGTTGGCCCTCAAGTTTGGGAAATTACACTTTAGTCCCTCGAATTTTTTAAATCCCAATTTCCCCCATTTCAACCTGGCCGAATTTGATTTCATCAAATTAATCAATCAATCAAGGTTAATCATTGAAATTGAAGGTAAAATTGAGTTTCTACACATTCATATGGTTCAATGGAACTTTGAATCGCATCATTTGGATCTGAATTGAGCTCAAACGAAGCTTTATCGTAAGATTGGACTTATAGAGAGAAAGCTTCGAAAGCTTACTATCGGGGTTGTGGCGGTCCAAGCTTTTGATCTGGGTAGATAGCTCTCGTACTGAGGTTCATTCTAGGATCAAGAATTGCATCAATTCATGCCGAATTGAGGGAGAATTTGGTAGTGAAATTTCATTGGTTCTCTCTCTAACACTGATTGGAACTTATTGAGGGGAGCCAAATTGGCTTATCTTTCAACTCTAATTAAGTCATATGAGGGTTGTGAAAATGTTGGAAGATCTTGGTTTGGCCTGATAAGGGCTCGAATGGGCCATTTTTAGCTCGACTGAAATAGGGCAGCTTTGGTCCACCGGAGTTGCTTCTCTATTCAATCACACTAGCATTTCTCTGGCGATTCTCAGAGCAAACGAAGACTATTGTCGGGTAGCTGACCTCTTCCCGAATCTAAAGAAACCAACCTCACCTGCTTTGGCTCAGAAAAATGCCCAATTCGGAACTCTGGTTTGAGTTTCACCGGAAAATGGAGCAGTAGGGAGAGAAAGGAGTTTTTAGGTGTGAATGAGGAGGAGCTCTTTATATAGGAAGCTTGGGGACTTCTTGGTTGTCCGATTGGTGCCTTTATGGAGGTCATTCATTGCTTGTAACTTCCTGGCTAGAGACTTTTCATCTTTACCGGTGCTGCTCGATTTTTCGGTGAGCGAACAATGCTCTAATTTGAAGGAAGAAGTCGATATTGTTCTGAACCGGTCCGAACCGAGTTTAATGCTTAAACTGGCCGGTTCAGGCCTAATTCGAACTAGTTTTTCAAAATTAAAAATTTGTAAATTCATTCTCTATCCAATGGTGGCTTCAATTCTCCAATTTGAATTTTCTAAGCCACCTAGAAAAATGAATTTAGAAACCAGTTCAATAGTGGTTCAAACCGGTTCAGGTCTGGGGTACCTGAACTGTTTTGGTTTTCACCTCCAATTCATTCTAAAGTCCTTTCTCATGACTTTTGTGACTCTTTTGGTCACTCGTGATCCATAAATTTCCGGTTTTTCCTTTCTCTATTAGTTACGGTTTATAAACAGACTCAATTTTCTCTTTGGAAATGGCCGATTCTTTTCCCGATTTTCTTATTATCAAAGGATGAGGTTTATAGTCTGTATCGAGACTGAAAGGCGGTTTTAGTGATATCTTCATCTCAGATCCTGAGTTGGTGGTATCCTAACCGAAGGTCTATATTGGAGAAGTAGAATGATCATTTTAGTTGGTCGAACAGGTGATTGATCCGTGGAAGTGGATACTTATTCTTTATGGTGACCTAGTTCAACTTCCGATAGTCTATGCACAACCTCATGCTCTTGTCCTTGTTCATTATGAATAAGGCTGGTGTACCCCATGAAGACTAACTAAGGCGTATGAAACATTTCTTTAATAGCTCGTCCAACTGCTCGTTTAATTCCTTTAACTCTGCTGGAGCCATGCGATAAGGGGCTTGAGATATGGGATGTATTTCGGGGATTACCTCTATGGTAAATTCCAGTTGTCGGCTTAGAGGTAATCTAGATAATTCTTTTGGAAATACATCCAGGTAATGCTCAACTACCGGGATGTCTTCTGGTCCCTTCTCTTCGGACTTCCCGTTGATGATCATTGCCAGAAAAGATTTGCAACCTTTCTGTATAATCTTTTGAGCTCTTATGTGGGACACTATTTGTACCTCTCCCTTCCATTGGTCTCCTTGGAAATATAGTCCGAGTATTTTGGGAGTGTGGAAAGTTATTACCTTCTTCCCACAATCCATCTTGGCTTGATGGGTACTCAACTAATCCATTCCCAATATTATTTCTACCTTCCTTAGTGGTAATGGGATCAAATCTGCCTCTTGTTTAACTCCTCCAATCGTAATCTCACATCCCTTCAACTGTTTGTCCCTATCCGGTCCTTCTCCTAAGGGTGTGAGAATGTTGAGACTTTGTTTTAGGGAGGTAAGTTCTAGGGGAAGACTTGAGATTAGATCTTCGTTGATGAAAGATCTCTTTGCGCCCAAGTCAAAGAGGGCGTAGACTTTTCTTCCCCACAAGTATGTGCCCTGATTGAAGAAATGCATGCTTTAAAAGGAAAATTGCTTTATTGAATAAAAATCAAATTACAAGTTTTGTTTCAATCTTAGTTAGGGAGATTTTGGGAAGTACCCGCTATGGTACTAGGGTCTTTTCTAGCCTCTTCCTAGGCGAGGTTGTAAACCCTAGTTGGCACCCTAGTCGTGGCATCCTACCTAGGAGTCTTTGGGTTCCCTTGGGGTGGTCCAAGCGTGTTCCATTGCTTATTCTCCCTAAGAGTGGGGCATTCCTTTCTAAAGTGCCCCACATGCCCATATGTGAAACAAGACAAACAGGCTCCCTCATGGTATCTTTGGCATCTAGAACAACAAGGGTTCCCTTATGGTAAGGCGTAGATCATTCTCTATGGAGGTGGTGGCACATCCTTCCTCTTTTGGAAACCCACCCTGTTTCCCCATCTTTGCTCTTTCCATCCTCCATGATGGCCTTGGCCCTTGTCCTCATTTCAGTTAACTTGCTCTAATCGGCGATGTCAGGTTTGCACCAAATGCTCACATTTGTGGGCCATACTAATTACAACCTCCAGATCTGTGGGGTGCCCTAGCACTCCCATCCGGTCTCATATGTCCATGTTGAGACCGTCCACGAATTATTGGCATATATTCGTAGGACCGACTAGATTAGGGGCAAAGGGTCATAACACATTAAACTTAGTTTCATACTTCGAGATAGAGTTAAGCCCTTGTCAGAGTCAAAGGAAATCTTGCTTCTTCTCATTAATCAAATGTGGAGCTATGTACTCCTCTATATACATCTCCTCGAATTGTTCCTAGGTGGGGGTGGTGGTATGCAAGCTTCTAACATTGTCCCACCACCTTTTCGCACTAGCCTTCAAGAAATATTCTGCCAAGATCACCATATCATCTAGTGAAATCCTGACTATCCCCATAAGTTTCTTGATGCTGGCTAGCCAGTCCATAGCGGCTCCAGCATTCTTCTCTCCTAGGAAAGGTTTACATCCCAATTGACGGAGAGTTTTGAGGTATTAAGGGATATCAATTGGAGGAGGGATGTTAGCAGGAGGGGGATGAGATTGTACTTCCTCAGGCTCAGCTCGAGATTTGGTGTCCACCTTAGGGGCTAGGTTAGGCCATCCAAACACTCGAGTGAACTCCTCGTACAATCTCTGATGTTATGAGCTTAGTCCAAGTGGATCTGTCTAGGCTCCTCGGGGAGTTTCCATAAGGAGGGGTTATTGGGCAGTGTTAGAAATTCCAGCTCTTGTTCTCTTGGTTATTCTCTCGGGAGCCATCTAAAATTTTAAGATTTATTCCTCTTAGTTACTATGTTATATAGTCTTGATAATGCATTCGAGTTAATATGCTCTGATACCACTCAAGTTGTCACACCCCAACCTGGTTTGGTCGGATCCCCGTGAGCAACCCACCACTCCTTTTAGTTCATTAGGGGTTTCACCCTTTCTAAATCACGAGGAGTAAGGCGTCCTTTTACCTATCTTTCTTGGAATAACATTATACAAAACTGAGTATTTTAAAACATACATACCTGTCTTCTTACTATTTAAATTAGGAGGGTCTTTAAGAAGGGTATTTCCTTGGTTACCTAAAAGGAGTAAAAGGGAGGGATGAGTTCTGCAAACTCAATGAGCAGCTGTTAGGAGTGAGTTTTCAAGAGAAAAACTTTATTCAAACCATGCTAATATTATCATTTCCTTTAAGAAGGATCTTTCCTCAAATTTTGGTTTTCAAAATCTTTTTCCCATTATGACATTAGGTGTGTTTCCCAAACAACACATGCCCATCATCAGGAAGAGTACACACATTCGCAAGTGCACCCCGTCCACTACACCCACTTGTAGCTCGAAGCATCATTACCGACCGCCAAGATAGAAGTCCATCCACTTTTACCCTAGATCTAAGTGAATCTTCTCAACATCTGACCCTCAAATCCGAATGCCACTCTGTGTCCGTATGTGTTACGCCCCGACCCAGTTTGGTCGGATCCCCGTGAGCAACCCACTACTCTCCCGGTTTATTAAGAGTTTTCCCTTCTATAAACCGTGAGGAGTAAGGCGTCCTTTTCACATGTATCTTTCCTGGAATAGCTTTAATCAAAATTTATTACATTAAACCTTACATACCTGACTTGTAGGTTCGGTTATAGGAAAAATCTTTGTTTTCCCATGATTACCAAAAAAGGGGTAAAGGGAGGGGGTGAGTTCGACAACTTAGTGAATGGGTGTTGGGAGAGAGTTTTCAAAAACAAGACAACTTTAATTAGAGTGTTTCAAACTCCTTATTTCTTTTAAAAATGTTCTTACCATAAATTCTGATTTTCAAAACCTTTACCCTGCCAAGGGCAACATTTTCTTTCCAAAAAGGGTTTTTAATCAATTTTTAATCTCTTTTCAAAAACCTTTTTCCAAGGTTTACCAATTCTTTTCTAAGGATTCTCAAATCCTTTCCAAGGTTTTCAAAACCTCTTTCCCATTTCAATATTAGGTGTGTTTAATAGAAAACACAAACCCTTCATTAGGAAGGGTACACACATTCGCGAGATGCAGTTATGCTAACTACACCCACTTATGGATCGGAGAGTCTTTACCATCCACCCTGATAGAAGTCCCTAACTTCTACCCGAAGTCTGAGTGAACATCTTAGGTGTTCAACCCCCAAACCCAAAAATACTTTATGTCCATATGAGGATGGAGATCTCATCCTGACCCTACCCCGATCTCATGCAAATGAAGCTATGTTGAGCTTTCGTGACTGCTTGCATGATAAACTACCCTAATCTCCACAATGTCGTCCAGTAGCCCTCTAGACGTATCACTACCCCTCTTGGGAATCTTAATGGTCTTGAACCTCAAATGCATGCACAAAAAATAGTTTTTCCACAAAGCCATTTATCTTTGGTGCCACTGGTCCAATGACCCCGTCCCTCAACTCATCTTGTAGCTGTTTGTCTAAGCCGATCCATCGACCTAGCCCTAACGCACTGCCACAAGTCCATCGAGTATGTCGGTCCTGTCTTGGTACCAGGATGAAATCACATATTCCATTCATTTAGAATTTTCATGGCATAAATATCACATGTTTGTTTACGAGCTCCATCTTGTGCTAATTGACCTTGGGACTAGTGTACATGATTTTCCAAAATCGGGCATTTAGCACCACAAGTTCCAAAACCGAGGCCTCTAGCCTATCTGAGCTATTCTAGATCTCGTCAAGAAGGTCTCCCAAAATATTTAAGCATTGGCACATAGTCAGGGGAGAACACTTCTGACAAAATCATCTTTCAATTCATCACACCCACCAAGTGTGATGACATCTCTGCTTACAACCGACAAGTGTGTTTCCTTAACTCCATCTTTGGACAATGGGCAGCTATTTTAGAGAAGTCCTGTACAAACTGTCTATAGTATCCTGCCAAGACTAAGAAGCTTTGTATTTCTAACGGATATTTTTGTGCCTTACAATCAAATATGCGCTCTATTTTCGCCGGATCCACCTTAACTCCAACTTTGGATACTATGTGTCCTAAGAACCCTACCTCCTGCAACCAAAACTCACACTTGGAGTATTTCACATATAAGTGGTTATCTCGTAGTATCTCTAAGGTGATAGCCAGATGTTCTTCGTGCTCTAGCCTAGTTCGTGAGTATTCACTATGGATTTCTCTATTTTTGGTTCCATATCTCTACTTCCCATAAGTCTCTTTATTTTATGGAGTTCCTAAGAAATTGTCCTAGTTCTTTCCAAGTAGGTGTTATTCTTGGGCTTTCTTGCTATTGTGTTTTCTCCTTATCATGTCTTAACACCTTCAGTGCTCCCCATAACCTTTTTTCTTTCTTCCCAATCAGCTTCCATTCCTTTGGTTTTTCCTTTGTAATATTCTATTCCTTCTAGTTTTTCCTTACGCTTATTCCTTGAGCTCTTCCTTAACTTCTTAGACTTTCACTAATCCCATGCTCTTTGATGCTTACCTCCCTTATTTCAAACTTTTCCTTTCCTTCCTTAGTTAGGATTTGTCTCCCTCTAAGAGTCTATTCCTTACCAAATTTTATTGCACCTTTGAGGAAAAATCTTAGAGGTTGAGGTTAAACAAAAGTGACTTGTTTTTCCTCCCTTAGGTGATTTTCTACCCTTACTTTGATCCTTATTAGCATGCTCTTTTTTCTTGAATTTATCAAGGAGACTCAGCAATTTTATCAAGAAACATTAACTTTCATTCATTCAAGAAACATTTTCTTGCCATACTTGGCTTATTATAGAAAATTTCTACCCCCTATTCCTTTGGGGTCATAGGTTGGGAGTTAGCCTTAGAATGGTTGTGGGACTCTTGATCAGATGGCTCTAAGGAACTGGTTGGGGTCCATTCGTATTCCCTTATGGGATGAATTTCATGTATGGCCTCCAGTCCGTACCGCCTTAACACCTCTGCCTCACACTACTTCATCCATTGGGAGGGGTTGAAGCTGGACCGAGTAGGTGGAGGTATTTGGTGGACCTTCATGAAGGTGGCATACGCATCCTTCTTAGTTGGATTCCAAGCCTCCTTCTTAGTTGGATTCCTCTCTAGTTGTTATGGGACTGGAGGAGGGGTTGGGCTCCTAGGAGGAGTTATAGGTTCTTCTTGTCTTGGAGGAGGGTATGTGATGCCTTCTAGTTCAAATAGAACTCCCACAAGTTTCCGATAATCTTCCACCATATCCTTGGAGTACTCTTTTCTCACCTTTTAAAAACTGTTGAACAACTGCCTCCCTTGGGGTAGGTGTCTTTTTCAGGGTTATGGGTGGAGGATTAGATTTTACCGCGAACTTCCTAGGGATTCTCCTCCCTACACGATAGTTAAGGTTTTATTAATGTCAAGGCATATTATTGATAATGTTTCATGGAACTTAGCTCTGATACCACTCGAGTTGTCATGCCCCGAACTGGTTTGGTCAGATCCCCATGAACAACCCGCCGCTCTCTTGGTTCAAGAGGGGTTTCCCCCTTCTTTTATTCAAGAGGAGCTAGGCATAATCTAAACCTTATTCCCTAGAAAAACATATATCAATAAAAATGCAAACTAAAGATAATTAAGCATACTTGACAGAGGGTAAGGCCTAGTGTTATCTCTAGTCGTATCTCTATTTTCTAAAAAGGGGTAAAAATGGTGGGCGAGTTTCTACAACTCAATTAATGGGTATTTTAAAATAAAGTTTCAATAAAATAGTTTTTGAATTGGAGTGTGTTAAACTCGTTATTTTCTTTAAAATTCTTTCTTCCTTGGTTTTTCGGTTTTCAAAGCCATTTCTCATCATTAACCACAAACGGTGTGTTTAGCAACCAACACACGCCCTTAATCATGAAGGAATCACACATTCACAAGGCAGCACGTCCACTGCACCCACTTGTGGCATCGGAGCAACTTTACCAACCACCTATATAGAAGCCCACCCACTTCTACCCTAAGAATGAGTGTATGTGCACAACATTTGACCCTCAATCCTGAAAGAAAACTCCATGTCCATATGAGGATAGAGACTCCATCCCAACCCCACCCCCGTCTTATGCGCATGAAGCTATGTCAAGCTTCCCTGAATACTGGCATGACAAACTACCCTTATTTCCACCATGTCATCTAGTAGCCCCTAGGATGCATCACTACCCCTCTTGGGCATCTTGATGGTCCTGAACCTAAGTGCATGCACAAAACAATAGTTTTCATCATAAGCCATTTAATCTTTGGTGCCATTGGTCCAATGGCCCTAAACCTCAATTCAACCTGCAACTATTTGTCTTGATTGGTCCGTCGACCTGCCTTGTCGCACTACCGCTAGTCCATCGAGTGTGTTGATCATGTCTTGGTACCATGGCCAAACACATCATTCATTAAAGTTTTCATGGATTAATCTCAGTTTTGTTTATGAGCTCCTGCTCGTGCCAACTGGCCTTGGGCCCACTAAACGAGATTTTCAAAATCGGGCATATTAGCCCCAAGTTCTAAAATTGAGGCCTCCAGCCTATCTGACTATTCGAGCCCCCATCAAGAAGGTGTCCTAAAAAGTTTAAGCAGTGGCACACAGTCAGGGGAGAGCACTTCCAAAAAAATAATCTTTTCATCTGTCCATCACACCAACCAGGTGTGAGGACATCTCCGCTCATAAATCGATAAGCGGGTTTTCTACTTCCTTTTAGGAAGTTCATCATACCAATCGGGTATGATCTACTTACAACTGGTAAGTAGTTTTTTCATGTGTTTTCTCACATCACCCCATCCAGGTGTGATGTTAAAATCCCATATAGTAGCGGGTTTTCATTACCAAGGTTCCCATCATCCCAACCGGGTATGATGTAAAAATTCCCACTCACCCATGAATGTAGTGCATTCCTCTTAACCGGCTTTTTCTTTCCACACGCGCTTGTCTTGGCTGGCATTCCCAATACTTCGTGTTCCTACACAATATGAACATCATTGTTCATTATCCTTTGGCTTGATAGCCTTTATTCATCACGAATGAATAAAATACCCAAACTTTTCAATTAATTGCAATTGGGTCCCTAAAGTTCTTTTTCTTTAACCTTGGGTCCCTAATGCCGATTTTCCCCCAAATTGAGCCTCAAAACATAAAAAATTTACCTTAGTACCTTAATTTATTCAAAATTGCAAAAGGGGTTCAAGTATACCAAATTTCCAATTTGCTCCCCAACATTTCTAAAATTACCATTTTGCCCCTACTTTACAAAAATAGTAAATTTCACCCCAAAAATTCCAAAAATTGACCAATTGGTCCCCAACATCTTTTCCATGGCCAATTGGCCCTCAATTTTGGAAAATTGCACTTTAGTCCCTCGAATTATTGAAATCCCCAAAAATTTTCCCAATTTCAACCTTTCAACTTGACTGGATTTGATTTCATCAAATTGACTGATCAATCGAAGTTAATTGTTGAAATTGAAGGGGGATTTGAGTTCCTACACATCCATACAATTCAATTGCACTTCTCCGGAAAATTGGATGTAGAGAGAGATAGCTTCGAAAGCTTACCGTCGTGGGTGCGGTGGTTCGAGCTTTCGATCTGGGTAGATAGCTCTTGTCCTGAGGTTCCTCCTAGAATCAAGAATCATCTCAACTCATATTGAATTGAGGGAGAATTTGATTAGTAAAGATTCACCGGTCCACTCTTTAACACCAATCAGAATTCATAAAGGGGAGCCAAATTGACTTACCTTTCCATTCTAATTCAGTCGTAAGAGGGCTTAGAGAGTGTTGGGGAGCTTTGTTTGGCTTGAGGAGGGCTCGAATTAGCTGATTTTAGCTCGATAGAAATAGAGCAACTTTAGTCTGCCAGAGCTGCTTCAATATTCGATCACGCTGTGTCACGCCCCGACCCGATTTGGTCGGATCCCCGTGATCAACCCGCCACTCTCCCGATTTACTAAAGGGTTTTCCCTTATATTATAAATCGTAAAGAGTAAGGCGTTAACCTGCACCTTTTTCCAGGAATATCATAAATCAAAACTGCATAGTAATTTAAATTAGTTGTACCAATCTTGCAGGCGTTTAATTGCGCAAGTCCTTTAAGGTTCGGCTTTCCGGGACTTCCTGAAAGAGGTATAAGGGAGGGGGTGAGTACAACTACTCAGTGAATGGGATTCAAATCTTTTAACTTTCAAGAAAAACATTTATATGGAGTGTGCCAGACTCCTTTGTTTTCAAAAAATCCCATAATTTCATTTAAAAATTCATCTTTTTCCATTATTTCTTAGTTATCGATGTGTCATCACCCAACACACATCCTTCATAATGAAGGTTACACACATTCGCAAGTCAGTATCACTACTGAACCCGCTAGTGGCTTCGGAGTGACTTTTCCTGCCACCTGGATAGAAGTACGACCACTTCTACCCTGGGAATGAGTGGATGTATGAAACATCCAACCCACAATCCCGAAATCACTTCTTCGTGTCCGTATGAGGACAGAGACCTCATCCTGTCCCCACCCCGGTCTCATGCGCTTGGTACTACTCCAGATTTCGCACAGACACCTGGAACGACGAACTGCCCTTATAGCCACCAGGTCGTCCAGTGCCCTTAGGATGCATCACTACCCCTCATGGGCGTCTTGATGATCCCGTACTCATAGTGCATGCACAAACAATGTTTTCTTATATTGCCATGTAATATGTGGTGCCATTAGTCCAACGGCCCCGACTCTCAACTCAACCCGCAGCTGTTTGTCTTGACTAGTCCGTCGACCTGTCATGTCGCACTGCCGCTAGTTGACTGAGCATGTCGGTCCTATCTTGGTACCATGGCCAAACAATTCACTTATTAAGTTTTATGGCACATATATCATGTTCGTTTACGAGCTCCTGCTCGTGCCAACTGGCCTTGGGCCCACTGTACGAGATTTTCAAAATCGGGCATTTTGCCCCCAAGTTCCAAAACCGAGGCCCTTGGCCTATCAGAGCTATTCGAGCTCCCGTCGAGAAGGTCTCCCAAATAGTTTAAGCATTGGCACACAGTCAGGGGAGAACACTTCCGACAAAAATAGGTTTTTACTATCCATCATACCGACCGGTATAAGGACATCTCCGTTCATAACCGATGAACGGGTTTTCAACTTCCTTCCAGGAAGTCTCATCATACCAACCGGGTATGATCTACTTACAACCCGTAAGTAGTTTTTCCGCATAACTTTCACATCACTTTCTTTAAGTAGTGATGATTAAAATACCACTAAACAGTGGGTTTTTATATCGAGGTACTTATCATCCCCAACCGGGTATGATGTTAGTAAACCCACTCACAACCGGTAAGTGGTTTTTAACTTTATAAGGTGTGCTCATCATCCCAATCAGGTATGATGTTTGTAAACCCACTCACCCGATAGTGCAGTGAAATTCCACTTAGTCGGGTTCTGTCCTTAGCAAGCTAGACCTCGACTGGCTTTCCCGATGTTTCGTTCTCCGGTGAGGGTGTGGTGGTGGAGCTTTCAAATCTAGGCAGATATCTCTTCTCCAGAGGTTCTTCCTAGGATCAAGGATGACATCAATTGATGTCGAATTGGATTAGAATTTCTTCATTGAGATTCAGTCGACTCTCTCTCTAACAACGATCTAAAATTGTAAAGGGAAACCGAATTGGCTTACGTTTTGGTCCTAATTCGGTCGAGGAAAGACTGGGGAAGTGTTGGGAAGGCTTGGTTCGGCCTGAGGAGGGCTTGAAATGGCCGATTTCAGCTTGACCAAAATAGGGTAGCTTCAGTCCGCTGGAGCTACTTCACTATTCCATCATGCCGGCGCTTTTCCAACGATTCTCGGATTGACTGGAGTTTGCTACCAGATAGCTGTCTTCTCCCTGTTTCTAAAGAGCCCGACCTTTGTTCAAGTCAAAACTCTAGTTCGAGCTTCACCGAGAAATGGAGTAGTAGGGAGAGAGAGAGAAGTGTTAAGGTGTGAGGAGAATGAAATGGGGATGACCTCTTTATATAGGCGTAAAACCCGTGTATTAAATGGGCGAGATTTATTACTAGTATTAATATTGCCATAAATTATTGATATTAATTCTAATAATTAAATTTTGTATTAATTTCAATAATTTAATTTTGGTATTAAATTATTTGTATTAATTCCAATAATTTAATTTAGGTATTAAATTATTGGTATTAATTATAATAATTAAATATATATATTAATTTATGGCTATTTATGATAAGCCAGGAGGTCACCCATCCTCACACTACTCTAAGGCAAGCACACTTAACTTGAAAGTTCTTATGAAATGTAGTTCACCTAAACCACTTTGGTTTTTGTTTTCTAGTTTATCTTAAGTTTCTTTTCCAAGGTTTAATGAACCCTTTGGATCACCCGAAAGTCGTAAATTTCCATATTGCTTATTCCCAAATGTAAACCGGCTTGGTTTTTCTTATTCGGTTTGACCGGTTCTTTTCCCGGTTTTCCTTAACTAAAAAAAAATGCAGGTTTTACACGCTGGCTCTTCTCTAACGATCCTCTGAGTAATTGGAGACTACCACCGGGTAGCTGACTTCTCCTCGAGTATAAGGAATCTGACCATGCCTTCTTTGGCTCAGAAAAGACCCTATGTCGAAGCTATGGTTCAAGCTTTATCGGAAAACTGAGTAGCTGAGAGAGAGTTAGATTTTCAGGTGTGTGGAGGATGAATGGAGAGGGGCTCTTTATATGGGGAGCTCGGGGACTCTCCAGCCGTCCATTTGGCACCTTAATGATAGTCATTGATGTCCTAAAACATACCGAATGGAAATGTTTCTTCTTGATCGGTGCTGTTCGATTTTCTGGTGAGTGAGACGACACTGTTCCGAACCGGACCGGAGCGGTTCGAACTAGGTTCAACACTTAAACTGGCCAGTTGAGGCCCAATTCAACTGAGTTTTTCAAAATTAAAAATTTCTAAATTCATTCTCTATACAATGGTGGCCTCAATTCTCCAATTTTAATTTTCTAAGCCACCTAGAAAAATGAATTTAGCATCCGATTCAATAGTGGTTCAAATCGGTCCAAACCGGTTCAATCAGGTTTGGATCCAATTCACCTGAACCGGTCTGGTTTTCTCTCCCAAATTGTGCTAAGGTCCTTTTCCAAGGTTTTTATAACTCTTTGGGTCACTCGGGAGTTGTAAATTTCCCAATTTGATCATTCTCTAATGATTGGGGTTTGTGAACCAGTTCGGTTTTCTCACTCGATTTGACCGGTTCTTTTCCCGATTTTCCATAATTCCAAAGGGCAGGGTTTACAGGTTATATACCCTAGCTGGTACTCTGGTTATGGTGTCCTTCCTAGTAGTCCTTGGGTTCCCTTAGGGTGGTCCCAGTGTGTTTTGTTGCTTACTCTCCCTAAGAGAGGGGCATTCCTTCACAAAGTGCCCCACCTGTCCACATGCGAAACTGGACAAGCAGGCTCCCTCACGATATCTTTGGCATCTAGGACAGCAAGGGTTTCCTTGAGGTAAGGTGGGGATCACTCTTCTTGGGGTGGTGGTACGTCCTTCCTCTTTTGGAAACCAACCCTATTTCCTCATCTTAGACCATTTTGCTCCTTCCGTCCTCCATGACGGCCTTGGCCCTTGTCCACTTTTCGGTTCGCCTGTTCCATTCGGCGACGTCGGGTTTGTACCAGTTGCTCACATTCGTGAGCCATACTAATCACTGCTATTAGATCCGTGGGGCATCCTAGTACTCACATCTGGTCTCGTATGCCCATGTTGAGACCATCTACAAATCGTTGGCATATATTTGTCGGTCCGACCAGGTCAGGGGCAAAGGGTCTTATCTCATTGAACTTAGCTTCATACTCTGAAATAGAGTTAAGCCCTTGTTAGAGTCAGATGAAATCTTGCTTCTTCTCATTAATTAGATGCGGAGCCAAGTACTCTTCTATGTACCACTCCTCAAATTGTTCCCAAGTGGGGATGGTGGTATGCAGGCTCCTGTCATTATCCCACTATCTTTTTACACTAGCCTCCAGGAAATATTCTATCAGGATCATCATGTCTTCTGGTGAAATCCTGACTATCCCCATTAGCTTCTAGATGTTAGCCAACCATTCCATAGCAGCTCTAACATCTTTCTCTCCCAAGAAAGGCTTACATCCCAGTTGACAGAGAGTTTTGTGGTATTTAGGGATGTCAACTAGAGGAGGATTGTTAACAGAAGGGGGATTAGATTGTACTTCTTCAAGCTCAGCTCGAGAGTTTGTGTCCACTTAAGGAGCAAGGTTAGGCCATCCAAACACTCGAGTGAATTCCTTGTATAGTCTTTGATGTTTCAAGCTTAGTCTAGGTGGAACTCTCTGAGCTTCTCGGG
Source organism: Trapa bicornis (assembly GCA_030064425.1). Taxonomy (NCBI): domain Eukaryota; kingdom Viridiplantae; phylum Streptophyta; class Magnoliopsida; order Myrtales; family Lythraceae; genus Trapa; species Trapa bicornis. The sequence goes on from CM057746.1 coordinate 11,498,175, forward strand.
GAGTTTCCACAAGAAGGGGTTGTTGGGCAGTGTCACAAACTATGACTCTTGTTCTCTTGGTTCCTCTCTTGGGAGCCATCTAAAATTTTAAGATTTATTCCACTTAGTTACTATGTTATATAGTCTTGATAATGTACTTGAGGAAACAGGCTCTGATACCACTCAAGTTATCATGCCTCGACCCGGTTTGGTCGGATCCCCATGAACAACATGCCACTCTTGTGATCTATGAAGGGTTCCCCCCCTTTCTAAACCGCAAGGAGTAAGGCATCCTTTTTACTCGTGTCTTTCCTAGAATAACATTATACAAAATTGAGTAATTTAAATCAGACATATCTATCTTATTCTGAATTAGTAGGGTCTTTAGATAGGGTCTTTCCTCCATTACCTAAAAGGGGTAAGAAGGGAGGGGGTGAGTTCTACAACTCAGTGAGTGGGTGTTGGGAGTGAGTTTTTATAAAATCAGCTTTATTCAAAGTGTGCCAAAATCCTTATTTCTTTTAAGAAGGATCATTCCTCAAATTTTGGTTTTTCAAAACCTCTTTCCATTTTCCATTTGATGCGTTTAGAAACCAACACACACCCTTCATAAGGAAGGGAACACACATTCGCAAGTGCAACCCATCTACTGCACCCACTTGTGACTCGAAGCGTCTTTACCGGCCACCAAGATAGAAGTCCATCCACTTATACCCTAGGTTTGAGTGAATGTTCTCGACATTCGAACCTCATACCTAAAAGCAACTCCGTGTCCGTATGAGTACAAAGACCTCATCCCGACCCCACCTAGTCTCATGCGCAAGAAGATACTTTGAGCTTCCCGATTGACTGGAACGATAAACTGCCCTTATCTCCACCATGTTGTCCAATAGCCCTTAGGTCCCATCACTACTCCTCTTGGGTGTCTTGATGGTCCTGTACCATAAGTGCATGCACAAAACCACAATTTTCTCATATAGTCATTTATCTTTGGTGCCATTGGTCCAACGACTCCAATCCTCAACCCAGTCTGTAGCTATTTATTTGTCTAGGCCGATTCGTCAACTTGGCCCTGACGCACTGCTGCCAGTCCATAGAGTACTATCGGTCCTAACTCGGTATGATGACGAAATCACATAATCATTTCATTAGAAATTTTCATGGCTTTCATAACTCATGTTTGTTTACGAGCTCTTGCTCGTGCCCACTTGCCTTGGGCCCACTGCACGTGATTTTTCAAAACTTGGCATTTAGCCTCACAAATTCAAAAACAAAGGCTACTGGCCTATCTGAGCTGTTCCAGCTCCCATCAAGAAGGTCTTCCAAAGAGTTTAAGCATTGGCACAAGTCAGGAGAGAACACTTCTGACAAAAATATATTTTCACTTCATTCTACCAACCGGGTGTGATGATATTTACGCTTACAACCGGTAAGCAGGTTTCTCCATACTTCAAGGAAGTTCATCATACCAACAAGGTATATTTTCCTCTACTTACAACCGGTAAGTAGGTTTTGGCATAAATCGTCCATCACCCCAACTGGGTATGATGTTAAAGTCCCACTTACAAGTGATTTTTCATTTCTAAAGTGCTCTCCATCCCAACCGAGTATGATGTAAATATGCCCACTCACCCGATAAACATGACGTGTTCGTCCTCGGTCAATTTTTCCAGGTCTACGTGAGCTTTCTCTTGCTTGTACTCTAGTCACACTTGTCCCTACATGATTTGGGCAGCCTTATCAATTACAGTTTGGCATAAAAGGCTTGGCTCAAGAATTATCAATAAATTGCACTTAGGTCCCTAAAGTTCATTTCTCTTAACTTTAGGTCCCTAATGCCACCTTTTGCCCAATTTGAGTCCCACCTCAAAATTCTATTTGAGTCCTCATTTGACTCAAAATTGTATAAGGGGCTCAAGTTTTCCAAATTTCCAATTTGGTCCCCAAGTTTTAAAAAATTACCATTTTACCCCAACTTTCCAAAAATGGCAATTTGACCCCAAATATATCAAAAATTGACCAATTGGTCCTCCAACATCTTTTCCATGTCTAATTGGCTTTTAATTTTGGGAAATTGCAAAGAGGTCCCTCAATTTTATGAAATCCTCAATTTTCCCCAAAAATTTCCCCCAAAATTTCCCTTTCAAACTGACATTATTTGATTTCTTCAAATTGGCCATTTAATCAGGGTTATTTGCTCAAATTGAAGGTATGGATCACCTACACTTCCATATGATTCAATTAAGCTTTGAACCTCATCATTTGGGTCTAAATTGAGCTCAAATGGAGCTTCTCCGGAAAACTGTACGTAGAGAGAAAGATTCGAAAGTTTACCGTCGGAGGTGCAGCAGTCCGAGCTCTTGATCGGGATAGGTAGCTCTTGTCATGAGGTTCCTTATAGGATCAAGAATTGCAACAATTGATATTGAATTGAGGTAGAATTTTATCAGTCAAGATTAGCACTTTCTCTCTATAACTCCGATCTGCAATGACTAAGGAAGGCCAAATTGGCTTAACTTTCAGCTCTGTTGAGGTCGTGTGAGGGCTATGGGGGTGTTGGGAAGGCTTGGTTTGGCCAGAAAAGGGCTAAAATTGGCCGAATTCAGCTCGACCAAAATAGGGCAACTTCAGTCCATCGAAGTTGCTTCACTGTTTGATTATATCAACGCTTCTCTGTTGTTTCTCGATTCGAAAGGAAGGTGCTACCAGGTAGCTGACTTCCCCCGGAGTCTGTAGGACCCAACCTCGCCTTCTAAGGCTGAAAAAATGCCTATATCGGAGCTCTAGTTTGAGATTCGCCTTAAAATGGAGCAGTTGAGAGAGAATGGAGATTTCAGGTGTGTGGAGGATGAATGGAGAGGAGTTCTTTATATAAGGAGCTCGGGGAGCCTTTGCCCGACAACTTTCCTTTTTGGTTGAGCTTATCCTCGCCCTAAAATGGCCTGATCGAAGCCATTTTTCCTTCATCGATGTTATCTGTTTCTGAATTGAATGAACAGTGTGGTCATCTAAAGGAAGAAGATGACACTGTTTCAAACCAGATCGGACCAGTTCGACCGGGTTCAATGCGTAAATCGACCAGTTCAGGCCCGATTCATTCTAAAAATTTCTAAATTCATTCTCTATCTAATGGTGGCTTCAATTCCTCAATTTGAATATTTTAAGCCACCTAGAAAAATGAGTTTAGAAACCGGTTCAAACCGGTTTAATCTGGTACACCTTAAACTAGTCTGGTTTTCTCTTCCCATTTTTCCCAAAGTTCATTTCCTTGATGTGTATGACTCTTTGAGCCACTTGGAATTTGTCAATTCCCCAATTTACCCTTTCTCTATCGGTTAAGGTTCAAGAATCGACTCGATTTTCTCCTTTGAATTGACAGGTTCTTTTCTCGGTTTTCTTACCTATAAAGGGACGGGGTTTACAACTCTCCCCTCCTTTTAGTGGTTTTGTCCCCAAAACTAAGTCAGCATCCTTTGCATTAGGAATAATTTCCCTTGGTGTCAACTCGGGTTTTGCTTGACATGCTAACACTTTGGTTGTTCATTCACTTAACCCCTTTAAATCACGCACTTGAGGAATTTCTTTTCCTTTCCATCGTTTACTCACTCCATGGAGTTTATCATAACTAGGCATGTCTTACCCGCTAGTCGAAAGGTACATCCCTAGGTTCTCTTCCTCATCTGCTTAGGGCAAGATTCTTCCTCTTTAGGGTTCTTGTCCAGGATTTCAGGATTGGGATTTCCAAAATGCCCAATCATTCCCGTGTCTAGTTATTCTCATGTTCGTTGAAACCCTTAGCTCGGTGTTCCTTCAAGCGTTACGTACTTATTTTCACGGGTATCGGAGTATCACCTTTTTGTCCTATTTTGACCCTTCCTCCATCCGTTGTTTATTACAACTTTGGTCCAAGCTTTATGTTTGACCTTGTCATGCTTAACCAACTAACTCTTCCTTACTTAAGTCACCCCTTTTTTTTTCCTGGGACTATTGGGCTTACATGTACCTTTTAGCATGACATGTTCTAGAACCTGTATTCATCCATTAGAATTCTAGAACACTTTCTTGATGGTTATTCTCAACTTTCCACCCTTTCGGGGATTGTATAGCTTCATCTCTCTTTTCATCTGGTAGTATTCCTCGACTACCTTTACCATTATCCAATCATCCCTCTTACCTTTGACGTCATATCTTACATAACTATGTCGGTTTTTCCTTACCTATCCGTCCTCTCCCAACTTACTTATTGGGTTTTTCCAATTCCAATTTATTGGGTTTCCCGATGATTTACCAACACGTTAGAATTCTTCCCTTCTTAGGTCCTTCCTCATTCCTAGTGGCGTCCTTTCCTCAAGGACTTTCCCTTTCCTTAATCTACTCTTACTCGCTCGTGATCATTTCACAATTCTTTATTCCGAGTTGATCCCTTTTGATTTATGTGTTGATTGCTTTGTTTGGGGAGTTCCCTTCTAACGGTTTCGTTCTTTATTATGCCCCTCAAAGTAGAGACTTTCACCTTAGGAGCTACATGCTCAATCTTCTTACCATTCCTTTAAGTTTTATTTCTTCATTTCCACACACTCCATCCTATATTAGGGCATTTGCCCGCTTTGAATCCTTCCTCCTCTAAAATTCCATTACATCCCTTATTCCTTATCTGAGGAACTTCTAATTATTAGTCTTATTTCTTGTACTCCACCTTATGCCCAACCGTCCACTCCTTAGGCTCCACCAAGTGAGTGTGGAACACAACCAGTCTTGATGTAAGTGGTCATTTCCTTTAATCACTTCTTAACTGGAGGGTTTACCTCTCCAAGGTTTCTTAGATATGATTTCCTCTATTTCCTTTTCATGGGTAGTCCACCCCTTTCTTACTCGTACAACATCTTTTGATGTTATCCTTCTACTTACCCATTCCTTGGGTTTAACTTACTCTTTGAGTCCTCCTAATATGCTTCCCTTGGTTCTTTCACCTCAGCATACACTTCATTTGCAAGTTCATCTCCTCATCCCTCGTCACTTGGTTCCATTATCTCTTAGTTGAGACTTGTATTCCCCCCAGGGTTTCCTTCCTTGGAAGGATTCTTACTCTTTTCTCCAGGAATTTCCTTTTTGTTCCTTATCCTTCCTTCAAAGATCTCCTAATTATGGTTTGATTCCTTGCACTCCACGGTATGTCCATCCGCCCTTCAATGGTCCCTTCCAGGGGTACTTAGTAATATACATCCCTCCAGAGTTCCCTTTCCTAGCACACTTCTTCTCTTCTTCACCCTTACTATGTCCTTACCCTAGAGTTGTTGGAGGATGTTTTCCGCGTTTGCCCTTTCTAATGGGTTCTAGGTGTATTTCTCATGTACCTTACCTTTATTATTGTGGTATTCCTCTCTAGTTGACCTTCTTAAGAAGAAGTTTGAATTTCTTTCCTTTACCTTGCTATTTCTTGACCTCTTTGCGAATAGCTTACATAACCCGCTCCACAATTTTGGTCTTCAGTCTTTCCTGTCATCCGTGACTTTGGATTTTGGTAGTCGGCGTGGTTCTTAGGAGGTATTACCCCCAGTCCATGGAGTGTGGGACAGTCCATTTTTACCTGCCTTATTCCCCAATACCAATAACAAGTTATCTTAGTACATGTCCATAGTAGGGTTGGGTACTTATTAACTTAATGTCCCCATCGTCCACACTTGTAACAAGTTATTTCTTTGTGTGGACCGATGCGGTTCCTCCTTTACTTCAAGCATTGTAGGGTCTTTCTTAGGGATTGTTGGAGGTCCAGTGCTTCATTGTCCTTGAGTCTGAATACATTGAGAGTTTTTTTGTTAAGTCTTTTTGTCAAAGGATCACTCTAAGAGTCCTCCTAGATTTCTTAATTCCCTGATTTAGTTTCCTTAACTGGGATGGGATTCTCCCTAGTTTCTATGGTAGCATGGATTTGTTTGGTTACTTTTCTTGGGCCATCTTCCTAGTAAGGTCACATCATTTGAAAAGCAAGGTTTTAGGAATTTGGAGTACTTCATTAATAGAGGAGTACAATATGTTGGGGTTTTGACCCTATTAAATAAATGGTCACATAATAGATAGGGAGCTACGGGTTTCTTGATAAGCATCCTCCTTGATAAGGTTATATGCACATGCTGGAGTTCATGGCTTCATGCTTGGCTCCCTTCGTACTTAGGGCTGTGACCCTAACATATCCTGTCACCATACTCCTTGGTGATACTGGATATTTCCTCATTTGGTCCTTTGGGACTACTATTATGCCTCGGGCATTGGGAAGCTTCTAGGGTTGTCTTCCTACGAGGAAAAGGTGTTGAGTGGTGTTGGTGATGTCAGTTCTAGTTTTCTTGATTTCTCTCTTGGGAGCCATATGAAATTTTTTGAAACTTTCTCTTAGTTACTATCTAATATAGTCTTAATAATGTATTTGAGGAAACAGGCTCTGATACCACTCAAGTTGTCATGCCCCGACCCGATTTGGTCAGATCCCCATGAACAGCCTGCCACTCCCTTTAGTCCATGAAGGGTTTCACCCTTTTCTAGACCTCAAGGAGTAAGGTGTCCTTTCCCGTCTTTCCTAGAATAGCATTATACAAAACAGAATATCTTAAAACTGACATACATGTCTTATAGGGAGGGTTTTAAATTTGGTTTTTCTTTGATTACCAGAAAGGGGTAAAAGGGAGGGGGTGAGTTCTACAACTCAATGAGCGGGTGTTAGGAGTGTGTTTTCAAGAAAAAAACTTTGTTCAAACATGCCAAGATTATTGTTTCCATTTAGAGGAATCTATTCCTCAATTTCAGTTTTTAAAACATTTACCCTGCCAAGGGTGACATTTTCTTTCAAAAGGGTTTCCTCAATTTCAATTTCTTTTCCAAAACCTTTTTCCAAGGCTTACCATTCATTTTCCCAAGGATTCTCCAATCCTTTCCAAGTTTTTCAAAACCCTTTTTCCCATTTCCATATTTGGTGTGGTTAGCAAACAACACACACCCTTCATCAGGAAGGGTAACACACCTTCCCAAGTGTAGCCTGTCCACTGCACCCACTTGTGGCTCGGAGCATCTTTACCGACCACGAAGATAGAAGTCTGTCTACTTCTACCCTGGGTCGGAGTGGATGTTGTCAGCATCCGACCCTCAGGCCCGAATACCACTCCATCTCTGTATGAGGACAGAAATTTCATCCCGACCTCACCCCGGTCTCTTGCGCAAGAAGCTACTTCGGGATTCCCGACTAACTGGCATGATAAACTACCCTTATCTCCACCATGTCATCTAGTAGCCCTTAGCACCCATCATTACCCCTCTTGGGCATCTTGATGGTCCTGTACCTCAAGTTCATGCACAAACAATAATTTTTATATAGCCATTTTCTTTTGTGCCACTGGTCCAATGGCCCCAACCCTTGACCCGACCTATAGCTATTTGTCTAGGCTAGTCCGTTGACCTAGCCCTAATGTACTGCTACCAATCAATCGAGTACTATCGGTCCTAACTCAATACTATGGCGAAATCACACAATCATTTTATTAGAAATTTTCATAGCTTTCATAACTCAAGTTTGTTTACGAGCTCCTGCTCGTGCTCATTGGCCTTAGGCCTACTCACGTGATTTTCCAAAACTGGGCATTTAGCCCCATAAGTTTAAAAACCGAGTCTTCTGGACTGTCTAAGCTACTCTAGCTCCCATCAAGAAGGTCTATGATGTGAACCTCGCCAATATGCTGATGACACCCTACATCAAATATGGCAAGGCCCCAAGACTTTCATGACGCAAGTACAAAAAGATGAAAATATACCTTGTTTTTGTGAGAAACAAGGTATGAGATATGTAGATGCCACACCCAAATCCTTTAAGAAGAACTCTTAAAAAACCCTCGTGATAAGTCTTGATTTCTTGAATGCCACAGGAAAAAAATATGATAAGTTCAAAAGTTATTTCAAGAGTAAAAGAAGAAAAAACCTCACAAAATTGAATTTTCAAAGTGTATGCTCTAATGCTCTGGAATATGCCTTTTATAGGCACATATAACAAACAGATAACAAATGAATAGCCTAAAAACAAGGAAAAATGTATCTTATTGTTACATGTCAACCATATCTAATCTAAATATGTAGGGTATTTTAATAACTACTTTAAAAATATGAACTTAACTAATTAAATATCTAATATTATTATTTAATATCTTAAAGGATTTATTATATTAATAAATCTCTCCTTATTAATTGAATCTAGACCTTCTATTGGGCTTTTCTTGTGCTTTTCTATTGGGCTTCTACTTGAATTTTCTGCAATATATTTAATAAGCCCATATAAAGCATATTTGAATCTATTAGCCCTGAGTATTATGATTGGGCCCTCTTCTAGTCTCAAATGATCATTTATCCCATTTGGTGACAAACTGTTCAACTCCATTGCAAGTTCGATTGATTGGACTTGTAAATTTTTAGTCTCTTTAGTCGGATTCACATCATTCTCCCCCACTTGAAAATGATTTCTCCTCAAATCTTTTGTTCATTCATCACCTACATCAAAAGACATTAAATTAGAAATATTTATGCTATAGCTAACAGTATATTTATCAGATAACTTCCTGTTGTAATTATTACTAATGAGTTTTTATACTTTAAATGATCCCTCTAATCTAAGAAATTTTGATAGTTTTCTATCCATAAACCGTTCATTCCTCAAATATAGGCTAATCCAAATCCCTAGATAAAAAACAACCTTCTTGAAACTCTTGTTGGCTAGATCAATATTTTCTTGAGTCTACCATTTTCTATCCAATGAAATAAAACCATAGATAATCTTGAATGGTGATAACTTAATCACTGAATAAAAATAGCAATTATATGCAAACACAGCGTATGGTAAACATGTAGTTAAAAATAGAAGTTTTGTATCCAACAAAGTATTACAAGCAAAACTAAGCAATTTAGTATCAATGATTGTAAGCAAAACATACATTCCAAATAATGTATCAGCAACTACATTTTTCATACCTTACTTACACTTGATCACATAAGGAGAAGTATCAATGAATTCCACCCATCTTTCATTACGTTTATTCAACATGTGTTGCCCCTTGATGTGCTTAAGATATTCACGATTTGTGTGAATCTCAAACTCTTTCGGCCATAAATTATGCGAAATATGAATTGGCTAATCTCGAATTACCTTAATTTCATTGTTAATGCCAATCCCTTCAAAACTTATAACATATCTAAGAAATACAAGTTTACCCAAATACAATATGCAATTCTTCAATTTGGCAAACAACTAATATTTTCTAAAAACTTGTAAGGCAATTTTTAAATACCCTTCTTGTTTATCTAATTAATTATTGCATATTATTATTTTATCAAAATATATGTAAACAAAGTTAAAAGCACACAGGATATAATTTATTAACGTCATAAAAGTGTTAGATGAATTAGTCAAACAAAAAATTATAACCAACCATTCATATAAACCATGCTTTACTTTTAATGTAGTTTTCAACCCATAATTACCTTTTATTCGAATGTGAGAATATTAACTCTTGTAATCAAATTTTGAAAACAAACAATTTCCATGCAACTCATCTACCATAATATTTAATTGGGGAATAGGGTGAAGATACATTACCTTCATATTGTTGATTATTCGAAAATCAACACACTTTCGCCCAATTTTATCTTTCTTAGGCATTTGAACAACACCTAAAATCATGTTATCCTGTGCATATCCCAGCTTTTTCAAATTTATGATTTGGTGTTGAGTTTGATACTTGATTTCTCAAACAGGTGGCAAACTAGGAGTTATCTTCTTAAGAATGACATTCTTGAATTCCTACAGAAGAGAAATATTAATGCTCGGCAAATATCTGACAATATGATTAGTAAAATGTAAATCCTTGCACATAAGTATTGTAAGGATATGATATGAAATTATATCTCACTTAATCTCACTTTTTCTCTCCATAAAATTATTTTTAATCTCTTTTCTTTTTATTATGGCTTTTGTCTCTTCAATTTCAACTTTGATTTTTCTCTCTTCTTTTTCAATATTGCATTTTTTTCTCTTCCTCTTCAATCTTGGCTTTTCTCTCTTGTTTTTCTATTATTTTCTATTCATATGCCTTTTTCTTTTTTAATTGATCCTGAAAAACTTGTTGTAAAGTCAAAGATACAAGAGATATTGGTCTATTATTCATCACGAATGAGTACCTATATGTTAATTTATCATATGTAACTTGACAATCTAACTTCCGAGGTTCTCCCAATAGAATATGACATGCATGCATTGGTACTATATCACATAATATTTCATCTTGATATTTTTCAATAGAGGACACTATCACCTATTGGGTTACCTCGAGTTTGGATTGATCATTCAATATTTGAATTTGTTATGGATTTGGATGCTTCATTGTATCTAATGACAACTTCTCCACAAGCTCAGTGCTAGCAAAGTTAGTGCAACTTTCCCCATCTATGATAATAGAACAAACATTATTTTTCATAGAACAACGTGTATGAAATAAATTCTCACGTTGGTTGACCAAGATATCATTAATCCATGGTTTGTCCCAAGTAGTATGTTGATTAAAGAAATAGAGCTTGAGGTTGTCACAATTAACTTGGAGATCATCGAACTCCCCTAGTTCTTGTGGATCAAAGCATCGAGATCGACTGCTCCATGGTTGTTTAGTGGAAGTATGTTAATGTGAGTGTCATCTCACACCTTCCTCCAAACGATCAATTCACGTATGAAGTGACTCAAATTCAAACTTCACTATCTATTTTATTTCACTCTTCATTGCTTTCCACTATAGGTTTTGAATGGGCGGTATGAAACCTTCTTCTTTCATAGTGTTTCCTTGTCATTGGGCCTTATGATTCTACCAATTAGTAGAAAGAAAAGAACCTTGCAACTCTCCCTCACATGTTTCACTCACGCACTCGTGTTTCACACTAAAATGGCTTTTTTTGATAGATTCAAAACACTCTTGCCTTTTTCCACTCATTTGTCTTCTTTCAATCTTAATTGAACTTAAAAATAAATCATTTTTATGAAGTAGTTCAACTTGAGGAATAATAAAAAAAATCAATTAGGTTTTCAAAATATAATTCCAAAAGAATTTAAGTGAGATGTATGAATAGACTCAATTAGATAAGAAAGAAAAATGAAATTTAGATAAATAAGAAACTTAGATATAATGAAGTAATAAACTCAAATGGGTAATAAATAATAAGAAAACTCAGATAGAGCAGAATAAATATACTGAAATTAAGATAGAATTGTGTGCCTCTTTTTTTTTTACCCATTTTTTGTACAATTATGTTTGCTTTGTTTCTTCCTTTTGTTTGCTTTTTTTGCACAAATTTTTTTGGCTTTTTTATTTCTTTTTTTGCACCAACTGAAAAAAATATAGGTAGAAGAAGATGAGACCTTTTTTTTATTTTTTTTATAGAGAATAGAAATTGGTAGAGAAGAAAAAAATAGGAACCAAATATGAAAGATAGGATAAAACTTGTCGTACAACCGTGTGCTCTAATACCAACTAATGTGAAGCTCGTCAATATGCTGATGACACCCTGCACCAAATATGGCAAAACTCAAAGACTTTTATGAAATAAGTACGAAAAGATGAAAATATACCTTATTTATATGAGAAAGAAAGTATGAGATATGTAGATGCCACGCCCAAATCCCCTAAAAATAACTCTTAGAAAACCCTAGTGATAAGTCTTGATTGCTTGAATACCATAGGTAAAAACCTAATAAGTTCAAAAGTTATTTCAAGAGAGAAAGAAGACAAAACCTTACAAAATTGAATTTTCAAAGTGTCTGCTCCAATGCTGTGGAGTATGTCTTTTATAGGCACAACTGAATAGCATAAAAATAAGGAAAAATATATCTTATTGTTACATGTCAACCATATCTAATCTAAATATCTATGATATTTTAATAACTACTTTAAAAATCTGAACTTGACTAATTAAATATCTAATATTATTATTTAATATTTTAAAAGATTTATTATATTAATAAATCTCTCATTATTAATTGAATATGGACTTTCTATTGGGCTTTTCTTGTGCTCTTCTATTGGGCTTCTACTTGAATTTTCTGCAATCTCTTTAATAAACGCATATAAAGCATCTTTGAATTGTTTAGCCCTTAGTATTATGATTGTGCCCTCTTGTAGTCTCAAATAATCATTTATCCCATTTGGTGACAAACTGTTCAGCTCCATTGCATGTTCGGTTGATTAGACTTGTCAATTCGTAGTCTCTTTAGTCGGATTCACATTAGTCTCCCAAATAGTTTAAGCATTGACACACAATCAAGGGAGAACACTTCTAACAAAAATATATTTTCACTTCATCCCACCAACCAGGTGAGATGATATACCCGCTTACAATCGGTAAGCGGGTTTCTCCTTCCTTAAAGGAAGTTCATCACACCAACCAGGTATTATTTCTCCTACTTACAATCGGTAAGTAGGTTTTAGCTTAAATCGTCCATCACTCCAACTGTGTATGATATTAAAGTCCCATTTACAAGTGGTTTTTCATTTCTAAAGTGCTCATCATCCCAACCAAGTATGATGTTAATATGCCCACTCACTTGATAATCGGGACGTGTTCATCCTTGGTCGATTTTCCAAGTCTACGCGAGCTTCCTCTTACTTGTATTCCTGTCACACTTGTCCCTATACTATTTGGGCAGCCTTATCAATTACGGTTTGGCATAAAAGCCTAAGCTCACAAATTATCGATTAATTGCACTTTAGTCCCTAAAGTTCATTTCTCTTAACTTTAGGTCCCTAATGCTAACTTTTGCCTAGTTTGAGTCCCAAGATTTCCAAAATTCCCTTTTGAGTCCTCATTTTACTCAAAATTGTATAAGGGGCTCAAGTTTTCCAAATTTCCAATTTGGTCCCCAACTTTTCAAAAATTACCATTTTTCCCCTACTTTCCATAAATGGCAATTTGACCCCAAATATTTCAAAAATTGACCAATTGGTCCTCTAACATCTTTTTCATGACCAATTGGACTTCAATTTTGGGAAATTGCAAAGTGGTCCCTCAATATACAAAATCCCCAATTTTTCCCAAAAACATTTCCCCCAATTTCTCCCCTTCAAACTTACTGAATTTGATTTCTTCAAATTGGCCATTCAATTGGGGTTAATTGCTCTAATTGAAGGTATGGATCAATTCCTACACTTCCATACGATTCAATTGAGCTTTAGACCGCATCATTTGGGTCCGAATTTAGCTTAAACGGAGCTTCGCTGGAAAATTGTACGTAGAGAGAGAAAGCTTCAAAAGATTACCGTCGGAGGTGCGATGGTCCAGGCTCTTGATCAGGGAAGGTAGCTCTTGTCCTAAGTTTCCTTCTAGGATCAAGAATTGCTACAATTGATATCGAATTGAGTGAGAATTTTGTCAGTAACATTTAGCACTTTCTCTCTCTAACTCTAATTTGCAACGATTGAGGAAGGTCGAATTAGCTTACCTTTTAGCTCTATTGAGGTCGTATGAAGGTTGTGGGGGTGTTGGGCAGGCTTGTTTTGGCCGGAAGAGGCTGAATTTGGCCGAAATCAGCTCGGCCAAAATAGGCCATCTTGGGTCCGTTAGTGCTGCTTCACTGTTTGATTACGTCGGTGCTTCTCCGATGGTCCTCAGCTCGAAAGGAAGATGCTATCATGTAGTTGACTTCCTCCAGAGTCTAAAGGACCCAACCACGTCTTCTGAGGTTGAGAACTTACATTATGGCTTTCTCGAGTATTTGTTCGTTAACTGCCTTGCCTCCACCATTTGTTTGGTCTAAGTTTCTTAGTAGCTGTTTCTCGAGTCCTCCTATCCTTAAAATCCATCTCACTGACCTTTTTAGGGTGTAGTCCCTTCTACTTCCCGGTCTTCCTTAGGTGTCATTTGTTCCCTGTAACTATCTTGTTGTAACGACTTGCTTTCTCTTGTCCTGTTGGTCCGAACTTCCTATTTGACATAGTTACTTTTTCCAAGGTGATTTATTCCTGTAATCCCAATACGTCCCATTTTTCATCAAATGTTCGTCTTGTCTTCTCTTGTGGATGCACTCCTTTCTTTGCTCCTAAATTGTTTGGATTTTCTTCCTAAAGGGGGAATTCTCTTCAGTTATCCTTTGTTCCATTTGTGGTTTTATGGATGTCCTACCTTTACCCCTTTTTCCTTCTTACCACTTTGCTAAGATTTTGAAGAGTTTCCTCTTATCTGTGGTTGCAAATGGAATCACGTTTCTTGGGATGGTATCCCTTTCGAATTTCCTATAGTTGTGGGGTGTTTATTCTTGGAAAATATTGTCCTTGACTCCTGGCGATGTGGGACAGTTTTTCACTTCGTGTCCTATTCCCCTCTAGGTTAACTTGATTCCTGTCCTTTGTAGGGTTAGGCACTTCTCCACGCAGTGTCCCTATCATTCATGCTTGTAATTACATGAACATAAGTGGTTCCTCTTGGCGTTTTCTTGGGAATTGTTAGTTTTGGTGCTCCTTCATCCTTAAGTCTGGATACCGTGGGAGTTTTTTTTTTCCTTTTTGGAGTCTTCCTTGAAGATCACATCATTTGAGGGACAGGGTTTTTAGGAATTTGGAGTACTTCATTAATAGAGTAGTACAGTATGTTAGAGATTTTGGCCTTATTATAGAATATGGTCACCAAATAACTAGGGAGCTACGAGATTCTTGGTAAGCATCCTCCTATATAAGGTTATATGCCCCATTTTATGGCTTCACGCTTGGCTTCCTTTATACTTAGAGTTGTGACCTCAATAGGTCCTGTCACCATTCTCTAGGATACTTTCTCATTTGCTCTTTTGAGATTCCTGCCTTGCTTTAGGCATTTGGGAAGCTTCTAGGGCTGTCTTCCTATGAAGATAAGGTGTTGAGTAGAGCCATTCCTAGTTTTCTTGGTTCCTCTCCTAGGAGCCATCTGAAAATTTTACGATAAATCCTATTAGTTACAATATTTTATAGTCTTGATAATGCATTCGAGAAAACAGGCTCTAATACCACTCTAGTTGTCACGCCCCAACCCAGTTTGGTCGGATCCCCGTGATCAACCCGCCACTCTCCTGGTTTATTAAAGGGTTTCCCCTTATCGTAAATCGTAAAGAGTAAGGCGTCCTTTAACTTGCACCTTTTTCCTGGAATAGCATAATCAAAACTGTATAAAATTTAAAACTTTACATACCTGTCTTACAGGCATCTTAGTTGACAGTCTTTAAGGGGGGGCTTTTCGGGATTTCCTGAAAGGGATATAAGGGAGGGGGTGAGTACGACTACTCAATGAATGGGTTTTTAAAAGCTTTTGACTTTTAAGAAAAACATTTATATGGAGTGTGCTAGACTCCTTTGTTTTCAAAAATCCCATCATTTAAAAATTTGGATTTTTCCATTATTTCTTAGTTACCACGGTGTGTCATCACCCAACACACATCCTTCATCATGAAGGTTACACACATTCGCAAGTCAGTATCACTACTAAACCCGCTAGTGGCTTCGGAGCGACTTTTCCTGCCACCCGGATAGAAGTACGACCACTTCTACCCTAGGAATGAGTGGATGTACGTGACATCCTACCCACAATCCCGAAATCACTTCTTCATGTCCGTATGAGGACAGAGACCTAATCCTGTCCCCACCTCGGTCTCATGTGCTTCGTGCTACTCTAGATTTCGCACAGACACTTGGAACGACGAACTGCCCTTATAGCCACCAGGTCGTCCAGTGCCCTTAGGACGCATCACTACCCCTCATGGGCGTCTTGATGATCCCGTATGCACAGTGCATGCACAAACAATGTTTTCTTATATTGCCATGTAATATGTGGTGCCACTAGTCCAACAGCCCCAATTCTCAACTCAACCCGCAGCTGTTTGTCTTGACTAGTCCGTCGACCTGTCATGTCGCACTGTCGCTAGTTGACTGAGCATGTCGGTCCTATCTTGGTACCATGGCCAAACAATTCACTTATTAAGTTTTATGGCACATATATCATGTTCGTTTACGAGCTCCTACTCGTGCCAACTGGCCTTGGGCCCACTGTACGAGATTTTCAAAATCGGGCATTTAGCCCCCAAGTTCCAAAACCGAGGCCCTTGGCCTATCAGAGCTATTCGAGCTCCCGTCGAGAACGTCTCCCAAATAGTTTAAGCATTGGCACACAGTCAGGGGAGAACACTTCCGACAAAATAGGTTTTCACTATCCATTATACCAACCGGTATAAGGACATCTCCGTTCATAACCGATGAATGGGTTTTCAACTTCCTTCGAGGAAGTCACATCATACCAACCGGGTATGATCTACTTATAACCGGTAAGTAGTTTTTTATCGCATAATTTTCACATCACTTTCTCTAAGTGGTGATGATTAAAATTTCATTAAACACTGGGTTTTTATACCGAGATACTTATCATCCCCTACCGGGTATGATATAAAATTTCCACTCACAACTGGTAAGTGGTTTTTATCTTTAAGTTGTGCTCATCATCCCAACCGGGTATGATGTTAGTAAACCCACTCACCCGTTAATGCCGTGAATTCCACTAGACTAGTTCTTTGTATTCACGCGAGCTTGTCCTTGTTGGCGTTCCCGATATTTAACGTTCCTACACGATATGAACAACCTTGTTCATTATTACTCGGCATAACAGCCTTCATTCATTAATGAATGAGAAAACCCAAACTTTTAGTTATTTGCAATTAGGTCCCTAAAGTTATTTCTCTTTAACTTTAAGTCCCTAATGTCGGTTTTTCCTCAAATTGAGTCCCGTAACTTTTAAAATTTATCGTGGGACCTCAATTTATTCAATTTTACCAAAAAGTGGTTTAATTTTCCAAATTTCCAATTTGGTTCCCCAATTTTTCCAAAATTACCATTTTGCCCTTCTTTCACAAAAATGGTAAGTTTTTCCCAAAATTTTCAAAATTTCTCAATTGGTCCTCCAACATTATTTTCATGCCCAATTGACCCTCAATTTGATAAAATTGTATTTTGGTCCCTTTGAATTTCGAAAATCCCCAAATTTTCCCCCAATTTCAACTCTACAACACTACCGTATTTGATTTCATCAAATTAACCAATCAAACACTTCTAATTATTGAAATTGGAGTTGAAATTGAGTTCTTGTATGTTCATACGATTCTAAGAGACTTTGAATCACAGATTTTAACATCGGAATGAACTCAAATGGAGCTTTGCCGAAAAACAGACTATAGAGAGAGAAAGCTTCGATTACTCACCGGTGAAGGCACGACAGTCCGAGCTTTCGATATGGGCAGATAGGTTTCATCCTGAGGTTCATCCTAAAATCAAGTATTGTATCAATTGATGTGGAATTGGATTAGAATTTCGTCATTGAAATTCGGTCGACTCTCTCTCTAGCACCGATCGAAAATTATAAAGGGGAGCTGAATTGGCTTACCTTTCGGTCCTAATTCGGTCGTGGAAAGGCTGAGGAAGTGTTGGGAGGGCTTGGTTTGGCTTGAGAAGGGCTTGAAATGGCCGATTTCAGCTTGGCCGAAATAGGGCAGCTTCGGTCCGCCGGAGTTGCTTCACTATTCCATCATGTCGGCGCTTCTCTAACGATTCTCGGATTGACTAGAGTTTGCTATCAGATAGCTGTCTTCTCCCCGGTTCTAAAGAGCCCGACCTTTGTTCAAGTCGAAGCTCTGGTTCGAGCTTTACCGAGAAATGGAGCAGTAGAGAGAGAGAGAGAGAAGTGTTCAGGTGTGAGAAGAATGAAATGGGGATGACCTCTTTATATAGTCGTAAAACTCATGTATTAAATGGGCGAGATTTATTACTAGTATTAATATTGCCATAAATTATTGGTATTAATTCCAATAATTTAATTTCGGTATTTTTGACCGAAATTTCGGGTTACAAAAAATAATACTTCCTAGGAGGTCACCGATCCTCACACTACTCTCAAGTAAGCACGCTTAACTTTGAAGTTCTTATGAAATCTAGTTCACCTGAACCAATTTGGTTTTTTGTTTTCTAGTTTGTTTTAAGTTTCTTTTGCAATGTTGAATAAATCATTTGGATCAACCGAAAGTTGTAAATTTTCATATTGCTTATTTCCAAATGTAAACCGATTTGGTTTTTCTTATTCGGTTTGACCGGTTCTTTTCCTGGTTTTCCTTAACTCAAATGTGCGGGGTTTACAGAACTCTTTGCAATTTCCCAAAATTGAAGGCCAATTAGCCATGAGAAAGATGTTGAGGGACCAATTGGTCAATTATTGAAACATTTGGGGTCAAATTCACATTTTTGGAAAGTGGGGGCAAAATTGTAAATTTTGAAAAGCTGGGGACCAAATTAGAAATTTGGAAAACTTGAGGCTCTTATACAATCTTGAGTAAATTGAGGACTCAAAGGGGATTTTGGAGGACTTGGGACTCAATTTGGGGAAAAGTTGGCATTAGGGACCTAAAGTTAAGGAAAATGAACTTTAGAGAACTAAGTGCAATTAATTAAAAATTTTGAGCCTAGACACTCATACGTGAGAAAACGATAGTTGTTATACCAAATCTTAACTGATAAGGATGCCCAAATTATGTAGGAACACAAGAGACCTGAACACTAGCAAGGATAAGCTAGCGTGGAGTCGGAAACTGACTAGAGACAAATACGTCACGATCATCAGTTGAGTGGGCATACTTATATCATACCTGGTTGGGATGTTGAGCACTTTAGAAATGAAAAACCACTTGTAAGTGGGATTTTAACATCTTACCCGGTTGGGGTGATCAGTGATTTAAGCTAAAAACCTAATTAATGGTCGTAAGTAGAGATAATCATATCTGGTTGGTATGATGAACTTCCTTGAGGAAAGGAGAAACCCATTTATCGGTTGTAAGTGGAAATATCATCACACCCGGTTAGTGTGATGAAGTGAAAAATATACTTTTTGTCAAAAGTGTTCTCCCCTACCTGTGTGTCAATGCTTAAAAGATTTGGAAGACCTTCTTGACGTGAGCTAGAACAGCTCAAATAGGCTAGATGCCTCATTTTTTGAACTTTTGGGGCTAAATGCTCGGTTTTGGAAAATCATGTGCAGTGGCCAAGGTCAGTGGGCACGAGCAGGAGCTCGTAAATAAATTTGAGTAAAGGAAACCCATGAAAATTCTAATGAAATTGTTATGTGATTTCGCCATGGTACCGAGTCAGGACCAATAATACTCAATGGGATGGTGGCAGAGCGTTAGGGTCAAGTTGATGGACTGGCCTAGACAAACAGCTGTAGGTCGGATTGAGGGTCGGGGCTGTTGGACCATTGGCACCAAAGATAATGGCTATATGTGAAAACTATTGTTTGTGCATGCACTTGTGGTACATGACCATCAAGACGCCCAAGAGGGGTAGTGTCACGCTCTGACCCGGTTTGGTCGGATCCCCGTAATCAACCCGCCACTCTCCCAATTTATTAAAGGGTTTCCCCTTGTTATAAACCATAAAGAGTAATGCTTCCTTTAAACCTACAATTTTCCTAGAATAACATAAATTAAAACTATATAATATTTTAATTTTATCATATATGTCTCCCAGGCGTCTAGGTTAATGGTCTTTAAGGGTAGACATTCCAGAATTTCCTGAAAGGGATGTAAGGGAGGGGGTGAGTACGACTACTCAGTGAATGGGTTTTCAAAAATTAACTTTGAGGAAAAGAATTGTATTGGAGTGTGCTAGACTCCTTTCTTTCAAAAATCCTTTCATTTAAAAATATTGGGTTTTACCACCATTTCCTTATTTAATCATGGTGTGTCATCACCAACACAAATCCTTCATCATGAAGGTCAAACACACATTTGCAGGCCAGCACGTCCATTGAACCTACTTGTGGCGTCGGAGCGACTTTATCGGCCACCTTGATAGAAGTACGTCCACTTCTACCTTGAGAATGAGTGGATGAATGTGACATTCAACCCTCAATCCTAAAATCAATTCTCCATGTCCGTGGGAGGATAGAGACCTCATCCCGTCCCCACCCCGGTCTCATGCGCTTGGTGCTACTCCAAATTTTGCACGGTCACCTAGTACGACGAACTGGTCGTCCAGGGCCCTTAGGATGCATCACTACCCCTCATGGGCGTCTTGATTATCCCGTAATCATAGTGCATGCACAAACAGTATTTTCTTATCATGCCATGTAATCTATGGTGTCATTAGTCCAATGGGCCCAATCTTCAACTCAACCTACAACTGTGTGTCTTGACTAGTCTGGAGATTGGTCATGTCGCACTGCCACCTGTTGACTGAATATGTTAGTCCTATTTTGGTACCATAGCCACACAATTCATTTATTAATGTTTTATAGCACATATCTCATATTTGTTTACGAGCTTCTGCTCGTACCCACTGGCCTATGGCCCACTTGTTCGAGATTTTCAAAACCGGGCATAATAGCCCCCAAGTTCATACGATTCTCTAGTAATTTGAAATGCAAGTTTTAACATCGAAATGAACTCAAACGGAGCTTCACTAGAAAATGGACTATAGAGAGAGAAAGCTTTGATTACTCACCGGTGGGGGCGCAACGGTTTGAGCTTTCTATCTAGGTAGGTAGTTCTCCTCTTGAGGTTCTTCCTAGGATCATGAAAGACATCAATTGATGTCATATTGGATTAGAATTCTGTCATTGAAATTCAGCCGACTTTCTCTCTAACAGAGGGGAGCCAATTTGGCTTACCTTTCTGTCTTAATTCAGCCGTGGGAGGGCTGAGGAAGTGTTGGGAGGGCTTAGTTTGACCTGAGGAGGGCTTGAATTGGCCGATTTCAACTCAACAAAAATAGGGCAGCTTCGGTCCTCTGGAGCTGCTTCACTGTTCGATCACTCCGGCGACTCTCGGAACGAATGGATGTCACCACCATGTAGCTGACTTCTCCCTGGTTCTAATGAACCCAACCTCACCTTCTTTGGCTTAGAAATGACCCTATATTAGTGCTCTGGTTCGAGCTTTACCGGAAAACTAAGCCACTAAGAGAGAGTGAGCTTTTTAGGTGTGGAGAGGATGAATGGAGAGGGGCTATTTATATAAGGAGCTCGGGGACTTGTCGATCGTCCATTTGGTACCTTTATGACAAAAATTGATGGCCTGAAATGTATTGAACGGAGATGTTTCTTTTTCGTCGGCGTTGGTTCGATTTTCTGGCAAGTGAATAGTACTGTCATCTGAAGGAAGAAGACAACACTATTCCGAACTGAACTGGACTAGTCCGAACTGGTTCAAAGCTTAAACCAGCCGGTTCACCCCTCATTTTACCAAAATTTTCAAATCTAAAAATTTCTAAATTTATCTAAATTCATTTTCTATCCAATGGTGGCTTCAAATCTCGCATTTGAATTCTTTAAGCCACCTAGAAAAATGAATTTAGAATCTTGTTCAATAGTGGTTCAAATCGGTCCAAACCCGTTCGGATCCGGTTCATCTGAACCAGTTTGGTTTTCATCTCCAATTCCTTCTCAAGTGCATTTCCATGACTTTTGGGACTCTTTGGGTCACTTGGGATCCATAAATTTCCCGGTCTACCCTCTCTCTATCGATTCATGTTCATGAGTCGATTCAGTTCACAAACTGGTTCTATTCGGTTCGGACCCAATTCACTTGAACCGATCCAATTTTTCTTCCCCAATTCGTCCTAAGGTTCTTTTCCAAGCTTTATGGACCATTTTGAGTCACATGGGAGTTGTAAATTCGCAATTTGCCCGTTTCCTAATAATCGAGCTTGTAGTCTGATTCAGTTTTAAAATTCGAAACTGACCGTTTCTTTCCCCGATTTTCTCATTTTCAAAGGATGGAGTTTACAACTCTCCCCTCCTTTGAGGGGATTTATCCCCAAAACAATTACACATTAAATAATTGAGGGTAACTATCCCTCATCATACACTCAATTTCCCATGTCTCTTCCTACACGAGTCCATTCTACCACAACACCTTGACCATAGTAATTTTCTTGTTCCTCAAATTCTTGTCTCTCCAATCGATGATTCGTATCGGCTCTGTATGATAGGTCAGATTCTCTTTTAGTTCCATTGGAGGTCGGTCCAATACATGACTAGGATCAGGCTGATATTTCCGAAGCATTGAGATATGGAATACATCATGTATTCTCTGCATGTTAGGAGGTAGTTCCAATTTATAAGCTACCGGTCCTATCCTTTGAATGATGGGATATGGACCGATATATCTTGGTTTCAACTTTCCTCTTTGCTGGAACCTAAGTATTCCCCTCTAGGGGGACACTTTGAGGAACACTTGATCTCCTACATCGAACTTCAAATCTTTCCTTTGATTGTCTGCATAACTCTTTTGCCTATCCTGAGCAGTCTTAAGACAACTCCTTATTAATTTTATCCTCTCGGTGGCATCCTCAATTATTTATGCCCTTTCTATTTTCCTTTCTCCCACTTCTTCCCAAAATACAGGGGTACGACATGGTCGCCCATAAAGGGCTTCATAGGGAGCCATCTGAATACTGGCCTGATAACTATTGTTGTAAGTGAATTCCATCATACACAAGTATTCCTCCTAGTTTTTATTCATGGTAAGTACGCATACTCTCAACATGTCTTCTAAGGTTTGGATGGTTCGCTCCGATTGACCATCTATCTGTGGGTGAAATGTCGTGCTCATATGAAGCTTAGTCCCCGTGGCATTTTGTAAACTTGGCCAAAGCCTGAAGGTAAATCTTGGATCTCTATTCAATACTATATTCACTAGGACACCATGGAATCTTATGATTTCCTTCATGTATAGGACGGCCAGCTGTTCTACCATGTCTGTCACTTTTATAGGAAGGAAATGTGTTGATTTGGTCAATCTATCCACTACGACCCAAATTGCATCTCGGCCCCTTTTGGTCACCGGTAAGCCCGTGATGAAGTCCATGGTGATGTGCTCTCATTTCCACTCCGGAATTGATAAGGGTTGTAGTAGTCCTGACAGTTTTTGATGTTCTGCTTTTATTTGTTGACAAGACAAACATCGGGCTACAAATTCCGCAATGTCCCTCTTCATACCCTTCCACCAATATCCTTGTTTGAGGGTGCAATACATCTTAGTATTACCTGGATGCATAGCATACACCGAATCGTGTGCCTCTTCTAGATTTAATCTTTTCAACTCCTTATCTTGAGGCACACATACCCTACTCTTATAGGTTAGTACTCTATCACCTCGCACGTCGTAGTCTAGTTTTCTTTCTTTGTTTACCAGATCCAAATAAGACTGGAGTTCTTTATTGGTCCTTTGTTGAGCCTTAATATGCTCGGTTAGAGTAGGTCTTACCACCACATTCATCACCAAGCATTTTTCCTGCTTGTCTATCCTCAAATCCACCTCTATCCTTCCAAATTGTTGTAACATGGGTAGGTAACTTGTCTTTACTTGTGCCGCCTCAGTTTGG
The DNA here is from genome assembly GCA_030064425.1 of Trapa bicornis. Lineage (NCBI taxonomy): Eukaryota > Viridiplantae > Streptophyta > Magnoliopsida > Myrtales > Lythraceae > Trapa > Trapa bicornis. The sequence continues at coordinate 11,521,598 of CM057746.1, forward strand.
TACTTCCGACTTAAGGCATCTACTACCACATTAGCCTTTCTAAGGTGATATTCTATCGTAAGATCATAATCCTTCACCAATTCCAGCCATCTCCTCTGATGGAGATTTAACTCCTTCTAAGTTAAAAAGTACTTAAGGCTCTTGTGATCTGTGTATATCCTACACTTAACCCCATACAGGTAGGGTCGCGATATCTTTAGGGCAAACACTATTGCAACAAATTCCAAATCACGAGTCAGATAATTTCTCTCATGTACCTTCAGTTGTCGCGAGGCATATGCGATAACCTTCCCCTGTTGCATTAGTACACAACCAAGCCCTTGTCTAGAGGCACCACTATAGACTGTGTACTCTCCTACATTAGGATCAGGTAAGGAGAGTATAGGTGCAGTTATTAGTCGAGTCTTTAACTCTTGAAAAGACTTCTCATAACACTCATCCCATTTATATTCAACTTCCTTCCTGGTGAGTCAAGTTAGCGGAGCTACTATTTTAGAAAAGTCTTGCACAAACCATCAATAATATCTTGCCAATCCCAAGAAACTTCTTATTTCTGTAGGATTCCTTGGAGCTTTCCAATCTGATATGGTTCCCACCTTAGTCGGATCCACGTCCTTAGATACGATGTGCCCTAAGAATCCTACCTCTTGCAGCCATAACTCACACTTGGAAAATTTTGCATATAATTGGTTTAACTTTAATATTTCCCATGTAGTTGCCAAATGCTCTTCATGTTCTAACCTGGTTCATGGGTATATAAGGATGTAATCTATGAATACTATCACGAATCTGTCCAAATGAGGTTGGAACATGCGGTTCATTAAGTCCATGAAGGTCGTAGGGGCATTTGTTAATCCAAACGGCATCACTTTAAACTCATAGTGTCCATATCTGGATCTAAATGTCGTCTTAGGGATGTCCTCTTCTCTAATCCTGAGTTAGTGATAGCCTGGCCGAAGGTCTATTTTAGAGAAGTAAGCTGCTCCCTTTAATTGGTCAAACAATTCGTCTATCCTTGGGAGTGGGTATCAATTCTTGATGGTGACCTGCTTCAGCTTTCTATAGTTGATGCACTGTCTCATGCTTCCATCCTTTTTCTTTACAAATAGAACAGGAGCACCCCATGAAAACTAACTTGGACGTATAAAATTCTTTTCCAAATAATTCATCCAGTTGTTCCTTTAATTCCTTCAGCTCTGCTGGAGCCATGCGATATGGGGCCTAGGATATGGGGTTTGTTCCTGGGGTTATTTCTATAGTGAACTCCACTTATCGATTTGGAGGTAGTCCGGATAGCTCTTCTGGAAAAACCTCTAGATAATGTCTGATTATCGAAATGTCTTCTAGTTCCTTTTCTTTGGACTTCTCGCCTACAACCATGGCCAGAAAGGCTGTACAGCCTTTCTGTATCATCCTTTGAGCTTTCAAGTGGGACACCAATTGTACTTCACCTTTCCTTCTCTCTCCCTAGAACTTTAGTCCTTTTATTTTGGAAGTGTTGAAAGTTACCGTCTTCCTTCTACAGTCCATCCTTGCTTGATGATTACTCAGCCAGTCCATTCCCAGAATTACTTCAACCTCCCTTAGGGGTAATAAGATCATGTCAGCTTCATGTTTGATTCCTCCAATTCTTATCTCACATCCCTTTAATTGTTTATTCATGTTTAAACCTTCTCCTAAAGGGGTAAGGATGTTAAGGCTTTGTAATAGTGGAGTGAGCTCTAGGGGTACTTTTGAAACCAACTCTTCCTTGATAAATGATCTCTCTGCTCCGGAGTCAAAGAGGGCATAGACTTCTTGTTCCCATAGTTGTATATACCCTGATTTAAGAAACATATGGTTTAGAAGGAATTTTCTTTTATTAAATCATAAGATATTTAGTTTACATGACTTCTTTGGACAAATTTGTAGGGTTCTAGGATGTACCCGCTACAGTGCTAGGGTCTCCACTAGCCTCCTCCTACGTGAGGTTCTATACTCTAGCTAGTACACTTATTGTAGCTTCTATTCTGAGGTTTCTAGGATTCCCTTGAGGTGGTCCAAGAGTATTCCTCTATCTGTTCTCCCTAAGGGTGGGACAATTCTTTACGAAGTGTCCCACTCGTCCGCATGCGAAACAGGTATGGCATGGTCCCTTATGGTTTCTTTGGCACTTTGGGCAGCGAATGTTTCCTTGGGGTAAAGTAGGGACCATTCTGGGAGGAGGTGGTGGCATGCCCCTTCTCCATTGAAATACCATTTTGTTTCCTCCTCTTGGGTCGGTATATTCTTTCTGTCCTCCTTAAAGGTTTGGATCCTTATCCCCCTTTTCTAGTTGTATGCTCCACTTGACGGCATCAGGTTTGTACTAGTCGCTCACATTCGTGAGCCATACTAATTACAGCTGCCAGGTCTGTGAGGTGTCCTAGTACTCCCATACGGTCTCTAATGTTCATGTTGAGACCGTCCACAAACCTCTAGCATATGTCAGCTGGCCGAACTAGGTCGGGAGCAAAGGGTCTTAACTCGTTGAATTTTGTTTCATACTCTGATATGGAGTTAAGCCCTTGCCAAAGCCGGATGAACTCTTGCTTCTTCTCATTTATTAGGTGGAGTGCCAGGTACTCCTCCAAATACCTCTCCTCAAATTATTCCCATGTGGGGGTGGTGGTATGTAGGTTTCGGACATTGTCCCACCACCATCTAGCGCTTCCTTCCAAGAAGAATTCCATCAGGATCACCCTATCCTTTGGTGGTATCCGGATAGTTCCCATCAACTTCTTGGTATAGGCCAACCAATCCATGGCGGTTTTAGCATCCTTTTCTCCAAGGAAAGGTTTATATCCTAGTTGTTGGAGGGATATGAGATTTCTAGGAATGTCCGTTGGAGCGGTTGGATTAACAGGGGGAGGGTGGGATTGTACTTTGTCTAGTTCAACCCGTAAGTTGGTGTCCGCCTCAGGTGTGAGGTTTGGTTGGCCAAATACACATGTGAATTCCTCACACAATCTTTGATGCTCCCTACTAAGTCCAGGAGGAGTTGTCTGGGCTGCTCTGGGAGTTTCTACAGGTAGGGGTGGTTGGGCGGTGTTGGACACGACATCCCTAGTTCTCTTGGTTCCCTTCTTTGGAGCCATTTATGTAAAATTTTAAAATAATTTCTATTAGTTAGTATATTTTATAGTATTGATTATGTATTCAAGGAAATAGGCTCTAATACCATTAAAGTTGTCACGCCCCGACTTGGTTTGGTCGGATCCCCATGATAAACCCGCCACTCTCCCGGTTTATTAAAGGGTTTCCCCTTGTTATAATTCATAAAGAGTAATGCTTCCTTTCAACCTGCAATTTTCCTAGAATAACATAAATCTAAACTGCATAATATTTTAATTTTATCATACCTGTCTCGTAGGCGTCTAGGTTAATGGTCTTTAAGGGTAAACTTTTCAGAATTTCCTAAAAGGGATGTAAGGGAGGGGGTGAGTACGACTACTCAGTGAATGGGTTTTCAAAAATTAACTTTGAGGAAAAGAATTGCATTGGAGTGTGCTAGACTCCTTTCTTTCAAAAATCCTTTCATTTAAAAATCTCAGATTTTACTACCATTTCCTTATTTAATCACGGTGTGTCATCACCCAATGCACACCCTTCATCATGAAGGTCAAACACACATTCACAGGCCAGTACATCCACTGAACCTACTTATGGCCTCAGAGCAACTTTACTGGCCACCTAGATAGAAGTACGTCCACTTCTACCTTGAGAATGAGTGGATGTACGTGACATCCGACCCTCAATCCCGAAATCAATTCTCCGTGTCCGTATGAGGATAGAGACCTCATCCCATCACCACTCCGGTCTCATGCGCTTGGTGCTACTCCAAATTTTGCACGATCACCTGGTACGATGAACTGACCTTATACAAACCAGGTCGTGCAGGGCCCTTAGGACACATCACTATCCCTCATGGGCATCTTGATAATCTCGTAATCATAGTGTATGCACAAACAATATTTTCTTATCATGCCACGTAATCGGTGGTGCCATTAGTCTAACAGACCCGACCTTCAACACAACCTACAGCTGTTTGTCTTGATTGGTCCAGAGACCGGTCATGTTGCACTGCCACAAGTTGAGTGAATATGTCAGTCCTATTTTCGTACCATAGCCAAAAAATTCATTTCTTAAAGTTTTATAGCACATATCTCATGTTTGTTTACGAGCATCTGCTTGTGCCCACTGCCTATGGCCCACTTGTTCGAGATTTTCAAAACAGGGCATAATAGCCCCCAAGTTCCAAAACCGAGGCCCCCGGCCTATAAGAGCTATTCGAGCTCCCATCGAGAAGGTCTCCCAAATCATTTAAGCCTTGGCACACAGTCAGGGGAGAGCACTTTTGACAAAATATGTTTCCAATTGTCCATTATACCGACTGGTTATAAGGACATCTCCGCTCATAACCGATGAACGGGTTTTCAACTTCCTTCGAGGATGTTTCATCATACCAAATAGGTATGATCTACTTACAACCGATAAATAGTTTTTTTCGCATGATTTTCACATCAGTACTCTAAGTTATAATGTTTAAAATACCACTTAGTAGTGGGTTTTCATTTCGAGGTACTTATCATCCCCAACCGGGTTAGATATTAAATCCCACTCACCCGTTAATGCAGAGAATTCCACTAGACTGGTTCCTTGCTGGTGTTCCTGGTACTTCATGTTCCTTCACGACATGAATATCTCGATTCATCACCTCTCGGCCTAACAGCCTTCATTCATTCAAATAAATGAGAAAACTAAACTTTTATTTATTTGCAATTAGGTCCCTAAAGTTACTTTTTATCTTTAACTTTAAGTCCCTAATGCCGATTTTCCTCAAATTGAGTCCCAAAACTTTTAAAATTCCCCTTGGGACTTCAATTTATTCAATTTCACAAAAAGGGGTTTAATTTCCTAAATTTCCAATTTGGTCATCCAACTTTTCCAAAATTACCATTTTGCCATTCCTTTACAAAAATTGTAAATTTGACCCCAAAAATTCTAAAATTCCTCAATTGGTCCTCTAACATTTTTATCATGCCTAATTGACACTCAATTTTAGGAAATTGTATTTCGGTTATTCGAATTTTTAAAAATTCCCAATTTTTCCCCAATTCCAATATCTTAACACAGCTGAATTTGATTTCATCAAATTGACTGATCAAACACTTCAAATTGTTGAGATTGAAGTTGAAATTGAGTTTCTACATATTCATACGATTCTCTAGCAATTTGAATCACAAGTTTTAATGTCGGAACGAGCTCAAACGGAGCTTCACCAAAAAATAGACTATAGAGAGAGAAAGCTTCGATTACTCGTTGGTGAGGGTGCGATGGTCTGAGCTTTCTATTTGGGCAGATAGTTCTCCTCCTGAGGTTCTTCCTAGGATTAAGAATGACATCAATTGATATCGAATTGGATTAGAATTCTTTCATTGAAATTCAGCCGACTCTCTCTCTAACACCGATTGAAAATTGCAAAGGGGAGCCGATTTGGCTTAACTTTCCATCCTAATTCGGCTGTGGGAGGGCTGAGAAAGTGTTGGGATGTCTTAGTTTGGCCTGAGGAGGGCTCAAATTGGCCAATTTCAACTTGGCCAAAACAGGGCAGCTTCGGTCTACTAGAGCTGCTTCATTGCTCAATCACGCCGGCGTTTCTCTAGCGACTCTCGGAACGAATGGATGTAACCACCGTGTAGCTGACTTCTCCCCAGTTCTAATGAATTCGACCTCACCTTCTTTGGCTCAATAATGACCCTATATCGGAGCTCTGGTTTGAGTTTCGCTGAAAAACTAAGCAACTGGGAGATAGTGAGCTTTTCAAATGTGGAGAGGATGAATGGAGAGGGGCTATTTATATAAGGAGCTCAGGAACAGGTTGGCCATCCGTTTGGCACCTTTATGACAAAAATTGATGGCTTGAAACATTTTTAATGGAGACATTTCTTCTTCATCGGCGCTACTTCAATTTTCTGACGAGTGAACAGTACTATCATCGGAAGGAAGAAGAAGACACTATTCTAAACTGGGTTCAAAGCTTAAACCGGCCATTCACCCCTCATTTGACCAAAATTTTCAAATCTAAAAATTTCTAAATTCATTTTTTATCCAATGGTGGCATCAAATCTTGAATTTAAATAATTTAAGCCACATAGAAAAATAATTTTAGAATATGGTTCAATAGTGGTTCAAACCAGTCCAAACCGGTTTGAATCCATTTCACCTGAACCGGTTTGGTTTTCATCTCCAATTCATTCTCAAGTCCATTTCCATTACTTTTGGGACTCTTTGGGTCACTTCGGATCCATAAATTTCCCGGTTTACCCTCTCTCGATCGATTCCTATTCATGAGTCGATTAGGTTCATAAACCGGTTCTATCTGGTTTAGACTTGGTTCACTTGAACCAATCCAGTTTTTCTTCCCCAATTCATCTTAAGGTTCTTTACCAAACTTTATGAAGCATATTGAGTCACATGGGAGTTGTAAATTCTCAAGTTGCATGTTTCTTAATAATCGAGCTTCTAGACCGATTCGGTTTTAAAATTCGGAACTGCCCGGTTCTTTCCCTGATTTTCTCATTATCAAAGGACGGGGTTTACAAGTAGTGATGGGTCCTAAGGGCTACTAGATGACATGGTGGAGATAAGAGCAGTTCATCATGCGAGTCAGTCGGGAAGCTTGGAGTAGCTTCTTGCGCATGAGACTAGGGTGAGGTCAGGATGAAGTCACTGTCCTCATACGGATACAGAGTGGCATTCATGTTTGAGGGTCTAATGTCAAGAACATCCACTCAAACCTAGGGTAGAAGTAGATGGACTTCTATCATGGTGGCCGGTAAAGACACTCTAAGCCACAAGTGGGTACAATGGATGGGCTGCACCTGTGAATGTATGTTCCCTCCCTGATGAAGGGCGTGTGTTGATTGCTAAACACACCTAATATGGAAATGGAAAAAAATGTTTTTAAAACCAAAGTTTGAGCAAAACATATTTTAAAGGAAACAATAACCTTGGCACAATTTAAATGAAGTTATTTTCTTGAAATCTCACTCCCAACACCCGCTCACTAAGTTGTAAAACTCACCTCCTTTCTTTTACCCCTTTCAGGAGTAAGGAAATATGACAAAAGAAAACACGAAGATGTACCCTCCCTCAGGTATGCTTAAAGTAACTTTTAATCTTACATGTTGATTGATTTATGCTATTCTAGGGAACGAGGTTTAAATTACTCCTGGCTCCTCTTGATTAAAAGAAGGGGAAACCCCTCTTAAACCAAGGGAGTGGCAGGTTGATCACCGGGATCCGACCAAACCTAGTCGAGACGTGACATACATGACCATCAAGATTCCTAAGAGGGGTAGTGATGGGTCCTAAGGGCTACTGGACGACATGGTGGAGATAAGGACAGTTCATCGTGCCAGTCAGTCGGGAAGCTCGGAGTAGCTTCTTGTGCATGAAACTGGGGTGGGGTTGGGATGAGGTCTCTGTCCTCATATGGACAAGGAGTGGCATTTAGGTCTGAGGGTTGGATGTCAAGAACATCCACTCAAACCCAGGGTAGAAGCGGACGGGCTTCTATCTTGGTGGATGGTAAAGACACTCCAATCCACAAGTGGGTGCAATGGAGGGGCTGCACCTACGAATATGTGTTACCCTTCCTGATGAAGGGCATGTGTTTGTTTGCTAAATGCCTCCTGAGGCAAGGGGATGGGATAAAAAGAGCTAAACACACATAATAAGGAAATGGAAAAAGGTTTTGAAAACCAAAGTGAGGAAATCCCTTCTTAAAGGAAATGATAACCTTTGTATGTTTTAGATAAACAAAAGCTATTTTTAAAGAAAACTCACTCCCAACACTTGCTCACTGAGTTGTAGAACTCACCCCCTCCCTTTTATCCCCTTTCAGGAATAAGGTGATATAATAAAGAAAATGTGAAGATGTATCCTCCATCAGGTATGCTTAAATTTTCTTTTTAAGCTTCCATTTGTTTGATTTATGCTATTCTAGGGAACAAGGTTTGAAATTATGTATGGCTTCACCCGATTAAAACAAGGGGAAATCACTCTTAAACCAAGGGAGCGGCGGGTTGATCATGGGGATCCGACCAAATCGGGTTAGGGCATGACATTGCAACTCGAGAACGAGCATTGCCTAGAAAGGCTAACAAAAACCTTGATCTATTAACCGAATCTCAGCCACAAAATGGTATATTTAAACTCATAACATCCTTCCTGACATTTCATTTAAAGATACCTTCAACCAACTAGCCACCGGTGAGCGATAAATAGCTATAGAAGTCAGACCATCAGAAAATTGACTACACTATCTCTAACTAGCACCTTTCATGAAAAGCTTGATGGAGAGACAAATTCTTGAACAATATTCATGAAAAAAGAGGTATGGATTATCATAGAACTTCCATCCTAGTGTCCTTTAAGAGGAATTTGACAATATCACCTTAGTTTTGTCAAATTTCTCCCTAAAATTATAGTGCATAATTTGTGTCCAAATACCGAGTAACAAGATTCTAATGATCGTTTCTCCTTCCATAGACATAAAAGTGTTAGGATCCTCATCCATATGGAACCATCTTGACCTCTTCTACAAGCTAGCCTTAGATAAGATGTCCACTAGAGCTCTGACAAGGCCTGAACCATGGTGGTGTATTACAGGCATACAAGTTTAATTTCATTCATGAGCACCTCTACTCCTCCAGGACCACACGACTAACGAACGACCCCGACAAGTGCCGGGGGACATCATCTAACTTTCTACACACCTAGGGCCACCTCCCCAACAATCTCTGGTAAGTTTTACAACCAAAATTTACATCATTACTATTTCAACCAATTTGAAAAGTTTGGGGGAGTAGTTTTCAAAATTGTAAAACTTGAGGGGAAATATCTTGGATGAAAACTTGAGGACTACGATGTGATTTGTGTGATGTTTGCAGTTGCATAAGTTTTTTTTATGTTCGTAGACTAACATGAAAACTTTGAAAAGTTTGGGGACTAAATTTTATAAAGAGAGAAAATGGTCATTTTATTGTAAATAGAGGGTAAAATGATCATTTTTTTTTATAAAGTGGGGCAAACTGGTTATTTTCTATTTAATGAGGATAAAATGATCCTTCTTGGTTGTTTTCACCCTTCTTAGTGCAGAAGCTTTCCTGAAAGGGATTTAAGGTAGGGGGTGAGTTCAAAAACTCAATTAATAGGATTTACAGGACATCATGACTTCCTTATCTAGTGTGCACTTAAGCAAAACTTTCCCTTTTTGAAAGTCATGTGATAAGCAAGCCATTACTTGTCTTATATTTCATAAAAAAAAGTTTCTCGCAAGTTTCATAGTTGTTTCATCAATCTTAAGGTAGGTACCTTCCTAGTTTGAGGGATTTATTAAATTAAACCTACCATGGTTTGTTGCACACAACAACAACACGCACCCTTTATCCATAAAGAGATCCAACGTTCGCAAAACATACCCCAAGAGGCTACCTTGGTAAGATGCCATAACCTTCGCCACATTGTCTATGTGAGCACCTTGGCCTAACCCTCAGACTTATCGAGGGTTATTTGGGGCACCAAATTGGAAATTTGGAAAACCGGAACTTTTTTTTATGAAATTGAGTAAATTGAGATCTGAAGAAGAATTTTAAAAGTTTTGGGACTCAATTTTAGCAAAAACCGGCATTTTTGGACTTAAAGTTAAAGAAAAATAACTTTAGGGATCTAAATGAAAATAAAGGAAAACTTGGATTTTCTCATTCATTTGGAACGAATGAGGGCTATTAGGCCAAAAGAATAATGAACAACTATGTTCATTTCATGTAGGAAAATGAGACATCGGGCACACTAGCTGAAGTTAAGCTTGCTAGGGACGGAAACCGACTAAGTGGAATTTCACTGCACGATCGAGTGAGTGGGAATTTATATCATACCCGTTTGGGGATGATAAGTACCTCGAAATGAAAACCCACTACTTAGTGGTATTTTAAGCATCACAACATAGAGGAGTGATGTGAAAATGACACGGAAAAACTACTTACAAGTTGTAAGTAGATCATACCCGATTGGTATGATGAAGCTTACTCGGAGGAAGTGGAAAACTCGTTCATCGGTTATGAGCGGAGATATCCTCATACATGGTTGGTATGATGGATAGTTGAAATTTTATTTTTTGAAGTGCTCTCCCCTGACTGTGTGTCATTACTTAAATGATTTGGGAAACCTTCTTGACGGGAGCTCGAATAGCTCTTATAGGTCGGAGGCCTCGATTTTGGAACTTGAGGGCTTTTATGACCAGTTTTAAATATCTCGAACAGTGGGCCATAGGCCAGTGGGCACGAGCAGGAGCTCATAAAAAAACATGAGATATTTGCCATAAAACTTTAATAAATAAATTTTTTGGCCATGGTATCAAGACAGGACTGAGATACTCAATCAACTAGCGACAATGCGATATGACAGGTCGACGGAATAGTCAAGACAAACAGTTGCAGGTTGAGTTGAGGGTTGGGGCCATTGGACAAGTGGCACCACAGATTATAAGGCATGATGTAAAAGTACTAATTGTGCATGCACTATGATTATGGGACCTTCAAGACACCCAAGAGGGGTAGTGATGTGTCCTAAGGGCCCTGGACGACCTGTTGGATATAAGGGCAGTTCGTCAAACCAGGTGACCATGTGAAATTTGGAGTAGCATCAAGCGCATGAAACCGAGGTGAGGATGGGATGAGGTCTCTGTCCTCATATGGACATGGAGAATTGATTATGGGATTGAGGGTCGAATGTCACAAACATCCACTCATTCTCAGGGTAGAAGTGGGTGTGCTTCTATCTAGGTGGCCGGTAAAGTCGCTCCAACACCACAAGTTGGTTCAGTGGATGTATTGGCCTGCGAATGTGTGTTTGACCTTTATGATAAAGGATGTATGTTGGGTTATGACACACTATTATTAATAATAAATGGTGATAAAAATAGAGATTTGAAATAAAAGGATTTTTGCAAGAAAATAAGGAGTCTGGCACACTTTAATACAAATTTTTTTCTTAAAAATTAATTTTCGAAAACCCATTCACTGAGTTGTAGAAACTCACCCCCTCTTTTCTATCCCTTTTTCAGGAAAAGAGAAAATGACTAGGAATAACACCGAGTCTTACCCTCTGTTAGGTATGCTTAATTTTCCTTAAGCTTGCATTTTATTTGATATATGTCTTTACAGAGAACAAGGTCGAAATTATGCCTGGCTCATCTCGAGTTAAAGGAGGAAACTCCTCTTGAACTAAGAGAGCGGCGGGTTGTTCATGGGGATCCAACCAAACTAGGTTGGGGCGTGACAAATAGAGTGGTATCAGAGCCTACTTCCCTTGAAACATTATCAATATTATGCCCTAATATTAAACCAACTCTAAACTATTGTGTAGGAATGAGAGTCCCTAGGAAATTCACGAAAAAAAATCCAATCCTCCCCCTATAATCGTGAAAAAGACATCCAACCTAAGGGAGGAAACCGTCCAAAGGTTTTTAAGGGGCAAAAAAAGGGTTCCCAAGGACATGATGGAAGGCTACCGGAAACTAGTCGGAGCCTTACTACAACCAAAAGGTATCATATACCCTCCTCTAGACAAGAGGAACCAGCATCACCTCCTAGAAGTCCAACCCCTCCTCCTCCAATACCACAACAATCAAAAGGGAATCCCACCAAGAAGGAGGCTTGGGATAAATATTGGGATGCAAATGCCACCTTCATGAAGATCCACCAAGTACCTCCACCCACTCAACCTGGCTTCAATCCATCTCAATGGGTGAGGTGGACTTATGAGTGTGAGGTGGAAGTACTAAGGCGGTATGGATTAGAGACCATACATGAAATTCGTCCTATTAAGGAGCATGAATGGACCCCAATCAGTTCCTCAGAGCCTTCTGATCAAGAGTCTCATAATCTTTCTAGGGTTAACTCTAGTTCTATGACCCCAAGGGATTAAAAGGTAGAGAATTCCTGTAATAAGCCAAATTATGGCAAGAATATATTTCCTGAATAAATGAAAGTAGAAGTTTGTTAAACCTCCTGAGTTCTTTAATAAAATTTAAGAGTATGATAAGAAAAAGGGTAGAAATTCCCCTAAGGAAGAATGGGTTATTGATAGTTAAACTCAACCCTTAAGACTTACCCTTAGAAATACTATAAGAAGAAATTCATCTGAAGGAGATCCTAAGAAAAGGAAAAGGGCGTGGAGGAGAAACCATCCAAGAGTACATAATTTGTTTGAGAGACCAAGAAGTTAAAAGTAAACTCTAAGAATTTAGGATAAGGAAAAACCCGGGAGGAAGTATAACATCCCAAAGGAACCACAAGAATAGAAGCTGATCGAGAAGAAAAAAAATATTAAGTATAGAGTCCACCAGGGAAGGATGGAGAGAAAGTACAACAACAGGAAGTCCCAAGTGTAACAAATTACTATTAAAGAACTAAGATACTAATTCCTTAGGAATTCCAAAGGATAAGAGACATGTGGAAGGTAGAGTATGGATCAAAGATAGAAGAAAAAAATGAGAGTAGATGAATCGTACCAGGTCCTTAAATTTAGGAGAAAACTTAAAAGAAAATTTTCCAAAAGATAGGGTGATCAAACACAGGAAACCCAAATTGGAAGACACCAAAAGGAGGATGGAAAATAGGAAGTTTAATCGGGGAAGAAGAAAGCTTCAAGTCAAAAACGGTTAATCGAAGGAGGGTTGCAACACCAAGGTCGTGATGAGGTCCTCAGTAAGAAGTACGAGCGGTTAAGTAAGAGTATTGTGAGGGTGAACATGATCTACTACAGGAAGGCCTAGAAAACTCGAAATAGGAACTGTAGAAGAATCCTATATAAGGAAATAATTTATTTGGACTAAATTATTTGGAGGAGTAAACGAAGTTTAACCAGAGATAGGGAATAGTGGAAGAATACACCCTAACCAAGGCAAAAAGGGAAATACTAAGGATATGAAGGTACGAAAGGTTTGGGTATGATGAGGATGAGAGATCCACCTCAAAGGTATAAACGAATATTAAAGCGAGTGGAAATGAAGCAAGATCAATAGAAGGTACTCATGGATTCAAAGAGTAAGAGTAAATTGGGGAAAATATCGACAAAAAGATACTCTAGAAATTTAAGGATTTCAGTAGTAGAACTAGAAGGAAATACTAAGGGAAAGAGAATGTGAAGCTCATTAGAGAAAGAAATCTTTGGAAGACATTAGTGTACCAAGGAAAGAAAGTGAAACCAATGGAATAAGCAAGAGAATAATTCCTCAAGAACAAGATAATGGAAAAGAAAGAATCATGTACAAAGAGAAGGAAATCGTAAAGAAATTAGGGGATAAATCAACCCAAGTGATATATAGAAAGGAAGATGACATCAACAGATTTCATACGAGTAAGAAATGAACTAAACTCATAATGAATAATACTGGGAGAAACATTGATAAAGGCAAGTATGGAATTGGAAAGAGAAGAGATCTTAAGGGGGGGAGGACACCAGCAGGAAGGCAAAAGGAAGTAAAAGCGCAAAAGTTTTAAAATGTTAGTAAGTATCGAGAAATTTAAGGATTTGAAGGTGGAATGAATGAATAAAGAAATTTGGAAATGACGAGAAGTACATAAACCAATACTAACATAGGGACATAAAGTTAAAACATCACGAAGAACGTCATGCGGTAAGAGGGATGGATAAATCCATCTGACTCCGAGAAATATGACTTACACAAGGAATGGTCTATGAGTAAGACATAACGAAGTCAAGCATAAAAGGTGATAACCAAGAAAAGAGGAAGGACTCCATGTAGGATGAAAAGACAATAAATGGCAGAATTTGTGGAAGAAAAATGACCGGGAATTCTAGTTCTAAAATTGTGGGTAAAATAAGCCTGGAATGTGAAATGGTGCCTTGGGAAAGAAGGATATAATAAAAGAGAATGATCGTAGATGTTCAAAGGAAACACTCTAGGCTAAGGTAAATTTCATAGAATGAGGAAAGGATGGGAATGAGATGAGAATCTTAAATACAAGACGAAAGAGATGGACAAAAATAACCGAGAAGAATGTAGGACGAAAGAATAGAAAATTTTATAACAGTAAAAAGTTTAAGCCAACATGTGAATAATGTGAAATAAATTTTGGGGACAAAACTCCTAAAAGGAGGGGAGAGTTGTAAATCCCGCTCCTTGGAGTTAAGGAAAACCAAGAAAAGAATTGGTCTTACTAAGTGAGAAAACCGAATCGGTTCATAAGACCATTATTGGGGAATGGGCAAGTTGGAGGAATTTTAACTCCCAAGTGACCCAAAGAGGTTCCTAAACCTTGGAAAGGAACTTTAGGACAAATTGAGAGAGAGAAACCAAACCGGTTTGGGTGAACCGTACCCGAACCAAATTGAATCGGCATAAGAAACCAAGCCGGTTCATGAACCGAAACCTAGAGAGAGGGGGGGAAAACTGGGAAATTTAGGGACCCCGAATGACCTAAGGAGTCATAAAAGTCATGAAAAAGGACTTTAGGATGAATTGGAGATGAAAACCAAACCGGTTCAGGTGAACCGGATCCGAACCAGTTTAGACCAGTTTGAACCACTATTGAACTGAATGTTAAATTTATTTTTCTAGGTGGCTTAAAAAATTCAAATTTGAGATTTGAGGCCACCATTGGATAGAAAATGAATTTAGATAAATTTAGATATTTTTAGATTTGAAAAATTCGGTTGAATCGAGGGTGAACCGACTGGTTTAAGCTTTGAACCCAATTCAGACCGATCCGGTCCAATTCGGAACAGTGTCATCTTCTTCCTCCAGATGACCGCACTGTTCACTTGCCAAAAAATCGAAGCAGCGCTGGTGAAGAAGAAACGTTTCTGTTCAGTACGTTTCAAGCCATCAATATCTGTCATAAAGGTGATAAACGGACGGTAGACGAGTCCCTGAGCTCCCTATATAAAGAGCCCCTCTCCATTCATCCTCTCCATACTTGAAAATCTCACTCTCTCTCAGCTGCTTAGATTTCTCGCGAAGCTCGAACCAGAGCTTCGATATAAGGTCATTTTTTACTCATAGAAGGCGAGGTCATGTTCCTTAGAACCGGGGAGAAGTCAGCAACACGGTGGTTCGAAAGTCATCGGAGAAGCACCAACATGATTGAACAGTGAAGCAGCTTCGGCAGACCTAAGCTGCCCTGTTTTGGTCGAGCTGAAATCGGCTGATTCGAGCCCTCCACAAGCCAATCCAAACCCTCCCAACACATCCTCAGCCCTCCCATGGCCAAATTAGGACTACAAGGTAAGCTAGTTCGGTTTCCCTCTACAATTTTCAACCGGTGGTAGAGAGAGAGCCGGCAGAATTTAAATGACATTAATTAATGTCATTCTTGACCCTAGGAGGAACCTCAGGAGGAGAGCTACCTACCCAGAGAGAAAGCTCAGACCATCGCGCCCTCACCAATAAGCAATCAAAGCTTTCTCTCTCTACAGTCTGTTTTCCGGCGAAGCTCCGTTTGAGCTCGTTCCAGCATTAAAACTTACAATTCAAAGTGCCAAGGAATACATGTAGAAACTCAATTTCAACTTCAATTTCAACAATTAGAAGTGTTTGATCAGCTAATTTGATGGAATCAAATTCACCTGTGATAGTGAATTAAAATTGGGGGAAATTTTGGGGAAATTGGGGATTTTCAAAAACTCGAAGGACTAAAATGCAATTTTCTAAAATTGAGGGACAATTGGGCATGATAAGAATGTTAGAGGGCTAATTGAGGAATTTTAGAATTTTTTGGGTAAAACTTACCATTTATGTAAAGAAGGGCAAAATGGTAATTTTGGAAATGTTGGAAATGTTGTAGGACCAAATTGGGAATTTGGAAAAATGGAACTTTTTTTATGAAATTGAGTAAATTGAGATCCCGAGAAGAATTTTAAAAGTTTTAGGACTCAATTTGAGGAAAAACTAGCATTTTTGGACTGAAAGTTAAAGAAAAATAACTTTAGGGACCTAAATGCAAATAAAGGAAAATTTAGTTTTTCTCATTCATTTGGAACGAATGAGGGCTATTAGGCCAAAAGAATAATGAACAACTATGTTCATTTTGTGTAGGAAAATGAGACATCAGGAACTCCAGCTGAAGATAAGCTTGCTAGGTATGGAAATTGACTAAGTGGATTTTCACTACATGATCGGGTGAGTGGGAATTTATATCATACCCGGTTGGGGATGATAACTACCTCGAAATGAAAACCCATTACTTAGTAGTATTTTAAACATCATAACATAGAGGAGTGATGTGAAAATGACACGGAAAAACTACTTACAAGTCATAAGTAGATCATACCCGGTTGGTATAATGAAGCTTCCTCAAATGAAGTGGAAAACCCGTTTATTGGTTATGAGCGGAGATATCCTCACACTCGGTTGGTATGATGGATAGTTGAAAAATTAGTTTTGTCGGAAGTGCTCTCCCCTGACTATGTGCCATTGCTTAAACAATTTAGGAGACCTTCTTAACGAGAGCTTGAATAGCTCTTATATAGGCCGGAGGCCTCGGTTTTGTTACTTGAGGGCTATTATGCCCAGTTTTAAAAATCTCAAATAGTGGGCCATATGCATGTGGGCACAGTAGGAGCTCGTAAACAAACATGAGATATGTGCCATAAAACTTTAATAAATGAATTGTTTGGCCATGGTACAAAGACATGACTGACATACTCAGTCAACTATCGACTGTGCGACATGACAGGTCGACGAACTAGTCAAGACAAATAGCTGCCGGTTGAGTTGAGGGTCGAGGCCGTTGGACCAGTGGCACAACACATTATAAGGCATGATGTAAAAATACTGATTGTGCATGCATTGTGATTATGGGACCTTCAAGACACCTAAGAGCTGTAGTGATGTGTCTTAAGGGCCATGGACGACTTGGTGGATATAAGGGCAGTTTGTCGGACTAGGTGACCATGCGAAATTTGGAGTAGCATCAAGTGCAAGAGACCGGGGTGGGGACGAGATGAGGTCTTTATCCTCATACGGACAAGAGAATTGATTATGGGATTGAGGGTCGTATGTCACGAATATCCACTCATTCTCAGGGTAGAAGTGAACGTGCTTCTATCTAGGTGGCCGATAAAGTCGCTCTGATGCCACAAGTGGGTTCAGTATACGTACTGACATGCGAATGTGTGTTTGACCTTCATGATGAAGGATGTGTGTTGGGTGATGACACACTGTGATTAATAAGAAATGGTGATAAAAATAGAGATTTGAAATAAAAGGATTTTTGCAAGAAAATAAGGAGTTTGGTACACTCTAAGACAAATCTTTTTCTTAAAAATTAATTTTTGAAAAACCCATTCATTGAGTTGTAGAAACTTACCCCTTTTTCTATCCCTTTGAAAATAGAAAATGACTAGGAATAACACCGAGGCTTACCCTCTGTTAGGTATGTTTAATTTTCCTTAAGCTTGCATTTTATTTGATATATGTCTTTCTAGGAAACAAGGTCGAAATTACGCTTGACCCATCTCGAGTTAAAGAAGGAGGAAACTCCTCTTGAACCGAGTGAGCAGTGGGTTATTCACGAGGATCCAACCAAACTGGGTTGGGGTGTGACACTTACCATTGTCAATCATGGGCCTCACCCATATCTTGCATCGACGGTCAGACTAGACCATAATACTATAGGTGTATCTATACACTATTCATGGGTTGTCCTAATATCATGCTTCATGCTATTAGAAAAAATGTAATGCAAAATAGTTTAAGTATCTTCACACGGTCAAGGGATTATATTTCTAGAAAATCAGTTTTCAAAAGGAAGCATGATCCTTAAATATTTGTAATCGATCTAATCAGTCCCTATGTAAGAAATCTCACACACTCGAATTTCGAGACTTGGTCGTCCTGGGGGATTTCCAAGCTGGACGTCCCTTTCCTTTGCATGAACTTGTAGGTGAACCATTCCTACAATGGATTGGGCAATTAGGTCCCAAGCAATAAGGTAATTATACTTAACACATGTAACTTTCCAAAATTATAATTTGGTCCTTTACTTATACCTTAATTTCAATTAGTTCCCTAAGATTTTCAAATCTTCCATTTGGGTCCCTAATTTACTCAACTTTCCAATTGGGCAAGTAATTTCTCATTAATTACAAAAAAAATCCATAATTTCTTGAAAATTACAATTAAGTCCCCAAACTTTTCAGAAATTGTAATTTAGTTCTCTAACTTGAATTTCATCAATTCAACCTTAATTCTTTCCAATTAAGTCCTAACATGAAACTAATTATCTTCCCTATGTCCCCTAATTCATTTCAAGCTTTAAAACACTAGATTTGCTTAGAAATGAGCTCAAATGGAGCTTCACTAAAATATCATCCTTAAGAGAGAAAGTTTTGATTACTCACTGGTGAGGATCCTACGATTGGAGCTTTTGCTTCCACTGAGTTTCTCTCTTCCTAGGGATCCTTCCTCGATCAAATCGTGCCTCAATTGATGGCCTAAGTAGTGTGAATTGCTTAACTTAGTTTTCGGGCAAAACACACTTTAAACAGTCATTTCTAGCAAAGGGTGGCATTGGAAACTTAACACTACAGTTCAGGGGAGGTATGGGATGCTCTAGGGAAGATTTAGAGGGTTTGGTTTGGCCGAGGTTGGCGCAAGGGTGACTCAAATTGAGCTTGACCAACTTTGTTCACGAACTGTCAAGGGAGTGAAGGTACTGTGCGAGCTCGTCGGTGCTTCTCTGACAATCCTTGAGCTGAATGTAGTATGCACCAAGTAACCCGAATTCTCCTTCAGATGTGGAGAAAAGTGCCCAAGTTGGAGCTCTGGTTCGTGCTTGGCCAGAAAAGGAGCACTTCTTCTTATTCAGCCGTTTGAGGGATGAGGATGATGAATGGGAAGGAGCGCTTTATATAGTGAGCTTAGAGACTGATAGGTCTATCCATTCTGCAATCACTCAGCCTCAATCTCTCCTATTTATTGCCATGTTAGGAGGATTTTCTGGTCGTTGGAATTTTGGCAATCAAGTTGTCATTCTTATTTGCCCAAATCAAAGGTTGAAGACGACACTATGCACACGCATGCAAGCTTCGCACGTGCGAGCTGCCATGTGGCACACTATGATTGGTTGGGATCACTAACGTGGCTACCTACTCAGTGTCAGAGTCATCTATTGACTCGTTGATCGGCCACATGGTGACCTCCCATTGGTCGCTCGTTCCAACGTGGCCGCTGACCAGATTTGAGCATTTGTTGACCATGACACGTGGCATTCTCTAATTGGGCAATTTAATTTTGGCATTTTCCTACATAACACACTATGCTACTGCCACGTGTCAATATCTTATTGGTTGGGGTCATCCGACATGGCTCTGCCACGTGTCAACCTCTAATTAGTTGACCATTTCTTCAACATCCTAGTCTGTTGCTAACGTGGCACCCTTGCCACATGTGAGCTCCCCATTGGTTAGCCTTAAAGACAAGGCTTCTCCTCAATTGACCATTGATTGAGAACATCTGTCGCTTTCCCATTTCTTGATCGTTGGTGACGTGGATTTTTCTTTGTCTGACCGCTAACCGGAGACATGTGTCATGCTTTTATTAGCCAGCACTTCTAGGCGCTAACCGAGCAGCTGAATGGGCATGCTTCACCACATGGCATACTCACATTAGTCACGCCTACTGACTAGATGTTAACCTAGCATGCAGTCCATTGACTAGCTATACCATTGACCGGTTTGGTTGGACTGGGTTTGGTGACCCAAAATAAAAAAATCAATCAGTTCAGGCCCGATTCGACCAGTTTTCTAAATTTTAAAATTTTCTAAATTTGTCTAATTTATTTTTTATCCAATGGTGACTTCAATTTCCTAAATTAATATTTTTATGTCACCTAGAAAAAATGAATCTTTGAACTGGTTCTTCATAGTTCAATCTAGTTTAATCCGGTTCAGGTTCGGTTCACCCTAAATCGGTCCGATTTTCACCACCAATTCACTTTATGGTTCTTTTCCGTGGATTTTACATCTTCATTGACCACTTGGAATTTTCTAAATTCCCGTTTTGACCCTTATTTACTAATTTTGGATCACTTTGATCCTCAATTTTCTCTTAAACTTTTCAAGTTCTTCTTTCTTGCTTCTTATTTTGAGAGAACGGGGTTTACAGTATAACTTAGGGACACATACGTAAATAACTAAAAGTATAGAGTTTTAAGTACAATGACTAAATTGTCCGACATATTGTAGTGACTGGTCACCTACGTACTCGTGCAAGGAGAAGAACTAAGGATTAGAAATACACCAAAACGCACAATCACGAAACATGGGTGAGTGGGATTTATGGCACCCAGTCCGATTGGGTCAATGACGCGTCATTACTCGAACCACCTGATAGCATGAACTGCTTAAAAACCTTTTATGGGATATATTCCTCTTGATAGCATGATCATCGTTAAAAATCTTTTTCGAATATATTACCAATAGAAGAATGAAACTTGCTCAAAAGAATGACCTTTAAATATTATGTTTGTAAAAAATGATGTTTCCAAAGGTGGGACCTAGATCCATATATCGATGTTGTAAATAGTCTGAGCCCGTGGTCGATGAAAGTGGGTTGGATCCATATTCTAAGAAGTGGGTCTAAGACCAACGTTTTCAAAATAAAGTGGGTATAATGACATATTTCTAAAACTAATGAAAGTGGGCCCAATACAAATGAAAACATACATTTTTTTCGTAAACAATTTTGATTGTGCATTATGAGTTAAGTTTCAATGATAAAATACTACAAGCATTTTTGTGTGAAATTGGTCATGCCCAATAAATATTTTCAAGCTGGAAGCAGATCTCATCTCGTACTGATAGTACAAAAACGATGGTTTTAAGGTAAGACACTTGCTTGTATTTGGATATGAAACATGACCATAAGACATTCCATATGGGGTAGTAATTGTTCTAAGTACTGGTGGACAGCAATCTTAGAACAAGTGAAGATATCGATGTGCTAGTACATCAAGTACTCTGAGAGTCTTGTGTGCATTAAACCTAATGAAAGATAAAGATCTAGTCCTCAATAGCGAATAATTCAATCAATAAGTTTGTGGATGGGGGCAATGTGCTCACACAAACAATCTGATATGGATATTTTGATCCGTAAAAACATGAGGTTATAGCCATGTACCATAATAGTTGGTAAAGTTGTTTCAAACTACAAGTGAAACAAATGTGACTTTTCTTATGCAACTATGTGATCATTAATTGATAGAATTGACGTGTGTGGTATGATACATGTTTTATCAAATACAAATTCCTTAAGTTGAAACCATAATTCCTTTTTATGATTAAATTTTGTTAAATATTTTCTAAAATATTTATTATAACTATTTTAGAGAAGGTGTTGTGTTATAATCATGAAGATCTAAAGTTAGAAAATTCCAACTTATTGTGTTGTCTCCTCTC
The DNA here is from genome assembly GCA_030064425.1 of Trapa bicornis. NCBI lineage: Eukaryota > Viridiplantae > Streptophyta > Magnoliopsida > Myrtales > Lythraceae > Trapa > Trapa bicornis. The sequence continues at coordinate 11,543,108 of CM057746.1, forward strand.
TTACCCATTTCATATAGAAAATGACGAAGAGAATCCTAAATGTCAATTTACTAACCTGGCATGTCTATTACTTTTGCAGATGTATGTTTATTTTCACAAATATTTTGGAGAAATTAATTTTATAATGTTATCTTAAGTATTACCCCTATCGAGATTACTATAGTGAAGGTATCCACTATTGTAGAATCGGAAAGTGTGACGAATTGTTCACATATTTCAAACAGGAAAATCTAGTTGAGACTTGACAGAGCTAATGTTCACTAAGTGAGAAAATTGCCACTGAGTATTCATATAATTGATATCAGTACTAACTCAAAATTACTAATATAGGAGAATTTTCTGAAATATTTAAATTTTATTAGTAATTTAGTCATTTCATAAGTGAATATGTTATCTAGCAAACAAGTTGTCATTTGGAGGACCATACTCTAATTAACTCATATGAGTATCATTAATGGCGCCAAAATGGTCTTTTATTAATTTATTTTCTAAATACAAATTCATAATTTCAATAAGGGAAGGACTAAATTCATAATTTTTATTTGAATGTCATACAATGACCGTTCGAGCATTATGTGATACTCATTCTACTACTAGTCAATAACGTGGACTTTGCCCATATGACTCCTAGGATCACACCACACATTTTTCTTGATAGATTTTGGGTGATAAATAGTGTTAGAACCCCCATAAGATTGCCTGGTCATGTTCTTGTTCTATATGTCTCCAATACTACGTCTTAAATCTCATACGGGGTCAACTCAGTTTGACCCTGATTTTTTTGGCACGGGAAGTAGGATATTGCAGGTTGATGAATGACTAAGTTTTATTCTTGAAGCCAGACTTTGAGGTTGCCTTGGCACATGATATCATAATATTCTTGTAATATAAGAGAAAGTATATTATATAGTACATGATTCACCTATGTCTTAGGAAATTAAATGATAACCAATAAGATGATAACATTATCAATTGATCTTTCCTAGTTGAGTTCTCTATTTCTCCGTGATATTATAAGACTTGTCCTTCATCTCTACACTTGTAGTTCAATTTTATTTAGAAAAAATCTTTGAATTTTGGAAGGTAATGTGACATTGCACCGTGGCTAATTTAACATTTCCTATGTTCCTCCAATTGAATGAATTATTGTGATATTTGTGCACTAGCACATCTCCTTTCGGGTTATCAGCATGCCAAGTCAGGCCCGTCACCCCCACATCGGATGAAAGATGCATTATCATCCAAAAAGGTTAATTTTCAACAAGCATGGGCCCACCGTACCCCTGGGCCACAGCGCTTTTGCAATGTCAATGCCCATCTCATAGGAATTTAACATGCATATATTATTCCAGTAAATGGTATTTTTAATATAATTAATAAAACATAGATTTATAAAAAGAATTAATCGGTTAAATTTTAACTGTTATATTCTTAGGATGGAAATTAGAATTTCAAGAGTAATTTTACAATTAAATTCTTATTTCGTTTTATAAATAACTATAAATAGTATTTTGAGAGTGCTTAAATAATTTAGATAGATATCTACAATTAAATATAAATATTAAATAAGAAAAATTGAAATTTACTGTAATTAGATTTTAGAACAATTATACATTTTATAATTATTCACTTCTACGTCAAAATGGCATATTTTTTAGCAAAAAAATAACATTTTTAGATCATTCGAATAGTATCTCTTTGTTAAAAATTCATTTAGCATTTTTTTTATTACATATAAAATTGTAATTGTCAACCTGATTAAACCATCTTCACATCGCACTCAAATAGGATTATTTTCTTTTTAGACTTTTTACTTTTTTTCATCATATATATGAGTTAGAATTAATTTCCGTTTATCTACTTATATCGATATAAGGAAAGAAACGTCTCTATTTAACTACAAAGTTCGTTTTATTAATGCGGAAAATTTTATTTTTTTATTAATAGAAGTTTTAGATATTAGTTTATATGGTTCTAATAAACCAACATTAAATTTTAAAACATTAGCTAATCAATCGTATGGTATGGCACTAGAAATAATATTCTATATTGGATTTTTTATTACTTTTTCTATTAAATCACTGATTATACCCTTACATACATGGTTATCAGACACACGTGGAAAGGCACATTAGAGTACTTGTATACTTCTAGCTGAAATTTTATTAAAAATGGGAGCCTATGGGTTGATTCGGATCAATATGAAAATTTTACCCGACGCACATTCCCTATTTTCACCCTGGTTGGTTAATAGGTTTGAATGAGTTTATACTTAAAAATAATTATTTTTAATTAATTTAATATATTTAATTTTATAATTTTATAATTTTTTATTTTATTTAATATTAAATATATATTTTTAAAATTTATACCCGATGTATTCGTAATTTTAAACTTATACTTAATAATTATTATTTAACCGTTTGATAATAGTACGAGTTAAATTAATAAACTTTTCGAAATTTTATTTTTTTATCGTATATATATTTAAGTGCATTTATTTAACAATTTGATAATGGTACGAGTTAAATTAATAAATTTTTCCAAATTTCATTCTTTTATCGTATACATATTTAAGTGCATTTAATCTTATTACATATTAAATAATGTATTGTATACGTTCATACTCATATTTATTTTAAAATAATTAATTATAATTAGTATTATATTTTTAATATTATAAATTTAAAATAATTATTTATTTTATATAACATATTCTCAGTCCAAAAGAAAAGAAGAGCTTGGAGTTCCTTCATATGTCCACATGAACATATGACTCTAATGTTGAAGATAGTGGGCCAAAGAAAACGGACTTAGAAGAAGCTAAGTTATCCCACAAATCAGGAAGGAAGAGATCACGGATAGCGGTACAAAACGAATCCAAATACCCTAGCCTGGAGGCAATTGCGAATTGCGCGCAGGTAGGACTTGGTGTTCAACCTATAAAAATAATATAAACCCAGAAGCTCATGACGAAGGAGCCAAAGAAAGGATCGAACGCGTTGCGAGAATATCAGGAGAGTTCTCCTTGAAAAACTTTACAAGATGCATTTTAGAAGTTGATCTTTTTAAACAATGAAACTAAGCAAAAAAAAAAAAAAAAACTAGTACCATGAGAAATGGTGGGAACCAGTAACAGCATGAATTCAACTACTATATAGAAATTTCATTATTAATTTATTTATATACCATTTCTTTATTTTTCATAATTATTTTCTCTAATTTATACACATATTAGTCACGTTAATTAATATTCTCCTAAAGTTTTGGAATACTTTATTTTTAATAATTTAATTATTATTTGTTCCGCTGTTATTTGATACCCAAAAATAATAATATCCTCGCTAACATTTTTTTTTTGTAAAGTTGGGCACAAAAAAACATGCACTCGAAGTCCTAGTTTTTAATGAAAAGAAATGTCGGCCAAACAAATCCAGTTTTTAATGGCTCTAGGAGATTGATTTTTGGAATGGTCGTTTTTACAATAAAAAAATGAAAAACATTGAGGCCATTATTCACAAGGACAGTCCTTTTGACCTTAACTTTTTTTGTTGACTACGTATTTTATAAATATTACACAATGAATTTCTATTATATAAAATATTTCCAAAATAAATTGCATAGAACCTATTTTACTATCTTCTTCGTTCTTTCACAAGCTATAAAATTTTCTACTATTTTCGTCAATATTGGGGTTATAATTCTCGTGCCAATTCATGTTAGTGTATATGCCTTATTTTGGTGGGGGTGGCCAGGCCTCCACGGATCTGAACTGTCTCCTTGTCAAAAAACAACTTTTGAGGGTGAGAGTTTGGCTCGTGCCTTAAAATTTAGACGATAGTCTCTATAACAATGTCGATAGATAGCACGGTGGTTTGGCATGCGTTGTTCCCGAGCTTGGTGGGGTAGTCTCCACATTATATGCTATAATTGTGTTAGAATTAGCAAGACCACAAAAAAATGCCATAATGAGAGAGTATATGCACAACGGATAAAAGCCTCACCAAAGAAAATGTGGATAATTGTAATTAATGCTAACAACAAAAAAAGGCACATGAATACCCCCAATCAAGATTAGTAAAAGGAAGAAAGAATAAGGAGCCAACAATATACCTCTAAGGATACTAATATTGAGAAGTAAAGTCATCAAAGTGGTAGTAACGAAACCCCATTAGACGCCCAATAAGCTACCATTAGTGCACTGGTTACTATAGGTGATGCTCCTCATGAAGCCACACAGGACAATCACGTAGAGGATGTTGGAGTCCAAGCCCTAAAAAAAGAGTGAAACACGAAACTGCAATAGATACAATTATTGAGAAAATAATAGTCACATTAACACCTCACATGTTAAAGAGGGGAAGGGATCAAAAGCTAAAACCGCACCACGACCACGAACAAGAGTAGAACACCCTCAATAAAAAAAAAGGTCAAAGTGAGTGATGACTCCTTCAATTATCCTAGATCAAGTATGGATAGTGTTCGAACAATACAACAAGAAAAATTGTTAGGAAGGCAAACTCCAATTGTTAGGATTGCTGCTCATGAACTAGTTCTAGTGACTATAACTGAAATAATGGATTGCCAATTGATCTTTCCCAATTAATCTCTACAAAGGGTGGTGATGGTTGGTTGGCCTAAGACAATCACAAAGAATCCATGAGGCTTCTATACTTGAATTTTTAAGGTTTTATGCCTAACTTGATAATCCGAGCACAAAACCTGATATTATCTTTCTAATTGAAATAAAAAATCGGTCGTAACGACTGACCGAGTCAAGAACCAGCAGTGATATTCTCAAATGGACATCCATCAACCCGAATACATAGGGGAGGGCTCACCCTTTGATGAAATTCTCGAGTTCCAAATCATGAATAGCCACCCCTTCATGATAGACACGAATTTAGCGCCCAACATGCCCAGTAAAGACCTGAATCATATGGATATACAATGCATGTGACTTCTGAAAACAATACGATCAATGGGTATAGTTAAAGTGGAAACTAGACAAGATACTAATACAAGACTATTGGTGGGTGACTTTAATACAATCTATAGACAACCTGAGAAGTAGAGCAATTGGACACTAGAAGCATTACAAGTTTCTTGGAATTCGATGGTACATCCAACTCACTATGTATTTAAGAAAGGTCGCTACACGTGGACAAACAAAAAATAATATTCAAATACAGTTTGGGAAAGACTAGATTAAGCCTGTTGTTAAGCTCTCTTGTGACAAATGTTTCCCTTCGTGGTAGAGCATGACCTCCAGGCGTGGATTAGAAGACAAATGGCTCTTAGACTCAAAATGAAAATAGTAAATCACACATACCTAGGTATGGTACCAATAATTAGCTTGGAAACTCTCAGTCATTAACTCACATGCATACGTGAGTGGCTACTCATATGGCAACAAAATAACTCAATGAATGCCATAATTGAGATTAATTACCTTGAGAGGCATCTCACACAACTTAATTCGCACATTCTTGGAGAAATGGCTGAAAAACGATACCTGCTTACTAGACTGAACAATGCAGGGAAATAGGAAGAATATCCTGGAAACAAAGGTCATATGCTATATGGATATTAGAGGGAGACAAAAAATACCAAATTCTTCCCCAAATAGCCGATCAATGTCTAGCATACAACTGAATCCCTCTAAGTAAGGAAGAGGATGGGCAGTGGGTGTGTCACCCTAACCATAATTCCTAGGTCGCGGTGTTCATGGCAACTGCTACACCCTCGACAATATAATAGTAAATACTTTCACTAAAATAGAGCTGATAAAATATAAGATTTGGAATAAAAATATATCAGAAATTTAAATTTTTATAAAAATACACCGTGAGATCCAAAAATCTGTTATAAATTACCCTCAAGAATAATATAATTGAAAAGTACAGATTAACCTTCATGCACAACCTTTGAGTCATGTGCCTAATTAGCGTGTTTTAGAAATTAAGGCTGGCCTAAACTCATTGGTGCACCTTTGCATTTATCTAAAATATTTTGGAGAGTGGAAGAGAGTGGGGTGAGCTCACAACCAAGTGTGTGTTTACCGACATCGAGCCACACCATAACTTATAACTCATTTTTTTACTAAATTTTCTATTAAGGTTTATTTTCAAGAGCATAGATTTTCCCATTTAACTTATTAAAATTTTTTATATTTGTTATCTCAGATTTTATCTCTTATATCACACTCAATTTATCATAGCAATAAACACAACACCCCTAGAGGTAATCCATGTATGACCCCGTGTTTAGAGGGGTAATTGTGCGTATGTATTCTGCATTCGTGGGGTCATCTCAAATGACCTTCCCCTCGTGCTGTCATTAATGGAACTCATGTCATACTGACGTCACACCTAGTGGCCCATGTGTGACTCCGGGGTTAGATGGAAAATTGTGTGTATTTATTTCATACTTGTGGGGTCATCCCATATGCCACGCTCCGACCCGGTTTGGTCGAATCCCCGTGAGCAACCCGCCACTCTTCCCGGTTTACTAAGGGTTTTCCCTTCTTTTAAACTCGTGAGTAGTAAGGTGTCCTTTAAACCTCTACTTTTCCTGGAATAACATTATACAAAACTGAAAAATAGACATACTTGATTTTATAGTTCTTATACAGGGAAGTCTTTAAGATTGGTTTTCCCTTGATTTTTTGAAATGGATATAAGGGAGGGGTGAGTTCTACAACTTAGTGAGCAGGGGTTGGAAGTGAGTTTTCATAAACAAAATAACTTTAATCGGAGTGTGCCAAACTCCTTATTTTCTTTCAAAAATACTTTTATTTCAATTCTCAAATACTGATTTTTAAAACCTTTACCCTACTGAGGGTAACATTTTTAAGTTGGAGTGTGCCAGACTCCTTAATTTCCTTTAGATTTTCTCCACTTTAAAAATCTCGGTTTTTCACCATTTCTTATTAATCATGGTGTGTTATTACCCAACACGCATCCTTCATCATAAATGTCAAAACACACAATCGCAGCCCAGCCCGTCCACTAAACCCACTTGTGGCGTCGGAGCGACTTTACTGGCCACCTAGATAGAAGCACGTCCACTTCTACCCTGAGAATGAGTGGATGAACGCGACATTTGACCCTCAATCCCGAAATCAATTCTCTGAGTCCGTATGAGGACAGAGACCTCATCCCGACCCCACCCTAGTCTCATGCGCTTGAAGCTACGTTGAGCTTCGAAAGGTCACCTGGTCCGACGAACTGCCCTTATATCCATCAGGTCGTCTGGGGCCCTAGGACACATCACTACCCCTCTTGGGCGTCTTGAAGGTCCCGTACACACAGTGCATGCACAATCAGTATTTTCACATCATGCCTTATAATCTGTGGTGTCACTGGTCCAACGGCCCTAACCATCAACTCAACCTGCAGCTGTTTGTCTTGACTAGTCCAAAGACTTGTCATGTCACATTGCCACTAGTTGATTGAATATGTTGGTCCTGTTTTCGTACCATGGCCAAACAATTCATTTATTTAAAGTTTTATGGCATATATCTTATATTTGTTTACGAGCTTCTGCTTGTGTCCATTGGCCTTGGGCCCACTGTACGTGATTTTCCAAAACTGGGCATATTAGCCCCCAAGTTCCAAAACCGAGGCTTACAGCCTAACAGAGCTATTTGAGCTCCCGTCAAGAAGGTCTCCCAAATCATTTAAGTAGTGACACACAGTTAGGGGAGAGCACTTCCAACAAAATATGTTTTCAACCATCCATCATATCGATTAGGTATAAGGACATCTCCGTTCATAACCGATAAACAGGTTTTCCACTTCCTTCGAGAAAGTTTCATCATACTAACCAGGTATGATCTACTTACAACTGGTAAGTTATTTTTCCATGGGATTTTCATATCACTCATCTAAGTTGTGATGTTTAAAATACCACTAAGTAGTGTATTTTCATTTCGAGGTAGTTATCATCCCCAACCGGGTATGATATAAAATCCCACTCATAACCGGTAAGTGGTTTTTAACTTAATTTGCTCATCACCCCAATCGAATATGATGTTAAAAGTACCACTTACAATTGGTAAGTAGGTTTTCCTTACATAAATGTGCTCATCATCCCAACTGGTATGATGTGTAAATTAACCCACTCACCCATTAACTTTGACGTGTTCGTCCACGGCTGGTTTTCCAATTTGATGCGAGATTTCTCTTGTTGGCGTTCCGATCATACTTGTTCCATCGGTGGTGCGACTGTCCAAGCTTTCTATTGGGAAAGGTAGCTCTCTTCCTAAAGCACCTTCTAGGATCAAGAATTCCTACTATTGACCTTTCAACATCATTGATGTCGTATGAGGGTTGTGGGGATGTTGGGAGAGCTTGGTTTGGCTAGAATAGGGCTGAATTTGGCTAATTTTAGCTAAGCTGAAATAGGGCATCTTTGGTCTATCAGAGCTATTTCATTGTTTGATTATGTCGGCACTTCTTTGGTGATACTCGGATCAAATGGAAGTTGCTATCAGATAGCTAACTTCCCCCTTAATCTAAAGAGTCCGACCTCTCCTTCTGGGGTTAAGAAAAATGCTCAAATCGAAGCTCTGGTTCAAGCTTCACTGGGGTTTTGAGGTGTGTGGAGAATGAATGGGGATGAACTCTTTATATAGGAGTAGAATTGCGTATTAAATGGGGAGGATTTATTACTACGGTATTAATGTTATCATTATTCTTGAGAAATTGATAGGAATTTATTTGTATTAATTCTAATAATTAAATATATGTATTAAATTATTGATATTAATTTCAATAAATAAATATAGGTATTTATGATATTTACTATAGGTCATATGATTAATATATATATATATTTATCTCATTATTTTCACTTAATAATTTACACTTTTCATTTTATTTATTCCAATTATATCAATTAAATTTTAAACTTATAATATAATTCCATAAACTACTTTTGACCGAAATTTCGGGTTACTAAAAAAAAAAACTTCCCAGGACGCTTAACTTCAATGTTTTGATAGGATCTGGTGCATTAGTGCTAGTATGTTATTACATTTTGGGTTACTAAAACATATGCTTTGACAACTATTGAGGGGATGCAACATGAATACTTCCCAATAAGTCACCCATACTAGCACTACTCTCACCAATTATACTTAACTTCGAAGTTCTAAAGGGATCCTGCATTAGTGCTGGTATGTTTTTAATTTTGGATTACTAAAAAAATATCATTTGTCAACATGAATACTTCCTAGGACCCTTAACTTCAATGTTTTGATAGGATCTGGTACATTAGTGCAAGAATGTTATTACATTTTGGGTTACTAAAACATATGCTTTGACAACTATTGAGGAGATGCAACATGAATACTTCCCAATAAGTCACCCATCCTAGCACTATTCTTACCAATCACGCTTAATTTCGAAGTTATAAAGGGATCATGCATTAGTGTTGGTATGTTTTTAATTTTGGATTACTAAAAAAAATATGATTTGTCAACTTATTGAAAGGATACAACCCTACATGAATACTTCCCGCTTAACTTTGGAGTTCTAATTGAATCTTGTGCATTGATGTTGGTATGTTATTTATTTTTGGGTTATTAAAAAATATGATTTGACAACTATTGAGAGAATGCAAAATAAACACTTTTCAGGCATGCTTAACTTCGGAGTTTTGATAGGATCCAATACATTAGTGCTAGTATGTTATTTAATTTTAGTTTAGTAAAAATATAGTTTGACAACTATTGAGGGGATGCAACATAAATACTTCCAGCCTAAGCACGCGCTTAACTTTGGTGTTTTGATGGGATCTAGTTTATTTGAACTGATCTAGTTTTTCTATTCTAAATTTTTTTTTCTGGTTACTAAAAACACGGTGTTACACCATATGACCCCTCCCTCCTCGTGTTGTCATTGACGGGACTGATAACATTTCAATGTCACACATGGTGGCCTGACCATCGTATCCACTAAGAGCTCACAAATGAGCAACTTAGTGCTATGGTGGTATTATGCATTAAATAACAATACTCACTTGGAACATCCATGACAAATCATCTCCCTCATACAAATGCTTATGGTGTGTTGTCTGATTTTCTGCATTCTTTGATCCACTCAATCTCTACCGGGATCACAAGGAATGCCTGGACCCCAACCATAAATCTCCATTAGTCATGGAAATTTCTGGAAGCCACTCTTCCCTTATATCACCACTTTTGTTATTCCTTATACGTCGACACCCCCTCTTATTTCAGGTGTCATGTCGGCATCATAATTCATCCACCCAAACAAGCATATCACACACACATGCAACAATAACAACAATAGCATTTTCTTATGCATACATCACATTCAACATCGGAGTATATTAATTCACGAGATTATGTATGCTATTTAATCGACCCCACTACTCATATTCCCGTAACATTTATTCGAGTAGTTTATCATTATATTCAATCTTTACTTAATTGATAAACATGACGTCTAACTCCCCTTTTTTCTTTAGGAAAATCTCAACATATTTGCCTTCTTTGGAAAATCACCTATGGAACATAGTTCTAGTTTTTCTCTTGTGTCATTATGGTTATTAATCCAATTCATGGCTTAGTATGCACATTTCATATAACCACTTGTCTTAGACGAGTCCTATCATTCTTTCTTATTTATATAATTTTTAATTATAAAATATATAAATCATCACGTTCGATCCAATAGGACTCATCATTTATAAGCACACTTGCATCGATTTTCGAGACTTTTTCCCCGTGGAAGATTTTTTTGACTATCTTGGGATACACATACTCCTGCATTTTTTTGGTGAAGGTTTTTACTACAAATTCAAGTTACATGAACAAGGTCAGATTTGGTTTCCTTGGGTAACCATATTTTAGCACCGTAATTTTTTCAAAATTATGGTTTTACCCCTTGGGCTAGGTTAGCTCAACTCACGTATCGATAAACTCGATTTAACTAAGCCACCTTCTGTGGTTTCGTTCCACCTATCGAAGGTATTTCCATATTTGGTCTTATTAGCCAAAATGCCTAAAATCTCTAATATTTTCACTTGGATACTCAAGTTTTTCAAAGTTTCATTTTGGCCCACAATTAAGGCAAAATTACCATTTTCCCTTACTTATCCAAGTTCTCTCACTTTGGACCCTACACTTTCCAAATCTCTAATTTTTGTCATCAACTTTCCATTACACTTATTTATGTCTCTAAATTTCTAATGATTACTTATGGATCCCCAATACTCATGACTTTACACTTGGGTCCCAAAATGGGTAAAATTACCCTTTTGCACCTCACTTTGTAAAAATTCCATTTTTGTCTCCTTTACTTTGAAAAATTACCCTTTTGGCCTCCATAGTTCAAAATGAACAATTTTAACCTACTTTGGGCATAATTAACTATTTTGTCCATTTTTGGGTAAAATTACTCTTTTCCCCTAATTTACCAAAACTTAGGGTTTGGCCCCTATGAAAATAGCATTAAACATCTCTTGATGTCGCAAAAATCACCTCCTAGCCTATTAGTGCGCCCTTGGGGACTATTTTCACAAGTTTTCTCTTTTTACAAATCGGTCCCCAAACTTTTCCAAATTTGTAGTATAGTCTCCAAACTTTAAAGATAAACTAAACTAAGTTTTATTTTCACTAACCCTCCTAAATACCTTTATTATTATACTCCTAATGGCTCATAAAGGGAGTGAGGGTCTTACATCAATAGAATTGGGCCGAAATCGACCAAGTACCAAAACTGACTGAAACTGAGCAACATCGGGAGTTGTTGAAAATTCTCACCGGAGGTGGCTGGAGCTTAGGCATTTTGTAGCCAACTTCTAGGTAAAATGTTATGTGGTGATGGCCAACCAAGTGGTCACTGGAGTTGGGAGAATTTGGTCGTCGACTGGTCCCAATCGAACATAACCTGGTAGATCCATCATTGGTAAACGACTTGTGGTGGCCGATTTTCCCCTTGTCGGGGATCAGCCCTTGCCATGGAGAGGTAGAGGGGATGCATGCGGTCATTTTGGTATCAGTGTCGCTTAGAGTGGTGGCTGGAGGTAGCCAAATTTAGCCCTGAAAGGGCGTCATTATGGTGATGATTTCCTATTTCGAGCTAGAGTCCACAAAAATGCCCCTCGTGCGATATTTTTCACCCACAAATAGGTTAAGAGACAACTATAGAACTCAATAGGAGTCTATTATCAGTATTATGACACAAAGATCACTCCATTTGGTGGTTGGGTGAGGGGTAATTTTGGGGATGAACAATTGGGTGTTGGGAGAGAATCTAAGTATAGGTTTTCAAACTTTTCAAATGAAATTTGATATGATGGAGCAATGGAAATGCAATTAACTTCACCTGTAGGCTACTCAAGAAGATGTCATTGCAATGTCATGTCTAATTGCGTGCAATTTGATGAAAAAATGGGTCAATTTGGTGTGTTTCCATAACATGTCATCCTTAAACACTGACCGAAGTCAATGGTGGGGTGAGTTCGGGTAGTATGGCCATGAGTCCAATTGAGTTGGCCAAAGTCGGGATGAATTTGGCCTGACTTAGTCCCCCTTCACTTTTAAACTTTCCAAAAATCCAAAATTACCTTCTTACCCTCTTTGTTTCCTTCAGTAGTTTAATCCGAAATCTCAACCTCTTTCGAGTGAAAACTAACTTTTTCCAAGACTCTCGGTTTTCATGCTCGGGAATCAAAATACTAATCCGATTGGATCCCTATTCCTAAAATTAGGTTCCCTTTTTATTTCAATAATTGGGTTATGATCCGATTTAACTTTCAAATCCCAACTCAAGTTCCCTTCCCAACTCGGGATTCTGTTCCCAGTTTATATTTGCATCCTCGGTTCGAGATTCCATTTTTTATTACAGTTCTCATTCTCTATTTATGATTCCATTCCCTATTTAACCTTGGTTTCTCGATCTAGTTCGACTCCCGATCTCGTTCTAGGGTTCTATTCCCTTTTCTCTTTCTCGGTTTCTAGTCCATGCGACTTAAATCCAGTTTTTGAAAATTCGATGTTATAATTCTCCCCCTCCTTTTTCAGAGTTTTATCCACAAAACTCATATTCTCTCGGGAAGAGGATATCTTGGGTAGCTTGGTTCATTCCAATTTCCCTTTAATTCACATGGTTGTAATACCATTGAGTGCTCTTTCTATCTTCCATTCATATTCTTATGTCAATTCCCTTTTTGTCCAATTTTCCTTATTCGACTTAGCCTTATCCTTTATCTTAGGTCTAGGGTTACCCTCTTTCCAATATGTCCATCAGGAACATCTTGTCATTCCCTAGAAGACATCTTCTAGAGTCCATATCATCGATGGTTCTTGATAATCATCCTAGATTGCAAATCACATCCTGTAGTTACCATGATATTATCTCATTCATAACCTCCTAATCCTTCCTAGGGATATCCTTGGTTAACACCAATATATTTAGTGTTTGCATATGTCATGGTCCAACCTGATTCCTCAACCGGCGGTCTTGTGCAACCCGTCAATCCCCCCGACATTACAATGGCAGATACCTTCACCAAGGTAACTCTAGCGGGACTAAGGCTTAGAACTATGGAACACTTGTTAAAAATGCAATGGAAACTTCGAACTTTTATTTCAAGTCCCTTGTGGGAGCCCCTAAAAAAGTTTTCTCAAAATTCATGGGAATATCAATAGCATGATAGGTAGAATCGAACCTTCGTAAGTAGGGAGTAAGGTTACCTCGAGCAGGGGTGTTCCTCGGGTGTAACTTTCCCCTCCCCGTGTTACTTTCTCGGTTTATCTTCACATATGTTTGGGGGGGGGGGGAGCAGACTCACAACTCAGTTAGTGGGATACTGACGTCATGACACTACATGTCTCACAACCTAGATCTTTCCCATAAACCACCTAAAAGGGAATCCTACATCCTTTACTTGTAATGCCCCTACGAGTCTTATGGTTTACTTTTGCCCATTGAGACTATAGTCTTGGGCCCTTCGACTCAGTCTAAGCTATGGCCAGGTTGTTCTTGGGTCTCCCCTTTTCTATCCCATGCCTCTAAAGTGTTATAAGCAAGCATCAAAACTTAGCCCCGCACACAATCATGGCCTACAATCGGGCATCGCGATTGGACTATTCAAAATCCATGCCTAGACCCGACAACTTTGGCCTTAATAAAAGCATGGGCAACTCAAGACCCTAAAGCAAATAATCATACAACTGAAATGTATCGCCACTTGAGAAATACTAGATCAAGAATTGAAGTGTGGGAGGCCTAAGGCACTCTTACCACAACTGATACTTCTCTCATGTAGTCTCCTAGTTTGGTGTCTCAACACCCCTGGATCCTAGCGGAACTCATGTCCCTCTCCTGAACACTTTGGGCACTCAGGCTTGCACACAAATCGGCTACTCGGGCCCCACATATATATATATATATATATCACATCCCTAGAATGTACCACCCTTCTAGGATGATACCAGACAGGAAACTAGAGTGCAGGGGTTACAAACCCTCTAACCACAACCGACACCCTTATGCATCATCTCACAACTAGTGTCTCAGCACCCGGGTCATGGCTGCTTAACCGCCTCTCGCTAGCCCATGCCCCCTACACATGTGACTCAATTCCACCATTGTCTCGCCACAACGGTGTACTGGAATGATACTCGTCCATCATCAAGTTGTCTCGAGAAAACATGGAAGATTACACTATTTCTCCCCGATCTCCTTTCCATTTTTCCCTTTGGCAATGACACAACCTCTTAGGCATCCATCCATTACCCCCACTCTCCTATACGTGTATTCATAGAAATAAACAACATGACCCTTACTCATAACAGTGGCATCCATGGCCACACTCATAACGATGTTAAATGCATCTCATTACTGAGAGCTTGATGCGTATCTCGCCCGACTTTCCCCAAATCACACACACAAACAATAATGCATCAATTCACACATGCTATACATGGATATGCTGGGGAGTCTGGGCCTTCATTGGCTGTCTCCCCCATGCCCTGAAAACAAACCCATGAGTCTGACCAAATATGGGTCCGTCTCACCGTATCAAACAATTTGGCCATTCGGCCTTAAACTTGGGTCTCACTGCCTACCTCAGAACTCGGTTATTCAAAGAACACACTAAGCATATTGGGAGCCTGACCCTTCAATGACGATCTCCCAAATTCACACAAGGCTTAAAAAAAAATCCTTTTCCCACCAATTTCATAGAACCGATTTTTCACATTACATGCCCTGATCTTATGATAGTTCTTATTTAACCTTTAGAAAAATTCATATTTGATTTTGTAGTTATAATATTTTTTATATGCACTGCTTATATGAGTTATAAGGCCATCTTGCTACTTAGAATCACATAATCACACAAACTCAATATTTAATTCCCCAGTCAGTCCAATATGACTTGCCTTAAAAAACCCACTCACCTCTTTTCCACGGAACTTGTGAGTCCTGCGAGGTATCCGAAATTTCGTTCTTGATTCTGCAAGACTGCTTCGACTGTACTATGATCAGTTTTTCTATTGACCATCAATAGTTTACCCGACCGTACTCTCCTTACGACTCTATTGTCTACCCCTTTCGGGCCCTAATTTGGGCAAATTACCATTTTGCCCTTATACTTTAATATCTCTTCTTTTTGGACCATAGACTTTCTGAACTCTTTCAATTGGGACCCTCAAGTTCCCTTGTGACCTAATATAGTTTCAAGTAGCCATTGCAACAATTTGAAGCCTTACTTCTCATGAATTCCCTACAAGCCCCTAAGTTTGGGAAAATTTACATTTTTGACCCTCCTTGGGAGAACTTAGGTTTTAGGATTCATTTGACCCCCAAACTTTTCATTTGGTTCCCTAAACTTCTTAAATTTATGTTTAGGTACTTGCACTGCCCAAAAGTCTTCCTTTGGCTAGGAAAACACCCATATTTGTAATTTAGTCCCTAACTTTGCCTTTATTGCAAAAAGGTCCATAGAACTTTCCCAATAGGCAAAATTAGTCCCTGAATTTCACCAAACTTCCCAACCAGCCCTAAAACTTTATTTTTCCCCTTAGAAAGACTCTACAAAAAGTTTAATTGCATTTGGGTCCCCTAACTGTCAAATCTTTACATTTTAGGTCTTGACCTTTGACCCACAACTAAAGTGTCTCTAAAAATTATCAAATTAAGTGTGGGGGGGGGGGGGGGGTGGTGGGCGGGGGGAGGGTCCCTCTAGCCTCCCTGTAGCCCATCATAAACTTGGTTTGGATGGAGTCAGCCAAAATTACAATGATCGGGCTTGAATAGAAACAATGACACAATACAATGTAAGTCGGGTCAAAGCCAAAAACTCACCGAAAGTGGCACGTCAACCGTCGAGGCTAGTGTGGCTGGATAGCTGATTCACTGAGGAGTTCATGGCCACTTTAATCAGATCAAATGGTGGTCTGTAGCTCATGAAATTGACATTTTAGTTAGATAAGCCACTTTACCTGTGATATAAGATTTGATGATTTGATTCATATCCAATTCTTGCTGAAATTAGGCAAGGCTAGAGGCTATGGAAAGTTGGTAGTGTAGAGAACTCACCCAGTGTTTCTTAGCTTGTGAGTGCCATCATGGCCATTAGAATTGAGCCTGAAAACAACTGCTCTATTGCAGGTCACCGAAGATTGAGTAATGTGCGATCTCGCCAGTGAGGACATAGGTGGAGTCGAGTATCTAGAGCGGTGACAATGGAAAGTTGAGGTAATCGCCTTTCTAGGGCTACCAAGAATGTTGTTGGAGGTGGTTGAATGATGGAGAATTTCTCTCTGGTAGTTGGGTTGCCAGAGTTGGGAGTATTCAGTGGCTGGGAGAGGATTCTAAGCAAAATCCAGGGAGGGATCAACCTCAATTTATATGGAGTTGATATAGACCTCAGTGGCAATCTATCCATAGGTTCCTTTCATAAATTCATAGTTTGTAGTACTGACAATGAATTAATTTCCCCAATGCTGTGGAGTTGGTGGGTTAATGGTGATCTATCAAGTAAAACATGGCAAATTCAGGTTTGTGGTCGGAGGAGGAAGATGACATGTGCGTGTGTCTACATGTGTGTGCACCCGACGTCCCAACATATTGGTTTGACACTATAGCGAACATGTTTCCGATGAATTTCTCGACCAGTTTAGTAGTTTTTGGCCTAGTTCACCCCTTTTCATACCGATTCTTAAGAAAATAAAAATATATGAAGATTCTTCATTCACTATTCTATTGAATGGACTCAAGAACCACTCAATTTGGATTTATTTTGACCACTTAAAAAGTCAGGGGGTTTTGTGGCTCCACCCAACTCGAACCCGATTCTCTCTTGTATTTCTCCCAATCCATGTCCTCGTGTCCATTGACACTATTAATGGTTTCTCATGACCCTTTCTCTCCCTCATGGACTCTCATTTAATCCCTCATACGTTTTGGTTCAACCTTATTTCCCAATTCGATCCCACTTCTCGGTTTGATTCTTCTCGATTACGAAGTTAGGATTTTCCCAATTTTATAACATAACTGACCATCTTACCAACATAAGTACTATTATGTACTTAGCCATTTTGGTTGTTCCCTCATTTTCCCTGACCTATCTATCACAACTACAAATTCCCAAATTTGTCCAAGTCAATTCACAATACTTGTTCTAAAAGTTATTGTTTGATATTATGTTTTTGAGGATATTACTTTTATACTGTGTCACGCCATGACCCGGTTTGGTCGGATCCCCGTAAGCAACCCGCCACTCCATTTTGGTCTATGAAGGATTTCACTTCCTTCTAAACCGCAAGGAGTTAGGCGTCTTTTTTACCTGATTTTCCTGGAATAACATTATACGAAACTCAATATGTTAAAAACTTTACATACATGTCTTAAGGGTTTAGCTTCGAGGTATTCCTTAAGGGTTCGTCTTCCTTCTTGAAAAGGGGTAAAATGGAGGGGGCGAGTTTCTACAAATACACGCCCTTAATCATAAAGGGTACACACGTTCACTAATGTAGCACGCTCAATGAACCCACTTGTGGATCAGAGTGTCTTTACCGTCCACCATGATAGAAGTCCCTAACTTCTACCTTGAGTTTGAGTGATGCCCTAGGCACCAGGCCCTCAGACTCCACATAACTCCATGTCTGTATGAGGACAAAGACTAAATCCCACCTCCATCCCTATCTCAATAAGCAAGAAGCTCCTGGAGCATCATGAAAAACTAGCCCGATGAACTGCCTTTATTGCTACCAGGTCGTCCAACAGTCCTTAGAACCCGTCACTACCCCTCTTGGACATCTTGATGGTCCCGAATTCAAAAGTGCATGCATAAACAATAATCTTTTTATACTTAGCCATTCTCTTTGGTGCCGACGATCCAACAACCCCAACACACAACCCGACCTGCAGCTGTTTATCTGGCCAGTCCGTCGACCTGACCTTAATGACTGCCACTAGCCCATCGAGCCTTGTCAGTCTTGACTTGGTATCATGGTGAATCACACAATTATTTCCACTTTTAATGAGAGTTTTCATGGCTCTTCCTATTAATGTTTGTTTATGGGCTTTAGTGCATGCCTACTGTCCATGGGCCCACTTCACACATTTTTCAAAAACTAGTCCTTGACCACTATGAGTTCAAATTTGAGGCCCCGAGCCAGTTAGAGTTGTTCTAGCTCTTATCAAGAATGTCTCCCAAATATTTTAAGCAATGGCACATAGTTAGGGGAGAACACTTATGACAAAAATCTCTTTCAGCTTAAGGTATTTATCATACCAACCGGGTGTGATGATAGAGGTAGGTCTACTTACAGCTAGTAAATAGGGTTTTCCTTTCTTAAAAGTGCCCATCATTCTAACCGAGCATGATGTATAAAAAGTCCCAATTACAATGGGTAAGTAGGTTTTCAGTTAAAAGTGCTCATCACCCCAACCGGGTATGATGTTTAAAATATCCCACTCACCGGCGACTGTGACGTGTTCACCCTCAGTTAGCTATCTAAATCTTGTTTGAGCTCCTTTACTTATGTTATTATACAAATATGTTCCTACATGGTTTGGTTAGGAACGACTTGGCATTAATAGCCCCTCTATTTTGATGTATTTACATTTAGGCCCTTATTTTCACCTTATTGCACTTAGGTCCCTAAAGTACAAAACCTTTGACTTTACGTCACAAACGTTCAATTATTTTTAATAAGTCCCCCGGGCTTCCAATATCCCTCTTGGGTCCTTAAATTTCTCAAAATTGCATAGGGGGCTAAAATTTCCCAAATTTCCAATTTGGTCCCTAACTTTTACAAAATTACCATTTTGCCCCTAAGTTCCAAAAATGGCCAATTGGTCCCAATTCTTTCAAAAATTGACCAATTGGTCCTCCAAGATCATTCTCATTGCCCTAAGATCAAGTACAAAGGAAAAATACTCTTGAGGGCCCAAGAAGTAAATTAAACCCAAAGAATGGGTAAATAGGATGGTAGCATGAAAAGATGCTGTATGGGTGGACTAAAATAATAAGGGAATAAAGGAAAGAATGTATGAGAAACCTTGGAGAAGTAAGTCCTTAATTAAGAAGTAAATTAGGGAAACAACCACTGACACTAGGATGGGTCGTGGTCCACGCTCACATAATAGAGCCTAAAGAATGGACAGATGAGCATAGTGTGGAGTACACGAAATAAGATCAGTAATCAGAAATTCCTCAGATAAGGAATAAGGGATGAAATGGAATTTTAAGACGAAGAATAATTTAAAGTGGGTAAAGGCCTCAACATAGAAGAAGGTGTAAGGAAATGAAAGAAGAAATCTCCTAAGAATGGTAAAAAGGTTGAGCATTTAGCTCTTAAGGTCAAAATCTCTACTTTGAGGGACATAGTAGAGAATGAAATTGTAAGAAGGGAACTCCCCAAATAAAACAATCAACACATAGATAAAAAAGGGATCAACTTGAAATAATGAATCGTGAAATGGTCCCTAGTAAGCAAGAGTGGATTAAGGAGAAAGGAAAATCCTTGAGTAAAGGATGTAACTGGGAATGAGGAAGGACCTAAGAAAGAAAGAATCCCAACGTGTCGGTAAATCATATGGAAGTCCAATAATTATTGGAACCAAAAAGACCCAATAAGGAAGTTGGGAAAGGAAATCTGACACGGTTATGTAAGCTGATTGGATAACGATAAAGATAGTCGAGGAATACTATCAAATGATAAGAGGGAAGAAATTATACGATCCTTGAAAGGTTGGAAAGTTAAGAACAACCATTATGGAAGTGTTATAAAAAAATTAAAATGGCCAAAGACATGTTCTAGAGTATGTCATGCTATAAGGGGCATGTAAGCCAAACAGTCTCAAGGAAAAATGTGACTCAAGTAAGGAAGACTCAGTTGGTAAGCCTGATGAGGTCAAACAAAATTTTTACCGAAGTTGTAATAAATGACGGATTAAGGAAGGGTCAAAATAGGACGAAGGGGTAATAACATTGAAACCTGTGAAAACAAGTACGTAATGCTTGAAAGAACACCGAACTTAGGGTTTCAACGATGAAGAGAATAACTAGATACAGTAACGATTGTACATCTTGGAACTCCCAATCCTGGAATCTTGAGTAAGAAACTCAAGTGGAAAAATCTTGCCCTAAGAAAAGGAAGATGTGAACCTAGGGATATACCTTTGGACTTGCAGGCAAGAAATACTAGTTATGATAAACTCCATTGAAGGAGTAAATAATGTAATGGAAAGGAAATTTCTTAAGCGCGTGATTTAAAAGTGGTCTAAGTGAAAGAATGACCGAAGTGTTAACATGTCCAAGTTAACATTAAGGGAAGTTTTTCCCAAAGTAAAAATGCTAATTTAGTTTTGGGGACAAAACTCCTAAAAGGAGGGGAGAGTTGTAAACCTCGTCCCTTAAAGACAAGGAAACCGAGGAAAGAACTAGTCAACCTGGGTGAGAAAACTAAACCAGTTCACGAACCCCAACCGTTAGAGAAAGGGTAAACCTGTAAATTTATGAATCCAAAGTGACCTAAAGAGTAAAAAAAGTCATGGGAAAGGACTTTAGGGTGAATTGGAGGTGAAAACTAAACCAGCTCAGGTGAACCGGACCTTAACCAGTTTGAACCACTATTGAATCGGTTCCTAAATTCATTTTTCTAGGTGGCTTAGAAAATTCAATTTGGAAAATTGAGGCCACCATTTGATAGATAATGAATTTAGATGAATTTACAAATTTTTAATTTTAAAAAACTCGGTCGAATCGGGACTGAACCAACTAGTTTAAGCATTAAACAAGGTTTAGAGCGGTCAAGTCTAGTTTAGAACAGTGTCGTCTTATTCCTTTAAATGACAACACTGTTCACTCGTCAAAAAATTGAGTAGTGCCAGTGAAGATGAAAAGTCTCCAGCCAGAGAGTTTCAGGCAATGAATGACCACCATTAAGGCATCAATCGGACGACCAAGAAGTCCCCGAGCTTCCTATATAAAGAGCCCCTCCTCATTCATCCTCCACACACCTAAAAACCTCACTCTCTCTCAGCTACTCAATATTCCAACGAAGCTCGAACTAGAGCTTCGACATAGTGTCTTTTTTAAACCAAAGAAGGTGTGGTCGGGTTCCTTAGACTTAGGAAGAAGTCAGCTACACGGTGGTAGTCTCCAATTACTCGCCAGATCGTTGGAGATGTGCCAGAGTGATTGAACAGTGAAGCAGATCTGACGGACCAAACGTGCCATATTTATGTTGAGCTGAAATCAACCAATTCGAGCCCATCTCAAGTCAACCAAGCTCTCCCAACACCTCATCAACCTTCTTATGACTGAATTAGAGCAGAAAGGTAAGCTAATTTGGCTCCACTTTGTGAATTCCGATCGATGCTAGAGAGAGAACTGGGAGATCTTTACTAACTAAATTCTTTCTCAATTTGACATGAATTGAGGTGATTCTTGATTCTAGGAGGAACCTCGGGATGAGAGCTATCTGCCCAGTCGAAAGCTCGGACTGCCAAGCCCCTGACGGTAAACTTTCGAAGCTTTCTCTCTCTTCATTCAGTTTTCCGGCAAATCATCGTTTGAGCTCGTTTCGGTGTCAATTCTTGCAATTCAAAGTGCAATTGAATTGTATGGAGGTGTAGGAACATAAATGTAACTTTAATTTCAATAGTCAACCTCGTTTGATCGGTCAATTTGATGAAATCAAATTCGACCAAGTTAAAAGGTTGAAATTGGGGAAAAATTGGGCAAATTTTGGGGATTTTGAAAATTCGAGCTACTAAAGTGCAATTTCCTAAAATGAAGGCCAATTGGTCATGGTAAAGATTTTGTAGGACCAATTGGTCAAATTTTGGAATTTTTGGTGTGAAACTTACCATTTTTGTGAAGTAGGGGCAAAATGGTAATTTTGGAAAAATTGGGGACCAAATTAGGAATTTGGGAAACTTGAACCCCTTTTTATAATTTTGAATAAATTGAGGTCCCAAAGTAAAATTTTGAAGTTTCGGGTCACAATTTGGGGAAAAATCAGCATTGGGGACCTAAAGTTAAAGAAAAAGAACTTCAGGGACCAAATTGTAATTAATTGAAAAGTTTGGTATTTTATTTATTCGTGATGAATGAAGTTTATCAAGCCAAGTGATAATGAGCAAGGATGATCATATCATGTAGGAACGTGAATTATCGGGAGCGCCATCTAAGACAAACTCATGAGGAGACAAAAGCTAGTTAAGATGGATTCAAGACATTCATGGGTGAATGGGATTTTTATATCGTACCTGGTTGGGATGATAAGTACCTCGGAAATGAAAACCCACTAATAAGTGGAATTTTAAACATCACACCCGAACGGAGTGATGTGGAAATTACATGGAAAAACTACTTACCGATTGTAAGTAGATCATACCCAGTTGGTATGATGAACTTCATGGAAGGAAGTAGAAAACCCACTTATCGGTTATAAGTGGAGATATCCTCACACCCGGTTGATGTGATGGATAGATAAAAAGAATATTTTGTCAGAAGTGCTCTCCCCTGACTATGTGCTATTGCTTAAATCTTTTGGAAGACCTTCTTGACGGGAGCTCAAATAGCTCAGATAGGCCGGAGGCCTCAGTTCTAGAAATTTGGGGGCTAATATGCCCTATTTTGAAAATCACGTAAAGTTAGCCTAAGGCTAGTTGGCGCGAGTAGGAGCTTGTAAACAAACAAGAGTTTAAGCCATGAAAAATTTTAAATGAATTATATGTTTGGCCATGGTACCAAGACAGGATCGACATACTCGATGGACTAGTGGCAGTGAGACAAGACAGGTCGATAGACTAGTCAAGACAAACAACTGTATGTTGACTTGAGGGTCGGGGACGTTGGACCGGTGGCACCAAAGATTAAATGGCTTTTGAGCAAAACTGTTGTTTGGAGCATGCACCGAGGTATGAGACCTTCAAGACTCCCAAGAGGGATAGTGATGCATCCTAGGGGCTACTGGACGACATGGTGGAGATAAGGGCAGATTGTTGTGCCAACAGTAAGTGAAGCTCGATATAGCTTCATGCGCATGAGAGTGGTGTGGGGTCAGGATGAGGTCTCGGTCGTCATATGGACATGGCGTTTCTTTATGGGATTGATGATCGGATGTCGCGTACATGCACTCATTCTTAGGGTTGAAGTGAACGAGCTTCTATCCAAGTGATCGGAAAAGTCGCACCGATGCCACAAGTGGGTGCAGTTGACGTGTTGCCCTACGAATGTGTGTTCCCTTCATGATGAAGGGCATGTGTTGGTTGATAAACATACCATTTGTGGTTAATGATGAGATATGACCATGAAAATCGAGATTTTGAGGATGAGATATTTTAAAGGAAATAAGGAGTTTGGAACACTCAAATTCAAAAAAAATTATTTTATTGAAACTTTATTTTTTTTAAATTTCCCATTTACTGAGTTGTAGTGTCATGCCCCAACTCGGTTTGGTCGGATCCCCGTTATCAACCCGCCACTCTCCTAGTTTATTAAAGGGTTTCCCCTTATTGTAAACCGTAAAGAGTAAGGCGTCCTTTAACCTGTACCTTTTCCTGGAATAGCATAATCAAAACTACATGAAATTTTAAACTTTACACACCTGTCTTACAGGCATCTTAGTTGATGGTCTTTAAGGGTAGGCTTTCCGGGATTTCCTGAAATCGATATAAGGGAGGGGGTGAATATGACTACTCAGTGAATGGGTTTTCAAAGGTCTACTTTTAAACTTTTAAGAAAAAACATTTATATAGAGTGTGCCATACTTCTTTCTTTTTCAAAAATCCCTTCATTTAAAAATTCGGGTTTTCCCATCATTTCTTAGTTACTACGGTGTGTCATCACTCAACACACATCCTTCATCATGAAGGTTACACACATTCACAAGTTAGTATCACTACTGAACCCGCTAGTGGCTTCGGAGCGACTTTTCTTGCCACCCGGATAGAAGCAAGACCACTTCTACCCTCGGAATGAGTGGATGTACGCGACAACCAACCCTCAATCCCGAAATCGCTTCTTCGTGTCCATATGAGGACAGAGACCTCGTCCTGTCCCCACCCCGGTCTCATGCGCTTGGTGCTACTCCAAATTTCGCACAGACACCTGGAACAACGATCTGCCCATATACTCACCAGGTTGTCCAGGGGTCCTTAGGACACATCACTACCCCTCATGGGGGTCTTGATGATCTCATACTCATAGTGCATGCACAAACAATGTTTTCTTATCAAGCCATGTAATATGTGGTGCCACTGGTCCAACGGCCCCGACTCTCAACTCAACCCGCAGTTGTTTGTCTTGACTGGTCTGTCGAGCTGTTATGTCGCACTACTGCTAGTTGACTGAGCATGTCAGTCCTATCTTGGTACCATGGCCAAACAATTCACTTATTAAGTTTTATGGCACATATATCATGTTCATTTATGAGCTCCTACTCATGCCAACTGGCCTTGGGAAGGCTTAGTTTGGCATGAGGAGGGCTTGAAATGGCCGATTTCAACTTGGCCGAAATAGGGCAGCTTCGGTCCGCCAGAGCTGCTTCACTGTTCCATCATGCCGGCGCTTCTCCAATGATTCTCAAATTGACTAGAGTTTGCTATCAGATAGCTGTCTTCTCCCCGGTTCTAAAGAGCTCGACCTCTCCTTTTGAGTTTATGAAAAATGTTCAAGTCGAAGCTTTGGTCCAAGCTTCACCCGGAAATGGAGCAGTAGAGAGAGAAAGAAGTGTTCAGGTGTAAGGAGAATGAATGGGGATAACCTCTTTATATAGATGTAAGATCGTGTATTAGATGGGAGAGATTTATTACTAGTATTAATATTACCATAAATTATTGGTATTAATTCCAATAATTTAATTTGGGTATTAAATTATTTGTATTAATTCCAATAATTTAATTTAGGTATTAATTATAATAATTAAATATATATTAATTTATGGCTATTTATGATAAGGCATACCTTCGCATAAAAATTTTTGACCGAAATTTTAGGTTACAAAAAAATCATACTTCAAAGGAGGTCACTAATCCTCACACTACTCTCGAGCAAGCACACTTAACTTAATAGTTCTTATGGATTCTCATTCACCTTAACCAATTTGGTTTTTCTCTTCTAATTTGTCTTAAGTTTCTTTTCCATGGTTTAATGAACCCTTTGGATCACCCGAAAGTTGTAAATTTCCAAATTGCTTATTCCCAAATGATCGGGATTGTAAACTGGCTAGGTTTTCTTTCTCGGTTTGACCGGTTCTTTTCCAGGTTTTTCTTAACTCAAAAGTGCGAGGTTTACATGTAGAAAATCACCCATCCTTTTTATCCCTTTTTAGGAAATAAAGAAATGACTAGGGATAGCACCAGGCCTTACCCTTTGTGAGATATGCTTAATTTACTTGAGCTTACAATTTTATTGATATATGTTATTCCAGGGAACAAGGTTGAGATTTCACCTGGCTCATCTTGATTTAAAGAAGGAGGAAACCCCTCTTGAACCAAGAGAGTGGCGGGTTGATTACAAGAATTTGACCAAACCGGGTCAAGGCGTGACATTTGAATTGCAGAATTTGGGTCCGAAACGAGCTCAAACAAAGCTCCACTGGAAAACTATATGTAGAGAGAGAAAGCTTTGAAAGCTTACCGTCGAAGGCGCAACGGTCTGAGCTCTCAATCCTGGAAGTAGCTCTCATCCTTAGGGTCCTTCTAGGATCAAGAATTGCTATAATTGATGTCAAGATTAGTGTAAAATTGGTTAGTGAAGTTCCACACTTTCTCTTTCTAGAACCGATCTACAACGATGGAGTAGGACCGAATTGGCTTACCTCTCTAGAGGTTGTGTGATGGCCATGGGGTCTATCGGAAGGCTTGGTTTGGTGTAGGAGGTCTTAATTGGTCGAATTCATATCAGCCAAAATAGGGCAACTTCGAACCAACAGAGCTGCTTGACTGTTCGATCCCACCGACACTTCTCCGACGATCCTTGGGTCGAAGGGAGGTTGCTGTCAGATAGCTGACTCCCCCTAAGCTTTATAGGACTCGAGTTTACCTTCTAAGGCATACAAAAGTGCCCAAGTCAGAGCTCTGGTTTGAGCCTTGCCAGAAAACTGAGCACTTTGGAGAGGAGGATGATTTGAGGTGTGTGGAGGATGAATGGAGGGGAGCTCTTTATATAGGGAGCTTGGGACCCTCTGCCCTACCAAATTCCATACTCTCAAGCTTATTCTCACACAAAAATGCCCAAATCAGAGGGAATATTATTTCATCAGGAAAGGAAAGTTTCTACACTGATGAATAGTATTGTCATCCCAAGGAAGAACACAACACTATTTTGGACTAGACCAGTCCGGTCCGACCAGGTTCAATGATAAAAATCGTTCGGTTCAGGTCCGATTCAGTAGGTTTTCTCAAAATTTAAAATTTCTAAATTAATTTTCTATATAATAGTGGCTTCAATTCCCCAATTTGAGATTTCCTAGCCACCTAGAAAAATGAATTACCTAATCCAGTTCATTATGGTTAAATATGGTTCACCTTGAATGGGTCCGGTTTTCTCCTTCAATTTACTTTATGGTTCTTTCCCATGATTTTCATGACTCTTTCAGTCACTTGGGATTTTTCAATTTCCCATTTTACCATTCTTTACCATTTTTGGTTCATTAAATGGTTTGGTTTTCTCTTTAAAATCAATTGGTTATTTCCCAAATTTTCTCATTCTTGAATGAACGGGGTTTACAAGTCTCCCTTTCTTTTAGGGGTTTTCCCCAAAACATTTACATCTCAAACATGTGGGGGTACCCATCCCTCATGACACTTTCGGCTTCCTAGGTCTCCTCTTGTACTGGTTCGTTCTACCAAAGAACCTTGATCATGATAATCTTCTTGTTCCTTAGGTTCCTGTCCCTTTGATCGATGATTTGCACCGATTCTGCTTGATAGCTTAGATTTTTCTCCAGCTCGGGTGGGGGTCGATCCAACACATGATTGAGGTCGGGTTGGTACCTTCGTAGTACCGAGATATGGAATACATCATCTATCCGTTGTAAGTCTGGAGGAAGTTCGATTTATATATGCTACTGGCCCTTCCCTTTGGATTATGGTGTAGGGGCCAATATACCTAGGTTTAAACTTTCCCTGTTGTTGGAACCTAAGTATTCCCCTCCATGGGGATACCTTGAGAAATACTTGGTCTCCGACTTCAAATTCCAAGTCTCTTCTCCGATGGTCCGCATAACTCTTCTATCTGTCCTAGGTTGCCGTAAGTCGACTCCTTATGATTTAGATTTTCTCGGTGGCATCTTCTATCAGCTCAACTCTTTCAAGCTTCAATTCTCCCACCTCTTCCCAAAATAAGGGTGTACAACATGGTCATCCATAAATAGCCTCATAAGGAGTCATTTGAATATTGACCTGGTAACTGTTATTGTAAGCAAACTCCATCAAGTACAAGTATTCCTCGCAACCCTTGTTCAGTGTGAGCACACTTTCTTGAAGCATATCCTCTAAGGTTTGGATTATCTGCTCAAATTGTCCATCGGTCTGAGGATGGAATGCGATACTCATATGGAGTTTGTTTCCTAAGACGCTTTGTAGGATAGGCCAAAACCTTGAAGTAAATCTTGGGTCCCGATCCGACACTATGCTTACTAGGATACCATGGAGTCTTACAATTTCTCATATGTATAGGGCAGCCAGTTGTTCCACAAAATTGATTACTTTTATTGTAAGAAGTGGGTAGATTTGGTCAACATATCCACAATAACCCTAATCGTGTCTCGCCCTTTCCTAGTCACTGGCAGTCCCATGACAATGTCCATGATAATGTGTTCCCATTTCCATTCGAGAATTGGTAGGGGTTATAGCAGTCCTAAGGGTTTCTGGTGTTCTACTTTGATTTGTTGACATGACAAACATCATGCTACAAACTCTGTGATGTCCTTCTTCATCCCTTTTCACCAATAACCCTTCTTGAGTGTACAATACATCTTGCTGCCCAGATGCATCGCATACACAGAGTCGTGTGCTTCCTCCAATATTAGCTTCCTCAATTCTTTGTCCTAAGGCACACATACCCTACCTTTGTAGGTCAACAATCCATCGCCTTGAAGGATATAGTCTGGGGTTGTTCCCTCGTTGGTTGGGTCCAAGTAGGGCTGATGTTCCTTATCCCTTTTTTGGTGAACCCTGATTAACTCCACTAGGTTGGATCTTACAGCTATGTCAACCATCAGGCATCTCTTTTCTCTATCTACCTTGAGGTCCACCTTTATTTTTCCCAACTGTTGTAGCAAGGTCATGTAGTTCATCTTTATCTAGGCCACCTCGGATTGATACTTGCGACTCAGAGTGTTTGCCACCACATTAGCATTCCCGGGGTGGTATTCTCTCACAAGGTCATAGTACTTTACCAATTCCAGCCACCTCCTCTGTCGGAGATTTAACTCCCTTTGAGTTAGGAAATAGTTTAGACTCTTGTGATCTGTATATATCCTACACTTAACCCCGTACAAGTAGTGTTTCCAAATCTTGAGTGCGAACACTATTGCGGCTAACTCTAAGTTGTGAGTAGGGTAGTTCTTCTCATGTGTCTTCAGTTGTTATGAGGCGTAGGTGATAGCCCTTCCTTGTTGCATTAGTATGCATCCGAGCCCTTGCCTGAATGTGTAACTATAAACGATATACTCCCCCACACTTGAATCTGGTAGGGTTAATATGGGTGTCGTTGGTAGGCTGGACTTCAATTCCAAAATGAACTTCTCACATGTTTCATCCCTTGTACTCCACTCCCTTCCTTGTATGGCAGGTTAACGGGGCTGCTATCTTGGAGAAGTCTTCTATAAACCACCAATAATACCCTGCTAGTCCCAAGAAGCTACATATCTCAGAGGGATTTGTGGGCGCTTTCCAGTTAAATATGGCTTCTACCTTCGTTGGATCCACCTTGACTCCATTCTTGGACACTATGTGCTTTAAGAAACCCATCGCTTGTAATCAAAACTCACACTTGGAAAACTTTGCATACAAACGATTTGCCTGCAGTGTCTCTAAGATGATGGCAAGATGTTGCTCGTGCTCCATCCTAATTCGTGAGTATATAATTATGTCATCTATGCATCACTCTGAATTCATAGTGCCCATATCGGGACCGAAATGTGGTCTTAGGTATATCTCTCTCTTGGATCCTGAGTTGGTGGTACCCTAACCGGAGGACTATCTTGGAGAAATAGGCCGCTCCTTTTAATTGGTCAAATAAGTGATCAATTCCTGGAAGAGGATACTTGTTCTTTATGGTGACCTGATTCAACTTATGATAGTCTATGCATAGCCACATACTGCCATCTTTCTTCTTTACAAACAGTACCTGTGCACCCCATGAAGACTAGCTAAGGCATATGAAACCCTTCTTGAGTAATTTGTTCAATTTCTCCTTTAATTCATTTAATTCTATTGGAGCTATGCGATCGGGGGCTTGGGATATAAGATGTGTCCCGGGAATTACTTCTATGGTAAATTCCAACTTGTGGCTTGGGGTAGTCTTGGTAATTCCTCAGGAAATATATCTAGATAGTGTCCAACCACAGAAATGCCCTCTGGTCATTTCTTCTCTGAATTTTTGTTGGTGATCATTATGAGGAAAGCCTTGCAACCCTTTTGTATCATATTATGGGCTTTCATGTGGTACACCAAATGCATTTCTCCTTTCCTCCTATCTCCTTGGAATTGTAGTCTGAGTGTTTCGGGAGTGTGGAAAGTTATCACTTTCTTTCCATAGTCCACCTTGGCTTGGTGTGTACTTAACCAATATATTCCTAGTATTATCTCCACCTCTCTCAGAGGTAATGGGATTAGGTCTGCCTCCAATTTCACTCCACTAATCTTAACTTCACATCCCTTTAACTGTTTGTCTCTATTTAGTCCTTGTCCTAGGGGTATGACAATGTTGAGACTTTGTTCTAAGGATGTAAGTTCCAGTAGAAGATTTGGGACTAAATCTTCCTTGATAAAGGACCACTCTCCTCCTAAGTCAAAGAGAGCGTAAACTTTTCTTCCTCATAGTTGTACGTATCCTAATTGAGGAAATACAAGTTTCTTTTAGAACAATTGAATTTCTTTTATTGTGTAGGGTTGAATTACATGACTTTTTCTAATTTTGGTCAGTAGGGTTTGGGAAGTACCTACTATAGTACTAGGATCCTTTCGAGCCTCTTCTTGTGTGAGGTTATACACCCTAGCTGATACCCTTGATGTGGCGGTTGTGTCTAGTCCTCTGTTTAATGTCCTTGGTTTCCCTTGTGATGGTTCAAGAGTGTTCCTTTGCACATTCCTTCTAAGAGTGGACAATCCCTTGCAAAGTGTCCCACTTGCCCACCTCTGAAAAAAGCTTGACCTAACCCCTCATGGTTTCTCTAACACCTTGGACAGTGGGGCCCCTCTATAGTATAGTAGTGTTTATGTCACGCCCCGACCAGGTTTGGTCAGATTCCCCTGAGCAACCCGCCACTCCATTTGGTCTATGAAGGGTTTTCACCCTTTTCTAAATCGTGAGGAGTAAGGCGCCCTTTCTCTTGTTTTTCCTGTGATAACACTATACAAAACTAGATGCATTAAATTGATCATACCTGTCGTATATTTCGACTATAGGAGGGTCTTTAGGGTTGGTTCTCCTTGGTTACCTAAAAGGGATAAAAAGGGAGGGGGTGAGTTCTACAACTCAGTGAGTGGGTCTTGGGAGCGAGTTTTAAAGAAATAGAATGTTCAAAAGTGTGCCAAGATTTTCATTTCTTTAAGAAGGATTTTTCTCATATTCCGGTTTTCAAAACCTTTTCCCTCAATTCTATATTATGTGTGTTTAGTAGATAACACACACCCTTCATCGGGAAGGAAACACACATTCGCAGGTACCACTTGTCCACTGCACCCACTTATGGCTCGGAGCATCTTTACCGGTCACAAAGATAGAAGCCCGTCCAATTCTACCCTAGGTTTGAGTGGATGTTCTCGACATCTGACCCCCAGACCTGAAAGCAACTTTGTGTCCATATGAGTATAGAGACCTCATCCCGACCCCACCTCGGTCTCATGCGTAAAAAGCTATGTCGAGCTTTCCAACTGCTGGCATGACAAACTGCCCTTATCTTCACCATGTCGTCTAGTAGCCCTTAGGACGCATCACTACCCCTCTTGGGCATCTTGATGGTCCTATACCTCAAGTGCATGCTCAAAACAATAGTTTCCACATAACCATTTATCTTTGTTGCCACTGGTCCAAAGGCCTTGACCCTCACCCCGACCTGCAGCTGTTTGTCTAGGCCGGTCCGTCGACCTGGTCCTGATGCATTACCACCAGTCCATCGAGTATTGTCGGTCTTGACTTGGTACCATGGAAAAATCACATATCCGATTCATTAGAGTTTTCATGCCTTTCTCAAATCAAGTTTGTTAATGAGCTCCTTCTCGTGCCCACTAGCCTTGGGCCCACTGCACGTGGTTTTCCAAAACCGGTCAGTAAGCCCCACAAGTTCAAAAACTGAGGCCTCTAGCCTATCTGAGCTATTCTAGCTCCCATAAAAAAGGTCTCCCAAAGAGTTTAAGCATTGGTATATATTTAGGGGAAAACACTTCTGACAAAAATATATTTTCACTACATCCCACCAATCGGGTGTGATGATATCTTCACTTACAACCAGTAAGTAGGTTTGGTTTTCCAAAATCGGGCAGAGTTTAAGCATTGGCATAGAGTCAAGAAAGTCCATCATACCAACCGGGTATGATTTCCTCTACTTACAACCAATAAGTAGGTTTTAGCTTAGTTCGCACATCATTCCAATTGGGCATGATGTTAAAATTCTACTTACAAGTGGTCTTTTGTTTCTAAAGTGCTCATCATCCCAACCGAGTATGATGTAAATAAGCTAACTCACCCGATAACCGTGACGTGTTCATCCTCGATTAGTTTTCTAACTTTGTGCGAGCTTTCTCTTGCTCGCGTTCTGGTCACACTTGTCCCTACAAGATTTGGGCAGCCTTATCACTTATAGTTTGGCATAAAAAGCCTAGGCTCACAATTTATCGATAATTTGCACTTAGGTCCCTAAAGTTCATTTGTCTTATCTTTATATCCCTAATGCTCATTTTTGCCCAATTTGAGTCCCAAGGTTTCAAAATTTTCTTTTTTAGTCCTCATTTTACTCAAAATTGTACAAGGGGATAAAGTTTTCCAAATTTCCAATTTGGTCCCTAACTTTTCAAAAATTATCACTTTCCCCTCAAAAATGGCAATTTGGCCTCAAATGTTTCAAAAATTGACCAATTAGTCCTCCAACATCATTTTCATGGCCAATTGGTCCTCAATTTTGGGAAATTGCAAAGAGGTCCCTCAATTTTACGAAATCCCTAAATTCCTCGCCCAATTTTCCCTTTCAAATCGACTGAATTTGATTTCTTCAAATTGGCCATTCAATTGGGGTTAATTGCTCCAATTGAAGGAATGGATCAGTTCCTATACTTCAATATGATTCAATTGAGCTTTGAACTGCATCATTTGGGTCTGAATTGAGCTCAAATGGAGCTTCGCTAGAAAACTGTGCGTAGAGAGAGAAAGCTTCAAAAGCTTATCGTCGGAGGTGCGGCGATTCGAGCTCTCTATTAGGGAAGGTAGCTCTCTTACTAAGGTACCTTTTAGGATCAAGAATTCCTACAATTGACCTTGAATAGAGGGAGAATTTCGTCAGTGAAATTTTGTAGTTTCTCTCTCCAACTCTGACCTGCAACGATTGAGAAGGGCCAAATTGGCTTAACTTTCAGCTCAGTTGAGGTCATATGAGGGTTGTGGGGATATTGTGAGGGCTTGGTTTAGCTAGACGAGGGCTGAATTTCATTGATTTTAGCTCAGCCGAATAATGACATCTTCGGTCCTTCAGAGCTGCTTCATTGTTTGATTCCATCGGCGCTTCTATGGCGGTCCTCGGGTCGAATGGAAGTTGTTATCAGGTAGATGACTTCCCCTAGAATCTAAAGAACCCGACCTTGCCTTCTGAGGCTCAAAAAACTGCCCAAGTCCGAGCTCTGGTTTGAGCTTCACTGGAAAATGGAGCAATTGAGAGAGAATAGAGATTTTAGGTGTGAGAAGGATGAATGGAGATGAACTCTTTATATAGGGGGCTCGAGGACTCTATGACCGACCATTTCACATCTTGGTCAAGCTTATCCTCTCCATGAAATGCCTCGAACGGAGCCATTTTTCCTTCATCGGTGTTGTCCATTTCTGTATTGAATGAACAGTGCTGTCATCTAAAGGAAAAAGACGACAATGTTCTGAACCGGTCCTACTAGGTTCAATGATTAATCTGGCTGGTTCAGGCCCGATTCGACCAATTTTTCCAAAATTAAAAATTTCTAAATTATTCTCTATCCAATGGTGGCTTCAATTCCCCAATTTAAATATTTTAAGCCACCTAGAAAAATGAATTTAGCAACCGGTTCAATGATGGTTCAAACCGGTTCAGGTCTGGTACACCTTAACAGGTCTTGTTTTCTCTTCCAATTTGTCCCAAGTTTCTTGAGTCTGAGTGATGCCTCAAATGCTAGGCCCTCAGACTCCACATAACTCCGTGTTCAGGACGGAGACCTCATGCCACCTCCACCCTAGTCTCAATGTGCAAGAAGCTCTCAAAGCTTCATGACAAACTAGCCCAACGATCTGCCCTTATTGCCACTGGGTCGTCCAATAGTCCTTGGAACCAATCACTACCTCTCTTGGGCATCTTGATGATCCTGAATTCAAAAGTGCATGCACAAAAAATAATTTTCTTATACTTAGCCATTCTCTTTGGTTCCTACAATCCAATGACCCCGACACTCAACCCGACCTGCAGCAGTTTGTCTGGCCGGTTCGTCGACCTAACCCTGACGCACTGTCGCTAGCTCATCGAGCCTTATCAATCTTGACTTGGTACCATGGTGAATCACACAATTATTTCCACTTTTAATGAGAGTTTTCATTGCTCTTCCTATTCATGTTTGTTTACGGGCTTCAGCCCATGCCCATTGGCCTTGGGCCCACTTCACGCATTTTTCAAAAACTTGGCCTTGAGCCCTACGAGTTCAAATTCGAGGACCCGTGCCTATTAGAGTTATTCTAGGTTTTGTCAATAAGGTCTCCCAAATAGTTTAAGCAATGGCACACAGGAGAACACTTCTAACAAAAATCTCTTTCAGTTTAAGGTATTCATCACACCAACCGGGTGTGATGATAGAGGTAGGTTTGCTTATAATCGATAAGTAGGTTTTTCCTTTCTTAAAAGTGCCCATCATCCCAATCGGGCATGATGTATAAAAAGTCCCACTTACAATTGGTAAGTAGGTTTTCAGTTGAAAGTGCTCATCATCCCAAACGGTTATAACGTTTAAAATATCCCACTCACACGGTGACTATGATGTGTTCGCCTTCAGTCAGCCTTCCAAATCTTGTTCGAGCTCCTTTGCTCACGTCCTTATATGAATTTGTCCCTACATGGTTTTAGTATCCTCGTTAGGAACGACTTGGCGTTAATATCCCCTCGATTTTCATGTATTTACATTTAGGCCCTTATTTTCACATTATTGCACTTAGGTTCCTAAAGTCCAAAATCTTTGACTTTAGGTCCCAAATGTTCAATTGTTTTTAATTAAGTCCCCCAGGCTTCCAATATCCCTCTTAGGTCCTTAATTTTCTTAAAATGGCATAGGTGGCTCAAATTTTACAAATTTCCAATTTGGTCCCCCAACTTTTTATAATTACCATTTTACCCATAAGTTCTAAAAGTGGCCAATTGGTCCCAATTCTTTAAAAAATTAACCAATTAGTCCTCCAACATCTTTCTCATTACCAATTAACCTTCAATTTTGAGAAATTTCATTTAGGTCCTTCAATTTTTCAAAATTCCCAAATTTCCCCAATTTCACCCCTTTAAACTGACCGAATTTGATTTCTTCAAATTGGCTATTCAAATGGGGTTAACTACTCTAATTGATGGCATGGATCAATTTCTACACATCCATACAATCAAATGGAGCTTTGAATTGTAGAATTTGGGTTCGGAACGAGCTGAAACGGAGCTTCTTCGGAAAATTGTACGTAGAGTGTAAAAGCTTCAAAAGCTTACCCTCGGAGGTGCAACGGTTTGAGCTCTAGATCTGGGAAGGTAGCTCTCATCCTTAGGGTCCTTATAGGATCAAGAATTGCTACAATTGATGTCAAGATTAGTGTGAATTTGGTTAGTGAAGTTCTGCACTTTCTCTCTAGAATCGATCTACAATAACGGAGGAGAGATGAATTGGCTTATCTTTCACCTTTGTGGAGTTTGTGTGATGGCCGTGGAGACTATGTATAGGCTTGGTGTGGAAGTAGGAGGTCTGAATTGGTCAAATTTGAATTGGCCAAATACAACAACTTTGAACTGATGGAGCTGTTTCACTGTTTGATCATGTTGGTGCTTCTCCGATGATCCTTGGGTTGAAGGGAGCTTGTTGTCAAGTAGCTTACTTCCCCCGAAGTTTGTAGGACCCTAGTTTGCCTTCTAAGGTTGAGAAAAGTACCCAAGTTGGAGCTCTGGTTTGAGCCTTGCTAGAAAACTAAGCACTTTGGAGAGGAGGACGATTTGAGGTGTGTGGAGGATGAATAGAGGGGAGCACTTTATTTAGGGAGCTCGAGGACCATTTGCCCTAGTAGTTTCCATACTGGTTGAGCTTATCCTCACCCGAAAATACCCAAATCGGAGGGAATATTCCTTCGCTGAGAAAGAAAAGTTTCTGCACTGATGAATAGTGTTATCATCGCAAGGAAGAAGACGACACTCTTTCGGACCGCACCGATCCGGTCTGACATGGTTCAATGATGAAAATTAGCCGGTTCAGACTCAATTCGACCGATTTTCTCAAAATTAAAAATTTTAAAATTTGTCTAAATTCATTTTCTATCTAATGGTGGCTTCAATTCCCCAATTTGAGATTTCCAAGCCACATAGAAAAATGAAATACCTAATCCGGTTCATTATGGTTCAATTCGGTTCACCTTGAACCGGTCTAGTTTTTCCCTTCAATTTACTTCATGGTTCTTTCCCATGATTTTCATGACTCTTTTTGTTACTTGGGATTTTCCAATTTCCCATTTTACCCTTCTTTACCATTTTTGGTACGTTAAATGGTTCGATTTTCTCTTTAGAATTGACAGGTTTTTTTCCTGATTTTTCTCATTCTTGAAAGGTCGGGGTTTACATACTTTGTATGGTAGTACATGTTTGCACAATCATACTAGTGTTAAGATGCTTACCCCTCTAAACATAATATCACCTTGTGTTAGCCTTATGCAACACTGATAAAAGGGTAACAATGATCTTTCCCAAGTCCTTCTCTTTTACCAACTTAATTCACTTCATTTATTTTAATCACAATCCATGCCCTCTTATTTTCCTTGGAGTCTAATCCACCTCATGGATTAAATGTCCCGTATCATGTCTCAAGTTTGAGAATATTGACCTCATATCCCTTTTGTCATAATCATATCTTCATGGTCTAGTAATTCAAATCCTCTTTTGGTATCTTTTTTGTCCTCCATATTTTTGTAATACTTAAGTACTTTTTCTCGTAACATCTTAGTTACGGTGGTACGTTCCTTATCATGAAGGTTGATTCTCTTTATATCTTCTTTCACTCTCAAGTCTTACAAGCCATGATCTCTCTCTCCAACGTTGTCTTACAGGTATTCTTATTAACTGACTTTCAATACCAAGACACCTATCATTACTTTCTGGTACTCTTCCTTAGGTGGAGCTCTTTCATCAACCTATCACTTGTTGATGTTCAATTTCCATAAGGAAAAATTTGAAAATTTAGGTCTACCCCTAGAATCTATCTCTCCTTATCATGTCCAATCCATCCATGAGAGGTCTCATTTCATTTCTCATTCAATGATTCTTGTACCACCACTTGTTGGGTACTTGTAGAATTTCCACTCGGGTCATGCTACTTGAGGCATCAACCCCTTCTTGACCCCCTTTCAATTATTAAAAAAACCATCTTCTTACTTATTCACATAACATTGTCTGGGATTTCCTTTGTAGTACACCAATTGTTTTAGGATGGTTCCTTTCATCCCCTAACAAAAATTTTGGACCACGGTCCATCCTGGATGCCATAGCCCCATCTAGTTCTTTCTAGACTTACATGACCTTTTATACTTCTTACATATACACTCCTTTGTGTATACTTCATTATAACGACTTAGTTGTCTATGGTACGTGGGTGTCATTTCCTTTCCAATGAATCTTAGACTTGCCTTCAAATCCTCGAGGTCCTACCCCATTCTCCATTTTATTCCATAATGTCATGGAATGTTTCAATAATCATGATGCTTGGCCTACTGCCCAGGCTTGTAGCCCTTATATCACATCATTCCTAATATCTCACTTTGCGCCCTATTAACTGTACCACATGTTATGGTCTGTTATACATCAAACTTCATTCGAGGTCTTATTCCAAAGTGTGGGTCCTTAATGACCTTAGAGTTTACGTCCAATACAAGCACTTGTTCAACCAAATCCAAATTTTAGGGTTACATATATCTTTTGAGTAGAGCATCCCATCATTACTTACTCATCACTCTTTGAGCCTTAATGTTCGGACCCTCACAAGATTTTCTCATTACTTTGTTCTCCATAGACCATCATTCAGCCTTATCCCCTTTGGCTTTAGAGGTATTATAATCACATCTTAAGAATTTATTGTTGTGGTTCCCCAGTAGTCTATTTGATTCCTTGCATGATGATAGAGTGGTGTTTACCTTTGGTACTTCTTCCTTCAACCACACCCAATATGTCACGGCATGACCCAGTTTGGACGGAACCCCGTGAGCAACCCGCTAGGTACTTCTTCATCGCTGCAGTACGCCGACTGCATCCACTTGTGGATCAGAGCATTTTTACCGTCCACACTGATAGAAGTCTGTGACTTCTACCTTGAATCTGAGTGGACATCAATAGTCTGACCCTCAGACCTGAAAATACTTCATGTATGCAATGTGGGATGAGACCTCTTCTAACCTCGCCTCAGTCTCAATGCACAAGAAGCTACTTCGAGCTTCTCAACATACTGGACAACATGCTTCCCTTATACTCTCTAGGTGATCCAGCTGCCCTTATAACCAACACTACCCCATGTTGGGTGTCTCGATGGTTCCGAATTCATAGCATGCACAAACAATAGTCTTAGGAATTATATCCATCATCTTTGGTGTTACCGACCTAATGAGCCCAACAAATCGACTTCGACTCCATAACTGCTAGCCCAACAAGTTCGACGACCTAGCTTCGGCTTAATAGCTACTAACCCATTGAGTTTGATGGCTCGACTTTGACACGGTGGTGGTTCACACAATTAATTGATTATGTAAAATTTTCATGGCTCGCAAGCTTATTTACCTACGGGCTTCAGCTCGTGCCCATTAGCCTTAGGCCCACTTCACGAGTTTTCCAAAAACTAGGCCTTGGGCCCTATAATTTTCAAAACCGAGGCCTCCAGCCTATTAGAGCTATCCCATCTATCGTTAGAAATGTCTTCCAAAATATTTAAGCAATTTCACGTAGTTAGGGGAGAACATTCTTGGAAAAATGATTTTCCAAACTGAAAATAGTTCTCATCACCCCAATCGGGTATGATATTGGAAAATCTCACTCACCCAATATTATGATGAAATTATCATGGCTAGATTCCAATCTCAAATGTGCTCCTCGACACCAGTACTCGTATAACCAGTTTCTACATGGTTCAAGTATTC
This sequence comes from Trapa bicornis, assembly GCA_030064425.1. Taxonomy (NCBI): domain Eukaryota; kingdom Viridiplantae; phylum Streptophyta; class Magnoliopsida; order Myrtales; family Lythraceae; genus Trapa; species Trapa bicornis. Next base: position 11,582,417 of record CM057746.1, read on the forward strand.
TCATAAGGACGGTTTGGCATAAAAAAACATCTTACTTTCATATATTTGTACTTAGGTCCTTGTTAAATATCTTATTGTAATTAGGTCCCTAAAGTTCATAATTTTAACTTTAGGTCCCTAATGCTTAACTTATTCTTAAATAAGTCCCTAAGATTTCCAATTTTCCTCTAAGGTCCTCAATTTTCCAAAAATTTCCAATTGGCCCTTACTTTCTTCAAAATTACCAATTGGTCCTCCATTTTCCTTAAATTCACTAATTAGCCCTCAATTTCCTCTGAATTGCCAATTGGCCCTCAATTGGGAGTTAATTTCATAAAAGCCCCCTGATTTCCTTTAATTGAAATTCACCCCTCAATTTTCTGAAAATCACCATATTGCACAATTTTTCCAAAATTTCATTTTGATCCCCTAATCCATCTTTCATCAAATTGACCACCAAAACTTGGGTAATTGTCTCCTATCATTATGTGAATCATCTTCCTTATGTCCACTACTTCATTCCAAGCTTTAAAACACTTAATTTGGCTTTGAAATGAGCTTAAATGAAGCTTCGTCGGAAAATTTTGATTACTCACCAATGAGGATCCGATGATTAGAGCTTTTACTTCCACTGAATTGTTCACTTCCTTGGTATCCTCCCTAAATTAAATCGCGTCTCAATTGTTGGCCTGAGTAGTGCGAATTTCTCTGTTAAATTTTTAGGCAAAACCAATTGTGAATAGTGCATTCCGATGAAGGGCAGCAGAGGGGACTTACAACTAAGCTCAATGAAGGTCGGGGCACCTATAGGGGTGGTCTAGGGAGCTTGGTTTTGCCAGAATTGGTCTGAGGGAGGCTCAAATTGAGCTCGACCACTTCAACTTGCAAACCACCAAGTAAGGACGGTACTGTGCGAGCTCGCTAGCGCTTCTTTGGCAATCCTCGAGCTGAACAAAGTATGCAGCCATGTAGATAACTTCATTAGGATTCCAAAGAACCCAAATTCATCTTTGGAGGTGGAGAAAAGTGCCCAAGTTAGAGCTCTGGTTCAAGCTTCATCGGGAAATAGAGCACTTCTTCTCAAAGTGTTTTGAGGGATGAGGAGGACGAATGGAGAGGAGCTCTTTATATAGGGAGCTCAAAGACTAACTGTTCTATTTGTATCTCCATCAATTGGCTATTAACACTATGATTTAAGGCCTTGTCAAAGGAGTTTATTGGCCACCGAAGGAAGGCGTTCATTTTTTGCTCTCACTATTCCCTACCGTCTGGAGGTAAATGATGGCACTGTGTTGCACGTGCAGACTTGCCACGTGGCACTCCATGATTGGCTGGCTTTGTTAACGCATCTTCCTACTTAGCAGCCTAGTCAGCCTTAGACCCATTGACCGGACACGTGGCGGCCTCCCATTGGCCGCTCGTTCCTATGTGGCTGTTGACTATTGACCGTGACATGTGGTGTCCTTTGAATGGCTGATTTAAATGCATTAGATTTCCCTACTGATGCACAATGCCACTACCACGTGTCAGCCTTTGATTTGCTAGGGTCATCCGATGTGGCACTACCACGTGTCGACCTCTGATTGGTCGGTCAATTTTTAGACATCCTTGTTAGATGCTAATGTGGCATTCTTGCCATGTGTCAGCTCCTCATTGGCCAACCATACTGTCGAGGCCTTTCTGACATTGACCGTTGACCAAGACACATGTTTCTTTCCTATTGGTCGGTCGTTGTTAATGTGGATTTTCCTTCTTTAACAGTTGACCAAGGACACATGTCACCTTTTGATTGGCCAGCGCTTGGCACTGACTGTACAGCTGATTGGGTGCACTTTGCCTCATGTTGCACGCTGATTGGGTGTGCCTGCTAATTGGGCACTGAGCTGGCAGTGGTCCATTGATTGGCTGGACCGTTGACTAGTCTGGTCCAATCGGGTTTAGTGACCCAAAATCGTAAATTGGCTAGTTCAGGCCCGATTCGAATGATTTTCCAAAAATTAAAATTTTCTAAATTCATCTAAATTAATTTTCTATTTGATGGTTGCTTCAATTTCCTAATTTGATATTTTTATGCTACCTAGAAAAATTAATCTTTGAATTGGTTATTCATAGTTCAACAAGGTTCAATTCGGTTCAGGTTTGGTTTGCCCTAAATCGGTTCGATTTTCACATCCAATACAATTCATGGTTCTACTCCATGATTTTAGGGATTTATTGGCCACTTGGGATTTTCCAAATTCTCATTTTGAACTTTCTTTACAACTTTTGGTTCACTTAGTTCCTTAGTTTTTCTCTCAAAAATTCTCGGTTCTCTCTCCCGGTTCCTTATTTCGAGAGGACGGGTTTACAACTCTACTCACTTTTTAGGAGTTTTGTCCCCAAAACTTTTACATATCAAACGATTGAGGTTGCCTTTTCCTCATAACAAATTTTGTCTCCCTAGTCTTGGATGTATGTGGTTTTACCACTTATTTTTCCATTGCCCTTAACTGCATGATTTGGTATTCCCATTTGAGAAGAAGTTCCCGTAGCGATTTGGTTTCCTACTTCCTTCTCTTTGAGCATTTCCTTGCTCATACGCTTTTTCCCTTGGGCAAAATATCACAATGATTACTTTCCCTTCACTCCCATTTGATCCCTTACAGTATACTTATTGATTCCTTGGACTTACCTTGGGGAGTTCCTTTTTGTTGGTCCCATTCTCTACTCTCATCCTTCAAAGTAGTGGCTTCCATCTTTGGAACTATGAGTTCCAACTTCTCACCATTCCTTGAAGTTTTCCCTTCTTTCATATCCTTACACCTTTTTCATATTGGTGCATTCACCCATATTTAATTCTTTACCAACTTTAAATATCCCTTTTGAACTTTACTTAATATCTGAGGAATTTCTAATTATCGGGTCTTATTTCGTGTACTCTACATTATGCCTAGTTGTCCAATCTTAAGCTCTCTCATGTGGGCATGGACTAGAATCAACCATGATGTCCATCGTTATTCCTTTATTCACCTCTTGATTGAAGTGTGTACTTCTCCAAGGTTACTCTCCCTCTGGAAATCCTTTCCTTTATTCCTTTATTATGGGTATTCCACCCATCCCCACCAGTTATGGCATCATTCGATGCTATCTTCCTGCTCACATGTTCCTTGGTTTTAACTTGATCCTTGGGCCCTCATGAGTACACTTCCCTTGTACTAGGTGCTTTACCTTAACCTGCATACCATTTGCAAGCTTAGATCCATCACTTCTCCATTGGGATATATACCTCTCCAAGAATCCCTTCCTTAGTACGCTTCTTCATCTCTTCCTAGAATTTCCCCTTTCATTCGTCCTTATGAGTATCTAACTCTAGAGTAACTTTATGATGTCCTTGACGTCATCCTACTTATTTCCATTTCATTGGTAATATTGTGGCCACATCCTTTGTACCCTATCCTTATTCCTACTTGTATCCCTTTACAAGTTTACTTTCTTTGGGAAGAGTTTAGATCCATTTTGTTCCGAGATTTTTTTGGACCTCCTGGTGAGAGGCTTACTTCATCCTTCTCATGGCTTGAGTTTGACCATCCTTGACATATCAGTTGATATTAATCCTTTTTGGTCATTGGTTGCCTTAGGAATGTACTTCACCCTTATTTTTCCGACGCTTGATCTTCCCACTTCTTCTTTGCTCATATTTTTTAGGCATGAGATCGCATCATGATTTTAAGAGACAGAAAGTTTTAGGAACTTGAAATTTTTCATTCATTATCGAAGCAGGAATACATTTGAAGCTTTATCATCTCTTTAAAGGGAGATTGTTAAAATGAAAGGTTGGGAAGTAACAGCTACTTTACTAGGGCTTTGAAGAGTTTCCTCCTGGGTGAGGATGAAATCCCTAATTGGAGTCGTGGTTCTTGGGGTGGTATCCCTTCAGACCCCAGTAGCTGAGGATGTGTTGTTCTTGGAAGGTATTGCCCAAAATCCTTGGGGTGTAGGATAGTCCTTCATCATATGTCCTATTCCTCCACACCTATAACATGTTATTTTGATACCTGCCATAGTAGTGTTGGGCACTTTCTCACGTAGTGTCCCCATTGTCCACACATATAACAGGTCATTTCCTTACATGGACCTCTATGGCTCCTCCTACACTTCGAGCATTGGGGAGTCTTTCTTAGGGACTGCTGGTGGTGTTGAACTTCACCATCCTTGGGCCCAAACACCTTAACAGATTCCTTGTCGAGTCTTCTTTGCTTAGGGGTTACTCCAAGAGTGCTCATGGACTTCTTAGTGCACATGCTCATTTCCTTATTTGGGATAAGGCTTCCCACAGTTTCCATGGTGGATGTGGCAACATAGGTTCATTTGGTTCCTCTTGGAGTGGTCATATCTACAGAATGGAGGTTTATCATTTGTTAGGGTTCTAGGGTTTAAATTTTTAAACTTTGTTTGGAAAAAAACCTGACTCTGATACCATTAATGTTGTCACACCCCGACCCGATTTAATCGGAACCCCGTGAGCAATCCGCTAGCTCTCCTTGTACCACCCATGCATTTTGACCCGGATAGGACAAGAAAAGTAAAGGCGTCATGTTAACTGGTTTTTCCAAAGCAAAGAAATCAACATAAAGTATGGTTAAACTTGTACGTTAGTGGTTAAAGGTTTCTTGCTTGTTGCTCTTCACCTCACAGTGTATACCCTACCTGGAAAGGGTTTATGGGAGGGGTGAGTTTCTACAACTTAGTGAGTGAGTGTTAGGGTGAGTTTTCAAAAGAATTTATAGTATCTTTCTTTCTTGTTCATAGGTATGTGGGTTTTCTTCCTCTTGAAAAATATTTTAATCCCCCCCTTGCTCAGGATTGGTTTAGCATACAACCACACATTCCCTATATCGAAAAGGGTTCAAACATTCGTTGATTTAGTACGCCGACTGCATCAACTTGTGGTTCGGAGTGTCTTTACTGTACACCCTGATAGAAGTTCGTTACTTCTACCCTGAGTCTAAGTGGACATCAATAGTCCGACCCTCAGACCCAAAAATACTTCGTGTCTGCAATGAGGGATGAGACCTCTTCTGACCCCACCCCGGTCTCAACGTGTAAGAAGCTACTCCGACCTTCTTGACATACTGAATGACATGCTTCCCTTATACTCCCTGGGTCATCTAGCTGCCCTTGGAACCAACACTACCCCATGTTGGGCACCTTGAGGGTTCCGAACTCATAGCACGCACAAACAATAGTCATAGGAATTATATCATCATCTTTGGTGCTACTGGCCCAATGAGCCCGACAACTCGGGTTCGGCTCCATAACTACTAGCCCAACAGGTTCGACGACCTATTTTCAACTTAATAGCTACTAACCCATCGAGTATGACATCCCAACTTTGGTACGGTGGCGGTTCACACAATTAACCGATTATGTAAAATTTTCATGGCTCGTAAGCTTATTTGTCTACGTGCTTCAGCCCGTGCCCATTGGCCTTGGGCTAACTTCACGAGTTTTCAAAAAATTGGGCCTTGGGCCATATAAGTTTCAAAACTGAGGCCTCCGGCCTATTAGAACTATCTTAGCTCTCATCATAAACGTCTCCCAAAATATTTAAGTAGTTTCATGCTGTTATAGGAGAACATTCCTGGAAAATAATTTTCAAAACTGAAAATAGTGCTCATCACCACAACTGGGTATGATGTTGAAAAATCCCACTCACAGGGTACTATGACAAATTCTTCCTAGCTAGATTCCAATCTCCAATGTGCTCCTTGGCACCAGAAATCGTATAACCAGTTCCTACATAGTTCGAATATTTGCATCAAGACGATTTGGCATAAAAGACCTTTTACTTTCATATATTTGCACAAAGGTCCTTGATTTATGCATTATTACAATTATGTCCCTAAAGTTCATGATTTTGACTTTAGATCCCTAATGCTCAACTTATTCTAACTAAGTCCCTAGGGTTTCCAATTATTCTCTTAGGTCCTTAATTTTCCAAAAAATTCCAATTGGTCCTTAGTTTCTTCAAAATTACCAAGTGGTCCCCCATTTTCTTTATATTCACTAGTTGGCCCTCAATTTCCTCCAAATTACCAATTGGCCTTCAATTAGGAGTTAATTTCATAAAAGTCCCCCACATTTTCTTTAATTGCATTTTGACCCCCAATTTTTGGAAGATCTCAAAATTTCCAATTTTTCAAAAATTGCATTTTGACCCACATAGTCATGTTTCATTTAATTGACCTCCAATACTTGTGTAATTTTCTCCTATCATTATCTAAATCATCTTCCATATGTCCCCTAATTTATTTCAAGCTTTAAAACTCTTAATTTGGCTTAGAAATGAGCTCAAACAAAGCTTTGTCAAAATTTTGTTCTAGAGAGAGAAAGCTTCAATCACTCACCGACGAGGATCCATTGAATGGAGCTTTTACTTCCACTAAATTGTTCACTTCATGGGGATCCTCACTGGATCAAACCGCGCCTCAATTAGTGGCCTAAGTATTGCGAATTTCTCAGTTAAATATTTAGGCAAAACGATTGTGAATAGTGCATTCCGGCGAAGGGTGACGAAGAGGACTTACCAACTTAGCTCACGAAAGGTCGGGGCACCCCTAGGGGTGGTCTAGATAGCTTGGTTTGGCCGAAATTGGTCCAAGGGTAGGTCGAGTTGAGCTCGATCAGTTCGGGTTGTAGACCGCCGAGGAGCGACAGTACTGTGGGAGCTTTTGAGCGCTTCTTTGACGATCCTTGAGTTGAACAGAGTATGCAACCGTGTTGCTAACTTCCTCAGGAATCCAAAGAACCTAAATTTTCCTTCATAGGTGGAGAAAAGTGCCCAAATTAGAGCTCTTGTTCGAGCTTTGTCGGGAAACTAATCGCTTCTTCTTCTCCAAGTGTTTGAGGGATGAGAATGACGAATGGAGAGGAGCTCTTTATGAAGAGCTCGAGGACTGGCCGTTCTATCAGTTTCTCCATCAACTGGCTATTAACACTCTAATTTAAGGTCGTGTCGGAGAAGTTTATTGGCCAATAAAGAAATGCATCCATTTTTTGGCTCTCTCTCTCTTCCCTACCATTTGGAGGTAGATGATGACATTGTGCCACACGTGCAAGCTACGCACATGTGGACTTGCCACATGGCACTTCATGATTGGCTAGCTTTGCTAACATGACTTCCTACTCAACAGCCTAGTGAGACTTTGACCCGTTAACTAGACACATGACAGCCTCCCATTGGTCGCTTGTTCCTACATGGCTGCTGACCAAATTTCTGTTGACCGTTGATTGTGATACATGGTGTCCTCTAATTGGACTGCCACGTGTCAGCCTCTGATTGGTTGAGGTCATCTGACAAGGCACTACCACGTGTTGACCTCTGATTGGTGGATTGATTCTTAGATATCCTTATCAGATGCTGACATTGTATTCTTGCCATGTGTTAGCTCCTCATTGGTCAGCCTTGCTGATGGGGACACATGTTGCTCTCCTATTGGTCGGTCATCGCAGACGTGGATTTTCCTCCTTTGATAGTTGACCAAGGACACGTGTCACATTCTAATTGGTCAGCACTTCTTATAGACTATGCGGCTGACTGGGCATGCTTCGCCACATGTCACACGCTGATTGGTCATGACTGTTTATTAGGCATTGACCTGGCTGGACAGTAGATTGGTCCGGTCCGACTGGGTTCAGTGACCCAAAATCGTAAATCGATCGACTTAGGCCCGATTTGATCGATTTTCCAAAAAATAAAAATTTTTAAATTCATTTTCTATCTGATGGTGGCTTCAATTTTCCAATTTGATATTTTTAACCAACCTAAAAAAATGAATCTTTGAATCGGTTCAAGTCAGGTTCACCCTAAACTAGTCTAGTTTTCACATCCAATCCATTTCATGGTTCTTTTCCTTGATTTTAGTGATTTATTGGCCACTTGGGATTTTCCATATTCCTGTTTTGAACTTTCTTTACTATTTTCGATTCACTTAGTTCCTTAGTTTTTCTCTCGAAAAGTTTTGATTCTCTCTCTCTCTCATTTCCTTATTACGAGAGGACAGGGTTTACACAATAAACTTAAGCAATTCATCCCTCTGATGGTGGCTTCAATTTTCTAATTTAATATTTTTAACCAACCTAAAAAAATGAATCTTTGAACCGGTTCAAGTCGGGTTCACCCTAAACTAGTCTAGTTTTCACATCCAATCCATTTCATGATTCTTTTCCTTTATTTTAGTGATTTATTGGCCACTTGGGATTTTCCATATTCCTATTTTGAACTTTCTTTACTATTTTCGGTTCACTTAGTTCCTTAGTTTTTCTCTCGAAAAGTTTTGATTCTCTCTCTCTCTCTCTCATTTCCTTATTACGAGAGGACAGGGTTTACACAATAAACTTAAGCAATTCATCCCTCAGTGCCTAGTATTTTTTTTGGAAAATTTATTGCTATAATTTACTTAAGGACATTTCCTACTATTTTTATGCCATTTCTTGGTATACTAGTCAAACTCCAAAATTTATGCACAATGTCACTTTTTGTCTCTTCACTTCCTTGATCCAATTCCATGGCTATCATCGTGTTACTTCACTCTGAAAGTTTAGGCAACAAAACCACCTCTAATCTTTTTATATACCTTGGGGCATCAAAACAATGTTGATCCCCTCCTACCTTTCATGAGTACTTATCTTTTTGATGGGGCATCCTTAATGTTCCTCCATAGCCACCTTTGCGGGAGGTGCTCTTCCTTCATTTTTTGAGGGTATTATGGATGCCCTCACAAAATCTTAATATGCCTTGAGGTGTTCCGGTTTCATTCATAGTCGGGAGATTCCTCCACAAGAAATTCTCCTTCTTACTCGGATCTCCAATCTGTGTTCAATTTGATTATAGAGAATTTTCCTATCGTCATTTGTCTCATTTAACATGACTAAATACCCTTAAGAGTCATTACTCATATGAGTATTCATGCATGGTTATTCCTCCACGGGGCTTAACAGCTTGACCTTCCATAGTAGGTGTCACACCCCAACCCGATTTAGACGATCAGAACCTTTGAATAACTAGCCACCCCTATCTGTACTAAAATGATATTATCTACCATGATAGTCTAGAGAGGAGAAAGACTGAAAAGATAAGTGTTTTTCAAAACAAAATTAGCAAAACTAACTCAATGAATCACAACCTTCTCTTCGTACCTTGATTGAGGAGTCAAGATATTGTTTCTCTCGATGGTTCAAAGATTCCCTATAGGGGACTTAAGGGAGGGGGTGAGTTTAATGACTTAGTGAGCTGAAATCAAGGTAATTATGCAAGGTTCCAAGGAGATGATTTATACATCATCAGATCCACATCATAATTTATTTGTGAGTTTTTATTACACTAACAATCAAACACCCATTTTCCTCATAAAAGGGATTAATCATTCATTGAGCATGCATCCTATCTACCCTACTTATGGTTCGGAGCACCTTTACTGACCACCTTGGTGAGAGCCTACAATCTCTACCACATTGGTGCGAGACTACAATGATAACCATTAGTCTATGTGTGCACCATTGCCCAACCCCTACACTTTTCCGATGAAGTTGTCTGCTATAAAGGGATGAAATCTTTCTTCTTTGCTAGGTCTATTTGCGCATGGGGCTCCTTGAGCTCCATGACATACTAGACCAACGATAGTTTCCCTTGTCCCAACCTTACTATCCATTAGTCCATAGAACCATCACTACTATATACCAAGTCTCTCATGGTTGCGTATAATTGTAATCACTAACAATAGTCTTTTGGTAAAGACCTTCCTCTTTACTTTACTAGCCCAACATGCTACAACCCAACTTTGTCTTAGCATCTTAACCACACATTATCCATTTATGATAAATTTTATCAGACTCATAAATCGAATTTATTTATGGGATTGGATTGATCCTATTGGTCTTGGGCCTATTGTATAAATTTTCAAAATGTGGCCATGGGCTCACTTCTCTTTCAAAATCGTGACATTGGGTCCATTGGGAAATCATAATCTCGTGAATGATTTATATGATTCATGCTTTATATTTTTAATGAAAATATTTCCCAAAAGTCATTTTGAGAAATGTCACACAGTTAAGGGAGAATATTTTTGGAAAATAGGTTTTAACTTGATCTAATGTTCATCATCTCAACCAAGCTTGATGCTGGAAATCTCACTCATCCGGGATTTGTCCATGTCATTTTTCACTTATTTCAATGATTTTATAAATCATGCATCATAGATATCAGAGTATTATCAAAAGCAGTAAAGCATATTTGGTTGGTCCAATTGAACTCACCGTCATTACTCTCACTCACTATTTTCAGTAGAACTTGTTTGTTTCGAGCTATCTTGTATTCTCTCAACGAGAGTCATAATAAAGCAAATAGATTAGTCATAATTGCAACATCGTAACTTTCCTAAGAAATTATGGTTTTGCCCCTCGCGCTCAGTTCACTTGACTTACCTTTCGAAGAACCATTATATAACCAACCTTCCTTTAAGGTTAGTTAGTACTTGTTTAGTGTCATAATCTCTTGAGGTTATACTTGTTTATTTCCTTAGAAATCATAAATCTACCACTTAGGATTATTACTTTTCCAAAATTACATATTGGTTCATATGTTGGGAAAAATTACTATTTTACCCTTTATGACTTAAAATCTTTCCTTTTTGAACCATAGACTTTTCCGTCTCATTTTTTTTGCAGAAGATGCTTTATTCTTTATATAAGCAATTATATTAAATGTTATAAGATTAATAGAGATTATAGATACCAGTTCATGAAAAAAAGTAATTATTAATAAATCATCTATTTATTTTAACACTAATACTTGGACAAATACTAAACATGATCCCCTATCTTTTTTTGTAGATGTACTCGGGTCGTCACTATGACACTAACTTAGAACTTTCTATTATTATAGGGGATGTAACAAAACAACTATGATGAAATTCATTAAGGAAAATATCACTAGAATATTATAAGGATGGAAAGAACACAGCTATAGGGAAATTCTTATTAAGCCAATACTTAGCAATATACCAAACTATTTAATTAGTTGCATTTTTCTTCCACTCGTTGGTCATGTGAGTGAACATGATTATAAATAAATTTTGGTGGGACGAAACAAAAGACAAATTTAGAATTCTCTTGCAGTCTTGGGACAAACTCAAAGAATGAGGGGAATAGATTTCTAGGAGCTCAATTCCTCCAACCGAGCCATGTTAATTAAAATATAATGGTGTTTCATCTCTAATCGTCAATGGTTTATTGAAAGGAAAATATTACAAGAACTCTAATATGTTGGTGCTTAGCCTTCTTGGTTATGGCACAACCTATGACACAACAACTGAAAAAGGATTTAATATGACAAATGAGAAACCAAGCACAAGCGCAGATTTGGGTGTCAATGGATATCATGAGCCATGTATCAAAAACTCATTCCAAGCAAGGTGATGAGCACGTGATACCATAATTCAGCTTCCTCATCAACCAAAAAACAAAACAGTGGAATCTATGGACAATAAAAGACAATATCACCACAGAAGAAAAGGATGACATACCCACAATTCTAATACCCACCATAACCTATGAAGATATGATGATTTGGCTGAAGGATAACACATATATTGTAATAGCGAAATCCGCTTACACCATCATTGAGACTAAAAGAGGTAAAAAAAAAATTAGTAACTTCCTCCTCCATTTCACCTAGTAGGTTGCTTTGGATCACTATTTGCCAATTGATCTGTCCACATCACCTAGTAGGTTACTTTGGATCACTATTAGCCAATTGAACTGTCCACCTAGAGTAATTAAGTTCATATGGCGTGCTTACCCTAATATCTTGGTTGTTAAAGCTAATATAGAAACCATTGAACACGTGTTATTTGGATGCCCATGAAAAAGAAATATATAGTTTAAAATATGAAATTTGAGAGTTGAAAATATGCCAATTGACCCCGCTGGCAGAAGCTAATATTAGGGTATCTAGAAGATTCACTTGAGTAGACTAGGCGTAACCTAGAAGGAAATGTGTAAAGATACTAATAATAAAGCACTATCAAATAGTATGTATACTATCGATATTTATATATCTCTCTAAGAAGCAACCACCGGAAATCGTTATGCAATTATTGCCCGCCCACCCAGGAGGATAACACTCCCTGATAGATACAATTAAAATTAGTTGTGAAAGATCTTTTGTTCAGGAAACGTTATATGTAAGGGTCGGAGCGGTTATCCGTGATACTAAGGGGAAAATGCTGACATGCATAGAGAAATAACTCAAATGTTGGACGCTCGTAGAAGCTGAAACGTATGCCCTACTACTCGCAACAACGAAACCCTAAGCAAATATCAGTATACTTGATATGCACTAACATCAACTAACTATTTGTAGCCTTACTTGATTTCGGCAATACAAGACACTACAATGGCGAGGTACGAGTTATATCATTGATTGAACGTAGAGTAGAGTAGAGTGCATTTTACTACTTTTAATCAGAATCGAGTGATTCAAATTCACCCATCAGCAAATTATTATACATTTGTTGAGCAAAAACAAATGTACATGGCACTTAATTACAAATTCCTTGAAGTATTCCTCTCAAAAGGATTAAAAAAATACATTCAAGTGATGATGGTTGCATATCGGCTCTCCTCCACATAGTTCGCTCTTTTTTCGCCCGCTTTTGATCATATATTTTTATGGTTCGAGATGATGGTCATCCATCAGCCACATAGTAAGGATGCTTAATAGGCTTCTTTTTTTATATCATTATTATAAATGAACTATTTAAATTCCTTATGGGCAGCCGTAGTACAACGGTTCGTCTCCCAAGATTTTACACTTTTGGAGTTTAAAATATAGCAATCGACAACAATAAAAATGTCCCTTTTGGGTAAGCATGTTGTAAAATATCCATCTATTTGTACGGAACCATAAAAATACTTTAAAAATGACATTAAAATATTTATTTTATATAATTAATTAATGTTCATGATATGTTGGATTATGTTAGTTTGATTTGGTGCTTGAAACCCTTTGAAATATCTAATCCATGAACAAATAGACAATTAATTAACTCAAGGGATCCCATTTGTCGAGAAGATAGACTTTAATATTAACATACATCTCATTCTTCTAAGAAGATGTGGACCACAGGCAACATGTGCGAAGCATCCTATGTCATATAATATGAATGTCACACATAATGGCAGACAAACAATACAACATAAGGGTTAAAACAATTTTATTTTAGATTTAATATCCCTTTTTCTTATGTTTAACGGGCAAAACATTTAATTGTATTTTTAAAGGGAGAATGATAGTGTTATATATATATACATATTTTTTTAATATTTGAGTTATATATCTTTAAAAATAGAATTTTCATACTTAAAAAAAGTTAATACTTTCATTTAAATATTTTAAATACGATTTGATAAAAATGACATTTTTATTCCATAAAATTTTAATTAATGATATTGAAAGTATCACATTTTTAAATATATATAACTTTAAACTTTATTTTCAAAGATATGGTATTAAAATATCATTTTTTCAAATATATATGTTTGAAAAAATCACTTAAAAATATCATATCTAAGTGCTAAAAATCCAAATATATATGACCAACAATTTGTTTTCATATTTTAAATATAACTAACATTTTTTTTGCATGTCTTAAATAACTACAACTTGCTATTCATTTATCAAATGTAATTTGATGCCACTTTTTAAATTGTATGAACAACAAGCTAAAATCATCTATATAGCAACTATTAAGTGATATAAAAAATATAGTTCATTCACAATATGCATTTTCTGTGTTATCACATCACTCATTGATTTTATGGGTCATATATAAAATTTTGATGCAAAATTGATGACTTACTAGATTTCATAAATGAGGTAAAAAAATTATTTGAGGGAAAATAACGAAAATTGTGTATAAATATTTATTTACCATTTTAAAGTTAATAGTCAAGATGGGTCCAAACTTTCACGTTTTATCAAATTTGGCATAACTCATTTAAATTAACCTAGCATAAAATTTGATATTTTATCATTTTTGCACGACCTTGTTTTACTTAATTGAGCACCAATCTTCTCGCCTTCTTATTGTGAATGAATCATTAAAATTGGATGGACCCAAATGAGGCAACAATTAAAGTCATGAGAAGTATATGTAATTTTTTATGCTTTTAGGATTGATTAAATTTGAAATGATTTAAAAGTTAATAGGAACCCTATAAATACTTAGAAAATCTAAGAACGGCTGTATGGTTTCAAAATAATATTAATGAAATAAATATTCCAAGTATATTATCATTCTTTCCCAATTATCTCTTAAATCTCGCCAATTGATGGGGTTCGAATTCTTCTATCTAGATTTCAATTCATCCATTTCGACAGAAGATTCACTTATTCGATCAGAGAATAAGTGACCTCTTCATAGGTTTCAACATCCCAAGATCAAAGATCCATTCTAAGGATGTTGAAGGGGAAAAGAGAAGTTAGCTGCGAGGGAGAACACTTCAAATCACTTCATTCGTACTTCACTTACTACATCTGTGCAACCAACTTGACTTTATCAATGGTGAAATTTGGCAACATCATCTATTGGTCTCATTTACACTTATTGATCAAGAAATAACCTTACCTTATTTCTTTATTGCAAAATTAGTTTTTCAAGAAGTTGCAACTAGTATTTGCTCATTGAAAATGACTTTTAAAATTTGGAAATAATTAATATGTAAATTTCAACTATAATATCACATTTTTAAAAAAAAAGTAGTTAAATTAAATTAGATTGAAAATATAGACAAAATCAGATCATATAAGCAATTAGTTTAAATTAATAATTTAAGGATCAATTAAAATTAAGTTAGCATTAACCTAAAATAATATTTCGTAATCGGATCAAAATGAGTCAAGTAGGATGGAAATGAATTTTTGACACATAATAAAAAATGAAGGTAATTTTTGGTTCAAAAAGAAAATAAATAAATTTAGAAAAAATTATAAAAAATAAAAAAATAATTTTAAATAATTAATATTAATTAACTAAAAAATTAACTATTTATGAGAATCACGTCAAAAACTCAATTTTATATTGTTCAAAAACTCGATTGACATAATTCACACTTGCAAAATATACATTTGTCACACATTTTATCATACTCTAATTCGATTTTTAGCTTGTTAAATTCTTTCTATATGCATTAGGGAGCACCACACTATTATGGTAGTGATATAATGTAAAACTTTAAAATAAAAAATTCACGTGTCACACTGCTATCACACTCTAATTTGATTTTTAGCTAGTACATAAAAATAATTTATTAAATTCTTTATGAGCACCACACTATTAAATAGTAATATAATATAAAATCTTAGAATAAAAAATTCACATTAAACACTTTAAAATATAATATTTTATTTAAATATGAAAAAATGTTTATAAACAATAATGAGAAACGTCTATACTAAATCATTATAAATAAAATGTTAGAATCTTTAATTTAATCAATTAACAGTTCTCTTATAAGGTAAGTTTTTTCTTGTCTCATTTTTAGACATTTTTTTAAAGTGTATATTGGAGGGTAAGATTTGGAGCGAAGTGATAAACTCACACCGACCTATTTCCTTAACTCAACACATATTGATATTTTCAAAATATACATACAGAATATTTTCAAGTTTTTTTTTGTAAAATACATCATGTTCCGTTTAAACATTTAATCTTAAATTCAAGATTATTAACTTTTAGCTTTAAAAATATGAATATCTTTTAAAGTTTTTTCAAACAATATCACATATTATGGAATGGATTTACATTACCATGCACATGTAGTTTAAGAGTATGCTATTGACCACAAGTTTGTACGAAGAATGAATATCATAATAACTATCTCACACGGTGTAACACCAAGAATTCTCAATCAGGAAACCAAGTCGAATTAAACCCGAAAATAAGGCTAATTCAAGAAGGAAAATATGACCTAAAATTTTAAATTAAATCGAATTAAGAAATTCATTAAAAAATGAGACTTAAGGCGATGCCAAAAGTCGTAATAAACCATAGAGAATATCATGGGCCAGAAATCAAGTGTAAAAGAAACTCGAGAAAAATTGGTTTGATCTGATCGAATTGTATGTGAACTGATTCACCTCTGATCCTACCTATGCCTAGCAATCCATCCATAACTTCCTTTCATCATTCCATAGCGTATAGCCATGTGGATGAATTAATTTTCCCAAGAGGAATAGTTTAGGTTATGTGTCCAACATTATCAAGTTAATTCTGCTATTCGGGTCAGGGGTTAGGCGAAGGGGATGACACATGTGCATGTGTCGTGTGTGCGTGCGCTTGACGTGGCATGTCAACCAGTCTACACAATAGCGAATTAGTTTCCGATAAATTTCTTAGCTAGTTCACTTGTTTTTAGCCTGGTTTACCCATTTTTTGACATAGTCATGGAAAAATAAAAATATCTAAATATTTTACATTGAATTTCTCATTAAATAGATCTAAGAACTGACCCATTTTAATTTGTTTAGCACACTGCAAAATTTGGGGGGTTTTAATACTCAAAGCCAGTTCGATTTGTTTCATCCATCCTGTGGACGGTCACTCCCCTCGGTCTATGAAGGATTTCACCTCCTTCTAAAACACAAGGAGTCATGCGTCATTTTCCTTGATTTTCCTGGAATAACATTGTTCAAAACTTAATATATTAAAAGATTACGTACATGGCTTAGGGTTCAGCTACGAGAGATCTTTAAAGTTGGTCTTCTTTTTTTCCTAAAAAGTGTTAAAGGGATAAGGTGAGTTTCTACAACTCAGTGAGCAAGTGTTGGGAGTGAGTTTTAAAAAAAAAGTTTAGTTTATCAAAATCATGTCCAAGTTTAACATCATTTTCAAAACTTATATCAAATCACAAGGCCTTTTTATAATTTTATAATTATGTGTGTTTAGCTCTCTTAGCATATCCCCTTACATCGGAGGTGTTTAGCAAACAAACACACACATTTTATCATAAAGGGTACAAATGTTCGCAGGGCAATCCGAGACTACACCTACTTGAGGATTAGTGCCTTTGTCATCCACCCTGATAGAAGTCCCAGACTTCTACTGTAACACCGTGTTTTTAGTAACCAGAAAAAAAATTTATAATAGAAAAACTAAATTGGTTCAGATGAACTAGATCCCATTAGAATACCGAAGTTAAGCGTACTTGCGTGAGAGTAGTGCTAGAATGGGTGACCTCGGGAAGTATTTATGTTGTATCCCCTCAATAGTTGTCAAACTATATTTTTACTAAAGTAAAAGTAAATAACATACTAGCACTAATGCATTGGATCCTATTAGAACTCCGAAGTTAAGCGTACTTGGGTGGGAGTAGTGCTAGGATGGGTGACCTCGGGAAGTATTCATTTTGCATTCTCTCAATAGTTATCAAATCAAATTTTTTGTAACTTAAAAATAAATAACATAGCAACATCAATGCACAAGATTCCTCATTGAGGGCTGAATTTAGCTAATTTTAGCTAGGCCGAAACAGGGCAGCTTTAGTCTACCGGAGTTGTTTCACTATTTGATTATGTTGGTGCTTATTCGACGATCCTCGAATCTAATGGAGGTTGCTATCAGATAGTTGACTTCCCCTAGAATCTAAAAAGCCCAACCTCTCCTTCTGAGGTTAAGAAAAATGCCTATATCAAAGCTCTAGTTCGAGCTTCACCAGGAAATGGAGTATTAGAGATAGAAAGGAGTTTTCAAGTGTTAGGAGAATGAATGGGGATGAGCTCTTTATATAGGAGTAGAATTGCGTATTAAATGGGGATGATTTATTACGATGGTATTAATATTAATGTAGTCATTATTCTCGGGAAATTGATGGGCATTTATTAGTATTAATTTCAATAATTAAATTATTGGTATTAATTTCAATAAATAAATATAGGTATTAATTTTAATAAATAAATATAAGTATTTATGATATTTACCTTAGTGACATAGGATAAATAAAAAAATATATATATTTATCTCATTATTTTCACCTAATAATTTACACTTTTCATTTTATTTATTCCAATTATATCAATTAAATTTTAAACTTATAATATAATTCTATAAACTAGTTTTAACCGAAATTTTAGTTTACTAAAAAAACAACTTCCCAAGAGATCACCCATCCTAACACTACTCACACCCAAGCACACTTAAATTTGATGTTTTGATAGGATCTTGTGCATTAGTCCTAGTATGTTATTACATTTTAGATTACTAAAAAAATATTGTTTGACAACCATTGAGGGGATGCAACATGAATACTTCCCAATAGGTCACCCATCCTCGTACTACTCTCACCAAGCACGCTTAACTTCGAAGTTCTAAAGGGATCATGCATTAATGCTAGTATGTTTTTAATTTTGGATTACTAGAAAATATGATTTGTCAACAATTAAAAAAAGTATGTTTTAACTTTTAAGTTCTAATTGAATCTTATGCATTGATGTTGCTAAAATTAGCTGAATTCAGCCCTACTCTAGCCAAACCAAGCTCTCCCAACATCGCTACAACCCTCATATGACCTCAACTGAAAGGTCAACAGTAGGAATCCTTGATCCTAGAAGGTACTTTAAGAATAGAGCTACCTTTCTCGATAGAAAGCTCAGACTGTCACACCTTCAATGGGACCAGTGTGATCAAAATGCCAACAAGTGAAAGCTCGCGTCAACTTGGAAAACCAACCGTGACACTGCTAAAGTATGATAGACAGCTAAAAACATATTTTTGTCAAAAGTGCTCTCCCCTGATTGTATGGCACTACTTAAAATATTTGGGAGACATTCTTTACGGAAGCTCGAATAGCTTTTATAGGTCGGTGGCCTCAGTTTTGGAACTTGGGGGTTAATATACCCAATTTTGAAAAATCTCGTACAGTGGGCCCAAGGCCAATTGGTACGAGCAGGTGCTCGTAAACAAACATGAGATATATGCTATAAAACTTTAAGTAAATGAATTGTTTGGCCATGGTACCAAGACATGACCGACATATTCAGTCAACTAGTGGCAGTGCGACATGATAGGTCTCCGGACTAATCAAGACAAACAGCTACAGGTTGAGTTGATGGTTGGAGCCGTTGGACCAGTGGCACCACAGATTATAAGGCATGATGTGAAAATACTGATTGTGCATGCACTGTGTCTATAGGACCTTCAAGACGCCCAAGAGGGATAGTGATGTGTCCTAGGGCCCTAGACGATCTGGTGGATATAAGGGCAGTTCATCGGACCAGGTGACCTCGTGAAGCTCGACGTAGCTTCAAGCACACAAGATCGGGGTGGGATCGGGATGAGGTCTTTGCCCTCCTATGGACATCAAGAATTGATTTCTAGATTGAGGGTTATATGCCGCGTACATCCACTCATTCTCAGGGCAGAAGTGGATGTGCTTCTATCTAGGTGACCGGTAAAATCGCTCCGACGCCACAAGTGGGTTCAGTGGACGGGCTGGCCTGCGATTTTATGTTTTTTTACCTTCATGATGAAGGATGTGTGTTGGGTGATGACACACCGTGATTAATAAGAAATTGTGAAAAACTGAGATTTTTTAAAGTGGAGAAAATCTAAAGGAAATTAAGGAGTCTGACATACTCCAACTTGAAAATGTTACCCTGGGTAGGGTAAAGGTTTTAAAAACCAGTATTTGAGGAAATGATATTTTAAAAGAAAATAAGGAGTTTGGCACACTTTTATTAAAATTTTTCGTTTATGAAAACTCACTCCCAACCCCTGCTCACTGAGTTGTAGATCTCATCTCCTCACTTATATCACTTTCAAGAAACCAAGGGAAAACCAATTTTAAAGACTTTCCTATATAGGAACTATAAAATTAGGTATGTCTGTTTTTCAGTTATGTATAATGTTATTATAGGAAAGGTGCAGGTTTAAAGGACGTCTTACTCTTTACGGTTTATAAAAAGGGGAAACCCTTAGTAAACCGGGAAGAGTGGCGGGTTGCTCACGGGGATCCGACCAAACCGATTGAGGCGTAACAACTAGAATGGTATCAGAGCCTGTTTCCTTGAATACATTATCAAGACTATATAACATAGTAACTAGGAGAAAGTTTTAAAATTTTTAGATGGCTCCCAATAGAGGAACCAAGAAAACTAGTACTGATATCGCCAACATTACCCAACAATCTATTCACATAGGAAGACCACCCTAAAAAGTTCTCCAATGCCTAAGGTGTAGTAGAAAGTTATTAAAAATGAAACCACATACGTGAACAAAAAAAGGGTAAGAAGTAGAGACTAATGTTGCATGAGTTTTGGGAACAAAACTCCTAAAAATTTTAGAATAGAAAAATCAAATTGGTTAAGATGAACTCGATCCCATTAGAATATTGAAGTTAAGCGTGCTTGTGTGATAGTAGTGCTAGGATGGGTTACCTCCCGGGAAGTCATTCATGTTCCATCCCCTCAATAGTTGTCAAACTATATTTTTACTAAACTAAAATTAAATAATATACTAGCACTAATGCATTAGTTCCTCCTGGGAAATATTTATTTTGTATTCTCTCAATAGTTATCAAATCATATAAAAATAAATAACATACAACATCAATGCATAAGATTCGATTAGAACTTCAATTGTTGACAAATCATATTTTTTTAGTAATCCAAAATTAAAAACATACTAGCACTAATGCAGGATCCCTTTAAAACTTCGAAGTTAAGCGTGCTTGGTGAGAATAGTACTAGGATGGGTGACCTATTGGGAAGTATTCATGTTGCATCCCCTCAATGGTTGTCAAACTATATTTTTTTAGTAACCTAAAATGTAATAAAATACTAGCACTAATGCACCAGATCTTATCAAAAAATCAAAGTTAAGCATGCTTGGGTGAGAGTAGTGTTAGGATGGGTGACCTCCTAGAAAGTTGTTTTTTTTAGTAAACAAAAATTTCGGTTAAAACTAGTTTATGGAATTATATTATAAGTTTAAAATTCAATTGATATAATTGGACTAAATAAAATAAAAAGTGTAAATTATTAGGTGAAAATAATCAGATAAATATATATTTTTTATTTATCCTACGTGCGTAATGTAAATATCATAAATACCTATATTTATTTGTTGAAATTAATACCAATAATTTAATTATTAGAATTTATACTAATAAATGCCCATCAATTTCTCGAGAATAATGACAACATTAATACCATAGTAATAAATCCTCCCCATTTATACGCAATTATAGCTCATCACCATTCATTCTCCTCACACACCAGAAAACTCATTTCTCTATCTAATACTCCATTTCTCAGTGAAACTCAAATTAGAGCTTCGACTTAGGCATTTTCTTAACCTCAGAAGGAGAGGTCGGGCTCTTTAGATTCCCGGGGAACTCAACTATATGATAGCAACCTCCATTCGATCGGAGTATCGATGAAGAAGCACCGACAAAATCAAATAGTGAAATAGCTCTAGTAGACCGAAGTTGCCCTATTTCGGCCTAGCTAAAATTAGCCGAATTCAGCCCTCCTCTAACCAAACCAAGCTCTCCCAATATCACCAAAACCCTCACACGACCTCAACAATGTTGAAAGGTCAATAGTAGGAATTCTTGATCCTAAAAGGTACTTTAGGAAGAGAGCTACCTTTCCCGATAGAAAGCTCGGACTGTCGCTCCTCTGACGAGACAAGTGTGATCGGAATGCTATCAAGAGAAATCTTGCGTCAACTTAAAAAACCAACCGTGGACGAACACGTCGCGGTTAATGGGTGAGTGGGTTATTTACATCATACCTGGTTGGGATGATGAGCACCTTTTCTAAATTAGAAGTCACCGTGAGTGGGACTTTTAAAATCATACCTGGTTGGGGAGATGAGCAAATTAAGTTAAAAACCACTTACCAGTTATGAGTGGGATTTTATATCATATCCGGTTGGGGATGATATCATATCCGGTTACGGATTTTATATCATATCCGTAAGTACCTCGAAATGAAAACCCACTACTTAGTGGTATTTTAAACACCACAACTTAGAGGAGTGATGTGAAAATCACGTGGAAAAACTACTTACGGATTGAAAATAGATCATACTCGGTTGGTATGATGAAACTTCCTCGAAGGAAGTGGAAAACTCGTTCATTGATTATGAACGGAGATATCATTATACCCGGTCGGTATGATCGACAGCTAAAAACATATTTTTGTCGGAAGTGCTCTCCCTTGACTGTGTGGCATTGCTTAAATGATTTGGGAGACATTTTTTACGGGAGCTCGAATAGCTTTGATAGGTCGGGGCCTCGGTTTTGGAACTTGGGGGCTAATATGCCCAATTTTGAAAAATCTCGTACAGTGGGCCCAAGGCCAATTGGCACGAGCAGGAGCTCGTAAACAAACATGAGATATATGCCATAAAAATTTAAGTAAATGAATTGTTTGGCCATGGTACCAAGATAGTACCTACATATTCAATCCACTAGTGGCAGTGCGATATGAAAAGTCTCCAGACTAGTCAAGACAAACAGCTGCAGGATAAGTTGATAGTCGAAGCTGTTGGACAAGTGGCACTACAGATTATAAGGCATGATGTGAAAATATTGATTGTAAAGCACTGTGTGTACGGGACCTTCAAGATGCCCAAGAGGTGTAGTCATGTGTCCTAGGGCCTTGGACGACCTGGTGGATATATGGGCATTTCGTCGGACCAGGTGACCTTACGAAGCTCGACATAGCTTCAAGCGCACGAGACCGAGGTGGGGTCGAGATGAGGTCTCTCTCCTCATATGGACATGGAGAATTGATTTCAGGATTGAGGGTCAGATGTTGCGTACATCCACTCATTCTAAGGGTAGAAGTGGACGTGCTTATATATAGGTGGCCGGTAAAGTAGCTCCGACGCCACAAGTGGGTTTAGTGGATGGGCTGGCCTGCGATTGTGTGTTGGGTGATAACACATTGTGATTAATAAGAAATGGTGAAAAACTAAGATTTTTAAAGTGGAGAAAATCTAAAGGAAATTAAGGAGTCTGACATACTCCAACTTGAAAATGTCATCCTGGGTAGGGTAAAGGTTTTAAAAATTAGTATTTGAGGAAAGGATATTTTAAAAGAAAATAAAGAGTTTGACACACTCCGATTAGAGTTGTTTCGTTTATGAAAACTCACTCTCAATCCCTACTTACTAAGTTGTAGAACTCACCCCCTCCCTGATACCACTTTCAGGAAACCAAGGGAAAACCAATCTTAAAGACTTTCCTGTATAGGAACTATAAAATCAGGTATGTCTGTTTTTCAATTTTGTATAATGTTATTCTAGGAAAGGTGCAGGTTTAAAGGACACCTTATTCTTTACGGTTTATAATAAGGGGAAACCCTTAGTAAACCGGGAAGAGTGGTGGGTTGCTCACGGGGATCCGACCAAATAGGGTTAGGGCGTGACATCTACCCTGAGTCTGAGTGGACATCTTAGACGTTTGATCCTTAGACCTGAAATTTACTTCATGTTTGTATGAGGATAGAGACCTAATCCTGACCCCAGCCCGGTCTCATGCTTAATAAGCTCCTAGAGCTTCATGACTAACTGGCATGACGAACTATCCTTATCTCCACCATGTTATCCAACAGCCATTGAAACCCATCACTACCCCTTATGGCATCTTGATGGTCCCGAATTTATAAGTGCATGAACAAACAAGAATTTTCATAATTTAGCCATTCTCTTTGGTGTCGATGGTTCAACGGCCCAGACACTCAACCCGACATATAGCTATTTGTCTTGGATAATTCGTCGACCTGGCCCTGACCCACTATTGCCAGCCCATCGAGCAATGTCGGTCCTAACTTGGTATTATGGCGAATCACACAATAACTTTTCATTTTAATAAGAGTTTCCATGGCTCGTCTTATTCATGTTTGTTTACGAGCTTCAGCTCAGGCCCCCTGGAATTAGGCCCACTGCACATGTTTTTCAAAACTAGGCCCTGGGTCCTATGATTTCAAAACCAAGGCCCCTGGCCTCTTAGAGCTATTCTAGCTCTCGTTAGGAAGGTCTCCTAAATCGTTTAAGCAATAGCACACAGTAAGGGGAGAACAATTCTAATAAATTCTTCCTTTTTAACTCACCACACCAACTAAGTGTGATGATGGTTCCACTTACAACCTGTATGCGGGTTTTTCCTTTCAGTAAAGAAGCTCATCATACCAACCGGGTATGATGTTTAAATAATCGTACTCACAATCGGTAAGTAGGCTTTTAACTTTAAAATGGTGATCATCATCCCAATCGGTAATGAAGAATAAAGTTCTCACTCACAACTAGTTAGTAAGTTTTTCATTTAATAAAGTGCTCATCACCCCAACCGATTATAACGTTAGATAATCTCACTCACCCAATAACTGTGACGTGTTCATCCCAAGTGAGTTTCCAAGTCCACGCTGGCTCTCTTACTTACGTTTTGGTCACAAGTGTCCCTACACAGTTTGGTTATCATTATCAGGAAGGGTTTAGCATGACAACCTTTTTTTTCTCACGTATGAGCGATTAGGCCCAAATCTTTGGTTTATTACACTTAGGTCCCTAAAGTTGATACTTCTTGACTTTAGGTCCCTATTGTTAAAATTTTCCCAAATCAAGTCCCAAGGGCTTTCAATATCCTCCTTGGGTCCTTTATTTACTTAAAATTGTGAACGGGGCTCTAGTTTTCCAAATTCCCAATTTGGTCCCCAATTTTTCTAAAATTACCATTTTACCCTTAGTTTCCAAAGATAGACTTTGAAAAGGCTTGGTTTAGCCGGAGGAGGTCTGAATTTGTCATGCTCCGATCCGGTTTGGTCGGATCCCTGTGATCAACCTATCGCTCTCTTAGTTTAAGAGGGGTTCCCCCTTCTTTTAAATCAAGAGGAGCCAGTCATAATTTCAAACCTTGTTCCCTAGAATAGCATAAATCAATCAACATGCAATTTTAAAAGTGACTTTAAGCATACCTGACAGAGGGTACATCTTCACGTTTTCTTTTGTCATATTTCCTCCTCCTGGAAGGGGTAAAAGAGATGGGGTGAGTTCTATGACTCAGTGAGTGAGTGTTGGTAATGAGTTTTCAAGACAAATAGTTTCATTTAAATGGTGCCAAGGTTATTGTTTCCTTTAAAAGAAGGTTTTCCTCAAAATTTGATTTTTCAAAACCTTTTTCCCATTACCACATTAGATGTGTTTAGCAAACAACACATGCCATTCATTAGGAAGGGTACACACATTTGCAGGTGTTGCTCGTCCAATACACCTACTTATGGATCGAAGCGTCTTTACTGTCAACCTACATAGAAGTCCGTCCACTTCTACCTTGGTCCGAGTGGATGTTCACGACATCCAACACTCAGACCCGAATGCCACTCTGTGTCCTTATGAGGAAAGATACCTCATCCCGACCGCACCCTGGTCTCATGCACAAGAAGCTACTCTCAGCTTCCCGACTGACTGGCACGACAAACTACCCTTATCTCCACCATGTCGTCCAGTAGCCCTTAGGACCCATCACTACCCCTCTTGGGTGTCTTGATGGACATATACCACAAGTGCATGAGCAAATAATAATTTTCACATATGACATTATCTTTGGTGCCAATGGTTCAACGGCCCCGACCCTTAACTCGACCTACAACTGTTTGTCTAGGCCAGTTTGTCGACCTAGCTCTGACGCACTATTGTCAGTCCATCGAGTATTGTCGGTCCTGACTTGGTACCATGGTGAAATCACAAAACAATTTCATTAGAAATTTTCATGGCTTCCTTATCTCAAGTTTGTTTACGAGCACTTGCTCGTGCCCACTAGCCTTGGGCCCACTGTACATGTTTTTCCAAAACTAGGCATTCAACCCCATGAGTTCAAAAATCGAGGCCTCTAGCCTATCTGAGCTGTTCTAGCTCCCGTCAAGAAGATCTTCCAAATCTTTTAAGTATTGACACACAGTGAGGGGAGAACACTTTTGACAAAAAGGATATTTTCAACTTCATCACACTAACCAGATGTGATGATATCTCCGCTTACAACCTGTAAGCGGGTTTCTCCTTTCCTCAAGGTTGTTCATTATACCAACCGGGTATGATTACCTCTACTTACGACCGCTAAGTAGGTTTTCACAGCTAATGATGGTACTCTTCGTCCCAACTGGGTATGAACTCAGATAATACCACTCACAACCAGTAAGTGACTTTTAGCTAAATCGATCATTACCCCAACCTTGTATGATGTAAATATGCCTACTCACCCGATGATCATGACATATACGTCTCTACTCACTTTCCAACTCTACGCTAGCTTTTCCTTACTAGCATTTTGGTCTCTCGCATTCCTACATGATTTGGTCATCCTTATCAATTAAGGTATGGCATAATAGACATCATTTTCTCATGTATTAGCAACTAGACTCAAAATTTTTAATTAATTGCACTTAGCTCCCTAATGTTCATTTTCCATAACTTTAGGTCCCTAATGCCAACTTTTCCCCCAAATTGAATCCCAAGGCTTCCAAAATTCCCTTTGGGTACTCAATTTACCCCAAATTGTGTAAGGGGCTCAAGTTTTCTAAATTTCCAATTTGGTCCCTAACTTTTCAAAAATTACAATTTTGCTCCTACATCCCCAAAATTGCAATTTGACACCAATTATTCTGGAAATTGACCAATTGGTCCCTCAACATCTTTCTTATGGCCAAATGGCCTTCAATTTTTTGAAATTGCAAAGAGGTCCCTCAATTTTCTAAAACTCCCAATTTTCCCCCAAACTTTTCCCCAATTTCTCCCCTTCAAACTAACCGGATATGATTTCTTCAAATTGGCCATTCAATCGGGGTTAATTGCTACAATTGAAGGTATGGATCAGTTCCTACACTTCCATATGATTCAATTGAGCTTTGAATCACAGTATTTGGGTCCGAATTGAGCTCAAACGGAGCTTTGCTGGAAATTTGCTCATAAAGAGAGAAAGCTTCAAAAGCTTATCATTGGAGGTGCTGCGGTCCGAGCTCTCGATTAGGAAAGATAGCTCTCGTCCTAAGGTTCCTTCTAGGATCAAGAATTGCTATAATTGATGTCAAAATCGAGGGAGAATTTCATTAATAAAGTTTAGCACTTTCTCTCTCTAACTCCGACCGGCAATGATAGAGGAGGGCCAAATTGGCTTACCTTTCAGCTCTGTTGCGAACATGTAAGGGCCATGGTGGTGTCGGGGAGGCTTGGTTTGGCCAGAGGAGGGCTGAATTTGGCGAAATTCAGCTTGGCCAAAACAGGCCAACTTCGGTCCTTTGAAGCTACTTCAATGTTGGATTCTGCCAACGCTTATCCGATGGTCCTTAGGTTGAAAGGAAGTTATTGTTAGGTAGCTCACTTCCCCCGGAGTCTATAGAACCTGACCTTGCCTTCTAATGCTAAGAAAAAGTCCTATATTGGAGCTCTATTTTGTGCTTCATAGGAAAATGGAGCAGTTGAGAAAGAATGAAGATTTGAGGTGTCATGCCCCGACCTGGTTTGGTCGGATCCCTATGAGCAAACCGCCGCTCCCTTGGTTCAAGAGGGGTTTCCCCCTTCCTTAATTCAAGAGGAGCCAGGTGAAATCTCAACCTTGTTCCCTCGAATAACATATTTCAATAATAATGCAAACTTAAAAGGAAAGTTAAGCATACCTCACAGAGGGTAAATCCTAGTGTTATCCCTAGTCATTCTCTATTCCTAAAAAGGGATAAAAAGTGTGGGTGAGTTTTTACAACTCAATGAATGAGAAATTTAAAAAAGTTTTAATAAAATTATTTGGAGTGTGTCATACTCCTTAATTTCCTTTCAAAGTTATTCTTCCTCATATTCTCGGTTTTCAAAAAACTTATCACATTATCCACATCCGGTATGTTTAGTAGTTAACACACGCCCTTCATCATGAAGGGATCACACATTCGTAGGGCAGCCCATCCATTGCACCCACTTGTGGCGTTGAAGCAAATTTATCGACCACCTAGATAGAAGCCTGTCCACTTCTACCCTGGGAATGAGTGGATGTACGCGACATCCGACCCTTAAACCCAAAAAGTAACTCCATATCTGTATGAGGATAGAGACCTCATCCCGACACCACCCCGGTCTCATGCGCATGAAGCGACGTCAAGCTTCCTTGACTGTTGGCACGAGAAACTGCCCTTATCTCCACCATGTCGTCCAGTAGCCCCTAGGACACATCACTACCCCCTCTTGGGTGTCTTGATGGTCTCGAACCTCAGTGCATGCACAAAATAATAATTTTTCACATAAGCCATTTAATCTTTGGTACCACTGGTCCAACGGCCCCGTCCCTCTACTCGACCTACAGCTGTTTGTCTAGACTTGTTCGTCGACCTGTCTTATTGCACTGCCACCAATCCATCGAGTATGCCAGTCCTATCTTTGTACCATGGCCAAATCACATCATTCATTTAAAATTTTCATGGCTTAATATCTTCTTTGTTTACAAGCTTCTACTCGTGCCAACTGGCCCTGGGTCCACTGTACGAGATTTTCAAAATTGGGCATTTTATCTCCCAAGTTCTAAAATCGAGGCCTCTGGCCTATCTGAGCTATTCGAGCTCCTGTCAAGAAGGTCTCCCAAAATGTTTAAGCAGTGACACATAGTTAAAGGACAGCACTTCTGACAAAAATAACTTTTCAGCTGTCCATCACACCAACCGGGTGTGAGGACATCTCTGCTCATAACCGATAAGTGGGTTTTCCACTTCCTTCCAGGAAGTTCATCATACCAACTAGGTATGATCTACTTACAATCAGTAAGTAGTTTTTCCGTGTGTTCTCTCACATCACCCCAACTGGGTGTGATGTTAAAATTCCACATAATTGTGGGGTTTCAATTCTGAGGTACTCATCATCCCAACCGGGTATGATGTGAAAATTCCTACTCACCCAATAGTGCAGTGAATTCCTCTTAAGCATTTTCTGCCTCCACATGAGCTTAGCCTTGCTGGCATTCCCGGTACTTCGTGTTCCTACATGATATGAACATCCTTGTTCATTCCCCTTTGGCCTAATAGCCTTCATTCATCATGAATGAATAAAATGCCCAAACTTTTAGTTATTTGTATTTAGGTCCCTAATGCCAATTTTTCCCAAATTGAATCCCAAAATTTCTAAAATTCACTCTAGGTCCTCAATTTATTCAAAATCACAAAAAGGGTTCAAGTTTCCCTAATTTTTCAAAAATTACCAATTTGCCCCTACTTTACAAAATGGCAATTTGACCCCCAAAAATTTCAAAATTCAACCCATTGGTCCTCCAATAACTTTTTCATGGCCAATTGGCCCTCAATTTTAGGAAATTGTACTTTAGTCCCTCAAATTTTCGAAATCCCCAATTCCCCTAAAATTTTCTCCTAATTTCCCCCTTTCAACCTAGTGGAATTATATTTCATTAAATTGACAGATCAATCGAGGTTCATTGTTCAAATTGAAGGTAAAATTGAGTCCTTTCACATCCATACGATTCAGTTGCACTTTGAATCGCATGAATTGACGCCAGAACGAGCTCAAATGGAGCTTTTCCAAAAAATTAGACTTAGAGAGAGAAAGTTTCGAAAGCTTATCATCGAGGGTGTGGCGATTCGAGCTTTTGATTTGGGCAAATAAATCTCGTCCTGAGTTTCCTCCTAGAATCAAGAATCACCTCAATTCATGTCGAATTGAGAGAGAATTTGGTAAGTAAAGTTTCGTCAGTTCTCTCTCTTACACTGATCGGAACTTACAGAGGGGAGCCAAATTGGCTTACCCTTCCTTTCTAATTCGGTCATATGAGCACTGAAGGATTGTTGGGAGAGCTTGGTTTGGCCTAAGGAGGGCTCGAGTCAGCTGATTTCAACTTGATGGAAACATGGCAGCTTTGATGTCATCTAAAGGAAGAATGATGACACTGTTCTGAACAATGATGTCATCTGAAGGAAGAAGACGACACTATTCTAAACCAGATCGGACCGGTCCGAACTAGGTTCAATGTTTAAACTGGGCGATTCAAGCCCAATTCGACCAAGTTTTTCAAAATTAAAATTTTCTAAATTCATTCTCTATCTAATGGTGGCCTTAATTCTTCAATTTGAATTTTCTAAGCCATCTAGAAAAATGAATTTAGCATCCGATTCAATTATGGTTCAAATCGGTCCAAACCGGTTCGGTCTGGTTCAGATCTGGTTCACCTGAACAGGTCTGGTTTTCTTCCCCAAATTGTCCTGAAGTCCCTTTTCAAGGTTTTTATGACTCTTTGGATCACTTGAGAGTTGTAAATTTCCTGATTTGTCTGTTCTCTAGGGGTTGGGGTTTGTGAATCGGTTCGATTTTCTCGCTCGGGTTAACCGGTTCTTCCCTGATTTTTCCTTAACTCCAAAGAGCGGGGTTTACAACTCTCCCATCCTTTTAGGAGTTTTTTCCCCAAAATTTATTCCAATTCCTTTGCACTTGAATGAACTTCCATTGATATCAACTTGTAGTTTATTGACATACAACCTTTTCTATTATTTCCATTTATTCCTTATATCACATACACTTAATATTTTCTTTTCCTTCCCATCACTTTCTCATTCCATAGAGCTTACTTTAGCTAAGAATATCTCACTGGAAGGTTTAAGGTCATATCCTTAAATTCACATACTTCGTTCCTTAAAGTATAATTTCTCCATCCCGAGGTTCTTAAGACTTTAGGATCGGGAGTTCCAAAATATCCAATCATTCATATATCCAGTTATTCTCTTTATTGTTGACATCCTTAGCTCAGTGTCCATTTAAACACTACTTACATATTTCCACAGGTATTATTGTTATCGCCTTTTTGTCCTATATTGATCCTTCTATCATTCGTTAGTTGTTACAACTTCGTTCCAAATTTAATGTCTGACCTTGTCGTGCTTAACTAACGGACTCTTCCTTACTTGAGTCGTATTTCCCTAGGACTGTTGGGCTTACATGTCCCTCACAACACGACATTCTTTAGAACATGTCTGTGACCATTTAACATTTTTTAAAATACTTCCATAATGAGTGTTCTCAACCTTCCTACCTTTCAGGGACAATATAACTTTGTCCCTCTTTTCGTCTGATAGTATTTCTTGACTATCTTTATTATTATCCAATCGTCCATTTTGCCTTTGACGTCATATCCTATATAACCATATTGGTTTGCCTTACTTGCTCGTCTTTTCCCAACTTCTTAATTGGGTCTCTCCAGTTTCAAGTCTTTTAGTTTCCTGACAACTTACTGACATCTTGAAACTTATGTCATTCCTCATTTCCAGTGATATTCTTTCCTTAAGAACTTTCCTTTTTCTTAACCCACTCTTACTCACTCGTGATCATTTCACGATTCTTTATTATTAGTTAGTTCCTTTCTTACTCGTTCTACATCTTTTTTATATCGTCTTCCTTCTTACCTGTTACTTAGGTTTAACTTACCCCTTGGATCCTCATGATTACTTTTCCTTGGAACTTGATCCTTTCCTCTCCAATAGCTTGTCTTTGAGGAGCTTATCTTCTTTCCAATTCTGTTGGTTCCATTACCTCCTAATTGGAACATATATGTTTTTCCAAGGTTTTCTTCCTTGGTAAGTCTTACACTCCTATTTCTCTTGGAATTCTTTTCTAGTTTTACCATCGCAAATGTCTAACCTTAAGTGACATTCTTTGATGCCATCTTCTTCTACTTACCTTTACCCTTGATACTCCACAAGTACTTCTTGTGTACCACATCTTCATTCTCACTTGCTCCCAATACTCATCTATTTCTTTGAGGTGGAGTTCACATCCCCATTGTTTCACAATCTCTTGTTCATCCTACAGAAAGCCTATTGAATCTTCTCATAGCTTTTGGGTCATTACTCCGGTCTTAGCCATTGATCTCTTTAAGGATTTCCTATATCCTTATTTCCCAAAGGTTTTGGCCTTTCCATCCTTTCCTACTTTACTGGGATTGTGACCTTCACAAGGGTTTGTTCATTAACTGACTCACCCATATTATTCTCTTAGTTTAATTATTTTGAGATGGTCGTCCCTCACATCTTCTTATCCTTAGTATCCATCCCTTTGCCCTATTTAGGGTGTAGTCCTTACTAGTCCCCAATCCTTCTTAGAGCATAGTTTATTCTCCCGAATGATCTAGTTGTTATGGGTTATTTCCTTCAACTAGGTCCACCTAAAATCCCTATTTGGTTTCCCTACTCTCTTGCAAGTAGATCACACCTAACCTCTCCAGGCACTTACTTAGCCACTTATACCTTTTTAATGAGGTCTTTATTTCAGCTCCAGTTTTGCAATATTTCCTATGTTGATTACCTTAGCTTGAAACTTTCTCCTTCCACGATTCCACTCATCCTTCTTTTAGGGTCTTCCGTTCTGAGATCTTTACGTTCGATCTCCCTACTGCTCCTTGAAATTCTTCTTTTATTCTTTTATTTTACTTACAGACCTTTGTATGGTCATTAACTCTGGATTTCTCCCTTCTGGTTCCATATCCTTGCTTTTTCGAGTACCCTTATTTTCATGGAGTTCTTAAGAACTTGTATCCTAACTCTTTAAAAGTAGGTATTATTCTTGGAATTCTCTTCCTATCATACTTCTTTCATTTCTCCTTTCTCCTTGTGTTATCTCATTCGACTTAACCTTTTCAGTGCTCCCATTTCGTTCTTACTTTCTTTATGGTCAACTTTCATCACTTTGGTTTTCCTTAGGATAGTCTAATCCATCTTATTTCCTTATTTTTATTCTTTAAGTCTTTCATTGACTCCTTAGACTCTCACTAATCCCATGCTCTTTGATATTTTCCTTTCCTTAGTTAGGATTTTGTCTCCATTGGGTGAACTCTAGAAGTTTCTTCTTTGCCATGTCTTATTGTCCCCTTGAGGGAAATCTTACTTTAAAGGTTGAGGTTAACTAGTAATGACTCATTTTTCCTTTCCTAAGTGACTTCTACCCTTTACCTTGATCTTTTATTAGCATATTTTTATTGCTTGAATTCATCAAGGAGACTCAGAAGTTTTATCAAGAAAATTAGACTTTCATTCATTAAAGAAATATTTTCTTCCCATACTTGGCTTATTACAGAAATTTTCTACCCCCTAATCCCTTGGGGTCATAGGTCGGGAGTTAGCATTAGAATGGTTGTGGAACTCTTGATCATATGTCTCTGAGGAACACGTTGGGGTCCATCCATATTCCCTTATGGGATGAACTTCATGTGTGGCCTCCAGTCCATACTGCCTCAATACCTCTGCCTCACAATCACATGTCCACTTCATCCATTAGGAGGGATTAAAGCTGGACTATGTAGGTGGAGGTACTTGGTGGACTTTTATGAAGGTGGAATACACATCCCAGTAGTTGTCCCAAGCCTCTTTCTTAGTTGGATTCCTCTCCGGTTGTTGTGGGGCTGGAGGACGGGTTGGGCACCTAGGAGGAGGTACAATTTCCTCTTGCCTTAGAGGAGGGTATATAATAACTTCTGGTTCAAGTAGTGCTCCCACAAGTTTCCGATAGGGTATTCCACCATGTCCTTGGGTACGATTTTCTTACCCTTTAAGAATCGTTGAATAGTTGCCTCCCTTGGTGTAGGTGTCTTTTTCAGGGTTATGGGTTGAGGATTTGATTTCATGGTGAACTTCCTAGGAATTCTCCTTCCTACACGGTAGTTAATGTCATATTAATATTAGGGCATGGTATTGATAATGTTTCAAGGGAACTTAGCTCTGATACCACTCAAATTGTCATGCCTCGACCCGGTTTGTTTAGAGCCCCGCGAGCAACCCGCCGCTCCCTTGGTTCAAGAGGGGTTTCCCCCTTCCTTAATTCAAGAGGTGCCATGCGAAATCTCAACCTTGTTCCCTGGAATAACATATATCAATAAAAATGCAAGCTTAAAAGGAAATTTAAGCATACCTGACAGAGGGTAAATCCTGGTGTTATCCCTAGTCATTCTCTATTCCTTAAAATGGATAAAAAGGGTGGGTGTATCACACCCCAACCCAGTTTGGTTGGATTCTCATGATAGACCCGCCACTTTCCTGATTTACTAAGGGTTGCCCCTTGTTTATAAACTGTGAACAGTAAGGCATCCTTTAAATTAACACCTTTCCAGGAATAGCATAAATCAAAACTACATAAAATTTTAAACAGATCATACTTGTCTTATAGGCATATTAGCTGGTGGTCTTTAGGGTAGGCTTTTCGGGGATACCTGAAAGGGATATAAGAGAGGGAGTGAGTATAACGACTCAGTGAATGGGTTTTCAAAATTTATCTTTTAGGAAAAATGTTTGATTCAGAGTGTGTCAAACTCCTTATTCTCTTTTAAAAACTTTTCATTTCAAATTTCAGTTTTTATCACCATTTCTTATTAACCACGGTGTGTCATCACCCGACACACATCCTTTATCATGAAGGTCAAACACCCATCCACAGAACACACTCTTGGCATCGGAGCAACTTTACCGACCACCTAGATAGAAGCATGTCTACTTCTACCCTGAGAATGAGTGGATGTTTGCAACATCTGACCTTCAATCCCGTAACAAATCTCCGTTTCTATATGAGGACAGAGACCTCATCCTGACCCCACCCCGGTTTCATGTGCTTGAAGCTATGTCGAGCTTCACAAGGCTTCTCGTACGACTAACTGCCCTTATATCCACTTGGTCGTCTAGGGCCCTAGGATGCATCACTACCCCTCTTGGGCATTTTGAAGGTCCCGTAAACATAGTGCATGCACAATCAACATTTTTCACATGATGCCATATAATCTGTGGTGTCACTGGTCCAACGGCCCCAACCCTCAACTCGACCTGCAGCTGTTTGTCTTGACTAGTCAAGAGACCTGTCATGTCGCACTAACGCTAGTCAACTGAGTATGTCGGTCCTATCTTGGTACCATGGCCAAACAATTCGTTTACTTAAGTTTTCATGGCATATAAATCATATTTGTTTACAAGCTCTTGCTCATGCCAATTGGCCTAGGGCCCACTATTCGAGATTTTCAAAATTGGGCATATTAGACCCCAAATTCCAAAACCGAGGCCTCTGGCCTAACAGAGCGAGCTCCCATAAAAAAGGTCTCCCAAATTGTTTAAGCAGTGGCACACAGTCAGGGGAGAGCACTTCTGACAAAATATATTTTTCAACTGTCCACCATACTAACCGAGTATGAGGACATCTCCGCTTATAATCGATCAATAGGTTTTCCACTTTCTTTGAGTAAGTTTCATCATATCAACCAGGTATGATCTACTTAAAATCGGTAAGTAGTTTTTACGCATGAGTTTCACATCACTCCTCTCAAGTGTGATGTCTAAAATACCACTTAGCAGTGGATTATCATTTTCGAGGTGCTTATCATCCCAACCCGGTATGATATAAAAATCTCACTCACCCGATTATGCAGTGAAATTCCTCTTAGCAGGTTAGTTGTCCTTAAACAAACTCGTCTTAGCTGGGTTCTTGGTACTTCATATTCCTAAATGATATGAATGTTCTTGTTCATTATTCTTTGGCCTAATAGACCTCATTCATCCTAAATGAATGAGACAACTAAACTTTTTCTTTATTTGCAATTAGGTCCCTAAAGTTATTTTTCTTTATGTCGCTAATGTCGGTTTTTCCTCAAATTTAGTCTCAAAACTTTGAAAATTTATCTTAGGACCTCAATTTATTCAAATTCTCAAAAGGGGTTAAATTTCCCAAATTTCTAATTTGGTCCCCCAACTTTTCCAAAATTACCATTTTGTCCCTAGTTTACAAAAAAGGTAAGTTTTGCCCCAATTATTCCAAAAATTGCCCAATTTGTCCTCTAACATCTTTATCATGCCCAATTAGTCATAAAAATTTTAAGAAATTGCACTTTAGTCCCTCTAATTTTTGAAATTCCCTAATTTTCCCCAATTCCCCCCCCCCAATTGTGAACCTTCTAACTCTACCGAATTTGATTTTATCAAATTGACCGATCAAATGAGTTTAATTGTTGAAATTTACGTTAAATTGGAGTTCCTACACCTTCATACGATTCAATTGCACTTTGAATCGCATGATTTGGTGCTAGAATGAGCTCAAAAGGAGCTTCACCAGAAAACTGAACTTAGAGAGAGAAAGCTTTGAAAGCTTACGATCGGGGGCGCGATGGTCTGAGCTTTCGATGTGGGCAATAGCTCGTGTCCTGAGGTTACTCCTAGGATCAAGAATTGTATCAATTGATGTCGAATTGAATGAGAAATTCATCATCGAAGTTCTGTCGGTTCTCTTTTTAGCACCGGTCAGAAATTACAGAGGGAAGCCATATTGGCTTACCTTTCAACTCTAATTCAGTTGTAGGAGGGTTGTGTAGGTGTTGAGAGAGCTTGGTTTGGTCTAAGAAGGGCTCGAATTGGCCGATTTCAGCTCGACCAAAATAGAGCAGCTTTGGTCCATCAGAGTTGCTTCACTATTCTATCACGCCAGCGCTTCTTTGACGACTCTCGGAGCAATTGGAGACTACAAGCGTGTAGCTTACTTCTCTCCGGTTTTAAAGAATCTGACCTCACCATTTTAGGCTGAGAAAAGTTCCCGCGTCGGAGCACTAGTTCGAGCTTCACCAAAAATTAAAGCAGTTGAAAGAGAATGGAGTTTTCAGGTGTAAAGAGAATGAATGGGGAGGGGCTCTTTATATAGGATGCTTGGGGACTTCCTGGACGTTCAATTAGAGCCTTAATGGCGGTCATTCATTGCCCGATACTGCGTGATTTTTCAACGAGTGCACAGTGATGTCATATGAAGGAAGAAGACGACACTATTCTGAACTAGACTAGATCGGTTCGAACAAGGTTCAAAGCTTAAACTAGCTGTTTCACCCCCAATTCGACCGAAATTTTCAAATCTAAAATTTTCTAAATTCATTTTTTATCCAATGGTGGTATCAAATCTCAAATTTGAATTTTTAAGCCACCTATAAAAATGAATTAACCATTTGGTTCAATAGTGGTTCAAACCGATCCAAACCGATTCAATCCGGTTTGGATCTGATTCACCTGAACCAATTTGGTTTTCATCTCCAATTTCCATGACTTTTGGGACTCTTTGGGTCACTCGGGATCTATAAATTTCCCGGTTTTCCCTTTCTCTATCGGTTCTGGTTTGTAGACTCACTCTGTTTTAAAATTGAAAATGACCAGTTCTTTCCCCGATTTTCTTATTATCAAAGGGCGGGGTTTACAACTCTCCCCTCTTTTTAGGGGTTTTGTCCCCAAAACAGTTACATGTTAAATAGTTGAGGGTAATTATCCCTCATAACACTCTCAATTTCCCATGTCTCTTCCTACACAGATCCATTCTGCCACAGAACCTCAACCATAGGAATTCTCTTATATCTTAAATTCTTGTCCCTCCAGTCAGTGATTGTTACCGGTTCCATTTGATATGTCAGGTTCTCTTCCAGCTCTAATGGAGGTCAGTCCAAGATATGACTAAGATCAGGATGATACTTTCGAAGCACAAAGATGTGGAATACATCATGTATTCTCTGCAGGTCTGGAGGTAGTTCCAATTTATAGGTCACCAGTCCTATCCTTTAAATGATGGGATATGGACCAATATACCTTGGTTTCAACTTTCCTCTTTGATGAAACCTAAGTATTCCCCTCCATGGGAACACTTTGAGGAATACTTGATCTCCCACCTCAAACTCAAGATCTTTCCTTCGATTGTCTGCATAACTCTTTTGCCTGTCCTATTTGGTCTTAAGGCGACTCCTAATTAGTTTTATCTTCTCCATTGCATCCTTGATTAGTTCTGCCCTTTCTAACATTCTTTCCTCCACTTCTTCCCAAAATAGAGGGGTACAGCATGGTCGTCCATAAAGGGTTTCATAGGGAGTCATCTGAATACTAGCCTGATAACAATTATTGTAAGCAAATTCCATTAGGCACAAGTATTCTTCCCAGCCTTTATTCATGGTGAGTACGCATGCTCTTAGCATGTCTTCCAAGGTTTGGATGGTTCGCTCAGACTGCCCATCTGTCTAATGATGAAATGACGTGCTCATGTGAAGCTTGGTTCCCATGGCACTTTGTAAACTTGGCCAAAACCTTAAAGTAAATCTCATATCTCTATCTAATACTATACTCACTGAAACACCATGAAGTCTTACAATTTCCCTCATGTATAAGAAGACCAGTTGTTCCACTGTGTTTGTCACTCTTATAGGAAGGAATTGAGTTGATTTGGTCAATCTATCCACGATAACCCAAATCGCATCTTGACCCTTTCTTGTCACCGGTAATTCCATGACAAAGTCCATGGTGATGTGCTCCCATTTCCACTCTGGAATTGGTAAAGGTTGTGGTAGTCCTAACGGTTTCTGATGCTCCACTTTTACCTACTGACAGGACAAACATCAAGCTGCATATTCCACAATGTCCCTCTTCATACATTTCCACCATAATCATTGTTTGAGGGTGTGGTACATTTTGGTACTGCCCGGATAAATAGCATACACTGATTCGTGTGCCTCTTCTAGAATTAATCTCTTTCTTACTTTGAGGCACACATACCCTACACTTATAGTTTAGCACCCCATCACTGTGCAGGTTGTAGTCTGATTTAGTTTCCCTATTAACCGGATCTAGATAGGGTTGAAGTTCCTTATTTGCTTTTTGTTGAGCCTGGACTTGCTCAGTGAGACTGAGTCTTACTACCACATTAGCCACTAAACACCCTTCTTTCTTGTCCATTCTTAGGTCCACCTTCATTTTTCCCAATTGTTGCAACAGGGGTATGTAATTTGCCTTTACTTGTGTAGCCTCAGTTTAGTACTTGCGACTCAATGCATCCGCTACCACATTTGCCTTTCCTAGGTGATATTCTATCATAAGGTCATAATCCTTAATCAGTTCCATCCATCTCCTCAGACGGAGATTCAACTCTTTCTGAGTTAGGAAGTACTTAAGACTCTTACGATTTGTGTATATCCTACACTTAACCCCGTAAAGGTAGTGTCGCCATATCTTTAAGGCAAACACTATTGTAGCTAATTCCAGATCCTAAGTTGGGTAGTTTCTTTCATGAACCTTAAGTTGTCGTGAGATATAAGCGATAACCTTCCCTTGTTGCATCAAGACACATTTGAGTCCTTATCCAGATGCATCACTATAGACAGTGTACTCTCCTACATTTGAGTCAGGTAAGGAGAGTACCAGTGCGGTTGTCAGTCGAGTCTTTAACTCTTGAAAAAACTTCTCACAGTTTTCATCCCACTTATACTCAACTCCTTTCCTGGTGAGTTGAGTTAGAGGAGTTGTTATCTTAGAAAACTTTTGCACAAACCGTCTATAGTATCCTGCCATACCTAAGAAACTTCTTATTTCTGTAGGATTCCTTGAAGCCTTCCAATCCAATATGGCTTCCACCTTGGTTGGATCTACCTTAACTCCATCCTTGGACACTATGTATCCTAAGAATCCTACTTCCTGCAACCAGAACTCACACTTGGAGAATTTTGCATATAATTTATTTTCCTTTAATATTCCCAAGTTGATTTCCAGATGCTCTTCATGTTCTGACCTGGTTCGTGAGTATATAAGCATGTCATCTATGAATATTATCACGAACCTGTCCAAATGGGGTTGGAACATACGGTTCATCAGGTCCATGAAGGTTGCATGGGCATTCATCAATCCGAACGACATCACTCTGAACTCATAATGTCCATATCTGGATCAGAATGTCGTCTTAGGGATGTCCTCTTCTCAAATCATGAGTTGATGATAGCCTAACCAAAGATCTATTTTGGAGAAGTAAGCCACTCTTTTTAATTGATCGAATAGATCGTCTATCCTCGGAAGTGGGCATCGATTCTTGATGGTGACCTGGTTCAACTTTCTGTCATTTATGCACAGTCTCATACTTCCATCCTTTTTCTTTACATATAGGACTAGAGCACCCCATGGAGTCTGACTTAGACGTATGAAATCCTTCTCCAATAATTCGTCCAATTGTTCCTTCAATTCCTTCAACTCTACTGGTGCCATACGATATGGAGCTTGGGATATGGGGTTTGTTCCTAGGATTATTTCTATTGTGAACTCCACTTGCCAACTTGGAGGTAGTCCTGGTAGCTCCTTTAGAAATACCTCTAGGTAGTGTCTAAATACCAGAATGTCTTCCAATCTCTTTTCTTCAGATTTTTCATCTACAACCATGGCCAGAAAAGCTGTATAGCCTTTCTGTATCATCTTTTGGGCTTTCAAATGGGACACCATTAGTACTTCAGTTTTCTTTCTATCTCCTTGGAATTTTAATCCTTTTTTCTCTGGAGTGTGGAAGGTTACCGTCTTCTTTCCACAGTCCATCCTCGTCTGATGGTTACTCAGCCAATCCATCCCCATGATTACTTCAACCTCTTTTAGGGGTAATGGGATCAAGTCAACTTCAAGTTTGATTCCTCAAATCTTTATTTCACATCCCTTTAATTGCTTATTCTTGTTTAAACCTTCTCACAAAGGTGTAAGGATATTAAGACTTTGCTATAGTGGAGTGAGTTTTAGGGGTACTCTTGAAACCAACTCTTCATTGATGAAGGATCTTTCAGCTCCAGAGTCAAAGAGAGCATAGACTTGTTGTCCCCATAGTTGTATATACCCTGATTGAAGAAATGTATTATTTAGAAGAAAGTTTCCTTTATTAAATCAAGAGATCTTCAGTTTACAAGATTCTCTTAGACTAATTTGGAAGGTTTTGGGATGTACCTGTTACAGTGTTAAGGTCTCTTTTAGCCTAGCTGTCACTCTTGCGGTAGCATCTGGCCTAGGGTTCATGGGATTCCCTTGAGGTGGTCCAAGAGTATTCCTCTACCTGTTCTCCTTGATGGTGGGACAATCCTTTGCAAATTGTCCCACTTGCCCCCATGCAAAGCAGGTAAGGCACACTCCCTCATGGTTCCTTTGACACTTTGGACAACGAGGGTTTCCTTGAGGTAAGGTGGGCACTACTTTGGAGAAAGGTGGTGACATGTCCCTTCTCCTTTGGAATGCCATTCTACTTCCCCATTTTGGACTATTATGCTCCTTTCGTCCTCCCTGACAGTTTGGACCCTTATCCTCCTTTTGGGTCGTCTGCTCCATTTGACGATGTTGGGTCTACACCAATCGCTCACACTCATGAGTCATACTGATTATGGTTGCTAGGTCCGTGAGGCGTCCCAGTACTCCCATACGGTCTCAAATGTCCATATTGAGACCATCCAAGAATCTTGGGCATATGTCTACTGGCTCAACTAGGTCAGGAGTAAAGGGTCTTAACTCGTTAAATTTTGTCTCATACTTCGATATGGAGTTAGGCCCTTGTCGAAGCCAGATGAACTCTTGCTTCTTTTCGTTTACCAGATGGGGTTGCCAAATACTCCTCTGAGTACCTCTCCTTAAATTGTTCCCAAGTGAGGATAGTGGTGTGTAGGTTTCGGACATTGTCCCACCACCATTTGGCGCTTCCCTCTAGGAAGAATTCTGTTAGGATCAGCATATCCTCTGGTGGTATCCTGACGATTCCAATCAGCTTCTTAATGTTTGTCAGCCAATCCATGAAGGCTCTAGCATCTTTTTCTCTAATGAAGGGTTTACACCCTAGTTGCCAAAGAATCTTGAGGTTTCTAGGAATGTCTATTGGAGTGGGATGATTAACAGGAGAAGGATGGGATTGCACTTCCTCTGGTTCAACCCGAGAATTGGTGCCTGCCTCATGGATGAGGTTAGGTTGCCCAAATACACAGGTGAACTCCTCGTACAATCTTTGGTGCTCCCTGCTGATTCTAGGAGGAGTTGTCTGGGCTTCTCTCGGAGTTTCTACCAGTAGGAGTGGTTGGGCAGTGTTGGAGACTACAGACCTAGTTCTCTTAGTTCCTTTCTGTAAATTTTAAAATCAATCCTATTGGTGACTATATTTTCTAGTCTTGATTAGGTATTCGAGGAAACAGGCTCTGATACCACTCAAGTTGTCATGCTCCAACCTAGTTTGGTCGGATCCCTGTGATCAACTCGCCACTTTCCTGGTTTACTAAGGGTTTCCCCTTGTTTATAAACCGTGAAGACTAAGGCATCCTTTAAACCCGCACCTTTCCTGGAATAACATATATCAAAACTACATAAAATATTAAACTGATCATACCTGCCTTACAGATGTATTAGCTAGTGGTTTTTAGGGTAGGCTTTCTGGGGTTACCTGAAAGGGATATAAGGAAGGGGGTGAGTACAACGACTCAGCCTTATTCTCTATTAAAAAACTTTCATTTCAAATTTCAGTTTTTATCACCATTTCTTATTAACCACGGTGTGTTATCACCAAAAACACATTCTTCATAATGAAGGTCAAACACCCAATCACAGACCAACCCGTCCACTGAACCCACTTGTGGCGTCGGAGCGACTTGATCAACCACCCAGATAGAAGCACGTCCACTTCTACCATGAGAATGAGTGGATGTTTGTGACATTTGACCCTCAATTCCGTAACAAATCTCCGTATCTGTATGAGGACAGAGACCTCATCCTTACCCCAGCCTGGTCTCATGCACTTAAAGCTACGTCAAGCTGCGCAAGGCTTCTGGTACGACTAACCACCCTTATATCCACCAGGTCGTCCAGGGCCCTGGGACGCATCACTACCCCTCTTGGGCATCTTGAAGGTCCTGTAAACACAGTGCATGTACAATCAACATTTTTCACATGATGCCATATAATCTGTGGTGCCACTAGTCCAACAGCCCTGACCCTCAACTCGGCCTACAACTATTTGTCTTGACTAGTCTAGAGACATGTCAAGTCGCACTATCGCTAGTCGACTGAGTATGTCGGTCCTGTCTTGGTACCATGGCCAAACAATTTGTTTACTTAAGTTTTCATGGCATATAAATCATGTTAGTTTACAAGCTCCTACTCCTGCTAACTAGCCTAGGGCCCACTGTTCGAGATTTTCAAAATTGGGCATATTAGCCCCTAAGTTCCAAAACCGAGGCCTCCGACCTAACAGAGCTATTTGAGCTCCTATCAAGAAGGTCTCCCATATTATTTAAGCAGTGGCACACGGTTAAGGGATAGCACTTCTGACAAAATATGTTTTTCAACAGTCCACCATACTAACCGAGTATGAGGACATCTCCACTCATAACCGATGAACAGGTTTTCCACTTCCTTCGAGGAAGTTTCATCATACCAATCGGGTATGATCTACTTACAACCGTTAAGTAGTTTTTCCACGTGATTTTCACATCACTACTCTCAGGTGTGATGTTTAAAATACCACTTAGCAGTAGGTTTTCATTTTTGAGGTGCTTATCATCCCAACCGGGTATGATATAAAAATCTCACTCACCCGAATGTGAAGTGAAATTCCTCTTAGCCGGTTTGTTGTCCTTACTCGAACTCGTCTTAGCTAGCATACTTGGTACTTCATATTCATACATGATATGAACATTCTTGTTCATTATTCTTTGGCCTAACAGCCCTCATTCATCCTAAATAAATGAGAAAACCAAACTTTTCCTTTATTTGTAATTAGGTACCTAAAGTTATTTTTCTTTAACTTTTAGTCCCTAATGCCGATTTTTCCTCAAATTGAGTCCTGAAACTTTTAAAATTTATCTTAGGAGCTCAATTTATTCAAATTCTCAAAAAGGGGTTAAATTTCCCAAATTTCTAATTTGGTGCCCCCAACTTTTCTAAAATTATCATTTTGCATGTACTTTACAAAAATGGTAAGTTCTGTCCCAATTATTCCAAAAATTGCCAATTGGTCCTCCAACATCTTTATCATGCCCAATTGGTCCTCAATTTTATGAAATTGCACTTCAGTCCCTCTAATTTTTGAAATTTCCAAAATTTCCCCCAATTTCAACCTTTTAACTCTGTTGAATTTGATTTTATCAAATTGAGCAATCAAATGAGTTTAATTGATGAAATTGAAGTTAAATTGGAGTTCCTACACCTTCATACGATTCAATTGCACTTTGAATCACACGATTTGGTGTCGGAGTGAGCTTAAACGGAGCTTTGCCAGAAAACTAGACTTAGAGAGAGAAAGCTTCAAAATCATACCATCGAGGGCGTGGCGGTCCGAGCTTTTGATCTGGGTAGATACCTCGTGTCATGAGGTTACTCCTAGGATCAAGAATTGCATCAATTGATGCCGAATTTAATGAGACTCTCTCTAGCACCGTTCAGAAATTACAGAGTAGCGCTGAATTGGCTTACCTTTCAGCTCTAATTCAGCTATAGGAGAACTGAGAAGGTGTTGGAAGGGCTAGGTTTGGCCTGAGAATGGCTCGAATTAGCCGATTTCAGCTTGGCCGAAATAGGGCAGCTTCGGTCCGTCAAAGCTGCTTCACTATTATATCACATTGGCGCTTCTCCGGCGACTGTCGGAGCAATATGAGACTATAGGCTAGCTGACTTCTCCCCAGTTCTAAAAAACTTGACCTCACCTTGTTTGGCATAGAAAAGTGCCCAAGTCGGAGCTCTGGTTCAAGCTTCACCAGAAATTGGAGCAATTGAGAGAGAATGGAGTTTTCAAGTGTGGAGAGGATGAATGGGGAGATGTTCTTTATATAGGAAGCTCGGGGACTTCCTAGCCATCTGATTGGTGTCTTAATGGCGGTCATTCATTGCCTAAAACTCCCTGTCTGGAGACTTTTCAGCTTCAC
The DNA here is from genome assembly GCA_030064425.1 of Trapa bicornis. NCBI lineage: Eukaryota > Viridiplantae > Streptophyta > Magnoliopsida > Myrtales > Lythraceae > Trapa > Trapa bicornis. The sequence continues at coordinate 11,627,141 of CM057746.1, forward strand.
CAGCACTGCACGTTTTTCCAGTGAGTGAACAGTGCTGACATCTAAAGGAAGAAGACAGACACTATTTCGAACTGGACTAGACTTGTTTGAACCGGATTTAAAGCTTAAATCAACCGATTCACCCCCAATTTGACAAAATTTTTCAATATAAAAATTTCTAAATTCATTTTCTATCCAATGCTGATCTCAAATCTCAAATTTGAATTTTTTAAGCTGCCTAGAAAAATGAATTTAGCATCAAGTTTAATAGTGGTTCAAATCGATCCAAACTATTTCGATCTGGTTCACCTGAACTGGTTTGGTTTTCATCTCCAATTTATTCTTAATTCCATTTCCATGACTTTTGGGACTCTTTGGGTCACTCGGGATCCCTAAATTTTCCGGTTTGCCCTTTTTCTATCAGTTCCGGTTTGTAGACTGTCTCTGTTTTCAAATTGAAAATGACCGATTCTTTCCCTAGTTTTCTTATTATCAAAGGGCAGGGTGTATAGGGTGTGTTTCTATAACTCAGTGAATGAGAAATTTTTAAAAAAAATATTTTAATAAAATAATTTGGAATGTGTCATACTACTTAATTTCCTTTTAAAGTTATTCTTCCTCATATTCTCGATTTTAAAAAAAACTTATCACATTATCCACATCCGGTGTGTTTAGCAGTTAACACATGCCCTTCATCATGAGGGATCACACATTCGTAGGGCAGCCCCTCCATTGCACCCACTTGTGGTATCGGAGAAACTTTACCGGCCACCTAGATTGAAGCCCGTCCACTTCTACTGTTGGAATGAGTGGTTGTACGCGACATCCGACCCTCAAACTCGAAAAGCAACTCTGTGTCCGTATGAGTATGAAAACCTCATCCCAACCCCACCCTCGTCTCATGCGCATATAGCTACGTTGAGCTTCCCTGACTACTGACACGACAAACTGCCCTTATCTCCACCATATCATCCAATAACCCCTAGGATGCATTACTACCCCTCTTGGGCATCTTGATGTTCCTGAACCTCTGTGCATGCACAAAACAATTATTTTTCACATAAGCTATTTAATCTTTGCTGCCACTAGTCCAACGGTCCCAACCCTTAACTCGACCTGCAACTATTTGTCTAGACTATTCCATCGACCTATCTTGTCGCATTACCACTAGTCAATCGAGTATGTCGGTCCTGTCTTCGTACCATGGCCAAATCACATCATTCATTTAAAATTTTCATGGCTTAATCTCTTGTTTGTTTACGAGCTTCTACTCACACCAACTAGCCTTGGGTCCACTGTACGAGATTTTCAAAATTGGGCATTTTAGCTCCCAAGTTCTAAAATTGAGGCCTCCAGCCTATCTGAGCTATTCGAGCTCCCGTCAAGAAGGTCTCCCAAAATGTTTAAGCAGTGACACATAGTCAAAGGAGAGCACTTCTGACAAAAATAACTTTTCAGCTGTCCATCACACCAATTGGGTGTGAGGACATCTCCGCTCATAACCAATAAGTGGGTTTTCTACTTCCTTCTAGGAAGTTCATCATACCAACCAGGTATGATCTACTTACAATCAATGAGTAGTTTTTTCGCGTGTTTTCTCAAATCACCCTAACCCGGTGTGATGTTAAAATTCCACATAATAGTGGGTTTTCAATTCCGAGGTACTCATCATTCCAACCGGGTATGATGTGAAAATTCCCACTCACCCAATAGTGCAGTGTTCTACCCCTAGTCCCTTGAGGTCATAGGCCCAGAATTAGCCTTAGAACAGTTGTGGGATTCATGATCAGATGGTTCTGAGGAACTAGTTAAAGTCCATCCATATTCCCTTATGGGACAAACTTTATGTATGGCATCTAGTCCGTACTGCCATAACACTTCAATCTCACACTCATATGTCCACCTCATCCATTGAGAAGGATTGAAGCTGGACTAAGTAGGTGGGGGTACTTGGTGGACTTTCATCAAGGTGGCATATGCATCCTAGTAGTTATCCCAAACCTCCCTCTTAGAGGGATTTGTCTCCGGTGGTTGTGGAGTTGGAGGAGGTGTTGGGCTCCTGAAGGAATGAACAAGTTCTTATGGCCTTGGAGGAGAGTATGTAATGCCTTCTGGTTCTAGTAAGGCTCCCACAATTTTTTGGTAATCCTCCAACATATCTTTAGGCACCCTCTTCTCGCCCTTTAGGAATCGTTGAACAACAGCCTCCCTCGGGGTAGGCATCTTTTTCAAGGTCAGGTGTGGAGAATTGGATTTCACTGTGAACTTTCTAAGGATTCTCCTTCTTACATGGTAGTTAAAGTTTTATTAGTGTCGGGGCATAGTATTGATAATGTTTCAAGGGAACTTGGCTATTATACCACACAAGTTGTCACGCCCCGACCCGGTTTGGTCGAATCCCCGTGAACAACCCGCCACTACCTTGGTTCAAGAGGGGTTTCCCCCTTCTTTAATTTAAGAGGAGTCAGGAAAAATCTCAACCTTGTTCCCTTGAATAACAAATATCAATAATAATGCAAGCTTAAAAAGAAAATACTTTTAAGCATACCTGACATAGAGTATATCCTAGAGTTATCTCTAGTTATTTTCTCTACTCCTAAAAATGGATGGGGGGGGGGGGGGTGACTTGCTACAACTCAGTGAATGGGTGTTTAAAAAATGAGTTTCTTTAAATTAGTTTTTTTAATTGGAGTGTGTTAGACTCCTTATTTCTTTTAAAATCATTTCTTCCTTAAATTCCCTGTTATTCAAAACTAATTTCCTCAATATTCACAATCAGTGCGTTTAAAAACCAACACACACCCTTCATCATGAAGGGATCACACATTCGTAGGGCAGTCCGTCCACTACACCCACTTGTGGCGTTGAAGCGACTTTACCAACCACCTAGATAGAAGTCCATCCACTTCTACCCTGGGAATGAGTGGATGTTCATGACATCCGACCCTCAAACCTGAAAAGCAACTCCGTGTCTATATGAGGATTGAGACCTCATCCAGACCCCACCCCGGTCTCATGCGCATGAAGCTACGTTGAGCTTCCCTGACTTCTGGCACGACAATCTGTCCTTATCTCCACCACATCGTCAAGTAGCCCTTATGATGCATCACTACCCTTCTTGGGCATCTTGATGGTCACGAACCTCAATGCATGCACAAACAAAGTTTTCCATAAGCCATAAATATGTGGTGCCACTGGTCCAATAACCCCGACCCTTAACTCGACACGTAGTTGTTTGTCTAACTGGTCCATCGACCGGGTCTTGTTGCAATGCCGGCAATCCATTGAGTATGCCAGTCCTGTCTTGGTACCATGGCTAAATCACATCATTCATTCATTAAAAGTTTTCATGGTATATCATCATGTTTGTTTACGAGCTCTTGCTCATGCCAACTAGCCTTGGGCCACTGTATGAGATTTTCAAAATCGGACATTTTAGCCCCAAGTTCCAAAACTGAGGCCTCTAGCCTATCTGAGCTATTCGAACTCTCGTCAAGAAGTTCTCCCAAAATTTTTAAGCACTGGGAGAGCACTTCTGGCAAAACAACTTTTTCACTTGTGCATCACACAAACCAGGTGTGATGACATCTCCGCTTATAACCAGTAAGCAGGTTTTCAACTTCCTTCCCGGAAGTTTATCATACCAACCGGGTATGATCTACTTACAATCGGTAAATAGTTTTTTCGCATATTTCTCACATCATCCTAACCAGGTGTGATGTCAAATTCCACATGGTAGTGGTTATTTATTTCTGAGGTACTCAACATCCTAACCGAGTATGATGTGAAAAGTCTCACTCACCCGATAAGTGTAGTGTATTCCTCTTAAGTCGGCTTTTTGCCTCCACGTGAGCTTATTCTTGCTAGCGTTCCGGTCCTTCGTGTTCCTACACATTTTTGGACATCCTCATTTATTAAAATTTGGCATAATATCATTCGTACCTCACTTATGAACAAAATGCCCAAACTTTTAATTACTTATAGTTAGGTCCCTCAAGTTCTTTTTCTTTAACTTTAGGTCCCTAATGCCAATTTCTCCCCAAATTGAGTTCCAAAACTTTCAAAAATTCACTTTGGGTCCTCAATTTATCCAAAATCTCAAAAAGGGTTCAAGTTTCCCAAATTTCCAATTTGGTCCCCAACTTTTCAAAAATTACCATTTTGCCCCTACTTTACAAAAATTACCATTTTACCCCAATAACTTCGAAAAATTGACCAATTGGTTCTCCAACTCTAATTCGGTCGTATGGGGGCTGACTGACTATTGGGAGAGCTTGGTTTGGCCTTAGGAGGGCAAAAATCGGTCAATTTCAGCTCGACAAAAATAGGGCAGCTTCAATTTTCCAGAGCTGCTTCACTATTTGATTATGTTGGCACTTCTCCGGCGACCCACGGATTAAATGGTAACCACCATCGGGTAGCTGACTTCTCCCTGGGTCTAAGGAACTCAACCTCACCTTCTTTGGATCAAAAAATGTTGGAGCTCTGGTTCGAGCTTCATTGAAAAACTAAGTAGTCAAGATAGAGTAAAGTTTTCAGGTATGTGAAGGATGAATGGAGAGGGACTCTTTATATAGAGAGCTCGATGACTCTTTCGTTTGGCACCTTAATGACAGTCATTGATGGCCTGAAATGTCCTGAATGGAAACGTTTCCTTTCCGTTGGCGCTGTTCATTTTTCCAGCGAGTGAACAATGCTGTCATCTAAAGAAAGAAGATGACAATGTTTCGAACCGGACTGGACCAGTCCGAATCGGGTTCAATGATTAAACTGGTCAGTTTAGGCCCAATTCGACCGAGGTTTTCAAAATTAAAATTTTCTAAATTCATCTAAATTCATTCTCTATCCAATGGTGGCTTCAATTCTCCAATTTGAATATTTTAAGCCACCTAGAAAAAGAATTTAGCATCTGGTTCAATGATGGTTTAAACCGATTCAATTAAGTTCACTAGAACCAGACTGGTTTTCTCTCCCAAATTGTCATAAGGTCCCTTTCCAAGATTTTTATGAGTCTTTGGGTTATTTGAGAGTTTTAAATTTTCCAATTTGCTCGTTCTCTAGTGGTTTGGGTTCGTGAACTGGTTCGGTTTTCTCACTTGGGTCAACCAGTTCTTTCTTGATTTTTCCTTAACTCCAAAGGATGGGGTTAAAAGAAGCTTGTAAACAAACATAATATATTATAGCCATGAAAAATCTTAATGAATGAATTATGTGATTTCACCATGGTACCAAGACAGGACCAAAGGATGGGGTTTCACCATGGTTCTTTCTCGATTTTTCCTTAACTCCAAAGGATAGGGTTTACAAGAAGCTTGTAAACAAACATAATATTTTATAGCCATGAAAAATCTTAATGAATGAATTATGTGATTTCACCACGGTACCAAGACAGGACCGTACTCGATGAACTGGCAGCAGTGCGTCAAGGCCAGGTTGACGGACCGGCCTAGATAAATAGCTGCAGGTCGAGTTGAGGGTTGAGGTCGTTGGACTAGTGGCACCAAAGATAAATGGCTTTGTGGAAAAACTATTGTTTGTACATGCACTTGAGGTTCAGGACCATCAAGATGTCGAAGAGGGGTAGTGATGCATCCTAAGGGCTACTGGACGACCTTGTGGAGATTAAAGCAGTTTGTAGTGCCAGTAGTAAGGGGAGCTTGACGTAGCTTCATGCGCATGATAACGAGATGGGGTCGGTATGAGGTCTCTCTCCTCAAACGGACATAGAGATGATTTTAGGTTTGAGGGTCGGATGTCGCAAATATCCACTCAAACCGAGGGTAGAAATGGACGGTAAAGTCGCTCCAAGCCACAAGTGGATGCAGTGGACGGGCTGCCCTACGAATATGTGATCCATTCCTAATGAAGGATGTGCATTAACTGTTAAACACACCTTGTGTGAAAATGAGAAAAAAGTATTTTGAAAAATCAAAATTTTGAGAAAAGAACATTCTTAAAGAAAATAAGGAGTTTGGCACACTCTGATTAAAGATGTCTTATTTAAGAAAACTCTCTCTCCCAACATCCATTCATTGAGTTATCAAACTCACCCCCACCCTTCATCCCTTTTCAGGTAGCCAAGGAAAAACAAACCTAAAGACTTTTCTATAGCCAAACTAGAAAGTTAGGTATGTAAGATTTAATGTATTCAGTTTTGTTTAATGTTATTTCAGGAAAGATATAGGTGAAAGGACACCTTACTCCTCGCAGTTTAAAAAAGGGGAAACTCTTAATAAACCGTGAGAGTGGCGAGTTGCTCACAGGGATCCGACCAAACCGGATCGGGGCGTGACAACTTGACTGGTATCAAAGTAAATACCACACAGACATCTGGAACAACGAACTGCCCTTATAGCCACCAAGTCGTCCAGTGCTCTTAGGACGCATCACTACCCCTCATGGGTGTCTTGATGATCCCGTACTCACAATGCATGCACAAACAATGTTTTCTCGTATTGCCATGTAATCCGTGGTGCCACTGGTCCAATGGCCCCGACTCTCAACTCAACCCGCAATTTTTTGTCTTGACTGGTCCATCGACCTGTCATGTCGCACTACCGCTAGTTGACTGAGTATGTCGGTCCTATCTTGGTACCATGGCCAAACAATTCACTTATTAAGTTTTATGGCACATATATCATGTTCATTTACGAGCTCCTGCTCGTGCCAACTACCCTTGGGCCCACTGTACGAGATTTTCAAAATTAGGCATTTAGCCCCCAAGTTCCAAAACCGAGGCCCCTGGCCTATCAGAGCTATTCAAGCTCCCGTCGAGAAGGTCTCCCAAATTGTTTAAGCATTGGCACACAGTCAGGGGAGAGCACTTCCGACAAAACATATGTTTTCTCTATCCATTATACCGCCCGGTATAAGGACACCTCCGTTCATAACCGATGAACGGGTTTTCAACTTCCTTTGAGGAAGTCTCATCATACCAACCGGGTATGATCTACTTATAACTAGTAAGTAGTTTTTCCGCATGATTTTCACATCACTTCCTCTAAGTAGTGATGTTTAAAATACCACTAAATAGTGGGTTTTCATACCGAGATACTTATCATTCTCAACCGGGTGTGATATAAATTTCCACTTACAACCGATAAGTGGTTTTTAAATTTTAAGTTGTGCTCATCATCCCAACCGAGTATGATATTAGTAAACCCACTCACCCGTTAATGCAGTGAATTCCACTTAACCGGTTCTTTGTATTCACACGAGCTCGTCCATACTGGCGTTCCTGGCATTTCGTGTTCCTACACGATATGAACATCCTTGTTCATTATTACATGGCATAACAGCCTTCATTCATTTCCAATGAATGAGAAACCCAAACTTTTAGTTATTTGCAATTAGGTCCCTAAAGTTATTTCTCTTTAACTTTAAGTCCCTAATGTCGGTTTTTCCTCAAATTGAGTCCCGTAACTTTTAAAATTTATCTTGGGACCTCAATTTATTCAATTTCACCAAAAAAAAGGTTTAATTCCCAAATTTCCAATTTGGTCCCCCAATTTTTCCAAAATTACCATTTTGCCCTTCCTTTACAAAAATGGTAAGTTTTGCCCCAAAAATTCCAAAATTCCTCAATTGATCCTCTAACATTATTTTCATGCCCAATTGACCCTCAATTTCATAAAATTGCATTTTGGCCCTTTGAATTTCTAGAATCCCCAATTTTCCCCCAATTTCAACTCTTCAACACTACCGAATTTGATTTTATCAAATTGACCAATCAAACACTTCTAATTATTGAAATTGGAGTTGAAATTGAGTTTCTGCATGTTCATACGATTCTAAGAAACTCTTAATCGTAGATTTTAACACCGGAACGAGCTCAAACGGAGCTTCTCCGAAAAACAGACTGTAGAGACAGAAAGCTTCGATTTCTCACTGGTGAGGGCACGGTGGTCTGAGCTTTCGATCTAGGCAGATAGCTCTCATCTTGAGGTTCATCCTAGAGTCAAGAATCGCATCAATTGATACAAAATTGAGTTAGAATTTCATTATTGAAATTCTACCGGTTCTCTCTCTAACACTGGCAGGAAATTGTAGAGTGGAGTCGAGTTGGCTTACCTTTCAGTCCTAATTCGGCCGTGGGAGGGTGGAGGAAGTGTTGGGAAGGCTTGGTTTGGCCTAAGTAGGGCTCGAAATGGCCAATTTCAACTCAGCCGAAACAGGGCAGCTTCTATCCGTCGGAGCTGTTTCACAATTCTATCATGTCGGCGCTTCTCTAGTGATTCTCGGATTGACTGGAGTTTGCTATCAGATAGCTAACTTCTCCCTGGTTCTAAAGAGCCTAACCTCTCCTTCTGAGGTTAAGAAAAATTTTCAAGTCGAAACTCTGGTTTAAGCTTCACCGAGAAATAGAGCAATAGAGAGAGAGAGAAGTGTTCGAGTGTGAGAAGAATGAATGGGGATGACCTCTTTATATAGGTGTAAAACCGTATATTAAATGGGAGAGATTTATTACTAGTATAAATATTACCATAAATTATTGGTATTAATTCCAATAATTTAATTTTGGTATTAAATTATTTGTATTAATTCCAATAATTTAATTTAGGTATTAAATTATTGGTCACCCATCCTCACACTACTCTCAAGCAAGCACATTTAACTTCAAAGTTCTTATGGATTCTTGTTCACCTAAACCAATTTAGTTTTTCTCTTCTAATTTGTCTTAAATTTCTTTTCCAAGGTTTAATGAAGTCTTTAGATCACCCGGAAGTTGTAAATTTCCCAATTGCTTATTCCTAAATGATCAGGTTTGTAAACCGGCTCGGTTTTCTTACTCGGGTTGACCGGTTCTTTCACGATTTTCCTTAACTCAAAAGTGCAGGGTTTACATGTCGAGTCTCTAACAACCGCAAAACTCTTCGATATGACTGTGAATGGGCGAGAATGGGGTTGAGTCATTGATGAAATGGTAGCCCTATCAGTTGTCGAGCTCCCTATATAAAGAGCTCCTCCCCATTTGTCCTCTTCATCCCTTGAACGACCGAGGAGGAAGAAGTGCTCCATTTTCTGATGAAGTATGAATTAGAGCTTTGACTTGGGCCTTTTCCTCAACCTCCAAAGGCAAGTTTGGGTTTCTTGGAATCCTAAAGAAGTCAACTACATGACGGTATACTCCATGATGGTATACTCCATTTAGCTCAAGGATTGCCAAAGAAGCGTCAACAAGCTCGCAAAGTATCATCGCTCCCAAGACATATGAAGACCAGAATTAGTTGTGCTCAATTCGAGCTACCCTCGGGCCAACCAAGACCTTTCCACCTTCCCTAGAGGAGTGACGATGTAAACCCCATCCATGGGAGTTAAGGAAAACCGGGAAAAGAACAAGTCAAATCAAGTGAGAAACACTAAACCGATTCAAAAACCGATCATTGAAGAACGGGCAATTTGTGAAATTTACAACTCCTGAGTGACCCAAAGGGTTCCTAAAACCATGGAAAAGAACCTTAGGACAAGTTGGAAGAGAAAAACCAGACCGGTTTAGATGAACCGGATCCAACTACATTGAATCGGTTTATGAACTGAGTCGGTTCATGAACCGAAACCAATAGAGAAAGGACAAACCAAGAAATTTATGGATCCCAAGTGACTTAATGAGTCACAAAAGTCATGAAAAAGGACTTTAGAATGAATTGGAGATAAAAACCAAACTGGTTTAGGTGAACCGCATCCGAACCGGATTGAACCGGTTTGGACCGGTTTGAAACACTATTGAACGGGATGTTAAATTCATTTTTCTAGGTGTCTTAAAAAATTCAAATTTGAGATTTAAGGCCACCATAGGATACATAATGAATTTAAATGAATTTATAAATTTCTAATTTTGAAAAATTCGGTCAAATCGGTCCTGAACCGGCCGGTTTAGGCTTTGAACCAGGTTCGGACCGGTCCAATTTGAAACAGTGTCGTCTTCTTCCTTTAGATGACAGCATTATTCACTCGTCAGAAAATCGAGTAGCGCCGACGAAGCTAAAAAGTCTCCAGCCACAGAGTTTCAGGCAATGAATGACCACCATTAAGGTGCCAATCGGATGGCCAAGAAGTCCCCGAGCTTCCTATATAAAGAGCCCCTTCTCATTCATCCTCTCCATAGAAGAAAACACCATTCTCTCTCAGCTGCTCCAATTTCTAGAGAAGCTCAAACCAGAGCTCTGATATAGGGTCTTTTCTAATCCAAAGAAGGCATGATCGGGTTCTTTAGAACTGGGGAGAAGTCATACTCGATGATATTCTCCATTTGCTTTGAGGGTCACCAGAGAGACGCTGGCGTGATAGAACAATGAAGCAGCTCCGGCGGACTGAAGCTGTCCTGTTTGGGCCGAGGTGTAAACGGCCAATTCGAGCTCTCCTCAGGCCAAACCAAGCCTTCTCAATACCTCCACAGCTCTCCTACAGTTGAATTAGAGCAAAAAAGTAAGCCAATTTGGCCCCCCACTGTAAATTCCGATCGGTGCTAGAGAGAGAACCCGCAGAACTTCGATGACTAAATTATCAATCAATTCAGCATCAATTGATGCAATTCTTGATCCTAGGAGAAACCTCAAGACGAGAGCTATCTGTCCAGATCAAAAGCTCGGACCGTCGTGTCCCCCATGGTAAGCTTTCGAAGCTTTCCCTCTCTGAGTCCAATTTTTCGGTGAAGCTCTATTTGAGCTCATTCTAGCATCAAATCGAGCGATTCAAAGTGCAATTGAATCTTATGAAGGTGTAGGAACTGCAATCTAACTTCAATTTCAAATTAAACTCATTTGGTTAGCCAATTTGATGAAATCAACTTCAGCTGAGTTAGAAGGTTGAAATTGGGGGGCAATTCGGGATTTTCAAAAATTCGAGCGACTAAAGTGCAATTTCATAAAATTGAAGGCCAATTGGGCATGATAAAGATGTTGGAGGACCAATTGGGCAAATTTTGGAATTTTGGGGCAAAACATACCATTTTTGTAAAATAGGGGCAAATTGGTAATTTTGAAAAAGTTGGGGATCAAATTGGAAATTTGGAAAATTAAACCCCTTTGTGCATTTGAATAAATTGAGGTACCAAGGTGAATTTTAAAAGTTTCGAGACTCAATTTGAGGAAAAATTGACATTATGGACTTAAAGATAAAGAAAAATAACTTTAAAGATCTAATTGCAAATAAAGGAAAAGTTTGGTTTTCTAATTCATTTGGGATGAATGAGGGCTATTAGGCCAAAGGATAATGAACAAGAGTGTTTATATTATGTAGGAACATGAAGTACCAAGAACGCCAGCTAAAACAAGTTCAAGTAAGGACAACAAGTCGGCTAAGAGGATATTCACTACACTATCAGGTGAGTGGGATTTAATATCAACCCGGTTGGGATGATAAGCACCTCGAAAATGAAAACCCACTACTAAGTGGTATTTTAATCATCACATCTAAGAAGGGTGATGTGGAAATCACACGGAAAAACTATTTACCGGTTGTAATTAGATCATACCCAGTTGGCATGATGAAACTTCCTAGAAGGAAGTGGAAAACCCGTATATCAGTTATAGGTGGAGATGTCCTCATACTTGGTTGGTATGATGGATAGTTGAAAAGTTTATTTTGTCAGAAGTGCTCTCCCCTGACTGTGTTCCACTACTTAAAATTTTTTGGAGACCTTCTTAACGAAAGGTCGAATGGCTCATATAGGTTGGAGGCCTCGATTTTGGAACTTGGGGGCTAATATGCCCGATTTTAAAAATCTCGAACAGTGGGGCCTAGGCCAGTTGGCATGAGTGGGAGCTCATAAATAAACATGATTAATATGCCATGAAAACTTAAGTAAATGAGTTGTTTGGCCCTGGTACCGAGACAGGACTGACATACTCTGGACTAGTCGAGACAAACCGTTGCAGGTCGAGTTGAGGGTCAGGGCTGTTGGACTAGTGGCACCACATATTATATGGCATTATGTGAAAAATTGTTGATTGTGCATGCACTTTGTTAGGGACCTTCAAAACGTCCAAGAGGGGTAGTGATGCATCCCAGGGCTTGGACGACCTAGTGGATATTAGGGCAGTTAGTCGTATTAGAAGTCTTGCGAAGCTCGGAGTAGCTTCAAGCACATGAGACTAGGGTGGGGACATGATGAGGTCTCTGTCCTCATACGAATACGGAGATTTGTTACAAGATTAAGGGTCGGATGTCGCAAACATCCATTCATTCTCAAGGTAGAATTGGATATGCTTCTATCTAGGTGGTCGGTAAAGTCGCTCCGATGCTACAAGTGGGTTTAGTGGACAGGTTGGCCTGCGATTGTGTGTTTTACTTTCATGATGAAGGATGTGTGTTGCGTGATGACACACCATGGAAATAAAAAATGGTTATAAAAACCGAAATTGAGAATGAAAGGTTTTTAAAAGAAAATAAGGAGTTTGGCACACTCCCAATCAAACATTTTTCCTAAAAGTTAAATTTTGAAAACCCATTCACTGAGTCGTTGTACTCACCCCCTCCCTTATATCTCTTTCAAGTAACCCCGAAAAGCTTACCCTAAAGACCACCAGCTAACACACCTGTAAGGCAGGTATGATAAGTTTAAAATTTTGTGCAGTTTTGATTTATGTTATTCCAGGAAAGGTGCAAGTTTAAAGGAAATCTTACTCCTCATGGATTATAAACAAGAGGCAACCCTTAGTAAACCGAGAGAGTGGCGGGTTGATCTTGGGGATCCGACCAAAACGAGTTGGGGCATGACAGACGACCTTCCCTGAACCATTTTGGTAAGTCCCTTCTGCCACCCTTCGTCGAAATTCACTATTCATGGTGCTTTTTTACAGAAAAAAATTATGAAATTCACACTACTCATGCCACTAATTGAGGCACGATGTGATCCAGGAAGGATCTCCAAGAAGAGAGCAACTCATTGGAATCAAGAGATCCGATTGTCAGACCCTCACTGGTGAGTAATCAAAGCTTTCTCTCTCTATGAAGATTTTCTAGCTAAGCTCCGTTTGAGCTCATTTCTAAGCTAAAAATTGTGTTTTAAAGCTTGAAATGAATCAGGGGGCGTGGGAAAGATGATTAGTATTATGTTAGAACTCAATTAGGAAGAATTCAGGTCAAATTGATGAAATTCATGTTGAAAGATCAAATTGCAAATTTTGGAAGGTTAGGGACTAAATTGCAATTTTTAAAAAATTGGGGATTTTCTATAACTAAAGAGAATTATAGTACCAAATTGGAAATTTAAGGAAATTAGGGACCCAAGTGAAAGATTTAAATAATCTTAGTGACCTAATTGGAAATAAGGTTTACTTGAGGACTAAAAATGTAATTATGGAAAATTATGGGTCTTAAGTGTAAATACCTTATTGTTTGGGACCTAATTTCCCAAATTATTGTAGTAATGGATCACCTACAAGTTCGTACAAAGGAAAGGCACATCAGGCTTAGGACTTCACCTGGGACGAACGAGTCACAAAATATGGGTAAATGAGATTTTTGGTATCATGCATGTTTGGGGTTATGAACGTACCTTTAAAATTAGAAAATCATTTTCCAAAAATAGTCTCATCTAACTCTGTGACCCTACTCAAACATTTTGGGAGATATTTTTTACGAGAACATAAAGCATGTGTTCATAGAGCTAGAATTGCTCTATTGGGCCTAAGGCCTTTATTTTTTAAACTAATATGGCCCAAGGCTGTGTTTTGAAAAACTCGTGAAGTAGGTCGAAGGCCAATTGGAATGTGCTTAAACCTGTAGACAAATTAATAGTTATGAGCCTATGAAAACTTTCATAAATGGCTAATTTGTGTGATATAGCTACCGAGCCGAAGCCGGGTTGAACTCATTAGGCTAATAGCTACTATGCCAAAGTTGAGTCGTCAAACTCGTTGGGCTAGTAGCACCAAAGATAAAAAAAAAAAGTCTAAATTAAAAAGGCTTTTGCTTGTGCATGTTGAGATACGGAACCATCGAGGTGCCCAATGTGGGGTAGTGTTGGTTCTAAGAGCTAATGGACGGACCAAGGAGCATAAGGGAATTTTTGTCGTACTAGTATGTCAAGGAGCTCTCGGAGCTTTATGTGCATTGAGACCGATGAAGAAGGGGGAGAGGTCTCATCCCACTATAGTGAACATGAAGTTACAAATTAAGTCTAGGGATTGGGCAATTAATGCTCACACAGACTTGTGGTAGAAAGTGTAACCTCCTACCAATGGTGGACGGTAAATTTGCTCTGGTCCATAAGTGAAACAGTCAGGGACTTTTCTGCGAACATATGACCACTTTGATGATAAAATCATGTGTTTGATTGTTAAATGAAATACATAAAGAATAAATGTTAAATTATCCCTTTTAATGATAAAGGGGAATGAGAAAGTTTAAATACACAAGAATTAGTATAAAGATAAAATGTGAAACTTTAACAATCATTTACCATTATTCCCTTTACTACTCAATCACTAAGTTGTTGAACTCAATCACTCCCTTAAATCCATTTCATGAAAATTTCTATATCAAGTAAAGTTAAAGCCCGAAAAGCAAGATAGGATTGCCACGAATAGATAACTTTATTATGTCATTTTATTTATTTTGTTATGTTAAATATACATTTGTAAGCCTTTACATTTATTAATCGAAATATCATTCTAATACAGAAAGGGATGGCGAGTTGATAATGGAAATCCAACCAAACTAGGTTGGACCGTGACAGGTTTAATTAGGTGGAAGTGACGATCACATATCGTGCATGTGATCGTTCATCGATGTTGACTAGTACAGCGCATGTTGAACCCTTGACCGATTTGATATTGTTTGAATCGGTTTTTGGATAATTGATATATTAGTTCAGTTGATTATTTATTTTTTCTTGACCAATTGATTACAAATTTGACTGGTTATTAGTGTAATTTATTTTTAAAAAACTTTACTCATTTTCTAGTGTCTAATGTCAAAATTTTCTCTTTTTTTTCATTTCTTGAAACATCTCGAAAAAAATCATTCTATATTCCATCTTATTTAATTAGTTTCACTTTAATTTGATTCCTGATAAAATGTTCATTGATTCTTAATTACCCGACTAAGGAGATAACTCTTCATTGGTTCAAATATTTTTATCCATTCCTAAGATTTTATTTCGAATTAATATCTAATTTTAATTTTATTTCAAATCCCAATTCTTTATTGTTTCCCATCTAATGCCTCAGCCGGATACTAATATCCATCACTCTCCGTCTACTAGCGATTGATTTATGCAAAATAGAGCAATGATGACTAGTAGAGAAAATGTAGAACGAAACAAGTGGGAGTGGAACGAAGATCGAGAAGATACATTTTCATATGCAAGAGGAGGAATGTTAAGTGTTTTGGGGTTTTTAATCATGATTCATCAAGAGGTCAATCATCTTATTTTATGATAGTGCACTCAACCTGGAAAAGTGAAGGAAGAATAAGTAAAAGAATAGTAATAGAACACGTAGATATAATGGAGACATTATAAATATTCACCATTTGTATTGTTGAGACATTCCATGCCTCCCCTAGCGGTTCCACGCTGGTATTCTGCCCAGCAATTACCTAAACAACCATGACCAACCGCTTGCATCACCTATGCTCTACCCATTCTATGTCTTTCACTAGCATTTACAGCATTCCACGTTTGTCCCTCAAACTTTTAGCAGTCTATCATCTAGTCATCCCCTACTCCCATTATGGCATAACCTCACACAATTTGGCATAGCCCCGCCACATTCTCTAACTATTGTATTGCCTCCTTTAGCTTCAAGCAAGTGTTTGAAGAATCACCACTTAGTGCCCAACCAGAGCCCTAAACGCCATCCAAATTCAATGATTAGTTGCAAGAGTAATATAATTATGCCCAATCTCCCCTTTGCGCCACCTTGCCCCATCTCCACCTTGTTGGAATTGCTCCTATGGGCGCCTACACTATTTACATAAATAAGTTGTGATATTGATTTGGAGAAATTTTGAGTGAGAGTGAATTGAATTGTTTGACAGGTAAAATAAAATGAAGAGAGGATAATAATTTACAAAAACTTCTAAATAACTTTATTTACAGCAAAATATAATCTCTATGTTTTTTAGTATTTATAGTATTGGTTACTTGTTACTGTTTAAATCATTTTAATATTTATTTATATATTTATGTTATTATTATTTCTTATTTATTTTAATATATATTTTATGCTTATATATTTTAAATAATAATATTTTATATAAATTTATAAGATATAATTATATAATAAAAATAATATGTCAAATATATATTATATTTTATTGTATATATTATTTTTCTTATTATAATTATAAAATATTTATATATAACTAATATTATATAATTATTATTAATTTATTTTTATTATAATAATAACTTAATTATATAATGCAATTTTATTATATAATGATATTTGATACATATAATTATATATTTTTTATTTAATATTTTATTTTATTTTATTTTACATTTAATTTAATTATATATTAATTATTAAATTATTAAATTATTAAATTTAATCAAAAAATTAAATTTATTTTTTTAATTTTAACTCTTACAAATATTTCACTACAGTTCTCTACAAAAGAAACCCTAAAAAACCATCCACCCTCTAAATATATCAATACAAATAAATCAATTCAAACAAAAACAAAATTAAGGGATGCAAAACAAGGTGGCCTATTTTGATGAGATCAATAGTGCAAGTTTTAATTTTTTTTTTGTTAAAATTCCAATTTTTGACATTTATCATTATAATTACCGGCAAAATGTCTCATTTTTAGAATTAATCATTTCTAAAAATTATTTTAAATGGTTTTATCAACATGGGCATATAAATTGAACCCACTAACCACAATAGTCATGTCAAAAATCAACTTTACATCAAACAATTATTGGCTAAATTAATATCATAAATATCTTTACTTAAATTATTTGACCTAAGTTTAGCGAATTGATCAAGCAATTAATATTTGATGGTTAGTACTATAAGATGATAATATGAGAATCTAACTTTTAATACCCATAACATGGTTTGAAAAATCTTAGAGTTCATATTAGATCAATCTCATGGGAGAAGGTTATTATTGATATGTGATTAATTTAGTAACATCATAGGACCCAATAAAATTAAAAGTAATTCTTATTTGAAAGAAAATCAATATAATATGATAAAATTGATTCATCCATACTTTCATATTTAGAAATTATTTTCAATTTTTTAGTGAAAATGTTTTTAAAAATCATAGCACAATACTAGGAGTGCTATCAATCAATGGAAAGGAGGAAAACATAAATTATTTGGTAATAAATAAAATATGCAAACTTAGATAACAATAGCACTCAAAGGATACGTAGGAATTAATCTCACATATAATAAAATATGCTAATTACTATGTCCTTAATCATATAGTAATTAGGAAATTTCAAAACTTAAACAGTAAAATAAGAAGAATCTTTTTTTTTTCCTCCTTTGGAAATTTCATTAGAATCTTAATAAGGCCACAATTAGTGTGCATGAATCCATGATCCCACTAGTATGTAAGGGTAGGTATAATTGATACTATATACACTCATATGTCCATTTGTTTTTGGCGGTTAAATTTCAAGAATTTTACACAAAAGCATGCTTCACTTTTGTGAGTAACTTTAGAATGTGTTACATAATTGGAAAATTTTCTAAATGTGTTATCTATTGGAAAGTTTTCTAAGAAAACATATGAGAGTGGAAGCTAATTATAAATTGAGTAAGTGGAACGAGTTACTTAGGATAAGGGTGAGCAACCAAAGTAGGAGATGTGAATAGGACAAAAATGTGCAATAGTACAAACTCTTGGGGTAAGGATTTGAGAGATATGAAATATATGGTCAATGACAGCATATAAGCTCAATTATCAATTGGATGCATCTTCTTTTTGATAAGATAAATTATAAAACTCTAAAGTGCGTGTGTTTAAGTTTTGAGTAGTTTTAAAACAGTGATATTTTTGAATGTTTTCTTAGAAAATAAGAAATGAGTATTGTTAATAATATTATCTTAAATTTGAATAAAATATAAAAGAATTATACGCTTATAAGATAGTAAATATTTTATTATTTACAAATTATAATTTTTAAGTAAAAATGTATTTAATATTTTATTAGTTTATAATATTTTCTCAAATTTTATTAGAGCACATACACATTTATAAGTGTTGCGAGACTAAAAACCCATTTAATACTATGATGGAGTATAAATGAAAAATACTCAACTTTATACTATTATTTCTACTTGTTTATAATCAAAATAATCATATTTAGTTTATATATAACTATTGAGTATTGATTTAAAATTATAAATAATAAATATATCAACATTATGTGTGAATACGAGTATTAATAATATAACTTATATTAAAATAAAATAAATTTTTTTAAGAATGAATAAGTATAAAGTAAGATTAAAAGATATATACTATTTTATAATGCGTGTGAATAATGATAAAATAAGATAAATAGAATGTTTTTAATATATAGAATTATCATTAATATAGAGAGTGTAAATAAAAATATGTGAAGTTTTATCATTATATTAATTTCAATATTACATGCTTAAGAATAAAGAAGGCTCCACATTAGTTTCTTAAGAGTGTTCGAAGTTCAAGCAGCTGGGAATCATGATCATGAAGCTACCACCCATGTGTGGAGTCAATCCTATGGTGGTAAGGAGGAAAAAAGTGTGCCACATATTCATATATATTATATTACCTCATTGAGGTAGTTGATGTGGCAAGTTTATGACCATAGGGATTACCTTTATACTAATTGAGATGAGTCACAAGTTGTGTTGGTGAGATAATATATACATCCGCCCAATGGGTCAATAATTTAGTAACATTTTCTTTTTTCGTCTAAATCATTTTTTAACGTAAATCTAATTTTTTTTATCAAGACTAATTTAAATTAGAATATAATTGACATCCAACTCAACATGATATACCTTGAGAAATGAGATTTGATGCAGTCTTCAACCAACATTTTGAAGTTAGTATGAATTCTCTTCATTTATCACAGTCAAATAGGGTAAAAGAATATGTTAAACTATCTCAACTTGTTGATAATAAGTCTAAGTCCTCCCATATGAAGAATACCATGATATGCAACATGGTTTAGTATTATTAATTGATGCCACAATAACAATTAGTGATTAGGAAGAGTAATTATCCATCTATAATTCACCATTTATGAAAATGAGTCGTATTCATGGACCTTTCAAAGGTTAAGATTGATTTATAGGACATATTTGGTGGTGGTCGCGGCCGGAACGGAGCGGCCGGGGTTCTAAAGTGAATAAGCAGGCCATACGTGGAACTGTCTCTTCATAGTAGGGTAAACAAAGTGGCCAAGAATTGAGACATAACGGCTGCCCCAGGGCCTCCAGCCAATCACCTCTCGACAGCACGCTGTTGTGACAAGACCCTGGTTTTCTTGACCCAGATGAGATGACTAGTTGTTTCCACCTATTTGTTTTCATCATAAACAAAATTAAAAAAAAAACAATTACAATAGTATAAATATATTATGTAGAAATTCCATTTCAAGATAAGGGTATATTTTTTAGTTCCATTTCATCACCATCATGCAAAAGATAGAAGCACAATTGATTAATATTACACAGGTAAGCAGAACATTAGTATTCCTATGAAGCTGGTGAATGTACTGTTTTTCTTCTAATAAAAATTATAAATTATATTATCTCAATGAATTTTTATATCCATTTATTCATATTTTTTATACTATTTTTTAGATTTTTTTTAAGTAGAAGGGTTTCTTCCACAAAACATGCTCTCGATCTCAAATTCCACAATTTCCATTTCCACGCAAATATTTGTTCTTCTTACCACCAAAAGCACTCAAAGCAACACATAAATAGAAAAGAAAAGATGCTCATTACCACTCCAAAGCTCTATTATCATCATCCCTTCTCTTCTTTCCACCCCCACTCTCTTTCTCCTCATTCTCACCTTCCTCTTCCTCTTCAAAATGATCCATAATGGGCTCTCCTTCTGTATCTAGGGTTTCTCTAGCTTTCCCACGAGCGACCCAGCAGGAAAAAAAAAAGTGGGCGAATGAGAAGATAACCCAAGTACTACTCCTCCTAGAGCTGTTCATGAACTAAATTGAGAAAGCGATCTGATCTTCTACGTACGCCATATACAGTACATAAAACCATGGGAAGGGGGAGAGTTCAGCTCAAGCGGATCGAGAACAAGATCAGCCGGCAAGTGACTTTCTCCAAGCGCCGGACAGGGCTCTTGAAGAAGGCCCATGAGATCTCTGTACTATGCGAAGCTGATGTGGCTCTCATCGTCTTCTCCACCAAAGGAAAGCTCTTTGAGTACTCAACCGACTCATGGTACGCCACTGGAATCCTCAACTCTTTAATACTAGCACCAAAAAAAAATACTTTTTTTTCTTCTTGCAAACACGGGAAAGTGGTTGGTTAACATTTATATATTTTCTCTACTAAATTCTGCATGTTATTAATTGGTAGAACTACTGCTTTTGCTGATCTAAATCTAAGTTAACAACTGAAATAATTGCTCGCCCAGTACTCTCTCATGGAAATGGGAAATGGGTCTCAACCTACTTAAAAAGGGTTTGTTCTCTGGTAGAAATTAATACCCACGAAAAGCGAGTTAAAGCAAAGATCATGACATATATGCATCAGTGAAAGCTTTCACCGTTCTGTAGTACTACTACTCCCCACGGTTTTTAAGTTTTCCATCAGCATCCATGGATGAGAGATGTACGTACTATATAGATTTCCTTGAATCATCAAGACATTCTTTGTGGATCTTTATGTGCATAGGATCTTTGTGAAATTAAGTGCACCAGCTTAGGAAAAACACTGGTTGAATCTGTTCACCCATAATGGTAAAAAGGTGCGTTTGTCCAAAAAGAGGGCTAAAATCAACCCGTGTGAGGAATCAGATGGTTTCTGTGACTCAGTGAGTGCCTTGTG
The DNA here is from genome assembly GCA_030064425.1 of Trapa bicornis. Lineage (NCBI taxonomy): Eukaryota > Viridiplantae > Streptophyta > Magnoliopsida > Myrtales > Lythraceae > Trapa > Trapa bicornis. The sequence goes on from CM057746.1 coordinate 11,648,104, forward strand.
ATTTGAACACTTTCCTGTGCAGTTTCTGTGGGTAACAGTTCACTGCATATATATACATATATATATATATATGGTAACGGGCACCCTTTTTTATAATATTTCTATTATAGATGCATAGAAGGTTGATAGTAAAATTGATAAAAAAATATCATTTGATAGCCAGTTAGTTATGTTACTGGATTAGTGGGACAGAAAATGCTAAAGCACATGAACATAATCAATCAACAATTACTGTGTTACATCACACAGTGATGTTCTATACTTGAGTTTGAATTGATGTCTAGGTTTCCTGGAGATAAGGACTCTCTATAACTAGTGGGTGGAAGGCAAAGGAAGAACCTAGAGCTGTGTGAATGACATGGGGGATTGTGACCTATGTATTGTATTGTGTCCTCCCACGGTGACACTCGCTGCCCGATGTCTTTTCCCTTGCATACACATGATATGATATGACATAAGAGATAGCTAGCTAGCACTAGCTAGACCTCATGAATCATGTATGCTTTATAATAAGGCAGCAAGGATGATCATATTAGTGAGCAGTACTGTTTGAAAAGAAAAACGGTTAGTCTATGAGATTACAGTAATCAATCATAGGATTTCAGTGTCTGTTTTGATTTCAGTGAATTTGGTGTATAATTATTGGGAGAAAATAGCATAATTACTATTTTCTATACTTAAAAGTCCAACATGTAGCTTTTAGGCTCTTTCTATTTTACATATTTTTCTCCCTAACTTGAGTCCTAATACTAATAACGCACTAATGTGATTGCTATATGCTAATATGAAATGATAATGTTGTCGTAAATTGGTGAATCGTATCAACATGCATGCAAAACGCTGATGAGAATTTCTACATATGTGGAGGTCTAAGAAATTCCTTCTTGAGTGGGAAACACCGGCAATAATTTGTCAGATCACTGAGATTGTCAAGTTTGTAGGAAACATTTGGAAGAATGGCATTTTTTTGGGATGAAATGTAATATTGAATGTAGAGTTTATATAGTTTTTTTTTTTTTGTAAATCGAAATAAGATATCATTAAATTAATATAATGTGAAAATAAACGTATGTTTTCATATATTTGAATGTGTTTTACATATTTTTTTAGTTTTTTTACACTTAGGTATTATATATTTGAATGTATTTTTTTACAAATATTATATATTTAAAAAATGACACTTTCAATTTTATAACTTATTATTCAATTTTATACATTTAAAATATAGCACTTTTTATTTTATTTATTTGAATTTTTATGACTGAAAATATTAATTTTATTAAATATGTGAAAATTAAAAATTTATTTTTAAAGATATTTGAACTATAATTTAGTGTAATAAAAAAAAATTAGGACCACAAATAGCGCTAATTTGAATAAATATTATAGTAATAATAACTTATAGGTAATAAAAAATGAGAAAATTAAATTATAACCATGAAAAAGAGAATAAAATAGATTTATGAATTAATATAATTTATTTTTAAATATTTACCTCAATTAAAATAAATTATGTATTGAGAATATGATACCATATTTTATAAAATATAGAAATGTTTAGGTGGTAAATGTTAACATTTTTATAATTAATAATTTTTAAATATAAATTAGTATATTAGTATATATGGATAATAATTTTTAAATATAATTAACTCATTCGATACTGTAATCACGGTTCGTGATTTAAATTACGAAAAATACTCAACTTAATTTTATTTTTTTTACTCGAATAATACCAAAAAAATAATACTCCACTCATTACTTAGGGTGAATTTAAAATTGTAGGTATAAACTTACGTGAGCTTATTGAAAATATTATAAAAAATTAAATAAAATAAATAACTGTTATTAATTTATAAGATTATAAACTTTACCAAACTTATTCACTTTTTCAGTATATATAAATTAATATATTATGGTCTGTACAATAACATACACTACACAAAAAGCGGATGAAATTACTGTTGTAGTTTTACTCGTACTCTTTTAAACCATAACCATTCTTGTTCTTGCTCTTGATGTAGCATGGAGAGGATCTTGGAACGGTACGAGCGATACACGTACGCAGAAAGGCAATTAATTTCTGTTGAGCATATTGAATCTCAGGTACATTTACATCCTAACATGCTTCCATTCCACCAATTCAACATGCATGTTCAGGGTTGATCGTACTGCATTAATCCAGATGCTCAATACGTATAGATTTTGAGCCTAAAGATAGATAATCCCAGAAATCTGTTACTACATATGTTGCTACAATGACGATTGGGTATAGATTCAGCAAGGGTTTGATCAGGGACTCATGAGTTTTTCTCCATCTCATGTCACTAAGTAGTAATATGTTGATAACCAGATGCTTTACACTAATTTGTATAGGGGGATTGGTCTTTCGAGTACCCTAAGCTGGTGTCCAGGATTGAAGTCTTACAGAGGAACATAAGGTGATTAAGCTCTCACATACAGCAGTTATATGATAATGACATGCTCATATCAAAGTTTAATTCTTTCCATTTCTTACTACCAAATGAGATATTTCATTCTGGCGAGAAAAAGGAAGTTCCTCTTTGATTGATCATGTATTAGCTAATTGTGGGGTGCGCGTGGGTTCGTGCTCTCTTGTGTTTCTGGCGCTGATTAATATTAGGAATTTGGCTGGGGAAGATCTGGACCCACTGAACCTGAGGGAGCTTCAGTATTTAGAGCAGCAGCTTGACACTGCTCTCAAGCGAATTCGGACCCGAAAGGTAATGTAATGTACATATACACTCTGATATCTTTTCCTTTTGCTGTAGATAATTGTAAAAGCAGTTGTGAGTCCATCAGCTGTGCTTGAACTGATCATAACTGAGCAATTACACATTAATTTTTAGCTTACACGTTCATTTTTCGCTCCTCCAGAATCAGCTGATGCACGAGTCCATTCACGAGCTCCAAAAGAAGGTAATATGATATGTATTTGTTTATAAATGCACCTATATAGATCAATATCAATTCTTGGCATTAAATTGGTCACTTTAAAAGTTGTTATAGCAATATCACCAAACTTTCTTGTATGGCTTCCACTGTATTTTTGCCATTATTATTAGTATATGCCATTTTTCCCGGTTATCATATTGAATTTGAGTCTTCACCAAGGCTCAGTTATGAGGTATGCAGACACATTTAGCTTTATTCTTGCTTCCATTATTGATATCTCAACATAAATGGTTGTGGAACAGGAGAGGACTCTGCAGGAGCAAAATAACATGCTATCCAAGAAGGTGATGGCCGGACCTACACTTCAGGTTCTCACATCTAAATCCACTTTCATTTTCCATTAATACTAGTTCTCATATATGGATATCCCTTGTCTGCATCTTAATCTAATCAGCTCAAAGAGAATGAGAAGGCAATCTGCGAGCTATCTCCATGGGAGCAGCAGACTCCAGTACCGGGCCATCCGTCATTTCCTCAACCCCCATCATCTGCAACTCTCCCACTTCCTTCTCTAACCATTGGGTACCCTCTCTACCATCCTCCTTTCCTGTAAATTGCATAAAAGGAATATTACGAGTGGGGCAACTTAGTCAATTATCAGATCTACCATATTTATTTTTCAAAACTCTATATGCAGACTTCATTTTTCATGTCACATCTATCATATGATGAGTGTAACATATCTCTAATGCGCTTCTTATTGTCATTCTAACAAAAATATTGGGCAAAATGCATAAGGAATGGGTGTTGCCCTTCTTTTGTCTACTACTTTAGGGTTAGTAATTTCTTCCCTTGTAAAATGCTAATTTAGAGAAAAGATGACTCAATGTGTGAATTAATCTTCAAAGGTTGTGATAAAAGACATACTAAGTCATTTTCAAACTCTTGGATCATACTGTAGTTTTGCCATCAGATAAACATTTTTATCTTTTTCATACTTACGCATCCATCCCATATTTTTGGTCCTCTGCATGCAGTAATACTTTTCCGACTAGGATGAACGACGAGGCAAGATCTCGAGTGCTCATGCCGTCTTGGATGATCAGCCATGTGAACGAATAGAAGTGGAGTTAGAGTTGGAGTTGGTTTATTTTCAGCCATACTATGTTTGTTCTGCAAGCAAGCTATGGTTAGGTTGTGATAACAGACATATTATCTATATCTCCCTCCTTGTAAAGTGAGAGACGAACCCTTCTTGATGCTATTACTAAGAAAGCAGCTCCATGCTGTATCTCCCTTCATGTTGCCTTATATTTTGAAATTATAAATGCTTCTATTACTAGGTTTTAATGGGACCACAACTTTTGAATTTACCCTATAAATTTATACAATTCACTTAGCCATATGGAATATAGTAGCTTTGACTTTTGCTACATGCATGTTTCAAGCTCATATTTCAGAAACCAGACATAAGAGCATACACTAATCAAACTAGTGGTGAGCATACATAGACTTTTGTATCAATCATAAGTTTTTTTGTATATGGATCTTAATGCTATCAATATTGTCAAAAATATGCATCAATGAAGTCCATTGTGCTTTATTAAATAATCCCAACAATATATTCTTCCTTTTGTGTGTAAGCATCTTAGAAATGTATTTATATATCACATTTGAATAAGATAAACAATCATAATCATCTATATTTTAACAATTCTTCTTCTTAGAAATCAAGATTATAAATGCTATAGTATCAAACTACCATAATATTTTGGTACATTTGCTCCTTTCACATTTGTGTTCTCTTCATTTTCATGAAGATGCTGAGCATATTGGATACATTCCATGGATCACCTTCTAGGGAAGTAGTAAATGAACACACCAGAAATACTATGTATGACTTATTAGGTTATAAATGTATCATTGGTTGTACATCATTAAAATAAAATAAATGATATCAAATGTCCCGTTATTGAGTGGATAATATTTATTTGATAGCCGCATATAAAAAAATTATGATAACACCTATTTTTAAAATAACCCTAAAAAATTTATTTTTATTTTCATGTGTTTTTAGTTATAAACATGACTTAACATTTTTATATCATCCATTTTAACATGTCATTTATGTAATTTTGAAAAAAAGTGACATTAAGTTAGATTTAATAAATTGATCATGAAGAACATAATTAAGATATTTGAAAAATATTGAGTTATATTTGAAAAAAATGACAATATATGGTACTTTTACAATTAAACATGAGATAGTAAAATGAATATTAACCTAAATTAAAATTGAATTAATCCTTATGCTTATGGTTAATGGAGCTAATGTATGTGACATTCGTATCTTAAGGCATAGCATGCTTCGCACATGTCCACTGTGGTCCAAATCTTCTTAGCAGAATGAGATGTTTGCACATATTAAAATCCATCTCCTCCTCAAATGGGATCATTTGCCTTAATTAATTCTTTATTTGTATACGTTAAAGGGTTTCAAGCACCTCACCACCCTACCATAATCCAATATCTATTCTCACGTAACAAAATTTATGCCGGGAGAAATCATTTTCTTGCTGGGATAATAAGTTTTAGTTTAAATTAATAATATGATCCATAAAGGTTAATTTTTTAAAGTGATTTTTTTATAGTAGTGATCCTTACGGTACAAATTGATGGATCATTTACTATAACCTTACATCGAAAATAATATTTTTATATGTGTTTATTGTGATATTATTAAGAATATATTATTAAATTATATAAAATATAAAACTGTTAATTATTTATAAAATTAATTTTTTTTACTATTTATAAGTTATAATTTTTAAATAAATATATTTACAAACTGTTATTATTATACAATACTTTTTTTATTCTCCTATTTTATCCAATTATGGAGCAAAAATATATAACTTAAAATTATTATTCTGGTGGAGAATATAATTATATATTAAATAAAATAGAAAAATATTTTAAATTTATAATTATTTATAAATTATAAATTTTAATTATACATAAACTCAAATAATTATCGATACACAGTATATTCTACCTATTTGTATAAGGCCAACCATTCTATCACAAAATGAAACCTCCTAACTTTCCTCTCCAATCATAGATAAGCAACCATCGCCACTTATTTGAACGTATTTTTTTAAGTCTTCTCCTATGTTATGGAGACTCTCGTCTAAATGCTACTGTACGAGACAAATTATCATCCTCAAACACGTTTTTTCTTTATCGGGAGACACTGGTCCGTGGACGCCTTGACGCAGCTTAGCCCACGCCAAAATAACGTAAACACTAACATGGATTGGCACGAGCATGTAGAATGAATATGAAAATCACAGCTTAGCTTATGAAAGAAGGAAGAATGCTGTAAAAGGGGTTCTCTATCCTCTTGATTATAATATTCCATAAATCGAGTTAACCCTGTGTTACACGCATCAAGTCATGGTGGAAACCTTGATTCCTAACCGCACCTCCATTTGAGCTGATCGTGATCGAGATACATTCAATTAGCCAGAAAATGAGCATGAACTAAAAAGGGCTGACATGTTATAAGAGGGATTTCGTTTTGGAATATATAATTTTAATAAATTGACTAAAAAAGTAATTTTAATAATAGAAATTTATTGAGGTTGAGAATACAATTATAAATTAGATAAAATATATAACCGTTTATAAGTTTGTAATGATTTTACATCTTAATATTCATGATTTTTAATTATATATGTACTCGATCTCGTATCATTTCATAATACATTCTATTATATAGTATCATAGTAAGTGTGCTTGCACACGTACCCAATCCGACACTGTAAATCTAACTCATAATATGCCAAAATATAAAATAAAATAAAAATACCTAATTCGAGGCTATTATTCCCATTTGTCTGAAACTGTAATAATAATACTCAAGCAGACATGATAAGGGTTTGATAGTTAGACTATTGATGTTCACTCAAATTCAGGGTAGAGGTAGTGTATCTCTATTAGACTGGATGGTAAATGCGCTCCGCTCCATAAGTAGAACGGTCGGGGATATTGGTGTTGAGAATAAAATCCCAAATTAGATAAAATTGAGAAGTATTATTGGTTTATAAAATTGGAATGATTACACTACTTACAAATTATGATTTTTAAATAAAAATAAGTACGAACTCACATTTCTGTCTTGGCCTAGTGGCAAATCACACAACAATTCTAGTTTTTATGAGAGTTTTCATGGTTCTTATAACTCACATTTATGTACGGGTCCAACCCGTGCATACTGGCCTTGGGCCCACTTCACGAGTTTTTACAAAACAGGGCTTTCAGCCCTATCATTTTCAAATTCGAGGCTTGAAGCCTATTAGAGCGATTCCAGCTCCCATCAAGAGCGTCTCCCAAAATATTTAAGCAGTTTTACACAGTTAGGGATGACCATTCTTGGAAAAAAATGATTTTTTAAATTTAAAATGGTTCTCATCACCCCCAACTAGTTATGATGCTGAAAATCCCACTCACCTGGTATCATGATGGATTCATCCTCGCTAGATTTCCAATCTTTAGTGTGCTCCTTAGCACCCGTACTTGTATGACTTGTGCCTACATGGTTCAAGTATTCGCATTAGGATGGTTTGCAATTTGGTCCCCAAATTTTCCAATTTCCCAAAAATTGTAATTTGGTCCTCGAATCACAATTTCGTTCAATTGATCCCCCTAAAACTTGGTTAATTGCCCTCATTCTTGATTTTGATCATCTTCTCTATGTTTTTCTCGTTATTTCAAGCTTTGAATTGCCCGATTTGGCCCAAAAATGAGCTAAAATAGAGCTTCATTGGAAAATTTAGTATAGAGAGAGAAAGCTTTGATATCTTACCGGTGAGGGTCTAACGACTGAAGCTCTTGCTTTCTTTGAATTTCTCTCCTCTCCGGGATCCTCCCTAGATCAAACCGCACCTCAATTGGTGGCTTGAACAATGTGAATTTCTTAGTTTCAGTTTTCACATAAATGTGCCGTGAACAGTATTTTTTGACGAAGGGATGGCGGATGGGCTTACCGTACTAGCTCAGGGGAAGATTGGGGCACTTCTAGGTGACATTTGGGTGCTCGGTTTGTCCAGAATTAGCCCGGGGATGATTCGATTTGAGCTTGAGAAGCTCGGACTGCTAACAGCTAAGGAGCATCGTTACTGTTTGAGCTTCCTCGTTCTTCTACGGTGGCCCTTGGGCTGAAAGGAGGGTGCAGCCATGTAGAGTACTTCCTCCCGGTTCTAATGGTACCAAATGCTGCTTTAGAGGTGGAGAAAAGCCCCAATGTTAGAGCTCTGGTTTATTGCTCGCCTTAAAAACTAAGCAGTTCATCTTCTTCGTTCGATTGTGGGATGTTGAGAATGAATGGAGGAGTGCTCTTTATATTGGGAGCTAGGCAACTATTCAGGCTATCGACTAGCGTAAGACTCAGCCTTCGACTCGACCGCCGGTGACATGACCGTAGAGAAGACACATATATTGTCAAACAAAGAGAGGTAGCCAAAATAAAATTAGAGGAAATTCCATCAGAGTAGATACTTGATGTTTGTAGTTGTGCTATGAGAAAATTGTTGAGGTTGCCCAAATGAGTTCGACCCATATTGTAAAGTAGACTAGCCTATCCGATTTGAGGCTTGCTTGTTAAACGTGATATCTTGAATTATTTGTGCCCTAACCTTGTAGTAGAGGAGAAAGATGAGAAGAGATTATTAAAATCTTTTATAATCCTATAAAATTAAAGATAAATGGAAGTGAATTTCCGAAGCCCATTGATCTACGTTGGAGAAAGAGTAAGACCATTAAAAGAGGAGCCGAGAAATGATGAGGGCACACCACAAAAGTAGAAGAAGAAGGTTGAGCATTATGAATTGAATCTGGTTGGGAATGGATTACCAACATTAAAGAAAAAGACTAATGGATCCGAAGAAGAGGTTGAGTAGGAGAATATGCATATATTGTCAAAGAAAGAGAGATGACCAAACTAAAGTTAGAGGATATACCATTGGAGTAGAGGCTTGATGATTGGAGTTATGCTATGAGAAAATTTTTGAGGTCACCCAAAGGAGTTAGACTTATATTGTAAGGTGGACTAGCTAGTCCGATAAGTGGCTTAATTGCTAATCGTGATAACTTGACTAATTTGTGCCCTAACTTTGCAGTATAGGGGAAAATATGAGAAGAGGTTGTTGAATTCTTTGATAAGCTTGTAGAATTGAAAATAAGAGAAAGTGAATTGCACTGGATCGGTAAGTGCTGTTAAGCTAACATAATCTTTGGTACCATTTTGAAATTTAAAATAGAGTAGGAAAAGATATTGAAAGATATATGTTGTATGCCATATGCCTAATCTATCACACACTGAACCAATTTCCAGGGTCGAAGTCATACTCCTACCCAATTTCCCAGGTTGGAGAACTGATGGGAACCCATCACATCTTCTCGATGCTACTAAGGTCGGTACCTTCACCAAAGTAGGACCAACATAACAAAAAGTTTCAGAATAAAACATATATATTTTAGCCAAAATTTGAAACTTTTTTTAAAGCATTTTTTAAGACCAAAACAATTACAATCTTTTTCTTGAGAATTAAGCTACTTATAAGCAAAGGTAGCCTTCATGCATGCTTTTTTAGTGTCGTACCTAGGTTGTGTGTGTGTAGGAGTTAAGGCTAATGCATGATCTCCGTGCACCTTGTACATCCCTAAAAAGAGTTAGGGGAGGGGGTGTAACACCGGGAATTTCCGAACCTAAAACTAATCAAACCAAATTGGGAAATAAGACTAAACCGAGAAAGAAAACATGACCCGAGATCTTAAATCGAACTGGGTTGAGAATATGGTTCACATAGGAGACTTAAGGAAATAACAAGGGTCATAACAGGCCTTAGAGAATATCTCAAGGTTAGAAATCAAGGATCAAGAAAAACTCAGGAAAGAACGAGCGCGAACCGAGTTTGGATCGACTAAAGTCACAAACCCCTTGATTTTTAGAGGGGGCTAAACAAATCATAATGGGGGTAGTTCTTGAGTCCATTCAATAGAAAATTGAATTAAGTATTTTTAGAAAAATTTTTTGGGCTAAGAACTAGTTAGAAAAGGGGTTAACCGTAGAAGAAATGGCCAGACCAATTGCAAAATTCGCCTAAAATTGATTCACTATAGTGCGAACGGGTCAGCATGCCACACCAGGTGGGCACACACACATGTCGTCTTCTTCGCTCAATTAGGAGGCACTCGACCAAGAAGAAAACTTAGAAAACCCACTTTGATAACCCAAAACCCACCGCTTGGTGTATTAATTCATTTAGAGAGCGACATGCTATGGAATGTTGCAAAGAAGCTATGGATATATAGGCACACAAGTCTAGTACCCATCCATATAAAGCTTGGATGTCCCCATTATCGGTTTTTCATGTGAAAGTAGTTGCACATGTAAACCTCATTTCTTAATATTAGACAACAAGAAATTTTCAAAGAGAAAATCATGGATCAAAGTGAACAAGGAATTAGTAAAGAAAAACTAAACGATAATTTAGAAAATCCCAAATGGTCAATTAAGATCCAAAAATCAAGAAAAAGACCATTAAGAAAATTGGATGTGAAAAGAGAACCGGTTCAGGGTAAACCGAACATGAACCAGGGTGAACCAGATTAAACTAGGAAGAACCAGTTCAAAAACTTAATTTTCTAGGTGACTTAAAAATATCAATTTAGAAAATTAAAGTCACCAATGTGTAGAAAATGAATTTAGAAAATTGGTCGAATCGAGCTTGAATCGACCGGTTTTCGATTTTATGTCACCAAACCCTCTCTGACCAAACTGATCAATGGTCTAGCTGGTCAATGGACCACCTACCATGTTAGCACCCTGTCAGCACACACGACCAATCAGCACATGACGTGTGGTGAAGCATGCCTAGTCAACCACTCGACCATCATCTAAAAGTGCTGGCCAATCAGAGTGTGACACATGTCAATGGTGTGATGAAGAATAAGCAACATTACTGGAAACTAACCAATGGGAGCATGACATGTGTCCTTAGTCAACAATCAACTGAAGAGAATCCTCATAAGTTGCTGTAAACATCGTCCCTTTATAGATAAGAAAAACCAGGAAAAGAACCTGTTGTTCCAAAGGAGAAAATCGAGCAGTTCACGAATCACAACCGATAAGGAAAGGGTAAATCAAGAAATTTACAAATCTTGAGTGACTCAAAGAGTTATAAAAACTATGGAAAGGAACTTTGGGACAAATGGGAAGAGAAAATTAGACCGGTTCAAGTGAACTGAACCTGAACCGGTTTGAACCATACTTGAACTGGTTTCTAAATTTATTTTTCTTGGTGGCTTAAAATGATCAAATTGGGGAATTGAAACCACCATTAGATGGAGAATGAATTTAGAAAATTTTAATTTTGAGAAAATTGGTCGAATCGGGCCTAAACCGGCCGATTTACGCATTGAACCGGTCGAACCAGACCGGTTTAGTATGGTTCAGAACTATGTCGTCTTCTTCCTTCAGATGACAACACTATTCATTTAATGCAGAAATGGATGATGCCAGCAAAGGAAAAATGGCTCCAATCATGCCATTTTAGGGCAAGGACAAGCTTGACCAAAATGGAAAACGCTCTAGTAGAGGGTCCCCGAGCTCCCCATATAAAGAGCTCCTCTCCATTCATGCTCTACACACCTCAAATCTCCATTCTCTCTCAACTGCTCCATTTTTCAATGAAGCTCAAACTAGAGCTCTGACTTGGGTAGTTTTCTTAGCCTCAAAAGGCAAGGTTGGGTCCTTTAGATTCCGAGGGAAGTCAACTACTTGATAGCATCTTCCATTTGACCAGAGGACCGCTGGAGAAGCACCGACAGAATCAAATAGTGAAGCAGCTTCGACGGACCGAAGCTTCCTTGTTTTGGCCGAGCTAAATTCTACCAATTTTAGTCCTTTTTTGGCCAAACCAAGCCTCCCTAACAGCCCCACAACCCTCTTACGACATCAATGGAGCTGAAAGGTAAGCCAATTCAGCCTTTCTCAGTCGTTGCATATCTAAGTTAGAGAGAGAAAGTGCTAAAAATTACTAACAAAATTCTCCTTCAATTCAATATCAATTGTAGCAATTCTTGATCTTAGAAGTAACCTTAGGATAAGAGCTACCTTCCTCGATCGAGAGCTCAGACCGCCGCACCTCTGACGGTAAGCTTTCAAAGCTCTCTCTCTATGCACAATTTTCTTATAAAGCTCCATTTGAGCTAGTTTCAGCCTCAATTCATGTGAGTCAAAGCTCAATTGAATCGCATGGAAGGTTTAAAAGGAGCCTACGCGCGCGGATTCTTTTCTTGCTCACACAATCCAGGTCCTTCCGGACCTTCGCTTGCTCTTTGGCACACTCCGTTTTCTCGATTTCCATGATAAATATGTTGGAGGAGCAATTGGTCAATTTTTGAAACATTTGGGGCCAAATTGCCATTTTGGAAAGTAGAGGCAAAATGGTAATTTTTGAAAAGTTGGGGACCAAATTGGAAATTTGGAAAACTTGAGCCCCTTATACAATTTTGAGTAAAATGAGGACTCAAAACAAAATTTGGAAACCTTGGGACTCAAATTGGGAAATAGTTGGCATTAGGGACCTAAAGTTAAGAAAAATAAACTTTAGGGACCTAAGTGCAATTTATTGATAATTTGTGAGTATAGGCTTTTATGCCAAACCGTAAGTGATAAGGCTGCCCAAATCGTGTAGGGACAAGTGTGATCAGAACGCAAGCAAGAGAAAGCTCACGTCAACTTGGAAAACCAAGCGAGGACGAACACGTCACGGTTATTGGGTGAGTGGACTTATTTATATCATACCTGGTTGAGATGGTGAGCACTTTAGAATAAAAAAAACCACTTGTGAGTGGAACTTTAACATCACACTTGATTAGGGTGTTGGGCGAACTAAGCTAAAACCTACTTACCAGTTGTAAGTAGAGGAAATCATACCCGGTTGGTATGATGGACTTCCTTGAGGGAAGGAGAAACCCGCTTGCCGGTTGTAAGTGGAGGTATCATCACATCCGGTTGGTGAGATGAAGTAAAAATACTTGTATTTATTAGAAGTGTTCTCCCCTAACTGTGTGCCAATGCTTAAACCTTTTGGGAGATCTTCTTTACGGGAGCTAGAATAACTCATATAGGCCAGAGGCTGCGATTTTTGAACTTGTAGGGCTAAATGCCCGATTTTGGAAAAACACGTGCAGATGGCCTAAGGCTAGTAGGCACGAGCAGGAGCTGATAAACAAATTTGAAATGAGAAAGCCATGAAATCTATAATGAACTTGTTGTGTGATTTTGCTATGATACCAAGTTAGGACTGACAGTACTCGCTAGACTGGTAGCAACGCGTCATGGCCAGGTCGACGGATCGACCCAGAGAAACAGCTGCAGGTCGGGTTAAGGGTTGGGACAGTTAGACTAGTGGCACCAAAAATAAATGACTATTTGAAAACTATTGTTTTGGCATGCACTTAAGGTACATGACCATCACGACGCCTAAGAGGGGTAGTGATGGGTCCTAAGGACTACTGGACGACATGGTGGAGATAAGGGTAGTTCATCGTGCTAGTAGTTGAGAAGCTTAGAGTAACTTCTTGCACATGAGACCGGGGTGGGGTTGGGATGAGGTCTGTGTTCTGATACGGACATAGAGTGGCATTTGGGTTTGAGGGTCGGATGTCACAAACATCCACTCAGACCTAGGGTAGAAGTGGATGGACTTCTATCTTGGTGGCTGGTAAAGATGCTCTAAACCACAAATAGGTGCAATGGACAGGCTATTTAAATCCTGCCCTTTGGAGTTAAGGAAAATCAGAAAAAGAATTGATCTAACCGAGTGAGAAACACCGAACCGGTTCACAAACCGATCATCAGAGAATGGGCAATTTGGGAAATTTACAACTCCTCAATGACCCAAAAATTTCATAAAACCTTGGAAAAGAACCTTAGGGAAAATTGGAAGAGAAAAACTAGACCGGTTCAGATGAACTGGATCCAACTGGATTGAACCGGTTTATGAACGGAGCCAATTTATGAACCGAAACTGATAGAGAGAGGGCAAACCAGGAAATTTATAAATCCCGAGTGACCTAAAGAGTCACAAAAGTTATGAAAAAGGACTTTAGGATGAATGGGGGATGAAAACCAAACCAGTTCAAGTGAATTGGATCCGAATTGGATTGAACCGATTTGGACCATTTTGAACTAGATGCTAAATTCATTTTTCTAGGTAGCTTAAAAAATTCAAATTATAGATTTGAGGCCACCATTGGATAGAGAATGAATTTAGAGGAATTTAAAAAATTTTAATTTTGAAAAACTCAGTCGAATTGGGCTTGAACCGGCTAGTTTAAGCTTTGAACCCAGTTCGGACTGGTCCGGTTCGGTTCGAGGATGTCAGCTACATGCTTGTAGTCTCCATTTGCTTCGAAGATCGCCTGAGAAATGCTGGTGTGATAGAATAGTGAAGCAGCTCCGGCAGACTGAAGCTGCCCTATTTTGGTCGAGCTGAAATCGACCAATTTGAGCCTTTCTTAGGCCAAACCAAGCCCTCCCAACACCTCCACAGTCCTCCTACAGCTGAATTAGAGTTGAAAGATAAGTTAATTTGGCTCCACTCTGTAAATTCTGATCGGTGCTAAATAGAGAACCGACAAAATTTTGATGATTAAATTCTCACTCAATTCAACATGGATTGATGCAATTCTTGATCCTGGGAGAATCCTTAGGACAAGAGCTATTTGCCCAGATTGAAAGCTTGGACCGCCGTGCTTCCGACGGTAAGCTTTTGAAGCTTTCTCTCTCTTGGTCCTTTTCCTGCAAAATTCTAGCATCAAATCATGCAATTCAAAGTGTGATTGAATTGTATGAAGGTGTAGAAACTCCAATCTAACTTCAATTTCAACAATTGTACTCATTTGATTGGTTAATTTGATGAAATCAAATTCGGGTGAGTTAGAAGGTTAAAATTGAGGGAAATTTGGGGATTTAAAAAATTCATGGAACTAAAGTGCAATTTCATAAAATTGATGGCTCATTGGGCATGATAAAGATGTTGGAGGACCAATTGGGCAAATTTTGTAATTTTTGGGGCAAAACTTACCATTTTTATAAAGTAGGGGTAAAATGGTAATTTTGGAAAAGTTGGGGACCAAATTGGAAATTTGGGAAATTGAACCCCTTTTTGTGAATTTGAATAAATTGAGGTCCCAAGGAGAATTTTAAAATTTCTGGACTCAATTTGAGGAAAAACCAGCATTAAAGAGTTAAAGTTAAAGAAAAATAACTTTAGGGTCCTAATTGCAAATAAATGAAAAGTTTGGTTTCCTTATTCATTTGGGATGAATGAAGGCTATTAGGCTAAAAGATAATGAACAAGGATGTTTATATCATGTAGGAACATGAATTACCAGGAACGCCAGCAAATACAGGCTTGCGCGAAGGCAAAGAACCAGTTAAGAGGAATTCTCTGCATTATCGGGTGAGTGGGATTTTCACATCGTATCCAATTGGGATGATGAGTACCTTAGAATGAAGATAAGTTCACATAAAGGCAACAAGCCAGCTAAGAGAAAATTCACTGCACTCTCAAGTGAGTGGAAATTTAATATCATACTTGGTTGGGATGATAAGCACATCGAAAATGTAAACCCAATGCTAAGTAGTATTTTAATCATCATGAGAGGAGTGATTTGGAAATCACGCGAAAAAACTACTTACCAGTTGTAAGTAGATCATACACGATTGGTATGATGAAACTTTCTGGAAAGAAGTGGAAAACCCACTTATTGGATATAAGTGGAGATGTCCTCATACCTGGTTGGTATGATGGACAGTTGAAAAGTTTATTTTGTCGAAAGTACTCTCCCCTGACTGTGTGCCACTACTTAAAATTTTTGAGAGACCTTCTTGATGAGAGCTCGAATAGCTCTGTTAGATTGAAGGCCTTGATTTTAGAACTTGGGGGCTAATATGCCCGATTTTGAAAATCTTAAATAGTGGGCCCTAGGCCAGTTGGCACGAGCAGGAGTCATAAACAAACATGATTATTAAGCCATGAAATCTTAAGTAAATGAGTTGTTTGGCCATGGTATTGAGACAGGGCTGACATATTCAATGGACTAGCGATAGTGCGACATGACATGTCTTCAGACTAGTCAAGATAAACAGGTGCAGGTCGAGTTGAGGGCCGGGGTCGTTGAACCAGTGACACCATAGATTATATGGCATTATGTGAAAAACTATTGATTGTGCATGCACTGTGTTATGAAACCTCCAAGACACTCAAGAGGGGTAGTGATGCATTCCAGGATTCTAGACGACCTGGTGGGTATAAGGGCTATCACGCCTCGACCCGATTTGGTTGGATCCCCGTAAACAACCTGCCACTCTCTCGGTTAAAGAGGAGTTTCCCCCTTCTTCAACTCGAGAGGAGCCAAGCGTACTTTTGACCTTGTTCCCTAAAAAGACATATATCAAATAAAATGCAAGTTTAAGAGAAATTAATCATACCTGATAGAGGGTAAGGCTCAGTGTTATTCCTAGTCATTTTCTCTTTTCCTTAAAAGGGATAGAAAAGAGGGGTGAGTTTCTACAACTCTGTGAATGGGTATTTTAAAAATGGAGTTTCTATAAAAATATAGTTTTCAAGTTGGAGTGTGCCAGACTTCTTAATTCCTTTAAAATTTTCTCATCTTCAAATTTCAGTTTTTAAAAACACATTCTTTATCATGTCTTTGATTTTACATCCATTTAACCATATTAGTTTCCGTACTTCTTTATTTGGTCATTCAACCTTCAAATCCTTGAACTTTCTAATACTTTCTGACATATTAGAGCTTTTAATCTCTTACCTCTTTCCTCATTCTTATTGGTGTCCTTCCTCTTTAAGATCTCTTCTCTTTCTAAATTCATCCTTGTTCATGTGGCATCCTTTGATGTCGTCCACCTACTTACACGTTACTTGGGTTTGACTTATCCCTCGATTCTTTACGATATCCTTCCCCTTGTATTTGATCATTTCATCTCTAGTATCCTATTATTGAGGTGTTTATTCTCTTTCTTATTCCGTTGGTTCCATTTCCTCTTCATTATTACACCATGTCTTTCCAATATCCTTTTCTTTTACCGATATTCCCTTTCTCTCATAATTTCCTTCTAGTTTTACCATTGAAATCATTAGATTATGGAGTGTCTTTTACCGATATCTTCACCAGCTTACTTTTACTCTTTGGATCCATGAGTATCTTCTGTTTATCCTACTTCATTCCCACTTTCTCCTACATTTGTTTATTCCTTTGAGGTGGACCTCTCATCCTTATTGTGTCCAAACCTTCCGTATCTTCGTGTCCTTGGTATCACCCTCTTTGTCTTGGTTAGGGTGTATTCTTTTACTACTCCCCATCTCTTATTAGATTTCGTTTACTCATCCGAATGCCTTGGTCCATATAAATTATATCCTTAAATCGAATCTGTCTAGAGTTTCTGTTTGGGTTTCCAAGTCTTCTCACAATAGATCATGCTCAACTTCCTAACACACTCACTTAGCCACTCGTACTTTTTACTAAGGACCTTATTTCAACTCCGGTTTTGTAACCTTTCCTCGATTGATTGTCTTGACCTGGAGCTTTATCCTTCATAGCTCCAACTTCCTATTTTTATCCACCTTCTAGTATCTTCCATTATGGGATTCCTTTTTATTTAATCACCTCATTGTTCCTTAGAAATTCTTTCCTTTAGATCTTCTCCTAACTTAAGGGTCTTATATGGCTTATCCACTCCTGCTTTTCTTCCTCTTTTGATCCATACCTTTGTCTTCCACAAATCTTTCTATCTTATGAAGTTCCTAAGTAATTGTATCTCAGTTTTTTATTAATTAGTTGTTACACCTAGGCCTTCCTATTATTCTACTTTATTCCCATCTTTCCTTGGTGGTCTCTATACTTATTTCTTTTTCTTCTGATCAGATTCTATTCTTATGGTTCCTTTTGGAATGTTCTACTCCTTCTTACTATTCATTCTCTGAGCTTATTCTTAAGTCCTAGGACTTTCCATGATTCTGTACCTCTTGATGATTGCTTCCCTTTGTTCCACTTCTTTTCCCTTTTCTTAAGATTTCCCTTAGATGGATTCTTCCTTATCGTATTCTCAAGGGTACGTCTTAAGGGTTGAGATTAACTATGAATAACCCATATTTTATTTTTTAGATGATTTCTTACCTTTTTCTTAGATTTGTATTATCACACTCTTTTGTTTTGATTTTTATCAAAGAACTTAGAAGTTTTAACAAGTCTTTTACTTTCATTCATTCAAAAAATATTTTATTGCCATACTTGGCTTATTACAAGAATTTTCTACCCCCTAATCCCTTGGGGTCATAGGACTAGAATTAACTCTAGAATGGTTGTGAAACTCTTAATTGAAAGGCTCTGAGGAATTGATTGGGGTCCATTCACGCTTCCTAATAGGATGAATCTCATGTATGGCCTCCAATCCGTACTGCCTTAGTACCTTAACTTCACACTCATAAGTCCACTTCACCCATTGGGAGGGATTGAAGCTTGGTTGAGTGGGTGGAGATACTTGGTGGACCTTCATGAAGGTAGCATACGCATCCCAATAATTATCCCAGGCCTCTTTCTTGGTTAGATTCCCTTCCGGTTGTTATGGAACTGGAGGACGAGGGGTTGGACTTCTAGGAGGTGATGCTAGTTCCTCTTGTCTGGGAGGAGGGTATATGATGCCTTCCGATTCCAATAAGGCTCCTACTAGTTTCTGATAGTCTTCCACCATGTCCTTGGGTCCCCGTTTCTCGCCCTTTAGAAACCTTTGTATTGCTTCCTCCCTTGGGTTGGATGTATTTTTCAAAGTTTTAGGTGGAGGACTAAATTTCATCATGAATTTCCTAGGGACTCTCCTTCCTACCCAATAGTTTAGAGTTGGGTTAATGCCACGACATAATATTGATAATGTTTCAAGGGAACTAGGCTCTAATACCACTTTAGTTGTCACGCCTTAGTCGGATCCCCGTGATCAACCTGCCACTCTCTCAGTTTACTAAGGGTTTCCCCTTGTTTATAAACCGTGAAAAGTAAGGCATCCTTTAAACCTGCACCTTTCTTGAAATAACATAAATCAAGCCTGCACAAAATTTTAAACTGATCATACCTGTCTTACAGGCGTATTTGTTGATGGTCCTTGGGTAAGCTTTCCGAGATTTCTTGAAAGGGATATAAGGGAGGGGGTAGTACAATGACTTAGTGAATGGGTTTTCAAATTGAACTTTTAGGAAAAATGTTTGATTTGGAGTGTGCCAGACCCCTTATTCTCTTTTCTAATCCTTTCATTTTCAAATTTCAGTTTTTATCACCATTTCTTATTAACCAAGATGTGTCATCACCCAACACACATCCTTCATCATGAAGGTAAAACACATAATCACAGGCCAGCCCATCCACTAAACCCACTTGTGGTGTTGGAGCGACTTTATCGGCCACCTAGATAGAAGTGTGCCCATTTCTACCCTGAGAATGAGTGAATGTTCACAACATCCGATCCTCATTCCCATAACAATTCTCCATGTCTGTATGACAACAGAGACCTCATCCTAACCTCACCCCAGTTTCATGCGCTTGAAGCTACGTCGAGCTTCGTAAGGCTTCTAGTACGACTAATTGTCCTTATATCCATCAGGTCGTCCAGGGCCCTAGGACACATCACTATCCCTCTTGGGCATCTCGAAGGTCCCGTAAACACAGTGCATGCACAATCAATATTTTTCACATGATGCCATATAATCTATGGTGTCACTGGTACAACGGCCCTGACCCTCAACTTGACATGCAACTGTTTGTTTTGACTAGTTCGGAGACCGGTTATGTCGCACTACCGCTAGTTAACTGAGTATGTCAGTCCTATCTTGGTACCATGGCCAAACAATTCAATTTCTTAAGTTTTCATGGCAAATAAATAATGTTTGTTTACGAGCTCCTGCTCATGTCAACTGGCCTAGGGCTCACTATTCGAGATTTTCAAAATCGGGCATAACAGCCCCCAAGTTCCCAAACCGAGGCCTCTGGCCTAACAGATCTATTCGAGCTCTCATCAAGAAGGTCTCCAAAATTGTTTTAGCAGTGACACACAGTCAAGGGAGAGCACTTCCGAAAAAAATATATTTTTTTACTGTCCATCATACCAACCAAGTATGAGAACATCTCCATTCATAGCCGTTGAACGGGTTTACCACTTCACTCGAGAAAGTTTTATCATACCAACCGGGTATGATCTACTTGCAACTGATAAGTAGTTTTTCCACGTAATTTTCAAATCACTCCTTTCAGATGTGAAGTTTAAAATACCACTTAGCAGTGGATTTTCATTTCCGAGGTGCTTATCATCCCAACCGGATATGATATAAAAATTCCACTCACCCGATTGTGCAGTAAAATTCCTCTTAGCAGACTTGTTATCCTTACTTGAACTCGTCCTAGCTGGCGTTTTCGGTACTTCGTGTTCCTACACGATATGAATATTCTTGTTCATTATTTCTTGGCCTCATTGCCCTCATTCATCCCAAATGAATGAGAAAACCAATTTTTCCCTTTATTTGCAATTTGGTCCCTAAAGTTATTTTTCTTTAACTCTAAGTTCCAAATGCCGATTTTTCCTCAAATTAAGTCCCGAAACTTTTAAAATTTATCTTAGGACCTCAATTTATTTAAATTCACAAAAAGGGGTTTTGTAACACCATGTTTTTAGTAACAAAAAAAAATACCAGCACTAATGCACCTCATCCCATGTTGTCACACTGTTTTTTTAGTAACCCGAAATTTCATTTAAAATTTTTTATGGAATTGTATTATAAGTTTAAAATTCAATTGATATAATTGGAAAAATAAAATGAAAAGTGTCGTTTTGACCAAAATAAATTAATATCTAGTAAATTTCTTTAGGTGAAAATAATGAGATAATTAGGTGAATTTGGTTTAATTAGTATTAATCCTATGCCCATATAAAAATACCCATAAATTAATATCTATATTTAATTATTGGAATTAATATTAATAATTTAATACCCACATTTAATTATTAGAATTAATACTAATAAATACCCATCAATTTCCAATTTAATGAGAATAATGGCCATAATTTTGTAATAAATTGTCACGCCTCCACCCGGTTTGGTCGAATCCCCGTGGTCAACCCGGCACGCTCTCAGTTTATTAAAGGGTTTCCCCTTATCATAAACCGTAAAGAGTAAGATGTCCTTTAAACCTGCACCTTTTCTGGAATAACATAAATCAAAATTGTATAAAATTCAAAATTTATCATACCTTTCTCACAGGCATCTTAGTTGATGGTCTTTAATGGTAGGTTTTCCGAAATTTCCTGAAAGGGATATAAGGGAGGGGGTGAGTACAACTACTCAGTGAATGGGTTTTTGAAATTTAACTTTTAGGAAAAAATTTTGTATTGGAGTGTGCCAGTGTAAACCCTACCCTTTTGAGCTAAGGAAAACCGGGAAGGGAACCGGTCAAATTGAGTGAGAAAATCGAACCGGTCCACAAAACCGATCATTTGGGAACAAGAAATTTGGAAATTTACAAATTTCGAGTGATCCAAAGGGTTCATTAAACCTTGGAATAGAAACTTAAAATAAATTAGAAGAGAAAAACCAAATTGGTTTAGGTGAATGAGATTACATAATAACTCTAAAGTTAAGCGTGCTTGCTTGAGAGTAATACGAGGATGGGTGACCTCTTGGGAAGTATGATTTTTTTTTGTAACCCGAAATTTTAGTAAAAAATTTTTATTCGAATCGTACGTTTTATCATAAATAGTAATAAATTAATATATATTTAATTATTATAATTAATACCAATAATTTAATACCTAAATAATATTATTTGAATTAGTACAAATAATTTAATATCTAAATTAAATTATTGAAATTTATACTAATAATTTATGGCAATATTAATACTTGTAATAAATCTCTCCCATTTAATACACCATTTTACACTTATTTAAATAGGTCATCCCCATTCATTTTTCTCAAACTCGAACACTTCTCTCTCTCTCTACTTCTCCATTTCCTGGTGAAGCTCGAAACAAAGCTTTGACTTGAACATTTTTCTTAACCTCAGAAGGAGAGGTGAGGCTCTTTAGAATCGGGGAGAAGTGAGCTATCTGATAGCAAACTACAGTCGATCCGAGACTCGCCGGAGAAGCGCCGACATGAGGGAATAGTGAAGCAGCTCCGACGGACCAAAGCTTCCCTATTTTGGCCAAGCTGAAATCGGCTAATTTGAGCCCTCCTCAGGCCAAACCAAGCTCTCCTAACACTTTCTCAGTACTCCCACGACTGAACTAGGACTGAAAGGTAAGCCAATTCGGCTCCACTCTACAATTTTCGGCCGGTGTTAGAGTGAGAACTGACAGAATTTCAATGATGAAATTCTAACTCAATTCGGCATCAATTGATGCGATTCTTGATTCTAGGATAAACCTCAGGATGAGAGCTATCTGCCCAAATTGAAAGCTCGGACTGCCGTGCCCTCACCAGTGAGTAATCGAAGCTTTCTCTCTCTACAGTCTATTTTTCGACGAAGCTCCATTTGAGCTCATTCCGACATTAAAAGTTCTATGGAATTGTATGAACATGTAGAAACTCAATTTCAACTTCAATTTCAACAATTAGAGGTGTTTGATTGGTCAATTTGATGAAATCAAATTTGGTTGTGTTAAAGAGTTGGAATTGGGGGAAATACAATTTCCTAAAATTGAGGGTTAATTGGGCATGATAAAAATGGTAGACAACCAATTTAGAAATTTTAGAATTTTTGGGGTGAAACTTACCATTTTTGTAATGGAAGGGCAAAATGGTAATTTTGGAAAAGTTGGAGGACCAAATTGGAAATTTGGGAAATTAATCCATTTTTTTGTGAAATGGAATAAATTGAGGTCCTATGATAAATTTTAGAAGTTTCGGGACTCAATTTGAGGAAAAACTGGCATTAGGGACTTAAAGTTAAAGAGAAATAACTTTAGAGACCTAATTGTAAATAAATGAAAGTTTGACTTTCTCCTTCATTTGGAATGAATGAAGGCTATTAGGCCGAAGGATAATGAACCAAGATGTTCATATCTTGTAGGAACATGAAGTACCGAGAACGCCAACAAGGACAAGCTCGCGTGAATACAAAGAACCGGTATAGTGAAATTCACGACATTAACGGGTGAGTGGGTTTACTAACGTCATACCCGATTGGGATGATGAGCACAACTTAAATTTTAAAAAAACTACTTGCCGGTTGTGAGTGGGATTATATATCATACCTGGTTAGGGATGATAAGTACCTCAGTATAAAAACCCACTATTTAGTGGTATTTTAATCATCACCACTTAGAGAAAGTGATGTGAAAATTATGCGGAAAAACTCCAAAATTTCCAAATTTGGTCCCCCAACTTTTCCAAAATTACCATTTTGCCCTTCCTTTACAAAAATGGTAAGTTTTACCCCAAAAATTCCAAAATTTCTCACTTGGTTCTCCAAAATTATTTTCATGCCCAATTAACCCTCAATTTCATAAAATTGCATTTTGGTCCTTTGAATTTCGAAAATCATCAATTTTCTCCAATTTTAACTCCTTAGTACAACCGAATTTGGTTTAATCAAATTTATCGATCAAACACCTCTAATTGTTGAAAATGTAGTTAAAATTGAGTTCCTCAATCTTCTTACGATTCATTAGCACTTTGAATGGTGCTTCATCGGAAAAACGGACTATAGAGACAGAAAGCTTCGATTACTCACTGGTGAGGGCACGACGGTTCGAGCTTTCAATATGGATAGATAGCTCTCATCCTGAGGTTCATCCTAGAATCAAGAATCACATCAATTGATACCGAATTGAGTTAGAATTTCATCATTGAAATTCTATTGGTTCTCTCTAGCATCGACTGGAAATTGCAGAGGGGAACCGAATTGGCTTACCTTTCAATCCTAATTCGGCTGTGGGAGGGCTGAGGAAGTGTTGGGAAGGCTTGGTTTGGCTTGAGGAGGGCTCGAAATGGTCGATTTCAACTCGGCTGAAACAGGGCAACTACGACCCGCTAGAGCTGCTTCACTGTTTCATCATGCCGGTGTTTCTCGGGCGACCCTTAGAGCAAATGGAGGCTACAGGAGTGCAGCTGACTTCTCCTCGGTTCTAAAGAACTCAACCTTGCCTTGTTTGGCTTAGAAAAGACCCCATATCAGAGCTTTGGTTCGAGCTTCATCGAAAAATGGAGCAGTTGAGAGAGAATGGAGTTTTCAAGTGTAGAGAGGATGAATGGGGAGGGGCTCTTTATATAGGGAGCTGAGGGACCCGTTGGCCGTCCGTTTGGCACCTTTATGCAAGCACTGAAGACCTGAAATGTATTGAATAGAAAGGTTTCTTTCTCACAGGTGCTACTTCGATTTTCTGGCAAGTGAACAATACTGTCATCCTGAGGAAGAAGATGACACTGTTCCGAACTAAACCGGACCGGTCCGAACCGGGTTCAAAGCTTAAATCGGCTGGTTCACCCCCCATTCAATCGATTTTTTCAAATCTAAAAATTTCTAAATTTATTTTCTATCCAATGGTGGCCTCAAATCTCCAATTTGAATTATTTAAGCCACATAGAAAAATGAATTTAGGATTTGGTTCAATAGTGGTTCAAACCAGTTCGGATCTGGTTCACCTGAACCGGTTTGGTTTTCATCCCCAATTCCTTCACAAGTCCATTTCCATGACTTTTGTAACTCCATAGGTCACTTAGGGTTCATAAGAATCCTGGTTTATCATCTTTTTATCAATTTCGGTTCATAAACCGGCTCGGTTCTTAAACGGATTTAATTTGGTACGGGTCCGGTTCACCCAAACTAGTCTAGTTTTTCCCTCACTTTGTTCTAAGGTTCCTTCCCAAGGTTTATGAATTTCCTTGGGGTACAGTGGAGTTGAATTCCTCTATTTTGTCTGATCTCTATAAGTTCCGATTCATAAACCGGTTCAATCCTGTTGGGCCCGGTTCATCCAAACCGGTCTAGTTTTCCTCTTCCAATTCATCCTAAGGTTCTTTTTCATAGTATTATGAACCCTTTGGGTCACCCGGGAGTTGTAAATTCCTAAATTTCCTATTCAAAATTGATCGGGTTTGTGAACCGGTTTGGTTTTCTCACTCGGTTTGATCGGTTCTCTTCTCAGTTTTCCTTTGCTCAAAAGGGCAGGGTTTACCACCCCTCTTGGGCGTCTTGAAGGTCTCGTACACACAGTGCATGCACAATTAGTATTTTCACATCATGCCATATAATTTGTAGTGCCACTGGTCCAATGGCCTTGACCTTCAACTCAACCTGCAACTGTTTGTCTTGACTAGTCTGGAGACCTGTCATGTCGTACAACCACTAGTTGACTGAATATGTCGATCCTATCTTGGTACCATGGTCAAACAATTCATTTATTTAAAGTTTTATGGCATATATCTCATGTTTGTTTACAAGCTCCTGCTTGTGCCAATTGGCCTAGGGCCCACTGTTCGAGATTTTCAAAATCGGGCATATTAGCCCCCAAGTTCAAAAACCGAGGTCCCCGGCCTATAAGAGCTATTCAAGCTCCTGTCAAGAAGGTCTCCCAAATTGTTTAAGTAGTGGCACATAGTTAGGGGAGAGCACTTCTGACAAAATATGTTTTCAACTATCCATCATACCTACCGGGTATATGGACATCTCCGCTCATAACTGATGAACAAATTTTCCACTTCCTTCGAGGAAGTTTCATCATACCAACCGGTATGATCTACTTATAACCGGTAAATAGTTTTTCCATGTGATTTTCACATCACTTCTCTAAGTTGATGTTTAAAATACTAGTAAGTAGTGGGTTTTCATTTGGAGGTACTTATCATCCCCAACCGGGTATGATATAAAATCCAACTCACCCGTTAATGCAGTGAATTACACTTGACCTCTTTGTATTCACGCGAGCTTGTCCTTGCTGGCATTCCCGGTACTTCATATTCCTACATGATATGAACATACTTGTTCATTATCCCTCAGCCTAATAGCCTTCATTCATTTCAAATGAATGAGAAAACCAGACTTTCTATTTATTTGCAATTAGGTCCCTAAAGTTATTTTTCTTTAACATTAAGTCCGTAATGTCGGTTTTTCCTCAAATTGAGTCCCGAAACTTTTAAAATTTATCTTAGGACTTCAATTTATTCAAATTCACAAAAAGGGGTTTAATTTCCCAAATTTCCAATTTGGTCCCCCAACTTTTCCAAAATTACTATTTTTCCTTTCCTTTACAAAAATGGTAAGTTTCACCCCAAAAATTCTAAGATTCCTCAATTAGTCCTCTAACATTGTTATCATATCCAATTGACCCTCAATTTTATAAAATTGCATCTTGGTCCTTCGAATTTTAAAAAATCCCCAATTTTCACCAATTTTCCCCAATTTCAACTTCCTAATACAGTCGAATTTGATTTCATCAAATTGACTGATTAAACACTTATAATTTCCTGGTTTTTCTTAACTCCAAAGGATGGGGTTTACATAAATCTTCCCTAATTCTACATCTATATAAAGAGCTCATCCCCATTCATCCCCCTCACACTTGAAAACTCATCTCTCTCTCTCTCTATCTCTACTGCTCCATTTTTCAATGAAGCTCGAACTAGAGCTCCAACTTGGGTATTTTTCTCAACCTCAGAAGAGAGGTCGGGCTCTTTAGACTCTTGGGGAAGTCAATTGCTTAAATGATTTGGGAGACCTACTTGATGGGAGCTCGAATAGCTCTTATAGGCCGGAGGTGTTGGTTTTGGAACTTGGGGGCTAATATGCCTGGTTTTGAAAATCTCGAACAGTGGGCTATAGGCTAATTGGCACGAGTGGGAACTCGTAAACAAACATGAGTTATATGCCATAGATAGGACCAACACATTCAATCAACTAGTGGTAGTGCGACATGACAGGTCTCTAGACTTGTCAAGACAAATAGCTGCAGGTTGAGTTGAGGGTCAGGTTCGTTGAACCAGTGGCACCACAGATCATATGGCATGATGTGAAAATACTGATTGTGCATGCACTGTGTTTACGAGACCTTCCAAATGCCTCAGAGGGATAGTGATGTGTCCTAGGGCCCTGGACGACATGGTGGGTATAAGGGCAATTCATCGGACTAGGTGACCTTGCGAAGCACGAAGTAGCTTCAAGCGCACGAGACTGGGGTGGGGACGAGTTGAGGTCTCTGTCCTCATATGGACAAGGAGAATTTTATGGGATTGAGGGTCGAATGTCACAAACATCCACTCATTCTCAGGGTAGAAGTGGACATGCTTCTATCTAGGTGGCCGGTAAAGTCGCTCCGATGCCACATGTGGGTTCAGTGGACGTGCTAGCCTGTGACTGTGTGATTAACCTTCATGATGAAGGATGTGTTTTTGAAAAATTGAGAATTTAAAGTGGAGATAAATTAAAGGAATTAAGGAGTTTAGCACACTCCAATTTGAAAATATTTTCTTTAAAAACATAATTGGCAAACCTTGGAAAAATGTGTTGAAACGAGAATTTGAGGAAAAAATATTTTAAAAGAAAATAAGGAGTTTGGCACACTTCGATTAAAGTTGTTTTGTGTATGAAAACTCACTCCCAACCCCTGCTCACTGAGTTGTAGAACTCACCCACTCCTTTTTATCCCTTTTAGGAAACTAAAGGAAAATCAACCTTACAGATTTATCGATAGTCAAACCTTAAGGCAGGTATGTAAAATTTGTATTCAGTTTTGATTATTGTTATTCCAAGAAAGGTACAGGTAAGAAGAATGCTTACAGGTAAGAAGGATGCCTTACTCCCCATCGTTTAGAAGAGGGGAAACACTAAATAAACCGGAAGAGTGGCGGGTTGTTCACGGGTATCCGACCAAACCGGGTCGAGGCGTGACAAGTTTAATTTCCCAAATTTCCAATTTGGTCCCCTAACTTTCCCAAAATTACCATTCCCCCCCTACTTTACAAAAATGGTGAGTTTTGCCACAAAAATTCCAAAAAATTACCAATTGGTCCTCTAACATCTTTATCATGCCCAATTAGTCCTCAATTTTATGAAATTGCACTTTAGTCCATCTAATTTTTGAAATTTCCAAATTTCCCCCAATTTCAACCTTTTAACTCTACCGATTTGATTTCATCAAATTGACTAATCAAATGAGTTTAATTGTTGAAATTGAAGTTAAATTGGAGTTTCTACACCTTCATAAGATTCAATTGCACTTTGAATCGCACGATTTGGTGTGGGAATGAGCTCAAACGAAGCTTCAATGGAATACTGGACTTAGGGAGAGAGAGCTTTGAAAGCTTACCATCGAGGACACGACGGTCCAAGCTTTCAATTTGGGTAGATAGCTTGTGTCTCGAGGTTCCTCCTAGGATCAAGAATTGCATCAATTGATGCTGAATTGAGTGAGAATTTTGTCATCAAAGTTCTGCTAGTTCTCTCTCTAGCATTGGTCAAAAATTATAGAGGGGAGCCGAATTAGCTTACAATTCAGTATACTTCAGCTGTAGGAGGGTTGTGGTGGTGTTGGGAGGGCTCAGTTTGTTCTGAGGAGGGCTCGAATTGGTCGATTTCAACTCGGCCAAAATAGGGCAGCTTCGGTCCGCCAGAGCTGCTTCATTGTTCTATCACGCTAGCGTTTGTATTAATTTGTCTAAGTTGACATTAAGGGAAGTCATCCTGAAGTTATATTTAGTTTTGGGGACAGAACTCCTAAAAGGAGGGGAGAGTTGTAAACCCCATCCTTTGGAGTTAAGGAAAACTAGGAAAAGAACCGGTCAATCCAAGTTAGAAACACTGAACCGATTCACAAACTGATCATTAGAGAATGGGCAATTTGGGAAATTTACAACCGGTTTAGAAGAATCGGATCCAACTGGATTGAACTAGTTTATTAATCGAGCCAGTTTATGAACTGAAGCTGATAGAGAGAGGGCAAATCAGGAAATTTATGAATCTTGAGCAACCTAAAGAGTCACAAAAGTCATGAAAAAGGACTTTAGAATGAATGGGGGATGAAAACCAAACTGGTTCAAGTGAACTAGATCCGAATCGGATTAAACTCATTTGAACCACTATTACAAGGATGCTAAATTCATTTTTCTAGGTGGCTTAGAAAATTCAAATTAGAGATTTGAGGTCACCATTGGATAGAGAATGAATTTAGAAATTTTTAATTTTGAAAAACTCGCTCGAATCGGGCCTAAACCGACCAGTTTAAGCTTTGAACTAGGTTCTAATCAGTTCGGAACAATGTCCTCTTCTTCCTTCATATGACAGCACTCTTCACTCGCTGGAAAATCGGGCAGTGCCAACGGAGCTAAAAAGTCCCTGGCTAGGAAGTTTTAGCAATGAATGACCACCATTAAGGCACCGATCGGGCGACCAAGAAGTCCCCAATCTTCCTATATAAAGAGCTCCTCATTAATTCTTTCCACACCTGAAAACTCCATTCTCTCTCAACTACTCCAATTTTCAATGAATCTCGAACTAGAGCTCCAATATTGGGTCTTTTCTGAGCCAAAGAATGTGTGGTCAGGTTCTTTGGATTTGGGGAGAAGTTAGCTACATACCTGTAGTCTCTATTTGCTCCGAGCATCGCCGGAGAAATGCCTGCGTGATAGAACAATGAAGCACCTCTAGCGGATCGAAGCTGCCCTCTTTCAGTCAAGTTGAAATTGGCCAATTCAAGCCTTTCTCAAGCCAAACCAAGCCCTTCCAACACCTCCACAGTCCTTCTACAGCTGAACTAGAGCTGAAAGTTAAGTTAATTTGGCTTCACTTTATAAATTCTGATTGGTGCTAGAGAGAGAACTGATAGAATTTTGATGTTTAAATTCTCACTCAATTCCGTATCAATTGATGCAATTCTTGATCCTAGGAGAAACTTCAGGACAAGAGCTATCTACTTAGATTGAAAGCTCGGATCGTCACACCCTCGACGGTAAGCTTTCGAAGCTTTCTCTCTAAGTCCAGTTTTCCGGCGAAGTTCTGTTCGAGCTCATTCCTGCATCAAATCGTGCGATTCAAAGTGCAATTGAATCGTATAAAGGTTTAGGAACTCCAATCTAACTTCAATTTCAACAATTAAACTCATTTGATCGGTCAATTTAATGAAATCAAATTCGATTGAGTTAGAAGGTTGAAATTGGGGGAAAATTGGGGATTTCAAAAATTCGAGGGACTAAAGTGCAATTTCATAAAATTGAGGGCCAATTGGGCATGATAAAGATGTTGGAGGACCAATTTGGCAAATTTTGGAATTTTTGGGTCAAAACATACCATTTTTGTAAAGTAGGGGCGAAATGTTAATTTTGGAAAAGTTGGGGACCAAATTGGGAATTTGGGAAATTGAACCCCTTTTGTAAATTTGAATAAATTGAGGTCCCAAGGTGAATTTTTAAAGTTTCGGGACTCAATTTGAGGAAAAACCGAGATTAGGGACTTAAAGTTAAAGAAAAATAACTTTAGGGATCTAATTGCAAATAAATAAAAAGTTTAGTTTTCTTATTCATTTGTGATGAATCAATGCTATTAGGCCAAAAGATAATGAACAAGGATGTTAATATCATGTAGGAATATGAAGTACCGGGAATGCCAGCTAAGACAAGTTAGCATAAAGGCAACAAGCTAGCTAAGGGGAAATTCATTGCACTATCGGGTGAGTGGGAATTGAATACCATACCCGGTTGGGATGATAAGCACCTCGAAAATGAAAACACACTGCTAAGTGGTATTTTAATCATCACACTTGAGAGAAGTGATGTGGAAATCACTCAAAATAACTACTTACTGATTGTAAGTATATCATACCCGGTTGGTATGATGAAAGTTCCTGGAAGGAAGTGGAAAACCCGCTTATTGGTTATAAGTGGAGATGTCCTCATACCCTGTTGGTGTGATGGACAGATGAAAAGTTTATTTTGTCGGAAGTGCTCTCCCTTGACTGTGTGCCACTGCTTAAACATTTTGGGATATCTTCTTGACGGGAGCTCGAATAGCTCAGATAGATGGGAGGCCTCGGTTTTTGGAACTTAGGGGCTAATATGCCCGATTTTGAAAATCTTGAACAGTGGGCCCTAAGCCAGTTGGCATGAGCAGGAGCTCATAAACAAACTTGATTACTAAGCCATGAAAACTTATGTAAATGAGTTATTTGGCCGAATTGAGCACTTTAGAAATGAAAAATAACTTGTAAGTGGAACTTTAACATCTTGCTCGGTTGGGGTGATGGGTGAACTAAGCTAAAACCCTACTTACCGGTTGTAAGTAGAGGAAATCATACCTAGTTGGTATGATTAACTTCCTTGAAGGAAGGAGAAACCCGCTTGCTGGTTGTAAGTGGAGGTATCATCACAACTGGTTGGTGAGATTCAGTAAAAATACATGTATTTGTCAAAAGTGTTCTCCCTTGACTGTGGGCCAATGCTTAAACCTTTTGGGAGACCTTTTTGACGGGAGCTAGAACATCTCATATTGGATAGAGGCCTTGGTTTTTTAACTTGTAGGGCTAAATGCCCAGTTTTGGAAAAACTCGTGTAGTGGGCTCAAGGCCATTGGGCATGAGCAAGAGCTTGTAAACAAACTTGAAATGAGAAAGCCTTGCAATCTATAATGAACTTGTTGTGTGAGTTCGCCATGGTACCAAGTCAGAACCGACAGCACTCGATGGACTGGCAGTAGTGCATCAGGGAAAGGTCGACAGATCGACCTAGACAAACATCTGCAAGTCGGGTTGAGGGTCGGGGTCATTGGATCAGTGACACCAAAGATAAATGGCTATATGAAAACGATTGTTTTGTGTATGCACTTGAGGTACAATGTCACGACCTGACCCTGTTTGGTCGGATCCTCGTGATCAACCTGCTGCTTCCTTGGTTTAATAGGGGTTTCCTCCTTTCCTTAATTAAGAGGAGCGAGGTGCAATTTAAACCTTGTTCCCTAAAATAGCACAAATCAATAAAATGCAAGATTAAAAGAACTTTTAAGCATACCTGACAGAGGGTAGATGTTATTGTTTTCTTTAGTCTTGTTTTCCCCTACTTTTGAAAAGGGATATAAAAGAGGGGGTGAGTTCTACAACTTAGTGAGTGGGGGTTG
The DNA here is from genome assembly GCA_030064425.1 of Trapa bicornis. Classification (NCBI taxonomy): domain Eukaryota; kingdom Viridiplantae; phylum Streptophyta; class Magnoliopsida; order Myrtales; family Lythraceae; genus Trapa; species Trapa bicornis. Next base: position 11,680,255 of record CM057746.1, read on the forward strand.
GAAGTGAATTTTCAAAACAAATAATTTTAACTAAATTGTGCCAGGGTTGTTGTTTTCTTTCAATGAAAGTTTTTCTCATGTTTCAGTTTGCAAAAACCTTTTTCATCATTTCCACATTAGGTGTGTTTTATAACAACACATGCCCTTCATCAGGAACATAACACACATTCGTAGGTGCAACCCGTCTACTACACTCACTTGTGGCTTGGAGCATTTTTACTGGCCACCAAGATAGAAGTTTGTCCACTTCTACCCTAGGTTTGAGTGGATGTGCTCAACATCCGACCCTTAGACCCGAAAGCAACTTCGTGTCCATATGAGGATAGAGACCTCACCCTGACCCCACCCCGGTCTCATGCGCAAGAAGTTAGTATGACCTTTCCGACTTCTAGCACGACGAATTGCCCTTGTCTCCACCATGTCGTCTAGTAGCCCTTAGGATGCATCAATACCCCTCTTGGGTGTCTTGACAGTCTTAATGGGCATCCAAAGGTCCTTTTCCAAGCTTTTTATGATTCTTTGTGTAATTTGGGGTTTGCCGATTTTTTGTTTCACCCTTTCTCTATCGGTTAAAGTTCATGAACCAGTTTGGTTTTCTCTCTTTAGTTGATCGGTTCCTCCTCCGATTTTCTTATCTTTAAGGGATAGGGTTTAGATATAAGACCATCAAGATGCCTTAGAGGGGTAGTGATGGGTCCTAAGGGCTACTGCACGAAATGGTGGAGATAAGGGCAATTCGTCGTGCCAGTAGTCGGGAAGCTTGGAGTAGCTTCTTGCGCATGAGACCGGGGTGGGGTCGAGATGAGGTCTTTGTCCTCATATGCACACGGAGTGGCATTTGGGTATGAGCATTGGATGTCGCAAACATCCACTTAGACTCAGGGTAGAACTGGATGACCTTCTATCTTTGTAAACCTCACACTTTTGAATTAAGGAAAACCAGGAAAAGAACCGGTCAAACCGAGTAAGAAAACCGAGCCAGTTTACAAACCCGATCATTTGGGAACAAGCAATTTGGAAATTTACAACTTCTGGGTGATCCAAAGGGTTCATTAAACCTTGGAAAAGAAACTTAAAACAAATTAGAAAAGAAAAAACAAAATTATTTCAAGTGAATGAGAATCCATAAGAACTCTGAAGTTAAGCATGCTTGCCTAAGAGCAGTGTGAGGATGGGTGATCTCCTGGGAAGTATGATTTTTTTTATAACCCGAAATTTCTGTCAAAAATTTTTATGTGAGTACGCCTTATCATAAATATCCATAAATTAATATATATTTAATTATTGAAATTAATACTAATAATTTAATACCTAAATTAAAATATTAGAATTTATACAAATAATTTAATACCGAAATTAAATTATTGGAATTAATACCAATAATTTATGGCAATATTAATACTAGTAATAAATCTCTCTCATTTAATACACTATTTTTACACCTATATAAAGAGGTCATCCCCATTCATTCTCCTCACACTTGAACACTTCTCTCTCTCTCTCTCTCTACTGTTCCATTTCCCGGTGAAGCTTGAACCAGTGCTTCAACTTGAACATTTTTCTTAACCTCGGAAGGAGAGGTCGGGCTCTTTAGAACTAGGGAGAAGACAGCTATCTGAAAGCAAACTCTAGTCAATTCGAGAATCGCTGGAGAAGTGCCGGCATGATGGAACAGTGAAGTAGCTTCGGTGGACCGAAGCTGCCTTATTTCGGCCGAGTTAAAATCGGTCATTTCGAGCCCTTCTCAGACTAAACAAAGCCCTCCCAACACTTCCTCAGCCCTCCCACGACCGAATTAGGACTGAAATGTAAGCCAATTCAGCTCCTCTCTACAATTTTCGGCCGGTGCTAGAGAGAGAACCGACAAAATTTCAATGCTGAATTTCTAACTCAATTTAGCATGAATTGATGCGATTCTTGATTCTAGGATAAACCTTAGGATGAGATCTATATGCCTAGATCGAAAGCTCAGACCGCCGTGCCCTCACCAGTGAGTAATCGAAGCTTTTTCTCTCTATAGTTCATTTTTCGGCAAAACTCCATTTGAGCTCGTTCCGGCGTCAAAACACTCAATTTTAACTTCAATTTCAACAATTAGAGGTGTTTGATTGGTCAATTTTGATGAAATCAAATTTGGTTGTGCTAAGGAGTTAAAATTGGTAAAAATTAGGGAAAATTGGGGGTTTTCAAAATTTAAAGGACCAAAATACAATTTTAAAAAATTGAGGGTCAATTGGGCATGAAAGTAATGTTGGAGGACTAATTGAGGAATTTTGGAATTTTTGGGGCAAAACTTACCATTTTTGTAAAGGGCAAAATGGTAATTTTGGAAAAATTGGGAGACCAAATTGGTAATTTGGGAAATTAAACCCCTTTTTGGTGAAATTGAATAAATTGAGTCCCAAGACAAATTTTAAAAGTTACGGGACTCAATTTGAGGAAAAATTGACATTAGTGACTTGAAGTTAAAGAGAAATAACTTTAGGGACCTAATTGCAATTAACTAAAAGTTTGGGTTTTCGTTTTCATTTGAAATGAATGAAGGTTGTTATGCTGAATAATAATGAATAATGATGTTCATATCGTGTAGGAATGCGAAATACTGGGAACATGAATACAAAGAACCGGTCTAGTGGAATTTACTGCGTTAACGGGTGAGTGGGTTTACTAACGTCATACCTGGTTGGGATGATGAGCAAAACTTAAAGTTAAAAACCACTTACCGGTTGTGAGTGGGATTTTATATCATACCCGGTTGGGGATGATAAGCACATCAAAATGAAAACCCACTACTATGTGGTATTTTAAACATCACGACTTATAGTAGTGATGTGAAAGCCATGCGGAAAAACTACTTACCGATGGTAAGTAGATCATACCCTATTGGTATGATAAAACTTCCTCGAAAGAAGTTGAAAACCCATTCATCAGTTATGAACAGAGATGTCGTTATATCGGGTCGGTATAATGGACGGTGAAAACATATTTTTGTTGGAAGTGTTCTCCCCTAACTGTGTGCCAATGCCTAAACAATTTGGGAGACCTTCTTGATGGGAGCTCAAATATCTCTTAAAGGCCGGGGGCCTCAATTTTGGAACTTGGGGCTAAATGCCCGATTTTTGAAAATCTCGTACAGTAGGCCCAAGGCCAGTTGGCATGAGCAAGAGCTTGTAAACGAACATGATATATGTGCCATAAAACTTAATAAGCAAATTGTTTGGCCATGGTACCAAGGTAGGACCGACATGCTTTGTCAACTAGCGGCAGTGCGACATGACAGGTCGACAGACCAGTCAAGAGAAACAACTACGGGTTGAATTGAGAGTCAGGGCCATTGGACTAGTGGCACCATAGATTACATGGCAATATGAGAAAATATTGTTTGCGCATGCACTATGAGTATGGCATTATCAAGACACCCATGAGGGGTAGTGATGTGTCCTAAGGGCTCTAGACGATCTAGTGAGTATAAGGGCAGATCGTCGTTCCAGGTGTCTGTACAAAATTTGGAGTAGCACCAAGCACATGAGACTGGGGTGGGGATGGGATGGGGTCTCTGTCCTCATATGGACACGAAGAAGCGATTTCAGTATTAAGGGTTGGATGTCGCATACATCCACTCATTCCCAAGATAGAAGTGGTCATGCTTCTATCCGGGTGGCCGGTAAAGTCGCTTCGAAGCCACTAGTGGGTTCATAGTCGTACTGACCTGCGAATGTGTGTAACCTTCATGATGAAGGATGTGTGTTGGGTGATGACATACCATGGTAAATAAGAATTAATGGAAAAACCCAAATTTTTAAATGAAGGGATTTTTGAAAAGAAAGGAGTCTATCACACTCCATATAAATGTTTTTCATAAAAGTTCAAAGTAGACCTTTGAAAACCCATTCACTAAGTAGTTGTACTTGCCCCCTCCATTATATGCCTTTCAGGAAATCCCGGAAAGCCTACCCTTAAAGACCATCAACTAAGACGTCTGTAAGACAGGTATGTAAAGTTTAAAATTTCTTGTAGTTTTGATTATGCTATTCTAGGAAAAGGTGCAGGTTAAAGGACACCTTACTCTTTACGGTTTACAATAAGGGGAAACCCTTTAATAAACCGGGAGAGTGGTGGGTTGATCATGGAGATCTGACTAAACCAGGTTGGGGCATGACAATCTTGGTGGCCGGTAAAGACGCTCCGTCCCACAAGTGGGTATAATAGATGGGCTACACTTGTGAATGTGCGTTATCTTTTTGATGAAGTATGTGTGTATATTGTCTACTAAACACACCTAATGTGGAAATGAGGAAAAATGTTTTGAAAACTGGAACATGAGTAAAAAATTTCGTTCAAAGAAAACAACAACCTTGACACAAATTAAAAACTATATGTTTTGAAACTTCATTTTCAACCCCACTCATTGAGTTGTAGAACTCATCCCTCTTTTATATCCCTTTTTAGGATAGAGAAATATGTCAAAAGAAAACACAAGGATGTACCCTCTGTCAGGTATGCTTAATGTCACTATTAACTTGGCATTTTTTTTTATTTATGCTATTACAGGGAACAAGGTTTGAATTACGCCTAGCTCCTCTTGACTAAAAGAAGGGGAAACCCCTCTTAAACCAAGGGAGCGACGAGTTGATCATGGGGATCTGACCACACCGAGTCGGGGCATGACAATTGGGCTGGCCAATGTGAGGCTTGCATGTGGCAATGGTGCCAAGTCAGTGGCAGACTAGGATGATGGAGAATTATCGACTAATCTAAAGTCGATACATAGCAATGCCACATCAGATGACCACAATCAATCAAAGACTGACATATGGCAATGACACAGTGCGTCAAGTTGGAAAACTAACAAAATTAATTTAGCCAATCAAAGGATGCCACATGTCATGGTCAACTGATGGTAAAATTCGGTCAAGCGCCACATCGGACAAGCTCTAAAGGGCGGGGTTTACATAAAAGGTAAGCCAATCTAGCTCCCCTCTGTAAATTTTGATCCGCGATAGAGAGAGAAATGTCAAAACTTCACTAACTGAATTCTCACTCAATTTGACATGCATTTTGCAATTCTTGATCATATGAGGATCCTTAGGATGAGAGCTACCTCCCCTGATCGAAAGCTCAGACCGTTGCACCTCCAATAGTAAGTTTTCGAAGCTTTCTCTCTCTAAGTTCAGTTTTCCAACGGAGCTCCGTTTGAGCTCAATTCAGACCCAAATGACGTGATTCAAAGCTCCATTGAATCGTGAGGAAGTGTAAGAACTAATCCATACCTTCAATTGGATCAATTAACCATGATTGAATGGTCAATTTGATGAAATCAAATTTGGCTAGTTTAAAAGGGGAAAAATTGGGGATTTCATAAAATTGAGGGTCCAAAGTACAATTTCCCAAAATTGAAAGCTAATTAGCCATGAAAAGGACATTGGAGGGCCAATTGGTCAATTTTTTAAATTTATTGGGGTCAAATTGCCATTTTTGTAAAGTAGGGAGCAACATGGTAATTTTTGAAAAGTTGGGACCAAATTGGAAATTTGGGAAACTTGAATCCCTTAAGTGACTTTGAATAAATTGAGGACCTAAAGTGAATTTTAGAAGTTTTGGAACTCTATTTGTGGGAAAAATTAGCATTAGGGACATAAAGTCAAGGAAAAGGAACTTTAAGGACCTAAATGCAAATAATTGAAAAGTTTGGGCATGTTATTCATACGTGAGAAATGAAGGCTATATGCCAAATGTTAATAAATAAGGATGTCCAAATCGTGTAGGAACACGAAGGACCGGAATGCCAGCAAAGATACGCTCGTGTGGAGGCAAAAAGCCAATTAAGAGGAAATACACTACGAATATCGGGTGAGTGTGATTATTCACATAATACCTAGTCGGGATGATGAGAACCTCGGAAATGAAAAACCACTTCTATGTGAAATTTTAACATCACACCTCGTTGGAGTGATGTGAGAACTACGTGGAAAAACTACTTAACAGTTGTAAGTAGATCATACCCGGTTGGTATGATGAACTTCTTGGAAGGAAGTAGAAAATCTGCTTACCGATTGTAAGCGGAAATGTCATCACACTCGGTTGGTGTGATGGGTGAGTTGTAAAGATATTTTGTTAGAATTGTTCTCCCCTGACTGTGTGCCAATGTTTAAAACTTTTTGGAGACCTTGATTAGAGTTGGAATAGCTCAGATAGGCGAGATTCCTTGGTTTTGAAACTTCGAGGCTAAAATGCTTGGTTTTGGAAAATCACATACAGTGGGACCAAGGTCAGTTGACACGAGTAGGAGCTTGTAAACAAACATGATGATAAGCCATGAAAATTCTTCATGAATGATTTTTATGATTTGGACATGGAACCAATATAGGACCGACATACTCGATGGACTGGCGGCAGTGTGACAGGACCAAGTCGACGAACCAGTCTAGACAAATAGTTACAGGTTGAGTTGAGGGTCGGGGTCATTGGACCTGTGGCACCAAAGATTAATGGCTTTATGGAAAACTTTTGTTTGTGCATGCACTTGAGGTTTGGGACCATTAAGGGTAGTGATGCATCCTAGGGGCTACTGGACAACATGGTGGAGATAAGGATAGTTTGTTGTGCTAGTAGTGAGGGATGCTCGACGTAGCTTCATGAGCATGAGACTTAAGTGGGGTCGGGATGAGGACTTTGTCCTCATATGGACACGGAGTTGACTTCAGGTTTGAAAGTTGAATTTCACGAACATCCACTCATTCCCAAGGTAGAAGTGGATGTGCTTCTATCTAGGTGGTCGATAAAGTCACTTCGATGCCACAAGTGGGTGCAGTGGATGGGCTGCCCTATGAATGTGTGATTCCCTTCCTGATGAAGGGCGTGTGTTGATTGTTAAACACACATGATATGGAAATGAGGAAAAATAGTTTTGAATAACCAGAAATTTAGGGAAATGAATATTTTTGAAAGAAATAAGGGGTTTGGCACACTCCAATTAAAAAAGTTTTGAATACTCTCTCCCAACACCCATTCGTTGAGTTGTCGAACTCACCCCTTTTTGGGTAACCAAGGGAAAATCCACTTAAAGATCTTCCGATAGTTGAACCTACAAGATAGGTATGTAAGATTAATATATTCAGTTTTGATTAATGTTATTCTAGGAAAGATACAGGTGAAAAGGACACCTTACTCCTCACGGTTTAGGAAAGAGGAAAACCCATAATAAACTGGAAGAGTGGCAGGTTGTTCATAAGGATCTGCCCAAACCGGGTCAAGGCGTGACATTAGTAGCATGATAGGAGGTAATTAAGTAAGTTTAAATGGTCAACTTGACGAATTGAAGATCTGGGGAAAAGTGCAATTTTGTGGAAATTGGGCAAATTGGATATTTTTTTAGAAATTTGTGGATTTTTGTGAAATTGACATCAATCAAGGGTCAATTTGCAAATAATAAGAGTTTAGGGATTTAATTACAATTAAAAATAATATTTGGGAATTTAATTGTAATTAAAAATAATTATAAGGATTTATTTGTAATTTTAAATAATTTTATTTTGATAAAATTATATAGGGGATGAAATTGAAAATAAAGTAAACTTAGAAATTTATGATTAATAATTGGGAAATTATTACCAATAAAATAAAATTAGGGACTGCTATGTCGAATAAAGAAAACATAGGGATCTAAGTATAATTTCAGATAATTGACATGCTCATTATCTGTGACAATGTAGGTGTGGAGAGAATACCATTGACCCACAATTGTAACACCGTTTAGAGACATCGAAAATTTATCTGGGAAGAATGAGTCACAGATTTCGAGTGAGTAGGATTTTCGACATCACGCACAGTTGGGCTGATGAACGCCGATTAAATCCTATAAACCACTTTTTCAGAAATAATCTCCCTTAACTATGTGACACTACTCAAAATACTTTTTGGGAGATATTTTCATTGAAGTATAAAGCATGAATCCTATAAATTCTATATTGAAAATCTCTTTTATCCTAGTGGGCCCAAGACCACGATTTTGAAAATAGAAGTGGGCCCAAGGCCGCCTTTTTGAAAACTCGTAAAGTGGACCAAATGCCAATGGAAAAAAACCTAGTTCCATAGATAAAACTTGAGTTTTGATCCTGATAAAATTATCTCAAATGGATAATGTGTGTTTAAGCTGCTAGGAGTTGGGTCGGATCCCATTAGGCTAGCATCCTAAAGAGAAAGGATCTAAATCCAAAACTACTTTTGTGTGTGATGAAAATTTTTTATGGAACCAAAGAGACACCTAGTATGGGGTAGTGTTGGTTCTAAGTGTTGCTGGATAGCAAGGTAGTGATAAGGGAAGTCATCGCTAGTCTAGTATGTCATGGGGCTCCAGGAGTCCCTGTGCACATTTGAGATCAAAGTGAAGCAGGAGAGGTCTCGCCCCTCTATAGCAGACACTTTCATTCGAATCATGTCCGAGGGTTAGGTAATGGTGCTCACACAGGCAATTGAACAAGGTTGTAGCCTTGCACCGACGTGGTAGATGTTGTAGACTCTCACCTAGGTGGACGATAAATACGCTCCGAGCCACAAGTGGGACAAATTGAGGTTATAGCCTCACATGGTTTGTTCTGTAAATGAATGATCCCTTTTATGAGAAAAAATGTGTTTGATTATTTGTCTAATACAAACACACCAAATTAATAATATGGTGAAATATGCCACACCCCGACCCGGTTTCTCCGATCGGACCTGTAGACAATCCACCACATCCTCCCGCCTTTACAACAATGGGCACCTCATAGTTGTAAGTCTGATAGGGTGTAAGGCGTAAAATAAAACCACTCCAGTTATTTCCCAAAAATAGTCATTTAAATGTTTGAAAATATAAACTTCATAATGCATACTGTGAATAAGCATTGAATGTAAGGCGTACCTTTTGTTTTGGATGGCTTTACTATTAAGCAAGTGACCCTCATCACCACATTGCCTGAAAGGGGTCTTTGGAGGGGAATGAGTTCGACAACTCAGTGAGTAGAGTAGCTAACATCATGACATCAAGTCCACAATTCAGCACATACTCTAATCAAAATAAAAGAGACTCTTCCAAATAAAGATTTACAATTTATCCATTACATGGTTGGTTCCCTATCATATTTCAGAGGGTTTATATCAACAAGCAATCACATGCCCTTTTATCATCAAAAGGGATCACATGTTTGCAGAACAGTCTCCGACTGTTCCACTTGTGGACCAAAGTGTTTTTATCGTCCACCCTAGTAGAAGTTCACAACTTCTATAAAGAGTCCGAGTGAGCATCAATTACCCAAACCTCAGGCCCGTGCCATACTTCGTGTTTGCAATGTGGGACGAGACCTCTCCCCCTCCGACCTCAGTCTCAATGTGCATGAAGCTCATAGAGCTTCTTGACATACATGACGACAAACTTCTCTTATGCTCCATGTGTCGTCCAGCAGCCCTTAGAACCACCATTATCCCATACTAGGCGCCACGATGTTTCCGAACTCATGGCATGCACAATCAATAGTCTTATTAGTTATGGCCATTATCTTTGGTGCTACTAGCCAAATGAGCCTGACAACCCAACTTCAGTTCTATAACTACTAGACCAACGGGTTCAATGACTCAACTTTAGCCAGTAGCTATTAACCCAACGAGTTCAATAGCCCACCTTCGGCTTAGTGGCTAAATTTCACAATCAACCAGTTATGGTAATATTTTAAGCATATAGACTTAAATTTATTTACGGGATGAAACTCGTTCCCATTATCCTTGGGCCCACTTTCACAAGATTTCCAAAACATGGCCTTGGGCCCACTACTCTTTAAAAATCGTGCCTTGGGCTCATTAGGACATTATAATCCCCATACATAATATATTCCTCAAAATAAGCTTTTTAGCTTGGTTCACACAGTAAATGGGAAATATATTCTGAAAATATTTTACTTAATAAAAGATAGCAAAATGCGAGTACTATCGCATAATCGATCCAATCAGTACTGATGTCAGAAATACCACTTACCTTTTATCCGAGGACATGTTCATCTCGGATGGATTCCTGAGTCCACGTGTTTCCTCCTACACCATCATGTGTTAATGTTCTCCCTAATATCATGCACAAAATTTATCAATACGATTGGGGTCGTTAATTGACGTATTTAATATGCCTCATTGTAATATTCCAAAACATTATGGAATTCGCCCCACAATTCAAATTAAATTTAAAAGGAAAAATATAATTTATTTTCTAATTGTTATACCTTCTGCTCCCATTGGCCCCTTGGGTAAATTTGGGGTCTATCGAATAGCATTGCACTGAATTTCCGATCTTAGGGGCGTTTCAGTAATTTATCCTCTATTTTACTTTGCAGCTAAACATGCCCTTAATCACTCATTTCCAATTTGACCAAACATGCCCTTAATGGCAGTCTCGTAATTTCAGCCACCAAGTAAGGGTAATTTAGTCATTTACATGATAGGTGCACTCTCATAATTTAAACTCATGTGTAGGGGTAATTTTGCCCTTACGCCCATCATCCATTGGTTGAACAAGTGGTTTAGGAAACCCCGTACATTCAAGCCCAATAGTCCTCTCGGCCACAACCAAAGCATTAGATCTCTACCTCATTATGTACTTTAATTTGATTTCTCCATCTCTCTAGCATCTAACGTTTATTCCTTCCGCAAGTAGTCAGTTTCGGCCTTTCCCCAGTATACTTGGCCTACCCCGCAAAGAAGCCCTCTCTACCATCTAAACCAATTTCCATCTTATGTGAGCCATGATAATATATATATATATATATATATATATATCTTGTGAGCCCCTCTAACATGCGTAGTCCAACATGCTTGGTCATAAGTAAGCTAGTGATTACTTCTTCTTTCATGTCATCGCTAGCATGTGTCATCTATTTTTGCAACTTCATCTCTCACAACTCTCTGAATACTAGGTGGAGCATTTATCTGAAGATGTCTTAGCAGCTCCTTCCCCATTCCATCTCTTGAAAGTTGTCTCCACAAAAACCTTTTTGAATGTGGGAACAGTAGTTACCTGAGTTCAAGAACCATGATCATAGAAGGAGGCATCTTGCATCCTTTGAATGGCTATTTGATATAGCCCTTCTGATGCAGTCCATTGATGAGACAAGTTAAATTGATTATATTGGGATTCAAACCCAACTACACCATCTTTTCAAAGTACCAAACTGTTCGGTGCACAAGACCCTTGCTAGAAAATGCTTCAATGATCAAACTACAAGTAGCATTGTCCACCTAGAAGTTCCTTTGTAAATCCCGTCCCTTATAGAGGAGAAAACCGGGGAAAGAACTGGTCAACACAAGAGAGAAAATCGAACCGGTTCACAAACTACAACTGATAGAGAAAGTGTAAATTGGAAAATTTACAAATCCTGAATGACCTAAAGAGTCATAAAAACCAAGGAACGGAACTTTGGGATGACTTGGAAGAGAAAACTAGACCGGTTTAGGTGAACTAGACCTGAACCGGTTTGAATCGTCATTGAACCAATTTCTAAATTTATTTTTCTAGTGGCTTAAAATATTCAAATTGGGAAGTTGAAGCCACCATTGGATAGAGAATGAATTTAGATGAATTTAGAAATTTTTTATTTTGAACAACTCAGTCGAATTGGGCCTGAACCGGTCGGTTTAAACATCGAACTTGGTCGGACCAGTCCAGTTCGGTTCGGAACAGTGGTCTTCTTCCTTCAGATGACGACACTATTCATTTAATGGTGAACGGACAACACTGACAAAGAGGAATCATCTCCATTTAGGCTATTTCAGGCCATGAATGAGCTTGACCAAGATGTCAAATGGTCGGTAGAGAGTCCCCGAGCTCCCTATATAAAGAGCTCATCTCCATTCATCCTCCTTACACCTGAAATCTTTGTTCTCTCTCAACTGGTCCATTTTTCGGTGAAGCTCAAACCAAAGCTCTGACTTGGGCAGTTTTCTTAACCTCAGAAGGTGAGGTCGAGTTCTTTAGACACCGAGGAAAGTCATCTACTTAACAGTAACCTCTGTTCGATCCGAGGACCGCTGCACCGCCGAGTTCTACGTCAACTGTAGGAATTCTCTCTACCTTCCCTGATAGAGAGCTGGGACTACCACACCTCCCACAGTAAGCTTTTGAAGCTTTCTCTCTCTATGCACAATATTCTAGTGAAGCTCCGTTTAAGCACAATTCGGACCCAAATGATGCGTTTCAAAGCTCAATTGAATTGTATGGAAGTGTAGGAATCGATACATATCTTCAATTGGAGCAATTAACCTCGATTGAATGGCCAATTTGAAGAAATCAAATTCAGTTAGTTTGAATGGGATAAATTGGAGGGAAAATTGGGGATTTCATAAAATTGAGGACCATTTTGCAATTTCCCAATATTTAGGGCCAATTGGCCATTGAAAAGATGTTGTAGGACCAATTGGTCAATTTTTGGAAAAATTGAGGTCAATTTGCCAATTTTGGATAGTAGGGGCAAATGGTAAATTTTGAAAAGTTGGGGGACCAAATTGGAAATTTGAAAAACTTGAACCCCTTATACAATTTTGAGTAAAATGAAGACTCAAAGGGAAATTTTGGAAATCTTGGGGGTCAAATTGGGCAAACATGGGCATTATGGACCTAAAGTGAAAAGAAATAAACTTTAGGGACCTAAGTGCGATTAATCAAAAATTTTGAGCATAGGCATTTATACCAAATCGTGAATGATAAGGCTGCCCAAATTTTGTAGGAACACGTGTGACGAGAATGCAAGCAAGAGAAAGCTCGCATAGAATTGGAAAACCGACCAAGAACGAACATGTCTTGATTATCGGGTCAGTGGGTTTATTCACATCATACCCGGTTGGGATGGTGAGCACTTTATAAACGAAAAACCACTTATATGTGGAGGTTTAACATCACACCAGATTGGAGTGATGTGTGAACTAAATTAAAAGCTACATACCGGTTGTAAGTAGAAGAAATCATAGCTGGTAGGTATGATGGACTTTCTCGAAGGAATGAGAAACTTGCTTGTCGGTTGTAAGCGAAGGTATAATTACACCAGGTTAGAGTGATGAAGTTGAAATTATATTTTTGTCAGAAGTGTTCTCCCCTGACTATGTGCCAATGCTTAAACGCTTTGGGAGACCTTCTTGGTGGGAGCTAGAATAGCTCATATAGGCTAGAGGCCTCGGTTTTTGAACTTATGGGGTTGAATGCCCAGTTTTGGAAAATCAAGTACAGTGGGCCCAAGGTCAATTGGCACGAGCAGGAGCCCGTAAATAAATATGAGATTATGAAATCCATGAAAACTATTAATGAAATGGTTATGTGATTTCGCAATGATACCAAGACAGGATCGACATACTTGATGGATTTTCAGTAGTGCGTCAGGGCCAGGTTAATGGACCAGCCTAGACAAATAGCTGCTGGTCAGATTGTTGGTAGTGCGTTGGAATAGTGGCACCAAGGATAAATGGCTATGTGAAAAAAATATTTTTTGTGCAAGCACTTGAGGTACAGGACCATTAAGATTCCCAAGAGGGGTAGTGATGCATCCTAAGGGCTATTAGATAACATGGTGGAGATAAGGCAGTTTGTTGTGCCAGCAGTCGAGAAGCTCAACATAGCTTCTTACGCATGAGGCCGAGGTTGGGTGGGGATGAGGTCTCTGTCTTCATATAGACATAGAGTTGTTTTCGGGTCTAAGGGTCGAATGTCGCGAACATTTACTCAAACCTAGGGTAGAAGTAGACATGCTTCTATCTTGGTGGTCGGTAAAGATGCTCCGAGCCATAAGTGGGTGTAGTGGAGGGGCTACCCTGCGAATGTGTGATCCCTTCCTGTTGAAGGACGTCTGTTGACTGTTAAATATACCTAACATGGAAAATGAGGATAAAGGGTTTTGAAAATCAGAATTTAAGGAAAGATCATTCTTAAAAGAAAATGAGAATTTTTGGCACACTTTAATTAAAGCTATTTATGAAAATTTACTCCTAACACCCATTCACTGACTTGTAGAAACTCACCCCTCTTTTATATCCCTTTTTAGGAGTAGAGACAACATGACCAAAGAAAACACCCAGATCTACCCTTTTGTCAAGTATGCTTAAAAGTTATTTTAATCCTTTATTTTTATTAATTTATATTATTCCAGGGAACAAGGTTTAAATTATGCATGTCTCCTCTTGATTAAAGAAAGGGGGAAACCCCTCTTAAACCAAGAGAGCGGCAGGTTGATCATAGGGATCCGACCAAACCGAGTCAGAGCGTGATAACTTGAGTGGTATCAAAGCCTAGTTCCCTTGAAGCATTATCAATACTATGCCCTAACAGTAATGAAAACTTAATTACTATGTAAGGAGAATAATCCCTAGGAAATTTGTCGTGCGATCCAAACCCCTACACATAACCATGAAAAAGACGCTTACCCTAGAGAGGCGGTTGTTTAACGATTATTGGTGGTCGTTTACCCCAAAGACGCTTACCAAATGACATGGTCAAGGATTATAGGAAACTCATTGGATCCCTATTAGAACTAGAATGCATCACCTATCCTCCTCTAAGTAGGAAGAATCTATCCCTCCTCCAAGGAGCCCAACACCTCCTCTAGTCCGACAACCACCAAAAAGGACTCCCACAAAGAAGGAGGCCTAGGACAATTATTGGGATGCCCACGCCACCTTTATGAAAGACAACCAAGTACCCTCACCAGTTCAATCCAACTTCAATCCTTCACAATGGATGAAGTGTACATAAGAGTGTGAGGCTGAGGTATTGAGAAGGTACGGACTCGAGGCCATTCATGAAGTTTGTCCTGTTAGGGAAATACAAAGGAATATAGATGAACTTCAACTAGCTCACTAGAACCTTCAGACCATGAATCCTACAACCGTTTAGAGGCTAACTCCCGGCCTATGACTCCAAGGGACTAGGAAGTAGTGAATTCCTGTAATAAGCCGAGTACGACAAGAAATTATCTTTTTGAATGAATGAAAGCCTAGATTTTCCTTAGTTAAAAGTGAATCTTCCTGATAATGACAAGTACAACTAACATAATGGAAAGTATACCAATTACGATTGGGGTGGTAGATAGAGAAAAGACCATCTAAGGAGGAAAAACTAAGGGTCACCTCTAGTTAACCATAAGATAGCCAAATATTTTTCCCACAAAAACTAGGAATATGGAGTAACAAGGCAACAAGATTGGGAAAGAAATTCCAGAGGAGTCTGCCTAGAATCACCAGGAAGGATATACCCTAACTAAGGGTAGGAAGAAGAGGAAGAGTGTGAAGTCTGGTGTAAAGGAAGTAAGCATCAAAAGGGTGCAGGAGTAGTAAAGGAAAAACTTATGGACTATAAGGAGTTAAGAAAGGGCCCCCATATAAAAGTTAGGAAACCATGAAGAATTGAGTTGCCCCAAGGAAAACTAGTTGAATGGAAGATAAACAAGAGGGAAGTAAGGCAAAGGAAGAAGTGGAAGTGCGGAAAGTGCTAAGCCACTTTAGGATAAGACACAGAGAGAGGGAATAGAAAAAGAAGTATGATAGGAGGAGAACTCCAGAGGAATACACAAGTACCTTGAAAGAGTTAGTGATAGTCAAGATATAAATTATTAGGAACTCACCTACAATCAGGTGCCCCTCGAAGGAAAGCTAAAGAATGAAAAGGAATTGGAGGACAAGGAAGGATTAAGGGTGAATAACCATACCGACGTTAGAAGGGTGTAAGAAAAGAATGAAGGAAAAGCCTTCATAGAGTGTTAGGGAGGTTGAATGTGAAATTCCCAAGACGGAAGTCCCTAGATAGAAGGATAAAGATATGAAGTGGGACCATGGAAAGGGAAATTTCCAAGCTAAGTAACCGACAAGATGAATCATAAGAGGCTTATCCCGAAATAAGGAACCTCATTAAATGGCATATGTGGTTAAGGATGTACCAAGATGGCCAAGTGTCACCTACTCTAGAAGAGCATAAAAGCCAAATATGGATTTCAAACGAACCTAGAGAAAGGAAGCAACTAGTGAAAATGGTCAAGGAGAATAAATGATGCCCTAAGAAGGATAGGTAAGTAGAAAGGACTAGACCTTAAATAGGCAATGAGATGGACAAGAAGACTCGAGAGACAACTGTCTCAAGATAATTAAACAAGGAGAATAGTAGGAACAAAGTAGTTAATGAACTGACCCTTGTGAAGATCAAAACTCTAACAAAGAAGGGGGAGGTGGAAAGGCCAACACATTTGGGAAATAAAGATGCAGGAGAACCTTAAAGAGATCAATGGCCAAGATAGGATTAATGACCAAAAGCCATGAGAAGGTTAAGTAAGCCTCTCGCAGGATGATCAAGAGATTTGAAACAAAGAGGATGTGAACTCTCCCTAAAATAAATAGATGTATACTGGGATACAAGTGAAAATGACGATGGGGTACAAAAGTTGTGCACATAAGGTTTCAAGAGTAAAGGTAAGTAGGAGAGGATGGCATCAAAAGATGTAATTTAAGGTTAGATTTCCTCAATGGCAAACAAGAAGAGAATTCCCGGAGAGAAGAGTATAAACCCTACCAAGGAAGGAAACCCTGGAAAGACATGTGCCCAACTAAGAGGTTATAGAACCAACAAAAGTGGAAAAGAAGATAAGCTCATAAATGATATGTTAATTGAGATGGAAAGATCAAGTATAAAGGAAAAGTACTCATGAGGGCCCAAGGAATAAGTTAAACCCAAGTAATGGGTAAGTAGGAAGATAGAATCAAAAGATGTCGTATGAGTAAGAAAGGGGTGAACTACTCACAAAAAGGAAATAGAGGAAAGCACACTTCAGAAACCTTGAAGAAGTAAGCTCTCTAGTTAAGAAGTGATTAAGATAAATGACAATTGATATTAAGATTGGTTGTGGTCCACGCTCAAATGATATAGCCTAAAGAGTGGACGACTGGGCATAGTGTAGAGTACACGAATTAAGACCCGATAATCGGAAGTTTCCCAAGTAAGGAAAACCGACACGATTATGTAAAACATGACTTCAAAGGCAAGATGGACGATTGGATAATGGTAAAGGTCGTCAAGAAATACTACCAGACGAAAAGAGAGATGAGGTTATACAATCCTGGAAAGGTTAGAAGGTTGAGAATAACCATTAAGGAAGTGTTCAAAATTTTAATGGCCAAAGATAGGTTCTAGAGCATGGCGTGCTGTAAAGGACATGTAAGCCCATTTGCCCATGGAAAAATATGACTCAAGTAGGCAAGAGTCAATTGGTTAAGCCTGAAAGGGGTAAAATAAGATGGAAAGGTGCTAACACTAAAACCTGTGAAAGCAAGTACATAGCGCTCGAAAGGACACCGAGCTAAGGGTTTCAACAATAAAAAGAATAACTAGACACGAGAATGATCGGGCATCTTAGAACTCCCAATCTTGAAATCCTGAGCGAAAACCCTTAAGAGTAAGAATCTTGCCCTAAGCAAAGGAAGATGTGAACCTAAGGATATAACTTTGGACCTGCCGATAAGGCATACTTAGTTGTGATAAACTCCACGGAGTGAGTAAACAATGGGAAGAAAAATATTTCTTAAGTGCACAATTTAAAAAGTGGCTAAGTGAAAGAATAATCGAACTGTTAAACATGTCAAGCAAACTCCAAGTTGACACCAAGAGAAATTATTCTTGATGCAAAGGATGCTGATTAAGTTTTGGGGACAAAACTCCTAAAAGGATGGGAGAGTCGTAAAACCCATCCCTTGTAGAGGAGAAAACTAGGGAAAGAACCGATCAACTCAAGAGAGAAAACTAAACCAGTTCACGAACCACAATCGATAGAGAAAGGGAAAATTGGGAAATTTACAAATCCCAAATGATCCAAAGAGTCATAAAAACCATGGAAAGGAACTTTGGGATGAATTGGAAGAGAAAACCAGACCGGTTCAAGTGAACCAAACCTGAACCAGTTTGGATCGATTTGAACCGTCATTGAACTGATTTCTAAATTCATTTTTCTAGGTGGCTTAAAATATTCTAATTGGGGAATTGAAGCCACCATGGGATAGAGAATGAATTTAGATTAATTTATAAATTTTTAATTTTTGATAAACTTGGTCGTATCGGTCCTAAACCAGCCATTTTAAGCATCAACCCCTGTAGGACCGGTCAGGTTCATTTCAGAACAATGTCGTCTTCTTCCTTTAGATGATGACATTGTTCATTCAATGCTAAATGAACAGCACCAATGAAGAGGAATCATCTCCGTTCATGCTGTTTCAAGCCATAAATGAGCTTGACTAAGATGCCAAACGGTCGGGCAGAGAGTCCCTGAGCTCCCTATATAAAGAGACCCTCTCCATTCATCCTCCTCACACCTAAAATCTCCATTCTCTCTTAACTACTCCATTTCCCAATGAAGCTCGAACCAGAGCTCTGACTTGGGCATTTTTCTTAACCTTAGATGATGAGGTTGGGTTCTTTAGATTACAGGGGAAGTCAACTACTTGATAGTAACCACCATTTGATTCGAGTACCATCGAAGAAGCGCTGGCAGAATTAAACAGTGAATTAGCTCTAACGGACCAAAATTGCCCTATTTTTGCCGAGTTGAATTCGGCTAATTTCATCCATCCTCCAGCCAAACCAAGCTCTCCCAACATCCCCATAGCCCTCATACGACCTCAACTAAGCTTTAAGGTAAGCCAATTTGGCCCTCCTCAATAGTTGTAGGTCGAAGTTAGAGAGAGAAACTGTAGAAATTCCCTGACAAAATTCTCACTCAATTCGAAGTCAATTGTAGGAATTCTTGATCCTAGAAGGTACCCAAGGAAGAGAGCTACCTTCCTCGATAGAGAGCTTGGACCGTTGCACCTCCAATGGTAAGCTTTTAAAGCTTTCTCTCTCTACGCACAATTTTTTAGCAAAGCACCATTTGAGCTCAATTCGGATCCAAGTGACGTTGTTCAAAGCTCAATTAAATCGTATGGAATCCATATCTTCAATTGGAGCAATTAACCCCGATTGAATGGCCAATTTGAATAAATCAAATTCGGTCAATTTGAAGGGGAGAAATTGGGGGAAATTTTGGGGAAAATTGGGAATTTCATAAAATTGAGGAACCATTTTGCAATTTCCCAAAATTGAGGGCCAATTGACCATTGAAAGATGTTGGAGGACCAATTGGTCAATTTTTGGAACAATTGGGGTCAAATTGCCATTTTTAGAAAGTATGGGCAAAATAGTAATTTTTTAAAAGTTAGGGGGCCAAATTGAAAATTTGGAAAACTTGAACCCCTTATATAAATTTGAGTAAAATGAAGACTCAAAAGGAAATTTTGGAAATCTTAGGGCTCAAATTGGGCAAATATGGGCACTAGGGACCTAAAGTGAAAAGAAATAAACTTTAGGGACCTAAATGCAATTAATCAAAAATTTTGAGCCTAGGCTTTTATGCCAAACCGTGAATGATAAGGCTGCCCAAATTGTGTAGGAACACGTGTGATGAGAATGCAAGCAAAAGAAAGCTCACACAGAATTGGAAAACATATCGAAGACGAACATGTCACAGTTATTGTGTGAGCGAATTTTTTCATATCATACCCGGTTTGGATGGTGAGCACTTTAGAAACGAAAAACTACTTATATGTGGGATTTTAACATCACACCAGTTTGGAGTGATGTGCGAACAAAACTAAAAACTACTTACCAGTTGTATGTAGAAGAAATCATACTTGGTTGGTATGACAGACTTCCTTGAAGGAAGGAGAAACCCGCTTGACAGTTATAAGTGGAGGTATCATCAAACCCGGTTGGTGTGATGAAGTGGAAATTATATTTTTGTTAGAAGTGTTATCCCCTGAATGTATGCCAATGCTTAAACTCTTTGGGAGACCTTCTTGATGGGATCAAGAACAGCTTAGATAGGCCAGAGGCCTTAGTTTTTGAACTTGTGGGGCTGAATGCTCGATTTTGGAAAATCATGTACAGTGGGCCCAAGGTCAATTGGCATGAGCAAGAGCTTGTAAACAAACATGAGATTATGAAAGCCATGAAAACTCTTAATGAAATGGTTATGTGATTTCGCCATGGTACCAAGACAGGACCGACATACTTGATGGACTGGCAGTAGTGCATCAGGGTCAGGTCGACAGACCGACCTAAACAAACAACTACAAGTCGGGTTGAGGATTGGGGCCGTTGGACTAGTGGCACCAAAGATAAATGGCTATGTGGAAATATTATTATTTGTACATGCACTAAAGGTACAAGACCATTAAGATGCCCAAGAAGGGTAGTGATGCATCCTAAGGGCAACTAGATGACATAGTAGAGATAAGGGTAGTTTGTCATGCCAACAGTCGCGAAGCTCGACATAGCTTCTTGTGCATGAGGTTGGGGTGGGGTCATGATGTGATCTCTATCCTCACACGGACACGAAGTTGTTTTCAAGTCTGAGGGTCGGATGTTGTGAACATTCACTCAGACCCAGGGTAGAAGAGGACGAGCTTCTATCTTGGTGGTTGGTAAACATGCTCCAAGCCACAAGTGGGTGCAGTGGATGGGCTGCCCTGCGAATGTGTGATCCCTTCCTGATGAAGGGCGTGTATTGACTATTAAACACACATAATATGGAAAATGAAGATAAAGATTTTGAAAATCAAAATTTGAGGAAAGATCATTCTTAAAAGAAAATGAGAATTTTTTGCACACTTTGATTAAAGCTATTTATGATAACTCACTTCCAACACATATTCATTGAGTTGTAGAAACTCACCCCTCTTTTATATCCCTTTTTAGGAGTAGAGAAAACATTACTAAAGAAAACACCTAGATCTACCCTTTGTCAGGTATGCTTAAAAATTATTTTAAAATTATATTTTATTGATTTATGTTATTTCAAGGAACGAGGTTTAAATTACGCCTAGCTCCTCTTAATTAAAAAAAGGGGGAACCCCTCTTAAACCAAGAGAGTGGCAAGTTGATCATGGGGATTCGACCAAACTGGGTGGAGGCGTGACACCCTTTCTTTCATAGTAGCAAGCCAATTGTTTGCTTGAAGTACCTGGCCTACATGATAATATGCAATTAGCATTAGTTTGTAATCGATGGCATCAGGGCAAACCCCACTCTTAACGATTTCATCAAACACAAACTCAGCATACTCAATAAGCTCTATCTTACAAGTAATCCATGCGCTGCAGCACTTCTCGAGCTCTCACCATATTATCATTCCTGATCAAAGAATTGGCACAGACTATGTAAATCCTCATAAAATAGGTGAATATTTCGAACCCAACAGCCTAGTAAAAAAATCGATGGCCACCATGGAACCATCATGAATGGCCAAAGAAGAGACTAAAATGATGACCTACTCGGGTGTTAACGAGTCAGAAGTGTGTGCCAAACTTAGTGTTAGAGGTGATGAAGACCTTACATGGACTTGCTCATTGTATAACTCGCGAGCCATCGCACAGAGTTCTTCGATAGTATGCTAATGATAAGAGGGGGAGAAGAAGTTGATGCAGAGCAATTGTTGGATATGTGAATGAAGTGGCAGCCTCATCCTAGAGATGAGTATCCACGAAATAGTAAATTGTAGATAGCTTGAGATATGATCAGGATTCTCTAGGCGACCATGAAAGCTTACAAAGGCTCCAATGAAAGGGTTGTTCGATGAGCCATTGGTGGCAAGGGAGGTTCGATGGACGGCTGGCAGCAGATAGCCAATGACGATGGTGGCATTTTAAAGCGGGATGAGAGAGATTATAGAGAGAGTAGCATTTAGGGTTTGTAAAATGAGAAAAAAATTTCCAGGTTTCATCATAAGGAGGTATTTATTGGGAAGCCCACTAATTTGGGTTTTCATCGGGTTTTATGATCCGGTTGCTGATTGGCATAGGTCGTTCCACTCGACTTCCATTTCTTTTCTAAATTTATTTATTTACTCATGGAACCCAAATTTATTATTTTTACTATTTCTAGATCCCCACTCGGTAAATAAAATTTCAATAAACTTGATATGATTTCTCTCTCGGCTTCCTGATTTTTGTGCCTATCCCATCGAAAAAAACTTAATTTCCTCATTTTCCATCTAAGGGGATCATTCGGGTTCAATTGTTTTGGGAAAATATCCAAAAATCTTTATTTCATCTCATTTTTCGGCTCAATTCGATTTCCAAAGCTCGGTTTGGTTCCCACTCTTGATTCAACTCTAGTTTGGACTCCATCATTGAACGATTCTATTGTTGGGAAACATTCTGGTGTTACAACTACTCCCCACCTTTTTAGAAGTTTTGTCCTCAAAACTCATGTAATATATATTTTCACTTTCCACTTTTCAAACTATGCATCTCTTTCCATCACTTATGGTTACGTCTTTTCTTGCAACAGTAACCATATCCCTGGATAATGAATACTGAATTATCTATATTTCACCTTTTGGATCATTCATCCTTATTATACTTTGTTGCATTTTTTTAACGAATATTCACTAGTCGTAATCCCTTTTGTCCAAACATACCATCTTGGTACATGTCGGTCAATTGTACCACCCTTTTTGTAGTACTTAAGGCATCTTGTCTTATATTTCAAACTCCATATAATATGCGTCTTTTGTCATTTTGTACATTTACATCTTTCGTGCAACAAGGTGGTAACTGACTATTACCAACTATTACCATAATATTGATCACTCCTTTTGTATTAACTTCATTGATCCTCAAATTTGTTTCTACATTTCGGATTCTTGTGTACTCATCCGTAAGATGACCTTTCTCATTGTCCAACCAATCATCTATCGGTAGAGATTATCATGTTTAGCTTCTACTACCAACATGGGTCCTTTATTGATATGAGTATTGTTCATGTGCTCTATGAGCACTAGGGTCATACTTAGTTGTTATTGACCGAGTTTTCCATCTTTTTACTCCTTTAGAGTACCGACTTACTCGACTTCTAATGGGGTTAATCCTCTTTCTTTCATCCTACTTTTCATTTTGCGTACATTTCTACTAAGTATTATCAGCAAAGAGACTTGCATTAAGAGTTGTTTTTAGAATCATTGTTAGAGGTCCAAACTCAAGATAGATATTCAGGTTTCTTTTTACTCCTCTAAACTCTTTCTCCTTTGGCATGCCATCATCATTTTTCCACCTCATTGGCATATTCCCCCGTGGAATACATGCTTCTTGGTTTCTTTAGAAAATAGGTTTGTCCATAAGTTTTGCCTATATTTCACAATTTACTTTGTGAATATTCTCATATAGTTTATTTAGGATAATATTTATTCTTTATCTATTGACATCATTTTTCACTAATGACGTCCTTTATTATTATTTCGCTAATCCTCATCCTGGGTATCGAGAGGGTGGTGATCGAGACTTTATCTTGCACATTTCTTCCCTCGTTCTCACTCCATGGCATTTTCTTAAGTATTATAATTGGATTTCCATCGCTTTAGTCTCATTATGACCTCTTTTAATGTCTTATTCCACCTTACCCATTAGTTGGAGTATGATCCCTTTGGGATTTCTTAGGTGTGTACATTTTTTCCCTTCATATAATCTTCTTGGTTCCACTTGTATTCCATTAAAGTTTGTTCTCAGGTTAAAGATTGGGTACTCTCTCCCATATATTCATTCTCTAACTTCCTCGTCGAGAAAACTTGTAGGGCTTCCTATGTTAATCACCCTTTCTTACACTTATTAGCCAAGTCTGTGCCTTCAAAACCTTATACTTTCTTTTGAAACCATTGAATAATAATTTTTTTCTATGGGGAGACTTACTTCTACCCTTCTTGTTATCCCCCGACATTCTCAAGTTAATAACTATTTGTGACCTTACTCTTTAAGGCCATTATTATCTAAGATCTTAGAGTTAGATGTTATCTCAAGAGTAAATTTTCTTTTCCAATACTTGATATTCCATTGAGGTTTTGTATATCATTTCAAAAGATACTTTTTTTATTTCTCCCTAAAATCTTCATACTACTTTCTTTAGTACTTCTCATAATGTTCTTGTGGAGGTTTTCAAATTTATATTTCCCAACATCCTTGAGTCGTTATTCCATTTTGACATTTTCCTCAAGGTCACTCATATACTAAGGTCATGGACCTAGTGCTCCATTCAATAAGAGTAGCCCCGATTGAAAGTTAAGGTTATTGAGATCTTTGGGTGATGACAGTTGTAAGTCTTACACAGTACTTTCCTAGTGCTTTTTCTTTTCAAAAATGTTTTCACTTCCCAAAAAACCAAGTTCAAAAAGTGTTTTGCTCTGATATCAATAAGTTATCACACCTCGACCCAGTTTCCCCAATTGGTCCAGTAGACAACCCGCCACATTTTCTCGGCTTTACAACAATGGGTGCCACATAGTTGTGAGCCCGACAGGGTATAAGGCGTAAAATAAAACAACTCTAGTTATTTCCCAAAAATAGTCATTTAAATGTTTGAAAATATAAACTTCATAATTCATATCGGGAATAAGCACTGAATGTAAGGCATACCTTTGGTTTTTGATAGCTTTACTATTAAGTAAGTCACCCACATCACCACGTTGCTTGAAAGGGGTATTTGGAGGGGAATGAATTTGACAACTCAGTGAGTGGAGTAGCTAACATCATGACATCAAGTCCACTATTCAGCACATATGCTAATCAAAATAAAAGAGACTCTTCCAAATAAAGATTTATAATTTATTCCATTACACATGGTTGAATCCCTATCATATTTCAGAGGGTTTATATCAACAAGCAATCACATGCCCTTTTATCAACAAAAGGGATCACCCATTCGTAGAACAATCTCTAATTATCCCACTTGTGGACCGTAATGCCTTTACCGTCCACCCTGGTAGAAGTCGTGGACTTCTACCAAGAGTCCGAGTGGGCATCAATTACTCGACCCTCAGACTCGCGTCATACTTCATGTCCGCAATGTGGAATGAGACCTCTACCCCTTGGACCTCAGTCTCACTTCGCATGAAGCTCCCAAAGCTTCCCAACATACTAGCCAACAAACTTCCCTTATGCTACCTAGGTCGTCCAGTAGCCCTTAGAACCACCACTACCCCATATCGAGCGCCTCGATGGTTTCGAAACCATGGCATGAACCCATGGTTATCGCCACTATCTTTGGTACTACTAGTCCAATGAGCCTAACAACCCAGCTTCGGCTCCGTAACTACTAGCCCAATGGGTTCAATGACCCGGCTTTGGCTTAGTAGCTACTAACCCAAGGAGTTCGACAACCCGACTTCAGCTTAGTAGCTAAATTTCACAATCAACCGTTATAGTAATATTTTTAGCATATAGACTTAAATTTATTTATGGGATGAAACATGTTCCCATTAGCCTTGGGCCCACTTTCACAAGATTTCTAAAACATGGCCTTGGGCCCACTTTTCTACCAAAACCGTGGCCTTGGGTCCAATTTTCTATCAAAATCGTGGCCTTGGGCCCACTGAGACATTATAATTGTAAACCCCATCCCTTAAAGATAAGAAAAACCTGGGAAAGAATCGGTCAATTCAAGAGAGAAAATTGAGCTAGTTCATGAACCTTAACCGATAGAGAAAGGGCAAAATGGGAAGTCAACAAACCCCAAGTGACTCAAATAGTCATTAAAGTGATGGAAAAGGAACTCAGGACAAATTGGAAGAGAAAACTAGACCGGTTCAGATGAACTGGACATTAACCGGATTGAACCGGCTTGAACCATCATTGGACTAGTTGGTAAATTCATTTTTCTAGGTGGCTTAAGATATTCAAATTGGGAAAATGAAGCCACCATTGTATAGAGAATGAACTTGGATGAATTTAGAAATTTTTAATTTTAAGAAAATCTGTCGAATTGAGCCTGAACTAGCCGATTTATGTATTGAACCGATCGGGCCGATTTGATACGGTTCGAAATAGTGTTGTCTTCTTCGTTCATATGACAACACTGTTCATTTAATGTAGAAACAGACAACATCAACAAAGGAAAAATGGCTCCGATCATGCCATTTTAGGGCGAGGATAAGCTCGACCAAAAAGGAAAGTTGTCGGGTAGAGGGTCCCCAAGCTTCCTATATAAAGAGCTACTCTTCATTCATCTTTCACACACCTCAAATCTCCATTCTCTCTCAACTGCTCCAGTTTCCAGTGAAGCTCGAACCAGAGCTCCAATATAGACATTTTTCTAAGCCATAGAAGGTGAGCTTGGGTTCTTTAGACTCTGGGAAGTCAACTACCTGACAACAACCTCAGTTCGACCCGAGGATCGCCGAAGAAGCACTAGTAGAATCAAATAGTGAAGTAGCTCTGATGGATCGAAGCTGCCATGTTTCGATCAAGCTAAAATTGGAAAAATTCAACCCTCCTCCAACCAAACCAAGCACTCCCAACACTTCCACGGCCCTCACATGACCGTAATAGAGCTGAAAGGTAAGCCAATTCGGCCCTCCTCTATCATTTCCGGTTGGAGATAGAGAGAGAAAGTGCAAAACTTCACTGACAAAATTCTCACTCGATTCAATGTTAATTATAGCGATTCTTGATCCTAGTAGGAACTTTAGGATGAGAGCTACTAGCCAAGATAGAGAGCTCGGACTGCCACACCTCCGATGGTAAGCTTTCGAAGCTTTTTCTCTCAACACATAGTTTTTCGACGAAGCTCCATTTGAGCTCGTTTCAGCCTCAATTCATGCTATTCAAAGCTTAATTGAATCATATGGAAGTGTAGTAACTGATTTATAACTCCAATTGAAGCAATTAACATCGATTGGATGGAAAATTTAAAGAAATCAAATTCGATCAGTTTGAAAAGGGAAATTGGGGGAAACTTTTAGGGAAAATTGGGGATTTCATAAAATTGAGGGACCTCTTTGCAATTTCCAAAAATTGAAGGCCAATTGGCTATGAAAAAGATGTTGGAGGACCAATTGGTCGATTTTTGAAACATTTGGGACCAAATTTCCATTTTTGGAAAGTAGGGGCAAAATGGAAATTTTTGAAAAGTTGGGGACCAAATTGGAAATTTGGAAAACTTGAGCCCCTATACAATTTTGAGTAAAATGAGGACTCAAAGGAAATTTTGGAAACCTTGGTACTCAAATTGGGAAAAATTTAGGATTTGGGACCTAAAGTTCAGAAAAATAAACTTTAGGGACCTAAATGCAATTTATAGGTAATTTGTGAGCTTAGTCTTTTATGCCAAACCATAAGTGATAAGGTTGCCCAAATCATGTAGAGACAAGTGTGATCGGAATACAGCCAAGAGAAAGCTCACGTCGACTTGGAAAACCAACTGAGGACGAACACGTTACAGTTATCGGGTGAGTAGACTTATTTACATCATAGTTAGTTGGGATGGTGAGCACTTAAGAAATGAAAAACCACTTGTGAGTGGAACTTTAACATCATAACCAGTTGGGGTGATGGGTGAACTAAGCTAAAACCTACTTATCAGTTGTAAGAAGAGGAAATCATACCCGATTGGTATGATGGACTTCCTTTAAAGAAGGAGAAACCCGCTTGTCAGTTGTAAGCAGAGGTATCATCACACCTGGTTGGTGAGATGAAGTAAAAATACATGTATTTGTTAGAAGTGTTCTCCCCTGACTGTGTGCCAATGCTTAAACCTTTTGAGAGACCTTATTGATGGGAACTAGAATAGTTCATATAGGCCAGAGGCCTCAGTTTTTGAACTTGTAGGGCTAAATGCTCAGTTTTGGAAAAACACTTGTAGTGGGCCCAAGGCCAGTGGGCACGAGCAGGAGCTCGTAAACAAACTTGAAATGAGAAAACCATGAAATTTATAATGAACTTGTTGTGTGGTTTCGCCATGGTACCAAGTTAGGACCGACAGTAATCGATGGACTGGCAGTAGCGCATCAGGGCCAGATCGATAGACCGGCCTAGAAAAACAGCTACAGGTTGGGTTGAGGGTCGGGGTCGTTGGACCAATGGTACCAAAGATAAATGGCTATGTGAAAACTATTGTTTAGTGCATGCACTTGAGCTACAAGACCATCAAGATGCCCAAGAGGGGTAGTGATAGGTCTAAAGGGCTACTAGACGACATGGTGGAGATTAGGGCAGTTCATCATGCCAGAAGTCGAGAAGCTTAGAGTAGCTTCTTGCGCATGAGACTGGGGTGGGGTCAGGATGAGGTCTCTGTTCTCATACGGATACGGAGTGGCATTTGGGTCTGAGGGTTAGATGTCACAAACATCCACTCGGACTCAAGGTAGAAATGGACGTACTTCTATCTTGGTGGCCGATAAAGACACACCGAGCTACAAGTGGGTGCAGTGGACGGGCTATACCTGCAAATGTGTGTTCCCTTCCTGATGAAGGGCATGTGTGTTGTCTACTAAACACACCTAATGTGGAAATGAGGAATAAGGTTTTGAAAACTGGAACATGAGGAAAAACTTTCTTTCAAAGAAAACAACAACCTTGGCACAATTTAAAAACTATATGTTTTGAAAATTCACTTCCAACCCCCACTCACTGAGTTGTAGAACCCACCCCTCTTTTATATCCTTTTTTAGAAGTAGAGAAATATGAAAAAAAAAATAGAAGGATGTACCATCTGTCAGGTATGCTATTCCAGATAACAAGGTTTGAATTATGCCTGGCTACTCTTGATTAAAAGAAGGGGGAAACCCCTCTTAAACCAAGGGAGTGGCGTATTGATCACAAGGATCCAACCAAACCATGTCGGGGCGTGACAATAATCCCCATACATAATATATTTCCCAAAATAATAATTTTAACTTGGTTCACACAGCTAAGTGGAGATATATTCCAAAAATGTTTTACTTAATAAAAGATAGCAAAATGCGAGTACTATCATATCATCGGTGCAATTAGTACCGATATCAAAAATCTCACTCACCTTTTATCCAAGTGTATGTTCATCCTGGAGGGATTCATAAGTGCATGTGTTTCCTATTGCACCATCGTGTGTGAATGTTCTCCCTAATATCATGCACAAAATTTATCAATATGATCGAGGTCATTAATTGATGTATTTAATATGCCTTACTGTAATATTCTAAAAAAATTACAGCATTCGCCCCATAATTCTAATTTGGAAAATTTCAAGTAAACAAGAATCCTAAAAACCATGAAGAAGAACCAAGGAATAGATTGGATGTGAAAAATAGATTGATTTAAGGTGAACCATACTTGAACTAAGTCGAACCGGTTCCATAATTCATTTTTCTAGATGTCTTAAAAATGTCAATTTGGAAAATTGAGGCCACCATGTGATAAAAAATGAATTTAGATTAAGTTAGAAAGCTTTCATTTTTAGAAAATTGGTTAAATCGGGACTAAACTAGCTGATTTTCATTTTCGGGTCACCGAACCCAATCGGACCGGATCGATTAATGAACAATATCATCTTCTTCCTTCGAATGATAGCACTATTCATGGAAGGATTCCACCTTCCATTTCTGACGAGAGAATATTCCCTCCGATTATGGCATTTTCTAATGAGGATAAGATCGACCAATATGGAAACTGGTAAAGCCATGGGTACCCTAGCTCCCTATATAAATAGCTCTCATTCATTCATCATTCTCACACCTCAAACCTTCTAATAAAAAGAAGTGCTCCACTTCTAGATGAAGCTCAAGCCAGAGCTCCAACTTGGGCACTTCTTTCCACCTCAGAAGGTGAATTCGAGTCCTATAGACTTTGGAGGACGTCAGCCACCTAATGGCACCCTTCATTCCACCTGACGACCACCAGAGAAGCGATGGCGAGTCCAAACAATGAAGCTGCTTCATAGGACTCGAAGCTGCCATGTTCTGCCTGATCCAAATTCGACCAATTTTGACCTCCTGCGGCCAAACCAAGCCTCCCTCTAGCTTCTACAACCTGCACTCGACCTCCCCAAGGAATCGTGTAAGTCAATTTGGTCCTCCCTCGTCGAAATAGTTCAATTCTAGAGAGAGAAAGTACCTAAATTTCACTAAGCAAATTCCCACTCCTCAGGACACGAATTGTAGCGGCTCTTAATCCTAGAAGGACCCTGTGGACAAGAGCTTTCTTTCCAAATCGAAAGCTCAGACCGCCGTAACTCTAACAATAAGTTCTTGAAGCTTTTTCTCTCTACGTTCAACTTTCCGGTGAAGCTCCATTTGAGCTCATTTCGGATAAAAAACGGTGATTCAAATCTTGGTCTAATCGTAAGGAAATGAGGAAATTGATTAGCACCATGATAGGGAACAATTAACATGAATTGAAGGGTCAAATTGATGTGATCAACTTCGAGTCAATGGAAAGAGTAAAATTGGGAAAACTTTTGGGAAATTTTTGGGGATTTCAAAAATTGGAGGATCTTTATGCAATTTTTCTAAAATTTAAGCTCAATTGACAAAGTAGATGAACTTGGAGGGCAAATTGGTCATTTTTGGAAAAATTAGGACCGATTGGTCATTTTTTGAAAATTGGGGCCAATTAGTAATTTTGGAAAGTTAAGCGACCAATTGAAAATTTTGAAAAAGTTGATTCCCAATTTGTAATTTTTTAATATTAAGGACCCAATGAGAATATTGGAAATCTTATTGGCTTAAATTGAAAATAATTGAGCACTAGGAACCTAAAATTAAATATTTTGAACTTTAGGGACCTAAGTGTAATAAAATAAAAATCAGGGCCTCGTTGCCAATACGTGAGAACAAGAGGGCTTTCATGCCAAACCATTCCTTATAAGGATATTCAAACCGTGTAAGGACACATTTGGACAATAACATGAGCAAGGGAGCACGACTCAGACTTAGAAAGCCGACTAGGGACGAACACATCATAGTTATCGTGTGAGGGAGATTATTTAACATCATACCCGGTTGGGGTGATGAACAATTTTAAGCTAAAAAACCATTTAACGGTTGTGAGTGGGCTTATTTAAGCTTCATGCCCGATTGGTGTAATAAACTCTTTTACTGAAAGGAAAGGCCACAAAGAGTGGGATTTTCTATCATAATAGCCGGTTGGTATGATGAGTGCATTTAAACTTAAAAACTGTTTTTCTAAAAATTATCTCTCTTGATTGTCTACTAATGCTTAAAATATTTGGGAGACTTTTTTATAAGAGCTGGGACAGCTCCAACAGGCCGAAGGCCTCGATTTTGAACTTATAGGGCTCAATCCCCAGTTTTGAAAAACTCGTGAAGTGGATCCAAGGCTAGTGGGCACAGACTGGAGCCTATAGACAAATATGATTATAAAAGCAATACAAACTTTTATAAAACTGAAAATTTTTATATGTGACTCACCACGGTATCAAATTAGGACCAATAAGGCTCGATGGGTTAATGAAAATGCGCTAAGACCAGGTCAATAGACCAGTCATGCAAACAACTACAGGCCCAAGTTGAGTGTCGGGATTGTTGTACCGTCGGCACAAAAAATTATGGCTAATGATTGTTAAGACTCTTGTTTGTGCATATACTTTGATTTAAAACCATTGAGACGCCCAATAGGGGTAGTAATGGGTTCCAAAGGTTGTTGGACGACTTAGGGTGCATAAGGGAAAATTGTCGTGTTAATTAGTTATAAAGTTCGGCGCATCTTCTTGCGCATGAGACCGGGGTGGTGTCGGGATGGGGTCTCAATTCTCACATCAGGACATGAAGTACTTACAGGTATGAGGGTTGTGAATATTAAATCAGATTTATGGTATTGATCCCTAAGTGGGTGCAGTTTCAGACTATATCTACGAATATTTGTACTATTTAATATAAATAACATGTAAATATTTGATAAACACTCCGGAGTAGGCATGTCAATAGGACCAGGACTCGAGATCCGAGTCCCTGCTCGACCTGAGGAGCTTCGATTATACTCGGATCCACTCTCAGGTTCGGATCCATAGATTAGACCTGAGATCCGAGCCTCGGATCCCACTGGCTGAACCCGAGATACGGTTCCACCGGGCTCGAGTCCCACTGATTGGACGAAGGGTGGGTCCAAAAACTGGCCTCACTCAAACATGGAACGTCGCTCAACACGAAGAATTAACCTCTTAGATTCGTTTGAAGAGGTGGGTAGAGAAGATGCTACGGTGTGGCTCGTCCTGAAGAGGTCGCTTCACTGCAAGTCGGAGTCGTCAGACGTCCATGACCCGAAGAAGAGGCGGCATCTGGCGGCCATCTCCACCTCCAGGAAGTGGTCGAGGTCCGGGTGTTCGAGGTCGATCGCAAACCTCAAGCGGCACATCGAGCAGCCGCCTTCCTGCAGCCCCCGCTCTATCGGAAGCAGCGAGTTTCTGAACCCGATAACCCACGTGGTGATCCTTGGTGGTAACTCCAAGTGCGAGCTCAAGATCACGTCTTTCAGCGGCGGCGGCCAGCAGGATTTCAGCCTCGCCCCGGGCGCACCCATGCACTGCTTCAATAACCCATCCTTTAGGGTCTCCTCCAACACCACCAACGGTGGCGGGGCACTCCGCCGAGGAAGTCCCCCTCGGTCCTCGGGCTGTTCGACAGGGAAGGGCACGTCGATAATTATACGCCGGCGTTCGTGCCTCGGGGGCTCGGAGGGTCGGCGGCCGGAGGAACTGTAACCGTAGAGTCTCTCCTTCGACCGAGACTGCCACGGAAATGGCGTAGCCATCACCTGCCACAAGTGTGGAGAGCAGTTCAGCAAGTGGGAGGCTGTTGAGTCTCATCATCTGTCAAAAACATGCGGGTAAGCAAAAACAGAAATGGCTTTCCTTTTTTCTGTTGATTTCCATCTTTCAACGCATACCCAGATCACTGATTTTAGGTGATCTAGTTTTCTTTCTGTACACGCAATCAGCTTTACCATTTCAAGATGAAGCAACATTAGAGTCTTCCAGTTAAGCATATGAATGACAGACATTTTACCGATAAATTATCATTTTCCATGGACTGTGTTGTACGATTCGTATTCCAGTAACAGAGCTCGTGGAAGGCGACTCATTGCGGAAGATAGTCGAGATAATATGCAAGAGGGGGTGGGTAAAGTCCGAGCTCAACACAACCAGGATCGAGCGGGTCCTCAAGGTCCACAACATGCAGAAGACCCTAGCCCGATTCGAGGAATACCGTGAGACCGTCAAGATAAAGGCCAGCGAGCTCTCCAAGAAGCACCCGAGGTGTCTAGCCGATGGGAATGAGCTGCTGCGGTTCTACGGGACCACCCTCTCGTGCTCTCTAGGCCTCAATGGCTCATCCACCATTTGCGTCTCGGAGAAGTGCTGCGTCTGCCAGATTGTAAGGAATGGTTTATCGGCCAGGAAGGAGCTCAAGGATGGCATTGGGGTCTTCACAACATCAACCAACGGTCGAGCATTTGAGTCCATAGAGATTGTGTTGGAGGACCTTCAGCAGATTAGG
This sequence comes from Trapa bicornis, assembly GCA_030064425.1. Taxonomy (NCBI): domain Eukaryota; kingdom Viridiplantae; phylum Streptophyta; class Magnoliopsida; order Myrtales; family Lythraceae; genus Trapa; species Trapa bicornis. The sequence goes on from CM057746.1 coordinate 11,713,584, forward strand.
ACGACACTCATTGTGTGCAGGGTTATCGCTGGAAGGGTCCAAGGGCCCTCCTGCCTTGCTTTGTGGTCAGATCTGCAAGTGAGATTCCAGAAGAGACGAAAAACCGTGAAAAAAAGAGGGTCTTCGGATCGAGTTTACGATCTCTCTCCATGTCCATTCCATCCAGAATGAAAATTGCTTTCCTTCTGAATTTTCTGCCGAGAACAAACACAACAATGGTATAGTATATTCAGGAATCTGACAGTCCTAAATTCCTAATGCAGAAAATTTCTGCTCAGGAGCAAGCTAGAAAACAAAGGGTTTTGCTTTCAACTAGCATTTAGATAGACAAATCTAGGCTTATATTACTAGCACTATGGGACCCTTTGAAAATCATGCAGCAATTAGCTCAGCAGCTGATGATTTTATAATCTTTTGGCCTGGTTAGGCTGATGCTGGAGCAGGGCTTTCGGGCTGTCATTTCCCTGAGTTCCCTTTAGCTGCTTCCACTGATATTTGATGATTATTTGGCTAATCCTGTAACCACTCTGTACTGATGAGCTTTGAAGATCTGACTTTTCCTTTTTTTTCAAATACCCAAAGTAGAACTATACAAGGGTGTATAACACGTGGTCCTACAAACATTGAAAACAAGAGGGTGACTCTATGTTGGATGAAAGGACTCGACTCTGGTCCAACTGAACCCGAGCAGCTTGTTTGGGTTTAGAACCTGCACTCGAGCCTCAAGTCTCGGCGGGTCTCAGGTCCAACAGACCTGAGATCGACCAAGTGTACCTGAAGCATAGGTCCACTCGGGTGCGGGGGTCTACTAAACTTGAGCTCGGGTCGGATACGGGTCCGCCAAAATTCGCCCTAACCTAAGCTATTGACATCCCTACTCCTGAGCAATAAAAGTGTTAAAAGAGCTTAACAAATAGTGAATTAAAATGATTAAATATTTTTCTAAGATAAAGAAAAACACAGAGTTATGTGAAAAAAAATATATTTTGATAAACTGTTTGTTTTTAAAATTCACTCTCAACACCCGCTCACTAAGTTATAGAAATTCACTCACTTCAATCCTTTTTCAGGAAAGGAGAATACTCATAAATAAATTCGAAGAACAAGTTTCAATTCATATATGTAAATTCTTTAAGCTATTGAATTTATATAATGCTATTTCAAGGAATAATGACAAGGACAGAAATGTCTGACTACTCAAAGTTTTGAGAAGTGGTAACCATTTTTAGACTAAACGGAGTGGTAGGTTATTCACGGGATTTCGACCAATCTGTGTTGGGCACGTAATAACTTGAGTGGTATCAGAGCATATTTCCCTTTAATGCGTTAAGAATAGATAATATAAGAACTAAATAAAACTTTATCCACCATGTAGGAAGATGACCCTAAAACTCTCTAATACTCGAGTTATAGTAGAGGCCACCAAGGACCATGCAAGGAAGTAACATGTTTTGGAGGTGGACTGAGCATACATTATGTGAGGAAGTGTCAAATACCACCAAGTAATGTGGTGGCAGGACCTATTGAGGTGACAACCCGAGTTCGAAGAGAGCCAACCTGATGCTAGGAACACCAACAATGGCTTATAACCTTATCCAGGAGTATGCTTATCAAGAACCTAGTAGCTTCCCAATCTAATTCGTAACCACATTTTTGTAATAGGGATAAAGTCCCCACATGTTGTACTCCTTCTTAATTAATAAACACTTCAAGTTCCTAAAACTTTATCTCTCAAATAAATATACGATCTCGTACCTCAACTATACGAGAAGAGGTCACAAAAGGCAAGAAGGACCGAAGGTAGGACCTTGAGAAAATTACAAATGGAACAAAGTATAGATGAAGAGAAATTTTCCCTTAGTGAAAGTTACAAGCCATCTAAAAACAAGGAGGGAAGCGCTACCACAAGAAAAGACAAACCCCAAATGTTGGACGCCAAAATAGGATGTCTCGGGATGACAAAGGGTGACCTGCTTGGGAAAAGCAGGAGAGCCAAGTAGGGTTACAGACGAACCTAGTGGAAGGAAGCAACTAGTAACTATAGGGTGATCAAGGAAGATAAATGATGCCCTAAAGAATAACTTAAAGAACTATTGGAGAAAATATTTATCTGTCCTAGTCATTCCCCTTAGGGTGCCCTTGTCCTATTTGTGAAGAAAAGGGACAAAAGTATGAGGTTATATATAGACTATTGATGCTTGAATCATGCGATAAAATCACTACTCACTTCACGATTTATTCTACCAATTAATAGGAGTCCCATTCTTATCAAAGATAGACTTACAGTTTGAATATCATTAATTGAAGATAAGAGAGGAGGATATACATAAAAACAACTTTTACGACAAGTTATGGACATTATGAATTTCAGGTAATGTCATTCGGATTGACCAATTTACTAGTTGCATTTATGGACTTAATGAACGGGGTATTCCAACCATACCTAAATCAGTTTGTCATAGTATTCATTAACGATATACTGGTATATTCGCGAACATACACTAATCATGAGACACACCTCTAAGTGTTAGAAGCACTGTGAAGAGATCAGTTGTTTGTCAAATTCCCTAATGTGAATTATGGTTACGAGAAGTATTTTTCATTGGACATGTAATTTCAGGGAAATGAATTCAAGTAGATCCGGAAAAGATAGAAGCGATGTCCAATTAGAAGGCACCAAAAAATTCTATGGAAGTATGGAGTTTTCTAGGATTAGTTGGATATTATAGAAAGTTTGTAGAAAATTTATCCATCTTAGAAGCCCCAATGACACAGTTGACTTGTAAAGGTGTCAAGTACGAATGGAACACTAAGTTTGAGAAAGCGTTTGAGGAACAGACACGCCACAAACCTTATATTTACTCTTATGGATATGGATGGAGGAAAGTACACGGTGTTCAGTGATGTAGTCATGAGCTAGGATGCGTACTAATGCAATAAGTGAAAGTAATATCATACGCATCAAGACAATTGAAAAAGCATGAGTGCAACTATCCTACTCATGATTTAGAATTGAAAATCATTGTATTTGCCCTTACGATATGAAGGCACTACTTATATGGGGTTACATGTCAAATCTCCATGGATCAAAAGAACATCAAGTACATATTGACATAGAAAGTGATAAACCTAAGGCATATGTGATGGCTGGAACTAATCGAGGATTATGATCTGATTATCGATTATCACCTGAGAAAGATAAATTTAGTAACTGATGCCCTAAGCCGTAACCACGAGGTGAGTCTGGCTGACATAAGGTCAGTATACCTACTTGTGCTAGAACATATGAAACAACTACAAGAATTCAAAAACCACTTATTTATTGGAAAATATGACATTATGACCAACACTGGTGGAACAGATCCAAGTAAAGCAAAAGATTGACCCAAGTCTAAAAAAGTTTATTGACAACATCAAAGAAGTGACAACCATTGATTTATGCATACGAGTGGATTAACTTTTGGTTTTTAAGTGTCGTGTAATGGTGCCCAATGATGCATTACTAAAAAATGGCATACTTGAAAAGGTACATGACTTAGTATATGTGACGCATCCTGGTAGTACTAAGATGTATAGGACCTTAAGGGAAGGGTATTGGTAGACCGACTTACGAAAACTAATCATTTCCTACCTATCAAGCTCATATACTCAGTGGAAAAGTTGGCCATGCTATACATAGTTGAGATTGTACGCTTGCATGGAGTACCAGAATCTATAGTATCAGATAATAATCCGAGATTCATTTCCAGATTCTGGCTGAGCCTACAAGGCTCACTTATGATGAAATTACATATGAGCACTACATTTCATCCCCAAATAGATGGGCAATGTAAACCTCGCACATTTGAGTTAAGGAAAACTGGGAAAAGAACCGGTCAGACCGAATAAGAAAACCAAGCCGATTTACATTTGGGAATAAGCAATATGGAAATTTACAACTTTCGGGTGATCCAAATGGTTCATTAAACCTTGGAAAAGAAACTTAAAACAAACTAGAAAACAAAAATCAAATTGGCTCAGGTGAATTAGATTCCATAAGAACTTCAAAGTTAAGTGTGCTTGCCTGATAGTAGTTTGAGAATGGGTGACCTCTTGGGAAGTATGATTTTTTGTAACCCGAAATTTCGGTCAAAAATTTTTATGCGAACATACGACTTATCATAAATAGCCATAAATTAATATATATTTAATTATTGTAATTAATACCAATAATTTAATACCTAAATTAAATTATTGAAATTAATACAAATAATTTAATACCGACATTAAATTGGCAATATTAATACTAGTTAATTTATGGCAATATTAATACTAGTAATAAATCTCGCCCATTTAATACACGGGTTTTACGCCTATATAAAGAGGTCATCCCCATTTCATTCTCCTCACACCTTAACACTTTTCTCTCTCTCTACTGCTCCATTTCCCGGTAAAGCTCGAACCAGAGTTTCGACTTGAACAAAGGTCAGGCTTTTTAGAACCGGGGAGAAGACAGCTATCTGATAGCAAACTCCAGTCAATCCGAGAATCGTTGGAGAAGCGCCGACATGATGGAATAGTGAAGCAACTCCGACGGACTGGAGCTGCCATATTTCGGCCAAGCTGAAATCAGCCATTTCAAGCCCTCCTCAAGCCAAACCAAGCCCTCTCAACACTTCCTCAGCCTTTCCACGGCCGAATTAGGACCGAAAGGTAAGCCAATTCGGCTCCCCTTTACAATTTTCGATCGGTGCTAGAGAGAGAGTTAACCAAATTTCAATGATCAAATTCTAATCTAATTCTGTATCAATTGATGTAATTCTTGATTCTAGGATGAACCTCAGGATGAGACCTATCTGCTCAGATTGAAAGCTCGGACTGTCGTGCCTTCACTAGTGAGTAATCGAAGCTTTCTCTCTCTACAGTCTATTTTCCAACGAAGCTCCGTTTGAGCTCATTCCGGCGATAAAATCTGCGATTCAAAGTTTCTTAGAATCGTATGAACATGTAGGAACTCAATTTCAAATCCAATTTCGATAATTAGAAGTGTTTGATTGGTCAATTTGATTAAATCAAATTCGGTAGTGTTGAAGAGATGAAATTGTGGGAAATTTTGGGGATTTTCGAAATTCAAAGGGCCAAAATACAATTTTATGAAATTGAGGGTCAATTGGGCATAAAAATAATGTTAGAGGACCAATTGAGAAATTTTGGAATTTTTGGGGCAAAACTTACCATTTTTGTAAAAGAAGGGCAAAATGGTAATTTTGGAAAAATTGGGGGACCAAATTAGAAATTTGAGAAATTAAATCCCTTTTTGGTAAAATTGAATAAATTGAGGTCCCAGGATAAATTTTAAAAGTTACGGGACTAAATTTGAGGAAAAACTAATATTAGGGACTTAAAGTTAAAGAGAAATAACTTTAGGGACCTAATTGCAAATAACTAAAAGTTTGGGTTTTCTCATTTATTGGAAATGAATGAAGGCTGTTATGCCGAGTAATAATGAACAAGGTTGTTCATATCGTGTAGGAACACGAAGTACCGGGAACGCCAGCAAAGACAAGCTCGTGTGAATACCAAGAACCGGTCTAGTGGAATTCACGACATTAACGAGTGAGTGGGTTTACTAACATCATACCCGGTTGGGATGATGAGCACAAATTCAAGATAAAAACCACTTACTGGTTGTGGGCGGAAATTTTATATCATACCCGATAGGGGGTGATAAGTAACTCGGTATAAAAACCCACTATTTAGTAGTATTTTAATCATCACCACTTAGAGAAAGTGATGTGAAAATTATGTGGAAAAACTACTTACCAGTTATAAGTAGATCATACCCGGCTGGTATGATGAGACTTCCTCGAAGGAAGTTGAAAACCCATTCATCGGTTATAAACGGAGATGTCCTTATGCCAGTTGGTATAATGGACAGTAAAAACCTATTTTTTCGGAAGTGTTCTCCACTGACTGTGTGCCAATGCTTAAACTATTTGGGAGACCTTCTTGACGGGAGCTCGAATAGCTCTTATAGGCCGGGGGCCTCGGTTTTGGAACTTGAGGGCTAAAATGCCCAGATTTTTGAAAATCTCGTACAGTGGGCCCAAGGCCAGTTGGCACAAACAGGAGCTCATAAATGAACATGATATATGTGCCATAAAACTTAATAAAGTGAATTGTTTGGCCATGGTACCAAGATAGGACCGACATGCTCAATCAACTAGCAGTAGTGCGACATGACAGGTCGACGGACCAGTTAAGACAAACAACTGCGGGTTGAGTTGAGAGTCGGGGCCATTGGACCAGTGGCACCACATATTACATGTCTTGATAAGAAAACATTGTTTGTGCATGCACTATGAGTATGGGATCATCAAGACGCCCATGAGGGGTAGTGATGTGTCCTAAGGGCCCTGGACGGCCCAGTAAGTATAAGGGCAGATCGTCGTTCCAGGTGTCTGTGCGAAATCTGGAGTAGCACCAAGCGCATGAGATCGGGGTGGGGACAGGATTAGGTCTCTGTCCTCATACGGACACGAATAAGTTATTTTGGGATTGTGGGTCGGATGTCGCGTACATCCACTCATTCCCAGGGTAGAAGTGGTTGTACTTCTATCCAGGTGGTAGAAAAAGTCGCTCCGAAGCCACTAGCAGGTTCAGTAGTGATACTGACTTGCGAATGTGTGTAACCTTCATGATGAAGGATGTGTGTTGGGTGATGACACACCGGTAACTAAGAAATAATGAAAAAACCCAAATTTTTAAATGAAGGGATTTTTTAAAAGAAAGGAGTCTGGCACACTCCATATAAATATTTTTCTTAAAAGTTAAAAGTAGGCCTTTGAAAACCCATTCACTAAGTAGTCGTACTCACCCCCTCCTTTATATCCCTTTCAGGAAATCCCAGAAAGCCTCCCCTTAAAAACCGTCAACTAAGATGCCTGTAAGACAGGTATGTAAAGTTTTAAATTTCATGCAGTTTTGATTATGCTATTCCAGGAAAAAGGTGCAGGTTAAAGGACGCCTTACTCTTTACGGTTTACAATAAGGGGAAACCCTTTAATAAACCGGGAGAGTGGCGGGTTGATCACTGGGATCCGACCAAACCGGGGTCGGGGCGTGACAGGTAATTTGAGCGAACTATCCAAACCTTGGAATACATGTTTTGTGCTTGTCCTTTGAATTTTGGCAAAATATGGGAAGACTACTTATGCCTAATGGAGTTTGTTTACAACAACTATCTAATTTACACATGGCCCCATATAAAGCCTCGTATGGGAGGAAATGTAGAACATTGTTATATTGGGATAAAGTGAGAGAACGCAAGATGGAGTGATTGGAACTCATAGAGGATGTTTTCGAGAAAATAAGGACAATATGAGATCAACTTAAAACTACACAGAACCGACAAAAGAGTTATAATGATAACCGATGTCAGTAATTAAATTTTGAGGTGGAGGATCAGGTATTTTCAAAAGTATCCTCGTTGAAGAGAGTACTCTGATTCCAGTATAAAGGCAAATTAAATTATAGATACATTGGACTCTACTCTATTACTTAGAGAGTTGGACCAATTGCATACAAGCTAATGTTATTGCTAGAACTGGATATGATCTACAATGTGTTCCATGTGTCCAAGCTGAGGAAATACGAGTCACATCTAAGACACATATTAGATCAACCTCCTCTAGAGCTAGAAGAAACTCTAACATACCAGGTAGAACTCGTACGCATTCTGGACCGATAAGAGAAAAATCTTCAAATGAAGAAGATTAATATGGTAAATGTCTTATGGAGTAGTAATGAGTAAGAAATTTGGGAACCTGAAACAACTATGAGAGAGAAGTATCCAAACTTATTATGATATTATTTGTTTTACTTGGATATAGTCATAACTTTTCTATTTCAACTAAATCAATGCATTATTTAGTTTTAATAACAAAACTCCTAAAAAAGGGAAGTAGCTATAACACCAAAAACTTTGAACCATAAATTAAACTAAACTAAATTCGGAACTAAAGTAAAACAAAGAAGGAAAAATACAAACTAGTATTTGAAATCGAACCGAATTTAGGGAATATCTCAAAACCAAGACATAAGGGAATGACAACGGTCATTAAATACCCTTAAGGAACATCTGGTGATCAAAAATCAAGGATCATGAATTTTTTTTAAGAAAAATCGGTTCATACTGGGTTTGAACCTACCTGAGTCACAAAACCCCCTAATTTTTAAAGATTGCTAAACAAATCGGAATTTAGTGATTCTTGAGTCTATTCAATGAGAAATTAAAAAAAATAAATTTTAGAAATTTTTATTGGGCCAAGAATCGGCCAATTGGAGGTGAATTGATTAAAAAATGGCCAAACCGACTGAAAAAGTCATTGGAAACCAGTTCAGAATAGTGATGAACCTGCTCCGCCACGTGCCTCATGTGCATCGTCCCCTCTGCTTAACTGAACAACCCAGACATGATTTCAACCCGAATTTTGCTCCAGTTGTATTCCAAAATCTACTGCAAACTAATTAATTTATTCAAAGATCCACAAGTTATGGAATGATGAAACGGGACTATTATTAGATAGCCAATTAAGTGTAGTTTATGGTTATATAAAGCTTGGATATCACTGGGTCAACTAATGATTAGGATTCTCTCTAAAACACATACTTCTATTTTTTGATGATTGAACTTGCATAGAGCACCACTTCCTCTCTTAACCATAAAAATTAGTGATTTAGGTGTCACTAGAAAGCTAATTAAATCAGTTTTTTAATACCACCTCTCTTGGCCACATACCTTAACTCTACCATTATTGGTGTGATCAAACAATACTTGACCCTCCATTTTAGCCTAGTTGAATCAACTTTCCAACGCCACCTCTCATAGAAATACTGTTGGACGAACAAGTCTCGATTACTAAATTGAGTATGATTGAACCGATGCAATCTATGCTCTCCATTTTTTGATCTCATAATATAGATGTTTAGAAAATATTTTCTTATAAACCTAGAAAAGTGAAATGAAATATTTTATCGAAAAATATCATAAAAAGTTTTGAAGGACAACCAAATTCAGTGAAGAAAACTAGTTGATCTAGAGAAGTGATAGAGTAGGAGAAAACACATATATTATTGAACAAATAAAGGTGGCCAAAATAAAGTTGGAGGAGATACCATCGGAGCATATGCTTGTTATTTAGAGTTGTGTTACAAGAAAATTGTTTAGTTTACCCAAAAGAGTTCAACCCATTTTGTAAGATGTACTATCATGTCCCACCGGTGGACTGACCTATTTGAAGAAGGGTTGAAATCTCAAAAGAAAAGAAAAGGTACATGGAGAAAGAAAAAATTCATCTAGAGAGTAGCACAAGAAGATAAGGGCATGCCACGAAAGGAGAAATAATGTGGAGAGATATAAAACAAATCTGGTTGGGATAGTACTACTAGAGTTATAATAAAATACTAGTTAAGCGGGAGAAAATGTCGAGCTAGAGAAAATAGATATATTGTCAAACAAAGCGAGATGGCGAAAATAAAATTGAAGAACATATCATCCAAGTAGAGTCTTGATTTTTGAAGTTGTGCCATAAGAAAATTATTGAGTTTGTACAAAGAAATTCGACTCAAATTGTAACTTCGGGCAAAGGAATTCGACTTAGATTGTAAGGTGGATTGACCTATGCAATAGAAAATTTGTTTGCTAATTGTGATAACTTAATGTGCAGTTGTACTAGAGATAAGAAGAGATTGTTGAATTATTTGATTAACCTAGACTGCAGAGAAAATAAAGTGAATTGTATTGAATTGATAGGTGTTGTTAAGTTAACCTATACTTCTATTAGGGATGAAAAAAAATAATGAAAGATAGATGCCTAAGGTATAAAACTAAACCACAAAAAATTTCTCTATTGATAACTAAATAAATTAAATAGTCACACATATTTATAAGTGTAAAATAACACAATAATATAAGTAAACAATATTATAATATAATATTAAATAATATTATTATATAAATATTATTATATAAATATTATTATATAAATATTATTATATAAATATTATTATATAAATATTATAACTATATAAAATAGTATAATAACATTTTAACAATTATAATGCACACAAACATTTCCCTACTTTGACACACTTGATGGCATGAGAAACCCAAGGATAAACTTGTATAATAATCTGACTTTTGCTACATGTGCCTGTTTCAAGGCTCAGATTTGAGAAACCATAGTAAAACCAGAGATTAACCAAAATAGCGGAGAACATATATAGAGTTTCCTGTCTAATGTTCACAAGGATATAGATTACAATTCCTATCATTAATCAGCTTCATGTCAGGATTTGACTGGTTGCAGGAATTGAGCACTATTTCCCTTGATACATACATTGACTAATCTGAAACATGCATTATTATTGACTAATGACCACAGTGGATTGACAGGCGCATATATGGACAAACTGAAAGACCATCGGATAATCACATTTTACCAGCAATCTCCACATGCTCATGTTGACAATGGCTCACCACCCACCATGTAAGATTTCCTGCAGAAGAAAAGAGTCAACTAAATTAGCACTTGATTACAGGCAGTGCAACTGACAATATCAGAACAAAGAAATGCAATAATTGCTATTTTGCTTTTTAAAAAAGAAAATAAAGAAAGAAGTAGATGTGTCTAGAATAGCTACTTCAATCTTTCACAGAGCCGAGCCAAAGCATCTGATCCAGTCCGGGATGCCACATCCTCAATTTGAGAGGCGTTGGACAAAGTAATCGAATCTGCGAGCCTAAACTCACACAGTTCCTTCAGAGAGCAAGCATCAGTCAGGACAGCCGAATGACCACCACCAGCAGCCAATTTCCGAACTTCTCCAACATACCTGTGAGTAAAATAAAAGCAGACTCATTACAACTTTAGAATACGCATGATTACATATATCTGATTGATGAGGTGGGCAACATGGTTGTTGTACCAGTCCACTGGAGATGGGTACCAGGCATATTGAGACTTCTCATTGGCTGCTTGCCCGTAGCTGTTATAGCCCCACCCGTGAATCCTACCATCATTTGTGCAAATAAGGGTGTGGGAGTGTCCGCAGGCAACAAGTTTCACTCCTTTAGGTATGACCAATGCTGGGATATTCTTAAGGAATGGGTCTGACTCGCTGGGAATGCATGAGAAGAAACCATTCTGGGGCCCAAGTCCCAACTGTCCAACCTGCCCACCTCCCCAGGCATAAAGAGCACCAAGCTCAGTCACAGCACAGGTATGAACGCCACCACAAGAAATATCTTGTATGATAATCCCATCGAGGGCAGCTACTCGTCTTGGCAAAAGCTCCTTGTCCCCATACTGAAGTGAGCAGTGCCCTAGTTGCCCCATGCTTCCTAAACCCCATGTATAGCTGCAAGGAAGTAACAGATTGATGATAATCAATTTTTTCCATGATTAAAAATCAGAACAATGAGTCAATGTGTTTTCTGCCTTTCCTGGAAACTTGAAGCATAAAAGGTTCTTATTTTCAAAGGAGTAATTTTCTATAAAAATAAAATATGTTGACTGAACTTCAGAGAAGTTTTCAAATTTCACCTTATCTGCCAAATTGTCTATTATCCTACCCTTTAGATGCATAAAAATGAATATAAAAAATGTGTTTCAAAAATCCAACCGGGAGAAAATATGAAATCTACACGGGAATAAAGACGCATCAAGAACAATCCAGTCATTGTATAGAAAAGCTCGGAGATGAGAAACTTGCACATAAGATGCCTCCAGTTTCCAGCATCATAGGTCTCCATACTGTACAGGACATTCCCGTGAGAAGGGATCTTTCCTGAATCATCGCATTTAAATTGTGCCCGCGAGTTATCATGGTTTAAATAGTAGAACTTGTCTATCCCTGTGAAGTTCACTTCTTGAATCACTTACACCTCTCCTTTATCAGATATGGCTGCCGTATGGTACTCTCCACATGAGACACGTATAATCTTCACGAGCTCAGGGGCTTCATCAAGAAACTTTGCATATCCATTAATCACACAGCCCCCCTGAAGTCCTTCACATGTGAAACCCCTTCCAAGCTGACCATACTCATTGTAGCCTAATTTATCAGAAAATCTAAATTCAGTAATTTAGATGTTTACTACCATATTTCATGAGTTGTGTATCATCATAAGTAAAAGTGATGCATATGGAAAAATCATTTTGACTTGCTATACACAGAATATAATTAAAAAAATCTGTTGATGCCCCAGATAATGAAAGCCTGCAATTACCCCATGCTTGAAGCAGGCCTTCTTCTGATAAAGCAACCACATGGACTGCTCCACAGGACACCTCACAGATTATCTACAACAGAAGAAACCCGTGAATTTTTTGGTGGTTTGATGAAATATAGACAGAAGCTGATAATATAATTTTTTTATCACAGTAATATCTTATGCCCGTTTGTGTCCCACAGCCAATTTATGCAAATTAGTCAGCAGAAGCACATACAGTGTCTGGAGTAAAGGCCCCCCAGAACAAACGAGGAAAATCCGACCCCTGAATGTACATAGGTAACAAAGGCATGTTAGATATAGAATATATGAGTGAAAAACATTTTTTAAGAGTAAAAGCATGATCCAAACAGACCTGATTCTGGCCCCAAACCCAGAGCCTCCTTGTTGGTATAGTTCCATCATTTTTACGAGGTTCTGCAATAGCAGCAGTACAATGTGCTCCACATGACACTGATTTCACAAATTCAGTCTCCAATTGCTTTACTTTCGTTGGGTGCTTTCTCCTTTCCTCTGTTCCATCTCCCAGTTGACCGAAATCATTAGCCCCTGTGGAAATATATATGCCCATTTATTCTACCACATCATACAACAGAATACTTGCAATCAATATCTTAGACTCACTGTAAGCCTCCTTACATTTGTTTCTAGACACCAACTGACAAAGTACTCCATTGATGAAGATGTTAGCAAATTTAAAATTGTTTATACTAAATTTATGTGTAGATATCAAACAAAACACTTATTTATATAAGAGTCGAGATGATAAGGTCCTTTGTTTTTCTACCTCCTACCTCCTCACACATCAGTTTTCAAACATCAAGACTTATAGAGAATAAGTTCTCAATCTTATTACTATTCATCTTTGTTAGGCTCTAGCTTATGGCCTATAATTCAAATCTCAACTATGTAATCCATTTATTTCTAACAAATGAGCAATGAGAAACAAAATTAAGTCAAAAGGGAAGAGACATAACCCCAAGTAAACAGAGACCCATCCGAGGCCACGGCAGCTGTGTGCTCACGCCCGCAAGCAATATCAAGCCACCGCGAATTCTGCCCTGCAGGGCAGCCGAAGAGATCCGGTGGCAGCTGCTTCGGGATCCTCAGCTGACATTCTTTCTCGTTCCTGCCAGTCTGCCCGCACTGGTTGTATCCCCAAACGTAAATCGCACTCTTCGTAGGAAGGCTCGCAGCTCTAGAGTCTCCGAGAAGATTATCAATATCCATGGACAGGGTGCTAGGCCTCTAACAGTTACGCGTAAAGGTTACGAACCAGAAGAAGATCATCAACCAGAAGAAGAACATCAACAAGTTACGAACCAGAAGAACACCTTCAACAAACAAATGAAAAATGTAAAGATGGAAACTAGTAAGGTGTCGTATCTTCGATATTTTCACCGATCAAAGGGCCGAAGTAGGGAAATGCAAATAATCGAGAACCGCATCTGGGGAAGGATCCAGTAACGCAATCTTGACCTCGTGAGCGAGATTCGGGAATAAATCAGATGCGATAGAAGTGCGTACCTTGTCCAGAAGACAGAGAGAGGAAGTGTTGATGATCTTCCAAGAAAAGTATGGATTTTGAGGAGAATTGCAGATGAGGACGCGGGAGAGGGAAGGAAAATGCGTGGCAGAGTTGGACGGCAGAGGAAAAGACGTTATTATTTGGTTATTGCCTCCCAGTGTTCACGGAAACGGGTCAGGTCGAATGGGACCGAGTTGACCTTCGGACCCAATATCTCTAGAATCTTCCATTCAAGAAAGCTTCCCCGCTGCAGCTGGCCAAAGAAGATAAAAGCAAGGGTGGCAAAAATGGATTGGTCATAAGATTGGCACCATCTAACCAGTAAAAAAATTGGAGCTTCAGCCAATATTTTATTGGTTTTAGTCTACCCAATTGGATAATTTTATTTAATATATTTGGACAGATAACTCGTCGGAGGAATTAGCTAATTTGTAATATTAGAATCTTAAATAAAATATAAATTTTGTAAAATTATGAGATATAATTTATTTTAATTAAGTGATAAATTGTCTTTATTATTTTAAAAAGGTTAAAGTAATTATGTGTTGTTTCAATCAAATTTTGAAGTATATTTAGAAGTTTATAAATAATTATATAAAAATAAATAACAAGTGAAATTTCACTCACGTCAACTTATCCACCTTTGTTGGTAAATAGTAAAAAGCATCATTTCATTATTACCTTTACAACATTTTTGTTAAATTATTACAAACATAATTGTGTACGTAAATAAAGTGTTTATAGTTTACTATAGTAGAGTTTGTTTCAGATTATATGGTAAATAAATATTATTTGGTTATTGGGATTGAAACTATCTCAACCCAATAAAATTATCAAAAACTACAAAATTAGTATAAATCTTGGAATACTATCAATTTACAGTAGGGTTGAATAAAAAGTAGTAAAGAGATGTTATACATAACTTGAAGTTTTTTTGTTAAACAAATTGATTGATTTCTTGTTTATGAGTGGGTTCCTTTCCATTTTATTCCTAAAACAAACAATAATCTATCAACTTCAGAACTCATTTCATTTATCACCTGCATATAATACCTTCAAGACGAACAAACAATATTATGGAGTGGAACTTGAATCATAGAAGCAATATACAAAATCCCTATAACGGTCAATGCTGAAAAAGGTTAGAAGTTTTAACATGTAAAGGGCAACATGCACAAACTAATATTGTTGATTGAATAAACGGTTTTTGAAGATTTTCCTCCCACACAGGTTCCATTCTTGGCACTTGTAAAATAAATATTGTATTTGACTAAAATAGAAAATAGGGCATAAAGATAATCAAGTGAAAAAATAGGTATCTTCTAACCTTTATTGATAGACTATAATAATGTATTCCATAATGTTTTTTAGTTGAAGAAGATATTATATGGTATAAAACAAGCTCCAAGAACTTGGTATCATTGCATTAAAGGTTATTTTCTTAAAAAATATTTATAGAAGTATTCCTATGAGCACACATTTAATTATTTAATTGTTTAATGGTTATGGTTAGTAATCATGTTGGCATACCTATAGTTTTCAATACTAAGGTGACTAGAGAAGGAAATGAAATTAAAATTGATTCTTTAAAGTACAAACAACTTGTTGGGTGTCTAATGTACTTAAATGCTATAAAACCTGATATTGCTTACTCTATCTTGCTGGTGAGTCGACATATAGAAGAACCAATTGAGGATCTCTACTTAGTTGCTAAATGAATTTTAAGATACTTGAAGGGTACTAAGACTCTTGGTATATTTTACCAGAGATATGAAGAAATTGAATTGATCAAATTCACAGATTGCGACTATGCGAGTGATGTGAATGATCGGAAGAGCACATCTGGATTTTGCTCCAATTTAGGATCGAGTGTGATTTTTTGGGCTTATAAGAAGCAACCTATGATTGTATTGTCTACTACAAATGTTAAATTTGTGGCAGCATCATATGCTATGCTGCTTGTTAGTGTGTATGATTCAGGAGAATTCTTTTATTCCTAAGAGAAGAATAACAAGATGGAAGTCCATTGTACTATGATAATTTATCTACAATCAAGCTATCAAAGAATCATATGTTACATGTAAGGAATAAACACATTGATGTATGGTTCCATTTTCTTATAGATTTGACTAAGGATAAAAGTTTAGAACTCCTAGAATGTGAATCAAAGGAGGAGGTTGTAGATATCTTTTCTAAAGTTGTAAAAAGAGAAGTCTTTGACTACAAAAGTAAGTTGGGCATGGTGACTAAAGAATTTGTAAACTCAAGTATGTTATCTTGAGTTTAGGGGAAGGGATGTTGACAAATTGTTACAAATACAATTGAGTTTGTAAATAGAGTGTCTACATGTTACTATAATAGAAATTGTTTCAAATTGTATGGATGAATAGAAACTATTCGGTTATTGGAGTTTAAACTATCTTAACCGAACAAACATATTAAGAACTACACACTTAGTGTAAAGCTTAGCATGTTATCAATGTGCAAGAGACATAGATTTGAATAAAAAGTGAGAGAGAGAGATTTTGCATAATCTAAAGTCTTCTTTCTAGTTAAAAAGGTAGATTGTTTTCTTGTTTTTGAATCAACGTTCCTTCCCTTTCTACTCCTAAAATAAATAATGTTCCATCAACTTCAGAACTTACTCCATTTATCTCCTCCATGCAATACCTGTAAGATGAATAAGAATAGTCTGGAGTGGAACTCGAATTGCGGAAGTAATATACGAAATCCTTAAATCTAAATGCGTTTGATCGAGATTAGTTATTGCCGAAGAAGGCTAGAAGTTTTAACCTGTGAATGGCAATATGGACAAACCAATATCATTGATTGAATCAAGGTCTCTGAAGATTTTCCTCCTCAAGTGTCTCAGGTTCGATTCTTGGCACCTATAAAATGAACAGTGAAGGTTAACACAACAAACTTCATAACTTGGGTGCCTCCAACTTTATGATCTGTGCCCATAATTTGTGCGATATTCAATCCATACCAATTATCATAATTAATGACATCTAGCCTCACTTCATCGACTTTTTTTTTCACATTTGTAGTCATATGACCACCTATGCTCACCTAAGGGTTTTCACAATGGATCTACATGTCTCCTTCAATCCCAAAAGATGCTCAAGTAACATTATACCACAATAATCTCGTAGGAATGATACTTTCCTCAACAATATTTTATGTAATATTAAGTTCTTAAAAAATGTGAACACACAATCATGTAATTATTTACATAGAAAAGAAATAAAAAAGTGGGTAGTACTCATATGATTTCCTAATTTAATTATTTGAAGAAGTGGGGATCTAGTTGGATCAAAAGATTGTTCTTCCTCTCCTTCTATATATGTTATGTTTGGGTGGTAAGAAATGGAAAAAAAAAGTGTCATCTCCTCCCAAAAATGTTATCTTCTCAGGCATCAGGCATACAAGAATAAGTACTATCTCCTTAATTAATAACACTCATCTTCCTTCTCACATCTAACTCCCATAGGGCACTAAAGAGTGGGCACTCCTTCCCTTCCTTCTATTTTTTAAGTTGTGAAGTACTCTTTCTTCTTCTTCGTGACATTTAGATTAACAAACACACAAAAACTTAATATATCACAATTTCCTCCCACTTGCATCAATTGAATTCCTAGAACCTTCATACCCTCCATCCCATCATTTTTTGTCTATCCTTTATTTTTTAACTTATTGCATCAATAGGAAACCCTGGAGATTCTTGAACATAACCAATTATCTTCCTCCTCTCCTATGTTGGATTGTAGTTAGTATGTAACATTCATTTTCTTCTCTTATTTGTTAACCTAACTTTTGTTAATTAATGTGTCCTCAATCTTCTTCTCTTATTTGTTAACCTAACTTTGGTAAATTAATGTGACATATTGAGTAAATTTATCCATGTGACTAAAATATTATCTAAGATTTTATTTTCTTGTAATAAGATTTGGTAAGAAATAATTCATTAATTAAAAATAGATGATTTTTTCTTTAATTGAGAAATATTAACCCTCTAATTTGTTAAAAGTATCTCTTACAAATATGGAATCACAACACCTTACATAGTTGTGTTAGAATCAAATCATATATGTATTCTTTAATGTGTACTTAGAAGCTTACACCTCATGAAACTTCAATATGCATTGAGATATGGTTTCACTTCTTAAAATTAAGTCAATAAAGGTATAGATAATGAGTTAAAAGAATCAAAATAATGTAAATAAAGTTTATCAATTTCAAATTTTCCCATTTATTAGCTCATTCACCCCTTTCATCATCTATATAGTTTGAACTTTAGTTAGATTACATAAAGTGAGGTTTATCCTCCTCACCACTCTTCTCATGGAGGGGAGTTGCTCACTTAATCTCCCAATCACCTTTTTAAGTTATTGTCATTAATTTTTGACAAAATCACGTTAGTTTGTATAAAGATCCTTTTAAGGATTTTACCTTATCATGTGTAAAGGGTGGACGAGTCTTTGGTACTCAAATATGTAAGTTTGACACCCTCGAGACACATCAATTAATAAGTGGCAATCCATGTTCAATCCTATTTTCAAATTCAAAATTTATTTTATCATGCCCTAATTCAAAAATTAAGATTGAGTTTGGATGATAACCTGTTAAACTCTCAGTAAAATGGTGATGCATCATAAGTGTACAATACTTTAACTTAATCAATACCATATAGAATCCAACAACAATAAATAACTTCAATTTAAAAAGATGTACTGTAATTTACTTATGAAACACCTAAGTCATTTCTTAAAAAATAATTTTTATAAAATGTTAACTCATAAAACTATATTAATATAATATGCTACTTATAATACTACCTCAAAATATTTAATGGATGTTTGTAGGTTGTATTTGAGAAAAATAATACATTGATATGTGTTAGATTGCTTTCATTATGTTTGATGTTAAGTACCACTTTAAGAGTATTAGTTATCTTGAAAAATATTGGCTCACATGGAAAGAGTAATATACCAAATGACCAATGAATGAGTGCAATGTTATTTAGTGCTAACTTAATATTTGTCAAATTTAAAATTTGAAATAATTAATAAATATAAAGATACTTAAAGTATTTAAAAACTTGAATTTATTAGGTAAGATAAAATAATTTATGACATAAAAAATATCTTTTACAAACATTTCTTCTAAAACTAAACATGGTTTTTTAGGTAGAGTTTTCCAAAAATATATATTTTACAAACATTTTAATAAATATTTTTTTCGAACATGTTCTTGACTTTTAAATCACAAAATATTTATTTACTTTCTTGTAATGAAAACTAATTCACTTTCGATACCTCCATCAATAACGAGTAATCTTATTATTTTTTAAACTCATTTTACACTATGATACATAATATATCATTATTAAATGTGAATGAGTAATCTTATTATTTTTTAAACTCATTTCACACTAGGATACATAACATATTATTATTAAATTTCTTAGAATCCATTTTTCACATTTTCATAAATCTTGATCCATTTTTCGCATACCTCACCTCGATGGTCATTTCCTTCTTCTCATCTACACATAAATGGGTATAATATTCAATACCTTAAGTATGCACCAGATAACTATCTTCATAAATTATAAGTCACCATCAATATATTTGAGTTATATAATTAATACACAGGAAACCCAACAATTCATAAACGATCCACAATCTCAATGGATTAGAGTTGTGTAGCTTGCATATAATTTGAAAGAACATGTATTAAAATTTATCTTTTCTCTTTTTATTTTTCGCTTACAAATATAAATTCACATTAATAACTTTCAAACTTTTCATACAATTATTTGCATATGAATTACACAAAAAGAGACAAATTGAGAAAAATAGGTAGTATCTTTTAAAAAGGACTCCAACCAAATATAATTAAACTCAATTTGTTAAATGATTCTCCGGTGAATGTCTTGTCTCTTTTCTAAGTTGTACAATCTAACCCATAATTCAACATGTACAATAATTTATACCATTATAAGTTATGTGAATACATACAATTTATAGAGAAACATATCTAAAATTTATAAGTTTTTTAGGGTGATTTGATCCTTAAATTCTTAAAATTATAAATAAATTCCCTAAATTCTTAATTTTTTAATCCTCACAACCCTTATTTTTTAAAATAGTTCTTAATTCCTATATTTTTTTAGTTTGAACCCCAAACTATTAACTTTTTTTTCAATTTAGTCATACATTCTTCTTACTTGCAATGTCATCCCCAAATCTTATATTTTCACAATTACGACCCTATTATTCAAATTATGGAACTTGTCACTCAACTTTTCAATTTTGGCATACATTATTTTTTCAAATGATTCAAATTAATAACTAACTTTAGAAATACCGCTCACATTAATGGATTCCCATCTTCTCAAGCTTCAATTCATCAATTACATCCGCCATTCCTTATTTTACAAATTTCTAAGACATCCTTTGTAATTTTACAGAATAAACATGATAATGACGACATAGAAGTAGAAAGCTTATTGTAGATGGTGATGAGAGGATAATGGAGCTTGGGAAAGATCGATACATTCATATTGGTGCTTTATGGATTGGAAAGTCTCTTATTAGGGCGACCTCTTCACGGGAAAAACTCGATTACATTATTAATCAAAACATGGTCTAAAATAGTGCAAGATTTAAGGAGTGTTGTGTATGGTAATAGACTTTATTGCGAGCTTGATCAAGAACTCTTGATAGTGAAAGATTTAAAGGGAGAAAATCATTGATTTTAGAGTAGCACAACTCATCGCTCATTCATCCTTTTATGGACTTAATGGCAAAATAATAGAGTACAACTAATGTGAATCCAATTGACCAGGTTACAAATTCGTTTATTATGAATATAAATATTTTGATATGAAATAAGTTGAATGATCATTTCAGCTTGCAAAATGATCCAAAATACTAAAAGCTTCAAATAAGCATTCCATGAGATAATCTTGTAGAATATTGAAGGACAATATCATATAAATGAGGCATTAAGTCAAAATTCAAAACATTTACGGAAATATTTAGTAAATATAATATTATCTTGGATATTTCTATAAATTTACAATAAATGGTTGATTTAGCAACTATAATATACTATTTCCTTTCTTAGAATATTATTGGCAACTATATATGCCAATAAAAGACTAATTTTTTTACTCTTGTAATACCCACTTTTGATTCAATATATCTGTGAGACTTTATGTCTTATATCACTCGATTTTACAATAATAGGTACTTTCACCAAAGTAATACCAACACGACTAAGATTTAGAATAAAAAAACACTTATAAAATTTAAGAGAAATTAAAACTTTATTTAAATACACAGGTGCATGGAAGCTATGGTTGGATAGACACATAAGAATTCCCCCACTAACTTCCAAAATTCACCCTTGGGGAATTAATTCATCTTGAACGCCATAAACTATAATTTGATGTATGTAAGCTATGATTGGATAGACACATAAGTATGGAATCCAACCATATAAAGCTTGAATTTTTCCCATCTGTTTTGGGATTGAAATTCGCTCTAAAATCCGAAAAACTCAAGTTTCTAGTGAGAGAGCTTACAGAGAGAACTACTCCTATGTCCGATCACCAACCTTGGAGTTCTTGGTGTCCCTGGAAAGCTGAAACCACCAGCTTTCCAACTCCACCACTCTTGACCATTGACGACCACTCTATCGGTGCCAACGAGATCAAACAATACCAAAACTTCTCTAGTAAGAAATGGAGCAAATGCTTTAAGGGCCATTTCTAGTAGCCCCAACAACTAATAAGGCCATGAAAAATTTAGGAGACTCCTTGAAGTCTCCAAGTTCCAATGCCACTACTTACACATTTTGGGTATGTCATGCCCCAACCGGTTTGGTCAGATCCCCGTGAGCAACCCGCCGCTCTTCTGGTTTATTAAGAGTTCCCCCCTTCTAAACCGTGAGTAGTAAGGCGTCCTTTGTACCTGTACCTTTCCTGGAATAGCATTAATCAAAACTAAAATAAATTAAATTTACATACCTATCATGCATGTTAAGTTAGTGGGATGTTTGTAGGTGGGTTTTTCCCTCAGTTACCTAAAAAGGGGTAAAGGGAGGTGGTGAGTTCAACAACTCAGCGAATGGGTGTTTGAGACATGAGTTTCTGAAAAATATTTTTAATTGAAGTGTGCCAGACTCCTTATTTAAAAATCCTTTCTTCCTTAATTTCTCGGTTTTCAAAACCATTACTCATCACTTACAATAGTCGATGTGTTTAACACTCAACACACGCCCTTCATCATGAAGGGATCAAACATTCGTTGGGCAGCCCGCCCACTACATCCACTTGTGGCATCAGAGTAACTTAAAAAACCACCTAGATAGAAGGTCGTCTACTTCTACCCTGAGAATGAGTGGATGTAAGCGACATCTGACCCTCAAACTCGTAAAGAAACTCTATGTCCATATGAGGATAGAGACCTAATCCCGACCCTACCTCGGTCTCATGTGCATGAAGTTAGGTCGAGCTTCCCTGACTGTTGGCACAAAAAATTGCCCTTATCTTTATCATGTCGTCTAATAGTCCATAGAAAACACCACTACCCCCTCTTGGGCGTCTTGATGGTCTCGAACCTCAGTGCATGCACAAAACAATAATTTTCCACATAAGCCATTTAATCTTTGGTGCTATTGGTCCAACGGCCTCGACCCTTAACTCGACCTGCAGCTGTTTGTCTCGACTGGTTTGTCGACATGTCTTGTCGCATTGCCGCCAATCCATCAAGTACGTTGATCCTGTCTTGGTACCATGGCCAAATTACATCATTCATTAAAGTTTTCATGGCTTAACATCATGTTTGTTTACGAGCTCCTACTCGTGTCAGCTGGCCTTGGGCCCACTATACGAGATTTTCAAAATCGGGCATTTTAGCCTCTAAGTTTCAAAACCGAGGCCTCCGGCCTATCTGAGCTATTCGAGATCCCGTCAAAAAGGTATCCCAAAATGTTTAAGCATTGGCACACAGTCAGGGGATAGCACTTCTGATAAAAAATAACTTTTCATCTATCCATCACACCAACTAGGTGTGAGGACATCTCCGTTAATTGATAAGCGGGTTTTCTACTTCCTTCTAGGAAGTTCATCATACCAACCGGGTATGATCTACTTACAACTGGTAAGTAGTTTTTCCATGTGTTTTCTCACATCACCCACATCCATGTGTGATGTTAAAGTGTCACTTAGTAGTGGTTTTTCATTCCGTGGTACTCATCATCCCAACTAGGTATAATATGAAAATTCCCACTCACTCGATAGTGTAGTGAATTCCTCTTATGTGGCTCTTTGCTTCAACGTGAGCTTATCTTTGTTGGCGTTTCCGGTATTTCATGTTCCTACATGATATGAACATCCTTGTTCATTTACATTTGGCCTAATTGCCTTTATTCATCACGAATGAATAAAATGCCCAAACTTTTGATTATTTGCATTCAGGTTCCTAAAGTTATTTTTCTTTAACTTTAGGTCCCTAATGCCATTTTTCTACAAAATTGAGTCCCAAAACTTCTAAAATTTACTTTAGGACATCAATTTATTCAAAATCACAAAGGGGTTCAAGTTTCCCAAATTCCCAATTTGATCTCCAAATTTTCAAAAATTACCATTTTGCCCCTACTTTACAAATAATTCTAAAAATTGATCAATTGGTCCTCCAACTTCATTTCCATGGTCAATTGGCCCTCAATTTTGGGAAATTGTACTTTAGTCCCTCGAATTTTCAAAATACCCAATTTTGCC
Source organism: Trapa bicornis (assembly GCA_030064425.1). Classification (NCBI taxonomy): domain Eukaryota; kingdom Viridiplantae; phylum Streptophyta; class Magnoliopsida; order Myrtales; family Lythraceae; genus Trapa; species Trapa bicornis. The sequence continues at coordinate 11,737,179 of CM057746.1, forward strand.
CAATTTCTTCCTTTCAAACTGGCCAAATATGATTTAATCAAATTGACTGTTCAATCAAGATTAATTGTTGAAATTGGAGGTAAAATTGAGTTCCTACACTTCCGCACGATTCAATGAAACTTTGAATCGCATCATTTGGACCCAAAACGAAGCTTCATTAAAAAACTAGACTTAGAGAGAGAGAGCTTCGAAAGCTTACCGTTAGGGGTGCGACAATCTGAGCTTTCGATCTGGACAGATAGCTCTCATCCTAAGGTTTCTCCTAGCATCAAGAATCACATTAATTCATGATGAATTGATGGAGAATTTGGTCAACGAAGTTTCGCCAGTTCTCTCTCTAACACTAATCAAAATTTATTGAGGGTAGACAAATTGGCTTACCTTTCATCTCTAATTCAATCGTATGAGAGTTGTGGAAGTGTTGGGAGAGCTTGGTTTGGCCTAAGAAGGGCTCAAATTAGCCATTTTTAGCTTGGCCAAAATAGGGTAGCTTCGGTTCGCCGGAGCTGTTTCGCTATTCGACATGCCGACATTTCTCCCACGATCCTTGGAGCAAATGGAGACCACCGTTGGATAGCTGAATTCTCCCCGAATCTGAAGAACCCGACCCTGCCTTATTTGGCTTAGACAAATGCCCAAGTCGAAGCTCTGGTTCGAGCTTCACCAAAAATTAGAGCAGTGGGGAGAGAGAGGAGTTTTCATGTGTGAGGAGGATGAATGAGGAGGATCTTTTTATATAGGAAGCTCGATGACTTCTTGGCCGTCCGATTTGCGCCTTTATGGCGATCATTCATTGCCTAAAATTCATGGCTGGAGACTGTTCATCTTCATGGCACTGCTCGATTTTCTGGCGAGTGAATAGTGCTATCATTTGAAGGAAGAAGACAACACTGTTCCGAACTGGACCGTACCAGTCCAAACAGGGTTCAATGCCTAAACCAGTCAGTTTAGGCCTTTTCAAAATTAAAAATTTGTAAATTCATCTAAATTCATTCTATATCCAATGGTGGCATCAATTCTCAAATTTGAAATTTCTAAGCCAATTTAGAAACTGGTTCAATAGTGGTTCAAACTAATTCAAACCAGTTCAATTTGGTTCGGGTCCAGTTCACCTGAACCGGTTTGGTTTTCATGTCTAATAGATCCTAAAGTCCTTTCTCATGATGTTTGTGACTCTTTAGGTCACTCAGGATTTATAAATTTCCCAGTTTGCTCTTTCTCTCTCGGTTTCGATTTATAAATTAACTCGGTTTTCTCTTTGGAAATGGTCGGTTCTTTTCTTGGTTTTCTTATTATCATAGGATGGGGTTTATAGGGTAAGTGTAGAGGCATAATTAAATTGTTGAATTTGGATATTCTTCATAAATAACAAAGTATGGCAATATGAGAAATAAGGACATAAAAGTGCTCTAAGGTTTATTGGGTGCTAAAATGTGACTCGAGAAAACTTGGGGACCCAAATGATTGGCTTAGGAAAGTCTATGGTCCAAAGAAGGAATGATTTAAGATATAAAGGGCAAAATGATACTTTTGCCCTTGTTAAGGACCAAATGGTAAATTTTGGAAAGTAATGCCACTAAGTGGTAAATAATGGAAATATGAACACTTAGGTAAGTGTAACTCAAGTTTATGTTCATAAGCCTTACGGGAGATCCTTAAAAAGGTTAATAAGGGGACGATTCCTCAACTAGTATGTTGAGTAAACCGGGCACGTGGGGCGAAACTGTGAGTTCTTAAGAGAATAACATAGAATCATTTAATGGTACTATAATGCTTGAAACAGATTTCCTTGTTTGCTAAACATTGTTGAAGAAACAGGAAGTCACTTGAGCAGGGATATGAAACTCTTCTAGAATGAACAAGTTTTGGAATTCACAGTGAATGAGTGTATTGATGGCACATTCTATTGGACAGGTCGACACACTTGTTATTTAAAATGATTTGCTTAAAATTAGGGTTAAAGCTTTATTTTAAAATGGATAGAAGAAGTGTAAAATGACTAAGTGCATGTCTATTAAAGAAAATGTTCCTTTAAAGGCTAAGGAGTTAGGAAAGGCTATAAGACTGACATATTGGGTTTTTTGAGGTTTGATAGAACCATGTATTGGAGCATTGTGCCCATCTTGCTTGATTTGGAAGTGTTGGTCGTGTCACGCCCTGACCCGGTTTGGTCGATTCCTCGTGAGCAACCCGCCACTCTCCCAGTTTATTTAGGGTTTCCCCTTCTTTAAACTGAGAGGAGTAAGGCATCTTTTAAACTTGTACCTTTCCTAGAATAACATTAATCAAAACTACTTAAAATTTAAACTTACATTCCTGTCTTGCAGATTTAGCTAGCTGAAGGTCCTTAGGTAGGTTTTTCCCTCGGTTACCTAAAAAAGGGGTAAAGGGAGGGGGATGAGTTTGACAACTCAATGAATAGGTGTTTAAAACATGAGTTTCTAATAGTGTGAATTGGAGTATGCCAGACTCCTTATTTTCTTTAAAAATATTCTTTTCTCAAGTTCTGATTTTCAAAACCTTTTTCCAAGGTTTACCAATTCTTTTCTAAGGGTTTTCAAATCATTTCCAAGGTTTTCTTAACCTTTTTCCCATTTCCATATTTAGGCGTGTTTCACAAACAACACACGCCCTTTATCAGGAAGGGATCACACACATTCGCTAGATGCAGTTACGCCGACGTCACCCACTTGTGGATCAGAGCATCTTTACCATCCACCCTGATAGAAATTTCTAACTTCTACTCGAAGTCTGAGTGAACGTCTCTGATGTCATACCTCAGACCCAAAATACTTCGTGTCCATATGGGAACAAAGACCTCATCCCAACCCCACCACGGTCTCATGCGCATGAAGCTATATCGAGCTTCCCTGATTGTTGGCACAACAAACTACCCTTATCTCCACCATGTCGCTGAGTAGCTCCTAGGACACATCACTACCCATCTTGAGCGTCTTGATTGTCCCGAACCTCAAGTGAATGCACAAAACAATAATTTTCCTCATAAACCTTTTAATCTTTGGTGCCATTGGTCCAACGACCCTGACCCTCAACTCGACCTGTAGTTATTTGTCTCAACTGGTCCATCGACCTGTCTTGTCGCACTACCGCTAGTCCATTGGGTATGTTGGTCCTATCGTGGTACCATGGCCAAATCACATCATTCATTAAAGTTTTCATGGCTTAACATCATGTTTGTTTATGAGCTCCTAAACATGCCAACTGGCCTTGGGCCCACTCTACGAGATTTTCAAAATTAGAAATTTTAGTCTCCAAGTTCCAAAACCGAGGCTTCCGGCCTATTTGAGCTATTCAAGCTCCCGTCAAGAAGGTCTCCCAAAATGTTTAAGTAGTGGCACATATTCAGGGGAGAGCACTTCTGACAAAAAAAATAACTTTTCATCTATCCATCACACCAACCGGGTGTGAGGACATCTCTACTCATAATCGATAAGCGGGTTTTCTACTTCCTTCTAGGAAGTTCATCATAATCAGGTATTATCTACTTACAATCGATAAGTAGTTTTTCCGCGTGTTTTCTCACATCATCCCATCCAGGTGTGATGTTTAAAATTCCAATTAGTAGTGGTTTATCATTCCGAGGTACTCATCATCCCAACCGGGTATGATGTGAAAATTCCCACTTACCCAATAGTGCAGTGAATTCCTCTTAATTGGCTCTTTACCTCCACGCGAGCTTGTCTTTGATGGCATTCCTGGTAATTCATGTTCCTACATGATATGAACATCCTTGTTCATTTACATTTGGCCTAATAGCCTCCATTCATTACGAATGAATCAAATGCCCAAACTTTTAGTTATTTGCATTTAGGTCCCTAAAGTTCTTTTTCTTTAACTTTAGGTCCCTCATGCCAATTTTCCCCCAAATTGAGTCCCAAAACTTCAAAAAATGTTCTTTGGGATCTCAATTTATTCCAAATCACAAAAAGGGGTTCAAGTTTTCCAAATTCCTAATTTGGTCCCCAACTTTTCAAAAATTACCATTTTGCCTATACTTAAAAAATGGTAATTTTGACCCCAATAATTCAAAAAATTGACCAATTAGTCCTCTAACATCTTTTTCATGGCCAATTGGCCTCAATTTTGGGAAAAAGCACTTTAGTCTCTCGAATTTTTAAAATCCCCAATTTCAACCAGAATTTTCCCCCAATTTCCCTCTTTCAAACCGACCGAATTTGATTTCATCAAATTGAGCGATCAATCGAGGTTAATTTTGAAATTGAATGTAAAATTGAGTTCCTACACTTCCACGTGATTCAATGGAACTTTGAATCACATCATTTGGATCCAAATTGAGCTAAAATGGAGTTTCGTTTGAAAATTGGACTCAGGGAGAGAAAGCTTTGAAAGCTTACTGTTAGGGGTGTGACAGTCTGAGCTTTCAATTTGGACAGATAGTTCTTTTTCTGAGGTTTTTCCTAGGGTCAAGAATCACATTAATTCATGCCGAATTGAGGGAGAATTTGGTCAGTGAAGTTTCGCCCATTCTTTCTCTACCACTAATTAGAAATTAAAGAGGGGAGCCAAATTGGCTTATTTTTCAGCTCTAATTCTATCGTATGAGGGTTGTGAAAGTGTTGGGAGAGCTTGGTTTGGCCTGACAAGGGCTTGAATTGGTCATTTTCAGCTCGGCCAAAATAGGGCAGCTTTGGTTCGCTGGAGCTGCTTCACTCTTCTATCACGTCAGCGTTTCTTCGACGATCCTTGTAGCAAATGGAGACTACCGTCGGGTAGAAAATTCTCCTCGAATCTAAAGAATTTGACCTCACCTTATTTGGTTCAAAAAAAATGCCCAAGTAAGATCTCTGGTTCAAGCTTCACCCAAAAAATGGAGCAGTAGGGAGAGAGAGAAGTTTTCAGGTGTGAGGAAGATAAATGAAGAGTAGCTTTTTATATAGGAAGCTTGGGGACTTCTTGGCCATCCAATTGGCACCTTTATGGCGATTATTCATTGCCTGAAACTCCCTGACCGGAGACTTTTCATCTTTACTGGTGCTGCTCAATTTTTCGACGAGTGAACAGTGCTGTCATCTTAAGGAAGAAGATGATACTGTTTTGAACAGACTGTACCAGCCCAAACCGGGTTCAATGACTAAACTGGCCAATTTAGGCTTGATTCGACTGAGTTTTTCAAAATTAAAAATTTGTAAATTTATCTAAATTCATTCTCTATCCAATGGTGGCTTCAATTCTCCAATTTGAATTTTATAAGCCACCTAGAAAAATGAATTTAGAAATCAGTTCAATGGTGGTTTAAATCGGTTCAATCTGGTTCACCTGAACCGGTTTGGTTTTCTCTTACAATTCATCGTAAAGTCCTTTCTCATGACTTTTGTGACTCTTTAGGTCACTGAGGATTCATAAATTTTCTGGTTTGCCCTTTCTCTATTGATTACAGTTTGTGAACTGGCTTAATTTTCTCTCTTGAGTTGACTAGTTCTTTCCCCAATTTTCTTATCTGTAAGGGGCGAGGTTTATAACTCTCCCCTCCTTTTAGGAGTTTTGTCTACAAAACTTAATCCATATCCTTTGCATCGAGAATAATTTTCCTTACTGTTAACTCAAGATTTGCTTGACATGCAAATACTTTGGTTATTCTTTCACTTAACCCCTTTAAGTCACGCACTTAAGGGATGTCTTTTGCTCTCTGTTGTTTACTCACTCCATGGAGTTTATCATAAATAGGCATATCTTACCCACGAGTCCAAAGGGATATCCTTAGGTTCACATCTTTCTTTGCTTAGAGCAGCATTTTTCCCTTTGATGTCCTGTACTTAAGTTTGAGAGTTCCAAGATGCTCAACCATTATCGTGTCCAGTTATTGTCTTGGTCATTGAAACTCTTAGCTCGATATTCTTTTAAGTGTTACATACTTGTTTTCACGGGTTTTTGGTGTTATCCCCCTTCGTCATATTTCGACATTTCCTCCATTCGTTATTTACTAAAACTTCGGTCCCACTTAGGTTTAACCTCGTCATTCTTACTAATTGACTCTTTCTTACTTGAGTCACATTTTTCCTCGGGACTATTGGCTTACATGTCCCTTACAACATGACATGTTCCAACATCTGTCTTTATCCATCAAATTTCTATAGCACCTTCTTTAAGGTCGTTCTCAACTTTCCATTCTTTTAGGGATCGTATAACTTCATCCTTCTTTTTGTTTGGTAGTATTCCTCGATTACCTTTACTGTTATCCAATCATCCTTCATGCCCTAGTCGTAATGCCTTTTATAACTGTGTCAGTTTTTTTACCCACTTCTCCTTTCCCAACTTCCTTATTATGTATTTTCGGTTCCAATCATTTGGGTTCTTCGATGACTTACCGACATGCTGAGATTCTTTCCTTTATATGTCCTTCCTCATCTCTAATGGCATCCTTTATTCAAAGACTTTCCTTTTTTCCATAATCAACTTATACTTGCTAACGACCATTTCATGATTTATTATTCTAGGTTGATCCCTTTCGGTCTATGTGTCCATTGCTTTGTTTGGGGAGTTCCCTTATTATGATTTCATTCTCTACTATGTCCCTTAAAGTAGAGACATTCATCAGGAGCAACATGCTCAACCTTCTTACCATTATTTAAAGGTTTCTTACTTCATTTCCTTACACCTCCTTCTATATTGAGGCATTTTCCTGCTTTGGATCCTTCCTCATTTTAAAATTCCATTTCATTCTTTATTCCTCATCTAAGGAACTTTCGATTATTAGTCTTATTTCGTATACTCCATCCTATATCCAGTCATCCACTCTTTATGCAGTGTGGACCACAACCCGTCTTGATATTAGTGGTTGTTTCCCTTAACCATTTCTTAATTGGAGGGCTTACTTCTCCAAGGTTTCTCATATGTTCTTTCCACTATTTCCTTATCATGGGCAATCCACCCCTTTCTCACTTGTACGACATCTTTTGATGTTATTTTCCTACTTACTCGTTCCTTGGGTTCCACTTGCTCCTTGGGTCCTCCTAGTATGTTTCCCTTGGTTCTTTCACCTCAGCATGCACTTCATTTGCAAGTTCATTTCCTCATCCTTCTTCACTTGGTTCCATTACCTTTCAATTGGGATACATATGACTTTCCAGGGTTTCCTTCCTTGGTAGGATTCTTCTCCTTTCTCCCATAATTCCTTTTTTTATTTGTCTTTGAAAGTATCTAACCTTGAATGACATCCTTTGATGCCATCCTCTCTCGCTTACCTTTGACTCTTGAAATCTCGCGACATGTTCTTTGTACCCCATTCTCATTCTCACTTGTATCCCAATACACATCAATTTATTTTAGGGAGAGCTCAAATCCTCCTTGTTTCACGATCTCTTGGTCATCATGTGAGAGGCTTGCCTACCCATCTCTTGGCTTGAGTTTGGCCATTAATCCGGTCTTGGCCATTGGTCTCTTTAAGGATTTCCTTCATCCTTGTTTTTCCAAATGTTTGGCCTTTCCACCTCAACCTTCTTTGTTGGAGCTTAAATTATGAACTTCACGAGTATTAGTTCGTTAACTGCCTCGTCTCTACCATTTCTCCTGGTTTAATTATCTTAGGGCAGTTGTCTTTCGAGCCTTCTTGTCCTTAATGTCCATCCTACTGCCCTTTTTAGGGTGTAGTCCTTACTATTTCCCAATCTTCCTTAGGGTATCGTTTATTCTCCTTGACTATCTTGTTGTTACGATTTGCTTCCTTCCACTATGTTGGTTCAAAACACCTATTTGGCTTCACTATTGTTCCAAAGTGAGTCGTACTCGCCATCCCGAGATATCCCATTTGTTGTCAAATGCCCGACTTGTCTTCTTTTGTAGAGGCATTTCCTTTTTTGCTCCAAAATGGCTGGAAATTTCTTCTTGAGGAAGAATTCTCTTCAGCTCCCCTTTGTTCTGTTTGTGGTTTATTGATGTCCTACCTAAAGTCCCTTTTGCCTTCTGTGTCTTTAGATTTTTGGTAGTTGACGTTTTTCTCAGGAGGTATTGCCCTACATCCATGAATTTTGGGATAGTCCTCCATTACCTGTCCTATCCCCCTACAAGATAACTTGATACTTGTCCTTAGTAGGGTTGGGCACTTCTTCACACAGTGTCCCTATCGTTCAAACTTATAATTGCATGGACCTACATGGTTCCTATTAGCATCTTTCTAGTTAATTACTGGTTTTGGTACTTTGTCGTCCTTGAGTTTGGATACCTTGAGAGTTTTCTTTGCCAAAGGATCATTCTAAGGGTCCTCCTAGATTTCTTGATTGCCTAATTCAATTTCCTCAACTAGCATGGGATTCTCCTTAGTTTCTATGGTAGTGCAGTCTTGTTTGGTTACTTTTCTTGGGATCATCTTCCTAGCAAAATCACATCCTTTGAGAGATAGGGTTTTTAGGAATTTGGAGTACTTCCTTAATAGAGGAGTATAATATGTTAGGGTTTTAGCCCTATTACAAAAAGTGGCCACATAATAGATAGTGAGCTATGAGATTCTTGATAAGCATCCTCCTAGGTAAGGTTATACACCCATTACTGGAGTTTCTAGCTTCAGGCTTGGCTCCTTTTGTACTTAGAGTTGTAACCTCAACTGGTCTTGGCACCATTCTCCTGGATACTTTCCCATTTGGTCTTTTGAGACTTCTACTATGCCTCGAGTATTGGGGAGCTTCTAGGGTTGTCTTCCTACGAAGATAGGGTGACGTCAGTCCTAGTTTTCTTGGTTTCTCTCTTGGAGTCATCTGTAAATTTTTAAAACCTTCTCTTAGTTACTATGTTATATAGTATTGATAATGTATTCGAGGAAACATGCTATGATACCACTCAAGTTGTCACGCCCCAACCCAGTTTGGTTGGATCCTCGTGAGCAACCTGCCACTCTCCTGGTTCATTTACGGTTTCCCCTTCTTTAAACTACAAGGAGTTAGGCGTCTTTTATACCTGTACCTTTCCTGGAGTAACATTAATCGAAACTGCATAAAATTTAAACTTACATACTTGTATTGCATGTTTAGCTAGCTGAAGGTCCTTAGGTAGATTTTTCCCTCAGTTACTTGAAAAAGGGGTAAAGGGTGGGGGATGAGTTTGACAACTCAGTGAATGGGTGTTCGAAAGATGAATTTCTAATAGTGTGAATTGGAGCGTGCCATACTCCTTATTTTCTTTAAAAACATTATTTTCTAAAGTTCTGGCTTTCAAAACCTTTTTCCAAGGTTTACCAATTCTTTTCCAAGGATTTTCAAATACTTTCCAATGTTTTCATAACCTTTTTCTCTTTTCCATATTTAGGTGTGTTTCACAAACAACACACGCCCTTCATCAGGAACGGTTCACACACATTCACGAGATGCAGTTATGCTGACTGCCCCCACTTGTGGATCGGAGCGTCTTTACCATAAGCCCTGATAGAAGTCTCTTACTTCTACCCGAAGTTTGAGTGAACGTCTCCGACGTCCTACCCTAAAACCCAAAATACTTCGTGTCCATATGAGGATGAAGACCTCATCCTGACCCCACCCCAGTCTCATGCGCATGAAGCTATGTCAAGCTTCCCTAATTGCTGGCACGACAAAATACACTTATCTCCACCATGTCGCCAAGTAGCCCCTAGGACGCACCACTACGCTTCTTGGGCGTCTTTCCGGTCCCGAACCTCAAGTGCATGCACAAAATAATAATTTTCCTCATAAGCCATTTAATCTTTGGTGCCATTGGTCAAACGGCCCCGACCCTCTACTCGACCTACAACTGTTTGTCTCGACTGGTTTGTCGACCTATCTTGTCACATTGCCACCAATCCATCAAGTATGTCGGTCCTATCTTAGTACCATGGCCAAATCACATCATTCATTCAAGTTTTCATGGCATAACATCATGTTTGCTTACAAGCTTGTGGCCAACTGGCCTTGTGCCCACTGTACGAGATTTTCAAAATCGGGCATTTTAGCCACCAAGTTCTAAAACTGAGACCTCTGGCCTATCTGAGCTATTCGAGCTTCCGTCAAGAAGGTCTCCCAAAATGTTTAAGCGGTGGAACACAGTCAGGGGAGAGCACTTCTAACAAAAAAACAACTTTTTATATGTCCATCTCACTAATCGGGTGTGAGGACATCTCCGTTCATAATCGATAAGCGGGTTTTCTACTTCCTTCAAGGATGTTAATCATACCAACCGGGTATGATCTACTTACAACCGATAAGTAGTTTTTTCGCGTGTTTTCTCACATCACCCCATCCAGGTGTGATGTTTAAAATTCCACTTAGTAGTGATTTTTCATTCCGAGGTACTCATCATCCCAACCGGGAATGATGTGAAAAATTTCCACTCACCCGATAGTGCAGTGAATTCCTCTTAATTTGCTGTTTGCCTCCACGCGAGCTTGTATTTGCTGGCGTTCCTGGTACTTTGTATTCCTACACGTTATGAACATCTTTGTTCATTTACATTTGGCTTAATAGCCTTTATTCATTAAAAATGAATAAAATGCCCAAACTTTTAGTTATTTGAATTTAGGTCCCTAATGCTTATTTTCCACCAAATTGAGTCCAAAAACATCAAAAAATTTACTTTGGGACCTCAATTTATTCAAAATCACAAAAAGGGTGTCAATTTTCCCAAATTCCCTATTTGGTCCCCAACTTTTCAAAAATTACCATTTTGCCCCTACTTTAAAAAAATGGTAAGTTTGACCCCAATAATTCCAATAATTAACCAATTGGACCTCCAACATCTTCTTCATGGCCAATGGCCCTCAAATTTGGGAAATTGCACTTTAGTACCTCAAAATGTTGAAATCCCCAATTTCCCCCAAAATTTTCCCACAAACCTCTTTCAAACCGGCTGAATTTGATTTCATCAAATTGACCAATTAATCGAGGTTAATTGTTGAAATTGAAGGTAAAATTGAGTTACTACACTTCGACACTATTCAATGGAACTTTGAATCGCTTCATTTGAATACAAATTGAGCTCAAATGGAGCTTCATTGGAAAATTGGACTTCGAGAGAGAAAGTTTCAAAAGGTTATTGTCGGAGGTGCAGTGGTCTGAGCTTTTGATCTGCGCTATAAACCCCGCTCTTTGGAGTTAAAGGAAAATCGGAAAGGAACCAGTCAAACTGAGTGAGAAAACTGAACCGGTTCACAAACCCAATTATTGGGGAACGGACAAATTTGAGAATTTACAACTCCTAAGTGACCAAAAAGGGTTCATAAACCATGGAAAAGAACCTTAAGACAAATTGAGAGATAAATGCTAGACCAGTTTGGGTGAACCGGATCCGAACCTAATTGAACTGATTTGGACTGGATGCTAAATTCATTTTTCTATGTGGCTTCAAAATTCAAATTTGAGATTTGAGGCTACCATATGATAGAAATTGTATTTAGATGAATTAAGAAATTTTTAGATTTGAAAAATTCGGTTGAATTGGTGGTGAACTAGCCGGTTTAAACTTTGAAACTGGTTTGGACCAGTTAGGTCCAATTTAGAACAATGTCGTCTTCTTCCTTTAGATAACAACACTTTTCATTCGTTGGAAAATCGAAGCAGCACTGGCGAAGAGGAAACGTTTCAATTTAGTATGTTTCAGGCTATCAATTATTGTCATAAAGATGCCAAACAGACGATCGACGATTCTCCGAGCTCCTTATATAAAGTGCCACTCTCCATTCATCCTCACCACACCTGAAAACCTCACTCTCTCTCAGCTGCTTAGTTTTCTGGTGAAGCTCGAACCAGAGCTTCGATACAGGGTCTTTTCTAAGCCAAAGAAGGTGTGGTTAGGTTTCTTAGAATTGGGGAGAAGTCAGCTACACAGTGGTAGTATCCACTCGCTCTGCGAGTTGATGGAGAATCACTTGCGTGATCGAACAACAAAGTAGCTCCGGCAAACTGAAGCTGCCTTGTTTCGGCTGAGATAAAATCAGCTAATTCGAGACCTCCTTAGGACAAAGCAACCTCTCCCAACACCTCCTCAGCCCTCTCACGACCGAATTAGAACTGAACGGTAAGCCGATTAAGCTCCCCTTTGTAATTTCTTACCGGTGCTAAAGGAAGAACCGATAGAATTTCGATGATAGAATTCTCACTCAATTCTGCATCAATTGATGCAATTCTTGATCCTAGGAGAAACCTTAGAAGGAGAGCTATCTGCCTAGATTGGAATCTCGGACCGCTGCGCTCCCGACGGTGAGCAATTGAAGCATTCTCTCTCTACGTTCTATTTTCCAACGAAGCTCCATTTGAGCTTGTTCTGGCATCAAAACTTGCGATTCGATGTGCAATTGAATCATACGAAGTTGTAGAAACTCAAAGTTAACTTCAATTTCAATAATTTGAAGTGTTTGATTGGTCAATCTGAAGAAATCAAATTCAGCTGTGTTAATAAGTTGAAATTGGGGAAAATTAGGGATTTTAAAAAATTCAAGGGATGAAAATGTAATTTTATAAAATCGAGGGTCAATTGGGCATGATAAGAGTGTTAGGGGACCAATTGAGCAAATTTTAGAATTTTTGGGGTAAAACTTACCATTTTTGTAAAGGAAGGGCAAAATGGTAATTTTGGAAAAATTGGGGGCCAAATTGGGAATTTGGGAAACTTGAACCCCTTTTTATTAAATTGAATAAATTGAGCTCCCAAGGGGAATTTAAAAATTTTTGGGACTCAATTTGGGGTAAAATCGTCAATTGGGTCCGAAAGTGAAGGAAAAATAACTTTAGGGACCAAAGTGCAAATATTTGAAAAGTTGAATATTTAGTCATTTATAATGAATGAAGGTAATCAAGCTACATGATAATGAACAAAAATGTTCATTTCATATAGGAAGATGAGACATCGGGAATGCTAGCTAAGATTAAGCTCGTAAGGGACGAAAACGAACTAAGAGGAATTTTACTACACAATTGGGTGAGTGAGATTTTTAAATCATACCCGGTTGGGATGATAAGTACCTTGAAAATGAAAACCCACTACTAAGTGGTATTTTAAATATCACACCTACGAGGAGTGATGTGAAAATCATGCGAAAAAACTACTTACTAGTTGTAAGTAGATCATACCCAAATGGTATAGTTAAACTTACTCGAAGGAACTGGAAAACCTGTTCATCAGTTATGAGCGGAGATGTCCTCATACTCGGTTGGTATGATGGACAATTGAAAGATATATTTTTTTCGAACATGCTCTCCCCTAACTGTGTAAATAATTTGGGAGACCTTCTTGATGGGAGCTCGAATTGCTGTGTTAGGCCGGAGGCCTCGGTTTTGGAACTTGTGGGCTATTATGCCCAATTTTGAAAATCTCAAACAGTGGCTCCTAGGCCGGTTGGCACGAGTAGGAGCTCGTAAACAAATATGTTTATATACCATGAAAACTTAAGTAATTGAATTGTTTGGAAATGGTACCATGGCTTGATCGACATACTTAGTCAATTAGCGGCAGTGCGACATGATAGGTCTCCAAACTAGTCAAGACAAGCAACTGTAGGTTGAGTTGAGGGTTGGGGCCATTGGACCAGTGGCACCACATATTATATGGCATCATGTGAAATATGTTTATTGTGCATGCACTGTGTTTATGAGACCTTCAAGATACCCAAGAAGGGTAGTGATGCGTCCCAGGGCTCTAGACAACCTGATGGATATTAGGGTAGTTAGTCGTACCAAAAGTCATGCGAAGCTAGACATAGCTTCAAGCACATGAGACCGGGGTGAGGTCAGGATGAGGTCTTTGTCCTCATATGGACATGGAGATTTGATACGGGATTGAGGGTTGGATGCCGCGGAAATCCATTAATTATCAGGGTAGAAGTGAACATGCTTCTATCTTGGTGCCAGGTAAAGTCGCTCTGACGCCACAAGTGGGTTCAATGGACGAGCTGGCCTGCGATTGTGTTTTACCTTCATGATGAAGGATGTGTGTTGGGTGATGACACACTACGGTTAATAAGAAATGGTGATAAAAACCAGAATTTGAAACGAAAGTTATTTTTAAGGAATTAAGGAGTTTGGCACACTCCAACTTGAAAACTATTTTTATAGAAACTTCATTTTTAAAACACCCATTCACTGAGTTGTGGATACTCACCCCTCTTTCTATCCCTTTTCAGGAAAAAGAGAAAATCACTAGGAATAACACCAAGTCTTACCCTCTGTCATGTGTGCTTAATTTCTCTTAATATTACATTTTATTTGATATATGTCTTTCCAGGGAACAAGGTCGACAGTACGCTTGGCTCCTCTTGAGTTAAAGAAGGGGGAAACTCCTCTTGAACTAGGAGAGCGGTAGGTTGTTCACGGGGATCTGACCAAACTGGGTATGGGCATAACAACTAGAGTGGTTTTAGAGCCTAGTTCCCTTGAAACGTTATCAATATTATGCCCTAACAATAATTCCACTATAAAATACAGTGTAGGATGAAGAGTCCCAAGGAAATTCGCGGTGAAATCCAATCCTCCACCCATAACCCTGAAAGAGACACCCAACACAAGGGAGGAAGTCGTATAAAGGTTCCCAAATTGTGAGAAACGGGTACCCAAGAATATGGTGGAAGACTACCGAAAACTGGTAGGAGCCTTACTGGAACCGGTAGGCGTCATATCCCCTCCTCCTAGACAAGAGGAACTGATATTACCTACCAGGAACCCTAACCCTCCTCCTCCAGCCCCACAACAACTGGAGAGTAATAAAACCAAGAAGAAGGCTTGGGATAATTATTGGGATGCTTATGCCTCCTTCATGGAGGTCCACAAGTACCTCCACCTACTCAATCTAGCTTTAATCCCTTCCAATGGGTAAAGTGGACCTATGAGTGTAAGAGGTACTACGGCGGTACAGATTGGAGGCCATACATGAAATTCATCCAATTAGGGAACACGAATAGCCCCCAACCAATTCCTCAAAGCATTCTGATCAAGAGTCCCACAACCGTTCTAGGGTTAATTCTAGTCCTATGACCCCAAGGGATTAGGGGGTAGAACATTTCTGTAATAAGCCAAGTATGGAAAGGAAATATTTCTTGAATGAATGAAAGTGAAATTTTTGATAAAAATTATGAGTTTCTTGATATATTCAAAACAAAAAGAGAATGATAATAAATATTAAAGTAAAAGGTAGGAAATCACATAAGGAAGAAAGGATGGGTTATTTATAGTTAACCTCCACCCTTAAGACTTACCCTTAGAAGTACGATAATTAAGAATCCATCAAAGGGAGATCCAAAGAAAAGGAAAAATAAGTTGGAACAAATGGAAGCAATCTTCAAAAAGTACATATTTATGGAGAGAGTTAAAAGATAGACTAAAAAAGTAAGGAAAAATAAGGAGGAGTAGAACATTTCAAAGGGAACCAAAAGAATGACAATTGACCAAGAAGAAAAGGAATTAAGTATGGAAGAACACCAAGAATATCAAGACCAACAAGGAAAGATGGGAAGAAAGTAGAATAACACGAAAGCCCAGGTATAACAATTACTTTTAAAGAACTAAGATACAGTTCTTTAAGAACTCCATAAGATAGGGAAACTTGTGGAAAACAAAAGTATGCACCAAAAGAGGAATAAAAACCTGAGAGGATGAATCACACAAGATCCTTAAGTATAAGTGAAGATTAAAAAGAGAGAACTTTTAAAGAATGGTAGTGTGATCAAACAAAAGAATCACAAAACGAAAAACACAACAAGAAGAATGAGAGTAGGACGTTGGATCGAGGAAGGAGAAAGCTCTAGGTCAAGACAATCAATCGAGGGAAGGTTACAAAACCGGAGTCGAAATAAGGTCCTCATTAAGAAGTACGAGTGGCTAAATGAGTGTGTTGGGAGGTTGAGCGTGATCTACTGCAAGAAGACCTAGAAACCCAAATAGAAACTTTAAATGGATCTGATTTAAGGAAATAACTTATATGGACCAAATCATTCGGAGGAGTAAACGAAGTATAATAAGAGATGTGGCTTAAAAAACTCAAATTTGTGATTTGAGGCCCATTGGATAGAAAATAAATTTAGAAGAATTTAGAAATTTTTAGATTTGAAAAATTCGGTTGAATTGGGGGTGAACTGACCGATTTAAGCTTTGAACCTGGTTCGGACCAGTCCGGTCCAATTTAGAATAGTGTCATCTTCTTCCTTAAGATGATAGCACTGTTTACTCATCGAAAAATTGAAGCAGCACCGACGAAGAGGAAATGTTTCCATTCAGTATGTTTCAAGTCATCTATGACTGTCATAAAGGTGCCTAACGGATGGCCGATGAGTTTCCAAGCTCCCTATATAAATAGCCCCTCTCCATTCATCCTCTCCACACTTGAAAACCTCACTCTCTCTTAGCTACTTAGTTTTCGAGTAAAGCTCAAAGCAGAACTCTGATATAGGGTCTTTTATGAGCCAAAGAAGGCGTGGTCGGGTTCCTTAGAACTAGGGAAAAGTCAGCTACACGGTGGTAGTATCCATGCAATTTTATAAAATTGAGAGTCAATTGGATATGATAAGAGTGTTAGGGGACCAATTGAGCAAATTTTAGAATTTTTAGGGTAAAACTTATCATTTTTTTAAAGGAAGGAAAAAATGGTAATTTTGGGAAAATTGGGGGCCAAATTGGAAATTTTGGAAACTTGAACCCCCTTTTATGAAATTGAATAAATTGATGTCCCAAAGGGAATTTTAAAAGTTACAGGACACAATTTGGGGAAAAACCGTCAATTGGGGCCTAAAGTAAAAAAAAAATAACTTTAGGGACCAAATTGGAAAAATTTGAAAGGTTGAATATTTAGTCGTTCATAATGAATGAAGATGATCAAGCCAAATAATAATGAACAACAATGTTCATTTCATGTAGGAACATGAGATATCGGGAACACTAGCTAAGATTAAGCTCGTAAGGGATGAAGACCGATGAAGAGAAATTTCACTACACAATCGGGTGAGTGGAATATTTATATCATACTCGATTGGGATGATAAGTACCTCAAAAATGAAAAACTATTGCTAAGTGGTATTTTAAACATCACACCTGCGAGGAATGATGTGAAAATCACGCGGAAAAACTACTTAGCAATTCTAAGTAGATCATACCCGATTGGTATGTTGAAACTTCCTTGAAAGAAGTGGAAAACCCATTTATCGAGTATGAGCGGAGATATCCTCATACTCAGTTGATATGATGGATAGTTGAAAGATATAATTTTTTTCAAGTGCTCTCCCCTGAGTGTGTGCCACTACTTAAACAATTTGGGAGACCTTTTTGACGGGAGCTCGAATTGCTCAGTTAGGCCGGAGGCATCAGTTTTGGAACTTGGGGGCTATTATGCCCAATTTTGAAAATCTCGAACAGTGGGCCTTAGGCCGGTTGGCATGAGCAAGAGCTTGTAAACAAACATGATTTATACGCCATGAAAACTTAAGTAATTGAATCATTTGGCCATGGTACCACGACATGACTGACATACTCAATCAACTAGCGGCAGTGCGACATGATAGGTCTCCGGACTAGTCAAGACAAACAATTGTAGGTTGAGTTGAGGGTCGGGGCTGTTGGACCAGTGGCACCACAAATTATATGACATCATGTAAAAAATGATGATTGTGCTTGCACTATGTTTACGTGACCTTCAAGAAGCTGAAGAGGGGTGTTGATGCGTCCCAGGGCTCTAGACGACCTGGTGGATATAAGGGCAGTTAGTTAGACCAAAAGTCTTGCGAAGCTCGATGTAGCTTCAAGCACATGAGATCAGGGTGGGGTTAGGATTAGCTTTCTGTTCTCATACGGACATGAAGATTTGTTACGGGATTGAGGGTCAAATGTCACGAACATCCACTTATTCTTATGGTAGAAGTGGACGTGCTTCTATCTAGGTAGCCGGTAAAGTTGCTCTGACGCCAAAAGTGGGTTCAGTGGATGAGTTGGCTTGCGATTTTGTGTTTTACCTTCATGATGAAGGATGTGTGTTGGGTGGTGACACACCGTGGTTAATAAGATATGGTGATAAAAATCAGAATTTGAAATGAAAGTTTTTTCAAGGAATTAAGGAGTATGGCATACTCCAACTTGAAAACTATTTTTATAGAAACTTCATTTTTAAAACATCCATTCACTGAGTTGTAGAAACTCACCCCTCTTTCTATCCCTTTTCAAGGAAAAGAGAAAATGACTAGGAATAACACCGAGCCTTACCCTCCGTCAAGTATGTTTAATTTCTCTTAAGCTTGCATTTTATTTGATATGTCTTTCCAGGGAAAAAGGTCGAAAGTACGCCTGGCTCCTCTTGAGTTAAAGAAGGGGGAAACTCCTCTTGAACCGAGAGTGCGGCGGGTTGTTCACGGGGATTCGACCAAACCGGGTTGTGGCATGACAATCAGCGTGGTATCAAAGCCTAGTTCTCTTGAAACATTATCAATATCATGCCCTAGCATTAATTCCACTATAAACTACCATTTAGGAAGGAGAGTCCCTAGTTCGCGGTGAAATCCAATTCTCCACCCATATCCCTGAAAAAGACACGCAACCCGAGGGAGGAAGCCATACAAAAGTTCCTAAAGGGCAAGAAACGAGTACCCAAGGACATGGTGGAAGACAACCAAAAACTGGTAGGAGCCTTACTAGAACTGGAAGGCATCATATACTCTCCTCCTAGACAAGAGGAACCGGTATCTCCTCCTAGGAGCCCAACCCCTCCTCCTCCAGCCCCACAACAACCGGAGAGGAATCCAACCAAGAAGGAGGCTTGGGATAATTAATGGGATGTGTATGCCACTTTCATGAAGGTCCACAAGTACCTCCTCCACCTACTCAACCTGGCTTCATTCCCTCCTAATGGGTGAAGTGGACCTATGAGTGTGAGGTTGAGGTACTAAGGCGGTATGGATTGGAGGCCATGCATGAAATTCGTCCTATTAGAGAAAACGAATGGACCCCAACCAATTCCTCATAGCCTTCTAATTAAGAGTCCCACAACCGTTCTAGGGTTAATTCTATTCCTATGACCCCAGGGGATTAGGGGGTAGAACATTTCTGTAATAAGCCAAGTATGGAAAGGAAATATTTCTTGAATGAATGAAAGTGAAATTTTTTATAAAACTTCTGATTTTCTTGATATATTCAAAACAAAAAGAGAATGATAATAAAGATTAAAGTGAAAGGTAGGAAATCACCTAAGGAAGAAAGGATGGGTCATTTATAGTTAACCTCAACCCTTAAAACTTACCCTCAAAAGTATGGTAAAGAAGAATCCATCAAAGGGAGATCTTAAGAAAAGGAAAAAGAAGTTGGAACAAATGGAAGCAATCATAAAAAAGTACAGATTTATGGAGAGTAGTTAAAAGATAGACTAAAAAAAAAGTAAGGAAAAATAAGGAGGAGTAGAACATTGCAAAGGGAACCAAAAGAATGAAAGCTGATCGAGAAGAAAAGGAATTAAGTATAGAAGAACACCAAGGATATCAAGACCACCAAGGAAAGATGGGAAGAAAGTAGAATAACACGAAAGCCCAGGTATAAAAATTACTTGTAAAGAACTAAGATATACTTCTTTAGGAACTCCATAAGATTGAGGGACTTGTGGAAAATAGAGGTACGGACCAAAAGAGGAAGAAAAACTGTAGTGGATGAATCACACAAGACCCTTAAGTATAAGTGAAGATTAAAAAGAGGGAACTTTCAAAGAATGGTAGGTTGATCAAACAAAAGAAACACAGAACGAAAAACACTAGAAGAAGAATGAGAGTAGGAAGTTGGATTGAGGAAGGAGAAAGCTCCAGGTCAAGACAATCAATTGATGGAAGGTTGCAAAACCGAAGTTGAAATGAGGTCCTCATTAAGAAGTACAAGTGGCTAAGTGATTGTGTTGGGAGGTTGAGCGTGATGTACTGCAAGAAGACCTAGAAATCCAAATAGAAACTTTAGCCGGATCCGATTTAAGGAAATAACTTATATGAACCAAATCATTCGAAGGAGTAAATGAAGTATGGTAAGGGATGGGGAGTAGTAAAAGAATACACCCTAACCAAAACAAAGGGGGGAATACCAAGAACATGAACATATGGAAGGTTTAGACATAATAAGGAAGATAGGTCCACCTCAAAGGAATAAACAAATGCTAGAACAAGTGGGAATGATACAAGATAAATGAAAGGTACTCATGGATCCAAAGAGTAAAAGTAAGCTAGTTAAGATATCAGCAAAAGACATTCCAGAATTTAATGATTTCAATGGTAGAACTAGAAGGAAATCCCAAAAGAGAGGGAATGTGAAGCTCACCAGAGAAAGGAATCTTGGGAAGACATGGGTGTACCAATGAAGAGGAAATGGAACCAACAAAATAAGAAAGAGAATAAGCTCCTCAAGAACAAGATGCTGGAGATGAAAGGATCAAGTACAAGGGGAAGGAAATCGTAGAGATTCAAGGAATAAGTCAAACCCAAGTAAAGTGTAAGTATGAGGACGATATTAAAAGATGCCATACGAGTAAGAAAGGATCTAACTCAGAATGAATAGTAGTGGGAGGAACATTGATGATTGCAAGAATGGATTTGGGGAGAGAAGAGATCTTAAAGAGGAAGGGCACTAGTGGGAATGAAGAAAGAAGTATAAGATCAAGAGTTGTAAATATGTCAGCGAGGATCAATAAGTTCAAGGATTGGAAGTTTGAATGACCGAATAAGGAAGTTTGGAAAAAGACGAGTAAGTACGAAAACCAATACGGTTATATGGACGTAAAGTCAAAGACATCACGAAAAATGTTATACGGTAAGGGGCATGTAAACCCAACTGAGTCAAGGAAAATACGACTTGGGCAAGGAAAGTTCTATAAGTAAGGCATAATGAAGTCAAGCATAAAAGTGATAACTAAAGAATGAGAAAGGTATCCATGTAGGATGAAAAGTTGATAAACGCCAAAATTTGTGGAAGAGAAATGACCGGAACTCATAGTGCAGAAAATTTTGGGTAAAAGAAGTTTGAAATGGGAAATGGTGCCTTGGGAAGGAAGATGTAACTAAAGAATAAGGGAGATATGCTTAGCTAAAGTAAGTTCCATGGAATGAGGAAAAGATGAGATTGAGACAAGAATCTTTGGTATGTGATGTAAGGGATGAACAAAAATAATCGAGAAGGTTGTAAGATGATAAACTAGAAAATTTATATATCAATGAAAGGTTTATTCCAGTACGTAAAAAAAAAAGTGAGAAATAAGTTTTGGGGACAAAACTCCTAAAATGAGGGGAGAGTTGTATACCCCGCTCTTTGGAGTTAAGGGAAAACTAGAAAGGAACCGATCAAATAAAGTGAGAAAATTCGATTTTTGGGGAATGGGCAAATTTGAGAATTTACAACTCCCAAGTGACCCAAAAGGGTTGATAAACCTTGGAAAAGAACCTTAGGACAAATTGGGAGTGAAAATCCAGACTGGTTCGAGTGAACCGGATCCGAACCAGATTGAATCAGCTTGGACCGGTTTGAACCACTATTGAACCAGAAGTTAAATTCATTTTTCTAGATGGCTTAAATAATTCAAACTTGAGATTTGAGGACACCATTTGATACAAAATGAATTTAGAAATTTTTAGATTTGAAAAATTCGGTCGAATTAGGGGTGAACCGACTGGTTTAAGTTTTGAACCCGATTCGGATTGGTTCGGTTCAGTTCGGAACAGTGTCGTCTTCTTCATTCAGATGAAAGCACTGTTCACTCACCGAAAAATTGAAGTAGCACCGATGAAGAGGAAGCATTTCCATTTAGTATGTTTCAAGCCATCAATGACTGTCATAAAGGTGCCAAATGGATGGCCGATGAGTCCCCGAGCTCCCTATATAAAAAGCCCCTCTCTATTAATCCTCTCCACCCTTGAAAACCTCACTCTCTCTCAGCTGCTTAGTTTTCAGGTGAACCTCGAACCAAAGCTCTGATATAGCATCTTTTCTGAGCCAAAGCAGGCATGGTCGGATTCCTTAGAACCGGGGAGAAGTCAGCTACATGGTGACAATATCCATTCACTTCGAGGGTCGTCAGAGAATCACTGGCGTGATCGAACAATGAAGCAGCTCCAATGGATCGAAGTTGCTCTATTTCGGCCGAGCTGAAATCGACCAATTTGAGCCCTCATCAGGCTAAACCAAGCTCTCCCAACACCTCCTTAGCCCTCCCACGGCTGAATTAGAACTAAAAGGTAAGCCAATTCAGCTACCCTATGTAATTTCCGACCAGTGCTAGATAGAGAACTGACTGAATTTCGATGATAGAATTCTCACCCAATTTGGCATCAATTGATGCAATTCTTGATCCTAGGAGTAACCTCAGGATGAGAGCTATCTTCCCAGATTGGAAACTCGGACCGCCGCGCTCCCGACGGTGAGCAATTGAAGCTTTCTCTCCCTACGTTTTGTTTTCCAGCGAAGCTCCATTTAAGCTCATTCCGACATAAAAAATTGGGTTTCAAAGTGCAATTGAATCTTATGATGATGTAGAAACTCAAATTTAACTTCAATTTCAACAATTAAAAGTGTTTGATTGGTAATTTTAATGAAATCAAATTCGATTGTGTTAAAAAGTTATAATTAGGGAAAAATTGGGGAAATTTGGGGATTTTTGAAAATTTGACGGACCAAAATGCAATTTTATAAAATTGAGGGTCAATTGGGCATCATACGAGTGTAACCAATTGAGCAAATTTTAGAATTTTTGGGTTAAAACTTACCATTTTTGTAAAGGAAGGGTAAAATGGTAATTTTGGGAAAATTGGGGGCCAAATTTGAAATTTGGGAAAATTGAACCCCTTTTTATGAAATTGAATAAATTGAGGTTTCAAGGGGAATTTTAAAAGTTTCAGGATTCAATTTGGGGAAAAACAGTCAATTGAGGCCTAATGTAAAGAAAAAATAATTTTAGAGACCAAATTGCAAATATTTGAAAAGTTGAATATTTAGTCTTTTATAATGAATGACAGTGATCAAGCCAAATGATAATGAACAACAATGTTCATTTCGTGTAAGAACACGAGACATCATGAACGCCAGCTAAGATTAAGCTCGCAAGGGACGAAAAACTAACAGAAAGGATTTTTATATCATACCCGGTTGGGATAATAAGTACCTCAAAAATGAAAACCCACTACTATGTGGTATTTTAAGCATCACACCCGTGAGGAGTGATGTGAAAATCACGCGAAAAAACTAATTATCGGTTGTAGTTAGATCATACCCAATTGGTTTAATGAAACTTACTCGAAGGAAGTGGAAAACCTGTTCATCAATTATGAGTGGAGATGTTCTCATACTCGGTTGGTATGATGGACAATTGAAAGATATATTTTTTTTGGAAGTGCTCTCATTTGACTGTGTGCCACTACTTAAACAATTTGGGAGACCTTCTTGATGGGAGCTCGAATTGCTCAGTTAGGCTGGAGGCCTCGATTTTGGAACTTGGGGGCTATTATGCCCAATTTTGAAAATATCAAACAAAGGGCCCTAGTTCGTTTAGCATGAGCAGAAGCTCGTAAACAAACATGATTTATATGGCATGAAAACTTAAGTAATTGAATTGTTTGGCCATGGTATCAAGACAGGACCAACAGACTCAGTCAACTAGAGGGAGTGCGACATGATAGGTCTCCGGACTACTCAAGACAAACAGCTGCAGGTTGAGTTGAGGGTCGAAGCTATTGGACTAGTGGCACCACATATTATATGGCATCATGTGAAAAATGTTGATTGTGCATGCATTGTGTTTACGGGACCCTCAAGATGCCTAATATAGGTAGTGATGCATCCCAGAGCTCTAGACGACCTGGTGGATATAAGGGCAGTTAGTCGCACCAGAAGTCTTGCGAAGCTTAACGTACCTTTAGGCGCATGAGACTGGGGTGGGGTGAGGATGAGGTCTCTATCCTCATACGTACATGGAAATTTGTTATGGGATTGAGGGTCGGATGTTCCGAACATCCACTCTGTCATGCCCCGACCCGGTTTGGTCGGATCCCCGTGATCAACCCGCCACTCTCCCAATTTATTAAAGGGTTTTCCCTTATTATAAACCGTAAAGAGTAAGGCGTCCTTTAAACCTACACCATTTCCTGGAATAGCATAATCAAAACTACATAAAATTTTTAAACTTTACATACCTGTCTTACAGGCATTTTAGTTGATGGTCTTTCAGGGTAGGCTTTTCGGGAAGTCTCATCATACCAACCGGTTATGATCTGCTTACAACCAGCAAGTAGTTTTTTCGCATAGTTTTCACATCACATTCTTTAAGTTGTGATGATTAAAATTCCACTAAACAGTGGATTTTTATACCGAGGTACTTATCATCCCCAACCGGGTATAATATATAATCCCACTCACAACCGGTATGATATCAGTAAACCCACTCACCCGTTAACGCAGTGAATTTCACTAGACCGGTTCTTTGTATTCACGCGAGCTCGTCCATGCTGGTGTTCTCGGTATTTCATGTTCCTACATGATATGAACATCCTTATTTATTATTACTCGGCATAACAGCCTTCATGCATTTCCAATGAATGAGAAAACCTAAACTTTTAGTTATTTGCAAGTAGGTCCCTAAAGTTATTTCTCTTTAACTTTAAGTCCCTAATGTTGGTTTTTCCTCAAATTGAGTCTCGTAACTTTTAAAATTTATCTTGGGACCTCAATTTATTAAATTTCACCAAAAAGGGGTTTAATTTCCCAAATTTTCAATTTGGTCCTCCAACTTTTCCAAAATTACCATTTTGCCCTTCCTTTATAAAAGTGGTAAGTTTTGCCCCAAAAATTCAAAAATTCCTCAATTGGTCCTCCAACATTATTTTCATGCCCAATTGACCCTCAATTTTATAAAATTGCATTTTGGTCCTTTGAATTTCGAAAATCCCCAATTTCCCCCAATTTCCCCCCAATTCCAACTCTTTAATACAGCTGAATTTGATTTCATCAAATTGATCGATCAAACACCTCTAATTGTTGAAATTGAAGTTGAAATTGAGTTCCTCCATGTTCATATGATTCCATAGAACTTTGAATCGTGAGTTTTGATGCCGGAACGAGCACAAACGGATCTTAGTCGAAAAACGGACTATAGAGAGAGAAAGCTTCGATTACTCACCGGTGAGGGCACACGGTCTGAGCTTTCAATTTGGGCAGATAGCTCTCATCCTAAGGTTCATCCTAGAATCAAGAATTACATCAATTGATACCAAATTGAGTTAGAATTTCATCATTGAAATTCTGTTGGTTCTCTCTCTAGCACCGACCAAAAATTGCAGAGGGGAGTCGAATTGGCTTACCTTTTAGTCCTAATTCGGCCGTGGGAGGGCTAAGGAAGTGTTAGGAAGGCTTGGTTTGTCCTGAGGAGGGCTCAAAATGGCCAATTTCAGCTCGACCAAAATAGAGCAGCTTCGGTTCGCCAGAGCTACTTCACTATTTTATCACACTAGCATCTCGTCGATGACCATCGGAGTGAACGGAGACTACAGACGTGTAGCTGACTTCTCCCCGGTTCTATAGAACCCGACCTCGTCTTGCTTGGCTCAGAAAAGACCCCATGTCAGAGCTCTTGTTCGAGCTTCGTCGAATAATGGAGCAGTTGAGAGAGAATGGAGTTTTCAGGTGTGGAGAGGATGAATGTAGATGGGCTCTTTATATAGGGAGCTCGGGGACCCGTTGGCCATTAGTTTGGCACCGTTATGATAGTAATTGATGACCTGAAATGTACCAAACGGAGGTGTTTCTTCTTCACCGGTGTTTCTTCAGTTTCCTGACGAGTGAACAGTGCTGTCATCTCGAGGAAGAAGATGATACTGTTTCGAACCGGATAGGACCGGTCCGAACCGGGTTCCAAGCTTAAACCAGCCAGTTTACCCCTCATTGAACCGAGTTTTTCAAATCTAAAAATTTCTAAATTCATCTAAATTTATTCTCTATCCAACGGTAGCCTCAAATCTCCAATTTGAATTATTTAAGGCACCTCGAAAAATGAATTTAGGATTCGGTTCATTAGTGGTTCAAACTGGTCCGAACCGGTTCAGATCCGGTTCACCTGAACCGGTTTGGTTTTCATCCCCAATTCCTTCACAAGTCCATTTCCATGTCTTTTGTGACTTCTTGGGTCACTTAGGGTCCATAAAATTCCTGGTTTACCATTTCTTTATCAATTTTGGTTCATAAACCGGCTTGGTTGTTAAACCGATTCAATCTGGTTCAGGTCTGGTTCACCCGAACCGGTCTAGTTTTTCTCTTCCACTTTGTTCTAAGGTTCCTTCCCAAGGTTTATGAATTTCTTTGGAGTATAATGGAGTTGAATTCCTTTGTTTTGCCCGATCTCTATTGGTTCATAAACCGGTTCAATCCTGTTAGACCATGTTCATCCAAACCGGTCTAATTTTCCTCTTCCAATTCATCCTAAGGTTCTTTTCCATAGTATTTTGAACCCTTTGGATCACATGGATGTTGTAAATTCCTAAATCGCCCATTCATAATTATCGGGTTTGTGAACCAATTTAGTTTTTTCACTTGGTTTGACTGGTTATCTTCCTGGTTTTCCTTAGCTCAAAAGGGCAGGGTTTACCCACTCATTCTCAGGGTAGAAGTGGACGTGCTTCTATATTGGTGGCTGATAAAGTCGCTCCAATGCCACATGTGGGTTGAGTGGACCCGCTGGCCTGTGCTTGTGTCTTTTACCTTCATGATGAAGGATGTGTGTTGGGTGATGACACACCGTGGTTAATAAGAAATGATGATAAAAATCAGAATTTGAAATGAACATTTTTTTAAGGAATTAAGGAGTCTGACACACTCCAACTTAAAAACTATTTTTATAGAAACTTTATTTTTAAAACACCCATTCACTGAGTTTTAGAAACTCACCCCTCTTTCTACCCTTTTTAGGAAAAAAGAGAAAATGACTAGGAATAATACTGAGCCTTACCCTCTATGAGGTATGATTAATTTTTCTTAAGCTGGCATTTTATTTGATATATGTCTTTCTAGGGAACAAGGTCAAAATTACGTTTGGCTCCTCTTGAGTTAAAGAAGGGGGAAACTCCTCTTGAACTGGGAGAGCGGCGGGTTGTTCATGGGGATCCGACCAAACTGGGTCAGGGCATGACATGGGCAGATAGCTTTCATCCCGAAGTTTCTCATAGGATCAAGAATCGCATCAATTCATGCCAAATTGAGGGAGAATTTGGTCAGTGAAGTTTCACTGGTTCTCTCTCTAGCACTGATAAAAAATTACAGAGGTGAGCCAAATTGGCTTACCTTTCAACTCTAATTCAGTCATATAAGGGCTGTGGAAGTGTTGGGAGAGCTTGGTTTGGCCTGAGAAGGGCTCAAATTGGCCATTTTCAACTTAGTCGAAACAGGGCAGCTTTGGTCCACCGGAGATGCTTCACTGTTTGATCATGTTGGCATTTCTCCGGCGATCCTCGAAACAAATGGAGACTACCTTGGGTAGCTGACTTCTCCCCTATTCTAAATAACTTGACCTTGCCTTATTTGGCTCAGAAAAATGCCCAAGTCGGAGCTTTAGTTTGAGCTTCATCGAAAAATGGAGCAGTGCGAAGAGAGAGGAGTTTTTAGGTCTGAGAAAGATTAATGATGAGGAGATCATTATATAGGAACCTCGGGGACTTTTTGGCTGTCCGATTGGTGCCTTTATGGCGGTCATTCATTGCCTGAAACTCCATGGTCAGAGACTTTTCATCTTTGTCGGCACTGTCAATTTTCCGGCGAGTGAAAAGTGTCGTCATCTAAATGAAGAAGATGACACTATTTTGAACTAGACTGGACTGATACGAACCAGGTTCAATGCTTAAACCGACTGATTCAAGCCCAAGTCGACCAAGTTTTTCAAAATTAAATATTTGTAAATTCATTCTCTATCCAATGGTGGCTTCAATTCTCCAGTTTGAACTTTCTATGCCACCTAGAAAAATGAATTTAGAAACCAATTCAATAGTGGTTCAAACTAGTTTAATCCGGTTCACCTGAATTGGTTTGGTTTTCTCTTTCAATTCATCCTAAACTCTTTTCTCATGACTTTTGTGACTCTTTAGGGCACTCGGGATTAATAAATTTCTCAATTTTCCCTTTCTCTATCGGTTATGGTTTGTGAACTGGCTCGATGTTCTCTCTTAAGTTGACCAGTTCTTTCCCTAGTTTTCTTATCTGTAAGGGACAGGGTTTACAGGTCGAGTGATAGACCAAACTTCCTATGATGATTGTTGTGTGGATTATTTGATGTGTGTATCAAGTAGATATGGTTTAAATAAGTCCCGAGAATGGATTAAGAATATGATTGGTTGTGTTCTAATTATGTTTAAAATATACCAGTATGAAGTCTGTGGGTGTTGATAGGACACCTTTTGAGGTATTGTCCATGTAAACCTCGCCCTTTCGAGTTAAGGAAAATTGAGAAAGAACCGGTCAACTAAAGTGAGAAAATAGAACTAGTTCACGAACCCCAACCACTAGATAATGGGAAAATTGGGAAATTTACAACTTCCAAGTAACCCAAAGTGTCATAAAAACCTTGTAAAGGGACTTTAGGACAACTTGGGAAAGAAAACCAGATCGATTCAAGTGAACCGAATTGAACCGATTTGGACAGGTTTTGACAATCATTGAACTAGATGCTAAATTCATTTTTCTATATGGCTTAGAAAATTTTAATTCGAGAATTGAGGCCACCATTGAATAAAGAATGAATTGAGATGAATTTAAAAAATTTTAATTTTGAAAAACTCGATCAAATGGGGTTTGAACCGGCCAATTTAAGCGTTGAACCCGGTTCGGACTAGTTCGGTACAATGTCGTCTTCTTTCTTTAGATGACAACACTGTTCACTCGTCGGAAAATCAAACAGCACTGGCAGAAATAAAATGTTTCCATTCAAGACGTTTTAGGCCATCAATGAGTGTTATTAAGGTGCGCAAAAATTCCAAAAATTGAGCAATTGGTCCTCCAACATACTTTTCATTGCAAATTGGCCCTAAATTTTGGGAAATTGCACTTTGGTCCCTCAATTTTACAAAATTCCCAAATTTTCTCCAATTTCATAAAATTGGCCAAATTTGATTTTATCAAATTAACCAATCAATTGAGGTTAATTGTTGAAATTTAATGTAAAATTGATATCCTACACACCCATATGATTCAATTGACCTTTGAATCGCATGAATTGATGCCGGAACATGCTCAAACGGAGCTTTGCTGGAAAACTGGATTTAGAGAGAGAAAGCTTCGAAAGCTTACCATCGGGGGTGCGACGGTCTGAGCTTTCGATTGGGGTAGGTAGCTCTCGTCCTTAAGTTTCTCCTAGGATCAAGAATCACTTCAATTCATGTCGATTTGAGGGAGAATTTAGTCAGTAAAGTTTTGCCAATTCTCTCTCTAACACTGGTAAGAAATTATGGAGGGGAGCCAAATTGGCTTTCCTTTCTGCTCTAATTCAGTCATATGAGGGTTGAGGAAGTGTTGGGAGAGCTTGGTTTGGCCTGAGGAGGGCTCAATTTGGTTGTCTTAAGCTAGACAGAAATAGGGTTGCTTCGGTCCACTGGAGCTACTTCACTGTTTGATTATGCCGACGCTTCTTTCACAATCTTTAGACTGAATGGTGACCACCTCAGGTAGCTGACTTCTTCCCAAGTCTAAGGAACCCGACCATGCCTTCTTTGGCTAAAAAAAAAACCCTATGTCAGAGCTTTGGTACGAGCTTCATTGAAAAACTGAGTAGGTGAGATAGAGTGAAGTTTTCAAGTGTGTGGAGGATGAATGGAGAGAGGCTCTTTATATAGGGAGCTTCGGGATTCTCTAGCCGTCCGTTGGTCAAATTGCCATTTTGGTAAATAGGGGAAAATGGTAATTTTTGAAAAATTATGGACCAAATTGAAAATTTAGGAAACTTGAACCCTTTTTTTGTGATTTGAATAAATTGAGGACCCAAAGAAAAATTTAGAAGTTTCGGAACTCAATTTGGGGAAACATTAGCATTAAGGACCTAAAGTTAAATAAAAGAACTTTTGGGACCTAAATGCAAATAATTAAAAGTTTGGGCATTTTATTCATTCGTGAGAATTGAAGACTATTAGGCCAAATGTTAATGAACAAGGATGTTCATATCATGTCAGAACACTAAGGACCGGGAATGCCATCAAGAATAAGCTCGCGTGTAGGCAAAAAGTCATTTTAGGGAAAATACCCTGCACTTATCGGGTGAGTGGGAATTTTCACATCATACCTAGATGGGATGAAGAGTACCTCAGAATGAAAAACCACTACCATGTGGAATTATAACATCACACATGGTTGGAGTGATGTGGAAACTACATGTTAAAACTAATTACCAGTTGTAAG
Organism: Trapa bicornis; assembly: GCA_030064425.1. Taxonomy (NCBI): domain Eukaryota; kingdom Viridiplantae; phylum Streptophyta; class Magnoliopsida; order Myrtales; family Lythraceae; genus Trapa; species Trapa bicornis. Next base: position 11,767,502 of record CM057746.1, read on the forward strand.
TAGATCATACCCAGTTGATATGATGAACTTCCTGGAAGGAAGTTAAAAACCCATTTACCAATTGTAAGCGGAGATGTCATCACACCCAGTTGGTGTGATCGACGAGTGAAAAGATATTTTGTCAGAAGTGTTCTCCCCAAACTGTGTGCCATTGCTTAAAAATTTTGGGAGACCTTCTTGACGACAGCTCGGATAGCACAGTTAGGCCAGAGGCCTCGATTTTGGAACTTGGGGGCTAAAATGCCTGATTTTGAAAATCTTGTACAGTGGGCCGAAGGCCAGTTGGAACGAGTAGAAGCTCGTAAATAAGCATGAAGTTAAGCCATGAAAATTTTAATGAATGATGTGATTTGGCCATGGTACTAAGAAATGACCGACATACTCGATGAACTAGCGGCAGTGTGACAAGAATAGGTCGACGAACCACTCTAGACAAACAACTATAGGTCGAGTTGAGAGTTGGGGCTATTGGACCAGTGGCACCAAAGATTAATGGCTTATATGGAAAAGTTTGTTTGTGGATGCACTTGAGGTTCGGGACCATCAAAACACCTAAGAGGGGTAGTGATCACAACATGGTGGAGATAAGGGCAATTTGTTGTGCCAACAGTCAGGGAAGCTCGACGTAGCTTCATGCGCATGAGACTGGGGTTGGTTCGGGATGAGATCTCTGTCCTCATAGATACACACAGTTTCTTTTCATGTTTGAGGGTGGGATGTCGCAAACATCTACTCATTCCTAGGGTAGAAGTAGACGGACTTCTATCTAGGTGGCTGGTAAAGCTGCTCCGATGCCACAAGTGGGTGCAGTGGACGGGCTACCTTGTGAATGTGTGATCCCTTCATGATGAAGGGCATGTGTTGATTGTTAAACACACCAATTGTGGATATTGTGAAAAAGTTTTTGAAAACTGAGGATTTGAGGAAGAAATAATCATAAAGGAAATTAAGGAGTCTCGCACACTCGAAAGTTTTTTTATTGAAACTCTTTTCAAAACACTCATTCACTGAGTTGTAGAAACTCACCCACTAATTTTATCCCTTTTCAAGAATAGAGAAATGACTAGGGATAACACCAGGATTTATTCTCTTAAGTTTGCATTATTATTGATATATGTTATTCCAGGGAACAAAGTTGAGATTTCGCTTGGCTCATTTGAATTAGAGAAGGGGGAAACCCTTTTGAACCAAGGGAGTGGTGGGTTTCTCATGGGGATCCGATCAAATCAGGTTGGGGTGTGACAACTTGAGTGGTATCAGAGCTAAGTTCCCTTGAAACATTATCAATATTATGCCATGACACAAATAAAACTTTAACTACCATGTAGGAAGGAGAATCCCTAGGAAGTTCGTCGTGAAATCCAATCCTCCAGACCTAACCTTGAAAAAGACGTCAACCCTTAGGGAGGTAACTATTTAATGGTTCCTAAATGGTGAGAAGAGAGTACCCAAAGATATGGTGGAAGATTATCGGAAACTTGTGGGAGCCTTACTAGAACTAGAAGGCATTACCTACCCTACTCCAAGGTAAGAGGAACCCATTCCTTCTCCCAGGAGCCCAACCCCTCCTCAAGTCCCACAACAATCAAAGAGAAATCCCACTAAGAAGGAGTCTTGGGACAACTATTGGGATGCATGTGCCACCTTCATTAAGGTCCACCAAGTACTCCCACCTACTCAGTCTAGCTTCAATCCCTCCCAATGGATGAAGTGGACATATGAGTGTGAGGCTAAGGTATTGAGGCAGTACAGATTGGAGGCCATACATGAAGTTCGTCCCATAAGGGAATACATATGGACCCCAACTAGTTCCTCAAAGCCATATGATTAGGAATCCCACAATTGTTCCAAGGCTAACTCTCGGCCTATGATCCCAAGGGACTAAGGGGTAGAAAATCTCTGTAATAAGCCAAGAATGGCAAGAAACTATTTCCTAAATGAATAAAAATATGATTTTCCTCAAATTTTAGTCTCTTGATAAATACAACTAACGGAAATAGGAGTATGCCGATAAAGATCTAAGTAACGGATAAAGGAAAATTTGAGTTAACCCAACTTCTAAGGTAGCCAAGTAAGTTTTCCACCCAAAGCAGGGAAAAACAAGACAATAAGACTTGGTAAGGAATCCTAAAAGAGTCTACTAAAGTTCACCAAGGAAGACAGATCTTAACTAAGGGAAGGAAGGAGAAGTCTGGAGTAAGGAAAGTCAACGCCAAAGAGCATGGGACAAGTGGAAGTTTAAGGAGTCCAGGAAAGACTCTATGGAAAAAAGTAAGGAAACAAGAAGGATTCCTAAGGAAAACCAAAGGAATGGAAGCTGACTAGGGAGAAAGGATATGGGAAGCACTAAAGATGTTAAGACAATTAAGACAGGACAAGGAGAAAGGAGAAAGGAGAAAGGAGAAAGGAAAGAAGTGCGATAGAAAGAAAACCCTAAGAATAATACCAATACTTGGAGAAGAGTTAGGACACAAATCCTTAGGAACTCGATAGTAATATGGGACGTTGTTTGGAAGCAAGGATGTGGAACAAAAAGAAATAGAAGATAGGGAAGAAATCTAAAGTGAATTACCATACAAAGGTCAGGAAGCATAAGAAAAGAATAGAGGAAGAACTTTCAAGGAGTAGTGGGGAGAATGAACATGAAAATCCTAGGATGGGAGTCCCTAGAAGAAGGATAAGGATAGGAAGTGGAATCGTGGAAAGGAGGAAGTTTCAAGCTAAGGTAATCAATAGATGAAACATCATAAACTAGAGCAGAAACCAGAACCTCATTAAAAGACATAGGTGACTAAGTTAATACTTGTAGGGCCAAGGGTGATCTACTTACAAGAGAACAGAGGAACAAATAGGGATTTTAGACATACCTAGTTGAAGAAAATAACTTATAACCACCAGATCATCTGGGAGAATAAACAACGTCCTAAGATGGACCGGAAAGTAGTGAGGATTACACCCTAAAAAGGGAATGGGATGGGTATTAAGGACAATACGACTCAAGAGATGATGGTCTCAAAATCATAAGACAACGAGAATGATAAGAACAAGGTAATTAATGAACAGACCCTCAGAAGAATTATAAATTTGAACTCCAGTAAAGAGGGAGAGATGGAAAGGCCACATATTTGGGAATTTAAGATGAAGATAAAATCTTTAAAGATATCAACGACCAAGATTGAGTTAACAATCAAACTCAAGACAAGAGAAAATTAAGTAAGTCTCTCACATGATAATCGTGAAATCTAAAATAAAGCTGATGTGAATCCCATCTAAAAGAAATGGATGGATATAGGAAAGGATGAAGACGAAGACGAAGTACATATAAGTTATCAAGGGTAATGTAAGCAGAAAAGGATGACATCACGGAATATTTTTTTTAAAGTTAAATATTCTAAATAGCTAGACGTAAAGAGAACCTAAGAGAAAAGAACATAAACTATCAAGGAAGGAAACCTTGGAAGGACAAAAGTGTCCCAATTAAAAGGTAATGAGATTAACAGAAATGGAGATGAGATAAATTCATCCAAGATATGCTGGTCGAAATGGAAAGATCAAGTACAAAGGAAAGGTCCTCGGGAGGACTCGAGGAGCAAGTTAAGTCCAAGTAATGTATAAGTAGGAAAAATACATCAAAGGAGGTCATGCAAGTAAGGATGGGGTGGATTGCCCATAAAAGAGAAAATAGAGGAAAACACATCTAAGATCCCTTGGAAAAGTTAACCCCTAAGTTAGGAAGGGATTTAAGTAAGGGATCACTAACGTCAGGACTGGTAGTGATCAATGCTCAAGTTAATAGAGCCTAAGGAGAGAACGACTAGACATAGTGTGGAGTACCTGGAATGGGATCGAGAGTTGAAAATGTCACTGGTAAAGAATAAGGAAAGAGACTAAAATTTCAGATAGAGAAGGATTTAAAAGGACAAATGCCCTATTATAGGAAAGGGTGTGAAGAAAGGAAAGGAATGAAAATTTCAAAGAAATGAAGAAGGGGTTGAACGTGTAGTTCCCAAGGTAAATATCTGTGATGTAAGGGACAGGGTAAAGAGCAAAAATTGAAATAAGGGGGCGATCACAAGTAAGCAATCGATACATAAAACCGAAGGAGATTAACTCTTATAAGAACTTTGAAGTGATCATGAAAGAATAAGGGTTGACTAAAAGAAGATAAAGTTCTTGAGAAAAGGATGCCATTGAATCTAAGGAAGGACATAGAAGGGTCCAAACTGGATAAAAGGAGTTAACACAGAAATCTATGAAGTAAATATATGGTGCTTGAGAAGACCCCGAACTGAGGGTATTAATGACAAAGGAAGTGGCTACACACAGGAATGAGTGGGTATCTTGGAACTACCAATCTTGGAACCATAAGTAAAGAACCTCAAGATGAAGAATTATGCTTTAAAGAATGAATGATGTGAACTTATGGAATTAACCTTAAACTTTAAGCAAGGTATGCTTAACAAAAGTAAGCTCCATGGAATGGATAATGGGAAGGAAAAGAAATCTATCAGAGTGCGTTGTACCAAGGCTAAATGGAAATAACCGAAAAGGTTATATGTTAATAAACAACAAGTTGATATCAATGGAAGTTCTTTATAGTACGAAGGATGTTGAATATGTTTTGGGGACAAAACTCCTAAAAGGAGTGGAAAGTTGTAAACCCTACCCTTTGGAGTTAAGGAAAATTGGGAAAGAACTGGTCAACCCGAGTGAGAAAACCGAACCGGAGTGGTCACCATTCAATCCAAGGATCACCGGAGAAGCGTCAGCGTAATCAAACAGTGAAGCAGCACCCACGGATCGAAGCTGCCCTATTTCTGTCAAGCTTAAGATGGCCAAATTGAGCCCTCCTCAAGCCAAACCAAGCTCTCCCAACACTCCCTTAGCCCTCATATGACCAAATTAGAGCGGAAAGGTAAGCTAATTTGGCTCCCCTTTGTCATTTCTGATTATTGTTAGAGAGAGAACCGACGAAACTTTACTAACTGAATTCTCCCTCAATTTGACATGAATTGAGGCGATTATTGATCCTAGGATGAACTTTAGGACGAGAGCTAACTGCCCCGATTGAAAACTTGGACCATCGTACCCCCGACGATAAGCTTTCAAAGCTTTCTCTCTCTAATTCTAGTTTTCCGGTGAAACTCCATTTGAGCTTGTTCCGACGTCAATTCATGCGATTCAAAGCTCCATTGAATCATATGGATATGTATAAACTCAATTTTACCTTAAATTTCAATAATTAACCTCGATTGATTGGTCAATTTGATGAAATCAAATTTAGCCAATTTGAAAGGGGGGAATTGGGGGAAACTTTTGGGGAAAATTGAGAATTTTGTAAAATTATGGGACCAAAGTGCAATTTTCCAAAATTGAGGGCCAATTGGCCATGAAAACGATGTGGAGGACCAATTGGTCAATTTTTGGAATTTTTGGGGTCAAATTTCCATTTTTGTAAAGTAGGGGCAAAATGGTAATTTTTGAAAATATGGGGACCAAATTGGAAATTTGGGAAATTTGAACCTTTTTTGTGATTTGAATAAACTGAGGTCCCAAAGAAAATTTTAGAAGTTTCGGGACTCAATTTGATGAAAAATTAGTATTAGGGACCTAAAATTAAAGAAAAAGAATTTTATTGACCTAAATGCAAAAACTTAAAAGTTTGGGCATTTTATTGATTCATGAGAAATGAAGGTTATTAGGCCAAATGTTAATGAACAAGGATGTTCATATCGTGTAGGAACGCCAACAAGTATAAGCTCGCGTGGAGGTAAAAAGCCGATTTAGGGAAAATACACTACACTTATCGGGTGAGGAGGAATTTTCACATCATACTTGGTTGGGATGATGAGTACCTCAGAATAAAAAACCATTACCATGTGGATTTTTAACATCACACCTAGTTGGAGTGATGTGGAAACTACGTGAAAAAACTACGTACCGATTGTAAGTAGATCATACCCGATTGGTATGATGAACTTCCTAGAATCAAGTGGAAAACCCGTTTGCTAGTTGTAAGCGGAGATGTCATTAAACCCGGTTGGTGTGATCGACGAGTGAAAATATATTTTGTCAGAAGTGTTCTCCCCTGACTGTTTTCCACTACCTAAAAATTTTGGGAGACCTTCTTGACGGGAGCTCGAATAGCTCAGTTAGGCCAAAGTCCTCAGTTTTTGAACTTGGGGGCTAAAATGCCCGAATTTGAAAATTTCGTACAGTGGGCCCAAGGCCAATTGACAGAGCAGAAGCTCGTAAACAAACATGATGTTAAGCCATGAAAATTTTAATGAATGATGTGATTTGGCCATGGTACCAAGACAAGACCGACATGCTCGATGGACTAGCGGCAATGCGACAAGACCAGGTCGACAGACCGATCTAGACAAATAGCTGCAGATCGAGTTGAGAGTCGGAGCTATTGGATCAGTGGCACTAAAGATTAATGGTTTATATGAAAAACTTTGTTTGTGCATGCACTTGACGTTCAGGACCATTAAAACGCCTAAGAGGGGTAGTGATGTGTCCTAGGGGCTACTGGACAACATGGTGGAGATTAGGGCAGTTTGCCATGCCAGCAGTCATGGAAGCTCGATGTAGCTTCATGTGCATGAGACCGGGATGGGGTCGGGATGAGGTCTTTGTCCTTATATGTACATAGAGTTTCTTTTCATGTTTGAGGGTGGGATGTCGTGAACATCCACTCATTCCAAGGTTTGAAGTGGATGGGCTTCTATCTTGGTGGCTGGTAAAGTCGCTTTGACGCCACAAGTGGGTGTAGTGGATGGGCTACCCTACAAATGTGTGATCTCTTCATGATGAAGGGCGTGTATTGATTGTTAAACACACCAATTGTGGATATTGTGAAAAAGTTTTTGAAAATCGAGGATTTGAGGAAGAAATAATCATAAAGGAAATTTAGGAGTCCGGTACACTCCACATTATTTTTTGAAACTCTTTTCAAAACACACATTCACTAAGTTGTAGAAACTCACCCACCTTTTTATCCCTTTCCAGGAATAGAGACATAACTAGGGATAACACCAGGATTTACCCTCTACCAGGTATGCTTAATTTTCTCTTAAGCTTGAATTATTATTGATATATGTTATTCTAGGGAACAAAGTTGAGATTTCACTTGGCTCATCTAGAATTAGAGAAGGGGGAAACCCCTCTTGAACCAAAGGAGCAGCGGGTTGCTCATGGGGATCCGACCAAACCGGGTCGGGGCATGACAGTCTATGTCAAGAGAAATTGGAAAGTGAGTAGGAGGAGATTGAACGATTCTTCTAGATTTTCCATGACACCCGATTGATGTACGGTTATTGTCCCAATTGCACTATTGCAATGAGAAGGGTGCGGGATTGAGTCACATGTGTAAGGGGGCATGTGCTTCCCTGGATGCAAAGTGTGACACTGGGAAATCCTAAATGGGGATCCGACCAAACCGGGTCGAGGCGTGACAGTCTATGTCAAGAGAAATTGGAAAGTGAGTAGGGGGAGATTGAACGATTCTTCCAGATTTTCCATGACACACGATTGATGTACGATTATTGTCCCAATTGCACTATTGCAATGAGAAGGGTGCGGGATTGAGTAAGCTATGGATTGATAGATGCGTAAATATAGAATCTGTGAAAACTATTGCCCCACACCAAGTAACCGAGGAAAAAACAGGCGATTTTGAGAAAAATGAGCCTAAAAAGGAACTAAAAATTATAAAGATGGATTAAAATGGGAAATTGGAAAGTCCCAAGTGACTAAAAATTCATAAAAATCATGAGAAAGAATTGGGAAGTGGAATTGATGAGAGAACCGTACTGGTTCGGGGTGAACCAGACCTAAACCTGACTGAACTTGGATGAACCATAGTGAACTGGTTCAATGATTCATTTAGCTAGGTGGCTTAAAAATGTCAATTTGGGAAATTGAGGCCACTATTAGATAGAAAATTAATTTAAATAAATTTTTAAATTTTAGAAAACTTGTCAAACAGGGTCCAAACCGGCCAAATTTTGAATTCTGGTCACTGAATCCGGTCGGACCGGACCAATCAGTGAATTGGTAAATAATCAACAGTGCCGAGTCAACAGCCACGCAAGCATGGACAGCCAATGAGAGGCTGCCACATGTCTTGTCAATGGTCAACGGATGATCGATCAGCATGCCACGTAGACACGGGTAACCAATGGGAGGTTGCCACGTGTCCAATCAACGGGTCAATGGTTGACGCAACGGTTGAGTTGGACCTCCATGTTAGAAAAACTAGCTAATCAAAGCGCGTCAAATGGCATGCCCGCCACGTCATCTTCTTTAACCTCTAGCCACTGACAAAGAGAAGAGAGAAGAGAGAGAGGCTAGAAAAGTTGGAGTTTTTGACGACTTGGAAATCTCTCCGGCTGGGTTGCCGACAGCCAAGTCAGATGCCGAGTCTCATGTCGGCCGGTAGTCTGAACAGTTGTCGTGCTCCCTATATAAATTGCACCCTTTCATTCGTTCTCAGCATCCCACAATCAACTGAAGAACACAAACTACTCAATTTTCGGGCGAGCAGCAAATGAGAGCTCTGACATCGGGGCTTTTGTCCACCTCTGAAGCTGCATTCAATACCATTAGAACCGAGAGAAAGTCCTCTACATAGCTGTACCCTCCCTTCAGCTCGATGGCCATATAGAAGAACGAAGAAGCTTAAACAGTAACGCTGCTCCTCGACTATCAACAACTCGAGCTGCTTGAGCTCAACTCAAGCCATCTCTAGGCCAATTCCAGCCAAACCAAGCCCCCAAAATGCTACCTAGAGGTGCCACCACCTTTCTCCGAGCTAGCATGGTAAGCCCCTCTACCGCCCCTTCACCGAAAAATACTATTCCCTGTGCATTTTTGCAACAACTGAAAGTAAGAAATTCGTACTGCTCATGCCACCAATTAAGGCATGGTTTAATCCAGGGTGGATCCCCAGGAGGAGAGCAATTCAGAGAAACCAAGAGCTCCAGTCGCTGGACCCTCACCGATAAGACATTGAAGCTTTTTCTCTAAACTGAATTTTTCGGTGAAGCTCCATTTGAGCTCATTTCTAAGCCAAACCGAGCGGTTCAAAGCTCAAAATGATGAGGGAGACATAGGGAAGATGATTCAGATCACCAATTGAGATAATTAACCACATTTTAGCAGTCAATTGAACGAAATTGAGATTCGGGGACCAAATTGCAATTTTGAGAAAATTGGGCAATTTGGGGATTTTTAGAAAATTGGGGTATAAATTGAAATTTAAGGAAATTAGGGTCATTTTCATGAAATTAACTTCCAATTGTGGCCCAATTGGGCAATTGGATGAAATGGAGGACCAATTGGAAATGTGTGAAAGTTCAAGGACCAATTGGTAATTTTTGGGAAATTAAGGACCAATTGACAATTTTGGAAAAATTGTGGACCAATTGATAATTTTGGAAAAATTGTGGACCAATTGATAATTTTGGAAAAATTAAGCACCCGTGAGGAAAATTGGAAGTCCTATGGACTTAATTGAGATTAATGAAGATTATGGACTAACATATAAAATTATAAACTCTAAGGGACCTAATTGTAATTTAGGCATAGTGTAAGGACCTGTGCGCAAATACCGGAAAGTATAAGGTCCCTTATGTTAATTCTCCTTATATGGATTCTCAAACCATATAGGCACACGTAATACGAGTACAAGTGTCAAGGAGTACATTGAATATTGGAAATCCAACTGGGACAAATCCTTTACAGTATCGCGTGAGTGGGATTTTTGGCATCATACCCGGTTGGGTGTGATAAGTACTGTTTTTGAGTCTAGAAAATCATTTTTCCAAGAAAGGTCTCCCCTAACTGCATGAAACTAATTAAAACTTTTGGGGGACATTCCTAATGGGGGGCAAAATTGCTCCAATAGGCTTGAGGCCTCAAATTTGAAAATGATAGGACCGAAAGTCCAGTTTTGGAAAACTCGTGAAGTGGGTCCAAGGCTAGTGTGCATGGGTTGGATATGTAGACAAACATGGATTATAAGAACCATGAAAACTCTAAAAAAAAACTAGAATTATTGTGTGATTTGCCATGGGGCCAAGATAGGACTGACAAGGCTCGATGGGCTAGTGGCAGTGCGTCCAGACCTGATCGATAGGCCGATCAAGGTAAAAAGCTGTAGGCTAGGTCGAGTGTTGAGGTCGTTGGACCGTTGGTACCTAAGAGCGTGATTAATGGATCAAAACTATTGTATGCATGCATGAGGAATCCAAGAGCATCTAGATGCCCAAGAGGGGGTAGTCGATGGGTCCTAAGGGCTACTGGACGACCTGGATACAATAAGGACGAGTTTAGTGTGCTAGTCTGTCATGAAGCTCTGATAGCTTCCTATGCACTAAGACCGAGGCTGGGGGGGTGGGAATGAGGTCTTGTCCCACAAAGCAGACATGACGAAGCACTAAGACCTAGATCGAAGGGGAAATGAGGTCTCGAGACCAAGGCCAAAGGGGAAACGAGGTCTCGTCCCACCAAGCGGACATGATGAGGGTTTTGAGAGCCAAACTATTGATGTACACTCAAACTCAGGGTAGCGGCAGTGCACCTTTATTCGGGTGGACGGTAAAGACGCACTGAACCACAAGTGGAACGTGTGATCCCTTTCTTTGATAGAAAGGGCGTGTGATTGTTTGCTGAGGCACCTCCCGAGCAAAGAAAGAGATGAACTCATATTACAATAAATTGAAAGTATAAAACGTTTTCATAAGTCTGATTGTTTGAAAACTCACTTCCCAACCCCCACTCACTAAGTTATAGAAACTCACCCCTTCCCATTAAACTTTTTCAAGAGGAACATCTCGCTACGATGATTCGAGGCTAGTTGAGAAAGTCAAGGGCATTGCCATCATGCAAATTTTATTTCATGCAAACTTTGTTATGGAAAACTTGAACTCCAACGCCTTTACCTTCCTTAAACTATTTGGTAGAAATACTAGATTAGTATGGGGAAGGGTGGTGGGTTGATCATAGGACTCCAACCAAACTAGGTCGGGACATGACAGAATCCATTCATATAAATCTTGGATACCCCCTAGTTGGTTTTGGATCAAAATTCTCTCTGAAACTTGAGGAGCTCTAGTTTCCAATGATGAAACTTGAGGAGCTCCAGTCAAGGGCACTGCCATCATGTAACTTTTATGTTATGGAAAACTGGTACTCCAATGCCTTTACCTTCCTTAAACTATTTGGTAGAAATACTAGATTAGTTTGGGGAAGGGTGGAGGGTTGATCAAAGGACTCCGATCAAACTGGGTCAGGACGTGACAGAATTCATTTATATAAATCTTGGATACCCCCTAGTTGGTTTTGGATCAACTCTCTAAAACTTGAGGAGCTCCAGTTTCCAATGATGAAACTTGAGGAGCTCCAATTTTCAGTGATCAGACTTGTAGAGAGGATTACATCGTCGTCCGGCCACCACTTTCGGTAATCTTGGTATCCCTAGAAAGCTACGAGTGTAAGCTTTCCTTCACCACCCCTCATAACCCTCAAATATCCCTCTACCAACACCGGTGAGATAACACAATACCTGTCCCACACTGACTGGAAACAAAACTTCTATTTTGAGAGTGATTTCTGACGGCCCTCAAAGGATGAGAAAAATTGAACAGAATCCTCATGGCACCAACATTTTGTTGCCACTGGCCTCACATGAATCGGATAAGTGTAGAGGTAAAATTAAATCATTTAACTTTGAGATTTTGTGAGAAAGAACAAAATTGACTAAAATGAGCATTTCAGATGGCCCATACCTCAAATCGAGGTAGTTTAAGTTGCCCTGAACTCGTAGTGGAGCCATCTTTCAAACTACATGGTGCCAACGACCGATGCATCATCTATAGTGCGTTTCCAACCTTGACTCTATTTATGCTTGTTGAGTTTCTATTTTACAATTAAGTTTGAACGTCACTATTCTAATTGACCCCAACCGAACATAGTTTATGATGAACTAGAGGAAGGCTAGGGAACCTAGTAGTTTGAAAATTTTTTGAGGTGGTTTTGCTAGGAACTAAAGGTGAGGGACTAAAACATAAATAAGGAAAAGTTATAAGACCTGATTGTGAATAAGTTTTATGGGGGGCCTTCTTAAGAAGCGAAATATAGTTTTAGGAACAATTGGAAATATTGGTAAAGTTCGGGTATTAGGTTGGCAAGTTAGGGATGCCTAAGTATCTAAATGTAATAAAAGAAGAAGTTGAGGATTAAAGTGCAAATAAAGATATTTGTGCACCTAAAGTGATTTTTGGGTTGTCTAACGGCTAAACAGAATCAAAGAATATTTAGGGACCTAAATGGAAAAATGGGAGAACAAATGAGCCCCGAAAAGACAAGTGTAAAGAATATGGGCAAAATGGTAAATTTGCCCAAACTTAGGGACCATTCAGTAATTATTGAACAATAAGGCTTAGAAGTATTCTAAGGCATGCAAGGGACCAGAATGTGACTCAAGGAAACTTGGGGGACCCAAATGAAAGGCTTAGGAAAGTCTAAGGTCCAAGGAAGGAAAGTTTTAATAAGGGCAAAATGGTAAATTTGCCCAAGTTAAGGACCAAATTGTAAATTTGGAAAGGTAAGGCCCCTATGTGGTAATTAAGGAAGTTATGAATACTTTGGCATATGTAACTTTGAAAGGTTATGACACTAGGGACAAACCTTATAAAATATTCGTAAAGGGTTGGTTCCCCCACTAGTAAGTCTAGTAAACAAGGTCTTAGGGGTGAAATCGTAAATTCTTAAGAGAATTTTTGGGTACTAGTCTAAGGGTACTAAGGAGCTTAGACTAATCTTCTTGTCTTGCTAAAAATTATGGAGGAAACAAGAGATCGCTCAAGCGGAACTTTGAGAGCAGAAGTATGAAAAATATTTTGGAACGAACGAGTTCTGCGATTTATGGTGAGTGGGGGTATTGATGGCAAGTCTGATTGGACCGACCGAAGTACTTTGGGTGTTTAAATAACTGAGAAACTTAACTTTTGAAGTTCATGTAAGTGTAAAACAACTAAGTGCATGTCCATTAAAGTAGATACTCTTGAAAAGGGCTAAGTATTAAGGAAAGGTTGTAAGTCTAGGATAACAATTTTTTGAGGTTGGATAGGACCATGCATTGGGACCTTGCACCTGTATTCTCTGAATGGTGGGAGCTAGTCGAGGGATATACCAAGCTCTCTATAATGACTTATTATATGAATTTTATTGTGTGCAAAATGTAGAGATGGTTGGAATAAGGGCCATTCTTGTGAGTATTGAGATATGCTCAGAAATGGCCTATGATTTTGATTATTGTGTTTTCTTATGTTATTGAGATATTGGTATGAAGTGGGGGCATTGGCACGACACCTTCTAATATAGTGTTGACATCAAGGGAAATTAGAAATGGAGGATAAGGGAAGATTTAACTGTTTCTTCCAGATTTTCTGGTTCACTCGATTGACGTGCAAGTACCATCCCAATTACACTACTGCAATAAGAAGGAGGTGGGATCGAATCGAAAATGTAAAGGGGCATGTGCAAGGTTGAAGGTGAGGTATGTTAGCCATGACATTGGATGCAAATACATCCTAGTGAGAGACGAGCCTAAGGGGCGTCAGTTGTGGAAGAGTACACATGACTCCCACACTCTCATAGAGATTCGATCGGCATTGTGAAATACACTCCGGGCGTGAATATGGCAAATGAGTAGCCCATATGATGTGGGTTAAGAGCACAACCCATGTGTGCGAGCCATGACTAACCCATGTGTGTGCGAGATCTGAGTTCCCGATGTATGTTAATATGTAGTTGCTAAAATATGTGTATGTAAGAATTGTGGGGAGACCGAGAGTGGCCTGATTGTATAGTAGTCTGCAGTTAGGGCCGGCCCGAGACAGGGGTCACAAGGGGTGAGATAAACCATGGAAATATGATAGTATTAAGAACCCTTAATAAAAAAAAATATGTTAGGTGGTTTAAGGGGTGAGATAAGCCATGTAGTGGCCCACCGTTAGTATCCCATTCACTAAGTTGTGAGCTCACCCCTCCCCCCACCTAAAATAATTGTAGGTTTAAGTTGAGGGAGGTCAGAGCGCATGTTGGAGAGAATCTACCGGGCTGAGCGCCACTTAAGGTAGGTTTCTTACCCTACATATGTAGGTCATAATTATTTTTCTTATCTACTACTATTTGTCCCAGGATATTTATGAAATTGGTTTTGGGATCAGACACTATTCTTTAAAAAAAAAATCAAATTTCCATTGTAAAATATAGAAACAGGTTTTATCGAAAGCCATATTCCTTTCAGTTTCACTATGGTGAAGGTACCCAACATGGTAACATTGAGGGGATTAATGGAGGTTCACGGGACTACTGACCAATGAATCAGTCTGAGATGTGACACAAAGTCATCCTGATGAGAGACGAGCATGCAGGGCATCAGTTGTGAAAGAGTGCATGTGACTCCAACACCCTCACAGACCTCGATGGGTAGTATGACCTACCCTCTGAGCTAAATAAAGGGGAAATGAAAGGCTTGTGAATAAATGACAAATGAACGGCCTATGATAATATGAGGCAAATGAACAACCTATGTGTGCGAGCCATGAGTAGCATATGCGTGTGCAGGACATGAGAGCCTGATGCATATTTACATGTTGAATTATAAAATGTATTTTATGGGTATTGTCTAGGGAAAATCGAAAGCGACTTGACCATAGAATAGACTGCAGTCATAGGCAGCCCGAGAGAGAGTCTCAAGGGGCAAGATAAACCATGAAAATATGAAATTTTTAAGAAACCATAAATGAAATTATATTAGGTGGTTTAAAGGGGGGACATCTTAGTTATAAGTCATGTAGTGGTCTAACGTTAGTACCCTATTCATTGAGTTGTGAGCTCTCCCCTCTCTCCAAAATGATTACATGTTTAAGCCGAAGGAGATCCAAACATAGGTAAAAGAGCATGTACTAGGCTGAGCGCCATCTAAGGTAGTTCTCTTATCCTGCATACAAATGTTTTCTTGTATATGCTTATTAACTGCTATCTTTCCTGGGATTTGTATAACTTTAGTTTTGGGCTCACCCATGCTTTTTAAAGAAAATTCAAATTTATGCTTCTAAAATGTTAGAGATAGATAGAGAAGGAAGTCTTAGTCCCTCTGATTATACCATGGTGATGGTACCCACCATGGTAATATCGAGGGAATTGATGGGGGTACATGGGATCCACGACCGAGTGAATCGGGTCGGGGCGTGACACATTTTTCTTGGGGTTGACCTCAATGTACGTTTTCTCAAGGGTCTAGATGATATTGATGCAATAATCACCCCATATTCCACTACTACCTTAGACATCGATACTACCTCTTATCATAGGTGTCTTTTTGATCATCCATCATCGGAACGCATTGCCTAAATGACAATTAATGATGTATATCAAGCACATAACAATGAATTTACCATAATAAATTCACTAGTCGAAGCTCAGCTTGCTAAGTGGTTGAACTCGCTAATTATATGTCTTATAGCAATTCACATCATACTACAAAGGATACACCATGTCATCATGAGAAATTTTCCTTCAAAAAGAGAACCTCGTGGTAGTACCCGTCTTTCTGAAAATAGGGGTCATAGCCTATTTCCTTTATAAATAATCGAGCCTTAGCCCTTTTTATACATATTGGTCCTTATCCCTTTTCATAAACATTAGTTGTAATCCATTTCAAAAATATTGGGTATTAGCCAATTTCTTAAATATTGTGCCTTAACCCTTTTATTAAACGTTAGATTGTAGTCACTTTCATAAATGTTGGCTATTAGCACCTTCCTTAAATGTTGGGGTGTAGCCCATTTCATTGGGCCTTAACCATTTTCTTAAATGTTGGAGTTTATCCCCTTTCATAAATATTAGCCTTAGCCATTTCATAAACATGGAACTTAGCAGGTTTCATAAATGTTGGGATTTAGCCCATTTCTTAATATTGAGTCGTAATGTCTTTCATAAATATGAGTCTTATCCCTTTTTCATAAGGATATACCATAACCATTTTTCATAAATATGGACATTAGACATTTTTCAAAACTATGAGTTTTAGAACTTTTTCATAAACACTGTAAAGGGACGGGTTCTCACCAGTTTTTAAACCCTTGGGTGCACATACTATCGGGTCTGAGCCCACTTTTCATAATTGATTAGGATGTATACTCTATTTTGATAAAAGTCTACGTATTAGTTTTTATAAGTATTTCTTCAATCTATTTCCAAATCATGCATGTCATCATTCCATAAAATAGAAAGTGTTGATTACATCGATTCAATCGAACACGAAATCAAAAATCTCACTCACCCATTATTTAGGAATTGTTCATCTCAAAGGTACTCCAATTCCCATGCTCTACTTGCACAATTGTTTAGGATGTATATATATTCCTATAATAATATAGATACATAATTATAATATAAAAACTTATTTGAAGTTAGTCTATATCATTATATCTTATACTACCCCATAATTTTCCATAATTATGGTTTCATTCTTGAGGCACACTTTGCTCAATTTACGCATTAACGAACCCATCTTCACTACCTTTTACTTGATCTCATCTAAATTATAAATTTTCTCTAAAACTTATGCAAAATGACCCTTAGGTCCTTATTTTCCAAAAATCCCATTAAATCCCTCACATTTGCAAAATTACCATTTTACCTTTTACTTGTAAAATTCCCATTTTGCATCTTTACTTTGCAAAATTACTACTTTCCCCCTTTTACAAAAAAAATGAACATTTGTCCATTTTTATGTAAAAATTACCATTTTACTCTTAATTTTTAAAATATGACCATTTTGCCTCCTTTTATGCAAAATTACCAATTTACCCTTCATTTACCTAAAATGACCATTTTGCCAATCTCCATGCAAAAATTACCATTTTGTCCCTACACATCTTAAAATAACATATGACATCCATGTTTTTCCAAAAATCACTTCCTTGACCCTTTGGCTTCCCTTAGGGACAATTTCCACAAGTTTTCTCATTTTTGCAAACTACCCCAAACTTTTCAAAATTGCACTTTAGTCACTAGACTTCGAAACTCATTCCAACTAACTTCAAAGTTCACAAATCTCTCATAGATACTTCCATTTACCTTGTAAACCCCGGCCTTTTATTATAAGAAAATAGGGGAAAGAGCTGGTCATTTCTAAAGAGAAATTCGAGTCGATTCATGAACCCCAACCA
Source organism: Trapa bicornis (assembly GCA_030064425.1). Classification (NCBI taxonomy): domain Eukaryota; kingdom Viridiplantae; phylum Streptophyta; class Magnoliopsida; order Myrtales; family Lythraceae; genus Trapa; species Trapa bicornis. Next base: position 11,784,754 of record CM057746.1, read on the forward strand.
TTAGAGAAAGGGCAAATTGGGAAATTTACAAATCCTGAGTGACCTAAAGGGTCTTAAAAATCATGGAAAAGGACTTTGGGATGAATTGGAAGAGAAAACCAGACTGGTTCAGGTGAACCAGAACTGAATCGGATTAAACCGGTTTGGACCAGTTTGAACCATCAATGAACCGGTTGCTAAATTCATTTTTTTAGGTGGCTTGAAGTATTCAAATTAGGGAATTGAAGCCACCATTGGATAGAGAATGAATTTAGAAATTTTTAATTTTGAAAAACTCAATTGAATCCGGCCTGAATCGACTGATTTAAGCATTGAACCCAATTCGAATCGGTCCAGTCCGGTTCGGAACAGTGTCGTCTTCTTCCTTCAAATGACAGCACTGTTCATTCGCTCAGACAGCACCGACGAAGATGAATAACCTTCATTTAGGGCAATTCAGGCCATGAATGTGCACAATAAAGGTGCCAAACAGATGGCTAGAGAGTCTCCAAGCTCCCTATATAAACAGCTCCTCCCCATTCATTCTCCTCACACTTGAAATCTCCACTCTCTATCAATTGCTCCATTTTTTTATTGAAGCTCAAACCAGAGCTCCGACTTGGGTAGTTTTCTCAATCTCAGAAGGTGAGGTCAGGTTCTTTAGACTCCAGGGGAAGTCAGCTATCTGATAGCAACCTCCGTTCGGTCCGAGGACTACCAGAGAAGCGCTGGCGTAATCAAATAGTGAAGCACCTCCAACGAACTGAAGCTGTCTTGTTTCTGCTGAGCTGAAATTGGCCAAATTCAGCCCTCCTCCGACCAAACCAAGCTCTCCCAACATCCCCATAGCCCTTAGATGACCTCAACTAAGCTAAAAGGTAAGCCAATTGGGCACTCCTCAATTGTTGCAGGTTGTTGTTAGAGAGAGAAATGACAGAATTACACTGACAAAATTCTCCCTCGATTCAAGGTCAATTGTTGGAATTCTTGATCCTAGAAGATAACTCAGGAAGATAGCTATCTTCCCTAATAGAGTGTTTGAACCGCCGCACCTCCAATGGTAAGCTTTCAAAGCTTTTTTTCTCTATGTTCAATTTTATGGCAAAGCTCCGTTTGAGCTCAATTTGTACCCAAATAATGCAGTTCAAAGCTCAATTGAATCATATGGAGGTGTAGGAACTATTCCACACCTTCAATTGAAGCAATTAATCCCAATTGAATGGTCAATTTGATGAAATCAAATTTGGCCAGTTTGAAAGGGGAAATTGGGGTAAAATTTTGGGGAAATTTGGGGATTTCATAAAATGGTGGGACTAAATTGAAATTTCCCAAAATTGAGGGATAATTAGCCATGTAAAAGATGTTAAAGGACCGATTGGTCAATTTTTGGAATATTTGGGGGTCAAATTGCCATTTTTGGAAACTATGGGCAAAATGGTAATATTTGAAAAGTTGGGGACCAAATTGGAAATTTGGGAAACTTGAACACCTTATACATTTTTGAGTAAAATGAGGACTCAAAAATAATTTTGGAAACTTTAGGAGTCAAACTAGGAAAATGTTTGCATTAGGGACCTAAAGTTAAGAAAAATAAACTTTAGGAACCTAAATTGTGAGCCTAGGCTATTATGCCCCAAACCTTAAGTGAAAAAGCTACCCAATTTGTGTAGGGACAAGTGTGATCAGAATGCAAGCAAGAGAAGCTTATGTCAACTTGGGAAACCAACTGAGGATGAACACGTCACAATTAATGGGTGAATGAGTTTATTCACATTATACCCGATTAGGATAATGAGCACCACGAAAATAAAAAACCACTTATATATGGGATTTTAACATCACACCTGGTCAGAGTGATGTGAGAACTAAGTGAAAAACTACTTACCATTTATAAGTAGAGAAAACCATACCCGATTGGTATGATGGACTTCCTTGAAGGAAGAAGAAAACCTGTTTGACAGTTGTAAGTGGAGATATTATCACACCCGGTTGGTGTGATGTATTGAAATATGATTTTGTTAGAAGTGTTCTCCCCTAAATGTGTGTCAATGCTTAAAATATTTGGGAGACCTTCTTGATGAGCGCTAGAACAACTTAGATAGGCCAAATGCCTCGGCTTTGGAACTTGTAGGGCTAAATGCCTGATTTTGGAAAATCACGTACAATGAGTCCAAGGTCTGTTGGCACGAGGAGGAGCTCGTAAACAAACATGATTTATTAAAGCCATGAAAATTTTTATGAATGGATTATGTGATTTTGCCATGGTACCAAGACAGGACCGACATACTCGATAGACTTGTGGCAGTGCGTTAGGGCCAGGTCGACAGACCAGTCTTGACAAACAACTGCAGGTTGAGTTGAGAGTCGGAGCCCTTGGACTAGTGGCACCAAAGATAAATGGCTTTGTGGAAAAACTATTGTTTGTGCATGCACTTGACGTTCGGGACAATCAAGATTCCCAAGCGGGGTAGTGATGCGTCCTAAGGGCTACTGGACGACATGGTAGAGATAAGGGCATTTTGTTGTGCCAACAATCAGGGAAGCTCGATGTAGCTTCATGCGCACGAGACTGGGGTGGGGTTGGGATGAGGTCTCTATCCTCATACAATCACGGAGTTGATTTCGGTTTTAAGGGACGGATGTCGTGAACATCCACTCATACCCAGGGTAGAAGTAGATGGGCTTCTATCTAGGTGGCCGGTAAAGTCACTCCGATGCCACAAGTGGGTGTAGTGGATGGTCTGCCCTGCGAATGTGTGATCCCTTCCTAATGAAGGGAGTGTGTTAACTGTTAAACACACCTAATGTGGAAAATGAGGAAAAGGGGTTTTGAAAACCGTGATTTGAGGAAATGTATACTTTTAAAGGAAATAAGAAGTTTGGCACACTCCGATTAATGATATCTTATTTATGAAAACTCTTTCCCAACACCAATTCACTAAGTTTTCAAACTCACCACCTCCCTTTACCTCTTTTCAGGTAATCAATGGAAAAACCCACTTAAAGGCTTTCTTGTAGCTGAACCTGCAAGATATGTATGTAAGGTTTAATTTATTCAGTTTTGATTAATGTTATTCCAAGAAATATATAGGTGAAAAGGATACCTTACTCTTCGCGGTTTAGAGAAGGGGAAAACCTTTAATAAACCATGAGAGTGGCGGGTTACTCATAGGGATCTGACCAAATTGGGTCGGGGCGTGACATATCTCCTAAGTGGTCATGGGAGGAGTTAGTAGTCTTACCCTGATCAAATTTGGCCATTATCTAAAAAAGACCGAAATTGAGCTATCAGAGGTGTGGTGAGAAATACTAACTAGAGATGGCATGAACAGGGGCTAAAGTGTAGCTAAATTGATGCCAAGGTCAAGGTCAACTTTTATCCTCAAACAAACATGACCGAGAGTTACATGAAAGACCCATCATTAGAAACTAGCTTGGAGCAGCCGAAAGTTGCCTGGCCAGAGCTAGAGGGAGGTTTGTGGGAGGTAGATGATATGCATGGATTCTTTTAGAACTGGTGCCGAATGGAGGGATGACTAGAGGTGGTGGAATTTGGCTTCAAAAGGTCGGAGATGAGGTGCAGTTTTTCTATCTTGAAAATAGAGCTGAAGAAAAAACCCTTGTGTGGTAGTTTTTGACAACTTTTAAATTGGGACTCGATCACACAATTAAAGAGAAGTACTTTAGTAGAATTTTGTGACAAGAATCACCTCATTTAGTATTTTGGTGATGGAGAATTTGGAGGTCGAAGCTGTGGTGATTGGAGGTGTATTGTAAACCCCGTCTCTTCATAGTGAATAAAACCAGGAAAAGAACCAGACATTTCAAAAGAGAAAACTGAGCTAGGTCACAAACCATAACCGATAAGAAAAGGGTAAATTGGGGAATTAAGAAATCCCAAGTGGCTCCAAGAGTCATACAAATCATGGAAATGAACTTTGGGTTAAGTGGGAAGAGAAAACCAGACCCATTCAGAGTGAATCGGATCTAAACCGGATTGAATGGTAATTGGAAAGTAGAGATGGTAATTTATTAAAAGTTGGGCACCAAATTTTTAAAATTGGAAAACTTGATCCCCTTATACAATTTTGAGTAAATTGAGGACTCAAAGAGAAATCTTGGAAACCTTGGGACTCAATTTATTTAAAAAGTTGGCTTAGGGAACTAATCTTAAGGAAAATGAACTTTATGGACCTAAATGCAATTAATTAACAATTTTGAGCCTAGTCACCCATATGTGAGAATAGGATGGCTGTTATGCCAAACCTTATTGATAAAGATGCCCAAATCGTGTAGGAACATGAGAGATCGGAACGCAAGCAAGAGAAAGCTCGCGTAGACTTGGAAAACTAACCAAGGACAAACACATCATGGTTACCGGGTGAGTGGGCATATTAACATCATAACCGGTTAGGATGGTGAGCACTTTAGAAATGAAAAATCACTTGTAAGTGGGACTTTAACATCATAACTAGTTGGGGTGATGGGAAATTTAAGCTAAAACCTACTTACTGATTGTAAGTAGAGGAAATTATACCCAGTTGGCATGATGAACTTCCTTGAAGGAAGGAGAAACCCGCTTGCCGATTGTAAGCAGAAATATCATCACACCTAGTTGGTGGGATGGAGTGAAAAATATATTTTGTTAGAAGTGTTCGCCCATTACTGTATGCTAATGCTTAAACTATTTGGGAGAACTTCTTGATGGGAGCTAGAAAAGCTTATATTGGCTAGAGGCCTCAGTTTTTGGAACTTGTAGGGCTAAATGCCTAGTTTCAGAAAATCACGTATAGTGAGCTCAAGGCTAGTGGCCACGAGCAAGAGCTCGTAAACAAACTTGAAATGAGAAAGCCATGAAAATTTCTAATGAAATTGGTTGTATGATTTTGACATGGTACCAAGTCAGGACCGACAGTGTTCGATGGACTAGCAGCAGTGCATTAGGGCCAGGTCGACGGACCGGCCTAGACAAACAGCTGCAAGTCGGGTTGAGGATCGGGGACATTGGACCAGTGGCACCAAAGATAAATGGCTATATGTGAAAACTGTTATTTTGTGAATGCATTTGAGGTATAATGCAAACCTCGCTCTTTGAAGTTAATAAAAATCGGGAAAAGAACCGGTCAAACCGAAAGAAAACTGAACCGGTTCAGAAACCTAATTATTAGGAAATAGGCAAATTGGAGATTTTACAACTCCCAAGTGACTCAAAATGGTTCATAAACCTTGGAAAAAAAACCTTAGGACAAATTGGGAGAGAAAAATCAGTCTAGTTTAGGTGAACCAGATTCGAACCGGATTAAACTAGTTTATGAATCGAGCCGATTTATGAACCAGAACCGATAGAGAGAGGGAAAACCGAGAAAATTATGTATCCCAAGTGACCTAAAGAGTCATATAAGCCATGAAAAAGGACTTTTGGATGAATGCGGGGTGAAAACCAAACTGATTTGGATGAACTGGATTCGAACTGGTTTGGACCGGTTTGAACCACTATTGAACCGGATGCTAAATTCAATTTTCTATGTGGCTTTGAAAATTTTAAATTTGAGATTTGAGGCCACCATTGGATAGAAAATGGATTTAGATGAATTTAGAAATTTTTAGATTTGAAAAATTCAGTCAAATTGGGGGTCAACCGACCAGTTTAAGCTTTGAACCCGGTTCGGACCGGTCTGGTCCTGTTAGGACCGGTCTGGTCCTGTTCGGAACAGTGTTGTCTTCTTCCTTTAGATGACAACACTATTCACTCACCGAAAAATCCCGCAGCACTGGCGAAGCTGAAAATTCTCCAGCCAAGGAGTTTTAGGCAATGAATAATCGCCATTAAGGTGCTAATCGGACAGCCAAAAAGTCTCCAAGCTTCCTATATAAAGAGCCCCTCCTCATTCATTCTGTCCACACCTGAAAACTCCATTCTCTCTAAGCTGCTCCAATTTCTGGTAAAGCTCGAACTAGAGTTCTGACTTGGGCACTTTTTTGAGTCAAACAAGGTGAGATCGGGTTCTTTAGAATAGGGGAGAAGTTAACTATATGCCTGTAGTCTCCATTTGCTCTGAGAGTTACTGGAGAAGTGCCGGCGTGATCGAATAGTGAAGCAGCTTCGGCAGACCAAAGCTGCCCTATTTTGGCCTAGCTGAAATCGATCAATTCAAGCCCTTCTCAGGCCAAACCAAGCCCTCCCAACACCTTCACAAGCCTCCTACAGCTGAATTAGAGCTGAAAGGTAAGCCAATTCAGCTCCGCTCTGTAAATTTCGACCAGTGCTAGAGAGAGAACCGACAGAACTTTGATGATAAAATTCTCACTCAATTCGGCATCAATTGATGCAATTCTTGATGCTAGGATAAACCTCATGACGAAAGCTATCTACTCAAATCAAAAGCTCAGACCACTATGCCCCCAACGGTAAGCTTTCAAAGCTTTCTCTCTATAAGTCCAATTTTCCGATGGAGCTTCGTTTGAGCTCATTCTGACACCAAATCGTGCAATTGCATTGTATGAAGGTGTAGGAACTCCAATATAACTTCAATTTCAATAATTAAACTCATTTTATCACTCAATTTGATAAAATCAAATCGGCAAAGTTAGAAGGTTGAAATTGTAGGGAAAATTGGGGGAAATTTGGGAATTTCAAAAATTAGAGGGACTAAAGTGCATTTTCATAAAATTGAGGACCAATTGGGCATGGTAAAGATATTAGAGGACCAATTGCGTAATTTTTGGGGCAAAACTTACCATTTTAATGTAAGGGCAAAATGGTAATTTTGGAAAAGTTGGGGGACCATATTGGAAATTTGGGAAATTAAACCCCTTTTTGTGAATTTAAATAAATGAGGTCCTAAGATGAATTTTAAAAGTTTTGAGACTCAATTTGAGGAAAAATTGGTACTAGGGGCTTAAAGTTAAAGAAAAATAACTTTAGGGACCTGATTGCAAATAAAGGAAAAGTTTATTTTTCTCATTCATTTGGTATGAATGAGGGCTATTAGGCCAAGGTATAATGAACAAGAATGTTCATATCATATAGGAACATGAAGTACCGAGAAAGCCAACTAAGACAAGTTCGAGTAAGGACAAATTGGCTAAGAGGAAATTCACTGTATTAATGGGTGAGTGGGATTTTTATATCATAACCGGTTGGGATGATAAGCAACTCGACAATGAAAATTCACTGCTAAGTGGTATTTTAAACATCACACCTGAGAGGAGTGATGTGAAAATCACACGGAAAAACTACTTACCAGATGTAAGTAGATCATATCCAGTTGGTATGATGAAACTTACTCGGAGGAAGTGGAAAACCTGTTCATCGGTTATGAGCGGAGATGTCATCATACTCGGTTGGTATGATGGACAGTTGAAAATATATTTTGTCGGAAGTGCTCTCCCCTGACTATGTGCCATTGCTTAAACAATTTGAGAGTCATTCTTGACGGGAGCTTGAATAGCTCTATTAGGCAAGAGGCCTCGGTTTTGGAACTTAGGGGCTATTATGCCCAATTTTGAAAATCTCGAATAGTGGGCCCTAGGCCGATTGGCATGAGCAGGAGCTCGTAAACAAATATGAATTATATGCCATTAAAACTTAAGTAATTGAATTGTTTGGCCATGGTACCAAGATAGGACCGACATACTCAGTCAACTAGCAGTAGTGCAACATGATAGGTCTCCGGACTAGTCAAGACAAACAACTGCATGTCGAGTTGAGGGTCGGAGACGTTGGACCAGTGGCACCACAAATTATATGGCATCTTGTGTAAAATGTTGATTGTGCATGCACTGTGTTTACGGGACCTTCAAGATGTCTAAGAGGGGTAGTGATGTGTCCTAAGGCCCTGGACAACATGGTGGATATAAGGGCGGTTAGTCGTACTAGAAGCCATGTGAAGCTTGACATAGCTTCAAGCGCATGAGATCGAGGTGGGGTCAGGATAAGGTCTCTATCCTCGTACAGACACAGAGATTTGTTACGAGATTGAGGCTCGGATGTCGCAAACATCCACTCATTCTCAGGTAGAAGTAGACGTGCTTCTATCTAGGTGGTCGGTAAAGTCGCTCTAATGCTATAAGTGGGTTTAGTGGACGAGTTGGCCTGTGATTGTGTGTTTGACCTTCATGATGAAGGATGTGTGTTGGGTGATGATACACCATGATTAATAAGAAATGGTGATAAAAATTGAAATTCAAAATGAAAGGTTTTTGAAAGAGAATAAGGCGTTTGGCACACTCCGAATCAAACATTTTTCCTAATAGATAAATTTTGAAAACCCATTCACTGAGTTATTGTATTCACCCCCTTCCTTATATCTCTTTTAGGAAATCCCGAAAAGCCTACTCTAAAGGCCACTCGCTAATATGCCTGTAAGATAGGTATGATCAATATAAAATTGTTTGTAGCTTTGATTTATGTTATTCCAGGAAAGGTGCAGGTTTAAAGGACACATTACTCTTTAGGGTTTATAAACTAGGGGCAACCCTTAGTAAATTAGGAGAGAGGCAGATTGATCATGGGAATCTGACCAAACCGGATCGGGGCGTGACAACTAGAGTGGTATCAGAGCCCGTTTCCTCGAATACATAATTAAAACTAGAAAAGATAGTAACTAAAAGGAATTATTTTAAAATTTTTAGATGTCTCCCAAGAGAGGAACCAAGAAAACTAGGACCGGCATTACCAATACTACCCAACTCTCTATCCCCGTTGGGAGATCACCCTAAAATACCCAAGAAGTCCCAAAGAACCAAACATTAGTGGAAGGTATCCAAAAGGATGGTGCCAAGATCTATTGAGGTCAAAATTCTGAGTGTGAAGGAAGCCAAGTCTAAGGCTAGAAACGCCATCAAGGGCTTATAACCTTACTAAAAAGAATGCTTGTTAAGAACCCAATAGCTTCCCATCTATTTCAGAGACATTTTTTTTGTAATGGGGCTAAAACCCCAAACTATTGTACTACCTCTCCAATAATAAAGAACTCCAAGTTACAAAAAAAAACTATGCCTTTAAAAAATGATGTGACCTTGTGTCTCAAGCTATAGGAAGATTGCCCAAGAAAGATAAACAAACAAACTCACGTTACCCTAGACATCATAGAGACCAAGTAGATTCCCATCCCAAATCAAGGAATAAATCAAGGGAATTATTAGACGAAGAAAGCACGACAAGAAAACCATCAAGGTAATTAAGGAGTCTAGGAGAACACTTGAAGTAACAACTAGACAGGAAAATTACCTATTACAAGCTGTAAGGGAAATAGGACATGAAGTGAAGAAATGTCCCATACCATAAGGATTTAAAATAATACTTTCTAAGGATAGCAACCCCATAGCTATAGGAATTTGAAAAGATACCATCCCTAGAAACAGGACTCCTACTCAGAATTTTAACCATATCTAGGTGGAAGAACTTCAAGATCCTAGCATAGTGGCAGGAAGGGCTGAAGGTAGGACCTCAATAAACCGAAAAATGAACAAAGGATTGCTGAAGAGAATTCTTCCTTAAATTTAGCAAGGAAGTAAGCACCTCCGCAAGAGAAGACGAATCGAGCATTTGACGACAAATGGGATGCCATGGGATGATAAGTGCGACCTGCTTTGGGAAAAAGCAGAGAAGTCAAATTGGAGTTTCAGACCAACATAGCAGAAGTAAGCAAATCATAATAAATACTCAAGGAGAATCAAAGACATCCTAAGGAGGACCGGGAGGTAGTAAGGACTACACCCTAAAAAGGGTAATGGAATGGTCATTAAGGACAAGAATACTCGAGAAACAACTACTTCAAGATAATTAGACAAGGTAAATAGTAAGGGTGGGACAGGTAACGAACCAACCCTCGTGAGGATCATAGATTAAACTCTAGTAAAGAAAGGAAAGATAGAATGGCCACACCTATTGAACCGGATGAACCGGATTTGGGTGAACCGGATCCAAAACGGATTGAATCAGTTTGGACCGGTTTGGACCGGTTTGAACCACTATTGAACCGGATGCTAAATTCATTTTTCTAGGTGGCTTAAAAAAATTCAAAAATAAAGATTTGAGGCCACCATTGGATAGAAAATAAATTTAGTTGAATTTAGAAATTTTTAGATTTTGAAAATTTTGGTCGAATTGGGGGTGAACCGGTTGGTTTAAGCTTTGAACCCAATTCGAACTAGTCCGACCCGGTTCAGAACACTATCGTCTTCTTCCTTTAGATGACAACATTGTTCACTCGCCGAAAAATCGTGCAGCGCTGTCGAAGCTGACAAGTCTCCGGCAAGGGAGTTTTAGGCAATGAATGACTACTATTAAGGTGCCAATCGGACAACCAATAAGTCCTAGACATTCCTATATAAAGAGCCCATCATCATTCATACTCTCCACACCTAAAAACTCCATTCTCTCTCAGTTGCTCCAATTTTTGGTGAAGCTCAAATCAGAGCTCCAACTTGGGCACTTTTCTTAGCCAAACAAGGTGAGGTTGGGTTCTTTATAACTGGGGAGAAGTTAGTTACACGCTTGTCATCTCCATTTGCTCTGAGATTCGCCGGAGAAGCGTCAGCGCGATGGAACAGTGAAGCAGCTCCAACGAACCGCAGCTTCCCTATTTTTGCTGAGTTGAAATCGACCAATTCGAGCCCTTCTCAGGCCAAGCTATGCCCTCCTAACACCTCCATAGCCCTCCTACAGCTGAATTAGAGTTGAAAGGTAAGCCAATTCGACTCCCCTCTATAAATTATGACCGGTGCTAGAGAGAGAATTGGCAGAACTTCGATGATAAAATTCTCACTCAATTCGGCATCAATTGATGCAATTCTTGATTTTAGGATGAACCTCAGGTTGAGAGCTATCCACATAGATAGAAAGCTCAGACTGTCACGCCACCGATGGTAAGCTTTAGAAGCTTTCTCTCTCTAATTCTAGTTTTTCGATGGAGCTGCATTTGAGCTCATTCCGACACCAAATCATGTGATTCAAACTACAATTGAATCGTATGAAGGTGTAGGAACTCCAATGTAACTTCAATTTCAATAATTAAACTCATTTGATCGTTCAATTTGATGAAATCAAATTCGATAGAATTAGAAGTTGAAATTGGGGAAAATTTTGGAAAAATTTAGAAATTTCAAAAATTAGAGGGACTAAAGTGAAATTACATAAAATTGAGGACCAATTGGGCAATTTTTGGAATTTTGGGGCAAAACTTACCATTTTTGTAAAGTAGGGGACCAGATTGGAAATTTGGGAAATTAAACCCCTTTTGTGAATTTGAATAAATTGAGGTCCTAAGATAAATTTCAAAAGTTTTGGGACTCAATTTAAGGAGAAACTGACATTAGGGACTTAAAGTTAAAGAAAAATAACTTTAGGGACCTAATTGCAAATAAAGAAAAATTTTAGTTTTCTCATTCATTTGGTATGAATGAGGGCTATTAGGCCAAAAAATAATGAACAAGAATGTTCATATCATGTAGGAACACGAATTAGCGAGAAAGCCAGCTAAGACAAGTTCGAGTAAGGACAACAAGCCAACTAAGAGGAAATTCACTACATTAACGTGTGAGTGAGATTTTTATGTCATACCCGGTTGAGATGATAAGAAACTCGACAAATAAAACCCACTGCTAAGTGGTATTTTAAACATCATACCTGAGAGTAGTGATGTGAAAATCATATGGAAAAATTACTTATCGATTGTAAGTAGATCATACTCGTTTGGTATGATGAAACTTCCTCGGAGGAAGTGGAAAACTTGTTCATCGGTTATGAGTGGAGATGTCCTCATTCATGGTTGGTATGATGGACAGTTGAAAATATATTTTGTCGGATGTGCTCTCTCCTGACTGTGTGCCACTACTTAAATAATTTTGGAGTCCTTCTTGACTGAGGCTCGAATAGCTCTGTTAGGCAGGAGGCCTCAGTTTTGGAACTTAGGGGCTATTATGCCCAATTTTGAAAATATCGAACAGTGGGCCCTAGTCCAGTTGGCATGAGCAGGAGCTCGTAAACAAACATGAATTATATGCCACGAAAACTTAAGTAATTGAATTGTTTGGCCATGGTACCAAGACAGTACCAACATACTTAGTCTATTAGTGATAGTGCGACATGATAGGTCTACAGGCTAGTCAAGACAAACAATTGTAGGTCGAGTTGAGAGTCGGGGCCGTTGGACCAGTGGCACCACAAATTATATGGCATCATGTGAAAAATGTTATTGTGCATGCACTGTGTTTACGGGACCTTGAAGATGCCCAATAGGGATAGTGATGTGTCCTAGGGCCCTAGACGACCTAGTGGATATAAGGGCAGTTAGTCATACCAGAAGCCTTATGAAGCTCGACGTAGCTTCAAGCGCATGAGACCGGGGTGGGGTTAGGATGAGGTCTTTGTCCTCATATGAATACAAAGATTTGTTATGGGATTGTGGGTCGGATGTCATGAACATCCACTCATTCTCAAGGTAGAAGTGGACGTGCTTCTATCTAGGTGGCCGGTAAAGTTATTCCAATGCCACAAGTGGGTACAGTTGACGGGCTAGCCCGCGATTGTGTGTTTGACCATCAAGATGAAGGATGTGTGTTGGGTGATGATTCAATGTGATTAATAAGAAATGGTGATAAAAATCAAAATTCTAAATGAAAGGTTTTTGAAAGAGAATATGGTGTCTGGCACACTCCGAATCAAAAATTTTTCCTAAAAGATAAATTTTGGAAACCCATTCACTGAGTCGTTGTACTCACCCCCTCAGGGCGGGGGGGAGGTGGGAGGGGGGAGGGGGTGGGGAGTCTACACTCTCTTTGACTCGGGAGCAGAGAGATCATTCATAAAGGAAGATCTAATCCCAAGTCTATCCCTAGAACTTCCCTCCCTAGAACAAAGTCTCAACATCCTCACACCCTTAGGAGAAGGGCTGAATAGGGACAAACAGTTAAAGGGATGTGAAACCACAATTGGAGGAGTTAAACTAGAGGAAGATTTTATCCCATTACCTCTAAGGGAGGTAGAAATAATATTGGGAATAGATTGGTTAAGTACCCATCAAGCCAAGATGGACCGTGGAAAGAAAGTAATAACTTTCCACACTCTTGAAACACTCGGAATATGTTTCCAAGGAGACCGGAGGAAGGGAGAAGTACAAATGGTGTCCCACATAATAGCCCAAAAGATGATACAAAAAGATTGTGAAGCTTTTCTAGCAATGATCATCAACGGGAAGTCTGAGTAGAAGGGACTAGAAGGCATCCTGGTAGTTGAACACTACCTGGACGTATTTCCAGAAGAATTACCCGGATTACCCCCAAGCCGACAACTGGAATTTACCATAGAAGTCATTCTCGGAACACATCCCATATCACAAGCCCCTTATCGCATGGCGCCAGCGGAGTTAAAGGAATTAAAGGAGCAGTTGGATGAGATATTGGAGAAGGGTTTCATGTGCCCTAGTCAGTCTCCATGGGCTACACCAGTCCTATTCTTAAAGAAAAAGGACGGGAGTATGAGGCTCTACATGGACTATCGAAAGTTGAATCAGGTCACTATAAAGAATAAGTATCCACTTCCCCGAATTGACGACCTATTCGACCAACTAAAAGGAGCAGCTTATATCTCCAAGATAGACCTTCGGTCATGATATCACCAACTCAAGATACGAGAGGAAGATATCCCTAAGACCACCTTTTAGTCCCGAAACGGACACAATGAGTTTAGGGTGATGCCTTTCGGCCTAACGAATGCCCCTCTAACTTTCATGGATTTGATGAACTGAGTGTTCCAGCCACACTTGGACAAGTTCATGATAGTATTCATAGATGACATACTTATATACTCACGGACTAGGATGAAGCATAAAGAACATCTGGCTATCACCTTGGAAACACTACGAAGTAATCACTTATATGTGAAATTCTCAAAGTGAGTTTTGGTTGCAGGAGGTAGGATCTTAGGGCACATAGTGTCCAAGGATGGGGTCAAGGTAGACCTAGCAAAGGTAGAAGCAATATCCGATTGGAAAGCACCTAAGAATCCATCTAAGATACGCAGTTTCTTGGGCTTGGTAGGTTATTACAGACAATTTGTACATGATTTCTCTAAAATAGCTACCCCTTTGACCCATCTCACAAGGAAAGGATTAGAGCATAAGTGGGATAAAAGCTTTGAGAAATCTTTCCTAGAGTTGAAGATCCATTTAACAACAGCACACGTACTCTCTTTGCTTGACTCAAATGTAGGGAAGTACACCATCTATAGTGATGCATCCGGATAGAGACTCGAATGTGTGTTAATGCAACAAGGAAAGGTTATCATCTATCCCTTGTGACAACTAAAGGTACATGAGCAGAACTACCCTACCCACGACTTGGAGTTAGTTGCAATAGTGTTCGCCCTCAAGATTTGGCAACACTACCTATACGGGGTTAAGTGTAGGATATATACCAATAACAAGAGTTTTAAGTACTTCCTAACTCAGAAGGAGTTGAACCTCCGCTAGAGGAGATGGCTGGAATTGGTTAAGAACTATGACCTTATGAAAGAATATCACCCTGGTAAGGCCAATGTGGTGGCAGACGCTTTAAATCGCAAGTACCAAGCCAAGGCGTCATAGATAAAGACTAGCTACTTACTCTTATTGCAACATTTGGGATGTCACGCCCCGACCTAGTTTCATCGGATCCCCAGGATCAACCCCTCACTCTCTCGATTTACTAAAGGTTGCCCCTTATTTATAAATCGTGAAGAGTAAGGCGTTTTTTAAACCTGCACCTTTCCTGGAATAACATAAATCAAAACTACATAAAATTTTAAATTGATCATGTCTATCTTACAGGCATATTAGCTAGTGGCCTTTGGGGTAGGCTTTCTAGGGTTACCTAAAAGGGATATAAGGGTGGGGATGAGTACAATGACTCGGTGAATGGGTTTTCAAAATTTAACTTTTAGGAAAAAAGTTTGATTCAGAGTGTGCCAAACTCCTTATTCTCTTTTTAAAAACCTTTCATTTCAAATTTTGGTTTTTATCACCATTTCTTATTAACCACAGTGTGTCATCACCCAACACACATCCTTAATCATGAAAGTAAAACACACAATCACAGGCAAGCCCGTCCACTGAACCCACTTGTGGTGTCGAAGTGACTTTACTGGTCACCTAGACAGAAGCATGCCCACTTCTACCTTTAGAATGAGTGGATCTTCACAACATCCGACCCTCAATCCCGTAACAAATCTCCGTGTCCGTACAAGGACAAAGACCTCATCCTGACCCCACCCTGGTCTCATGCGCTTAAAGCTACGTCGAGCTTCGCAAGACTTCTGATACAACAAACTGCCCTTATATCCACTAGGTCGTCCAAAGCCCTGAGACGCATCACTACCCCTCTTGAGCGTCTTGAAGGTCCCGTAAACACAATGCATGCACAATCAACATTTTTCACATGATGCCATATAATTTGTGATGCCACTTGTCCAACAGCCCTGACCCTCAACTCAACATGTAGCTATTTGTCTTGACTAGTCTGGATAACTGTCATGTCGCGCTGCCGCTAGTTGACTTAGTATGTCGGTCATGTCTTGGTACCATGGCCAAACAATTCATTTACTTAAGTTTTCATGGCATATAAATCATGTTTGTTTACGAGATCCTACTCGTGCCAACCAGCCTAGGGCCCTCTATTTGAGATTTTTAAAATTAGGCATATTCGCCCCCAAGTTCCAAAACCAAGGCCTCCGGCCTAACAGAGCTATTCGAGCTCTCGTTAATAGAGTCTCCCAAATTTTTTAAGTAGTGACACACAGTCAGGGGAGAGCACTTTCGACCAAATATATTTTTCAACTATCCATCATACCAATAGAGTATGAGGACATCTCTGCTCATAACCGATGAACGTGTTTTTCCACTTCCTTCGAGGAAGTTTCATCATACCAACCAGGTATGATCTACTTACAAACAGTAAGTAGTTTTTCCATGTGATTTTCACATCACTCCTCTCAGGTGTGATATTTAAAATACCACTTAGCAGTGGGTTTTCATTTTTTAGGTGCTTATCATACCAAACGGGTATGATATAAAAATCCCACTCACCTATTAATGTAGTGAAATTCCTCTTAGCCGACTTGTTATCCTTACTCGAACTCGTCTTAGCTAGCGTTCTTAGTAATTCATTTTCCTACATGATATGAACGTTCTTGTTCATTATTATTTGGCCTAATAGCCCTCATTCATCCCAAATGAATGAGAAAACCAAACTTTTCCTTTATTTGCAATTTGGTCTCTAAAGATATTTTTCTTTGAGTCCCTAATGCCAGTTTTTCCTCAAATTGAGTCCCAAAACTTTTAAAATTCATATTAGGACCTCAATTTATTCAAATTCACAAAAAGGGGTTGAATTTCCCAAATTTCCAATTTGGTCCCCCTAACTTTTCCAAAATTACCATTTTACCCCTACTTTACAAAAGTGGAAAGTTTTGCCCCAAAAATTCTACTAATTGTCCAATTGGTCCTCCAACATCTTTATCATGCCCAATTGGTCCTCAATTTTATGAAATTGCACTTTAATCTCTCTAATTTTATAAAATTCTCAAATTTCCCACAATTTTAACCTTCTAACTCTGCCGAATTTGATTTTATCAAATTGACCAATCAAATGAGTTTAATTGTTGAAATTAAAGTTACATTGTAGTTCCTACACCTTCATACAATTCAATTGCACTTTGAATCGCACAATTTGGTGCTGGAATGAGCTCAAACAAAGCTCCATTGAAGAATTAGACTTAGAGAGAGAAAGCTTCGAAAGCTTACCGTAGCTCTTGTCCTGAGGTTTCTCCTAGAATAAAAAATTGCATCAATTGATGCAGAATTGTGTGAGAATTTTATCATCGAAGTTTTGTCGATTCTCTCTCTAGCACCGGTTGAAAATTACAGAGGGGAGCCAAATTGGCTTACCTTGAAGCTCTAATTCAACTGTAGGAGGGTTATGGAGGTGTTGGGAGGGTTTGATTGGGCTTGAGAAGGGCTCGAATTGGCCGATTTCAGATCGACCGAAATATGGCAACTTTGGTCCGCCGGAGCTACTTCACTATTCGATCAGGCTGAGGCTTCTCTGTCGACCCTCCGAGTAAAAAGAGACTACATGTGTGTAACTGACCTCTCCCCAGTTCTAAAGAACCCAACCTCGCCTATTTGGCTTAAAAAAATACCTAAGTTAGAGCTCTGATTCGAGCTTCACCGAAAATTGGAGCAGTTGAGAGAGAATGGAGTTTTCAAGTGTGGAGAAGATGAATGAGGAGGGGCTATTTATATAGGAAGCTCGGGGACTTTCTGGTCGTCCGATTAGCACCTCAATTCAGCATCAATTGATGTTGAATTAAGTGAGAATTTTCTCATTGAAGTTCTGTCGTTCTCTCTCTAGCACTAGTCAGAAATTATAGAGGGGAGCTGAATTGGCTTACCTTGAAGCTCTAATTTAGCTATAGGAGGGTTGTGGAGGTGTTGTGAGGGCTTGGTTGCGCATGAGAAGGCCTCAAATTGGCTGATTTCAGCTCGGCCAAAATAGGGCAGCTTCGATCTGCCAGAGCTGCTTCACTCTTTGATCATGCCAGCGCTTCTCCAGCAATCCTCGGAGCAAATAGAGAGTACAGGCATGTGGCTAACCTCTCCTTGGTTCTAAAGAACCCAACCTCACCTTGTTTGGCTCAAAAAAATGCCCAAGTCAGAGCTCTGGTTTGAGCTTCACCGAAAATTGGAGCAGTTGAGAGAGAATGGAGTGTTCAAGTGTGGAGAGGATGAATGAGAAGGGGCTCTTTATATAGGAAGTTTGGGGACTTCTTGGCCGTCTGATTAGCGCCTTAATGGTGGTCATTCATTGCCTGAAACACCCTAGCCAGAGACTTTTCAGCTTCACCAGCATTGCACGATTTTTCGACGAGTGAACAATGTTGTCATTTGAATGGAGAAGATGACACTCTTTTGAACCGGACCGGACCGGTTCAAACCGGGTTCAAAGCTTAAACCTGCTAGTTCACCCACAATTCAACCAAAATTTTCAAATCTAAAAATTTCTAAATTAATCTAAATTCATTTTCTATCTAATGGTGGCCTTAAATCTCAAATTTGAATTTTTTAAGCCACCTAGAAAAATAAATTTAACATCCGATTCAATAGTGGTTCAAACTAGTCCAAACCGGTTCAATCCAGTCCGGATTCAGTTCACCTGAACTAATTTGGTTTTCATCTCCAATTTATTCTTAAGTCCATTTTCATGACTTTTGTGACTCTTTAGGTCCCTTGGAATCCATAATTTTCCCATTTTGCCCTCTCTCTATCGGTTTTGGTTCATAAACCGACTCGGTTCATAAACCGGTTCAATCTGGTTCGGATCCGGTTCACCCGAACTGATCTAGTTTTTCTCTCCCAATTTGTCCTAAGGTTCTTTTCCAAGATTTATGAACCCTTTTGAGTCACTCAGGAGTTGTAAATTCTCCAATTTGCTCGTTTCCTCATAATTGGGTTTGTGAACCAATTTAGTTTTCTCACTTGGTTTGACTAGTTCTTTTCCCGATTTTCCTTAACTTCAAAGAGCGGGGTTTACATGGGAAGAATAGAAGTGGACCTTAAGGTGGACAAGAGAGAGAAATGCTTATTGGCTGACGTAGTGGTGAGACCCAACCTAACAGAGCAAATTAAGGTCCAACAAAAAGGGGATAAGGAACTCCAGCCCTATTTAGACCCAGTCAATGGAGGGACGAAACCGGACTACGACCTTTGAGGCGATGGAGTTCTAACCTATAAGGGTAGAGTGTGTGTGCCACAAGATAAGGAACTAAAGAAATTAATCTTGGAAGAGGCACATGACTCAGTCTATGCAATGCATCCGGGCAGTACCAAGATGTATCGTGCCCTTAAACAAGGTTATTGGTGGAAAGGGATGAATAGGGATATTGTGGAATATGTAGCCTGAGGCTTGTCCTATTAGCAAATTAAAGCTGAGCATCATAAACCTTTAGGACTGCTATAGCCCTTACTAATACCCAAATGGAAATGGGAACACATCACTATGTACTTTGTCAGAGGACTACCTGTGACTAGAAAGGGACGAGATGCAATATGGGTCACTATGGATAGATTGACCAAGTCTGCCCATTTCCTACCTATAAGAGTGATATATTCGGTAGAACAACTAGTCGTCTTATACATAAGGGAGATTTTGAGACTCCATGGCATCCCGGTAAGCATAGTATCGGATAGAGATCCTAGATTTACCTTAAGGTTCTAGCCTAGTTTGCAAAGTGCCTTGGGAACCAAGCTCCACATGAGTATGGCATTTCATCCATAGATCGATGGATAGTTTGAGCGAACAATCCAAACCCTAGAAGACATACTACGGGCATGCATACTCACCATGAATAACGGCTGGGGGAATACTTGTACCTGATGGAGTTTGCATACAATAATAGTTACCATACTAGTATTCAAATGGCCCCTAATGAGGCCCTTTATGGACGACCATACCGTACCCCCTTATTTTGGGAAGAGGTAGGAGAAAGGAAGTTGGAAAGGGTTAAACTAATTGAGGATGTCATAGAGAAAATTAAGATCATAAGGAGTCGACTTAAGTCAGCTCAAGACAGGCAAAAGAGCTATGCGGACCATCGGAGAAGGGATCTGGAATTTGATGTGGGAGACCAAGTGTTCCTCAAAGTACCCCCATGGAGAGGAATACTTAGATTTCAACAACGGAGGAAGTTGAAACCGAGGTACTTCGGTACTTACACCATAGTCCAAAGGATAGGGCCAGTGGCATATAAACTAGAATGGCCTCCAGACTTACAAAGGAACAAGAAGTACTGTATGTTGGATCGACCTCCACCCAAATTAGAGGAGAACTTGACCTATCATGTAGAATTGATCCAAATCATCGATAGGAGGGAAAAGAACTTAAGGAATAAGAAGATTCCCATGGTTAAGGTTCTCTCGCAAAACGGACCAGTGCAAGAGGAGACATGGGGAACCGAGAGTTTTATGAGGGATGGGTACCCTCACTTATTCGATATGTAAACTATTTTGGGGACAAAACCCCTAAAAGGAGGGTAGAGTTGTAAACCCCGTCTCTTCATAGTGAATAAAATAGGGAAAAGAACCGGACATTTCGAAAGAGAAAACCGAGCCAGTTCACAAAACATAACCAATAAGAAAAGTGTAAATTAGGGAATTAACAAATCCTGATTGGCTCAAAGAGTCATACAAATCATGGAAATGAACCTCAGGAAAAGTGGGAAGAGAAAACCAGACCGGTTCAAAGTGAACCGGATTTGAACCGGATTGAAGCGGTTTGAACCATACTTGAACCGGTTTCTAAATTCATTTTTATTGGTTGCTTAAAATGATCAAATTGGGGAATTGAAGCCACCATTAGATGGAGAATGAATTTAGATGAATTTAGAAAATTTTAATTTTGAGAAAATTGGTCAAATCGGACCTGAACTGGCCGATTTACGCATTGAACTAGTCAGACCGGTACGGTCCAGTTCGAAACAGTGTTAATTTCTTCCTCCAGATGACAGTACTATTCATTCAATGCAGAAACAGATAACATCAGTGAAGGAAAAATGGTTCCGATCGGGTCGTTTCACAGCGAGGATAAGCTCGACCAAAAAGGAAAGTTGTTGGGCAGAGGGTCCACAAGCTCCCTATAAAAAGAGCTACTCACCATTCATTCTCCACCCACCTAAAATCTCCATTCTCTCTCAATTGCTCCATTTTTCAATGAAGCTTGAACCAGAGCTTTAAAATAGACAATTTTCTTAGTCTCTGAAGGCAAGGCCAGATTCTTTAGACTTCGGGGGAAGTTAGCTACTTGATAACATCTTTCTTTCGACCTGAAGACCGTCGGAGAAATTCTAGCAGAATCAAACAGTGAAGCAGCTCCTACGAACCGAAGCTGTCCTATTTTGTCCAAGCTAAATTTGGCCAAATTCAGCCCTCCTCCAGCCAAACCAAGCCTCTCCAACATCCCCACAGCCTTCATACAACCTCAATAGAGCTGAAAGATAATCCATTTCGGCCTTCCTCAATCGTTGCAGATCAGAGTTAGAGAGAGAAAGTGCTAAAATTTACTAACAGAATTCTCCCTCGATTCAATATCAATTGTAGCAATTCTTGATCCTAGAAGGAACCTTAGGACAAGAGCTACCATCCTTGATCGAGAGCTTGGACCATCACACCTCCGATGGTAAGCTTTTGAAGCTTTCTCTCTCTACGTACATTTTTCCAGCGAAGCTTTGTTTGAGCTCAATTCGGATCCAAATGATGCGGTTCAAAGCTCAATTGAATCATATGGAAGTGTAGGAACTGATCCATACCTTCAATTGGAGTAATTAACCCCGATTGAATGGCCAATTTAAAGAAATCATATTTAGTCAGTTTGAAGGGGAGAAATTGGGGGAAACTTTTGGGAAAAATTAGGGACTTCGTCAAATTGAGGGACCCCTTTGCAATTTCCCAAAACTGAAGGTCAATTGGCCATGAGAAAGATGTCGAGGGACCAATTGGTCAATTTTTAAAACATTTGGGGTCAAATTGACATTTTTGGAAGGTAGGGGCAAAATGGTAATTTTTGAAAAGTTGGGGACCCAATTGGAATTTTGGAAAACTTGAGCCCCTTATACAATTTTGAGTAAATTGAGGACTCAAAAAGAAATTTTAGAAACTGTGGGACTCAATTTGGGGAAAAGGTTGGCATTAGGGACCTAAAGTTATGGAAAATGAACTTTAGGGACCTAAATACAATTAATTAACTATTTTGAGCCTAGTCGCTCATATGTGAGAAGACGATGGCTGTTATGTCAAACATTAATTGATAAAGATGCCCAAATTGTGTAGGAACACGAGAGATCGGAACTCAAGCAAGAGAAAGCTCGCGTAGATATGGAAAACTAACTGAGGACAAACATGTAATAGTTATCGGGTGAGTAGGTATATTGACATCATACCCAGTTGGAATGGTGAGCACTTTAAAAATGAAAAACCACTTGTAAGTGGGACTTTAACATCATACATGGTTGGGGTGATGGACGATTTAAGCTAAAACCTACTTATCGATTTTAAGTAGAGGAAATCATACTCGGTTGGTATGATGAACTTCCTTGAAGGAAGGAGAAACCCACTTGTCGGTTGTAAGTGAAGATATCTTCACACCCGGTTGGTGGGATGGAGTGAAAATATATTTTGTCAAAAGTGTTCTCCCCTGACTGTGTGCCAATACTTAAACTATTTGGGAGACCTTCTTGACAGGAGCTAGAATAGCTTATATAAGCTAGAGGCCTCATTTTTTGGAACTTTTGGGGCTAAATGCCTAGTTTTGGAAAATCATGTATAGTGGGCACAAGGCCATTGGGCACGAGCAGGAGCTCATAAACAAACTTGAAATGAGAAAGCCATGAATTTGCTAATGAACTTGTTGTGTGATTTCGTCATGGTACTAAGTCAGTACTAATAGTACTTGATGGATTGGCAACAGTGTGTCAGGGCCAGGTTGACAGACCGGCCTAGACAAACAGCAGCAGGTCGGATTGAGGATCAGGGCCATTAGACTAGTGACACAAAAGATAAATGGTTATATGTGAAAACTATTGTTTTCTGCATGCACTTGAGGTACAGGACCATCAAGATGCCCAAGAGGGGTAGTGATGGGTCCTAAGTGCTACTGGACGACATGGTTGAGATAAGGACAGTTCGTCGTATAAGTCATTCGGGAAGCTCGGAGTAGCTTCTTGTGCATGAGACTGGGGTGGGGTCAGGATGAGGTCTCTGTCCTCATATGGACGTAGAGTGGTATTTGGGTGTGAGGGTCGGATGTCGAGACATCCACTCAGACCTAGGGTAGAAGTGGATGGACTTCTATCTTGGTGGTCGGTAAAGATGCTCTGAGCCATAAGTGGGTGCAGTGAATGGGCTACACCTGTAAATGTGTGTTCTCTTCCTAATGAAGGGCGTGTGTTATTTGCTAAACACACCAAATGGCAAATGGAAAGAGTTTTGAAAAACCAGAATTTGAGGAAAGATCCTTCTTAAAAGAAATAAGGATTTTGACACACTTTGAATAAAGTTATTTTCTTAAAAACTCACTCCCAACATCCACTCACAGAGTTGTAGAACTTACCCCTCCCTTCTTACCCCTTTCAGGTAGCCAAGGAAAGACCCTCCCTAAAGACCCTACTAATTCAGAACCAAATAGGTATATCTATTTTTAAATTACTCATTTTTTGTATAATTATATTCCAGGAAAGACACAGGTAAAAGGATGTCTTACTCCTCGCGGTTTAAAAAGGGGGAAACCCTTGATACACCACGAGAGTGAGGGTTGTTCGCATGGATCCAACCAAACTGGGTCGGAGCGTGACATGTATCATGGAACAAGTTTTCCAACTTTGGGAGATAAATGTGTTATGACGATGAGGAGATAATTTAGTTAATCTTATGTGGAGACCATTACGGGAGTTGTCAGCTTAATCATGGTCTTTGTGGCATTAAATTTCATAAACAATCAGATCAATTCTATCGATTTTCCTTATGCCATGCGATTGGAATATGCATGGAATGGTTGAACGATAGGAAGGGATGCTTGGGTTAGGTGAGGGGATTCGGGTTAATGGGTATGTGTCTGTTGACCTATTGAATTATTTTAATATATATTTTATAAATTTACATTAGTCCAAATATTCTCTCTTTTCCCTTCTTGTGTCCTCCTAGTAATTAGTTCATTTCCCCCACATCTGAATTTGTCCATGCTAGAATTTTCCAATAATTTTGGTTTCTTTACTTGGTAATTAATTTTCAATGTTAGTTCGGGTTTTCATTCTCAGTCCAACTAAAATTTCTGATTTAATTATGTTTATATTTCACTTTTAAAAATTTCGGTGTTACAATACACCCGTGGGCTATATTATAAACCAATTGAGACTCAACCCATATAAAGTGTCAAGTATTTTCCCTTCTTTCATAAATTGTTGGGGCTTTGGCTCATATATTCATAATAATTGGGTGTTAGTCCATCTTTCATAAACCACTAAGATTTGACCCAACTACTATAAACAACCTGGTCTCAACCTATATTTTATAAATATTCAGGACTTAATCTGTATTTTACAAATAATCGAAACTCAACCTATATTTTATAAATGGTTGCGAATTAATGTGTCTTTTATAAATAACCAAGTCTTAGTCTGCCTTTTATAAACCACCGAGTCTCCACCATCTTTTATAAACAATCACATATCAGCATATCTTTCAAAAATAATTAAGTATCATGCCATTTTTATAAACAATCAGGTTTTAGTTTGTCTTTTATAAACAACTAGAATTAAGTTTGTATTTCATAAATAATTGAGTTTTAGTCTGTATTCCATAAATAATCGAATCACAATTTACCTTTCATAAATAAATAGATCATAATCTATATTTCATAAATAATCGAGTCACAACTTGTCTTTCATAAATAACCTAGGGTTAACTGCTAGTCTTTCATAAATATTTGGGCCACAACTTATTTTTTATAAAATAATCAGGTCACAACCTACTTTTTTATAAATAATCGAGTGTCAACTCATCTTTCATAAATAATCAAGTCTGGACCTCAAGTTTTAAAAATTGTAGGGCCTCTACTCTTCTTTATAAATGATTCAAGTCTCAGACCCATTTTTCTCTATGACTGACCTTTAGCTCAAATTTTACAAATAGTCTACATCTACCTCGTGTTTCATAATTAATGGGGCATTAGCTTGTATCATATAAATAATTCTTGGCTTAGTCTAACTTTCTCAATATTTGAGAATTAACTCATCGCAAATAAATGAGCCATAGCCCATATTTTATATACGACTTATTCTTATCTTGTGTTTCATAAATACTTGAGTCATAACTCATTTGACTCAAATATCGAGTCTTAGCTCATTATTCACAAATATCAAGCCTTAGCTCATCTTTAACACATAACTAAAACTTAGCTCTTGTTTAATTATTAACCAAGTCTTCGCTTATTTTTCATAAATAACTAAGTCTTATTCCCTGTTTCATAAATATCCGAGTTATAGCCCATATTTCTCAAATATCGAGCCTTAGCTCATCTTTTCCTAATACCAAGCCTTTGTTCGCCTTTCACAAATAATCGAGCTTTAGCTCATGTTTCATAATCAACTAACTATTACCCTGTGTTCCATAAATATTCGAGTCAAAGTTCGTCTTTTTTAAATGCTAGACTTCGAACTTCTTTCTTAAATATGTGGGACTTAACTTCTCTTTTCAAATGTGCGAGATTTTACTTATCTTTTGATAAATTTATCGAGATATATCTCATAATTTGATAAAATACCCACCATATTATTTTATTACGTATTTTTACACTTTTTAAAAATAATTGCAACATTTTATTAAATCTCGTAAATATAATCAGTTAGTCAAATCGAACTAAATATTAATAAATTCACTCACCTCGACTAAAGTTTTATTATTTGCCATAATTATTTAATTTACGTAATAAATTTTTATTTCATTCTCCAACCAACAAATCATATAATACTTAAATATTTTTTCATCCACCCTATCCATAACTCTTGTATTAATTATTAATATTTTTCATATTTATGATAAGTTTTACTTTACTCGATTCGATATTTATTTAATTCTATTTTTTATTTAATTCTTTATTTTCTTTAAATTAACAATATTTTGCAGAACTTTGTTCTATTTATTCTAATTTTCCTAAATTTTTAAAAATTATATTTATTTTTCTAAATTTTTCAAAAATTACTTTAGCTCATTTAATAGCATTATTTCCAAATTAACCATTCCTTTTTTCAAATTTGCAGAATAATTCTGAAGTTTACCCGAAATTTACATTAACCCTCAAACTTTCAATTTATTCTTAACTTGATTTTTAGACTTTGATATAGTCCTGCATACTCTCAATCATCATCACTTAGCTCCTACGATCAATTAAAGACTTCCAGAGTTTTAGGCTATATTTTATTGATTAATGCTTTGTTGAAACCATGGTCGATAACGAGAAAAATTCACTGTTATTGCAGAGTGACTACTCACGAGATGATATTCTTATAGGGCATCACATGGAAGAGCTCCTCAACTAGGCCAAATTCGAGACCTTTATATACTTGTTGATTAGATTATTCCAAGAGTAAGTTTTGCTCTCGAGTATTTCGTGGAACACCTTCTTCACATTAGATTAGCATTACAAGAGAAGACATCTTTGTCAGGCATTTCGTCGCACACCTATTGACTTCACACTCTCACATAACCTCTTGGACATTACGGCGAACATCTTGGGCTTCATAGTCACACACAATCTCTTGTGCATTTCATCGAGCACTTTAATTGCTTCCCGGATCTGCTACAACTTTTGGGCATTCCATCGAACAGCTTGAGTGCATTCCAAATCCGCAACACGACATTTTGTCGAACACCTTGTCTGCTTTCTTGATCTGAAACACCATGCAGAAATTTTGTCAAGCAAATTTTGTGCGGTCCATATATGCAAGTCTCTCGAGCATTTTGTCTAGCAAATTAAGCACGGGGAACCGATTATCAATGAGATCAGGATCGTCCTCGGGTCCCCTCAAGCTTCTCCTCCGTTTTGGAATTGTCCCGAGATTTTGTCCATAGGGAAAGAATTGCAACAGGTTCACGTTTATATATTCATTTTAGGCTATTTAATTATTTTGCCCATCCAATAATAAAATGGGCCAAGCCCTTTTTGGTAGGACAAATTCTAACATTTTTATGCTTGACTCCATTGAATTCAAATGTCTAATTTATATTATAGCCAATCCTAACTACTAAATAGATTTGTACCTATTTTGAACATGTTTAACCACATAGTTAACTCGGGTTAATTGACCCAAATTTGGTAAAACATTTTTATTTACACATTTTATTTAAAATTTTCATTTTTCCTTTACTAATTTTATTTATAAAATAAATTCTCCATATACATCTGTTCTGATTTTTACGGTAGTTTTTGTTTCTTATATGATCTCAAATCCTCAACTCCTATAAGGTCCTTTCAAGCTTGTTTTTACTTAATTTGATTTGTTCTAAATTTTTTGTTTGAATCAATTACTAGTTCGATTCAATTTTTTACACGATAAAATCTTAATTTTCGATTTAATTTAATATAAATAATCAAGTGTTACACATATTTTATTTCATAAATAGTAGTTTCATATCCTTTATTTTTAGAAATAATTAAATCACAACTTATATATCATAAATAATGAAGGCTGATCAAAACTTTAAAAAATAATTGAGCCACACCCCTTTTTCATAAACAATAGAATCACATTTAGTCTAGTAAGTCGATCTCAACCTATCTTTCCTAAATAACCAGACAACAACCTATTTTTCATAAATTATATCACGTCTTTCACAAATTGTCAGGACTCAAAACGTGTTTTATAAATTGTTAGCACTTAACGCACGTTAATCTATTGTGACTTAGCCTGTGTTTTATAAATTTTCCGTACTCAACCCATGTTCCATAAATTATCTGGACCCAATCTACTTTTTACAATTTTTTTAGTCTAGGCATGTATTTCGTAAACTGTTAGTACTCAACTCGTATTTCACAACTTGTCAGAACTTAGCTTGTGTTTCATAAATTGTTAGGACTCAATTCGTGTTTTCATAATTTATCAGATTTCAACCCGTCTTTTATAAAAAATTAGGACACAACCCATGTTTTCCTAAACCATCGACTCTCAACTCATATTTTCATAACTTATTGAGTCTCAACCTATTTTTCTAAGTCCAACAGGTCTCAACCTATGTTTTATAAACTATTCGATCTCATCAGTCTTTCAATGCTTATCGAGTCTCAATCTATCTTTCAAAACCTAATAGGATTCGACTCGTATTTACTAGCCCACTAGGATATGTCCTATATTTTAATAAAAGATCTTCGTATTTATTTTGATATATGATTTTTCTTTATCCATTTTACTTGCATACATCAAATAATTTTATAAATCTTGTAAAGCACTTCGGTTAGTTCTATAAGAATTGATGTGAGTAATTTCACACCTCGACTTGGAATCTTATTCTCCCTAGTGAGTGTTTGATCCATGTTTGATTGCTTAATCAATGATACTTTCGGCCTAAAAATCACATATACTTTATTACAATTTACCAGGGTATTTACATTTGAGTTTTATCGTTAAATCTCACAAATTCACATAATCTTTCTTAAAATTATGGTTTTGCAATTTACGACTAGATTTGCTCGATTAGATCATCGTCGAATCCAATTCACTGATCAGTCTTTAACTTTCTCTTTAACTTTAACCAAAATAAAATGGAAAAAGAACTTTCATGATGGTTGAAGGATGAATGAATTATCAAGGGTGCATGATGGACATATAAGAGGCTAGGGCATGTCTTAAGGATAATGTAGAGCCTTCTCGAGCATTTTTGGCCATCAAAGATGGAAAAAAAGTTCCTCGAGAGCCAATGCTCTATTTTCAAGTAATTGAACAATGTTATTGTTTCATCTCGCTAGCATCACTCCAGTCTCCATCGAGAACTGCCAAGGTCACTATAGTGTAGAAGGGGGTCAAGGTTGTAATGCCCCGACTTAGTCCTTGAGTCAAAACGATATAATTTGTAGTACCACTCCCGATGCTACGGTAGTGGAACACTTATTATCGTAGTACCGACATGGTACAAAGCTAAGAAGATAAAACTAATATCATAATTTTCATAAAATTTGAACCTTCATAAATAGGATTCATGTCACGCCCCAACACGGTTTGATTGGAAACTCGTGATCAATCTGCCACCCCTTTCTATACTAAGATGATATTTCTAACAAGATAGGCTAGGAAAGGTAAAGCCTTACATGCGTATATGTTTTCCATAACAAAATTTACAAAACGACTTAATGAAAAATACCTTTACTTTGTAATCTTAGCTCGCTTCTCGACTTTCACCCTTCTTGGTGCATAAGCCTTCCTGAAAGGGGTTTAAGGGAGAGGGTGAGTTTGACAACTCAATGAATAGGATTTACAGGACATCATGACTTTCTGTCCATGGTTAAGGATGCATTCAAAAGAGTATATATATGATAAGCAAGCCACTACTTATCTTATCTTTTATAAAAAATTATCTTCAAGCTCCTTATTATTTCATCAACTTAGAGTAGGATCCTTTCTATTTAGAGTTATTTAATTTAATAAATCTACTCGGGTTTATTTTAAATAAACATACGAACATAAACCCTTTATTTATAAAGGGATCAAACAGTTGCAGAACAAATACTTAGAGGTTAACAATCTCGATATGTTCCACTTGTGGCCCGGAGAGACTTTACCGACCACACTGGTAGGAGGTTAC
Source organism: Trapa bicornis (assembly GCA_030064425.1). NCBI lineage: Eukaryota > Viridiplantae > Streptophyta > Magnoliopsida > Myrtales > Lythraceae > Trapa > Trapa bicornis. The sequence continues at coordinate 11,814,111 of CM057746.1, forward strand.
ACCTTCTACCATTAGTCTGGGTTAGCTCCACTGCCCATCCCCCAAACTTAAATTGAGCCTTCGTGTCCGTAGTGGTCGGACAAGACCTCTATTCCTTCATCGTCGATGTCAATGTGCACAAAACTCCCAAAGCTCCACGACATACTGTAACAATGTTTCTGCCCTTGTAACACCCTTATTGTCTTGTTGCCCTTAGAATCAATATTACTCTATGATGGGCATCACCTTGATTTCCTATGATTTACAAATCACAAGCAAGTGTCTTTTAGTTAAGACCTTTATCTTTGGTGGTATTAGCCTAGTGAGTTCGACTACCCAGATTCGGGTTGGTAGCTCACACACATTTATCCAATGTAATTTGTTTTATTACTAGGCTTATAAATAAAAGTTTATCTACAGGGTTGGACCCATTTATATTGGCCTTGGGCCCACTGACCAAGTTTTCAGAATATGGACTTGGGCCCACTTCACTTTTCAAAAATTGCGGCCTTGGGTCCACTTGTATAGACCTAGATCTAGCCCACCATTTGACCATATTTTGACCATGTTTAACCACCTTGTTAACTTGGTTCAATTGACCCAAGTTTGGTCAAACAATTTTATTTACTCCTTTTACTTAAAATTTCCATTTTCCCTTACTAGTTTCCTTGTAAAATAAATTCCTAATCTTGATTTGGTCCGATTTCTCTATCAGGTTTCCGGTTTCTGACCCGATTTAAACTCATATGATCTTAAATCCTCAATTCCCTATTAATGAGGTCCTTTCAAGTTTGTTTTTAATTAATTTGATGTGTTCTAAATTTTTTGTTTGAATCGATTAGATTTTTAACCTAGTTAAATCTTAATTTTTGATTTGATTTAATATTAGCAATTAATTGTTACATATATTTTCTTTCATAAATAAACGCTTCATAACCCATATTTTATAAATAATCAAGTCACAACTCTTCTATCATAAATAACAGAGTCTCATTACAACTTTAAAAAATAATAGAGCCACAACCCCTTTTTCATAAAAAATTGAATCACATTTCGTATTTCATTAGTAAGTGGGTCTCAACCTATCTTTCCTAAATAAACAGACAACATCTTATTTTTTTTTTTATAAATAATTGGGTCACAACCTATTTTTCATAAATCACATCCCGTCCTTCACAAATCATCTAGACTTAGAACGGGTTTTATAAGTTGTTGGGACTTAACGCGTGTTTCATAATCTATTGTGACTTAACCCGTGTTTCATAAATTTTCGGTACTCAACCCATGTTTCATAAATTATTGGGACTCAATCTATTTTTTACAAATTTTTTAGTCTAGGCAAGTATTTTGTAAATTGATGGTACTCGACTCGTGTTTCACAACTTGTCAGAACTTAGCTCGTGTTTCATAAATTGTCAAGACTCAATTCGTGTTTTCATAATTTATCAAGTCTCTACCCGTGTTTTATTAACCATTGGGACTTGACCCATGTTTTCCTAAACCATCGGGTTTCAACTCATATTTGCATAACTTATTAATTCTCAACCCATCTTTCAAAGCCTATCGGGTCTCAATCCATATTTCATAAACTATTCGGTCTCATCAATCTTTCAAATCTTATCGGGTCTCAATCTATCTTTCAAAACCTAACAGGACTCGACTTGTATTTACTAGACCATTAGGATATCTCCTTTATTTAAAAAGACCCATGTATTTATTTTGATAAATGGGTTTTCTGTGTCCATTTTACTTGCATGCATCCAAGAATTTAATAAATATTATAAAGCACTTCGGTCAATTCTATAAGAATTGTTGTGAGTAATTTCACACACCTTGACTCGGGGTCTTATTCTCCCTAGTGAGTGTTTGATCCATGTCTTGATTGTAATCAATGTTTCTTTCGACCTAGAAATCACACGTACTTGATTAGTTCCCTAGACTTTTCATGTCACACCCCGACATGGTTTGGTCAGGGTCATGTGATCAACCCACCACCCTTACTTGAACCATCATGGCAATCCTACCTTGATGGTTCGAAGAAGGTAAAGGCGTACAATCATACATTTCCATAATATGATCAAAATTTATGATGTGGGATGTACCTTGAGAGTTCGAGCCTTCGCTTGGGGCTTTAATTACTCCTGACCCGACTCCTCTTATGTGTTCCTAAAAGTGGTGAAAGGAGTGGAATGAGTACACACTCAGTGAGGGGGAATTTCTACGACGATTAATTTTTTTAATTTCATTATTCAATTCATTATCCCAAAATTCGCACAGCATTCACATATCAACTGCCCTTTTTATCATAAAAAAGGATCACACTGTCACAGACCAGTCCCTGACTGGTCCACTTATGGATTAGAGCGCCTTTACTGCCCACCCTAATAGAAGCATGTGGCCTCTACCCCGAGTTTGAGTGGACGTCAATCATCTAACCCTCAAACTCTATCTTCATGTCCACTTTGTGGGATGAGACCTCTTCTGTAAACCCCACACTTTTGAGTTAAGGAAAACCAGGAAAAGAACCGGTTAAACCGAGTAAGAAAATAGAGCCAGTTTACAAACCCGATCATTTGGGAACAAGCAATTTGGAAATTTACAACTTCCGGGTGATTTAAAGGGTTCATTAAACCTTGGAAAAGAAACTTAAGACAAATTAGAAGAGAAAAACCAAATTGGTTCAGATGAACGAGATCCCATAAGAACTTTGAAGTTAAGCATGCTTGCCCAAGAGTAGTGCGAGGATGGGTGACCTCCTGAGAAGTATGATGTTTTTGTAACCTAAAATTTTGGTCAATTATTGGAATTAATACAAATAATTTAATACCTAAATTAAATTATTGGAATTAATACCAATAATTTATGGCAATATTAATACTAGTAATAAATCTCTCCCATTTAATACATGATTTTACACCTCTATATAAAGAGATCATCACCATTCATTCTCATTCATTCTCCTCACACCTGAACACTTCTCTCTCTCTATTGCTCCATTTCCTAGTGAAGCTCAAACTAGAGCTTCGACTTGAACATTTTTCTTAATATTGGAAGGAGAGGTCGGGCTCTTTAGAACCATGGAGAAGTCAACTATCTGTTAGCAAACTCCAGTCAATTTGAGAAGCGCCGGCATGATGGAATAGTGAAGCAGCTCCGACGGACTGAATCTGCCCTATTTCGGCCAAACGAAAATCGGCTATTTCGAGACCTCCTCAGGCTAAACCAAGCCCTCCCACAGCCGAATTAGGACTGAAAGGTAAGCCAATTCGGCTCCTCTCTGTAATTTTCGGTCGGTGCTAGAAAGAGAACTGGCAAAATATCAATGATGAAATTCTAACTCAATTCTGCATCAATTGATGCGATTCTTGATTCTATGATGAACCTCAGGATGAGAGCTATCTGCCCAGATTGAAAGCTTGGACTATCGTGCCTTCACCGATGAGTAATCGAAGCTTTCTCTCTTTATAGTTCATTTTCCGGCGAATCTCCATTTGAGCTCATCCCGACGTTAAAACTTGCGATTCACATTGCTAAAGAATGGTATGAACATGTAGAAACTCAATTTCAACTTCAATTTTAACAATTGGAAATGTATGATCCTTCAATTTGATAAAATCAAATTCAGCTGTGTTAAGAAGTTGGAATTGGGGATTTTTGAAGATTCAAAGGACTGAAATGCAATTTCCTAAAATTGAGGGTCAATTGAGCATGATAAAAATGTTAGAGGGCCAATTGAGGAATTTTAGAATTTTTAGGGTGAAATTTACCATTTTTAAAGGAAGGGCAAAATGGTAATTTTGGAAAAGTTGGGGGACCGAACTGGAAATTTGGGGAATTAATCCCCTTTTTGTGAAAAGGAATAAATTGAGGTCCCTTGATAAATTTTAAAAGTTTCGGGACTCAATTTGAGGAAAAACCGACATTAGGGACTTAAAGTTTAAGAGAAATAACTTTAGGGACCTAATTGCAAATAAATGAAAGTTTGACTTTCTCATTCATTTGGAATGAATGAAGGCTATTAGGCCAAAGTACAATGAACCGAGATGTTCAAATCGTGTAGGAACATGAAGTACCGGGAACGCCAGCAAGGACAAGCTCGCGTGAATACAAAGAACCGGTCTAAGTGGAATTCATGGCATTAACGGGTGAGTGGGTTTACTAACGTCATACCTGGTTGGGATGATGAGCACAACTTAAAGTTAAAAACCACTTACCGGTTGTGAGTGGGATTTTATATCATACCCGATTGGGGATGATAAGCACATCGAAATGAAAACTCACTACTATGTGATATTTTAAATATCACTACTTAGAGTAGTGATGTGAAAACCATGTGAAAAAACTACTTACCGGTTGTAAGTAGATCATACCTGGTTGGTATGATGAAACTTCCTCGAAGGAAGTTGAAAACTCATTTATCGGTTATGAATGAAGATGTCCTTATATTAAGTCGGTATAATGGATAATGAAAACATATTTTTGTTGGAAGTGCTCTCCCCTGACTGTGTGCCAATGCTTAAACTATTTGTGAGACCTTCTTGACGAGAGCTCGAATAGCTCTGATAGGCCGGGGGCCTCGGTTTTGGAACTTGGGGGTAATGTGCCCGATTTTAAAAATCTCGTATAGTGGGCCCAAGGCCAGTTGGCATGAGTAGGAGCTCGTAAATAAACATGAATTATATGCCATAAAAATTTAAATAAAGGAATTGTTTGGCCGTGGTACCAAGATAGGACTAACATACTCAGTCAACAGCGGTAGTGCGACATGACAGGTCGACGGACCAATAAAGACAAACAACTGCGAGTTGAGTTGAGAGTCGGGGCCATTGGACCAGTGGCACCACAAATTATATGGCATAATGAGAAAATATTGATTGTGCATGCACTGTGAGTACGAGACCATCAAGATGCCCAAGTGGGGTAGTGATGCTTCCTAAGGGCATTGGATGACCTGGTGAGTATAAGGGCAGTTCGTTGTACTAGGTGACCGTGCGAAATTTGGAGTAGAACTAAGTGCATGAGACCGAGGTGGGGACGGGATGAGGTCTCTATCCTCATACAGACACGAAGAATTGATTTCAGGATTGAGGGTTGGATGACGCGAACATCCACTCATTCTCAGGGTAGAAGTGGACGTACTTCTATATAGGTGTCCGGTAAAGTCGCTCCGAAGCCACAAGTGGGTTCAGTGGACGTACTAACCTGCGAATTTGTGTTTAACCTTCATGATGAAGGATGTGTGTTGGGTGATGACACACCGTGATTAAATAAGGAAATGGTGATAAAACCCGAGATTTCAAATGAAATGGTTTTGAAAGAAAGGAGTCTTGCACACTCCAAAATTTATCTTTTTCCTAAAGATAAAAAGTTTTGAAAACCCATTCACTAAGTAGTCATACTCACCCCCTCCCTTATATCCCTTTCAGGAGATTTCAGAAAGTATACCCTTAAACACCATCAACTAAGATGCCTGTGAGACAGGTATGATAAATCTAAATTATTATACAGTTTTGATTTATGTTATTCTAGGAAAAGGTGCAGGTTAAAGGACGCCTTACTCTTTATGGTTTACAATAAGGGGAAACCCAATAATAAACCGGGAGAGTGGCGGGTTGATCACAGGGATCAGACCAAACCGAGTCGGGGCGTGACATCTTCCCCCTACTACCTCAATCTCTGTGTGCATGAAGCTCCCAGAGCTTCTCAACATACTGGATGATAGACCACCCTTATGCTCACTGTGTCGTCCAACAGCCCTTGGAAACACCACTACCCCATACTCGACATCTCAATGGTCCCACATCTCATGCATACACAATCAAGAATTTTTATTCATTATGGCCTTTATCTTTGGCCCACTAGCTCCAAGGGTCCGTTGGCTCGGCTTCGGCCCCCTGCGCACCAGCCCAACGTGTTCATCAACCCGACTTTGGCTTACTAACTACTTGGCCCAACAAGCCCAACGGCGTGCTCTTGATTTACACAAACTTATCAATTTTGAAAATCTTGATGGACTCATTATTCGTAGATTCTTAAAGGGCTTGTGCTAGTGCTCATCAGCATTGAGCCCACTTGTATCATCTATCCCAAGTCCCGAAATTAGCTCCCAAATAATTTAAGCAAAGTCACCCAGTCAAGGGAGGCTAATTTCGAGAAAATTAGTTTGAAAGTGATACAATCATCCCAATCAGAACCAATGTTGTAAACATCCCACTCATTTGGAAGTCGTGATGCATTCGCCCAACTAGGATTTGATCAGAGGTGTGTTCTCCGGTGCATGTCCATGTCGGGTCCGTTCCACCCGATTCGAGCTTCCAATTCCTCGTAACTGAAATTAAATCTTAATTTCTCTAAAACTTCATAATTTGTCCCAATTCATCAAAAATCACTAAATTGCCCAAAATATTTTCAAAAATTACCGAAATGCCCCTATTTTTACAAAAATCGGAAATTTGGCCCTCATAGTCTCTTAAAACTGCCAATTGGCTCTAGATTTCTCATTTTTGCCAATTGGCCCTCAGATTTTGGTGGATTTGTATGAGAGCCCTCGTATTTTGAAAAATTACAAAATTGCCTCCAAATTTAAAAAATTACCGGATTGCCCCCAAACTCATCCAAAATGGTTAATTGGACCCTAATTTCTTTGAAATTGCTCGTGTCCTCAAAATTTGTGAAATTTGCACTTAAGTTCTCTAATTTCCGAAAATCCAAAATTTCCCCAAAATTCCTCCTGAAATTGAGCTTTTGGATAACTAATTCTTACCTCATCCAATTAATCACCTAAACTTCCTCAATTTCTTCCTCTAATAATTCTTTTCACTTCCTCCAGCTTCCGACGATCATCTTGCACTTTGAATTTGGTTGAGTTTTGAGCTCTGTTAGAGCTTACTCGAAAAATAAACTTAGAGAGAGAAAGAGATTCTCATTCTTATCCATGGAGGCGCGATTGTCTGAGCTTCGAGTTCGGGGAGCTGGCCCTCGTTGGAAGGATTCTTGGAGGATCAGAGTTCATCTCAATTGATGTCCTAGGCAGAGGAATTTGGATCAACAATCCATGGCCACTTTATCTCTCTAGAAGTTCTGAGAATTCACAATTGGAAGTTGAATTGCTTACCTGGAGGTTGAGGAAGGGTCGAGGGTCGACTTAGGAGAGTCGGAGGAGGTCGACTTTAGTTGTAGGAGCTAGGAGGGTCCTAAGTTCATCCGTCTAGAGGTGAGCTACTTCAAGCCATTAGAGAAGCCTCACTATGTGATCACTCTAGCACTTTTTTAAACCCCGTCCCTTAAAGACAAGGAAACCGGGGAAAGAATCGGTCAACCCGGGTGAGAAAATCAAACTGGTTCACGAACTCCAACCGATAGGGAAAGGGTAAATTGGGAAATTTATAGATCCCGTGAGACCTAAAGAGTCACAAAAGGCATGGAAAAAGACTTTAGAATGCATTGGAAGTGAAAACCAAACCGATTTAAGTGAATTGTATCTAAACCAGATTGAACCGGTTTGAACCACTATTGAACCGGTTTCTAAATTAATTTTTCTAAGTGGCTTAGAAAATTCAAATTAGAGAATTGAAGCCACCATTGGATAGAGAATGAATTTAGATGAATTTACAAATTTTTAATTTTAAAAAACTCGGTCGAATTAGGCCTGAACTGACCAGTTTAAGCATTGAACCTAGTTCGGACCAGTCCGGTCCAGTTTAGAATAGTGTCATCTTCTTCCTTTAGATGACATCACTATTCACTCACCGGAAAATCGATCAACACCGATGAAGATGAAAAGTCTCCTTTCAAGGAGTTTTAGGTAATGAATAACTGCCATAAAGGCACCAATCAGATGGCCAAGGAGTCCCCGAGCTTCCTATATAAAAAAGCTCTTCCTCATTCATCCTCCTCACACTTGAAAACTCCTCTCTCTCCCTACTACTCCATTTTTTTGGTGAAGCTTGAACTAGAGCTTCAACTTGGGCATTTTTCTAAGCCAAATAAGGCAAGGTCAGGTTCTTTAGATTCAGAGAGAAGTCAGCTACCCGACGGTAGGTCCATTTGCTCTGAGGATCATCGAAGTAACGTTGGAGAAACATCGGCGTGATCAAACAGTGAATCAACTACGGCGGACCAAAGCTGCCCTATTTTGACAGAGCTAAAAACGGCCAATTCGAGCCCTTCCCAAGCCAAATCAAGCTTTCTTAACACTTCCATAGTCCTCAAATGACAAAATTAGTTGGGATAAGTGTGCCTTTCCGGGACTTCCTTCCTTAGTTGGATTCTTTCCCTTTCTCCTAAAATTCCTTTTTCATTTGTTATTTGGAAGCATCTAATCATTAAATGACATCCGTTGATATCGTCCTTCCCATGCACCCTTTCTAAGAAATCTAGCGGTATGTCCTTGTACCATTTTTTTAATTCTACTTGTATCTTGCGGAAGTTTTCACTTGGGAAATGTTCAGACATGGTTTTTCTCAAGACTTATTTGTGCGAGGCTCACTTAATCTTCTCCTGGCTTTAGGTTTGGTCATCAATTAGGTCTTGGCTATTGATCTCTTTAAGTATTTCCTCCATCCTTCTTTTCCAAATATTTGGCCATTCCATCTTTCCTTTCTTTACAAAAGCTTAATCTATGACCCTTACGAGGGTTGGTTCATTACCTGTCCTGCCCCTACTATTCACCTTATCTAATTATCTTGAGGCAGTTGTCTCTCGAGTCTTCTTGTCCTTAATGACCATTCCATTGCCCTTTTTAGGGTGTAGCCCTTACTACTTCCCGTTCCTTCTTAGGGCGTCCTTTATTCTCCTTTACTATCTTGTCATTATGGTCTGCTTACTTCTGCTATGTTGGTCCGAAACTTCAATTTGACTTCTCTGTTTTTTCCAAAGCAGGTTGCGCTTATCATTTTGTGACATCCATTTTGTTGTCAAATGCTCGGTTTGTCTTCTTTTGCTGAGGCGCTTCCTTCCTTGCTCCTAGATGGTTGGAAATTTAAGGGAGAATTCTCTTTAACAACTCTTTGTTCTATTTGTGGTTTTCCTTCATGCCACTACGTTAAGCTGTGGTAAAAATTCCGAGCAGGAGTCCTATTTCTAGGGATGGTATACTTTCAGATTTCTATAGCTGTTGGGGTGCTATCCTTGGAAAGTATTATTTTGAATCATTGTGGTGTGGAACAATTCTTCACTTCATGTCCTATTTCCCTTACAGCTTGTAATAGGTCATTTTCTTGTCGAGTTATGACTTCAAGTGTTCTCCTACTCCTTAATGGTTTTCTTGTCATGCTTTCTTTGCCTAATAATTTCCTTCATTTATTCCTTTATTTGGGATGAGAATCTCTTTGGTCTCTGTGGTGTCTAAGGTAACGCCAGTTTGTTTGTTTACATTCCTTGGGCAATCTTCTTACAGCTTGAGGAGCAAAGTCACATAATTTTTTTAGAGATATAGTTTTTAGTAACTTGGAGCCCTTTATTATTGGAGAGGTAATACAATAGGTTGAGTTTTTAGCCCTATTACAAAAAGCAACAATGAAACAGATGGGAAGCTATTGGGTTCTTGATAATTATCCTTAATAAGGTTATAAGCCCTTGATGGCGTTACTCGCCTTAGGCTTGGCTTCCTTCGTACTCAGGATTATGACCTCAATGGATCCTAGCACCATCCTTCTGGATACTTCCCACTAATGTTTGGTTCTTTGGGACTTCTTAGGTATTTAAGGGTGATTACCCTACGGGGACAGAGTGTTGGGTGGTGTTGGTAACACTAGTCCTAGTTTTATTGGTCCCTCTCCTCGGAGCCATCTAAAAATTTTAAAATCATTCCTATTAGTTACTATATTTTCTAGTATTGATTATGTATTTGAGGAAACAGGCTCTGATACCACTCAAGTTGTCACACCACTCTCCCAGCTTACTAAGGGTTGCCCCCTTGTTTATAAACTGTGAGAGTAAGGCATCCTTTAAACCTGCACCTTTCCTAGAATAACATAAATCAAAACTACATAAAATTTTAAATTTATCATACCTATCTCACAGGCGTATTAGTTGATGGTCCTTAAGAGTAGGCTTTTTGGGATTTCTTAAAATGAATATAAGGGAGGGGGTGAGTACAACGACTTAGTGAATGGGTTTTTGAAATTTAATTTTTAGGAAAAATATTTGTTTTGGAGTGTGTTAGACTCCTTATTTCCTTTCAAAAATCCTTTTATTTCAAATTTATGTTTTTATCACCATTTCTTATTAATCACGGTGTGTCATCACCCAACACACATCCTTCATCATGAAGGTCAATCGCACAATCGCAGGCTAGTATGTCCATTTAACCCACTTGTGGCATTGGAGCGACTTTACCGGCCACCTAGATAGAAGTACGTCGACTTCTACCTTGAGGATATCTCCGCTCAAAACCGATAAATGGGTTTTCCACTTCCTCCGAGGAACTTTCATCATAGCAACCAGGTATGATCTACTTACAACCAGTAAATTATTTTTCCGTGTCATTATCACACCATTCCTCTAAGTTGTGATGTGTAAAATACCACTAAGTAGTGGGTTTTCATTTATGAGTTACTTATCATCCCAACCGGGTATGATATAAAATCTCACTCACCCGATCGTGTAGTGAAATCCCACTAAGTAGGTTTTCATCCCTTGTGAGCTTAACCTTAGCCGATGTTCCTGATGTCTCGTGTTCCTACATGAAATGAACACCGTTGTTCATTATTATCTAGCTTGATCACCTCAAAATGGTTAAATTCACAACTTTTCCAATATTTACAAATTGGTCACTAAAGTTATTTTTCCTTTTACTTTAGGTCCCAGTTGTCGGTTCTTCCACAAATTGAGTCCCGAAACTTTTAAAATTCCTCTTGGGACCTTAATTTACTCAATTTCATAAAAAGGGGTTAAGTTTCCCAAATTCCCAATTTAGCCCCCAAAGTTTCCAAAATTACCATTTTGCCCTTCCTTTACAAAAATGGTAAGTTTCACCCCAAAAATTCTAAAATTACTCAATTGGCCCTCTAACATTCTTATCAGGCCCAATTGACCCTCAATTTTATAAAATTACATTTTGGTCCTTCAAATTTTAAAAAATCCCCATTTTTCCCCCAATTTCAACTTCCTAATATAGACAAATTTGATTTCATGAAATTGACCGATCAAACACTTCTATTTGTTGAAATTGAAGTTAAAATTGAGTTTCTACATCTTCATATGATTCAATAGCACTTTGAATCGTAAGTTTGACGCCGGAACGAGCTCAAACAGAGCTTCACCGGAAAATATAACATAGAGAGAGAAAGCTTCAAATGCTCACCGGCGAGGTCGTGAATGTCCGAGCTTTCTATCTGGGCAGATAGCTTGTGTATTAAGGTTCCTCCTAGGGTCAAGAATTGCAACAATTGATGTTGAATTAGATTAGAATTCTATCATCGAAATTCTATCGGTTCTCTCTCCAGCACTAGTCTGAAATTATAGAGGGAAGCCGAATTGGCTTACCTTTCAGTTTTAATTCAGCCATGGGAGGGCTGAGGAGGTGTTGGGAGAGCTTGGTTTGGCCTGAGGAGGGCTTGAATTGGCCAATTCAGCTCGGCCAAAATAGGGCAGCTTTGGTCCGCCGGGAATTTGGGAATTTGGGAAACTTGAACCCCTATTTGTGGTTTTGAATAAATTGAGGTCCCAAAGTAAATTTTAGAAGTTTTGAGACTCAATTTGGGGAAAATTTGGCATTAAGGACCTAAAGTTAAAGAAAAAGTAATTTAGGTACCTAAATGCAAATAACTAAAAGTTTGGGCATTTTATTCAATCGTGATGAATGAAGGCTATTAGGCTAAAGGATAATGAACAAGGATGTTCATATCGTGTAGGAACATGAAATACTAGGAATACCAATAAATATAAGCTTGCGTGGAGGAAAATAGCAACATAAGAGTAATTCACTACACTATGGGTGAGTGGGAATTTTCATATCATACCCGGTTGGGATGATGAGTACCTCGTAAATGAAAACTCACTATTATGTGGAATTTTAACATCACACCTGGATGGGGTGATGTGAGAAAACACATGGAAAAACTACTTATCGGCTGTAAGTAGATCATACCCGGTTGGTATGATGAACTTCTTAAAAGGAAGTAGAAAATCCGCTTATCGGTTATGAGCGGAGATGTCCTCACATCTGATTGGTGTGATGGACAGATGAAAAAATTATTTTGTTAGAAGTGTTCTCCCCTGACTATGTGCCACAACTTAGAAGCGAATAGCTCAGATAGGTCGGAGGCCTCGGATTTGGAACTTGGGGGCTAAAATGCTCAATTTTGAAAATCTCGTAAAGTGGGCCCAAGGAAAGTTAGCATGAGTAGGAGCTCATAAACAAACATGATATTAAGCCATGAAAACTTTAATAAATGATGTGATTTGGCCATGGTACCAAGATAGGTCTGACATATTTGATGGACTCGTAAAAGTGCGATAAGACAAGTCGATGAACCAGTCGAGACAAACAATTGCAGGTCGAGTTGAGTGTTGGGGCCGTTGGACAAGTGGAACCAAAGATTAAATGGCATATAAGGAAAATTATTATTTTGTGCATGCACTGAGATATGGGACCATCAAGACGCCAAAGTGGGGTAGTGATGCATCCTAGGGCTACTGGACAACATGGTGGAGATAAGGGCAGTTTATCGTGCCAACAGTCAGGGAAGCTCGACGTAGCTTCATGTGCATGAGATCAGGGTGGGATCGAGATGAGGTCTTTGTTCTCATACGGACACGAAGTTTCTTTTTGGGTTTGAGGGTCGGATGTCATGTACATCCACTCATTCCTAGGGTAGAAGTGGACGGGCTTCTATCTAGGTGGCCGGTAAAGTTTCTCCGATGCCACAAGTGGGTGTAGTGGACAAACTACCCTATGAATGTGTGAACCCTTCATGATGAAGGGCGTGTGTTGAATGTTATACACACCGACTGTGGTAAATGATGAGAAATAGTTTTGAAAACTGAGAAATTGAGGAAAAAAGTATTTTAAAGAAAATAAGGAGTCTCGTACACTCCAATTCAAAATAATTTTAGAAACTCATGTTTCAAACACCCATTCACTGAGTTATTGAACTCACCCCCTCCCTCTACCCCTTTTTAGGTAACCAAGGGAAAAACCTACCAAAGGACCATCAACTAGCTAAACCTGCAAGACGAGTACATAAGTTTAATTTTATGCAGTTTTGATTAATGTTATTCTAGGAAAGGTACAAGTCTAAAGGACGCCTTACTCCTCGCGGTTTAAAGAAGGGGAAAACCCTTAATAAACTAGGAGAGTGGTAGGTTGCTCACCGGGATCCGACCATACCGGGTCAGAGCATGATAGCTTTTCAGGGAGTCCTCAGGTCTGGTTGAGAATTTGGCGAGCTAGAGGACTTCTCGTCGGTTCTGATGCCACCAACCGGAGCTACTTTGGTTGCATAAAGGCCCGTTGCTAGAGCTCTGGTCAGCACTTCATCAAAAAAAGGACTATTTATCTTCAGAGGGCGCTTGAGTAGTAGAGAGGCCAAGTGGGAGGGTGTTCTATTTATAGGGAGCTCGACATCTGACAGGGATACTAATGGTGGTTTCGGTGTATTACTCGCCAATTCCGTCGGCGATGACCACTTTTCCAGATGCGGAAGTTCCAGTCCTCCTCTGACGGCTGTGGATTGCCCATCAAATTAAGGTTGAAGATGACATTGTTCCACGTGTGTGAGCTTCACATGTGCGAAAGTGCCACGTGGTGCCTTGTCATTGGTTGGCTTCACTAACGCGCCGTCCCACCCAACGGCCCTGTCAACCTCTGACCCTCTAACTGAACATGTGGTAGCCTCCCATTTACTGCTGACCGGATTTCCTCTGACCAATGACAGTGATACGTGGCACCCTCTAATTGGCTATTTTTAAATGTGTTAGATTTCCCTCCTGATGCACAATGTCAATACCATGTGCTGGCCTCTGATTGTCCAGGGTCATCTGACATGGCCCTTCCATGCGTCGGCCTCTGATTGGTCGGTAGTTTCTTCGACATCCTTGTCAGATGCTGACGTGGCATTTTTGCCACATGTTAGCTTCTCGTTCGTCGGTCACTGCTGACAAGACATTTTTACACTGACCATTGATCGGGACACATGTCACTCTCCTATTGGTCGATTATCACTGATGTGGATTTTCCTTCTCTTACCGTTGACCAGAGACATGTGTCACACTCGGATTGGCCAACACTTCCACGCGTTGACTGAGTGGCTAACTGGGCATGCTTTGCCATATGTCACGTGCTGATTGGGTGCTGACTTGACAGCTGTCCGTTGACCGGTCTAGTCCGACCGGGTCCAATGACCCAAAATCGTAAATCTATCGGTATAGGCCCGGTTCGATTGGTTTTCTAAAAAGTAAAAATTTCTAAATTCATTTTCTCTTTAATGGTGGCTTCAATTTTCCAATTCGTAATTTTTAGGCCACCTTGAAAAATGAATCTTTGAACCAGTTCTTCACGGTTCAACCCAATTCACTCTGATTCCATCCGGTTCAGGTTCGGTTCACCTTGAACCGGTATAGTTCTCACACCCAATCCACTTCATGGTCCTTTCCCATGATTTTTGTGATTTATTGGCTATTTTGGATTTTTCAAATTCTCGATTTGATCCCTTCTTTACCAAATTTCATTTTGTTAAAGCCCCTAGTTTCCCTCTCTCTTGGAAGCTCCCAGTTCCTCTTCCTAGTTCTTCTATTCCTAGGGGACGGGGTTTACAACCCTCCCCACCTTTTAAGAATTTTGTCCGCAAAACTCATTATGTGTCCCTTAAATATTGAATGATGTCCCATTTCCTTTTTCCTCCTTTCCTTTCCCTTTCCGCCCACTCACGTGGCATATCTTCGCCCATTAATTTTCCTTGGGGCTTAAATTTCCCTTTAGGTCACTCGTGACTCTTTGGGGCATCTTTCATTTAGGTCACTTGTGATATCAAAGGGCACGTCCCCATCCTAGTTGCACGTATTTTTGGGGCATACTTCGTTTCCATGTCTTGGGATGTCTGTTGTTTTATCAATTATCTTTCCATCACCCTTAATGGCATGATTTGATATTCCCACTTCCTTTTCCTTAAGCGCTCCCTTGCTCATACGATTCTTCCCTAGGTGAAATGTCATTATGGTTACCACTATACTTAGTCCTTTGAATAGCATCTTTAAGGAATTTCTCTTCCCCACAATTGTCCACGTACTCCATGGTAATTATTGTAATTAGCGTATCTTACTCATTTGCCCAAAGATATTTTTCTTGGATCCAATCCTTATGTCACTTAGGGGTAAGGTTCTCACTTGGGAGGTTCTCGTCCAGATGTTGATCCAGATCTTAGGGTGGAAATGTTCAACTATGCTATTGTTTGGTTATTTTTCTCTAGTTGTCGGGAGTCTTTAGCTCGATGTCCTTTTAAGCTTTTCATTATTATTTCATTGGTTTTGGCTTATTTTCCTTCACCCTCTTCCTGTCTTGTATTGGTCCTTTAATCCCTTATTTATTTACTACTACATGGGCCCACCCTATCTTTCATTTTCCCTTGTCATACTTAAATGGACGACTCTTCTCCCCATGATTCACACCCCTTTTTAGAACTTTTGGACCTACATGCCCGTAGTAGCATGATATGTTCCAAAATTATTTTCATCCATTATAATTCTATGGTATTCCCTTGCAACAACGCTTTGATTTTTAATCCTTTAGGGATCGTGGGACTTCGTCCTTCATTACCATCATGTAGTGTTCCTTTACCACCTTGGGCATTATCCAAGCACCCAATATTTACACCAATGATTTGATCATCTCTCCCTTTCCCTCGTGGGTCTCCATTTCTCGAAATCTGGCCTCTTTCAGTACCGAATCCTCACCACTTATTTCATTGGATGGTATCCCCTATGCTTTTCTTCTTATGTTGGTAGAGTGTTTCAGTACTCATTTCCTTGGTTTCCTTGAGTATCGAATTTCCCCTCATTGCCTTCCTTATATCCAAACTCTATTGTAGGCTCCATGCTCGTTCTCCCAATCTCCCTTGCCGTTTTAAATGACAATTTGGTTGTCCAAGAATCCCATGCATGGACTATTTGCCTAAACTTTACCAATCTCCCAATGGATCATTCTCAATTCTAACTACCAGGATTCCCGATCACTTCACCACTGGCTTAAATCGCCTCTTACTTCTCTAGTTGTTTAGAACTTTCCTTCTTTAAGGGTTCCCACTCGTTAGTATATTTGTACTAGCCCCTAGTCATTCACGATTATTTTCCTCTATTACTTATGAGGGGTTCCTTATGGCAATTATTTGCCCTTTTTGGGCTTGTCTTTAGGAAGTCAAGACTTCCATCTTTAGAACAAGATACTCATCTTATTGTCACTCCTAGAGGTGTTCTTCCTTCATATCCTCACATCCCCTTTTATGAGTGTACTCTTAGTCCTGTTTGTTGGCTCCTCCATCCCTACTCAATTTACTTACATTGATGCATACTTCCTTCTGTTGATGGTGTCCTTAACTAGGGGTTTTCATCCTCTAGTTCATTATTGCTCATCGATGACCCTTTCACAGTACTTCATTTTAGTTTATCTCGTAGGGCTTTCCCTTTTGACTCCTTGGACCCATAGTAAGAGGTTTCCATTGCTGGTCTTGTCTTTTACCCATGCCTTCCAGGGTAGAGGTTCCTATCCAAAACTCCTTCCTGTCATTCTTGTGGGATCTCCCTCAATGTCCTCTTGTGCTTCTCGGTCTTACTATCCTAGGGAACTTCCAATTCCTATTGTCTTCTTTTGGGTAGTCAGTACCCCACCCAGTCATTATAAGCTTCATGAAGCTAGGATGGGCTAACCCCTCTTAAGTTGATTCCTTAACCGAGGTTTATTTCTCCCCTTCTTGTCTCCTAGGGCTTCATGGCACCCCATACCACCTCCTTCGCCTATTTTGCTTAGGAGATGTATTACTACTTAAACCTTGCGAGTGCCTCCTTGAACTTACTTCTTATTCTCGGGCTCCTACAGTACTAGGATTTTCTTTGTCTAGGAGTACCTAGTAGGTCAAGTTTGATATGAAGAATTTTAGCTTCCAGTCCCTTCGTCCTCCCATGAGGATTCCTCGTAGTAAGGGTCACTTCTTTCCTCCTTATTTTCTTTTGTGCAAGGGTGTAACCAAATGGAAATTGTATTCATTAACCGGTGGTGCCCTGGTTAGGGCTTATTATAGCAATTGAAAATGAAGACTTCTCCTATCGTTCCTACCTAGTTTCTCATGTTAATCAACCTAGAGTTTAACACGAGCGGATTGTGAGATTCTACATCAGTTGTCCTGGCACACCTATTCCTTCTCTTAGGTGGGTAGTCACCTTCACGATATCTTTCACATATAGGGCAAAGTTCATGCTGGGCTCTTCAAACTTAGAGGAAGATGACGTGTTGGTTGCCCTTCTAACCCGTACCTCTTGTGTGACCTCAACCTTGTACTTATTCAAAACCGTGGCAACGTAAACGTAGGCATATTGCATGTGGTTCACCGTACATGCGTCGCCTTGTATTGAGGGTAGTCGACAGAAGACTCTCACATAGATGGCATAGGCCTTCCAAAAGTTTCTCTCCACCTCTTCTTGTTCCTGAGCCTGATCTACTCCTTGGGGGTGGAGAGGTCACATCTTCCATCGAGCGTGGAGGGGTCCTCTTTCGGAGTTCCCTCCATGGGACATACTCCTCCAAATCTTCTATCTTTTGTTCGATAGCATTCCTCTAGGGGATATATTCTCTATTTGCATCTACGTTCATGTTTTTCTGCAAGATTCTAGGGGTTAGGGCCTCTAATTTGGAGGGGCTTACTAGGAAAAACTTTGCTCTGATACCATTCGAGTTGTCATACCTCGACCTGGTTTAGTCAGGGTCATGTGATCAACCCACCACCCTTCTTCGAACCATCATGGCAATCCTACCTTGATGGTCCGAAGAAGGCAAAGGCGTACAATCATACGTTCCCATAATATGATCGAAATTTATGATGTGGGATGTACCTTGAGGGTTCGAGCCTTCGCTTGGGGCTTTAATTACTCCTAACCTGACTCCTATTATGTGTTCCTAAAAGTGGTGAAAGGAGGGGAATGAGTATACACTTAGTGAGGGGGAATTTCTACAACGATTGATTTTTTTCGATTTCATTATTCAATCCATTATCCCAAAATTTACACAACATTCACAGATCAACTACCCTTTTATCATAAAAAGGGATCACACCGTCATAGACCAGTCCTCTGCTGGTCCTCTTATGTATCGGAGCGCCTTTACCGTCCACCCTCATAGAGGCTCGTGGCCTCTACCTCGAGTTTGAGTGGATGCCAATCATCCAAACCTCAAATCCTAGCCATACTTTGTGTTCACCTTGTGGGACGTGACCTCTTCCCCCTGTTGCCTCGGTATCCATGTGCATAAAACTCCAAGAGCTTCTTGGCATACTAGATTATGGACCACCCTTATGCTCCCTGCGTCATCCTCTAGCCCTTGGAACCACCACTACACCATACTGGGTGTCTCGATGGTCCCACATCTCATGCATGCACAATCGAGAAATTTTATTTATTATGGCCATTATCTTTGTCCCACCAGCCCCGAGGGTCCATTGGCTCGACTTCGGCCCCATGCGCACCAGCCCATTGGGTTCATTGACCCGACTTCAGCTTAGCAATTACTTGGCCTAACAAGCCCAACAACCTACTCTCGGTTCATTGGGTGAAACACACACAAAATTATCCATCTTAAAAATTTTGATGGACTCATTATTCATAGATTCTCAACGGGCCTATGCCCATGCCCATTGGCCTTGAGCCTACTCGTATCATCTAGCCCAAGTCCCGGAATTAGCTCCAAATCATTTAAGCAGAGTCATTCAGTCAGGGGAGGCTAATTCAGAGAAAATTGGTTTGAAAGCAAGACCATCGTCCTAAATAGAATTGATGTTGTAAACTTCGCACTCACCTAGTAGTCGTGACGCATTCGCTCGACTAGGATCTGATCTGGGGCGTGTTCTCCGGCGTAGGTCCTTGTGGGGGTCCGTTACACCCGATCTGAGCTTCCAATTCCTCATAACTGAAATCAAATCTTAATTTCTCTAAAACTTTATAATTTGTCCCAATTCATAAAAATCATTAACTTGACCCAATCTTTTTCCAAAATTACTGAAATGTCCCTATTTCACAAAAATCAGTAATTTGGCCCTCAGAGTCCTTTAAAACTGCCAATTAGCCCTAGATTTCTCATTTTTTCCAATTGGCCCTCAGATTTTGGACGATTTGTACGAGAACCCTTGTATTTTGAAAAATTCCCAAATTACCTCCAAACTTCCAAAAATTATCGAATTGCCCCAAACTCTTCCAAAATGGTTAATGGACCCCCAATTTCTTTGAAATTGCTCATATGTCCTTAGAATTTTTGAAATTTGCACTTAGGTCCTCTAATTTTCAAAATTCCAAAATTTCCCCTAAATTCCTCTCAAAATGAGCTTTTGGATTATGGATTCTTACCTCGTCCAATTGATCACCTAAACTTCCTCAATTTCTGTCTCTAATGCTTCTATTAGATTCCTTCAGCTTCCCACAATCGTCCTGCACTTCAAAATTTCAAATTTTGTTATGTTTCAAGCTTCGTCGGAGCTTCATCGGAAAATGGACTAAGAGAGAGAGCTTCTTGTTCTTACCCATGGAGGTGTGATTATCTGAGCTTCGAGTTTGGGGAGCTAGCCCTCATTGGGAGGTTTATTGGAGGATTGTAGTTCATCTCAATTGATGTCCTAGGCAGAGGAATTCTGATCAGCAATCTATGGCCACTTTCTATCTCTAGAAGTTCTAAGAATTCACAATTGGAAGTTGAATTGCATATCTGGAGAATGAGGGAGGGTCGAGGGTCGAATTAGGAGAGTCGTGGGAGGTCGACTTCAGTTGTAGGAACTGGGAGGGTCTTGAGTTCAGTTGGCCGTTGGTAAGCTGCTTTGAGTCGTCGGAGCAACTTCACTGTGCAATCACTCTAGCACTCTTTAGGGGAGTCCTCGGATCTGGTTGAGGGTTTTGTGACCTAGAGGACTTCTCTTCAGTTCTGATTCCACCAATGGAAGCTCCTTTGGTTGTGAAAAGGCCCGTTTCTAGAGCTCTGGTCAGCACTTCGTTGGAAAAGAGACTATCTGTCTTTAGAGGGCGCCTAAGCAGTGGGGAGGCCGAGTGGGAGGGTACTCTATTTATAGGGAGCTCAGCAACTGACAGGGTTTCAATGTCTGACTTGCCTGATTCCATCGATGGCGACCGCTTTTCTGTAGGCGGAAGTTCCGGTCCTACTCCAGTAGTTGCGGATCACCCATCACACTAAGGTTGAAGATGTCACTATTCCATGCAAAGAGAGCAGAAGTGCCATGTGGCACCTCATGATTGGTCAGCTTTGCTGACGCGGCATCCCACTCAGCGGCCCTCTTAGCCTTTGACCCGCTGACTAGACACATGGTAGCCTTCCATTGGCTGATCTACGTGGCAGCTGACAAGATTTTCTTTAACCAATGGCCGTAACTCGTGGCAACCTCTGATTGGCTATTTTAAATACGTTAGATTTCCCTCCTGACACATAGTATCACTACCACATTTTGACCTCTGATTGGTCAGTCGTTTCTTCAATATCCTTGTCAGATGTTGACATGGCACGTTTGCCACGTGTTAGCTCCTCATTGGTCGGTTCTTGCTGATAAAGCTTTTCAGACATTGACCGTTGACTGGGACACGCATCACTCTCCTATTGGTCAGTCATTGCTGATGTGGATTTTCCTCCTCTACCGTTGACGAGGGACGCATGTCACACTCGGATTGGCTAACGCTTTGCCACGTGTCGTACCATGATTGATCGTGCCTGCTGACTCGACACTAACCTGGCAGCAGTCCATTGACCGACTGGACCGGTGACCTGAAATCGTAAATCAGTCGGTTTAGGCTCCATTCGACCGGTTTTCTAAAAATTAAAATTTTTAAAATTCACCTAAATTCATTTTCAATATAATTGAGGCTTCAATTTTCTAATTTATTTTTTCAACCCACCTAGAAAAATGAATCTTTGAACTGGTTTTTCACGGTTCAACCCAATTCACTCTAATTCCATCTGGTTCAGGTCTAGTTCACCTTAAATTAGTATGGTTCTCTAATCCACTTCATGGTCCTTTGCCATGACTTTTGTGATTTATTGGCTATTTGGGATTTTCCAAATTCCCAATTTGATCCCTTCTTTACCAAATTCCATTTCGTTTAAGCCCCCAGTTTCCCTCTCTCTTAAAAGCTCTAGGTTCCTCTTACCGGTTCTCTTGGTCATAAGGGATAGGCTTTACATTTCAAATCTTTCATTTAGTTCACTATACTTTCCTAGTCTCTCATACAGGTCCCTAAACATTTGTTTTATTGCATTCAAGTCCCAAAACTTTCCTCATCTACAGTATGGTCCTGAATCTTACCAAAAATTACATTTTGGTCCCCATTCATTCTACTCCTTCAAGTCATGGTTTTTAACCTTTAGGATCAATCTTAACATAATTCTAATCATCTTCTCCACCCATCATCATTTTTTAGCCTTACTCAATTAGAATCGACCATTTTTGGCTTGTTTCTAAAGTCACAAGAAAACAACACAATTGGGTGAGATCCACTGCCCATCCCCTAGACTTAAATTAAGCCTTCGTGTCTATAGTAGTGGGACGAGACTTCTCCCCATTCATCCTCAGTATCAATGTGCACGAAGCTCTCAGAGCTCTACAACATACTAGAACAATTTTTCGGCCCTTGAAACACCCTTGGTGTCCTATAGCCCTTAGAATCAACACTACCCCTATGACCAGCTCTACTTGATTCAAAACAATTTGCAAATTTTGGTTTTCCTTTTACGACTCGATTTGCTCAATTAGATCATCGTCGAATCCAATTTCACTAACCAATATTTAACTTTCTCTTATTTACCAAAATTTCCAAAACATTCTCTTATTTCCACTTGGATCCTTAAACTTTTCCATAATTGCAATTTAGGTCCATGAACTTTCCAAGTCTCTTGTTTAGGTCCCTTGACTTTCCAAGTCTCTTGTTTAGTTCACTAGAGTTTTCAATTTTATCATTTAATTCACTATACTTTCCAAGTCTCTCATACAAGTCCCTAAACATTTGCTAAAATGCATTTAGGTATCTAAACTTTCCTAATTTCCAGTATGGTCCTGAATCTTAATAAAAATTACATTTTGATGCCCATTCATTCTACTACTTCAAATCATGGTTTTAACCTTTAGGATCGATCTTAACATAATTCTAATCATCTTCCCCACCTCCCCCCATCATCATTTTTTAGCCTTACTCGATTAGAATCGACCATTTTTGGCTTGTTTCTAAAGTCACAAGAAACTCCACAATTGGGAAAAAAATTTGAAACTCACTAGAGACGACGAGTTAGTTGGAGTTAAGGATATGCAGAGGTAGTTGAACCTCTTAGGCTTCTCCATAGATCAAGTGGCATCCAAAATTGTGGTCGGAGGTGCCTAAAAATCAAGCTCCTTTGAGCTCAACTAAAACAAAATAAAAAAAGAACATTTGTCACACCCTAACTCGGTTTGATTGGATCCCCATGAAAAACCAGCCACTCTCCCAGTTTATTAAGGGTTGTCCCCTTCTCTAAGCCATGGGGAGTAAGACGTCCTTTTTTCACCTATAACTTTCCTGGAATAACATTAATCAAAACTGAATATATTAACCTTACATACATGTCTTGCAGGTTCACCTTTAAGTTGGTTTTCCTTT
Organism: Trapa bicornis; assembly: GCA_030064425.1. NCBI lineage: Eukaryota > Viridiplantae > Streptophyta > Magnoliopsida > Myrtales > Lythraceae > Trapa > Trapa bicornis. The sequence goes on from CM057746.1 coordinate 11,836,914, forward strand.
GGTTACCTGAAAAGGGGGTAAAGGGAGGGGGTGAGTTCGACAACTCAGTGAATGGGTGTTGGCTGAGAGTTTTCACAAAATCAATTTTAATCGGACTATGCCAGATTCCTCATTTCATTAAAAATGTGTTTCTTTAAATTGCGGTTTATCAAAACCATTTTCCAAGGTTTACCAATTCTTTTCCAAGGATTCTCTAATCATTTCCACAGTTTTCATAAACTCTTTCCCATTTCCCTATTAAGTGTGTTTCACAAACAACACACGCCCTTCATCATTAAGGGCTCACACACATTTGCGAGATGTAGTTACACCGACTGCACCCACTTGTGAATCAGAGCATCTTTACCATCGACCATGATAGAAGTCTCTGACTTCTACTCGAAGTAAGAGTAAATGTCTTCAACTCCCTTCCCTTAGACCCAAAATACTTCATGTCCATATGAGGATGGAGACCTCATCCCAACCCCACCCCAGTCTCATGCGCATGAAGCTATGTCGAGCTTCCCTAACTGTTGGCACGACAAATTGCCCTTATCTCCACCATGTTGTCCAGTAGCCCCTAGGACACATCACTCCCCATCTTAGGCATCTTGATGGTCCTGAACCTCAAGTGTAAGCGCCATGCATTTGAGTTAAGGAAAATTGGGAAATGAACCGGTCAAACCGAGTGAGAAGCAACGAATCGGTTCACAAATCCGATCATTGGAGAATGGGCAATTTGGAAATTTATAACTCCCGGGTGATCCAAAGGGTTCATAAAACCTTGGAAAAGAACGTTAGGACACTTGGTTGCTTGACCATCCTGTCACTTGACCATCCTGTTTCTACTAGTTGCTTCCTTCTGCCAAGCTTCTTTGCTCTTCCAAAACATGTAACACTTGGTCATCCTGATATACCCTTAACCACTTATGGTTCTTTATGAGGTTCCTTATGTCGGGTTAAATCTCTTAGGATCCATTTGGTGGTTCCTAAGCTTTGGAACTTCCCTTTTTAAGGTCTGACTTCCTACTCTTATCCTTCTACCTAGGGACTCTCGTTGTGGTTCAATCTCCTTAACACTCCTTGGAGGCTTTTCTTTCTTTCTTTTCTTGCACCCTTTTGAGATCGGTTTTATCCTTCACTGTCCTCCATTTCCTTTTTGTCCCTTATCCTCTATTCGAGGAACTCATGCTGATAGGTTGGTTCCTAGCACTCTGTTTTATATCCATTCGTTCACTCCTTGGGCTCTATTAAGCGAGTGTGGGCCACAACTAGTCTTGATGTCATTGGTTGTTTTCCCTTAACCACTTCTAAATTGGAGGGCTTACTTTTCCAAGGTTTTTCAGGTGTTCTTTCCTTTATTTCCTTATTATAATTAGCCCACCCATTCTTACTTGTCAAAGCATCCTTTGATGCTATTTCCTACTTACTCGTTCCTTGGGTTTAACTTTCTCCTTAGGTTCTTCTAATATGCTTCCCTTGGTTCTTTTACCTCGGCATGCACTTCATCTCCTCATCCTTTGTCACTTGGTCCATTAATTCTTAGTTGGGACATGTATGCCTTCCCAAGGTCTCCTTCCTCAAGAAAGGTCCAGGCACTATTTGTTCCAAGAGCTCCTAGTGCGAGACTTACTAAATCCTCCTTATGGATTGAGTGTGATCATCATTTCATTTCCAGCCATTTATTTCTTCAAGGATTTTCTTCATCCTTCTTTTCCACTATTCTAGCCTTTACACCTTCCCTTTCCTCACTGGGGTTTAGATTTATGACTTTCTTGAGGGTCAATTCATTGACTATCTCATCCCCTACTATTCTCCTAGTTCACTTGTCTCAGAACGGTTGTCCTTTGATTTTACTCATCCTTGATGCCTATCTCATCGTCCTTTTGAGGGTGTAATCCTTACTATTTTCCAGTTTTTCTTAGGTCGGCTTCTTCCAAAGTTTTTAGTTACACCTTTTCACTAGGTTAGTCTACCACCCTACTTGGCTCCTCTATTTTTTTTTCAAAGTAGGTCACACCTTGCTATCTCGAGACATCCTAGTTATCTTTCATCATTTAGGCTTGTCTTTTATGGAGGAGGTATTTCCTTCTTTACTCCTAGGTGGCTCGTAGTGCTCCTTAAGGGAAAATTCCCTTTATCTACATTTCATTGTATCTGAGTTTTCTTAAGGTCCTACCCTTGATCTCCTTCCTGTGATCCTTCCTCATGTAATTGAGACAAACAATTATATTACTGTGGAACAGAGAAAATTTCAGAAACTTGGAATTTTATTCATTGAAGTAAGAATAGAATTTTGGGGTTTTAACATCTCTTGAGGGAGATTGTTACAATGACGGTTTGGCTAAGGTAGCACGGGTTTGTTTGGCTACTTTTCTTATGGCCATTTCAAATTTTTTAAAATTATTCCTATTAATTATTATATTATATATTCTTGATAATGTATTCGAGGAAATAGGCTTTGATACCACTCAAATTGTCACGCCCCGACCTAGTTTGGTCAGATCCCCATGAACAACCCACCTCTAAACCCCGCCCTTTTGAATTAAGGAAAAATTGGGAAAAGAACCGATCAAACCGAGTGAGAAACACCGAACCGGTTCACAAACTGATCATTAGAGAGCAGGCAATTTGGGAAATTTCAACTCTTGAGTGACCCAAAGGATTCATAAAACCTTGTAAAAGAACCTTGGGACAAATTAGAAGAGAAAAACCAGACCGGTTCAGATGAATCGGATCCAACTGGATTGAACTAGTTTATGAACCGAGCTGGTTTATTAGAACCGATAGAGAAAGGGAAAATCGGGAAATTTATGGTTCACAAGTGACCTAAAGAGTTACAAAAGTCATGAAAAAGGAATTTAGGATGAATTGGAGATGAAAATCAAACCGGTTCAAGTTAACCAGATTGAACCGGTTTGAACCACTATTGAACCGAATGCTAAATTAATTTTTCTAGGTGGTTTAAAAAATTCAAATTTGAGATTTAAGGCCACCATTGGATAGAAAATGAATTTAGAAAATTTTAATTATGAAAATTTTGATCGAATCGAGGGTGAACCGACCGATTTATGAGTTGAACCCAATTTGGACCGGTCCGGTCCGGTTCGAAACAGTGTCATCTTCTTCCTTCAGATGACAGCACTATTCACTCGCTGGAAAATTGCGCAGCGCCAGTGAAGCTGAAAAGTCTCTAGCCAGGGAGTTTTAGGCAATGAATGATCACCGTTAAGGCACCAATCGAATGGCCAAGTCCCCGAGCTTCCTATATAAAGAGCCCCTCCTCATTCATTCTCTCCACACTGAAAACTCCATTCTCTCTCAACTGTTCCAATTTTCGGTAAAGCTCCAACCAGAGCTCCGATATAGGGTCTTTCCTGAGCCAAACAAGGCGAGGTCAAGTTCTATGGATTCAGGGAGAAGTCGGCTACATGCCTGTAGTCTCCATTTTCTCTAAGGGTCACTGGAGAAACATCGACGTGATCGAACAATGAAGCAGCTCCGATGAACCAAAGCTGCCCTATTTTGGCCTAGCTGAAATCGGCCAATTCGAGCCCTTCTCATGCCAAAATAAGCCCTTCCAACACCTCCACAGCCCTTCTATAGCTGAATTAGAGCTGAAAGGTAAGCTAATTTGGCTCCCCTCCATAATTTCAAACCGGTGCTAGAGAGAACCGATAGAACTTCGATGATAAAATTCTCACTCAATTTGGCATCAATTGATGCAATTCTTGGTCCTATGAGAAATCTTAGGACAAGAGCTACCTGCCCAGATTGAAAGCTCAGACCGTCGTGCCCCCGACAGTAAGCTTTTGAAACTTTCTCTCTTTAAGTCCAGTTTTCCAGCGAATCTCTGTTTGAGCTCATTCTAGCACCAAATCGTGCAATTCAAAATGCAATTGAATTGTATGAAGGTGTAGGAACTCTAATCTATCTTCAATTTCAACAATTAAAATCATTTGATCGATCAATTTGATTAAATCAAATTCAGCTAAGTTAGAAGGTTGAAATTAGGGGAAATTTTGGGTGAAATTTGGGAATTTCAAAAATTCGAGGGATTAAAGTGTAATTTCATAAAATTGAGGACCAATTGGGCAATTTTGGAATTTTTGGGGCAAAACTTACCATTTTTGAAAAGTATGGGCAAAATGGTAATTTTGGAAAAGTTGGGGGACCAAATTGGAAATTTGGGAAATTGAACCCCTTTTTGTGAAACTAAATAAATTGAGTTCCCAAGGTGAATTTTGAAAGTTTTGGGACTCAATTTGAGGAAGATCCGACATTTGGGACTTAAAGAAAAATAACTTTATGGACCTAATTACAAATAAATGAAAAGTTTGATTTTCTCATTCATTTGGAATGAATGAAGGTTGTTAGGTCGAGGGATAATGTACAAGGATATTCATATCATGTAGAAATACGAAATACCGAGAACACTAGCAAGGACAAGCTCGCTTGAATTCAAAGAACCAGTCGAGAGGAATTTACTGCATTAACGGGTGAGTGGGAATTTTAATCCACTACTAAGTGGTATTTTAATCAACACACCTAAGAGGAGTGATAGGAAATCAAGCGGAAAAACTACTTACCGGTTGTAAGTAGATCATACCTTGTTGGTATGATGAAACTTCCTTGAAGGAAGTGGAAAACCCGTTCATCGATTATGAGCGGAGATGTCCTCATACTCGGTCGATATGATGGACAGTAGAAAAAGTTATTTTGTTGGGAGTGCTCTCCCCTGATTGTGTGCCACTACTTAAAATTTTTGGGAGACCTTGACGGGAGCTCGAATAGCTCATAAAGGCCGGAGGCCTTGGTTTTGGAACTTAGGGGCTAATATGCCTGATTTTTTAAAATCTTGAATAGTGGGCCTAGTTGGCATGAGTAAAAGTTCATAAACAAACATGATTAATGTGCCATGAAAATTTATGTAATGAGTCGTTTGGCCATGTTACCAAGATAGGACCCACATACTCAGTCAACTAGCAGTAGTGCGACATGATAGGTCTTCGAACTAGTCAAGACAAACAGTTGCAGGTCGAGTTGAGGGTCGGGGCAGTTGGAATAGTGGCACCACAGACTATATGGTATTATGTGAAAAACTATTGATTGTGCATGCATTGTGTTTACAGGACCTTCAAGATGCCAAAGAGGGGTAGTGATCCGTCCCATGGCTCTGGATGACTTGGTGGATATAAGGGCAGTTAGTCGTACCAAAAATCATGTGAAGCTCAATGTAGCTTCATTGCGCATGAGACCGGGGTGGGGACAAGATGAGGTCACTATCCTCATACGGACACGAAGCATTTTTTATCAGAGGGTAGGACATCAAAGGTGTTCACTAAGACTTCAGGTAGAAGTTAGAGACTTCTGTGAGGGTGGATGGTAAAGACGCTTCAATCCATAAGTGGGTGCAGTCGGCGTAACTACATCTCGTGAATGTGTGTGGTCTTTTCATGATTAAGGGTGTGTGGTTTGTGAAACATACCGAATATGGAAATGGGAAAAAGGTTATGAAAACCTTGGAAAAGATTTGAGAATCCTTGGAAAATAATTGGTAAACCTTCGAAATAGATGTTGAAAACCAAATTTGAGAAAAGAATGTTTTAAAAGAAAATAAGGAGTCTGGCACACTCCAATTCAAACTCTTTTAAAAGAAATCATTTATCAAACATCCATTCACTGAGTTGTCAAACTCACCCCCTTCCTTAACCCCTTTTTAGGAAACCAAGGGAAAACCATCCTTAACGGTTTATCGGTAGCCAAATTTTAAGTCTAGTATATAAAATTTATATTCAATTTTGATTAATGTTATTCTAGGAAAGGTATAGGTAAGAAGGACGCCTTACTTCCCATGGTTTAGAAGAGAGGAAAACCCTGAATAAACCAGAAGATTGGTGGGTTGTTCATGGGGATTTGACCAAACTGGGTCAGGGCGTGACACCGCCACTCTCCCAGTTTATTAAAGGTTTTCCCCTTCTCTAAGCTGCGGGGAGTAAGGCATCCTTTTTCACCTATACCATTCTTGAAATAACATTAATCAAAACTAAATATATTAACCTTACATACTTGTCTTGCAGGTTGAGCTTTAGGTGGGTTTTCCCTTGGATAGCTGAAAAGTGGGAAAAGGGAGGGGTGCGTTTGACAACTTAGTGAATGGGTGTTGGGTGAGAGTTTTCACAAAATCAATTTTAATCGGAGTGTGCGAGACTTCTCATTTCATTAAAAATGCTTTTCTTCAAATTGCGGCTTATCAAAAACTTTTCCAAGGTTTACCAATTTATTTCCAAGGATTCACAAATCATTTCCACAGTTTTCATAACCTCTTTCCCATATCCATATTAGGTGTGTTTCACAAACAACACACGACCATCATCAGGAAGGGTTCACACACATTCGCGAGATGCAGTTACGTTGACTACACCCACTTGTGGATCGGAGCATCTTAACCATCCACCTTGATAGAAGTCTCTAACATCTACCTAAAGTCTAAGTGAACGTCTCTAACATCCTACCCTCATACCCAAAATACTTCGTGTCTATATGAGAACGGAGACCTCATCTTGACCCCACCCCGGTTTCATGCGCATAAAGCTACGCCGAGGTTCCCTGACTGCTGGCACGACAAACTGCCATTATCTCTACCATGTCGTCTAGTAGCCCCTAGGACGCATCACTACCCCTCTTGGGCATCTTGAGGGTCCCAAACCTCAAGTGCATGCACAAACAAAGTTTTCCAATAAGCCATTAATCTTTGGTGCCACTAGTCCAATGGCCTCGACCCTCAACTCGACCTACAGCTTTTTGTCTAGACCAGTCCATCGACCTAGTCCTGACACATTGTCACCAACCCATCGAGTATGTCGGCCCTGTCTTGGTACCATGGCAAAATCACATAATCCATTTATTAGGAATTTTCAAGGCTTATACATCATGTTTTTTTACGAGCTACTACTTGTGCCAACTAGCTTTAGGCCCACTATACGTGATTTTCCAAAACCAGGCATTTAGCCACACAAGTTCCGACACCGTGGCCTCTGGCCTATCTGAGTTATTCGAGCTCTCGGCAAGAAGGTCTTCCAAAATTTTTAAGCATTGGCACACATTTAGGGGAGAGCACTTCTGACAAAATAACCTTTCAACCTATCCTTCACACCAATCGGGTGTGATGACATCTCTGCTTACAACCGGAAAGTGGGTTTTCTACTTACTTCCAAGAAGTTTATCATACCAACCAGGTATGATCTACTTACAACTGGTAAGTAGTTTTTCCGTGTATTTTTCACATCACTCCAACCAGGTATGATGTTAAAATTTCAAATAGATGTGGTTTTTCATTTTCAAAGTACTCATCATCCCAACTGGGTATGATGTGAATAATCCCACTCACCCGATATTTGCAGTGTAATTCCTCTAAATCGGCTTTTTGCCTCCACGCAAGCTTATTCTTGTCGGCGTTCCGATCCTTCGTGTTCCTACACGATTTGGACATTCTTGTTTATTAACATTTGGCATAATAGCCGTCATTCTTCATGTATGAAAAAAAATGCCCAAACTTTTCAATTATTTACATTTAGGTCCGTAAAGTTCTTTTTCCTTAACTTTAGATCTCTAATGCAAATTTTCCCCAAATTGAGTCCTGAAACTTTTGAAATTCACTTTGGGTCCCCAATTTATTCAAAATCACTTAAGGGGTTCAAGTTTCCCAAATTTCCAATTTGGTGTCCAACTTTTTAAAAATTACCATTTTGCCACTACTTTACAAAAATGGTAATTTGACCCCAATAAATACCAAAATCGACCAATTGGTCATCAACATCATTTTGATGGCTAATTGGCCCTCAATTTTACAAATTCCCCAATTTCCCCCAAAATATTCCCTAATTTTCTCCCTTTTAAATTGGATGAATTTGATTTCATCAAATTGACCATTCAATCGGTGTTAATTGATCCAATTGAAGGTATGGAAATTTTACTTTGGTACCTACACTTCCACACGATTCAATGGAGCTTTGAGTCGCGTCATTTGGTCTGAATTGAGTACAAATAGAGCTTCATTGGAAAATTGAACTTAGAGAGACAAAGCTTCGAAAGCCTACCGTTGGGTGTGCAACGGTTTGAGCTTTTGATCGGGGTGGGTAGCTCTCGTCTCGAGGTTACTCCTAGGATCAAGAATTACATCAATTCATGTCGAATTGAGGGAGAATTTGGTCAATGAAGTTTAATTAGTTCTCTCTCTAACACTGATCAGATATTGTAGAGGGGAGCCAAATTTGCATACCTTTCCGCTCTAATTTGGTAGTATGAGGGCTGTGGAAGTGTTAGGAGAGCTTGGTTTGGCATCAAAAGGGCTCGAATTGGCCATTTTCAGCTCAGCCGAAACAGGGCAGCTTCGGTCTATCGGAGCTGCTTCACTAATCTATCACGTCGGCGTTTCTCCAGTGATCCTCGGAGCAAATAGAGACTATAGTCATGTAGCTAACTTTCCCCGAATCTAAAGAACCTGACCACACCTTCTTTGGCTCAAAAAAATGCCCAAGTCAGAGTTCTAGTTCGAGCTTCATCGAAAAATGGAGCAGTAGGGAGAGAGTGGAGTTTTCAGGTGTGAGGAGGATGAATGAGGTAGGGCTCTTTATAAAGAAAGCTCGAGGACTTCTTGGCCATCCGATTAGCGCCTTATGGCAGTCATTCATTACCTGAAACTCCCTAGCCCAAGACTTTTCATCTTCGCTAGCACTACTCAATTTTTCGATGACTGAACAGTGTTGTCATCTAAAGGAAGAAGGCGACACTGTTCTGAACCAAACTGGACCGGTCTGAACCAGGTTCAACACTTAAACTGACTAGTTCAAGCCCGATTCGACCGAGTTTTTAAAAATTAAAAATTTTCTAAATTCATTCTCTGTCTAACGGTGGCCTCAATTCTCCAATTTGAATTTTCTAAGCCACCTAGAAAATTGAATTTAACATCCAGTTCAATAGTGGTTCAAACTGGTTCAATCTGGTTCGGATCCAGTTCACCTCAACTGGTCTAGTTTTTTTCCTCAAATTGTCCAAAATCCCTTTCCAAGGTTTTTATGACTCTTTGGGTCACTCAGAAGATGTAAATTTCCTAATTTTCCATTTCTCTATTAGTTGGGGTTTGTGAACCAATTTGGTTCTTTCTCTTGGTTTTGACTGGTTCTTTCCCTAGTTTTCTTATCCCGAAGGAGCGAGGTTTACAACTTTTATGATGGTCAAAAGCTGAATGACTTATCAAGCATTCACGATGGACACATTAGAGACATATCCCGAAGGAGCGAGGTTTACACTTTTTTCCACTTTTGATGGCATGTCTTGAGGATCATGTAGAGCCTTCTCGAGCATTTTTTTCCATCAAAAGTGGAAAAAAGTTCCTTGAGAGCCAATGCTCTATTTCTGAGTAATTAAACAGTGTTATTGTTTCATCTCGCTAGCATCACTCAAGTCTCCATCGAGATTTTCTAAGGTCTCATTCAATGAGAAGTCGACATGTGTCTGGTCAATGGATCTACGATTGACTTGGATGGTGAGGAAGCAGTCGTGTCAGTGTTGCCATCCAATCATAACATGACATGTCGTAGGCTACATAAGCAAAGCTCGCACGGGCACGCACAGTGTCATCTTCTTCGTTCAATTTTCTGAATGGGAAGGGAGAAGGATCGACGCCTTAACTCTAGCGAGCATTTAATTGCTTCAACAAGGCCTTAAATTGGTGAGTTAATGGTTGACTGATGCATGGATGGCTAGATCAGTCTCTCCCCGAGCTCACTATATAAATATCTCCTCTCCATTCATCCTCCTCATCCCTCGAAAGTATGAAGAAGACGGACAGCTCCATTTTTTGTCCATCCTTGAACTAGACCTTTGTAATCAACCTTTTCCTCTACCTATGGCCGTTAAATTTAGTTCCTTGGAATCTTGAAGAAGTCATCCACCTTCCAACATACTCCATTCAGCTTGAAAGTTACTGGATAAGCTCCAGCGAGGCTGCATTGTACATTCACTATGGCAACTGAATTCGGGCAAAAGCTTTCAAGCTAAATTTTGACCACCACTGACCCTATGAGACCAGGACGACCCTCTCACAACTCTTCCTGGCTGAATCTCGACCTCCCTAAACCTTAGTGGTAACCCAATTCTGTCTCCCTTCACCGAAATAGTGAATTTACCGAGCAAAAACGTTAGAAATTTTGCTAATTCTCCATCCCAGATAGTTAATTACATAAAATTTTATCCTAGAAAGATTCCATTGACGAGCACTAGCCACTCATACTTAGAGCTTCGACAACCACCCTTCATCGTTAAGAAAATTAAGCTTTCTCTCTCTAGAAAGTATCTTTAGTGAAGCTATGTTTGAGCTCAATTTTGGGTCAAATGAAGTGATTCAAAGCTTAGAATGCTCGTAGGAAGATGTAGAAGATGATTAGTGGCATGTTAGGAGGAAATTAACAAGGTTTAGATAATCAATTTGATGAATTGAAGATTTGGGGGATAAATTGCAATTTTGACAAAAATTAGGCAAATTGGGGACTTTCAAAAATTGGGAATTTTTGTGAAATTGACATAAATGAAGTGTCAAGTTTTAATTAAGAAGAATTTAGGGACTTAATTGCAAATAAAATTTTTTATAAGGATTTATTTGAAATTTAAATAATTTTATTTTGATAAAATTATATAAATTGTGAAATTACAAATAAAGAGAACTTAGGAATTTTTTGTAATTAATTGGAAATTAATTTCCAATAAAATAAACCTAGGGTCTTCTATGTAATTAGGAGAAAACCTAGGGAACTAAGTAAAAAGATTCGGATATTGAATAATTTATTATCCTTGATAATTTAGGTATAAAAAGGAGACTTCTATTTACAAATGCAACACGATCCAAAGACATTAAAAATCCATACAGGACAAATGAGTCACAGAATACGGGTGAGTGGGATTTCTAATATCATGCCCATTTGGGATGATGAACGTACTTTCATATTATCGAAAGTCAAAACATTTTCCAGAAATAGTCTCACTTGACTATGTGAAACCGCTTAAAATATTTGAGAGATAGTTTTGTAGAGAGCATGAAGCACGTATCTTATATACCTAGAATTACTCTAGTGGGCCCAATGCCTTAGTTTTGAATTAAAGTGGGTCCAATGCCATATTTTGGAAAACTCGTTAAGTGGGCCCAAGGCCAATGGAAATGGGCCTAGACCCATAGACAAAATTTTGATTTATGAGACTTATGAAAACTTTAATAATTATTTAAATTGTGTGATTTAGCTACTGAACTGAAGCGGGGTTGTCAAACTAATTGTGCTAGTAGCACCAAAGAAAAGTTCTTGACTAAAATGACTATTGGTTGTGCAAGTTGAGTTGCATAACCATCAAGACATCTGATATGGGATAGGGTTCATTCTAAGGGTTGATGAACGGCTTAGGGAGCATAAGGAAAGATTTTTCATTCTAGTATGTCAAGGAGTTTTGGATGCTTCATGTGCATTGAGACCGAGGAAGAAGGGGGAGTGGTCTCGTATAACAAGAGCAAACACAAAATTTTGGATAAAGTCTAGGGGTTGGGCAATGATGCTCACACAGACTTGTGGTAGAGGTTGCAGCCTCTTACCAGGGTGGACATAAAGTTGCTCCAGTCCACAAGTTCAACAATTGGGGATTGTTCTGTGAAAGTATGATCCCTTTTATTATAAAGGGTGTGTGATTGATTATTAAACCAAACTCATGAAGGATAATGGTGAAAATATTCCTTTTAATGATAAAAGGCGTGTGGGTTTTTAAACAAAAAATGAGAATGGTGACATAAGTTGATAAATGGAACCATCCTTTATTAAATTACCTTAATATCTACTCATTAAGTTATCATACTCATCCCTTCCCTTAAACCCTTCCAGGAAAAACCATGAAGAGGAATGTGTATGAAGAATTAATTTCTAGGTAAGTCTTGTGCATTAATCATATTCCGGTATATTATTTAAAAGATATCTCTTTTGAATTATTTTGAACTATTTTCAGGTTACGTTTGACTCTTGTCAGTACCACAATGATGGTTATTCTTTTTAAATACCAGGAAGAGTGGCAGGTTGTTAATAGGGTTCCAACCAAACTGGGTCGGGTGTGACACTTAGACTTTTCCAAGCCTTCCATTTGGATCCACCAAGTTCTCTTGGTCTCATTCAAGTCCTTGATAACCAATTTAAACATTTCAAGACATACTTTCTTAAAATTACCAAAATGCCCCTAAGTTTTAGTAAAATTACACTTTTGCTCTTTTTCCTTAAAACTTAGGTTTTAGGATTCCTTAAACCACCAAATTGCATTTGGTTCCCCTTCCCCAACCTTTGCCAAATTATCTTATCAACCCCAAAACTTTATTTTGCCCCTTAGGAAGCCCTCTAAAAATCTCAATTGCATTTGGTTACCCTAACTTTCAAATAGTTGCACTTTGGTCCCTGACTGTTGAGACAAAACTAAACTATTTCTAAAAATAACCAAACTAAGTAGGGAGGTCCTTGTGGCCTCCCTTTAGGTTGTCGTAAGACTAGTTTGGCAGGGGTCGACCGGAGGCACTCCAATCAGACATGATCATATGCTTGCAAGTAGATAAGTTGCAGTTAGATCATAGTTGCGATCATATCAGAGGTGGCACATCAGCTATCAAGAGCAGTGGGTTGAAAGTTGACTCTTTCAAGAACCTCTAGCAACTTGAATGACCTTAAATGGTGGTTTATAGCTCCTACAATCCATGTTTTAGTTAGCTCGGCTCTTAGACCCACATTCAAAACTTTGATAATTTAATTCATCCTCAAATATGACTGTAATCGGGCAAAATTGGAGGCTATTGAAAGTTAGATGCTCATGGGACTCACCTAATTTTTCACAGCTTGTGAGGGTCATCATGGCCATCGAAATTAACCCCAAAAATAGGTGCTCTCTTTCGAGTAATCGGAGATCAGGTATTGTGCGATCACGCTAGCAATGAAAGAGTAACTAACGAGGGTCAAGAGGGGTGGCGATGGAAAGTTCAGGTTCTCAGCTTTCCAGGGATACCAAGAACATCATTGGAGGTGGTCGAATGGCAAAGAAATTCTCTTTGGTAGTCGAGTCACGGGAAAAGGGAGTAGTTAGTGGTTGGGAGAGGATTCTAAGAAAATTCCAGTGAGGGAGCGACCCCAATTTATAAGAAGGTGATCTAAATCTCTGTGGAAATCTAGCCATAGTCCTCTTTCTTCATTTCATAGCATGAGGACTCCAAAATGGATTAATTTCCCTAAGTAGAAGATTTGGGTTGTCTAGGTGAGCTGTTGGGTAAAAATTAATGAATCTGGATAAGCTGTGGGGTGAGGAAGACGACATGTGCACATATGGTCGCACGTACATGCACCCGGCGTCCCAGCTGACTGATTTGGCACTATTGTGAACCAGTTTCCGGTGAATTTCTTCTTCAATTCAATAGTTTTTGGCCTAATTTACCCCTTTCTTGACTTGTTCTTGAGAAAATAAAAATACCTAACAATTATACATTCAATTTCCTATTGAATGAACTTAAGAACTATTCTACTTGGATTTGTTTTGATCCCTCAAAAATTCGGGGGGTTTTGTGACTCCTCCCAACCTAAACTCGATCTGAACCAGTTTCTTTTGGTTTCTTTCCAATCCTAACCCTCATGTTCCATTTCCATATTAAGTGTGTTTAGCTCTTTTAGCCCATCCCCTTACCTTGGAAGGCGTTTAGCAAACAAACACATGCCCCTCATCAAGAAGGGTATACACATTCGCATGGAAGTCCCAAACTGCACACACTTGGAGATTAGTGCGACTTTACTATCCACCCAGATAGAAGTCCCAGACTTCTACCCTAAGTTTGAGTGGATGTCCCAAATGTCTGACCCTCAGACTCGAATGCCACTTCATGTACATATGAGGATGGAGACCTCATCCCGACCCCACCCCAATCTCATGCGCAAGATGCTCCCAAAGCTTCATGAAAATTTGCCCTTATCGCCCCCCATGTCGTCCAACAGCCCTTGGGACCCATCACTACCCCGAGAGGTGTCTTGATGGTCCCATACCTTAAGTGCATGCACAAACAAAAGTTTTTAGGATTAAGCCATCCTCTTTGGTGCCAACGGTCCAACGGCCCCAACACTCAACACAATCTGCAACTGTTTGTGTAGGCTAGTTTGTCGACCTAGCCCTAACGTACTATCGCCAGTCTATCAAGCATTGTCGGTCCTGACTCGATACCATGGCAAATCACACAATCATTATCCATTTTAATTAGGAGTTTCCATGTCTCTTCTTAATCATGTTTTTATGGGCTCCAGCCCGTGCCCACTAGCCATGGGCCCACTACACGTGTTTTTCAAAAATGGGCCTTGAGACCTATTAGTTCAAAAATCAAGCCCCCTAGCCTATTAGAGCTACTCTAGCTCCCATCAAGAAGGTCTCCTAAATATTTTAAGCAATTGTCACACAGTTAGGATAGAAAACTTTTGACAAAAATTATTTTTTATATCATCACACCAACCGGGTATGATGATGGATCCTCTTACAACTGGTAGACGGATTTCTCCTTTACTTAAGGAAACTCATCATACCAATTAGGTATAATATTTTTTTATTCCCACTCACAACCAGTAAATAGGTTTTACCCATTAAAAACAGTGCTCACCATTCCAACCATTATGATGTATAAAAGTCCCACTCACCCATTGATTGTGATGTATTCGTCTCCAATCAGTTTCCCGTCCACACTAGTTCTTGCTTGCATTCCAATTTCGTGCGTTCCTACATGGTTTGTATATCATTATCAATATGGTCTTGGCATAACAACCTTTGTTTTATCACATATGAGCGATTTGGCCATAAATTCTTGGTTTATTGCACTCAGGTCCCTAAAGTTCATTTTTCTTGACTTTAAGTCCCTAATGCTAAATTTCCCCCTAACTAAATCCCAAGGTTTCCCATATCCTCTTTGGATCCTCAATTTACTCAAATATATGTAAGGGGCTCAAGTTTTCTAAATTTCCAATTTGGTCCCTAATTTTCCAAAAAGTACAATTTGCCCCTACTTTCCAAAAATAGCCATATGGCCTCGAATCTTTCAAAAATTAACCAATTGGTCCCCCAACATCTTTCTCATTTCCAATTGACCTTCAATTTTAAGAAATTGCATGGAGGTCCCTCAATTTTTTGAAATCCCCAATTTTTCCCAAAATTTTCCCCCATTTTCTTATCGAATTTGATTTCTTCAAATTGGCCACTCAATTGAGGTTAACTGCTCCAATTAATAGCATGGATCGGTTCCTACACTTTCATATGATCAAATTGAGCTTTGAATTGTAGAATTTGAGTCCGAAATGAGGTTAAACGGACCTTCACCGGAAAACTGTTTGTAGAGAGAGAAAGCTTCAAAAGCTTACAATCGGAGGCGTAGCGATCCGAGATCTCAATCTGGGGAGGTAGCTCTCGTCCTTAAGATCCTTCTATGATCAAGAATGGCTACAGTTGAAGTCCATATGAGGGTGAATTGTTTTAGTAAAATTTGGCACTTTCTCTCTCTAGCACCAATCTACAACGACGGAGCAGGGCTAAATTAGCTTACCTTTCACCTCTGTGGAGGTTGTGTGAGGGTCGTGTGAATGTTAGGGAGACTTGGTTTGGCTAGAGGAGGTTTGAATTTGGTTGAATTCAGCTCGGTAAAAATAGGACTGCTTCGGTCCATCAAAGCTGCTTCATTTGTTTAATTTCGTCGGTGCTTCTCCGGTGGACCTCAGGTCAATGGGAGATTGTTGTTAGGTAGCTGACTTCCCTTGGAGTCTGTAGGTAGCCGACCTTGCCTTTTAAGGCTGAGAAAAGGGACCAAGTCAGAGCTCTAGTTTGAGATTCATCGAAAAATTGAGCACTTGGGAGAGGAGGGCAATTTGAGTTATGTGGAGGATGAATGGAGGAGATCTCTTCATATAGAGAGCTCGGGGACCCTCTCCCCGACCAGTTTCCATATTGGTCGAGCTTATCCTCTTCAAAAAATGCCCAAATCGGAGAGAATATTCCTTTGTCAGAGAAGGAAAGTTTTTGAACTTATGAATAGTGTTGTCATCCTAAGGAAGTAGATGGCACTGTTCCGAACTGAACCAGTCCAGTCTGACCGAGTTCAATGGCAAAAATCGGTCGGTTCATGCCCCATTCGACCTATTTTCTCAAATCTAAAAGTTTCTATATTTGTCTAAATTCATTTCCTATCCAATAGTGGCTTCAATTTCCCAATTTGATCATTTTATGCCACCAAGAAAAATAAATTTAGAAAGTAGTTCATGTATAGTTCAATCCGGTAAATGTCTGGTTCACCCTGAGTCGGTCCAGTTTTCTCTTCCATTTTACTTCATGGTTCTTCCCCATGACTTTTATGTCTTTTTGGTCACTTGGGATTTTCTAATTTCCCATTTTAAACCTTCTTTACCATCTTCAGATCATTTAGTGGGTTGGTTCTCTCATGAGAGTTGCCGATTCTTTTCCTCGTTTCCTTGGTCCGAAAAGATGTGTCACGCCCCAACCCGGTTTGATCGGAGTCCATGATTAACCAACCACCCTTTTGTACATTATACGGGTATACCTACCCGAATAAGGTAGGGAAGGTAAAGGCGTATTTACGTTCAAACCCTTACTTTAAGTTAGGGGTAGGAAACATACCTTGAGGGTCCAAGCGCATCTGGGAACTTTCCGTCTGGGTGCTAGCCTGAAAAAGGGGGTGAGAGAGGGGGTGAGTACAAATACTTAGTGAGGGAAACTACTATAACTTTTACTTGAAGTCATTTTTTTCTTTCCTTTAAATTATTCCCTTGTTATTTCACACATTTCACATGGTCAACAACCGCCCTTCTATCATAGGAGGGATCACACATTCACAGAATGGTCCCCGACCATTCCACTTGTGGACCGGAGCACCTTTACCGTCCACCCTGATAGAGGTGCACTGCCTCTACTTGGAGTTTGAGTGGATATCAATAGTCTGACCCTCAAACCCTGATCACTTCACCCTGTCTGCATAATGGGATGAGACCTCATTTCCCCTGTTACCTCGGTCTTAGTGAGTAAGAAGCTTCCTTGAGCTTCACGACCAACTAAACAACAAAACTGCCCTTATGCACCTTATGTTGTCCAATAGTCCTTGGGTTCTACACTACCTCATAGCAGGTGTCCTAATGGGCTGAACATCATAGTGCATGCACAATCAATAGTCTTTTTAAATTATAGCATTTATCTTTGTCCCTCTAGCGCAACGGTCTGTCGGCATGGATTTGGCCCATGCGTATTGGCCCAACAAGCTCGATGGCCTAGCTTCGGTAGAGTAGCGACTCGGCCCAACAAACTTGACAACTCAGAATTGGCTCGATAGGTATCACACAAAATTCCCATTATTCAGATCTTTTAATCAGCATTCATCACATGTTCATTCTGGATGGGTCCATGCCCATATCCATCGGCCTTGGGCCCACTGGCATATCGTGCGCTAAGCTCGGAATTAGCTCCCAAATATTTTAAGTAGAGTCACACAGTTAGGGGAGGCTAATTTCGAGAAAATGGTTTTCAAAGCTGAACCGTCATTCAAATCGAAATTGACGTTATAGTCATTCCCATTCACCCGGTAATTTTCATAGGGTTGCGTCAGTGGAGTCTCTATCCTTGGTGCGCTTCTGGGGGGCAGCACTCGAGAAATCTGTTCCTGTAGGGTATTTGTGTTCATCTTAGGGCATGGTGATGAATAGATCTCTCATATTTGCACCTAGGGCCCCGTACTTTGCTTAAATTTCACCTAGGTTCCCAATTTCTCTTTAATCTCTATTAATCCCCTTGGGTTTCCAATTATTCTTTTGCGTCCTTAACTCTTTTAATTTCACCAATTGGCCCTTAATTTCTCAAAATTTCCCTTTAGTCCTCAATTATTCAAAAATTTTAATTTGGTCCCCAACTTTTAGAAATTTCCAATTTGCCCCCTATTTTGCCCAAATTTCCCAATTGACCTTGTAAACCACTCTCTTTGGAGTTAAGGAAAACCAAGAAAAGAACATGTTAAACCGAGTGAGAAAATCGAACCGGTTCACAAACCCAATTATTAGGAAATGGGAAAATTGGAGAAATTACAATTCCCAAGTGACTCAAAATGGTTCATAAACCTTGGAAAAGAATCTTAGGACAAATTGGGAGAGAAAAACTAGACCGAACTGGATTGAACCAGTTTATGAACCGCACTAGTTTTTGAACTGGAACCGATAGAGAGAGGTTAAACTGGGAAAATTATGGATCCTAAGTGACCCAAAGAATCCAAAAAGTAATGGAAATGGACTTAAGAATGAATTGAGATGAAAACCAAACCGGTTCTGGTGAACGGATTGGACCAGTTTGAACCACTATTGAACCAGATGCTAAATTCATTTTTCTAGGTGGATTAAAATATTCAAATTTGAGATTTGAGGTCACCATTGGATAGAAAATGAATTTAGATGAATTTAGAAATTTTATATTTGAAAAATTCAGTCGAATTGGGGGTGAACCGGCCGGTTTAAGCTTTGAACTGGTTCGGACTGGTACGGTTCGGTTCGAAATAGTGTCGTCTTCTTCCTTCAGATGACAGCACTATTCACTCACCAGAAAATCGCTCAGTGCCGGGAAGCTGAAAATTCTCTGGCCAGGGAGTTTCAGGCAATGAATGACCACCATTAAGGTGCTAATTAGACAGCCAAAAAGTCCCCGAGCTTCCTATATAAAGAGCCCCTCCTCATTCATCCTCTCCACACTTGAAAACTCTATTCTCTCTCAACTGCTCCAATTTTCAGTGAAGCTTGAACCAGAGCTCCAACTTGGGCACTTTTTTTAGCCAAACAAGGCGAGGTCGGGTTTTATGGATTTGGGGAGAAGTCAGCCACACATCAATAGTCTCCATTTTCTCCGAGGGTCTTCGGAGAAGCACTCACGTGATTGAACAGTGAAGCTACCCCGACGGACCGAAGTTGTAGGATTTTGGTCAAGCTAAAATTGGCTAATTCGAGCCCTTCTCAAGCCAAACCAAGCCCTTCCAACACCTCCACAACCCCCCTACAGATGAATTAGAGCTGAAAGGTAAGCCAATTCGGCTCCCCTTTGTAATTTCTAACCGGTGCTAGAGAGAGAACCAACAGAACTTTGATGATAAAATTGTCATTCAATTCGGCATCAATTGATGCAATTCTTGATTCCAGGATAAACTTTAGAATGAGAGCTATCAACTCAGATCGAAAGCTCGGACCGTCATGCCTTTGACCATAAGCTCTCTCTCTCTAAGTTGAGTTTTCCAATGGAGCTTTGTTTGAGCTCATTACAGCACCAAATCGTGCGATTCAAAGTGTAATTGAATTGTATAAAGGTGTAGTAACTCCAATGCAACTTCAATATCAATAACTAAACTCATTTGAACGGTCATTTGGGAATTTCAAAAATTAGATGGACTAAAGTGTAATTTCATAAATTTGAGGACCAATTGGGCATGATAAAGATGTTGGAGGACCAATTGGGCAATTTTTGGAATTTTGGGGGCAAAACTTACCATTTTGGTAAAGTAGGGGCAAAATGGTAATTTTGTAAAAGTTTGCGGACCAAATTGGAAATTTGGGAAATTAAACCCCTTTTTATGAAATTGAATAAATTGAGGTCCTTAGGTGAATTTTAAAGGTTTCGAGACTCAATTTGAGGAAAACCGACATTAGGGACTTAAAGTTAAAGAAAATTAACTTTAGGGACCTAATTGCTAATAAATAAAAAGGTTGGTTTTCTCATTCATTTGGAATAAATGAAGGCTATTAGGCCGAGAGATAATGAACAGGGATGTTCATATCATGTAGGAAGATGAAGTACCGGGAACGCCAGCAATAACAAGCTCGCGTGAATACAAAGAACTGGTCTAGAGGAATTCACTACATTAACGGGTGAGTGCGATTTTTATATCATACCCGGTTGGGGTGATAAGTACCTAGGAAATGAAAACCCACTACTAAGTGGTATTTTTAAACATCACAACTTAAGAGGAGTGATGTGAAAATGACACGGAAAAAGTACTTACCGATTGTAAGTAGATCATACCCGGTTGGTATGATGAACTTCTTGGAAGGAAGTGGAAAACCCGCTTATCGGTTATAAGCGGAGGTATCCTCATACGCAGTTGGTGTGGTGGATGATTAAAAGTTTATTTTGTCAGAAGTGCTCTCCCATGATTGTGTTCCACTGCTTAAAAGTTTTGGGAAACCTTCTCGACGGGAGCTCAAATAGCTTAGATAGGTCGGATGCCTCGATTTTGGAACTTGGGGGCTAATATGCCTAGTTTTGAAAACCTCATATAGTGGGCCCTAGGCTAGTTGGCATGAGCAAGTGCTCGTAAACAAATGTGAATTATATGCCAAGAAAACTTGAGTAATTGAATTATCTGGCCATGGTACCAAGATAGGACCAACATACTCAGTCAACTAGCAGCAGTGTGACATGACATGTCTCCAGACTAGTCAAAACAAATAGTTGCAGGTTGAGTTGAGGGTTGGAGCCGTTGGACTAGTGGCACCATAAATTATATGGCATGATGTGTAAATACTAATTGTGCATGGACTGTGTTTACGGGACATTCAAGACGTCCAAGAGGGGTAGTGATGTGTCCTAGGGCCCTGGACAATCTGGTGGACATAAGGGCAGTTAGTCGTACCAGGTGACCTTGCGAAGCTCAACGTAGCTTCAAGCACATGAGACCGAGGTGGGGACGGGATGAGGTCTCTATTCTCATACAAACACGAAGAATTGTTATGGGATTGAGGGTCGAATGTCATGAACATCCACTCATTCTTAGGGTAGAAGTGGACATACTTCTATCTAGGTGGCTTATAAAGGTGCTCTGACGCCACAAGTGGGTTTAGTGGACGTACTAGCCTGCAATTGTGTGATTGACCTTCATGATAAAGGATGTGTGTTGGATGATTACACACCGTGATGAATAAGGAATGGTGATAAAAATCAGAATTTGAAAAGAAAGGTTTTGATAGATAATAAGGAGTTTGGCACATTCTGAATCAAACATTTTTCCTAAAAAGATAAATTTTGAAAACACATTCATTGAGTCGTTGTACTCACCCCCTCCCTTATATTCCTTTTAGGTAACCCCAGAAAGCCTACCCCAAGACCAACAGCTAATTCGCTTGTAAAGACAGGTATGATCAGTTTAAAATTTTATGTAGTTTTGATTTATGCTATTCCAGGAAAGGTACAGGTTTAAAGGACGCCTTACTCTTCACGGTTTATGAATAAGGGGCAACCCTTAGTAAACCGGGAGTGGCAGGCTGTTCATGTGAATTCGATCAAACCGGGTCGGGGCGTGACAGACCATCAATTGGGGTGAATTTCAAGAAAACATCCTCAATTTCGTGAAATTGTTGTTCAGTCCTCCAATTTTTTGAAAATTGCATAAAAGTCCCCATAATCTTGCTTCATTTTTTCCCCAATCCAAACATATGAGCCTTCAGATCTTACCTTGTCCAATCGGTGACCTGTAAGTCCTTAATTTCTTCGATTCTTGTCTTAGTTCGTCTCCTTTAGCTCCCCTCAATCATCCTACACTTTGAATTTCCGAATTTGGTTGAGTTTTAAGCCTCGTCGGAGCTTTACCGGAAAATTTACAGTAGAGAGAGAAAGCTCGTGTATCTTACCGACGGAGGGGCAGTGGTCAGAGCTTGAGGTGGGGCCAGCTAGTGCTCGTCGAGGGGAACCTAGCAGGACTGAATCTCGCAACAATTCGTCGCGGTCCTGTGGGAATATGAAGATAGAAATTTTGAGGATGTAGAACTAAAACTTAGAAATTCCCATGAGTATAGGTGAAATTGAGCTTATCAGGGTCGGTAGGGCTATTATGGAAGGTCTTAGGAGTTCGAGACGGCCAATGTGGTTGGTAGAAGGGCCGAGAGGGTCAAGGTTAGGTCGGGTAGGTGCTCGCTATTTCGAGCTCTGGAGCGACTTCACTCTACGATCCCTTGTACACTTCTTGGGGCATCCTCTTGTCATTCTGAGAGTGTCTAGAGCTAGAGAACTCTTCCCCAGTTCCAATGACATCCTTTAGAGATTCTTTGGTAGAGATTTCACCCATCATCGGAGCTCTGGTTTGCTGCTTGCTGGAAAATGCACTCTTCTTCTTTTTCGCTCAATTATGGGATGCTAAGAATGAATGGAGAGGTGCTCTTTATATAGGGAGCTTGGCAACTGCTCAGGTTACCTGACGGCTTAAGACTCAGCCTCTGACTCGGCCGTCGGTGACCTGACCGGAGAGTTTTTTGAGTCATCAAAGACTCTAGCTTTTTCGGTGACTCTCTCTCCTCCGTTCTCTTTGTCAGGGTCTGAAGGTTGAAGACGATGATGTCGTGGTCATGCCACATGGCATGCTGTGATTGGCCAGTTTTTCTAAGTGGAGTGTCAGCTCAACTACCGTGTCAACCATTGATCCGTTGACCGGACACGTGACAACATCTCATTGGCTGGTCGTGTCTGCATGGTGTGCTAACGAGCACCAGTTGACCATTGATCGAACACGTGGCAGCCTCCCATTAGCTGCCCTTGTCTGTGTGGCAGCTGATAGGGCACCAACTGTCCATTGTCCATGACCGTTTCCTTTGACCGGTTCATTGACCAGTCGGTCCGTTGACCAATCGGTCCAATCTGAATAGGTTCGCTGTCCAAAATTCAAAATTTCGTCAGTTCGGACCCAATTCGACTGGTTTTCTAAAATTTAATATTTTCTAAATTTTTCTAAACTAATTTTCTATCTAACGGTGGCCTCAAGTTTCCACATTGACATTTTTAAAGCAACCTAGAAAATTGAATTTGTGAACTCATTCACTATGGTTCATCCTAATTCAATCTGATTTAGGTCCAGTTCACCCCAAACTGGTCTGGTTCACCCTAAACTAGTCTAGTTCTATCCTCAATTCCACTTCCTGGTTCTTCCTCACAACTTTTGTGAATTTTTGGTTACTTGGGATTTTCCAATTTCCCACGTTAACCCTTATTTACTATTTTCTATTTATTAAATTGGCCCGATTTTTCGACCATAGTGTAGGTTCTCCTCCCAGTTTCCTTAGTTCGAGGGGACTGGTTCCACAACTCTCCCCTCCTTTTAGGAGTTTTTTCCTCAAAACACTGTTGTTACTCTTTTCTCTCAGAAGGAATCCCTACATGGCCCCCTTGGGGCACAAGTCAATATTCTACTGTTTTCGGGTCATTTTCTTTGCCTCAACTCTTTTACTCTTTGGGACTTAGTCGGTTTGGCTCATCCCTTCACCTAATGTTCTCGAAGTCCCTTGGGTCATATAAATTTTGCAACTTAAGGTCGGGCTTGCGTTCCGTGGTTTCGTCTGGACTTGGAGTTTTGACATCTAACCATACTTGGGTTCTTTTACCCCCTTGTTCGTTGGGACTCTTTAGCACTTCACACTCTTCGGGCTATTGCATTTGTCCTTCTTGGTGTTGTTTTCATTTGAACTTAATGTTCTCGGTCAGTAGGACCTGGCATTTTGTTGCTCCACCCGAGGCCTGAGGCCTGACTCGCTTTGCAGTTGGGACCATGTCCTTTCACTCTTGTCATTTGAGCGTACTCCCTCTGGTTCTCATCCTTGGCTTTATTTTAGGTTACCCGGTTACTCGATCACTTTACTCTGGGATTTCCATGTCCCTTCCATGCTTCAATGTCCCTAGAATATACATGCTTGGCTTCTTATATAAGTTTGGGGTATCCCGTGTTGATTCGTTCTATTCCATCTTCGTATTATGTCTGCTTGTCTCCCTCTTTTGGGATTTTCAGCCCCAGGTTGATCTCGTTAACCTATCAGGTCTCATGCCTCCTTCTGTTCGCTGACATTCTCCGGCTAATGATGGGTCCTTCCTTCTTCTTACCCTTCTCTCTCGGCCTAGGGGTCATTACGCTTGCCAACCTGAAATGGTTGGACGCCTTTGAATTTATTCCCTTATCTAACTCTAGGTGGCAAGGTATGGTGCTTATTTCGACGATTACCTTCTGGATTAATTCCTATCGAGGTCATCCTCGAGGGACTTCCCCCTCTTCCAAGATCCACCTTTCGCGTGGGGCTAGTGAGGGTTTCCAGAGGTTTCTCCACTAGTTCTGAGGCATGATCTCCGGTTTTGCCCTCGAGGATTCAGGAATGGTTCCTTCCTTGTCGATCCTTGGAGGCTATTCTTGAATTATCTTTGTAAACCCAGTCCTTTAAAGGTAAGAAAATCGGGAAAAGAACTTGTCAATTCAAAAGAAAAAATTGAGTCGGTTCATGACCCTTAACCGAAAGAGAAAGGGTAAAATGGGAAATCGACAAATCCCAAGTCACTCAAAAGGTCATAAAAATCATGAAAATGAACCTTGGGACAAATGAGAAGAGAAAACACAATTGGTTCAGGGTTAACCGAACATGAACCAGATTAAACCAATTTGATCCATACATGAACCGGTTTCTAAATTCATTTTTCTTGGTAGCTTAAAATAGTCAAATTGGGGAATTGAAGCTACCATTAAATAGAGAATTAATCTAGATTAATTTAGAAATTTTTAATTTTGAAAAAACGGGTCGAATCGAGCCTAAACCAGCCAATTTATGCATTGAACTCGGTCGGACCGGTTCGGTCTGGTTCGGAACAGTGTCATCTTCTTCCTCAAGATGACAACACTATTCATTAATGAAGAAAACTGATAACGCCGGCGAAACTAAAATTGCTCCGATCAGGCCGTTTCAGGGTGAGGATAAGCACGACCAAAATGGAAAGTTGACGGGTAGAGGGTCCCCGAGCTACCTATATAAAGAGCTACTCTCCATTCATCCTCCACACACCTCAAATCTCCAGTCTCTCTCAACTACTACATCATTCGGTGAAGCTCAAACCAGAGCTCCGATATATGCATTTTTCTCAACCTCAGAAGGCAAGGTCAGGTTCTATAGACTCCGAGAGAAGTCAGCTACCAGACAGCAACTTCCTTTTGACTCGAGGACCATCGGAGAAGAGCCGGCGGAATCAAACAGTGAAGAAGCTTCAAAGGACCAAAGCTTCCCTATTTTTGCTGAGCTGAATTCGGCCAAATTCAGCCCTCCTCTAGAAAAACCAAGCCTTTCCAACACCCTCACGACCCTCACACGAACGCAACAGAGCTGAAAGATAAGTCAATCCGCCCCTTCTCTGTCATTGTCAATCAGAGTTAGAGAGAGAAAGTGCTAAACTTCACTGATGAAATTATCCCTCAATTTGATGTCAATTGTAGCAATTCTTGATTCTACAATAAACCTTAGGATGAGAGCTACCTTCCTAGATAGAGAGCTCAGACCGTCGCACCTCCGCCGGTAAGCTTCCGAAGCTTTCTCTCTCTATGAACGATTTTCCGACGAAGCTCCATTTGAGCTTGTCTTGGACTCAAATTTTGTGATTCAAAGCTCAATTGAATCATATGGAAGTGTAGGAATTGATTTATATCTCCAATTGAAACAATTAACTCTGATTGAATAGGTAATTTGAAGAAATCAAATTCGGTTAGTTTGGAGGGGAGAAATTTTAGGAAACTTTTGGGGAAAATTGGGTATTTTAGAAAATTAAGGGACCTCTTTACAATTTCCTAAAATTGAAGGCCAATTGGCCTTGGGCCCACTGGAGCAATACTGTCACACCCTGACCCTGTTTGGTCGGATCCCCATAATTAACCCACCACTCTCCCACTTTATTAAAGGGTTTCCCCTTATTATAGACTGTAAAGAGTAAGGCATCCTTTAAACTTGCACCTTTTCCAAGAATAACATAAACAAAACACCATCATAATTTAGATTAATCGTACCTGTCTTGCAGGCATTTAATTGCGCAAGTCTTTTAAGAATCGGTTTTCTGGGACTTCCTTAAAGGAGTATAAGGGAGGGGGTAAGTACAACTACTCAGTGAATGGGTTTCAAATCTTTTGATTTCAAGAAAAACATTTATATGGAGTGTGCCAGACTCCTTTCTTTTAAAAAATCACTTCATTTAAAAATTTGGGGTTTTCCATTATTTCTTAGTTACCACGGTGTGTCATCACCCAACACACATCCTTCTTCATGAAGGCTACACACAATTGCAGGTGAGTATGTCTAGTGAACCCACTAGTGGCTTCGAAGCGACTTTACCGGCCACCCGAATAGAAGCACAACCACTTCTACCCTGGGAATGAGTGGATGTACGCAGCATCCAACCCTCAATCCTGAAATTTGCTTCTTTGTGTCCATATGAGGACAGAGACCTCATCCTGTCCCTACCCCGATCTCATGCACTTGGTGCTACTCCAAATTTCACACAGACACCTAGAACGACAATTTGCCCTTATACTCATTAGGTCGTCCAGGGCCCTTAGGACACATCACTACCCCTCATGGGTGTCTTGATGGTCTCGTACTCATAGTGCATACACAAACAAAGTTTTCTTAAATTGCCATGTAATATGTGGTGCCATTTGTCCCAACGGTCCCGACCGTAAACTCAACCTGTACCTGTTTGTCTTCACTGGTCCGGAGACCAGACATATCTCACTGCTACTAGTTGACTGAGTATGTCGGACATGCCTTGGTACCATGACCAAAAAATTCACTTCTTAAGGTTTAATGGCATATATATATATATATATATATCATGTCCTTTTACGAGCTCCTGCACGTGTCCATCGGCTTATGGCCCACTGTTCGAGTTTTTCAAAAATAGGGCAAATTAGCCCTCAAGTTCCAAAATCGAGGCCCCCGACCTATAAGAGCTATTTGAGCTCCCGTCAAGAAGGTCTCCCAAATAGTTTAAGCATTGGCACACAATCAGGGGAGAACACTTCCGATAAAATAGGTTTTCACTGTCCATTATACCGACCGGTATAAGGACATCTCCGTTCATAACCGATGAACGTGTTTTCAACTTCCTTCAAGGAAGTCTGATCATACCAACCGGGTATGATCTACTTACAACCGCTAAGTAGTTTTTCTGCATAATTTACATATCACATTCTCAGTTTGTGATGATTAAAATACCACTAAACAGTGGGTTTTTTATATCGAGGTACTTATCATCCCCAACCGGGTATGATATATATAATCTCACTCACAACCGATAAGTGGTTTTTATCTTTAAGTTGTGCTCATCATCCCAACTAGGTATTATGTTAGTAAACCCACTCACCCATTAATGTTGTAAATTCCACTAGACTGGTTCTTTGTATTCACGCAAGCTCGTCCATGCTGGCGTTCCTGGCACTTCGCGTTCCTATACTATATGAACATCCTTGTTCATTATTATTCAGCATAATAGCCATCATTCATTTCAAATGAATGAGAAAACCCAAACTTTTTAGTTATTTGCAATTAGGTCCCTAAAGTTATTTCTCTTTAACTTTAAGTCCCCAATGTCGGTTTTTCCTCAAATCGAATCCTGAAACTATTAAAACTTATCTTGAGACCTCAATTTATTCAATTTCACCAAAAAGGGGTTTAATTTACAAAATTTCCAATTTGATCCCCCAACTTTTCCAAAATTACCATTTTACCTTTCCTTTACAAAAATGGTAAGTTTTGCCCCAAAAATTCCAAAATTCCTCAATTGGTCCTCCAACATTATTTTCATGCCCAATTGACCCTCAATTTCATAAAATTGCATTTTGGTCCTTTGAATTTCGAAAATCTCCAATTTTCTCCAATTTTTCCCCCATTTTCCACTCCTTAGCACAACCAAATTTGATTTCATCAAATTGACCAATCAAACACGTCTAATTGTTAAAATTAAAGTTAAAATTGAGTTCCTCCATCTTCTTATGATTTAATAGCACTATGAATCGCAAGTTTTGACACCGAAACGAGCTCAAATGGAGCTTCGCCAAAAAACGGACTGTAGAAAGAGAAAGCTTCGATTACTCACAAGTTCTCTCTTTAGCACCGGCCAAAAATTGCAGAGGGGAGCCAAATTGGCTTACCTTTCAGTCCTAATTCGGCCGTGGGAGGGCTAAGGAAGTGTTGGGAAGGCTTGGTTTGAAATGGTCGATTTCAAATCAGCCGAAACAGGGCAGCTTTAGTCCGCCGAAGCGGCTTCACTATTTCATCACGTCGGCATCTCACCGGCGACCCTCGGAGTAAATGACCCCATGTCTAAAGAACCAGACCTCACCTTGTTTGGCTTAGAAAAGACCCCATGTCGGAGCTCTGGCTCCTTGGGTC
Source organism: Trapa bicornis (assembly GCA_030064425.1). Lineage (NCBI taxonomy): Eukaryota > Viridiplantae > Streptophyta > Magnoliopsida > Myrtales > Lythraceae > Trapa > Trapa bicornis. The sequence continues at coordinate 11,865,185 of CM057746.1, forward strand.
ACTTAGGGTCCATAAGATTCCCGATTTACCATCTATTTATCAATTCTGGTTCATAAACCAGCTTGGACCTTAAACTGGTTCAATCCGTTTCGGGTCTGGTTCATCCGAACCGATCTGGTTTTTCTCTCCCACTTTGTTCAAAGGTTCCTTCCCAAGGTTTATAAATTTCTATAGGGCACAAGGGAGTTGAATTTCTTTGATTTGCCCGTTTTCTATCGGTTCCGGTTCATGAACCAACTCGGTTCATAAACCGGTAAAATCCAATTGGACACAATTCATCCAAACCGGTCTAGTTTTCCTCTTCCAATTCATCCTAAGGTTCTTTTCCATAGTATTATGAACCCTTTGGATTACCTGGGAGTTGTAAATTCTTAAATTGCACATTCGCAATTGATCGGGTTTGTGAACCGGTTCAGTTTTCTCACTCGATTTGACCGGTTCCCTTCCCGGTTTTCCTTAGCTCAAAAAGGCGGGGTTTACAACTCTCCACTCCTTTTAGGAGTTTTGTCCCCAAAACTTAATTAGCAACCTTGTAAGAGGAATCATTTCCTTTGATGCCCCTTTGGTGTTTGCTTAACATGCAAACTCTTTTCTCGTTCTTTCAATTAGCCCTTTTTACAACCTTCACTTAAGGAATTCATTTTTCCTTTGTATTATTTACTCCCTCCATTGAGTTTGTCATAACTAGACATACCTTACTTCAGGGCATGTTCTTAGATTTTATCTCTTTCTTTGCATAGAGCAACATTCTTCCCCTTGAGGTTCTGTATTCAAGATTGGAAATTCCGAGATAACTAACCATTTATGTGTCTAGTTAACCACTTGGTCATTGAAACCCTTAGCTTGACATCCTTTAGAGCATTACGTACCCATTTTCATGAATTTTTTTATCATCACTTTTTCATCCCATTTCGACTCTTTCTTCATTTGTTGCTCATTACAAATCGGTCCAAATTATGTTTGACTTTGTCATACTTATGAACCGACTCTTCCTTATTCTGAGTCATGTTTTCATCAGGCTTGTTGGGTTTTTCTTGTCCCTTACAGCATGATGTTTTCTAGATCTTGCCTCTATATCCATTAGATCTCCAAAATACCTCTTTTAGGGTTATTCCTTATTTTTCATTCTCTCGGGAATTGTATAACTTCATCCCTCCTTTCTTCTGGTAGTATTCCTCGACTACCTTTACCATTATTAACTCAATTTACACAATTGTGTCAGTTCTCTTTACCCACTCATCTTTTTTTGACTTCCTTATAGTATTTCGGTTTCGATTATTTGATTTCCAGATGTTTTACTGACTTGCTGGTATTTGTCCTTTCTTAGGTCCATCATCATTCCTAATAACATCCTTTATTCAAGCATTTTACTTTGGCCTTAATCCACTCTTGTTCATAATTATCTCACCATGCTTTATATCAAGTCAATTCCTTTCGGTCTACATGTCGTTTGCTTGGTTTGGGGAGTTTTCCTTTTTTTACGATTTCATTCTCTAGTATTTCCTTCAAGGTAGAGACTTTAATCTTAGGAAATACATGTTCAACCATCTTACTATTTCTTGAAGGTTTTCTTTTTTCATCTCCTTACACCCTTTCCATATTGGGGCATTTGCCTGCTTTTAGTCCTCCATTGTCTTAAATTTTTTCCCATTCCATCTCTTATTCCTTATTTGAGTAGTTTATTAATCTTATTTCGGGTACTTCATATTATGCTTAATCATCCACTCTTTAAGCTTTTTTATATGTGTGTGGACTACGGCCGGTCTTACCAATTGCGGTTATTCCTACATATCCACATCTTATTTGGAGGGCTTACTTTCCCAACGTTTCTCATACGTTCTTTCCTTCCTTACCTTATTATGGATAGTCCACTCATTCTTACTTGCCACAACATCTCTTAATATGCTTCCTTAGGTTTCTTTCACTTTAGCATGCACTTTTATTTGTGAATTTTTCTCCTCACCTCTCGTCATTAGGTTCCGTTTATTCTTTATTACATCATGTATCCTTTCTTAGGATTTCCTAATTTGGGAGGATTTTTACCCTTTTCTCCCAAAATTTCTTTTTCATACTTAAATGACATCCCTTTATGCTATTCTTTCATGTTTACCTTTACTCTTGAGATCCTATGGGTACGTCTTTCATACTCCATCCTCATTATCACTTGCACCTCAACACATGTCTAGAGCTAGCATCCACCTAGTTTCAAAATCCCTTGATTACCCTTCGAGAGGTTCATTTAACCATCTCAAGACTTTATAGTTCTGGTTCTGGCCATTGATTTCTTTTAAGGATTTTCCTTCGTTCTTCTTTTCCAATGATTTGCCCTTTTCACTTCTCCCTTCTTTATCGTGGTTTAAATTCATGGTTCTCTCGACGGCTAGTTCTTTCACTACCTCCTTCACACTATTTTTCTGATCCAATCATCTAGGCAGTTGTATCACTCTTCCTTCATGCTTATCCTTTTGTTCTTCATAGAATGTAGTCTTTACTACATTTCAGCCTTTCTTAGGATTTTATTCATTCTCTTTGGCTGCCCTCTGCTACCAGTTTCTTCTTTCTACTTGGTTCTCTTGCTCTCTCCAAACAGGTCACCCTGAGCCACCACAATACTTCCTTCCTTTGAAACATTTCCTAACTAAGGGTTGTTTCCTTATACTCCACATTATGTACATCTACCCATCTATAATTTCTTCAAGGGTAGTTAGTTGTATGCATCCCTCCAAAGTTTACATTCATAGTGTATTTCATTATGGAGCATTCAAATCTTCCTTATTCCAAGATTTATCGACAATTAGGTGAGAGGCTTGCCTATTCTTTTCTTGGCTTGAATTTAGTCGTTAATTTGGCCTTTGGCCCTCTTAAGGATTTCTTTCATCCTTCTTTTCCCAAGTATTTGGCCTCTCCGCCCCTCTCTTCTTTGTTGAAACTCAATTTATGGTTTTTCCGTGTATGACTTTGTTAACCGCCTCGCCTCCACCTGTAAACCCCGCACATTTGAGTTAAGGAAAACCGGGAAAAGAACCAGTCAAACCGAATAAGAAAACCAAGTCGGTTTACATTTGGGAATAAGCAATATGGAAATTTACAACTTTCGAATGATCCAAAAGGTTCATTAAACCTTGGAAAAGAAACTTAAAACAAACTAGAAAACAAAAACCAAAGTGGTTCAGGTGAACTAGATTCCATAAGAACTTCAAAGTTAAGCGTGCTTGCCTAAGAGTAATGTGAGAATGGTTGACCTCCTGGAAAGTATGATTTTTTTGTAACCTGAAATTTCGGTCAAAAATTTTTATGCGAATGTACGGCTTATCAAAAATAGCCATAAATTAATATATATTTAATTATTGTAATTAATACCAATAATTTAATACCTAAATTAAATTATTGGAATTAATACAAATAATTTAATACTGAAATTAAATTATTGGAATTAATACAAATAATTTAATACCGAAATTAAATTATTGGAATTAATACCAATAATTTATGGCAATATTAATAGTAGTAATAAATCTCACCCATTTAATACACGGGTTTTACGCCTATATAAAGAGGTCATCCCCATTTCATTCTCCTCACACCTTAACACTTCTCTCTCTCTCTCTACTACTCCATTTCCCGGTAAAGCTCGAACCAGAGCTTCAACATGAACAAAGGTCGGTCACTTTAGAACCAGGGAGAAGATAGCTATCTGATAGCAAACTCCAGTCAATCCGAGAATCGTTGGAGAAGCGCCGACATGATGGAATAGTGAAGCAACTCCGGCGGACCGAAGCTGCCCTATTTCGGCCAAGCTGAAATCAGCCATTTCTAGCACTCCTCGGGCCAAACCAAGCCCTCCCAACACTTCCTCAGCCTTTCCACGGCTGAATTAGGACCGAAAGGTAAGCCAATTCGGCTCCCCTTTACAATTTTCGATCGGTGCTAGAGAGAGAGTCGACCGAATTTCAATGACGAAATTCTAATCCAATTCCGCATCAATTGATGCAATTCTTGATTCTAGGATGAACCTCAGGACGAGACCTATCTTCCCAGATTGAAAGCTCGGACCGTCATGCCTTCACCGGTGAGTAATCGAAGTTTTCTCTCTCTACAGTCTATTTTCCGGCAAAGCTCCATTTGAGCTCGTTCCGACATTAAAATCTGCGATTCAAAGTTTCTTAGAATCGTATGAACATCCATGAACTAAATTTCAACTCCAATTTCAATAATTAGAAGTGTTTGATCGGTCAATTTGATGAAATCAAATTCGGTAGTGTTGAAGAGTTGAAATTGGGGGAAATTTTGGGGATTTTCGAAATTCAAAGGGCCAAAATACAATTTTATGAAATTGAGGGTCAATTGGGCATGAAAATAATGTTGGAGGAGCAATTGAGGAATTTTGGAATTTTTGGGGCAAAACTTACCATTTTTGTAAAAGAAGGGCAAAATGGTAATTTTGGAAAAATTAGGGGACCAAATTGGAAATTTGGGAAATTAAACCCCTTTTGGTGAAATTGAATAAATTGAGGTCCTAGGATAAATTTTAAAATTTACGGGACTCAATTTGAGGAAAAACCGACATTAGGGACTTAAAGTTAAAGATAAATAACTTTAGGGACCTAATTGCAAATAACTAAAAGTTTGGGTTTTCTCATTCATTAAAACAAACTAGAAAACAAAAACCAAAGTGGTTCAGGTGAACTAGATTCCATAAGAACTTCAAAGTTAAGCGTGTTTGCCTAAGAGTAATGTGAGAATGGTTGACCTCCTGGAAAGTATGATTTTTTGTAACCTGAAATTTCGGTCAAAAATTTTTATGCGAATGTACGGCTTATCATAAATAGCCATAAATTAATATATATTAATTATTGTAATTAATACCAATAATTTAATACCTAAATTAAATTATTGGAATTAATACAAATAATTTAATATCGAAATTAAATTATTGGAATTAATACCAATAATTTATGGCAATATTAATACTAGTAATAAATCTCGCCCATTTTAATACACGGGTTTTACGCCTAGTGTGCCAATGCTTAAACTATTTGGGAGACCTTCTCGACGGGAGCTCGAATAGCTCTGATAGGCCAGGGGCCTCGGTTTTGGAACTTGGGGGCTAAATGCCCGATTTTAAAAATCTCGTATAGTGGGCCCAAGGCCAGTTGGCACGAGCAGGAGCTCGTAAACGAACATGATATATGTGCCATAAAACTTAATAAGTGAATTGTTTGGCCATGGTACCAAGATAGGACTGACATGCTCAGTCAACTAGCGGCAGTGCGACATGACAAGTCAACGGACTTGTCAAGACAAACAGCTGCAGGTTGAGTTGAGAGCCGGGGCCGTTGTACTAGTGGCACCACAGATTACATGGCAATATAAGAAAATATTGTTTGTGCATGCACTGTGAGTACGGGATCATCAAGACGCCCATGAGGGGTAGTGATGCGTCCTAAGGGCACTGGACGACCTGGTGGCTATAAGGGCAGTTCGTCGTCCCAGGTGTCTGTGCGAAATCTGGAGTAGCACCAAGCGCATGAGACCGGGGTGGGGACAGGATGAGGTCTCTATACTCATACGAACACGAAGAAGTAATTTTGGGATTGTGGGTCGGATGTCACGTACATCCACTTATTCCTAGGGTAGAAGTGGTTGTACTTCTATCCGGGTAGCAGGAAAAGTCGCTCCGAAGCCACTAGCGGGTTCAATAGTGATACTGACTTGTGAATGTCTGTAACCTTCATGATGAAGGATGTGTGTTGGGTGATGACACACCGGTAACTAAGAAATAATGGAAAAACCCAAAATTTTAAATGAAGGGATTTTTTGAAAAGAAAGGAGTCTGGCACACATCATATAAATATTTTTCTTAAAAGTTAAAAGTAGAACTTTGAAAACCCATTCACTGAGTAGTCGTACTCACCCCCCTCCCTTATATCCCTTTCAGTAAATCCCGGAAAGCCTACCTTGAAAGACCATCTACTAAGATGCATGTAAGACAGGTATGTAAAGTATAAAATTTCATCTAGTTTTGATTATACTATTCCAGGAAATGGTGCAGGTTTAAAGGACGCCTTACTCTTTACGGATTATAATAAGGGGAAACCTTTTAATAAACCGTGAGAGTGGCGGGTTGTTCATGGGGATCCGACCAAACCGGATCGGGGTGTGACACCACCATTCCTGGGGTCTAAGTTTCTTAGGGCATTTTTTTTAATACTCCTATCCTTAACGTCCATCTCACAGACCTTTTTAGAGTGTAGTCCTTTCTACCTCCCGGTCTTCCTTAGGCTGTCATTTCTTTGACTAAATTTTTGGTCACAATTTGCTTACTTCTGTTATGTCCCTCCGAATCTCCACTTTGACTTCTCTATATTTCCCAAAGGAAGTTGTACGTAAAATTATATTACTTTTCCAAAGCATGTTAGTCTTGGCCTCCAATACATCCTTCCTTCAAGTAGTCTCTAATGAGGGGTTGGCTATGTACACTCCACGTTATGTCCATCTGCCAACCAACGATTCCTTCAAGGCACTTAGTTGTATGCATCCCTCCAGAGTTTCCTTTCACAGCGTATTCCTTCTCTTCTTCACTCTCACTATGTAATTCTCTAGAGTTCTGGGGGACGTTTTTCTGTGTTTGCCCCTTATGAGAGGGTTCTAAGTATGCTTCACATGTACCTTATCCCTATTAATGAGGTGCACCTGCTCGTGTCCATTGGCCTATGGCCCATTGTTCGAGTTTTTCAAAAATAGGGCATATTAGCCCTCAAGTTCCAAAACCAAGGCCCCAGGCCTATTAGAGCTATTCGAGCTCCCGTCAAGAAGGTCTCTCAAATAGTTTAAGCATTGGCACACAATCAGGGGAGAACACTTCCGACAAAATAGGTTTTCACTGTCAATTATACCGACCGGTATAAGGACATCTCCGTTCATAACCGATGAACGTCTTTTCAACTTACTTCGAGTAAGTCTCATAATACCAACCAGGTATGATCTACTTACAACCGGTAAGTAGTTTTTCCGCATAATTTTTACATCACTTTCTTAGTTTGTGATGATTAAAATACCACATAGTAGTGGGTTTTCATTTCGATGTGCCTATCATCCCCAACCGGGTATGATCTAAAATCCCACTCACAACCAGTAAGTGGTTTTTAACTTTAAGTTATGCAGTGAAATTCCACTTAGTCGAGTTCCGTCCCTTGCACGCTGGACCTCAACTGGCGTTCTCGATGTCTCGTTCTCCTACGCAAAATGAACATAGTTGTTCATTATTCTTTGGCCTAATAGCACTCATTCATTCCAATGAATGAGAAAACCCAACTTTATATATATTTGCAATTAGATTCTTAAAGTTATTTTTCTTCAACTTTAAGTCTCTATTACCAAGTTTTTCCTCAAATTGAGTCCCGAAACTTTTAAAATTTATCTTGGGACCTCAATTTATTAAATTTCGTGAAAAAGGGTTTAATTTCCCAAATTTTCAATTTGGTCCCTCAATTTTCCCAAATTTACCATTTTGCCATTCCTTTACAAAAATGGTAAATTTTGCCCCAAAAATTCTAAAATTTCTCAATTAGCCCTCTAATGTTCTTATCATGACCAATTGACCCTCAATTTTAGAAAATTACATTTTGGTCCTTCAAATTTTTGAAAATCCCCAAATTTCCCCCAATTTCAACTCTTTAACTTAGCCAAATTTGATTTTATCAAATTGACCAATCAAACACCTCTATTCATTGAAATTGAAGTTGAAATTGAGTTTCTACATATTTATACAATTCTAAGGAACTTTAAATTGCAGGTTTTAATGCTGGAACGAGTGGGTTTACTAACGTCATACCCGCTTGGGATGATGAGCATAACTTAAAGTTAAAAACCACTTACCGGTTGTGAGTGGGATTTTAGATCATACCCGGTTGGGGATGATAGGCACATCGAAATGAAAACCCACTACTATGTGGTATTTTAAACATCATAACTTAGAGTTGTGATGTGAAAACCATGTGGAAAAATTACTTACTGGTTGTAAGTTGATCATATACGGTTGATATGATGAAACTTACTCGAAGGAAGTTGAAAACTCGTTCATCGGTTATGAACCGAGATGTCCTTGTATCGGATCGATATAATGGACAGTGAAAACATATTTTGTCAGAAGTGTTCTCCCCTAAGTGTGTGCCAATGCTTAAACAATTTGGGAGACCTTCTCGACGGGAGCTCGAATAGCTCTTATAGGTCGGGGGCCTCAGTTTTGGAACTTGGGGGCTAATATGCCCGATTTTTGAAAATCTCGAACAGTGGGCCATAGGTCAATGGGCATGAGCAGGAGCTCGTAAATGAACATAATATATGTGCCATAAAACTTTAATAAGTAAATTGTATGGTCATGGTACCAAGGCTGGTCCAACATTCTCAATCAACTAACGGCAGTGCGACATGACCACTCTCCGGACCAGTCAACACAAACAGCTGTAGGTTGAGTTGAAAGTCGGGACCGTTAGACTAATGACACCACATATTACATAGCATAATAAGAAAATATTGTTTGTGCATGCACTATGAGTACGGGATCATCAAGATGCCCATGAGGGGTAGTGATGCGTCCTAAGGGCCCTAGACGACCCGGTGAGTATAAGGGCAGTTCATCGTTCCAGGTGACCGTGCGAAATTTAGAGTAGCACCAAGCGCATGAGACTAGGGTAGGGACAGGATGAGGTCCCTGTTCTCATATGGACACAAAGAATCAATTTCGAGATTGAGGGTCAGATGTCACGTACATCCACTCATTCTCAGGATGGAAGTAGTCATACTTCTATCTAGGTGGCTGATAAAGTCGCTCTGAAGCCACAAGTGGGTTCAGCAGTTGTGCTGGCTTGCAATTGTCTGTAACCTTCATGATGAATGATGTTTGTTGGGTGATGACACACCGTGATAATAAGAAATGGTGGAAAAAACCTGAATTTTTAAATAAAGGGATTTTTGAAAAGTGAGGAGTCTGGCACACTCCAATATAAATATTTTTCTTAAAAGTTAAAAGTAGACTTTTGAAAAAACCATTCACTAAGTTGTAGAAACGAACCCCTCTTTTCTACCCATTTTCAGGAAAAGAGAAAATGACTAGAAGTAACACTGAGCCTTACCCTTTTTTAGGTATGCTTAATTTTTCCTTAAGCTAGCATTTTATTTGATATATGTCTTCCAGGGAACAAGGTTGAAATTTCGCCTAGCTCCTCTCGAGTAAAAGAAGGGGGAAACTCCTCTTGAACCGAGAAAGAGCGGTGGGTTGTTCACGGGGATCCAGCCAAACTGGGTTGGGGCATGACACGTGACCTTAATATAGGAAGCTCGATAACTGACAGGGCTACTAGCCGGCATAGGACTTGGCCCCCATCTCACTCGTCGGCGGTCAAATTAGAGAGCTTTCTGGGTCGCAAGAGACCACCCCTCTCTTCCCTCTATCTTTCTACAAGCTTTCCAAAGGAAGAAGACGACATTGTGTCGCAAGTGCAAGCTTCACACATGCGGGCTTGCCACATGGCGCACTGTGATTGATTGTCTTTGCTGACGCGGCTCCCCACTCATCGTCCTATTCAGTCTTTGACTTGTTGACCGGACACATGGCAGCCTCCCATTGGTCGCTTCTTCCAATATGGCTGTTGATCGTATTTCTATCGACTGTTGACCATGACACATGACGTCCTCTAATTAGTTATTTTAAATACGTCAAATTTCCCTCCTGGAGCACAGTGCTAATACCACGTGTCAGCATTTGATTGGCCGAGTCCATCCGATGTGGCTCTGCCACATGTCGACCTCTTATTGGTCGGTCATTTCCCCAACATCATTGTCAGATGGTGACGTGTCATCCTTGCCATGTGTGAGCTCATCATTGGCCAGCCTTGCTGATGATGCTTCTATTGACCGTTGACTAAGGACATGTGTCACTTTCCTATTGGTCGGTCGCCGCTGATGTGCATTTTCCTCCCTTGACCGTTGACCGAAAACACATGTCACGCTCTAATTGGTCGACGCTTCCAAGCACTTATTGAGCAGCTGACTGGATGAGCTTCACCATGTGTCATGTCCTGATTGGTCATGTTAGTTAACTGGGCGCTAACTTGGTGGGCAACCCATTGGGCGACTGGACAGTTGACGGGCTCGGTCGGACCGGGTTTGGAGACCCAAAATCAAAAACCGGCTGGTTCAGGCTCAATTCGATCAGTTTTCTTAAAATTAAATTCATTTTCTACCTAATGGTGGCTTCAATTTTCCAATTTGATATTTTTAAGCTACCATTAAAAATGAATCTTTAAACTGGTTCTTCACGGTTCAAGTCCGGTTCACCCTGAACCGGTCTGGTTTCCCATCCAATTCACTTCATGGTTCTTTTCCATGATTTTTAAGTATTTATTGGCCACTTGAGATTTTCCAAATTCATGCCTTTACCCTTCTTTACCAATTTTGGTTCACTTAGATACTAGATTTTCTCTCAAAACTTTTTGTTTCCTTATTTCAAGAGAACGGGGTTTCCATATAGCCTCGAGAGTTTTTTATCTCCCTATATAAAAAGAGCTCCCTTCTCAATTTCGGGACACCTAAAAAGCCTCTATTCCTCTAATAGCTCCAGTTTTCGGTGATGCTCAAATGAGAGCTCCGACAATAGTCATTTTCTTAATAAAAATGGTAGTTTCAGGTTCCCTAGGTTTATAAATAAGTCCTCGACATGATAGTTACATTAGTCAAGCTTGAGATCAACCAAAGAAACTCAGGAGAGGTCGCATATTAACCTAACTCTAGAGGCCCAAAGGTGAACCGGTTGTTGCGAGCATTGCTATGACCAACGGTCAAACTAATGCACCAAGACAACACTAAGTTGTCCCCAACTCTTCCCAATCAGTTGTAGGTAAGTGTTCCTACCCTCGTTCGTCAAAATTCTTAAAATTTTAAACCGTTTTAAGTGAATTATTTCCAACTCAAATTTAGATAGTTTTGACAACCAATTTATGTGTCACTTGATTATAGAGTACTTATAAGTAGAAGATCTAACTTTTTATATCAATAGTTCTCGTTGTCGAATAAGCGCTCATAAAAAATCAAAATTTTCATTTTATAGAATGATTTTGTTGCGGATCTTTTCTATGGATTGTTTGTAGGTCAAATCATTCGTTTTAAAACTTTTAATGATTATAGAGACATTTGAAAAATAATTAATATCATGATAGTGCTAAAATTTAGAGTTTAAAATTGATTTCACAAAAAATTATTTACAAGCACCATTTTATAATTTTGGGAAAGTTAGAGGCTAAACTCAAATAAAAATAAAGAAAAATGTTATATATCTAAATGAAACATATAAAAATCTTAGCAAACAAATTGTAAAATAAATAAATCTTAATTTATTATCTTTCTTCCCATATAATTAAGCAAGTAATCATTTACTTAATTTTCTAAATGTTATGATTTACTCATATATATTTAACCTTGATCTATTATCTCATAAAAAATTTTGCATGGTATCAAATAAATTAGATAGTTTAAATTATTAAAATATTATAATTTTAATATTTTCTTAATATTTTAAAATATTTAGTTTCATATATTATTATTACAATATAACATTGGATAAAGTAGACATTGCAATTGCAATAGAAAGGTGGAAATGTATTAATTTGTGTATCTATCATGTTTTTTTCGAACCGTCGCTAATAAATATTTTCAAGCTTTCATAATTGACAAGTGAGAAAGACGCGGCACTAACGTGGGCCTACTGATGACGACACGTTGGGCCCATTGACGATAAATTTGATGGTCTAGAGTGCTGATGGGCCCACCGCCCTCATCATTGACGAGTCGCGTGAGTTCCACCTCTTGACTACCTCATCCCCACTCAATTAAGTATTTAATCACTCCATAAATTAATCAAATGTGCAGTATTTAATCAAGATATCTCCCATCAATCAACCATATGGAACATATCAACCAAATTTCATTCGGCCATCACAGCTGTCACCTGTCACGCATATCCAATATTATTAATATTATTTTAGCAGAAAATACATTGAACATCATCAGCGCAGTAGGTCCATAGAAACTTTATTTTTTAATCGTTTAAAACTATTATACCAATTTTTAGTTTATGTTTTTCTTCCAAGACATTTATTATTGGAAAAAGCTGACAAGGAATCGTCTCATATATGAACTCCAGTTATTTATGGTTTTTGTTTTATGTAAATAATTCAGCCTCAATTTTTCCAAACATTATTTAATTGTGAAAATAAAAATATTCATATTTTTTTGCATAATTTTATTCTAAAAGGTGTGTAAATTTAAATAAAAAATAAAATAATTTATTCATAAATTGATAAATACTACTAGTTCCAATTCATATTTTAATAAATATGATCAACTCCAATTTATATCTTAATTTACCAATTCATTTGATATTTGACTCACCACAATTTAAACTACAATCATTCCACAACTATCTTAATTCACTAATTCGTACTGATATTAACCCTAATCCTCTAATTCATCTGAGATGACCTAATTCAAATCTAAATCTACACTAATTTGGGTTTCGATCCAATCAACTCACTTTTATTCGAAAATTGATTGTATAATTGTACTTTCTAAAAAGTGAGATTCAATAAATTAGGATTGAGACTCACTTTTATTTGAACCTCGATTGTATTATTGTACTTTCTAAAAAGTGAGATTAAATGAGTTATACGAACTAGAATTGAATTGGGGAATGAAATCCAAGTTAGAAATTAATCTAGGTTAGAAATTAAGAATTAAAATTGAATTGAAAAATTAATATGGATAAGGATTATAAAATTTTATAAATGTGATTAATACCAACCCAAAATGACTTGATCAATAATTAAGAAATAATAAATTTTGATTAAAAACTAAATTGAATTGACATCGAAATAGAATATACTAGATATATAATGATTTTTTAGATCTCAAAAATGAAAAAGAGTGAATTTTTAACCCTAAGTTTTTGGGGATAAGTTTAATAATTTACAAAATAAATAAATTGACATGAGAATTGGGAAAATTAGTAGTGAACTTGGCAAGAAAAAGGTCAAAAATCACTTGAACTAATTGATTAATCCGTCAAAATAAGTTCAAAAAATGTCAAACTAATTAATGAGTTAATGGGTGTTACACCAATTAACAATCAGTGTTGTATGTGCTTACACATGCTAACGCACTTTCTCACACATCACATGTCTTTTCTGCACTACTACCCCAACTTTCTTGTAATTTTCTCTTTCATTTTCTCCATTTCACCTACAAAAGAGTATTCTCTCAAATGTCTAATGCTTAGTCAAATTTCGCACCAACAGGGTATGAACAAATAACTAACTCGTCTATCTACTTGTCATTCAAAGAAATTGAACTAATATTCACTCAAAATATCGATTTTTGCTTTGAAAGCAGAAAGAAAAATATATCGTCCATTTTCATACCACTAAAGCTTTCGAGTCAAAATTGTCCCTAACTTGTCCACAAAAATACATGATTCTTGCATTAATAGAATTGTGGTGACCTTCTCTTTTACCTAAGGTCATGACCCAAAATGAGAGTGGTAAAAAAACCTTCCTACCAAAGCCATTTTCAGACTCGCGGTCTTGGAACAAAAAAGTCAACCTCTTTTATCCACGATTTTAGAGCCGCAACAACACCATTCTAGTTGACACTAATGACTTCGAAAGTTGACTCCTCAAGGAGTCTATGGCCACTTGAACTGCGTTAATTGGTGGTCTAAGCCACTTGCAGTGCTCATTTTAGTTAGCTTTGACATTTCTCTGGAAAATTGAAAGTTGAAAGATTTAATTCTACTTCTACACTTATCCAAATCGTGTAAGGTTGATGCTAATGGAAAGCTAGTGATATGAGTAATTTGTTGAATTTTCCTCAGTCTTCGAGGGTCGGTGAGGTCATCAGAAATCTCCTTCGAAACAACGCTCTATTTCCAGTCACCGAAGGTCTGGCACTATGTGATCTCACCAGAACTGGCATAGGAGAGTTGAGGGTCAAGAGATGTGGCAATGGAAAGCTAACGTCCACAACTTTCCACGGATACCAAGATCACTGAAGGTGGTGGTTAGACAGAGGTGCAAAACTCTCTGCAATTTAAATCATCGAAAATGGGAGCTACTCAACTTTTAGAGAGAATTTTGATCCAAAATTAATAAGGGAACATCCAAACTTTATATGGATAGATTTTAGACTTATATGGCTATCTATTCATAGCTTACTTGCACCATTCTATAGCGTACAACTCTGTGAATGAATTAATTCTCCAAGTAGTGAGTTTTGGATTGTCAAATAGGGTTTATCAGGTTATTTTCTAGATTTCGGTTCGCAGCTTGGGCAAAGAAGATGACGTACGCGTGCATGGTCATGCGTGTGTCCGCCCATCATGGTGCGCCAACCGGTTTGCAGTGTAGCAAATCAGTTTGGGGTGAATTTCTCGATCCATAATTTCATATCACTTGGATGTTTACTAAGGTCTCTCTCATGACCATTTTCATCACTCTAGGCCTAGTTCTCAGGTTGGGATCTAGTTTTCGAGTTGGGATTTTACAGTGTTACACGATAGGCCGAAAGGCTCATATTAATACAATTATTTCATAATCCACTCATAATTTAAACTTTTTAAAATAAATTTTCAAATTATACAGTGAACCACAAATAAATCTCGAGAAATTAATAGATGCCTTGAACCACCTTTTATTAAAACAAAGTACATTATCTCAAATTTCTTGCTCTATGAGGGTTCTCTTCTCTTATTCTTCTCTCCTTCATATATCCTTGGAATGTATTAGGTGAGTAGATAAGCAACGCTCAATGAGTTTGAATGCTACTCATCGGGTCGTTAATGGCCTCGATATTGTCACAACTTAAAATAGCTAATAGATAGTTTAATAACTCATTTTTTATGGTGGTTCATCACGGAACTTATCGCTCATGCATTAATAAAATTCATTGGCTTATACTATGTATAAGATGTTAGTCGGGAACTATTATCTGCACTAATTACTTAGTGACATTTATCAAAATACGAGTTGAATTTGCTTACAAATGATTTTGCTATATTAAATTGTCACGTATAAAGTGACTGAATACTAATGTGACTCTTAAGAAGCATGACAGGTATATTTCTCATTATATAGAATAACTATCCATATTTATAATGGTAACCACCAATTTTAGAATGTTTTATACTTTTTCTTAATGCACATTATTAATCTTAAATCAAAATATTTTATTCACACTTGAGAAATGAATTCACATGTAATAATACCTTATATGGAAAATTAAACACAATTATACCTCATATAGAAAATTAAGCACAATTATACATAGATGTGCATCATCAAGGAATGAAGATGGTAAATTAAGCACAATTATAGGTAGTATAACTCATAGTATTTTAATATACTGATCCACTAAAGTGAATATAGATTATCCAAGTGACTCTATTACATCAAGCTCCAACTCATATTTATAAACTATATCATATAACTCAGTAAGTTATTATATACTAGAAAAATCTAAATTATAATTCCTTTATTTGTTCGGTTTTTCAATTAGTTAGTTTACATAAACTCTAATAGGCATTTATGAGAATATGGATGGTTCTCATCGTAAAACAATAGTTGACTAAATAGGGAATTCGAATAAATGAGATTAAACTTGTTAAATAGTTATCAATCTTATTGATATTATTATTAATTTAACATTAATTGTCTAAACTTTTGTGAAAATATTATATACCTATTTTAAAATAGTACACTATATATTTTATTTTTTAATAAAAGCTTATACACGTTTTTTATAAATTTTCTCAAAATATTTTCTAAATCATATTTAACAACAATTTTTATAAAATTATAAATAATGATAATTTCGGTCAAATGAGATTCACCATGATAACGGGACTTTGACCACCGTACTCCAGCACTCCAATCAAGTAAGAAAAATAGATAAATTCCGTAAAGGGATATTGGTTATATTTTTTTAATTGAATGATTAAGATACTATAAATTCAATTATTTTACAACCCTCATTTTTTCGTAGCCTTTTATTTTCCATTTCCAACCCCATGGCCTTTGCCTTTGCTTGGAACCTAATTTTGGTCAACAAGGACGTTTGTGGCTGTCGTGTTAATACTCCTCGAATACATAATCGTGAAAATCGCCTAGATTTTATCCAATCTAAAAAAAAACTGTAATGCATCCGCTCTCCTCTATTTGGTCGGCCCATCCTACAATAATCATAGTCAATTTGTATCTTCCTATGTAACACAGGAAAAAGAAGAAGAAACCAAAATTCTTAGTTGCCGTGATGCATTCTTCTTCTTTTTCTTATTTGCTTTCAAAGTTTTTCTTTTATAAAGCATTGGAGGTCGAGTGCATATGGATCAATAATTGAAAGGGTTCAGACCCTCGTACTTCTCATTTCTCTAGTAGTAGCTTGCTGGGTGTCTCTGATCCCCCAGATCAGATAGTTTCTGGGCTCCGATTTTTCATCCTCAGACAAATAATCAAAAGCTAATTTTCATGAGGTATAGTCTTTGATTTTGACTTCTGATATCTTTTCCTTTCAAGCTCTCTCAAGAATTGGGTTCAAAATCAGACTTCTCCATTGGGTTTTTTCAGAACCTTGTTCCTTCAAGTCCATACTCTAGAATTGTGGATGCAGAAAATTGTGTCTGGGGCATTTTGATTGAGACCTGCAATCAATACCCATCAGAAAAGATCCAGAAATTTACCATCTTCCAGCAGATTCCAGCTCAAGGGTAATCAAGATTACAGGTTAGTTATGCAGTTTCTGGAGACTAAATTATGATGTATTATTTGGATTATACTGTGTCAAGTTTTCATAATTGATGAGCGAGAAACACAACACCGAGACCATCGCCCATCAATGCTGATGTCTTCCGCAAGGATAGGACCAATATAAAAGAAACTAAATGGGGAGCAAATTGCCCGTCAAACTTCCTTATTTGACAATTTAAAGCAAGACCAATGAAGCAAGCTCCTGCGTGTTGCATTCTGTTGCAGCTGCAGGAGCTTATACCGATAGGGCACCAACAGGGTCACCATTTTTAACCATATTGAATCAAAATAGCTTGTTCTGCCTCTGCTTGCATAGAAAATAGAAGGAATTGGGAGAAGAGGGCGTAGCTCGAGACAACATCCTGCTACCACTTCTCGACCTGGATTAGTAGCTTCGACCTCTAGGTAAGCCTACCCGGCCATCGGTTATCCATAAGATAGAGCGGTAGAATTATAGAGAGAAAAATCTCGCTTTGGGCATTAATGGAAAATTCTGGTATAGGTCTTTTCCGTTCAATTATTTTATATGATTAAACTCCTCTCATCATATTGAGCAAAAAAACTCATCTCATCTTCACGAAATCCGTTTCTACGAAATTGCAATTACTTGAACGGTTGAAGAAAATATGAATCTAAGTTTTTGAAAGTGCTTTTTTTTCAAAATTTTGAAGCTTGATTTTCGAATCGGCATGTCCATCTTGGAGGTCCCATTTATTCTTTAAATTGAAGTTTGAGCTCCGGAACTTGGCCTTCAGAACAATTCGAAAATTTCTGTTATTGTTATTGAACAGCCGAGTTCCAGCTCCCATTTCTCACTGATTTCGCAGTCTTTTGAATGGTTTTTTTTCTTTCTAAACTGTAATACTCATTACAAAGAATCCACAAGGTCAAGCCCACTGAATTTCATTGCTGGACAGGGAGAATCGGCTCTCCGAAGTTGCCGGTTTCAATCGGAATTTTGGCGGTGGTAAAAGAAACTGTAATGCCTCCGCTCTCCTCGATTTTGTCTGTCCCTTGTATAATAATCGCAGTCAATTCCCATCTTCTTCTGTAGCATAGTAAAAGAAGAAACAAAAGATCCCATTATTCTTCCGTGTTGCCTTCTTCTAAATTTGCTTCCCGAATTTTTTTTATAAAGTACGCGCCACCCATTACTGAAATGGTCCAGGCCCTTGTGTTTCTCATTTCTCTAATGCTTGTTTGTTGGGTGTCTATGATTCCCATACCAGTCTAAATTTCTGGGCTAAGACTTTTCTTCCCCAGACAAGTCATCAGAAGCTTATTTTCACGAGGGAATCTTTTGATTTTGATTTTTGATATCTTGACTAGGTGGACTCTCACGAATTGGGGTACAAAATCGGACTTCTCCATTGGGTTTTTCAGAACCATCTTCTGTGAAGTACTTCTCCGGAATCGTGGATATATATATGCTCTATCCTGACTGTACAACAGAAAATTGTGTTTGGGTGTTTTGATTGAGACCTATTAGTACATTAGAAAAGACCCAGAATTTCATTTGCTTTCAGCAGATTTCAGTTCAGGGATAATCAAGATTACAGGTTAGTCCTGCTCTTTCTGTAGACTAAATTATGAAGCTTTTGTCTGGTTTGTACCTTATGGCTTATTTCAACCGTAGATATAATTGAATTGCAGTGAGGATCTTAGGTGTTGGGTGCTCAAAACTCAACCATTCAATAGGTGGAAGGAATACTTGTAAATAAACAAAAAGATGACTATTGGAAATATCACCACGAAGATGGAAAAAAGATCACGCAAGAACAAGGAGATTGTTGATGAAAAGGCTCCCCTATTGCTCAAAAGGCATGATGAGGATTCTGGTTTTGATGAGTTCGATGGGGCTTCCTTCACTGGAGCCGTCTTTAATCTTTCAACTACAATTGTTGGTGCTGGGATCATGGCATTGCCTGCAACTATGAAAGTTTTGGGTCTTGGTCTAGGAATCTTCATGATTATCTTCATGGCCTTCTTGACCGAGGCTTCAATTGAGATGATACTCAGGTTCAGTAGAGCAGGAAAGAACCTTTCCTACGGAGGTCTCATGGGAGATGCTTTTGGGAAGTATGGGAGGATTATGTTGCAGATATGTATCTTGGTTAACAACATTGGTGTACTCATTGTCTACATGATCATTATCGGTATGAAGTCCCTGGTCACTCTTACATGTCAATTGATTTATAAACTTCTTGCGCATTATCTCTTATAAGTTCCTAGGAGAAGATCTTCCATATGTTGGTTGTTTTTTTTTCCTTTGACTCTTATTATGGAAATCATTGATACAAAGGTGATGTGCTATCTGGAACATCTTCAAGTGGGGTCCACCATGTGGGTATTTTGGAAGGATGGTTTGGGGAACACTGGTGGAATGGGCGTACATTTGTTCTTATCATCACAACACTTGGTGTATTTTCTCCACTTGCATGCTTCAAGCGGATTGGTTAGTTACATGATTTAACCTATCAATTTATTTGGTACATATTGTTATACGTATTTTGAAGTTGAGATGATTCAGTTCTTTTACCTATCTGTTGATTTATTTAAGGTGGAACGAAATTCGTTATGTTATAAGTGTGATAGCTAGGAATTTCTTGTTCACTGATAGCATGCTTCATCCAAATACTCTTGGGATTTTCTTGTATTCAACCAATTGTGGAGTATTTTAAATTTGTTGACGTGGTCTTTGTTGTGTTCTTGTTGTAGACTCCTTGAGGTTCACTTCTGCCTTATCAGTTGCTCTTGCTGTGGTATTTCTTGTCATTACAATTGGGATTTCAATCATAAAGTTGGTAAGTGAAGGGATTATGATTCCAAGATTGCTTCCTGATGTTACTGATTTGACATCATTCTGGAAGCTTTTCACAGTTGTCCCTGTTCTTGTAACTGCATACATCTGCCATTACAATGGTATGTAAAAGAACTCCAAATATTATCCTATAATTTGTTGTGTTTTTTAAATCAATGCATACTCAAACTGATGGGAATAATTCTAGCATTTCTTATCTATTTATTGTCTTAATTCCTAAACGACATGCATATATGTTGTTTGAAGAAGTGAGCTGAGGTGTAGGGATGCATCTTTATTCTATTCCCCATACTCTCAAAATGACTAAGAAATATTTCGAGCACTAACACTTTGTCCCCAACAATTGATTTTTAGACAACACTTGGGAACCGTTTTTTTCAAAAAATGAACCACTTAACTTCAAGAAAAATATAGCACTCAATCTCATCCTCTTTTTCTCCTCACAAAAAATTGTCATGACAAGGGTTAAGCATTATTGTTCTTAAAGTTTGAGTGGGCCATTTGCTGCCAAACGTTTTTAAACTTTTTTAAAGTTGAGAAATCTTTGTTTAAAAAAATCTTTTAGGCATCCAAGTGTTAGCTTGAATAACTTTCATAGTGCAAACTCTTTGGATGCTCAAATAACTTTTCTGGTGCAAATATGACTAAAGGAATCTTATTCAACTTTGTTAGATTAAGATATCCCCTCTTCACATGCAGAGCCTCATGTGGTTTGAGAGGAGGCCATAGTAATAAAAATCAATGGCCCAATGCCTACTTATCTTGATGTGCTTCTAGTTTATGTGCAATGTACCATTTCATCTATTTTTGCAAAGACAAAACTTTGTATGTTCCTGTTTAAAATTTGTTTGTGTTAGCAATTATTAAGTTGTCCATATAGAATGAAAAGATAGTTGTTGAGCAATCCACTAATTTTGGTGTTTGAATTGTTGTAGTTCACAGCATTGATAATGAACTTGAAGACTCTACACAGATTAAGTCAGTCGTGCGAACATCTCTTGCCTTATGCTCTTCAGTATATGTAATGACTAGCTTCTTTGGGTTTCTCCTGTTTGGTGATGGAACATTGGATGATGTCCTTGCAAACTTTGACACCAACCTTGGAATACCTTATAGCTCAATCCTAAATGATGTTGTCCGTGTTAGTTATGCGGGACATCTCATGCTTGTTTTCCCCATCGTCTTCTACCCTTTGCGTCTTAATCTCGATGGACTTATATTTCCCCGTGGAAGACCTTTATCCCAAGACAACACGAGATTCAGCTTAATTACAATTGGATTGATTGGTGTCATCTTTACTGGTGCAAACTTTATCCCAAGCATCTGGGATGCTTTCCAGTTCACTGGAGCCACTGCTGCTGTTTGCATTGGGTTCATTTTTCCTGCTGCCATCACTTTGAGGTAAGCCTCTTGAACTTCATGAAATTCTTATAGGCTACCTGAAATGCATGTTTTTTCAAGTGGCTTAAAATTTTCTTCAAGAAATATTCTCTACCTACATTTCATAACACAAATCATTCATATTTCTTTATGATGGATTTGTGTTTGCTAAAGATCTTTAATTTTAGTTATACTGAAACCATTTTGTGACTGATGTTTAATGTGTAGGATAGGTATCTTTGGAAGAAAGAAAACAACTTTTTCTTGCATTTTCAGTGATATGAAACCATAAACAACTATAAGAAATGACCCAGTTCTTAGTTGAACAATGATTTGGCAAGATCTTGATGTAACTTGTCTAATTTATAGGGACCAACACGGCATAGCAACCAAGAAGGACAAGGTATTAAGCACGTTTATGATTGTTCTTGCTGTCTTCTCAAACCTGGTGGCTATATACAGTGATGCCTATGCTTTGCTCAAGAAGAATGAATCCCCCGAGTAATTTTAAGGTTGAGATCTGAATACAATCGCTTCTTGCAGCTGAGTCCATCATACCTACAAAAGCGACATTAGAAATTATCCTTGAATCATAATCTTGTTGAGTTCAGACATCTTGTACAGACTTTATTATCGCTTGAGGCATGTTCAATAATCAGTACCCAAATGGGGATGTCTAGTAGTCCCTTGTACCATATGTCCTTCCATTACCATTTCCTGGTTAATTAGTTTGTCTTAACAATTTACTTGGTGAAATCATTATAAATACTTTCATATTGTGATTTGCTTCATTCTCAACCCTTGGTTACTCTATGAAATTGAATTGAATGCAACCCAAAATAGCTGCTATCTTTTTATTTTTCCGGATAATTTTCAGTGACACTTCAATGGGTGAGAGATGAAGAAGCCCCTCCTATCAAGATATGGAATTACAATAGTGTTCCTCTACTAGAAAGTATGATCACTACCATTTCTTTTGTCTATGGTTTGGATGCATTTGAGGTGACACTGAAAGCAAGTGGGTATGATGCTTAAGATTCAACTTGTGCCCAATATGTCAAATTCAACAATAATAATCTCGCCCAATAGATGTAAACTCTTGTTCTATGAAAATAAGACCATTTCCTTATATATTAAAATTAAACAAATAAATGCTCCAATGATTTATTAATCAAATCTCTTCATATCATTTAGCTTTTTACACTTAGGTTTTTGAATATTTAGTAGCTTTTGTATTGAATTTCTAAATTCAATAAAATAAAATTTCTAAACTTGTGTATGGATTTGATCCATTTCATAAATTTGACAGTGGTTAAATTTAAATTGATGTACCAATATCATTTAACATTTTATTTACTACCATATCAGTATTCAATACACTCTTATTGCACAAGAACTTTCATTGAGTATAAGTTCTAATCTTGTCTCGTTTGGACTTAGTCCCTCAACTCAAAATGTTTTTCAAAATCACACGACCAATCTTGTCAATCTAAGGAAGGATAAACTTTTGGTGTGATTTGGAAGAATGCATATCAATGGCAGTTCTCTCAAGATCGAATTGGATACTAAGAAATGAAATCAATCAATCCCTTGCTTTCGTTGGGTATAAAGAGGAAATGGATAGGGTTATCTCATCTTTCGATTTATGTGACTTTCAAGATTACTGTAATTTTGTGTCGTTCAATGTAAATAGAATAGGTAATTGTTGTTGACCGCAAGATAAGTGGAGGAATTCTGTTTAGAATTCAGAAATGGGCCTGCCATAATTTTGTGGAACCCGTCTCCCGAATCGAGTAAATTGGAAAAAAAATTGCCGGTTTTAAGAAAACTGAGCCATTAAATAGATAAAAAATAATAAAAAAGTATTAATATGGGAAATTGGAAAATTTCAAATGACAAAAAATTCATAAAAATCATGGGGAATAACTATGAAGTGAATTGGATAGTGGAACCAGACCGGTTCGAGGTGAATCGGACTGAATCGAATTGAACTATAGTGAACTGTTTCAATGATTCATTTTTCTAGGTGGCTTAAAAATGTAAATTTGGGAAATTGAGGTCACTATTAGATAGAAAATGAATTTAGAAATTTTTAAATTTCAGAAAACTAGTCGAACCAGGCCTAAATTGGCCGACTTTCGAATTCGGATCACCGAACCCGGTCGAACTGGACCAGTCAATGGTCCAACTGGTCAAGGACGCCCAGTCAGCAGCCACACAAGCACGGATAGCCAATGAGAGGCTACCACGTGTCCGGTCAATGGTCAGCGGATGACTAGTCAGACTACCATGTAGACATGAGCAGCCAATGGGAGGTTGTAACGTGTCCGATCAACGGTTGACGCGACGGTTGAGTTGGAATGCCATGTTAGAAAAACTGATCAATCACAGTGTGCCATGTGGCACGCACGCCACATCATCATCTTTAACCTCAGTCTGCTCATAAAAAGGAGAGAGAGCAAAGGAAGGGGGAGTCTTCGACGACTTGGAAATTGCTCCGGTCAGGTCACCTGCGAGTGGGGTGGGGGCCGAGTCTCACACCGACTAGTAGCTTGAACAGTTGTCGAGCTTCCTTTATAAAGAGCACCCCTCCATTCGTTCTCAGCATCCCACAATCGAACAAAAAAGGTGAAGTGCTTAGTTTTCCAGTGAGCAGCAAACCAAAGCTCTGACATCAGGGCTTTTCTCCACCTCTGAAGCTACATTCGGTGTCATTAGAACCAGTAGGAAGTCCTCTACCCAACCACACCCTCCCTTTAGCTCGAGGACCTCCATGGAAGAGTGAGGAAGCTCAAATAGTGCCGCCGCTCCTCAGCTATTAGTAGCCCGAGATGCTCGAGTTAAAGTTTAGCTGTCCTCAGGCCAATTCAAGCCAAACTGAGCCCCCCCTAAACTCCACTTAGAGGTGTCCCGACCTTCCCTCGAGCTAAGACGGTAAGCCCCTCTGCCACCCCTTCGCCGAAAAACACTATTCATGATGCATTTTTGTAAAAAATTAAACTAAGAAATTTACACTGCTCAGTTCACCAATTGAGGTGTAGTTTGATCCAAGGAGGATCCTTGAGAGGAGAGAAATTAAGAGAAATTAAGAGAAAGCAAGAGCTTCGGTCGCCGGACCCTCATTGGTAAGATATCGAATCTTTCTCTCTCTAGACTATATTTTTCAGCGAAGCTTCGTTTGAGCTCATTTTCGAGCCAAATTGACTGGTTCAAAGCTTGAAATGACAAGGAAAATATAGGGAAGATGATTCAGATCACGAATGGGGGCAATTAAATGAGTTTTAGGGGTCAATTGAACGAAATTGTGATTGGGGGACCAAATTACAATTTTTAAGAAATTGAGCAATTTGGAGATTTTTAGAAAATTGGGGGCTGAATTGTAATTTAAGGAAAATTGGGGCATTTTCATGAAATTAACTTCCAGTTGGGGCCCAATTAGCCAATTGGATAAAATGGAGGGCAAATTGGCAATTTTTGAAAGTTCAAGGACCAATGTGCAATTTTGGGAAAATTGAGGACCAATTAGTAATTTTGAAAAAATTGAGGACCAATTGGTAATTTTGGAAAAATTGAGGACTAATTAGTAATTTTGAGAAAATTGAGGACCAATTGGTAATTTTGAAAAAGTTAATGACCCATGAGGAATAATTGGAAGTCCCTATGGACTTAACTGAGATTTAATGACGATTAGGGACCCAAATGTAAAGTATAAACTTTAAGGGACCTAACTGCAATTAAGGCACAGTGTAAGGACCTATGTGCAAATACCTAAAAGTATGAGGACCATTATGTCAATTCTCCTGATATGGATACTCGAACCATGTAGGAGCTGATTGTTCAAGTACCAGTGCAAAGGAGCATAACATGCATTGAGATTTTCCCAGGACAGGCATGTCACTATCGTCGAGTGAGTGGGATTTTTCTGCATCATACCCGGTTGGGGGGATGAGAACCGTTTTAAGTTTAAAAAAATCATTTTCCAGGAATGGTCTCCCATGAAACTGCTTAAACATTTTGGGAGACGTTCTTGATGGGAGCTAAAATTGCTCTAACAGGCTTGAGGCCTTAGATTTGAAAATAATAGGGTCGAAGGCCCAGTTTTGGAAAACTCGTAAAATGGGCCCAAGGCCAGTGTGCATGAGTTGGAACCCGTAACAAACATGATTATAAGAATTATGAAAAATCTCATAAACTAGAAATGTTGTTTGACTTCCCACGGGACCAAGATAGGACTGATAAGACTCGATAAGCTAGTGGTAGTGCGCCAGGACCAGGTTGACGGGCCGGTTAAGGCAAACAGCTGCAGGCGAGGCTGAGTGTCGGGGTCGTTGGACCGTTGGTACCAAAGATCATGGTTAATGATTCAAAACTGTTGTTATGCATGTATGAAGATTCGAGAGCATCTATACGCCCAAAAGGGGTAGTCGATGGATCCCAAGGGCTATTGGGTGACTTGGATGCAATAAGAGTGGGTTTATCATGCTAGTTAGTCATTAAGCTTTGATAGCTTCCTACACACTAAGACCGAGGTCGGAGGGGAAATGAGGTATCGTGTCATGCCCCGACCCGGTTTGGTCGGATCCCTGTGAACAACCAACCACTCCCTTTAGTCCGTAAAAGGTTTCACACTTTTTAAACCGCGAGTAGTAAGGCATGCTATATCTTAAAATATACATACATGTCTTACAATGAGGTCTTTAAGTTTTCACTTGGTTGCCTGAAAGGAATAAAGGAGCGAGGGGGGGGGGGGTGAGGGTGAGTTCTACAACTTAGTGAATGGGTATTGGGAGTGAGTTTTCATTAACAAAACAACTTTAATCGAAGTGTGCCAAACTCCTTATTTCCTTTAAGAATGTTATTTTTTCAAATTTTAATTTTCAAAACCTTTACCCTGCCAAGGGTGACCTTTTCTTTTAAAAGGGATTTTCCTTAATTTTTAATTTGTTTTCCAAAACCTTTTACCAAGGTTTACCAATTCTTTTTCCAAGGATTTCTCAAATCCTTACAATGGTGTTCAAACCTTTTTCCTATTTCCATATTGGGTGTGATTCACAAATAACACACGTCCTTCATCAGGAAGGGTACACACATTCGTGAGATGCAGTTACGCCAACTACATCCACTTGTGGATCGGAGCATCTTTACCATCCGCCTTGATAGAAGTCCTTGACTCCTACTCGAGTCTGAGTGAACATCTCAAATGTTCAATCCTCAGACCCAAAAATACTTCGTGTTCATATGAGGACGGAGACCTCATTCCGACCCCAACCTGGTCTCATGCACAAGAATCTACATCGAGCTTTCAGATTGTTGGCACAACAAATTACCTTTATCTCCACCATGTCGTCCAGTAGCCCTTAGGACGCATCACTATACCTCTTGGGCGTCTTGATGGTCTTGAACCTCAAGTGCATGCACAAACAATAGTTTTTCCACAAAGCCATTTACCTTTGGTGCCACTGGTCCAATGACCTCGACCCTTAACTTGACCTGTAGCTATTTGTCTAGGCTGGTCCGTCGACTTGGCCGTGACGCACTGCCACTAGTCCATCGAGTATGTCGGTCCTGTCTTGGTACCATGGCAAAATCACATAACCCATTCATTTAGAATTTTCCTGGCTTTAATATACCATGTTTGTTTACGAGCTCCTCCTCGTGCCAATTGGCCTTCGGCCCACTGTACGTGATTTTCTAAAATTGGGCATTTAGCCCCACAAATTCAAAAATCGAGGCCTCTAGCCTATTTGAGCTATTCTAGCTCTCGACAAGAAGGTCTCCAAAACATTTTAAGCATTGGCACATGGTCAGGGGAGAATACTTCCCACAAAATATCATCTTTCAATTCATCACAACAACCAGGTGTGATGATATCTCCGCTTACAACCGGCAAGCGGGTTTTCTTCTTCCTTCAAGGAAGTCCATTATACCAACCAGGTATGATTTTCTCTACTTACAACCAGTAAGTAAGTTTTCGCTTAGTTTTCACATCACTCCAACTAGGTGTGAGGTTAAAATGCCACATATAAGTGATTTTTCATTTCCGAGATGCTTATCACCCCAACCGAGTATGATGTGAATAAACCCACTCATCCGTTAACCGTGACATGTTCGTCCTCGGTTAGTTTTCCAAGTTGATGCGAGCTTCTCTTGTTGGCATTCCGATCACACTTGTCCCTACATGAATTGGGCAGCCTTTTCACTTAAGGTTTGGCATAATAGCCTAAACTCAAATTTATCGATAAATTACATTTAGGTCCCTAAAGTTTATTTTTCTTAACTTTAGGTCCCTAATGCAAGCCTTTGCCCAATTTGACGCCAAAGTTTCCAAAATTCTCTTCGAGTCCTCATTTTACTCAAAATTGTACAAGGGGCTCAAGTTTTCAAAATTTCCAATTTGGTACTCAATTTTTCAAAAATTACCATTTTACCCCTACTTTCCAAAAATGGCAATTTGTCCGCAAATGTTCCAAAAATCAACCAATTGATCCTCCAACATTGTTTTCATGGCCAATGGATCCTCAATTTTAGGAAATTGAAAATTGTACCCTCAATTATACGAAATCCCCAAATTTCCCCAAAAATTTCCCCCAATTTTCCCTTTCCAACTAGTCGAATTTGATTTCACCAAATTGACCATTTAATTAGGGTTAATCTCTCCAATTGAAGGTATATGGATTAGTTCCTACACTTCCATATGATTACATTGAGATTTGAACCGCACCATTTGGGTCTGAATTGAGCTTAAAAGGAGCTTCGCCGAAAAACTAAGCGTAGAGAGAGAAAGCTTCGAAAGCTTACCGTCGGAGGTGCGACAGTTCGAGCTCTTTATCTGAACAGGTAGCTCTCATCCTAAGGTTCCTCCTAGGATCAAGAATCGATACAATTCATCTCGAATTGAGGAATTATTTTATCATTGAATTTTATAGTTTCTCTCTCTAATGCCGACCATAAATGATAGAGGGGGTCCAAATTGGCTTACCTTTTAGCTCTGTTATGGTCGTGTGAGGGCTGTAGGGATGTTGGAAGGACTTGGTTTGGATGGAGGAGGGCTAAATTTGGCCGAATTCAGCTCAGCCGAAATAGGGCAGCTTCGGTCTGTCGGAGCTATTTCATTGTTTGATTCTGGTAGTGCTTCTCCGACGGTTCTTAGATCGAATGGAGGTTGCTATCAGATAGCTGACTTCTCTCAGAATCTAAAGAACCCGACCTCGCTTTCTAAGGTTAAGAAAATTGCCCAAGTCGGAGCTTTGGTTTGAGCTTCACCGGAAAAAGGAGCAGTTGAGAGAGAATGGAGTTTTCAGATGTGAGGAGGATGAATGGAGAGAAGCTCTTTATATAGGGAGCTCGGGGACTCTCTTCTTGACCGTTTGACACCTTTATGGCACTCATTCATGGTCTGAAATGCCCTAAATGGAGGTGATTCATCTTCTTCCAGTGCTGTCCGTTCTTCCATCGAATGAATAGTGTCGTCATCTGAATGAAGAAGATGACACTATTCCGAACCATACCGGATCGATCCGAATCGGATTCAATGCTTAAACTGGCTGGTTTAGACCCGATTTGACCGAGTTTTTGAAAATTAAAATTTCTAAATTCATTCTCTATCAAATGATGGCTTCAATTCCCCAATTTGAATATTTTAAGCTACCTAGAAAAAGGAATTTAGCAACCGATTCAATGATGATTCAAACCAGTTCAGGTTCAGTTCACCTAAACCGATCTGGTTTTCTCTTCCATTTCATCTCAAAGTTACTTTCCATGGTTTTTATGACTCTTTGGGTCACTTGGGATTTGTAAATTTCCCAATTTTCCCTTTCTCTATCGGTTGTTATTCGTGAACTGGGTCAGTTTTGTAAACCCCAACCCTTTTGAGCTAAGGAAAATCAGGAAAAGAACCGGTCAAATCGAGTGAGAAAAACCGAACTGATTCACAAAATCGATTATTGGTGAATGGGAAATTTGGGAATTTACAACTCCCGGGTGATCCAAAGGGTTCATAATACCATGGAAAAGAACCATAGGATGAATTGGAAGTGGAAAACCAGACCGGTTTAGATGAAGTGGATCCAACTGGATTGAATTGGTTTATGAATTGAGTCGGTTCATGAACCGGAACCGATAGAGAAAGGGCAAATCACAGAAATTCAACTCCCTTGTGTCACAAAAAAATTTATAAACCTTGGGTAGGAACCTTAGAACAAAGTGGGAGAGAAAAACTAGACCGGTTCGGGTGAATCGGACCCGAACTATTAAACCGGTTTAAGAACCGAGCCGGTTTATGAACTGAAATTGATAAAGAGATGGTAAACTAGGAATTTTATGGACCCTAAGTGACCCAAGGAGTCACAAAAGATATGGAATTGGACTTGTGAAGGAATTGGGGATGAAAACCAAACCGATTCAGGTGAACCGGATTCAAACAGGTTTGGACCGGTTTGAACCAATATTGAACTGAATCCTAAATTAATTTTTCTAGGTGGCTTAAATAATTCAAATTGGAGATTTGAGACTACTATTGGATAGAAAATGAATTTAGAAATTTTTAGATTTGAAAAATTCGGTGGAATGAGGGGTGAACTGGCCAGTTTAAGCTTTAAACTTGGTTCGGACCGGTCCGGTCCGGTTCGAAACAGTGTCATTTTCTTCCTCAGGATGACAACACTGTTCACTCACCAAAAAATTGAAGTCGGTGAAGAAGAAAAGTTTCCGTTCAGTACGTTTCAGGTCTTCAATATCAGTTATAAAGATGCCAAACGGACGGCCAACGGGTCCCCGAGCTCCCTATATAAAGAGCCCCTCCCCATTTATTCTCTCTACACCTGAAAACTCAATTCTTTCTCAACTGCTTCATTTTCTGAGGAAGCTTGAACTAGAGCTTCGATATGGGGTCTTTTTTGAGCCAAAAAAGGTGAGGTCGAGTTCTTTAGAATTGGGGAGAAGTTAGCTATACCCCTGTAGTCTCCGTTTGCTCCAAGGGTTGTTGGAGAAGTGCCGAAGTGATGGAATAGTGAAGCAGCTCCGGCGAACCGAAGCTACCTTATTTCGGCTGAGCTGAAATTGGCCATTTTGAGCCCTCCTCAGGCCAAACCAAGCCCTCCCAACACTTAATCAGCCCTCCCATGGCCGAATTAGGACTAAAAGGTAAGCCAATTCGGCTCCCCTCTGTAATTTTCGGCTGGTGCTAGAGAGAGAACCGACATAATTTCAATGATAAAATTCTAACTCAATCCCGCATCAATTGATGTGATTCTTGATTCTAGGAGAAATGTTAGGATGAGAGCTATCTTCCCAGATAAAAAACTCGGACCGTCGTGCCCTCACCGGTGAGTAATCGAAGCTTTCTCTCTCTATAGTCTATTTTCTGGCGAAGCTCCATTTAAGCTCATTTTGGCATTAAAACTTGTGATTAAAAGTTCTATGGAATCATATGAACATGGAGAAACTCAATTTCAACTTCAATTTTAACAATTAGAGGTGTTTGATCAGTCAATTTGATGAAATCAAATTCGGTTGTGTTAAATAGTTGAAATTGGGGAAAAAATTGGGGATTTTTGAAATTCGAGGGACCAAAATAAAATTTTCTAAAATTGAGGGTCAATTGGTCATGATTAGAATATTAGAGGGCCAATTGAGAAATTTTAGAATTTTTGGGGCAAAATTTACCATTTTTGTAAAGGAAGGGCAAAATGGTAATTTTGGAAAAGTTGGGGGACCAAATTGGAAATTAATCCCCTTTTTGTGAAATGGAATAAATTGAGGTGCTATGATAAATTTTAAAAGTTTTGAAATTTAATTTGAGAAAAAAATGGCATTTGAGGACTTAAAGTTAAAGAGAAATAACTTTAGGGACCTAATTGCAAATAAATGAATGAAGGTTATTAGGCCAAGGAATAATGAACCGAGATGTTCAGATCGTGTAGGAACACGAAGTTCCGGGAATGCCAGCAAGGACAAGCTCACGTGAATACAAAGAACCAGTCTAGTGGAATTTATGGCATTAATGGGTGAGTGGGTTTAATAACATCATACCCGGCTGGGATGATGGGCACAACTTAAAGTTAAAAACCACTTACCAGTTGTGAGTGAGATTTTATATCATACCCGGTTGGGGATGATAAGCACATTGAAATAAAAATCCACTACTATGTGGTATTTTAAACATCACAACTTAGAGTAGTGATGTGAAAACTATGTGGAAAAACTACTTACCGGTGATGAGTAGATCATACCCAGTTGGTATAATGAAACTTCCTCGAAGGAAGTTGAAAACCCGTTCATCAGTTATGAATGGAGATGTCCTTATATCGGGTCGGTATAAAGGACAGTGACAACATATTTTTATCGGAAGTGTTCTCCCTTGACTATGTGCCAATGCTTAAACAATTTGGTAGACCTTCTCGACGGGAGCTCGAATAGCTCTAATAGGTCAGGGGCCTCGGTTTTGGAACTTGGGGGCTAATATACCTGGTTTTTAAAAATCTCACACAATGGGCATAGGCCAATGGGCAAGAGCAGAAGCTCATAAACAAACATGATATATGTGCCATAAAACTTTAATAAGTAAATTGTATTGTCATGGTACCAAGGCTGGTCCCACATTCTCAGTCAACTGGCAGTAGTGTGACATGACCGATCTCCGGACCGGTCAAGACAAATAGCTGCAGGTTGAGTTGAATGTTGGGACCGTTAGACTAATGACACCACAAATTACATAGCATAATAAAAAAATATTGTTTGTGCATGCACTATGAGTATGTGATCATCAAGATGCCCATGAGGGGTAGTGATGCATCCTAAGGGCCCTGGACGACTCGGTGAGTATAAGGGCAGTTCGTCATTCCAGGTGACCGTGTGAAATTTGGAGTAGCACCAAGCACATGAGACCAGGGTGGGGACAAGATGAGGTCTTTGTCCTCATACAAACACAACAAATTTATTACGGGAATAAGAGTTGGATGTCGCGAATATCCACTCATTCTCAGGTTAGAAGTGGACGTACTTCTATTCGAGTGGCCGGTAAAGTCGCTCTGAAGCCACAAGTGGGCTCAGTGGACGTACTGACCTGCGAATGTGTGTTTAACCTTAATGATGAAGGATGTGTGTTGGGTGATGACACACCGTGATTTAAATATGGTAATAAACCCGAGATTTTGAATGAAATGATTTTTGAAAAGAAAGGAGTCTAACACACTCTAATACAATTCTTTTTCCTAAAATATAAAAGTTTTGAAAACCCATTCACTAAGTAGTCGTACTCACCCCCTCCCTTATATTCCTTCCAAGAGATTTCGGAAAGCCTAACCTTAAAGACCATCAACTAAGACGTCTATGATACGGGTATGATAAATCTAAATTATTATGCAGTTTTGTTTATGTTATTCATGGAAAAGGTGCATGTTTAAAGGACGCCTTACTCTTTACGGTTTATAATAAGGGGAAACCCTTTAATAAACCGGGAGAGTGGCGGGTTGATCACGGGGATCTGACCAAACTTGGTCTGGGCATGACAACTAGAGTGGTATCAGAGCCTGTTTCCTCGAATACATAATCAAGACTAAAAAATATAGTAACTGATAGGATTTATCTTAAAATTTTAAGATGGCTCCCAGGAGAGAAACCAAGTAAACTAGGAATGACTCTGGTTAGCACCTTGTCCTCGTAGGAACTCTAGAAGCTTCCCAAATGCCTGGTGCATGGTAGAAATCCCCAAGGACTAAATGAAAAAGTATCCAAGAGGATGATGCTTGGACCTGTTGAGGTCACACCCCCCGAGTACAAAGGGAGCCAAGCTTGAAACCATGAACACCAGCTAGGGCTTATAACCTTACCATGGAGGATGCTTATCAAACACCCCGTAGCCTTCTATCTATTTCATAACCACCTCTTTGTAATATGGTTAAGACCTTAACATATTGTACTCCTTCTCCATAAATAAAGAATTTCAAGTTCCTAAAACCATGTCTCTAAAATAAGGATGTAAGCCTACGCCTCAACTGTAGGAAGATTGCCTCAAGAAAAGTAACCAAACAAACTGTGGGGACTGATGATAATCCCATCCCAAATAAGAAAATGAACCAAAAGACTAAAGAGTATAGGAGAACTCTTAGGGGAAAACTAGTACGTAGAGAAGGCTCGACAAGAAAACCGACAAGGAAATGGGCAAGGAAATGACCTGTTACAAGGTGAGAACAATAGGAACACTACTCGAGAAAGTGCTCAACACTAATAAGGACAAGTATCAAGATAACCTGTTATAGGTGCAAGGGAAATGGGGCATGAAGTGAAGGATTGCCCCACATCACAAGGATTTAGAACAATACCTTACAAGAACAACGCCTCTATAGCTACATGAATCCGAAAGTATTCCACCCCATGAAATATGACTCCTACTCGAAACTTCAACAATACTAGGAGGAAGCTCTTCAAGATTTTAGCATAGTGGCGGGTACTTCCCGACCCAATCTCCTTTAAGAAAAGCTAAAGCCCCAAGTTGATACTCGTATTTCAAAAGTAAATTTTGAGTTCCTAAAACTTTTTGTCCCTCAATGATGGTGTAATGGTGTATCTCAACTAGATGAGTGAGGAAAAGGACTAAAGGTAAGACCTCGATCAACCACAAATAAAACAAAGGGTAGATGAAGAGAATTATTCCTTAAGAAGAAATTTCCAGCCATCTGGGAGCAAGGAAGGAAGCACCTCTACAAGAGAAGACAAGCCGAGCATTTGATGACAAATGGGATGTTTTGGGATGATAAGTACGACTTGCTTTGGAAAAAAGTAGAGAAGTTAAGTTTCGGACCAACATAGCGGAAAGAAGCAAATCGTAACAACAGGATAGTTAAGGAGAATAAACGACACCATAAGGAGGACTGGGAAGTAGTAAGGACTACACCCTAAAAAGGGCAATGGGATGGGCAATAAGGACAAGAAGACTCGAGAGACAACTGTCTCAAGATAATTAGACAAGGAGAATAGTAGGGACGAGTCAGTTAACGAACTAACACTCATGAATGTCATAAATATAATCTTTAGTAAAGAAGGGAGAGGTGGAAAGGCCAAATATTTGGAAAATAAGGATGGAGGAAATCCTTAAAGAAATCAATGGCCAAGAACGGATTGACGACCAAACTCAAAGCCAGGAGAAGATTAAGTAAGCCTCTCGCGGGATGATTAAAAGATCTGGAAACAAGGAGGATTTGAGCTCTACTTAAAGGAAATAGATGTGTACATGGGTACAAGTTGGAATGAGGATGGGGTACAAAGGATGTATCCACAAGATTTCAAGAGTAAAGGTAAATGGAAGGGGATGGCATTAAAGGATGTCATTCAAGGATATATACATACGAAAACGAATGAAGAAGGAATTTCGAGAGAAAGGGAAAGAATCTCACCAAGGAAGGAAACCCTGAGGAGGGATACATGTCCCAACTAAGAGGTAATGGGACCAAGTGACGAGGGATGAGGAGATGAACTTGAAAATGAAGTGCATGTTAAGGTGAAAGAACCAAGGGAAACGTACTAGGAGAACCTAAAGAGTAAGTTAAACCCAAGGAACGAGTAGGTAGAAAGATAGCATCAATAGATGTCGTAACAAGTAAGAATGGGTAGACTATCCATAATAAGAAAATAAAGGAAAGAACGTTCGAGAAACCTTGGAAAAGTAAGCTCCCTAAATAAGAAGTGGTTAAGGGGGAACAACCACTAATATCAAGATGGATTGTGGTCCACACTTGCATAATAGAGCCTAAAGAGTGGATGGCTGGGCATAGGGTAGAGTACACGAAATAAGACCACTAATTGGAAGCTACTCAAATAAGGAATAGGGGATGGAATGGAAAATTTAAGACAATAGAGGACTGAAAGCGGGCAAATGCCCCAATATAGAAAGGGCGTAAGGAGATGAAGAAAGGAAACCTTCAAGAAATGGTAAAAAGGTTAGACATGTAAATCCTAAGGTGAAAGTCTCTACTTTGAAGGAAATAGTAGAGAATGAAACCATAAAAAGGGAAACTTCCCAAACCAAGCAAATCGACATGTAAACTGAAAGGAATCAACTCGGTATAAAGAATTGTGAAATGAGTACGAACAAGTAAGAGTGGATTAAGGCCAAAGTAAAATCCTTGAGTAAAGGATGTCATTGGGAATGAGGATGGACCTAAGAAAGGATGAATCCCAGCTTGTCGGTATAGTATTGGAAACCCAATCAATTGGAACCGAAAAGACCCAATAAAGAAGTTGTGGTAAGATGAGTAGGTAAGAGGAATCCATGCGGTTATGTGAGACATAATTTCAAAGGCATTTCTTTTCCTTTGCATTGAGACATAACTTCAAAAGTATATCCTTAGGTTCACCTCTTCCTCTACTTAAGGCAAGATTCTTTCTCTTGAGGTTCTTCCCTAGGATTTCAGGTTTGGGAGTTGAAAATGTCCAATCGTTTCCATGTCTAGTTATCCTCCTAATCATTGAAACCCTTAGCTCAGTGTTCTTACGAGCATTACATACTTGTTTTCACGATTTTGGTGTTATCACCCCTT
Organism: Trapa bicornis; assembly: GCA_030064425.1. Taxonomy (NCBI): domain Eukaryota; kingdom Viridiplantae; phylum Streptophyta; class Magnoliopsida; order Myrtales; family Lythraceae; genus Trapa; species Trapa bicornis. The sequence goes on from CM057746.1 coordinate 11,900,770, forward strand.
CATCCTATTTCAACCTTTCCTCCATCTGTTATTTTTTACAACTTCAGTCCAACTTATGTTTGTCCACATCATGCTTACTAACTGACTCTTACTTACTTGAGTCACATTTTTTTCCTTGGGACTGTTGGGCTTACATGTCCCTCACAGCATGACATGTCCCCGAATCTGTCTCCATCCGTTAGATTTCTATAACACTTCCTTTAGGGTTGTTCTCAACTTTTCACCCTTTCAGAGATCGTATAACTTCATCCATCTTTTCGTTTGGTAGTATTCCTTAACTACTTTTACCATTATCCAATCAACTTACATAACCGTGTCAGTTTTCCTTACCCACTCGTCCTTTCCTAACTTCCTTATTGGGTCTTTTCAGTTCCAATTATTGGGTTTCCTGATGATTTACCGACACACTGGGATTCTTCCCTTCTTAGGTCCTTCCTCATTCTTAGTGGCATCCTTTACTCAATGGCTTTCCCCTTTCCTTAATCCATTCCTACTTGCTTGTGACCATTTCACGATTATTTATTCTAAGTCGATCGCCTTCGATCTATGTGTTGATTGCTTTGTTTGGGGAATTCCATTTCTTACGATTTTGTTCTCTATTATGTACCTCAAAGTAGAGACTTTCAACGTCAAAGCTACATGTTCAACCTTCTTAATATTCCTTGCAAGTTCCCTTTTCTTCATCTCCTTACACCTTTTATATTGGGGCATCCGCTCGATTTCAATCCTCCATTGTATTTAAAATCTCCATTTCATTCCTTATTCCTTATCCAAGAACTTCCTATTATTGGTCTTATTTATGTATTCCACCCTATGCTATCCGTCCACTCTTTTGGGCTCCATTAGGCGATCGTGGACCATGACCAGTCTTGATGTCGGTGGTCGTTTCTCTTATTTACTTCTAAAGTGGAGGGCTTACCTTTCTGAGGTTTCTCAAGTGTTCTTTTCCTCTATTCCTTTGTTATGGGTAGTCCACCCCTTTCCTACTTGTCACGACATCATCTAATGCTATCTTCCTACTTACATGTTTTTTGGGTTTAACTTACTCCTTGGGTCCTCCTAGTATAATTCCCTTGGGAGAATCCTTCCCTTTTTTCCCGAAATTCCTTTTTATTCGCCCTTGAGGCATCCTAACTTAAGTTTACTTTCGTGACATCCTCAGGTGCCATCCTTCCTGTTTCCCTTTTCTTTGGAGATTTGGTGGGTATGTCCTTAGGATTTTCTTTTACTTATATCTCATTACAAGTCTAATTTTTGTAAGGAATGAAACTTTTATTTGGTTTTGGCTATATTTGTCTAGGGGAGCTATGGTAAGTAATATCTATGGTACTAGGATCATAACGTGCTTCCTCTTGGGTGAGGTTGTATACTCTGGTTGGTACCCTCAACGTAGTGGCTATGTCTTGTCCTCTGTCTAGTGCCCTTGGGTTCCCTTGAGGTGGTTGATGGTTACTTTGTTGTGTATTACCTCGAAGAGCTGGACAATTCTTTGCAAAGTGTCCGAGCTGTCCGCATTCAAAGCATGCTTGACATGACCCTTCATGGCTTTTCCAGCACCTAGGGCAATAGGGGTTTCTCCTTTGTAGGGTTGTACTTGCCTTCCTTTGGGAATGATAACCTTCATTCCTTCTAAAGGACCCTAATATTGTCCCTCATCTCTGCCCACTAGGATTCTTTTGATCTCTTTGGCTATTCTATCCTTCTTCTTTCCGATTGTCTTACACTATCTGGCGGTGTCTTGTCTGTACTAGATGCTCACACTCATGGGCCATACTGATGATGGCAGCCAAATAAATGGGGCATCCTAGTACTCCCATTTGATCTCATATGTCCATGTTGAGACTGTCCATGAACCGTTGGCAGATATTTGTCGGTCCGACTAAGTTTGGAGCAAAAGGTCTTAGCTCAATAAATCTAGTCTCATACTCCAAGATGGTGTTGGATCCCTATCAGAGTCGAGATAATTCTTGTTTATTCTCATTGATCAGATGTAGATCTAAGTTTTCCTTGGAATAACTCTCTTCGAATTGCTCCTTGGTGGGTGTGGTGGTGTGCAGGCTCCTGATGTTGTCCCACCACCTTTTCACACTAGATTCCAGGAAGAATTATGCCAGTATCACCATCTCCTTTGGTGGAATCATGATTATTCCCATAAGTTTCTTAATGTTGGCTAGCCAGTCCATAGTAACCCCATCATCCTTCTCTCCTAGGAACGACTTACATTGTAATTGACGGAGGGTCTTGAGGTATTTGGGGATATCAATTATATGAGGGATGTTGACAGGGGTTGGATGGGATTGTACTTCCTTGGGCTCTGCTTGGGAGTTGGTGTTCACTTCTACAGTGAGGTTGGGCCTTCCAAACACTTGGGTGAAGTTTTCATATAGTCTTTGATGTTTTGAGCTTAGTCCATGTGGACCCGTTGGGGGCTTTTCTAGGAGTTTCTATAAGGAGAGGTTGTTAAGCAGTGTCAGAAACTCCGGCTCTTGTTCTCTTGGTTCCTCTCTTGGGAGTCATCTGAAAATTTTAAGATTTATTCCCCTTAGTTACTATGTTATATAGTCTTGATAATGCATTCGAGGAAACAAGCTCTAATACCACTTAAGTTGTCACGCCTCGATCCAGTTTGGTCGGATCCCCGTGAACAACCTGCCACTCCCTTTAGTCCGTAAAGGGTTTCACCCTTTTTAAACCGTGAGGAGTAAGGTGTCCTTCTTCCCTACCTTTCCTGTAATAGCATTATACAAATCTAAATATCTTAAAACAAACATACCTGTCTTACAAGATGGTCTTTAAATTTTCCCTTGGTTGCTTGAAAGTGATAAATGGAGGGAGTGAGTTCTACAACTTAGTAAATAGGTGTTGGGAGTGAGTTTTCATTAACAAAACAATTTTAATTGGAGTGTGTCAAATTCCTTATGCCTTTAAGAATGTTCATTTCTCAAATTTTAATTTTCAAAACCTTTACCCTGCCAAGGGCGACCTCTTCTTTAAAAAAGGTTTTCCCGCAATTTTCAATCTTTTTTCCAAAACCTTTTTACCAAGGTTTACCAATTCTTTTTCCAAGGATATCTCAAATCCTTTACAAGGTGTTCAAACCTTTTTCCTATTTTTATATTGGGTGTATTTCACAAACAACACACGCCCTTCATCAGGAAGGGTACACACATTCGCGAGATGCAGTTATGCCGTCTGCACCCACTTGTGGATCGGAGCATCTTTACCATCCACCTTGACATAAGTCCCTGACTTCTACTCGGAGTCTGAGTGAACATCATAGATGTTCAACCCTCAGACCCACAAATACTTCATGTCCATATGAGGATGAAGACCTCATCCCGACCCCACCTCAGTCTCATGTGCAAGAAGCTGCGTCGAGCTTTCCGACTACTGGCAAGACAAACTACCCTTATCTCCACCATGTCGTCCAGTAACCCTTAGGACGCATCACTACTCCTCTTGGGCGTTTTGATGGTCCTGAACCTCAAGTGCATGCACAAACAATAGTTTTTCCACAAATCTATTTATCTTTGGTGCCACTGGTCCAATGGCCCCAACCCTCAACTTGACCTGCAACTATTTGTCTAGGCCGGTCCGTCGACCTGACCCTAACGCACTACCGCTAGTCCATCGAGTATGCCAGTCGTGTCTGTGTACCATAGTGAAATCACATAATCCATTCATTTAGACTTTCCATGGCTTTAATATATCATATTTGTTTACGAGCTCCTGCTCATGCCAACTGGTCATGGGCTCACTATACGTGATTTTCCAAAATCGGGCATTTAGCCCTACAAGTTCCAAAACCGAGGCCTCTGGCGTATCTGAGATGTTTTAGCTCTCGAGAAGGTATTCCAAAAATTTTAAGCATTGGCACACAGTCATGGGAGAACACTTTCGACAAAAAATCATCTTTTAATTCATCACACCAACCGGGTGTGATGATATCTTCACTTACAACTGACAAGCAGGTTTTCCTCTTCCTTCAAGGAAGTCCATCATACCAACCGTGTATGATTTTCTGTACTTACAATTAGTAAGTAGGTTTCTGCTTAGTTTTGACATCACTCTAACCAGGTGTGATGTTAAAATTCCACATATAAGTGGTTTTTCATTTCCAAGATGCTAATCATCCCAACCGGGTATGATGTGAATAAACCCACTCACCCGTTAAACGTGACATGTTTGTCCTCGGTTAGTTTTCCAAGTTGACGCGAGCTTCTCTTGCTAGCGTTCCAATCACACTTGTCCCTACATGAATTGAGCAACCTTTTCACTTAAGGTTTGGCATAATAGCCTAGACTCACAATTTATCGATAAATTACATTTAGGTCCCCTAAAGTTTATTTTTCTTAACTTTAGGTCCCTAATGCAAACATTTACCCAATTTGACGCCCAAAGTTTCCATAATTCTCTTTGAGTCCACATTTTACTAAAAAATGTACAAGGGGCTCAAGTTTTCCAAATTAACAATTTGGTCCCCAACTTTTCAAAAATTACCATTTTGCTCATATTTTCCAAAAATGGCAATTTGACCCCAAATGTTCCAAAATTTTACAAATTGGTCCTCCAACATCTTTTATATGGTAAATTGGTCCTAAATTTTGGGAAATTGCAAATTGGTCCATCAATTTCACGAAATCCCCAATTTTCCTCAAAATTTTTCCCAATTTCCCCCTTTCAAACTGGCCAAATTTTATTTCATCAAATTGAGTATTCAATTAGGATTAATTAATTCAATTAATGGTATGATCAGTCCCTACACTTCCATATGATTCAATTGAGCTTTGAATCTCGTCATTTGGGTCCAGATTGAGCTCAAACGGAGCTTCACCAAAAAATTGTGCGTAGAGAGAGAAAGCTTCAAAAGCTTACCGTCAGAGGTGCGACAATTCGAGCTCTCTCTCTGGTCAGGTAGCTCTCATCCTGAGGTTCCTCCTAGGATCAAGAATCAATACAATTCATCCCGAATTAAGGGAGAATTCTGTCAGTGAAGTTTTAGAGTTTCTCACTCTAATGCCTTCTAGAAATAACAAAGGGGGGTCAAATTGGCTTACCTTTCAGTGCTGTTACGGTCGTGTTAAGGCTGTGAGCATGTTGGGAGGGCTTGGTTTGGCTGGAGGAGGGCTGAATTTGGCCAAATTCAACTCGGCCAAAATAGGGCAACTTCGGTCCTTCGAAGCTGTTTCACTATTTGATTCCTTCGGCGCTTCTCCAGTGATCCTCGGATCGAACGGAGGTTGCTTTCAAATAGCTAACTTCCCATGGAGTCTAAAGAACCCAACCTCTCCTTTTGAGGTTGAGAAAACCGCCCAAGTTGGAGCTCTGGTTTAAGCTTCACCGAAAAATGGAGCATTTGAGAGAGAATGGAGTTTTCAAGTGTGAGGAGGATGAATGGAGAGGAACTCTTTATATAGGGAGCTCGATAAATCTCTACCCAACCATCTGGCATCTTTATGGTGCTCATTCATGGCTTGAAACACCCTGAACGAAGGCGATTCATCTTCACCAGCGATACTGTTCCGAGCCGGGTTCAATGCTTAAACCAGTCGGTTCATACAAGATTTGACCTAGTTTTTCAAAATTAAAAATTTTTAAATTCATCTAAATTCATTTTATATCTAATAATGTCTTCAATTCCCCAATTTGAATATTTTAAGCCACCTAGAAAAATAAATTTAGCAACCATTTCAATTATGGTTCAAACTGGTTCAATCCGATTCTGGTCCAGTTCACCTGAACTGGTTTAGTTTTCTCTTCCATTTAATCCCAAAGTTCCTTTACATGGTTTTTATGACTCTATGGGTCACTCGGGATATGTAAATTTCTCAATTTGCCCTTTCTCTATCAGTTGTGGTTCGTGAACCGGCTTAGTTTTCTCTCTTGATTTGTCTAGTTCTTTCCCTAGTTTTCTTATCTTTAAGGGACGGGGTTTACATCTCATCCCACAAAGCAGAAATGATGAAGCACTGAGACTGAGGTCAGAGGGAAAATGAGGTTTCGTCCCACAAAGCGGACATGATTAGTGTTTGAGGGTCGAACGAGCAAGGTCCACTCAAAATTAGGGGGTTTGAGGGTCGGACTATTGATGTTCACTCAAACTCAGGGTAGAAGTCAAGGACTTCTATTCAGGTGGACGCTAAAGAACACCGAACCACAAGTGGAATGGTTAGGGACTGTTCTCGTAAACCCCGCCCCTTTAAAGATAAGAAAACTGGGAAAATAATCAGTAGTTTCAGAAGAGCAAACCAAATTGGTTCACGAACCTTAACTGACAAAGAAAGGGTAAATTGGGAAATTGGCAAATCCCAAATAACTCAAAGACTCATAAAAATCATGGAAAGGAACCTTGGAACAATTGGGGAGAGAAAACTAGACCGGTTTAGGGTGAATTGAACATGAACTGGAGTGAACTAAATTGAACCAATTTGAACCATACTTGAACTAGTTTCTAAATTTATTTTTCTTGATGGCTTAAATTCAATTTTGGAAATTAAAGCCACCATTAGATAGAGAATCAATTTAGATTAATTTAAAATTTTTTAATTTTGAGAAAACCAGTTGAATCGGCCCTAAACTGGCCGATTTTTTGCCATTGAACCCAGTCGGTCTAGTTTGATCCAGTAAAGAATAGTGTCATCTTCTTACTTAGGATGACATCACTGTTCATTATTGTAGAAAACTTCCTTCTCTGACGAAGGTGTATCTGCTCCGATCAGGCTATTTTCAGGCGAGGATAATCTTGACTAAAATTGAAAGTGGTCAGGTAGAGGGTTCCCGAGCTCCCTATATAAAGAGCTCCTCTCCATTCATTCGCCACCCACCTCAAATCACCATTCTCTCTAAACTGCTCCATTTTTCGATGAAGCTCGAATCAGAGCTCCGACTTAGGCATTTTTCTCAGCCTTAGAATTCAAAGTCAGGTCCTATAGACTATAGGGGAAGTCAGCTACCTGATAGCAATCTCCTTTCGACCCAAGGACCGTCGAAGAAGTGCATGCGAAATCAAACATTGAAGCAGCTTCGATGAATCGAATGTAAACCCCACTCCTTTATGATATGAAAACTTGGGGAAAGAACTGATAAACCCGGTTGAGAAAACTAAAATGGTTCACGAACCCCAACCATTAGAGAAAGGGTAAACTAGGAAATTTATAAATTTTGAGTGACCTAAAGAGTCACAAAAGTCATGAGAAAGGACTTTAGGATTAATTGGAAGTGAAAACTAAACCGGTTCAGGTGAACCAAATTGAACCGATTTGGACCTGAACCGAATTGAACCGGTTTGAACCACTACTGAACCAGTTTCTAAATTCATTTTTCTAGGTGGCTAAGAAAATTTAATTTGGAGAATTGAAGCCACCATTGGATAGAGAATGAATTTAGAAATTTTTAATTTTGAAAAACTTGATCGAATCGGGCCTGTACTAGCCGGTTTAAGCATCAAACCCGATTCAGACCGGTCCGGTCCAGTTCAGAACAGTGTCGTCTTATTCCTTTAGATGACAGCACTATTCACTCACCGAAAAATCGAACAACGCTAATGAAAAGGAAACATTTCCATTCATTATGTTTTAGGCCATCAATGATTGTCATTAATGTGCCAAACCGCTTTGAATCCGGTTCGGACTAGTCTGGTCCAATTCGTAACAGTGACATCTTCTTCCGTCATATGACAGCACTGTTCACTCGCCGAAAAATTGAGCAACGCTGACAAAGATGAAAAGTCTCCAGCTAGGGAGTTTCATGCAATGAATGACCATCATTAAGGCACCAATCAAATGGACAAGAAGTCTTCAAGGTTCCTATATAAAGAGCCTCTCCTCATTCATCATCCTCACACCTGAAAATTCCGTTCTCTCCCTACTGCTCCATTTTTCGGTGAAGCTCGAACTAGAGTTCTAACTTGGGCATTTTTCTGAGTCAAATAAGGTGAGGTTGGGTACTTTAGATTCGTGGAGAAGTCTCCATTTGCTCTGAGGGTCGCTAGAGAAATGCCAGCGTGATCGAACAGTGAAGTAGCTCCGACGGACTAAAGCTGTCCTGTTTCGGTCAAGTTAAAAATGGTCAATTTGAGCCCTTCTCAGGCCAAACCAAGCTCCCCCAACACTTTCACAGCCCTCATACGACTGAATTAGAGTAGAAAGGTATGCCAATTTGGCTCCACTCTGTAATTTCCAATTAGTGCTAGAGAGAAAACCGACGAAACTTCATTGACCAAATTCTCCCTCAATTCGACATGAATTGATGCGATTCTTGATCCCAGGAGAAAACTCAGGATGAGAGCTATCTGCCCAGATCGAAACCACAGACCCTACACCCCTGACAGTAAGCTTTTGAAGCTTTCTCTCTCTAAGTCCAGTTTTTCGATTAAGCTCCGTTTAAGGTCAATTTGGATCCAAATGACGTGATTCAAAGTTCCATTGACTCATGTGGAAGTGTATGAACTCAATTTTACCTTCAATTTCAAAAATTCACCTCAATTGATTGGTCAATTTGATGAAATCAAATTTGGTTAGTTTGAAAAAGAGAAATTGGGGGAAAATTGGGGATTTCAAAAATTTGATTGACTAAAGTACAATTTCCCAAAATAGAGGGCAAATTGGCCATGGAAAAGATGTTGGAGGACCAATTGGTTGATTTTTGGAATTATTGGGGTCAACTTTACCATTTTTGTAATGTAGGGGCAAAATGGTAATTTTTGAAAACTTGGGGACCAAATTGGAAATTTGAGAAACTCGAACCCATTTTTGTGATTTTGAATAAATTGAGCTCTTAAAGTAAATTTTAGAAGTTTTAGGACTAAATTTGGGGGAAATTTGGCATTAGGGACCTAAAGTTAAAGAAAAAGAAATTTAGGTACCTAAATGCAAATAACTAAAAGTTTGGGCATTTTATTCATTTGTGATGAATGAAGGCTATTAGGCCAAAGGATAATGAATAAGGATGTTCATATCGTGTAGGAACACAAAAAACTGGGAACGCCAGCAAAGACAAGCTCATGTGGAAGCAAAGAGTCGGTTAAGAGGAATTCACTACATTATCGGGTGAGTGGGAATTTTCACATCATACTCGGTTGGGATGATGAGTACCTTAGAATTTGAAAATCTGCCACTATGTGGGATTTTAACATAACACCTGGATAGAGTGATGTGAGAAAACACATGGAAAAACTAATTACCAATTGTAAGTAGATCATACCCGGTTGGTATGATTAACTTCCTAGAAAGAAGTAGAAAACTCATTTATCGGTTATAAGTGGAGATGTCCTCACACCCTGTTGATGTGATGGAAAAATAAAAAATTATTTTGTCAAAAGTTCTCTTGCCCAACTGTATGCAACTACTTAAATATTTTGGAAGACCTTCTTGACGGGAGCTCAAATAGGTTGGAGACCTCGGTTTTGGAACTTGGGGGCTAAAATGCCCAATTTTAAAAATCTCGTACAATGGGCCCAAGGATAGTAGGCACGAGCAGGAGCTCGTAAACAAACATGAGATTAAGCTATGAAAACTTTAATGAAAGATATGTTTGGCCGTGGTACCAAGATAGGACTAACATACTTGATGGACTGGTGGCAGTGCGACAAGACAGGCCGACAGACTAGTCAAGACAAATAGCTGCAGGTCAGGTTAAGGGTCAGAGCCGTTGGACCAGTGGCACCAAAGATTAAATGGATTATGAAAAAAACTATTATTTTGTGCAAGCACTGAGGTCCAGGACCATCAAGATGCCCAAGAGGGGTAGTGATGCATCCTAGGGGCTACTAGACGACATGGTGGAGATAAGGGCAGTTTGTCGTGCCAGCAGTCAGGGAAGCTCGACGTAGCTTCATGGGCATGAGACCGGGGTAGGGTCTGGATGAGGACTCTGTCCTCATACGGACACAGAGTTTTCTTTTCGGGTTTGAGGGTTGGATGTCATGTACATCCACTCATTCTTAGGGTGGAAGTGGAAGGGCTTCTATCTAGGTGGCCAGTAAAGTCGCTCCGACACCACAAGTGGGTGTAGTGGATGGGCTACCCTGCAAATGTGTGATCCCTTCATGATGAAGGGTGTGTGTTGATTGTTATACACACCAACTGTGGTTAATTAGGAAATGATGGTTTTGAAAACCTAGAAATTGAGGAAATGATTTTAAGAAAATAAGGAGTTTGGCACACTCCCATTTAAACTATTTTTCTTAAAATTCAAGTTTTAAACACTAATTCACTGAGTTGTCGAACTCACCCCCTCCCTTATACCCCTTTTTAGGTAACAAAGGGAAAACCTACCTAAATAACTTCAGTTAGCTGTAAGATAGGTATGTAAGTTTAAATTTCATGTAGCTTTAATTAATGTTATTCCAAGAAAAGGTATAGGTTTAAAAGACACCTTACTCCTCACGATTTAAAAAAGGGAAAAACCCATAATAAAATTGGGAAAGTGGCGGGTTGCTCATAGGGATTCGATCAAATCGGGTCGGGACGTGACACCAAAGTTGTCCTATTTTAGACGAGCTGAATTCCACCAAATTCGGCCCTTCTCTTGCCAAACCAAGCCTCCTCGACACCAACATGACTTTCACATAGCCTCAACATAGCTTAAAGGTAAGCCAATTCAGCCCTCTTTCGTCGTTACAGATGGGTGTTAGAGAGAGAAAGTGTCAAATTTCACTAACCAAATTCACCCTCATTTGGATATCAATTGTAGTAATTCTTGGTCCTAGAAGGAGCCTTAGGGCAAGAGCTACCTCTCCAGAACGAAAGCTCGGACTGCCACACTTCCGACGATAAGCTTTCGAAGCTCTCTCTCTATGAACAATTTTCCGACGAAGCTCCATTTGAGCTCGTTTTGGACCCAAATCATGCAATTCAAAGAACAGTTGAATCGTATGTAAGCGTAATAACTGATCCATACCATCAATTGGAGCAATTAACTATGATTGAATGGCCAATTTGAAGAAATCAAATTAGTTCACTTTGAAAAGGAGAAATTGAGGGAAAGTTTTGGGGAAAATTGGGGATTTCAAAAAAAATTAAGGGACCTTCATGTGATTTCTCAAAATTGAAGGCCAATTGGCAATGAGAAAGATGTTGGGGGGGGGTGTAATTTGTCAATTTTCAAAACATTTGGGACCAAAATGCCATTTTTGGAAAGTAGGGGCAAAATTTTAATTTTTGAAAAGTTGGGGACCAAATTGGAAATTTGGAAAAATTGACCCCTTAAGGACCCAAAGTCGAATTTTGAAAAGCCTTCAAACTCAATTTGGGGAAAAGTTAACATTAATGACCTAAAGTTAAGGAAAATGAACTTTAGGAACTTAAGTGCAATAAACTAACAATTTTGATCCTAGTCGCTCATACTTGAGAAAATCATGGTTGTCATGTCAAACCTTGATTGATAAGTATGACCAAATCGTGTAGGGACACGAGAGATCAGAACTCCAACAAGGAGAAGCTAATGTAGAAATAGAAAACCGACTAGGGACGAACATGTCACGGTCATCGAGTGAGTGGGACCTTTGAAATATCATACCTGGTTGGGGTGATGAGTACCATTTTAAAGCTAAAAACCTACTTAACGGTTGTGAGTGGGCTAATTTACACATCATACCGGTTGGGATGATGAGCGCTATCTTAAATAGACAAAACCTACTCACTAGTTGTAAGTAGAGATAATCATACCTGGTTGGTATAACAAGTTTCCTTGAGGAAAAGAGAAACCCGCCTACAAGTTGTAAGCGGAGATATCGTCACATCCGATCGGTGTGATAAAGTTGAAAATAAAATTTTTTCAAAAGTTTTCTCCCCTAACTGTGTGCCAATGCTTAAAACATTTGGGAGACCTTCTTGATGGGAGCTAAAGCAACTCAGATAGGCTAGGTGTCATGCCCCAATCCGGTTTAGTCGGATCCCCATGAACAACCCACCACTCTCCTAGTTTATCAAGGGTTTTTCCCTCTTCTAAATTGTGGGGAGTAAGGCAACCTTCTTACTTGTACCTTTCCTGTAATAACATTAATTAAAATTGAATATAAATTTTACATACCTGCCTTTAGGTTCGGCTACCGATATATTTTTAAGGTTGGTTTTACTTTGGTTTCCTGAAAAGGGTAAAGGGAGGGGGTGAGTTCGACAACTCAATTAATGGGTGTTGGGTGAAAGTTTTCACAAAAATAAAAAAATTTTAATCGGAGTGTTCCAAACTCCTTATTTCATTAAAAATACTTTTCTTCAAGTTCTAGTTATCAGAACCTTTTTCCAAGGTTTCCTAATCTATTTTCAAGGATTTTCAAATCCTTTTCACGGTTTTTATAACCTCTTTACCATTTCCATATTTGGTGTGTTTCACAAACAACACACACCCTTCATCATGAAAGGATCACACACATTTGAGAGATATAGAAACGCCAACTACACCCACTTGTGGATCAGAGTGTCTTTACCATCCACCCTGATAGAAGTCTTTGACTTCTACCCGAAGTTTGAGTGAACGTCTCTAACGTCCTACCCTTAGACTAAAAATACTCCATGTCCATATGAGGATAGAGACCTCATCACGACCCCACACTAGTTTCATGCGCATGAAGCTACGTCGAGCTTCCCTAATTGCTAGCATGACAAACTGCCATTATCTCCACCATGTCGTCTAGTAGCCCCTAGGACGCATCACTACCCCTCTTGGGTGTCTTGAAGGTCTCGTACCTCAGTGCATGCACAAAACAACAGTTTCCACATAAGCCATTAAATCTATGGTGCCACTAGTCCAACGGCTCCGACCCTCAACTCAATCTGAAGCTGTTTGTCTCGACTGGTCAGTCGAATTGTCTTGTCGCACTACCACCAGTCCATCAAGTATGTTGGTCCTATCTTGGTACCATGGCCAAACACATCATTCATTTAAAATTTTGATGGCTTAAACTCATGTTTGTTTATGAGCTTCTGCTCATGCCTACTGGCCTTGGGCCCACTGTATGATATTTTCAAATTCAGGCATATTAGCCCCCAAGTTCAAAGACCGAGTCCTCCGGCCTATCTGAGCTATTCGAGCTCTCGTCAAGAAGGTCTCCCAAAAAGTTTAGGTGGTGGCACACAAACAGGGGAGAGAACTTCTGACAAAAATAATCTTTTAATCGTCCATCACACCAACCGGGTGTGAGGACATCTCCGCTTATAATCGATGAACGACTTTTCTACTTCCTTTTAGGAAGTTCATCATACCAACCGGGTATGATCTACCTACAATCGATAATTAATTTTTCTGCGTAATTTCCACATCACCCCATTCATGTGTGATGTTTAAAATTCCACTTAGTAGTGGGTTTTCATTTCTGAGGTGCTTATCATCCCAACCGGAAATGATATAAAATCCCACTCACCCAATAACGTAGTGATTTTCTCTTAACTAGTTATTTGCTTCACGTGAGCTTGTCCTTACTGGCATTCCTGTTACTTCATGTTCCTACATGATATGAACATTCTTGTTCATTATCCCTTCGCCTAATAGCCTTCATTCATCATGAATGGATGAAATACTCAAACTTTTTAATTAATTGCAATTAGGTCCCTAAAGTTCTTTTTCCTTAACTTTAGGTCCCTAATGCTTATTTTCCTCCAAATTGAGTCTCGAAACTTCTAAAATTCACCGTGGGACACAATTTATTCAAAATCACAAAAAGTGGTTCAAGTTTCCCAAATTTCCAATTTGGTCCCCAACATTTCCAAAATTACCATTTTACCCCTACTTTATAAAAATGGTAAATTTCACCCCAAAAATTGACCAATTGGTCTTCCAACATCTTTTTTGTGCACAATTGTCCCTCAATTTTGGCAAATTGCACTTTAGTCCATAAAATTTTCTAAATCCCCAAAATTTCCCCCCAATTTCAACCTTCTAACTCAGCCAAAGTTGATTTCATCAAATTGTCCAATCAAATGAGTTTAATTGTTGAAATTGAAGTTAGATTGGAGTTCCTACACCTCCATACAATTCAATTGCACTTTGAGTCACATGATTTGATGCCGGAACGAGCTCAAATGGAGCTTTGCCGGAAAACTGAACGTAGAGAGAGAAAGCTTCGAAAGCTTACCATCGGGGGTGCAACGGTCCAAGCTTTCAATCTGGGTAAATAGCTCTTGTGCTGAGATGCTTCCTAGGATCAAGAATCACCTCAATTCATGTCGAATTGAGGGAGAATTAGGTCAGTAAGGATTTGTCAGTTCTCTCTCTAGCATCGATCGAAATTTACAGAGGGGAGCCAAATTGGCTTACCTTTCCGCTCTAATTTAGCTGTAAGATGGCTGTGGAGGTGTTGGAAGGGCTTTGTTTGGCCTGACGAGGTATCGAATTGACTATTTTCAGCTCAGCCAAAATAGAGCAGCTTTGGTCAGCTGGAGCTGCTTCACCATTCTATCACGCTGGAATTTCTCCGACGATACTCGGAGCAAATGGAGATTACAGGTGTGTAGCTTACTTCTCTCCAAATCCAAAGAACCCGACCACGACTTCTTTAGATCAGAAAAATGCCCAAGTCAGAGCTCTAGTTCGAGTTTCACCGAAAAATAGAGCAGTAGGGAGAGAGTGGAGTTTTCATGTGTGAGAATGATGAATGAAGAGGGGCTCTTTATATAGGAATCTTGAGGACTTCTTGGCCATCCGATTGACGCCTTAATGGTGATCATTCATTTCATGAAACTCCCTAGTTAGAGACTTTTCATCTACGTCATTGTTGCTCGATTTTCCTACGAGTGAACAATGCTGTTATCTGAAGGAAGAAGACGTCACTATTACGAATCGGACCGGACTAGTCCGAACTGGGTTCAAAGCTTAAACCAGCTAGTTTAGGCCCGGTTCGACCAAGTTTTTCAAAATTAAAAATTTTTAAATTCATCTAAATTCATTCTCTATCAAATGGTGGCCTCAATTCTCCAATTTGATTTTTCTAAGCCACCTATAAAAATGAATTTAGCATCTCATTCAATAGTGGTTCAAACCGGTTCAATCTGGTTCGGATCCGGTTCACCTCAACCGGTTTGATTTTCTTTCCCAATTTGTCCTAAAGTCACTTTCCAAGGTTTTTATGACTCTTTGGGTCACTCGAGAGTTGTAAATTCCCCAATTTTCCCATTATCTAGTGGTTGGGGTTTGTGAAACTGTTCGGTTTTCTCACTCGGTTTAACCGGTTCTTTCCTAATTTTCCTTAGCTCCAAAGGGCAGGGTTTACAACTCTCTCCTCCTTTTAGGATTTTTGTCTCCAAAACTTTATTCAACATCTTTCTGACTAGAAAGAACTTATCTTGGTATCAACTTGTCATTTATTACATACAACCTTCTCAGTTATTTTAATTTAGCCCTGGTATAACACATACTCATAAATTTCTTTTCCTTTACATTGTTTACTCCCTCCATGGAGTTTATCATAACTAGTATGTCTTGCCCATGAGTCCAAAGGTATATTCCTAGGTTCACATCTTCCTTTGCTTAGGGCAATATTCTTCCCCTTGAGGTTCTTACTCAAGATTTCAGGGTTGGGAGTTCCAATATGCCCAATCGTCCCTGTGTCTGGTTATTCTCTTTATGATTGAAACCCTTATCTTGGTGTTCTTCTGAGCATTACGTACTTGTTTTCACAAGTTTTGGTGTTATTACCCCTCCTTCCTATTTTGACCCTTCCTCGATCCATTATTTATTTCAACTTTGATCCAAATTAGGTTTGACATCATCATGCTTACCAACTGACTCTTCCCTACTTGAGTCACACTTTTCCTTGGGACTATTGGGCTTATATGTCCCTTACAGCATGACATACTCTAGAACCTGTCTTTGACCATTTTAAATTTTTGAACACTTCTATAATGGTTGTTCTCAACCTTCCAACCTTTCAAGGGACGTATAGCTTCATCTCTCTCTCTGTCTGATAGTATTTCTTGACTACCTTTATTGTTATCCTCTCATCCATCATGCCTTTGGTGTCATGTCTTACATAACCGTGTCGATCTCCTTACCGCTCTTGTTTGTTTGTGACCATTTCACAATTCCCTTATTTGGGGAGTTCTCCTTTAACGGTTTTCTTTCTCTACTATGTCCTTCAAGTCAAGACTCCTTCTTGAAAGTTCCCTTCCTACACATTCTTACACCATTTAGAGCTTTTGTGAACCTTTAATCATTCATCGACCTTAATTTCCCAGTTCACCCTTTACTTTCTTATCTGATGTATCTCCGATTGTTGGGTCTTATTTTGTATACTCCTCACCATGCCCATCATATTGTCCTTCTTAGAGTGTAGTCCCTATTACTCTTTGATTCTTCTTAGGACATCCTTGATCATCCCATTGTTACTAGCTTCTCTCTTCTGCTAGGTTCATCTCAAATCCTTATTTGGCTTCTTTGCTCTTCCTAAACGAGTCATAATTGGTCGTCCCAGCATACCCTCATCCACTTATGCTTCTTTATTAGGTTGCTTAGCTTGGAAATTTCCCTTGTTAAGGTCTCCCTTCCCACCTTTATCCTTTTACCCAGGGACACCTATCCCGGTTCAACCTCCCTAATGCTCCTTGGAGGCTTTTTCTTTATTTCCTTATTATGGGTAGTCCACTTGTCACATTGTCCTTTAATGTCATCTTCCTACTTACCCGCTCCTTGGTTTAGCTTACTCCTTGGGTCTTCCTAGTATGCTTCCTTAAGGTTTCCTTCTTTAGGATAATCCTTTCCCTTCTTTCCCGAAATTCCTTTTTATTCATCCTTGAGGTATCTAACCTTAACTTTCTTGATATCCTCAAATGCCATCCTTCCTACTTCACCTTTCTTTGGAGCTTTAGTGGGTACGTCCGTAGGATTTTCTTTTATTCGTATTTCATCACAAGTTTTATAAGAAATGGAACTTTTATTATAATGATAATGAATTATAGGGTTTTTGGTTATGTTGGTCTAGGGGAGCTATGGTAAGTACTAACTATAGTACAAGGTTCATCCCGTGCTTCCTTCAAGTTGAGGTTGTATACTTGGGTTGGTACCCTTGACGTAGTGGCTATGTCTTGTCCTCCGTCTAGTGCCATTGGATTTCCTTGAGGTGGTGGATGGTCACTTCGTTGGGTATTATCTCAAAGGGCTAGACAATTCTTTGCAAAATGTCTGAGCTGTCCGTATTCGAAGTAGGCTTGACACGACCCTTCATGACTTTTCTGGCACCTAGGGAAAGAGGGGTTTCTCCTTTGTGGGGTTGCACTTGTCTCCCTTTAAGCATGGTAACTGCCATTTCTCTTAAAAGACCCATTCTTGTCCCCCATTTTTGTCTACCAGGCTCCTTTTGACTTCTTTGCTTGCTCTGTCCTTCCTCTTCATTTCGGTTGGCTTGCTCTATTCGACGACGTCTTGTCTATACCAGATGTTAACACTCATGGGCCATTCTGATGATGGCAGCCAAATCCGTGGGGTGTCCTAGTACTCCCATATGGTCTCTTGTGGATATTGAGACCGTTCACGAACTCTTGGAAATTTATGTCAGTCCAACTAAGTCTAGAGCAAAACTCATTAGCTCATTAAACTTAGTCTTATATTCCGATATAGAGTTAAGCCCTTGTCGAAGTCAGAGTAAATCCTGCTTCTTCTTTAGGTGAGGGGCCAGGTACTCCTCCGCGTATCTCTCCTCAAACTACTCCCATGAGGGTGTGGAAGTATGCAGGCTCTGGACATTATCCCACCATCTTTTGGCACTACCCTCCAAGAAATATTCTGTTAGGATCACCATACCCTCTGGTGATATTCTGACTATCCCCACCAACTTCTTGATGTTAGTTAGCTAGTCCATGGTGGCTCCCGCATCTTTCTCTCCAAGAAAAGGCTTACACCCCATTTGACAGAGAGTCTTGAGATACTTGGGAATATCAACTAGAGGAGGATGATTAATAAGAGGAGAATGAGTTTGTGCTTCCTCTAGTTCAGCCCGGGAGTTGGTGCCTGCCTCAGAGATGAGGTTAGGTTGCTCAAATACTTGAGTGAACTCCTCATACAACCTCTAGTGTTCTGAGCTTGGTCTAGATGGAACTGTTTGGGTTTCTTAGAGAGTTTCTACTGGAAGGGGTGGTTGGGCAGTGTCGGAGACTATAGCTCTGGTTCTCTTGATTCCTTTCTTGGGAGCCATCTAAAAATTTTGAAAGTAACCCTATTAATTAATATGTTCTCTAGTCTTAATAATGTATTGGAGGAAACAGGCTCTAATACCACTCAAGTTGTCACGCCCCGACCCGGTTTGGTTGCATCCTCATGAACAACCCACCACTCTCCTGGTTTATTAAGGGTTTTCTCCTCTTCTAAACCATGGGGAGTAAGGTGTCCTTCTTGCCTGTACCTTACCTAGAATAACATTAATCAAAACTGAATATAAATTTTACATACCTACCTTAAGGTTTGGCTACTGATAGATCTTGAAGGTCGGTTTTCCTTTGGTTTCCTGAAAAAGGTAGAGGGAGGGGGTAAGTTCGACAACTTAGTGAATGGGTGTTGGGTGAAAGTTTTCACAAAAATCTTTTTTTTAATTGGAGTGTATCAGACTCCTTATTTCATTAAAAACACTTTTCTTCAAATTCCAGTTGATAAAAAAACCTTTTTCCAAGGTTTTCCAATCCATTTCCAAGGATTTTCAAATCCTTTCCATGGTTTTCATAACCTCTTTCCCATTTCCATATTCAGTGTGTTTCACAAACAAACATGCCTTTCATCATGAAGTGATCACACACATTCGTGAGATGTAGTTACGCTGACCCACTTGTGGATCGGAGCATCTTTATCATCCACCCTAATAGAAGGCTTTGACTTCTACCCGAAGTTTGAGTGAACGTCTCTAACGTCCTACCCTTAGACCAAAAAATACTTCATGTCCATATAAGGATAGATACCTCATCCCGACCCGATCTCATGCACATGAAGCAACATTGAGCTTCCCTAATTGCTGGCACGACAACCTGCCCTTATCTCCACCATGTCATTCAGTAGCCCCTAAGAAGCATCACAACCCCTCTTGAGCATCTTGAAGGTTCCATACCTCAGTGAATGCACAAAACAACAATTTTCCTCATAAGTCATTTAATCTGTGGTGCCACTGGTTTAATGGCCCCGACCCTCAACTCGACCTGCAATTGTTTGTCTCGACTGGTTCTTCGACCTTTCTTGTCGCACTGCTACCAGTCTATCAAGTATGTCGGTCTTGTCTTGGTACCATGGCCAAAGATATCATTCATTTAAAGTTTTCATGGCTTAAACTTATGTTTGTTTATGAGCTCCTGCTTGTGCCAACTGGCCTTGGGTCCACTGTATGAGATTTTCAAAATCGTGCATATTATCCCCCAAGTTCCAAAACCGAGGCCTCCAGCCTATTTGAGCTATTCGAGCTCCCATCAAGAAGGTCTTCCAAAAAGTCTAAGTAGTGGCACACAGTCAGGGGAGAGCACTTCTGACAAAAATAAACTTTTAGCCGTCCATCACACCAACCGGGTATCAGGACATCTCCGCTTATAACCAATAAGCGGGTTTTCTACTTACTTCCATGAAGTTTATCATACCAACCGGGTATGATCTAATTACAACTAGTAAGTAGTTTTTCCACGTAATTTCCACATCACTCCATTCATGTGTGATGTTTAAAATTCCACTTAGTAGTGGATTTTCATTTCCGATGTGCTTATCATCCCAACCGAGTATGATATAAAATCTCACTGACCTGATAACACAGTGATTTCCTTTTAACCGGTTCTTTGCCTTCACATGATCTTGTCCTTGCTGGCGTTCCTAGTACTTCATGTTCCTACACGATATGAACATCCTTGTTCATTATCCCTTGGCCTAATAGCCTCCATTCATCATGAATGGATGAAATACTCAAACTTTTTAATTAATTGCAATTAGGTCCCTAAAGTTCTTTTTCTTTAACTTTAGGTACCTAATGCCAATTTTCCTCCAAATTGAGTCTTGAAACTTCAAAAATTCACCTTGAGACCTCAATTTATTAAAACTTACAAAAAAGGATTCAAGTTTCCCAAATTTCCAATTTGGTCCCCAACTTTTCCAAAATTACCATTTTGCCCCTACTTTACAAAAATGGAAAATTTCACCCAAAAAATTCCAAAAATTGACCAATTGGTCTTCCAACATCTTTTTCATGCCCAATTGGCCCTCAATTTTGGAAAATTGCCCTTTAGTCTCTCAAATTTTTGAAATCCCCGAATTTTCCCCAATTTCAACCTTCCAACTCAATCAAATTTGATTTCATCAAATTGACTAATCAAATGAGTTTACTTGTTGAAATTGAAGTTAGATTGGAGTTCCTACACCTCAATATGATTCAATTGCACTTTGAATCGCATGATTTGACATTAAAACGAGCTCAAACAGAGCTTCACCAGAAAACTAAACGTTGAGAGAGAAAGCTTCGAAAGCTTATCGTCAGGGATACAACGGTTCGAGCTTTCAATCTGTGCAGATAGCTCTTGTCCTGAGATGCTTCCTAGGATCAAGAATCACCTCAATTCATGTCAAATTGAGGGAGAATTTGGTCAGTAAATATATGTTGGTTCTCTCTCAAGCACCGATTAGAATTTATAGAATGGAGCCAAATTTGCTTACCTTTCTGCTCTAATTCATCTATAGGAGGGCTGTGGAGGTATTGGGACGGCTTGGTTTGGCCTGAGGAGGGCACGAATTGGCCATTTTCAACTCGGCCAAAATAGGGCAGCTTCGGTCTGCCGAAGCTGCTACACTGTTCTATCACATCGGTATTTCTCTGGTGATCCTCAGAGCAAATGGAGACTACATGCGTGTAGCTCACTTCTCCCCAAATCCAAAGAACATGACCATGCTTTCTATGGCTCAGAAAAATGACCGAGTCAGAGCTTTAATTCGACCTTCACCAAAAAATGGAGCTGTAGGGAGAGAGTGGAGTTTTCAAGTGTTAGGAAGATGAATGATGAGGGGCTCTTTATATATGAAGCTCCAGGACTTCTTGGACGTCCAATTGGAGCCTTAATGGTGGTCATTCATAGCCGGAAACTCCCTGGTTAGAGACTTTTCATCTTTGTCGGTGCTGCTCAATTTTTCGGTGAGTGAACAGTATTGTCATCTGAAGTAAGAAGACGACACCGTTCCAAACTGGGTTCAAAGCTTAAACCGGCCGGTTCAGGCCCGATTCGACCGAGTTTTTTAAAATTAAAATTTTCTAAAATCATTCTCTATCCAATGGTGGCCTTAATTCTCCAAATTGAATTTTCTAAACTATCAAGAAAAATGAATTTAGCATCTGGTTCAATGGTGGTTCAAACCGGCTCAATGTGGTTCGGATCTAGTTCACCTGAATCGATCTGGTTTTCTTTCCCAAATTGTCCTAAAATCCCTTTCCAAGGTTTTTCTGACTCTATGGGTCACTTGGGAGTTGTAAATTGCCCAATTTTCCCATTCTCTAGTGGTCGGGGTTTGAGAACAGGTTCAGTTTTCTCACTCGGTTTGACAATTTTTTTTCCTAGTTTTCCTTAACTCCAAAGGGTGGGGTTTACACCAGGGGCCTCGATTTTTGAACTCAAGGGGCTAAATGTCTGGTTTTGGAAAAATGCGTGTAGTGCACCCAAGGCCAGTGGGCACGAGTAGGAGCTCGTAAACAAAATTTGATTATGAATAGACAAGAAAATTTCTAATGAAATTGATTGTGTGATTTTGCCACGGTACCAAGTCAATACCGACAGTACTTTTCACGCCCCGATCCTATTTGGTCGGTTCCTCATGATCAACTTGCTGCTCTCTTGGTTCAAGAGGAGTTTTCTCCTTCTTTAACTCAAGTAGAGCCTAACGTATTTTTAACCTTGTTCCCAAGAAAGACATATATCAAATAAGATGCAAGCTTAAGAGAGATCAAGCATACCTAACTTAGGGTAAGGTTTGGTGTTATCCCAAGTCATTTTCTTGATTTCCTGAAAAGGGATAAAAGGAGGGGTGAGTTTCTATAACTCGGTGAATGGGTATTAAAAAAATTTTAAGTTCGATGAAAAATAGTTTTCCAAAAATGGAGTGTGCCACACTCCTTAATTTCTTTAAATTTTCCCATCATAAATTTCGGTTTTCAAAAAAAATCATTTCTTATTACCACGATGTTTCATCACCTAAACACATCCTTCATCATGAAGATAAAACACACAAATCATAGGCTAGCCCGTCCATTGAACCCACTTGTAGCGTCAGAGCGACTTTACCAGCCACCTAGATAGAAGTATGTCCACTTCTACCCTTAGAATGAGTGGATGTTCGTGACATCCGACCCTCAATCTCGTAACAAATCTCTGTGTCCATATGAGGAAAGAGAGCTCATCCTATCCCCACCCCAGTCTCATGCACTTGAAGCTACTCCGAGCTTCGTAAGACTTCTAGTACGACAAACTGCCCTTATAACCACCAGGTTGTCCAAAGCCCTAGGACCGCATCACTACCCCTTTTGGGCATCTTCAAGGTCCCGTAACACAGTGCATGTACAATCAACAGTTTTTCACATAATTCCATATAATTTGTGGTGCCACTGGCCGACAATCTCGACTCTCAACTTGACCTACAACTATTTGTCTTGACCAATCCGAAGACTTGTCATGTCGCACTGCTGCTAGTTGACTGAGTATGTCAGTCCTATCTTGGTACTATGGACAAATAATTCATTTACTAAAGTTTTCATGGTATATAAATCATGTTTGTTTATAAGCTCCTGCTCGTGCCAACCGGCCTAGGGCCCATTGTTCGAAATTTTCAAAATTGGGCATATTAGCCCCCAAGTTCCAAAACCGAGGCCTCCGACCTAATAGAGCATTTCGAGCTCTCATCAAGAAAATCTCCCAAAATGTTTAAGTAGTGGCACATTGATAGGGGAGAGCACTTCCGACAAAATACTTTTCAACTATCCATCATATCAACCAAGTATGAGGACATCTACGCTCATAACTGATGAACGGGTTTTCCACTTCCTTTGAGTAAGTTTCATCATACCAATCAGGTATGATCTACTTACACCATGTAAGTAGTTTTTCCATGTGATTTTCACATCACTCCTCTTAGGTGTGATGTTTAAAATACCACTTAGCATTAGGTTTTCATTTTCGAAGTGCTTATCATCCCAACCGGGTATGATATAAAAATCCCACTCACCCGATCGTGCAATGTATTTCCTCTAAGTCAGTTTTCGTCCCTTGCGAGCTTAATCTCAGTTGGTGTTCTCAATATCTTGTGTTACTATACGAAATAAACATTTTAATCATTATCATTTAGCTCGATAACCTTCATTCATTATGAATGACTAAAATATCCAACTTTTCAAATATTTACAATTTGGTCCATAAAGTTAATTTTCTTTTACTTTAGGCCCCAATTGTCGATTTTTCCCCAAATTGAGTCCCGAAACTTTTAAAATTCCCCTTGGGACCTCAATTTATTCAATTTCATAAAAAAGGCCCAAATTTTCCAAAATTACCATTTTGCCCTTCCTTTACAAAAATGGTAAGTTTTACCCCAAAATTCTAAAATTTGCTCAATTGGTCCCCCAACACTCTTATCATGCCCAATCGACCCTCAATTTTATAAAATTGCATTTTGGTCCCTCAAAATTTCTAAATCCCTAATTTTCCCCCCAATTTCAACTTCCTATAACAACTGAATTTGATTTTATCAAATTGACCCACCAAACACTTTTAATTGTTGAAATTGAAGTTAAATGTTTCTACATCTTCATATGATTCAATTACACTTTGAATCACAAGTTTTGACACCGGAACGAGCTCAAACGAAGGTTCGCCAGAAAATAGAATGTAGAGAGAGAAAGCTTCAATTGCTCACCGTCGGGGGTGTGACGGTCCGAGCTTCCAATCTGGGCAAATAGCTCTCCCCTAAGGTTTCTCCTAGGATCAAGAATTGCATCAATTGATGCTGAATTGGGTGAGAATTCTATCATCAAAATTCTGTCGGTTCTCTCTTAGCACCGATCGGAAATTACAGAGGGAAGCCAAATTGGCTTACCTTTCAGTTCTAATTCAATCGTAGGAGGGCTGAGGAGGTGTTAGGAGAGCTTGGTTTGGCTTGAAGAGGGCTCAAATTGGAGATTTTAGCTCGGCCAAAATAGGGCAGCTTCGGTCCACCAGAGCTACTTTATTGTTCGATCACGCCGGCGCTTCTTCATTGACCCTCGAAGCGAATGGATACTACCACCATGTAGTTGACTCCCCGATTCTAAGGAACCCGACCACGCCTTCATTGGGTTAGAAAAGAACCTATATCGGAGATCTAGTTCGAGCATCACTGGAAAACTAAGCAATTGAGAGAGAGTGAGGTTTTTAGTTGTGGAGAGGATGAATGGAGATAGGCTCTTTATATAGGGAGCTCGGGGACTCATCGGTCATCCGTTTGGCACCATTATGATAGTCATTGATGACCTGAAACATACAAAATGGAAATGTTTCCTCTTCATCGGCGTTATTTCAATTTTTCAGCGAGGGAACAGTGATGTCATCTGAAGGAAGAAGACGACACTGTTCCAAACCAGACCGGACCGGTCCGAACCGAGTTCAAAGCTTAAACCAGCCGGTTCACCCCCGATTTGACCAAAATTTTAAAATTTTAAAATTTCTAAATTCATTTTCTATCTAATGGTGGCCTCAAATCTGAAATTTGAACTTTTTAAGCATTTAGAAAAATTAATTTAGCATTCAGTTCAATAGCAGTTTGAACCGGTCCAAACCAATTCAATTCGATTTGGATCCGGTTCACCTGAACCGATTTGGTTTTCATCTCCAATATATCCACAAGTCCTTTTTCATGACTTATGTAACTCTTTAGGTCACTTGGGATCCACAATTTCCCCGGTTTTCCCTCTCTTTATCGGTTCTGGTTCATAAATTGACTTGGTTCATAAACTGGTTCAATCCGATTCGGATTCGGTTCACCCGAACCGGTCTTGTTTTTTTTTCTCCCAATTAGTTCTAGAGTTCTTTTCCAAGATTATGAATCTTTTTGGGTCACATGAGAGTTGTAATTACTCCAATTTGCCCGTTACTCAATAATCGGGTTTGTAAACCAGTTCGGTTTTCTCACTCATTTTGACTGGTTCTTTCCTGGTTTTCCTTAACTCCACAAAGCGGGATTTACAATACTCGATGGACTAGTGGCAGTGCATCAGGGCTAGGTCGATGGACCGGCCTAGACAAATAGCTACATGTTGGGTCGAGAGTCGGAGCCGTTGGACCATTGGACTGTTCGCACCAAAGATAATGGCTATATGTGAAAAACTTTTATTTGTGCATGCACTTATGGTATGGGACCATCATGATGCCTTAGGGGGTAGTGATGGGTCCGAAGGGCTGTTGGATGACATGGGGGTGATAAGGGCAGTTTGTCGTGCAAGTCAGTCATTAAGCATTGGGAGCTTCTTGCGCATGAGACTAGGGTGGGGATAGGATGAGGTCTCCGTCCTCATACGGATATGAAGTGGCATTCGGGTCTGAGGTTGGGATGTCTGGGATGTTCCACTCAGACTCAGGGTAGAAGTGGACAGGCTTCTATTTTGGTGGACAGTAAAGACGCTCTGATTCACAAGTGGGTGCAGTGGACGAGTGCCACCTGCGAATGTGTGTACCCTTCCTGATGAAGGGCATGTGATTGTTTGCTAAATGCCTCCTAAGGCAAGGGGGTGGGCTAATAGAGCTAAACGTACCTAATATAGAAAAAGAGAAAAAGGTTTTGAAAGCCAAAATTTAGGAAAATCTTTTATAAAGAAAATGATAACCTTGGATGGTTTGGATAAAGCTATTTTGAAAACACACTCCCAACACCCACTCACTAAGTTGTAGAACTCACCCTTTCCCTTTTTACCCCTTTTTAGGAGTAAGGGAATATAATGAAAGAGAACGAGAAGATGTACCCTTTGTTAGGTTGGCTTAATTCCATTTTAAGCTTATATTAGATTGATTTATGTTATTCCAGGGAATAAGGTATGAATTTATGTCTGCCTCCTCTTGATTAAAAAGAAGGGGAAATCTCTCTTAAATAAAGGGAGCGGCGGGTTGATCACGGGGATCCGACCAAACCAGGTCGGGGTGTGACAGTTCTACAAATGTGTGATCCTTTTCTATGATAGAAAGGGCATGTTATTGTTTGCTGAAGCACCTCCTGAGAAAGGGGAAGTGTTAAAAAATAGATGTACTCATAATACAATAAACTAAAAGTATAAAACGTTTGATAAATGAATTGTTTTGAAAACTAACTTCCCAACCCCGCTCACTAAGTTGTAGAAACTCACCCCCTTCTGTTAAACCTTTTTCAGGAGAAACACCCCGCCAAGAAGAGTAGAAGCTAGAGGAAAACCCAAAGGTACCACAACTAGGTAAACTATTATTTAGATGTTTTGTAAACTTTGTTATAGAAAACAAGTGTACTTCGATGCCTTTACCTTCCTCGGTCTATTTGGTAGGAATACTAAATTAGTACGAGGAAGGGTGGCGAGTTGATCGCAGGACTCTGACTGATCCGGGTTGGGGCGTGACAATTTAGGTAATTTGAAGGTGACTTATATGAGTCAAAATTGCTTCACTTTTTAGTTTGACAATATGACTACTACTGTTAGGGTGGGAGACAATCTTTGGTCGATTGAGGGACACAATTTTTTTCTTTATGAATGGGATGGAGAGCTTAGTGTGAACTAGTTGGATTTATCAGTCAGGCTTATATGAATGTATATTCACGGTTTAGCAAGTAACCATATTGTGGATAATAATGGTTAGAAGATTGGGCAGAATGTAGGTGAAGTGCTGCAAGTGGAGGATCCAATTGAGGTGGGTGTTAGTAAATTGTACATACGAATTAGAATAAAACTCGGGATTGAAGAACCCATACTTGTATATTTGGACTAAAAACTCGAAAGGGGATGATTTTTTGCTACAATTCAATTATAAGCGGATTTCGAGTTTTTATTTATAGTGTGACTGCCTATCACATACACTTAAGAGGTGTCTAGAGAAAGTATCTAATAAAATAGAATATGATCCTTAGCTTAGAGCATTGGCAACCAGAGTATTCAATATATCAACAATGGGGGCAATCCAAAGTTGTAAGAAAATTAAATTAGGGAAAGAAAATATGTTGACAGATTGGCCATAAGCATAAGAAATAGAAGCATCACTTTTTTTCACTAAATTAATGATAGGCATGCCTATTTATAGGCTCATCATAACATAAATATAGAAACAAGTGATTGGTGGTAAATACCTACCATTCCTATCTTGTTACAAATATTAATCCACAAGTCCTAACCCTTTGGTTAAACAATCAGCTAATTGTTCGTCGGTCTTTATATAGTTTAGCTCCACAATCTTGGTCTCAAATTTTTCTTTGATAAAGAATCGATCAATTTCAATATGTTTGATCTTATCATGTTGAATTGGATTGTTAGCAATGTTGATCGTTGATTAATTCTCACACCATAACTTAATGGATTCCTTTATGAATAAACATAACTCCATTAATATGTTTTTTTATCCATATTATCTCATATATATCTTGCCACGCCCCGACCCGGTTTGGTCGGATCCCCGTGATCAACCCGCCACTCTCCCGATTTATTAAAGGGTTTCCCCTTATTGTAAACCCTAAAGAGTAAGGCGTCCTTTAACCTGCACCTTTTTCCTAGAATAGCATAATCAAAACTGCATGAAATTTAAAACTTTACATACCTGTCTTACAGGCATCTTATTGACGGTCTTTAAGTGGAGGCTTTCCGAGATTTCCTGAAAGGGATATAAGGGAGGCGGTGAGTACGACTACTCGGTGAATGGGTTTTTAAAAGCTTTTAACTTTTAAGAAAAACGTTTATATGGAGTGTGCCAGACTCCTTTGTTTTCAAAAATTCCTTCATTTAAAAATTTAGGTTTTTCCATTATTTCTTAGTTACCACGGTGTGTCATCACCCAACACACATCCTTCATCATGAAGGTTACACACATTCGCAAGTCAGTATCACTACTGAACCCGCTAGTGGCTTCGGAGCGACTTTTCCTGCCACCCGAATAGAAGTACGACCACTTCTACCCTAGGAATGAGTGGATGTACGTGACATCTTACCCACAATCCTGAAATCACTTCTTCGTGTCCGTATGAGGATAGAGACCTCATCCTATCCCCACCCCGGTCTCATGCTCTTGGTGCTACTCCAGATTTCGCACAGACAGCTGGAACGACGAACTGCCCTTATAGCCACCATGTCATCCAGTGCCCTTAGGACGCATCACTACCCCTCATGGGCATCTTGATGATCCTGTACTCACAGTGCATGCACAAACAATGTTTTCTTATATTTCCATGTAATCTGTGGTGCCACTAGTCCAACGGCCTCGACTCTCAACTCAACCCGCAGCTGTTTGTCTTGACTAGTCCGTCGACCTGTCATGTCGCACTACCGCTAGTTGACTGAGCATATCGATCCTATCTTGGTACCATGGCCAAACAATTCACTTATTAAGTTTTATGGCACATATATCATGTTCGTTTACGAGCTCCTGCTCGTTCCAACTGGCCTTGGGCCCAATGTACGAGATTTTCAAAATCGGGCATTTAGCCCCCAAGTTCCAAAACCGAGGCCCCTAGCCTATCAGAGCTATTCGAGCTCCCATCGAGAAGGTCTCCCAAATAGTTTAAGCATTAGCACACAATTAGGGGAGAACACTTCCGACAAAATAGGTTTTTACTATCCATCATACCGACCGGTATAAGGACATCTCCGTTCATAACCGATGAACGGGTTTTCAACTTCCTTCGAGGAAGTCTCATCATACCAATCGGGTATGATCTACTTACAACCGGTAAGTAGTTTTTTTTTCACATAATTTTCACATCACTTTGTCTAAGTGGTGATGATTAAAATACCACTAAACAGTGGGTTTTTATACTGAGGTACTTATCATCCCCTACCGGGTATGATATAAAATTTCCACTCACAACCGGTAAGTGATTTTTATCTTTAAGTTGTGCTCATCATCCCAACCGGGTATGATGTTAGTAAACCCACTCACAACCGGTAAGTGGTTTTTAACTTTAAACTGTGCTCATCATCCCAACTGGGTATAATGTGAATAACCCACTCACCCGTTAATGCCGTGAATTCCACTAGACTGGTTCTTTGTATTCACGTGAGCTTGTCCTTGCTGGCGTTCCCAGCATTTAACGTTCCTACACGATATGAACAACCTTGTTCATTATTACTCGGCATAACAGCCTTTATTCATTAATGAATGAGAAAACCCAAACTTTTAGTTATTTGCAATTAGGTCCCTAAAGTTATTTCTCTTTAAGTCCCTAATGTCGATTTTTCCTCAAATTGAGTCCCGTAACTTTTAAAATTTATCGTGGCATCTCAATTTATTCCATTTCACAAAAAGGGGTTTAATTTCCCAAATTTCCAATTTGGTCCTCCAACTTTTCCAAAATTACCATTTTGCCCTTCTTTTACAAAAATGGTAATTTTTGCCCCAAAAATTTCAAAATTCCTCAATTGGTCCTCTAACATTATTTTCATGCCCAATTGACCCTCAATTTCATAAAATTTCATTTTGGTCTTTTGAATTTCGAAAATCCCCAATTTTCCCCCAATTCCAACTTCTTAACACAGCCGAATTTTATTTTATCAAATTGACCGATCAAACGTTTCTAATTGTTGAAATTGAAGTTGAAATTGAGTTTCTACATGTTCATACGATTCTTCGGAAATGTGAATCGCAAGTTTTAATGCCGGGACAAGCTCAAACGGAGCTTCGTCGGAAAATGAACTATAGAGAGAGAAAGCTTCGATTACTCACCGGTGAAGGCACGACGGTTCGAGCTTTCGATCTGGATAGATAGCTCTCATCCTGAGGTTCATCCTAGAATCAAGAATCACATCAATTGATGCGGAATTGGATTAGAATTTTGTCATTGAAATTCGGTCAACTCTCTCTCTAGCACCAATCGAAAATTATAAAGGAGAGCCGAATTGGCTTACCTTTCGGTCCTAATTTGGCTGTGGAAAGGCTGAGGAAGTGTTGGGAGGGCTTGGATTGGCCTAAGCAGGGCTTGAAATGGCTAATTTCAGCTTGGCCGAAATAGGGCAGTTTCGGTCCGCCGGAGCTGCTTCACTATTCTATCACACCGGCGCTTCTCCAACGATTCTCGTATTGATTGGAGTTTGCTATCAGATAGCTGTCTTCTCCCCGGTTCTAAAGAGCCCGACCTTTGTTGAAGTCGAAGCTCTGGTTCGAGCTTTACCGGGAAATGGAGCAGTAGTGAGAGAGAGAGAAGTGTTTAGGTGTGAGGAGAATAGAATGGGGATAACCTATTTATATAGTCGTAAAACCCGTGTATTAAATGGGTGAGATTTATTACTAGTATTAATATTGCCATAAATTATTGGTATTAATTCCAATAATTTAATTTCGGTATTAATTCCAATAATTTAATTTCGGTATTTAATTATTTATATTAAATTCAATAATTTAATTTAGGTATTAAATTATTGGTATTAATTTCAATAATTAAATATATATTAATTTATGGCTATTTATGATAAGACGTACGTTCACATAAAAAATTTTTAACCGAAATTTCGGCTTACAAAAAAATCATACTTCCTAGGAGGTCACCCATCCTCACACTACTCTCAAGTAAGCACACTTAACTTTGAAATTCTTATAGAATCTAATTCACCTGAACAAATTTGGTTTTTATTTTCTATTTTGTTTTAAGTTTGTTTTACAATGTTTAATGAACCCTTTGGATCACTCGAAAGTTGTAAATTTCGATATTGATTATTCCCAAATGTAAACCGGTTTGGTTTTCTTATTCAGTTTGACTGGTTCTTTTCCCGATTTTCCTTAACTCAAATGTGCGGAGTTTAGATATCTTGAGTCATATCTATGTATTCTACCTTTTCCGTTGATCTGATGACCATATCATGTTTCATACTTCTCTAGAATACAAGATTACCTCCAACAAACATGCAGTAGCCTAATGTCGATCTTCTATCATCTGCATAACTAGCTCAATCAGAGTCACAAAATCCTTCCACTCTAGTTTGACATCAAGACACGAACCAAAGGCGTTTTCTCGGGCTACTCTTCAAATATCTCAATATTCGCAAAACTGCCTCTCAATATTCTATCCTATGATTGTGCATATATCTACTTACAATACTAACCACATATGTGATATCTAGTCATGTGTGACACAAGTAGATAAGTCGTCCCACAATTCTCTGGTATTATTCTTTATACACTAGGTCCCCTAACTAAGCACATAACTTATGATTTTGTTCAATTGGAGTGGAAGCAGTTCGACAACCCAACAACCTTGTTTTAGTAAGTAGACCCAATACATATTTTCTCTGAGAAAGCACTATGCATGTCCTACACTTGACTATCTCAATACTGAGAAAATACTTAAGGGGACCCAAATCTTTCACTTCAAATTCTCTGCTCAATCTTTTCTTTAGTTGCAATATATCATTGCTATCATCTCCAGTTATAATAATATCATCTACATATACTGCAAGAATACCAACTTGACTATTTTGAGTGACAATAGAAAACTGTGTGATCTCCATTACACTATTGATACACCATTCTAAATATTACATGTCGAAATCGGTCAAACCAAGCTCTTGGTGATTCCTTGAGTCCATACAAAGACTTCTTAAGTTTACATACCCTTCCAGTGGTCTTCATCGTATCAAATTCAGGTAGAATCTCCATATACACCTCCTCTTGTAAGTCTTCATGCAAAAATGCATTCTTTAAATCTAATTGATCTAATTTCCATCCAAAGTTGGCAGCACATGATATAAGCATTATGAAAATACTTATCTTATCAACTAATGCAAATGTCTCATCATAATCTATTCCATGCATCTTGTCACGCCCCGACCCGATTTGGTCGGATCCCCGTGATCAACTCGCCTCTCTCCCGGTTTATTAAACGGTTTCCCCTTATCGTACACTGTAAAGAGTAAGGCGTCCTTCAACTTGCACCTTTTTTCCTAGAATAGCATAATCAAAACTGTATGAAATTTAAAACTTTACATACCTGTCTTACAGGCATCTTAATTAACGGCCTTTAAGGGGAGACTTTTCGGGATTTCCTGAAAGGGATATAAGGGAGGGGATGAGTACGACTACTCAGTGAATGGGTTTCTAAAAGCTTTTGACTTTTAAGAAAAACATTTATATGGAGTGTGCCAGACTCCTTTGTTTTCAAAAATCCCATCATTTAAAAATTTAGATTTTCCATTATTTCTTAGTTACCACGGTGTGTCATCACCCAACACACATCCTTCATCATGAAGGTTACACACATTCGCAAGTTAGTATCACTACTGAACCCGCTAGTGGCTTCGGAGCGACTTTTCCTGCCACCCGAATAGAAGTACGACCACTTCTACCCTGGGAATGAGTGGATGTACGTGACATCCTACCCACAATCCCGAAATCACTTCTTCATGTCCGTATGAAGATAGAGACCTCATCCTATCCCCACCTCGGTCTCATGCGCTTCGTGCTACTCCAGATTTCGCACAGACACCTGGAACGACGAACTGCCGTTATAGCCACCAGGTCGTCCAGTGCCCTTAGGACACATCACTACCCCTCATGGGCGTCTTAATGATCCCGTACTCACAGTGCATGCACAAACAATGTTTTCTTATATTGCCATGTAATGTGTGGTGCCACTAGTCCAACGGCCCCGACTCTCAACTCAACTCGCAGCTGTTTGTCTTGACTAGTCCGTCGACCTGTCATGTCGCACTGCCGCTAGTTCACTGAGCATGTCAGTCCTATCTTGGTACCATGGCCAAACAATTCACTTATTAAGTTTTACGGCACATATATCATGTTCATTTACGAGCTTCTGCTCGTACCAACTAGCCTTGGGCCCACTCTACGAGATTTTCAAAATCGGGCATTTAGCCCCCAAGTTCCAAAACTGAGGCCCCTTGCCTATCGGAGCTACTCGAGCTCCCGTTGAGAAGGTCTCCCAAATTGTTTAAGCATTGGCACACAGTCAGGGGAGAGCACTTCCAACAAAAGTAGGTTTTTACTGTCCATCATACCAACCGGTATAAGGACAACTCCATTCATAACCGATGAACGACTTTTCAACTTCCTTTGAGGAAGTCTCATCATACCAATCGGGTATGATCTACGTACAACCCGTAAGTAGTATTTTCGCATAACTTTCACATCACTTTCTCTTAGTAGTGATGATTAAAATACCACTAAACAGTGGGTTTTTATATCGAGGCACTTATCATCCCCAACCGGGTATGATGTTAGTAAACCCACTCACCCGTTAATGCCGTGAATTCCACTAGACTGGTTCTTTGTATTCACGCGAGCTTGTCCTTGCTGGCGTTCCCGGTATTTAACGTTCCTACACGATATGAACAACCTTGTTCATTATTACTCGGCATAGCAGCCTTCATTCATTAATGAATGAGAAAACCCAAACTTTTAGTTATTTACAATTAGGTCCCTACAGTTATTTCTCTTTAACTTTAAGTCCCTAATGTCAGTTTTTCCTCAAATTGAGTCTCATAACTTTTAAAATTTATCGTGGGACCTCAATTTATTCAATTTCACCAAAAAGGGGTTTAATTTTCCAAATTTCCAATTTGGTTCCCCAATTTTTCCAAAATTACCATTTTGCCCTTCTTTTACAAAAATGGTAGTTTTATCCCAAAATTTCCAAAATTCCTCAATTGGTCCTCGAACATTATTTTCATGCCCAATTGACCCTCAATTTCATAAAATTGTATTTTGCCCCCTTTGAATTTCAAAAATCCCCAAAATTTCCCCTAATTTCAACTCTTCAACACTACCAAATTTGATTTTATAAAATTAACCAATCAAACACTTCTAATTGTTGAAATTGGAGTTGAAATTGAGTTCATGTATGTTCATACGATTCTAAGAAACTTTGAATCGCAGATTTTAACGTCAGAACGAGCTCAAACGGAGCTTTGCCGGAAGACAGACTGTAGAGAGAGAAAGCTTTGATTACTCACCGGTGAAGGCACGACAGTCCGAGTTTTCGATCTGGGCAGATAGGTCTCGTCCTGAGGTTCATCCTAAAATCAAGTATTGTATCAATTGATGTAGAATTGGATTAGAATTTCGTCATTGAAATTCGGTCGACTCTCTCTCTAGCACCGATCGAAAATTATAAAGGGGAGCCGAATTGGCTTACCTTTCGATCCTAATTCGGCCGTGGAAAGGTTGAGGAAGTGTTGGGAGGGCTTTGTTTGGCCTGAGGAGGGCTTGAAATGGCCGATTTTAGCTTGGCCGAAATAGGGCAGATTCGGTCCGCCGGAGTTGCTTCACTATTCCATCATGTCGGCGCTTCTCCAACGATTCTCGGATTGACTGGAGTTTGCTATCAGATAGCTGTCTTCTCCTCGGTTCTAAAGAGCTCGACCTTTGTTCAAGTCGAGGCTCTGGTTCGAGCTTTACCGGGAAATGGAGCAGTAGAGAGAGAGAGAAGTGTTCAGGTGTGAGGAGAATGAAATGGGGATGACCTCTTTATATAGTCGTAAAACCTGTGTATTAAATGGGCAAGATTTATTACTAGTATTAATATTGCCATAAATTATTGGTATTAATTCCAATAATTTAATTTCGGTATTAATTCCAATAATTTAATTTCGGTATTAATTCCAATAATTTAACTTCGGTATTAATTCCAATAATTTAATTTAGGTATTAAATTATTGGTATTAATTTCAATAATTAAATATATATTAATTGATGGCTATTTATAATAAGCCATACGTTCGCATAAAAAATTTTGACAGAAATTTCGGATTACAAAAAATCATACTTCCCAAGAGGTCACCCATCCTCACACTACTCTCAAGTAAGCATGCTTATCTTTGAAGTTCTTATGGAATCTAGTTCACCTGAACCAATTTGGTTTTTGTTTTCTAGTTTGTCTTAAGTTTCTTTTCCAATGTTTAATAAATCTTTTGGATCAATCGAAAGTTGTAAATTTTTATATTGCTTATTCCCAAATGTAAACTGGTTTGGTTTTCTTATTCGATTTGACCGGTTCTTTTCCCGGTTTTCCTTAACTCAAATATGCGGGGTTTACAACTCTCCCCTCCTTTTAGGAGTTTTGTCCCCAAAACTTAGTTAACATCCTTGCATGAGCAATCATTTCCTTTGATGCCCCTTTGGTGTTTGCTTAACATGCAAAGTCTTCTCTTGTTCTTTTAATTAGTCCTTTTTACATCCTTCACTTAAGGAATTTCTTTTCCTTTATATTATTTACTCCCTCCATGGAGTTTATCATAACGAGACATACCTTACTTCAGGGTATATTCTTAGATTTATATCTTTCTTTGCTTAGAGCACATTCTTCCCTTTGAGATTTTGTACTCAAGATTGGAATTTCCAAGATACCTAACCATTCTTGTGTCTAGTTAACCCCTTGGTCATTGAAACCTTTAGCTCAATGTTCTTTCGGGCGTTACGTACTGATTGCCACGGTTTTCTTTATTCTCACTTTTTCATCCCATTTTAGCCCTTCCTCCATTCGTTGTCTATTATAACTTTAGTCCAAATTTTTATATTCAACTTCGTCATGCTTATTAGTCGACTCTTCCTTACTTTGAGTCATATTCTCCTCGGGATTGTTGGGCTTACATACCCCTTACAGCATTGCATTTTCTAGTACTTGTCTTTGTCCATTAGATTTCTAGAACATCTCCTTGAGGGTCTCTCTTAGCCTTTTTTTTTTATCTTTCAGGGATCATATAACTTCATCCCTCTTTTCTTTTGACAGCATTCCTCAACTATCCTTTTTACCGTTATCCTCTCATCCATCATGCCTTTGAAGTTATGTCTCACATAACCGCATGGATTTCTCTTACCCACTCATCCTTTCCAAACGTTTTTATTGGGTCCTTTCAATTCCAATTGTTGGGTTTCCTGATGATTATTGACATACGAGGATTGTTTTTTTTTCTTCTTCTTATGTCATTTCTCTTCTTTAGTGACATCCCTTATTCAATGACTTCCTTTTTCCTTAATCCACTTTTACTTGCTCATAAATCACTTCATGATTCTTCATTCTACAATAATTGCTTTTGATCTATGTGCCGATTACTTTGCTTGAGAAGGTTCACTCCATCCAGTTTTGTTCATTATCTTTGGTTGTCTGCCGTTACTAGTTTTTCCTCTTTCTACATGGTTCTCCTATTCTCTCCAAACAGGTCATAATGGGTCATCACGATACTTCCTTCCTTTGAAACATTTCCCAATTAAGGGATGGTTCCTTACACTCCACATTATGTCCATCCGCCCATTAAAATTCCTTCAAAAGTAGTTAGTCGTATGCATCCCTCTAAAGTTTACTTTCATAGTGTATTTCTTTATGGAGCGTTCAAATCTTCCTTGTTTCAAGATTTCTTGATAATTATGTGAGAGGCTTGCCTATTATTATTATTATAATTTTTTTTGGTTAATTTGGCCTTTGGTCCTGTTAAGGATTTCTTTCATCCTTCTTTTCCCGAGTATCTGACCTTTTCGCCCCTCTCTTCTTTGTTGGAACTCAAATTATGGTTTTACCATGTATTAGTTTATTAACTGCATCGCCTCCACCATTCCTTTGGTCTAAGTTTCTTAGGGTAGTTGTTTCTCTAGTACTCTTGTCCTTAACGTCCATCTCACTAACCTTTTTATGGTGTATTCCCTTCTACTTCCTGGTCTTCCTTAGGTGTCATTTGTTCCCTCTAACTATCTTGTTGTAACAACTTGCTTTCTCTTGTCATGTTGGTCCAAACTTCCTATTTGACATAGTTGCTTTTTCCAAGGTGATTTATTCCTGTAATCCCAATACGTCCCGTTTTTCATCAAATATTCGTCTTGTCTTCTCTTGTGGATGCACTCCTTTCTTTGCTCCTAAATTGTTTGGATTTTCTTCTTAAAGGGGGAACTCTCTTCAGCTATCCTTTGTTCCATTTGTGGTTTTATTGAGGTCCTACCTTTACCCCTTTTTCCTTCTTACCACTATGCTAAGATTTTGAAGAGTTTCCTCTTATCTATGGTTGCAAATGGAATCACATTTCTGGGGATGGTATCCTATCGGATTTCCTATAGTTGTGGGGTGTTTATTCTTGGAAAATATTGTCCGGACTCCTAGCGATGTGGGATAGTTTTTCACTTTGTGTCTTATTCCCCTCTAGGTTAACTTGATTCCTGTCCTTTGTAGGGTTAGGCACTTCTCCACGCAGTGTCCCTATCATTCATGCTTGTAATTACATGAACATAAGTGGTTCCTCCTGGCGTTTTCTTGGGAATTGTTAGTTTTGGTGCTCATTCGTCCTTAAGTCTGGATACTGTGGGAGTTTTTTTTTTCCTTTTTGGAGTCTTCCTTGAAGATCACATCATTTGAGGGACAGGGTTTTTAGGAATTTGGAGTACTTCATTAATAGAGTAGTACAGTATGTTGGAGATTTTGGCCCTATTACAGAATATGGTCACCAAATAACTAGGGAGCTACGAGATTTTTTTATAAGCATCCTCCTATGTAAGGTTATATGCCCCATTTTATGGCTTCACACTTGGCTTCCTTTATACTTAGAGTTGTGACCTCAATAGGTCCTGTCACCATACTTTAGGATACTTTCTCATTTGCTCTTTTGAGATTCCTGCCTTGCTTTAGGCATTTGGGAAGCTTATAGGGTTGTCTTCCTACGAAGATAAGGTGTTGAGTAGAGTCATTCCTAGTTTTCTTGGTTCCTCTCCTGGGAGCCATCTGAAAATTTTAGGATAAAACCTATTAGTTACAATATTTTATAGTCTTCATTACGTATTCGAGGAAACAGGCTCTGATACCACTCTAGTTGTCACACCCCGACCCGGTTTGGTCGGATCCCCGTGATCAACCCGCCTCTCTCCCGATTTATTAAATGATTTCCCCTTATCGTAAACTGTAAAGAGTAAGGCGTCCTTTAACTTGCACCTTTTTCCTGGAATAGCATAATCAAAACTGTATGAAATTTAAAACTTTACATATATGTCTTACAGGCATCTTAGTTGACGGTCTTTAAGGGGAGGCTTTTCGGGATTTCCTGAAAGGGATATAAGGGAGGGCGTGAGTACGACTACTCAGTGAATGGGTTTTTAAAAGCTTTTGACTTTTAAGAAAAACATTTATATGGAGTGTGCCAGACTCATTTGATTTCAAAAATCCCATCATTTAAAATTTTAGATTTTTCCATTATTTCTTAGTTACCACGGTGTGTCATCACCCAACACACATCCTTCATCATGAAGGTTACTCACATTCGCAAGTCAGTATCACTAATGAACCCGCTAGTGGCTTTAGAGCGACTTTTCCTGCCACCCGAATAGAAGTACGGCCACTTCTACCCTGGGAATGAATGGATGTACGTGACATCCTAGCCATAATCCCTAAATCACTTCTTCATGTCCGTATGAGGACGGAGACCTCATCCTGTCCCCACCCCGGTCTCATGCGCTTCGTGCTACTCTAGATTTCGCACAGACACCTAGAACGACGAACTGCCTTTATAGCCACCCGGTCGTCCAGTGCCCTTAGGACGCATCATCATCCTCATGGGCATCTTGATGATCTCGTACTCATAGTGCATGCACAAACAATGTTTTCTTATATTGCCATGTAATCTGTGGTGCCACTAGTCCAACGGCCCCGACTCTCACCTCAACCCGCAGCTGTTTGTCTTGACTAGTCCGTCGACCTGTCATGTCGCACTACCGCTAGTTCACTGAGCATGTCAGTCCTATCTTGGTACCATGGCCAAACAATTCACTTATTAAGTTTTACGGCACATATATCATGTTCATTTACGAGCTTCTGCTCGTACCAACTGGCCTTGGGCCCACTCTACGAGATTTTCAAAATCGGGCATTTAGCCCCCAAGTTCCAAAACTGAGGCCCCTTGCCTATCGGAGCTACTCGAGCTCCCGTCGAGAACGTCTCCCAAATTGTTTAAGCATTAGCACACAGTCAGGGGAGAGCACTTCCGACAAAAATAGGTTTTTACTGTCCATCATACCGACCGGTATAAGGACATCTCTGTTCATAACCGATGAACGGGTTTTCAACTTCCTTCGAGGAAGTCTCATCATACCAACCGGGTATGATCTACTTACAACCCGTAAGTAGTATTTTCGCATAACTTTCACATCACTTTCTCTTAGTAGTGATGATTAAAATACCACTAAATAGTGGGTTTTTATATCGAGGCACTTATCATCCCCAACCGGGTATGATGTTAGTAAACCTGATTATATCTTAAGATTATATCATATATTGTAACTATTTTAAATAAAATCTATGATATAATCTTAACTAATAAGATTATACGGTAATTAACTTAAATAAAATCTATTATATAATCTTAACTAATAAGATTATATCGTAACTACCTTAAATATTATTATAATAATATATTAGAATAGTTCAACAAAAGTCAACCTAGCATCGACTAAAAACCCTTCATCTAATCGACCTCCTTTAGTTTTAATTATTCCTATGGAGTTTCCACACCAAGCATAAACACCCATGGTTGAGATGCAAGATTCTCATGTTAATGCCCATTCAGATGATTAGTATTCTTGTGAGAAAATGGCGAGAGTTCCTATTGTTCATCCATCTACCGTTCCTAGGTCCCCATCTAATAATGTGGGAACATAGTATTCCCTTTGTGCTGAGAGTTAATTATCTTTCAGAGCTACCATGGGAGGAACTGGAACATGACCTTTACAAATCACTCATTCCTTGTTAATTACTGTCGGCTCTCAACAATTTGTCATTGAAAAGAGGCATGAATGCACTAGACTCTCCATACCATGACTAATCAAGTGGCCCTAGGCAAAAGAAACCTATGCCTATTTTAAAGACAATGAGAGCAAGAGTAGGTAGAGAAACTATGTCACACCCTGACTCGGTTTGGTCGGATCACCGTGATCTACCCGCCACTCTCCCGGTTTATTAAATGGTTTCCCCTTATTATAGACCGTAAAGAGTAAGGCGTCCTTTAAATCTATACCTATCCCAAGAATAACATAAACAAAACTGCATAATAATTTAAATTTATTATACCTGTATCATAGGCGCCTTAGTTGATGGTCTTTAAGGGTAGGCATTCTGAAATCTCATTAAAGGGATATAAGGGAGGAGGTGAGTACGACTACTCAGTGAATGGGTTTTCAAAAGCTTTTGACTTTTAAGAAAATAATTATTATTGGAGTGTGCTAGACTCCTTTCCTTTCAAAATCCCTTCATTTAAAAATTTAAGTTTTTCCATCATTTCTTAGTTACCACGGTGTGTCATTACCCAATACACATCCTTCATCATGAAGGTTACACACATTTGCAGGTTAGTACGACTACTGAACCCACTAGTGGCTTCGGAGCGACTTTACCGGCCACCCAGATAGAAGCACGACTACTTCTACCCTAGGAATGAGTGGATGTACGTGACATCCGACCCTCAATCCCAAAATTGCTTCTTCGTGTCCATATGAGGACAGAGACCTCATCTTGTCCCCACCCCAGTCTCATGCGCTTGGTGCTACTCCAAATTTTGCACAGACACCTAGAACGATGAACTGCCATTATAGCCACTAACTAGGTCGTCCAATGCCCTTAGGACGCATCACTACCCCTTTTGGGCGTCTTGATGATCCCGTACTCACAGTGCATGCACAAACAATGTTTTCTCATATTGCCATGTAATTTGTGGTGCCACTAGTCCAACGGCCCCGACTCTCAACTTAACCCGCAGTTGTTTGTCTTGATTGGTCCATCAACCTATCATGTCGCACTGTCGCTAGTTGACTAAGCATGTCTGTCCTATCTTGGTACCATGGCCAAACAATTCACTTATTAAGTTTTATGGCACATATATCATGTTTGTTTATGAGCTCCTGCTCATGCCAGAGCAAACTAGCCTTGCGCCCACTGTACGAGATTTTCAAAATCAGACATTTAGCCCCCAAGTTCCAAAATCGAAGCCCCTGGCCTATCAGAGCTATTCGAGCTCCCGTCGAGAAGGTCTCACAAATTGTATAAGCATTGGCACACAGTCAAAGGAGAGCACTTCCGACAAAACAAATGTTTTCTCTATCCATTATACTGCCCGGGTATAAGGACACCTCCGTTCATAACCGATGAACAGGTTTTCAACTTCCTTCGAGGAAGTCTCATCATACCAACCGGGTATGATCTACTTACAACCGGTAATTAGTTTTTCCGCATGATTTTCACATCACTTCCTCTAAGTAGTGATGTTTAAAATACCATTTAATAGTAGGTTTTCATACCGAGATACTTATTATTCCCAACCGGGTATGATATAAAATTTCCACTCACAACCGGTAAGTGGTTTTTTATTTTAAGTTGTGCTCACCATCCCAACCGGGTATGATGTTAGTAAACCCACTCACCCGTTAACGCAGTTAATTCCACTAGACCAGTCCTTTGTATTCACGCGAGCTCGTCCATGCTGGCGTTCCCGGTATTTCGCGTTCCTACATGATATGAACATCCTTGTTCATTATTACTCAGCATAACAGCCTTCATTCATTTCCAATGAATGAGAAAACCCAAACTTTTAGTTATTTGCAATTAGGTCCCTAAAGTTATTTCTCTTTAACTTTAAGTCCCTAATGTCGATTTTTCCTCAAATTGAGTCCCGTAACTTTTAAAATTTATCTTAGGACCTCAATTTATTCAATTTCACCAAAAAAGGGTTTAATTTCCCAAATTTTCAATTTGGTCCCTCAATTTTTTTCAAAATTACCATTTTACCCTTCCTTTACAAAAATGGTAAGTTTTGCCCCAAAAATTCCAAAATTCCTTAATTGGTCCACCAACATTATTTTCATGCCCAATTGACCCTAAATTTCATAAAATTGCATTTTGGTCATTTGAATTTTGAAAATCCCCAATTTTCCCTAATTTTCCCCCAATTTCAACTCCTTAGCACAGCCGAATTTGATTTCATCAAATTGACCGAACAAACACATCTAATTGTTGAAATTGAAGTTAAAATTGAGTTCATCCATCTTCTTATGATTCAATAGCACTTTGAATCGTAAGTTTTGATCACGGAACGAGCTCAAACGGAGCTTTGCCGGAAAACGGACTGTAGAGAGAGAAAGCTTCAATTACTCACCGGTGAGGGCACAGCGGTCCGAGCTTTCAATTTGGGTAGATAGCTCTCATCTTGAGGTTCATCCTAGAATCAAGAATCGCAACAATTGATGTCAAATTGAGTTAGAATTTCATCATTGAATTATGTCAATTCTCTCTCTAGCACAGACTGAAAATTGCAGAGAGCAGCCGAATTGGCTTACCTTTCAGTCCTAATTCGATCGTGGGAGGGCTGAAGAAGTGTTGGGAGGGCTTGGTTTGGTCTAAGGAGGGCTCGAAATGGTCGATTTTAGCTTGGTTGAAATAGGGCAGCTTCGGTCCGCCAGCTGCTTCATTGTTCCATCATGTCAACGCTTCTCTAGCGATTCTCGGATTGATTGGAGTTTACTATTAGATAGTTGTCTTCTCCCCGGTTCTAAAGAGCCTGACCTCTCCTTCCGAGGTTAAGAAAAATGTTCAAATCGAAGCTCTAGTTTGAGCTTCACCGGGAAATGGAGCAATAGAGAGAGATAGAGAAGTGTTCAGGTGTGTGGAGAATGAATGGGGATGAGTGTAAAATCGTGTATTAAATAAGAGAGATTTATTACTAGTATTAATATTACTATAAATTATTGGTATTAATTCCAATAATTTAATTTCGGTATTAAATTATTGGTATTTATGGCTATTTATGATAACGCGTTCGCATAAAAAATTTTTACCGAAATTTTGGGTTACTCAGGAGTTATAAATTCCCCAATTTGCCCATTATCTAGTGGTCAGGGTTTGTGAAACTTTTCGGTTTTCTCTCTCGGTTTAACCGGTTCTTTCCCAATTTTCCTTAGCTCCAAAAGGCGGGGTTTACAACTCTCCCCTCCTTTTAGGAGTTTTGTCCCCAAAACTTAATTAGCAACCTTGCATGAGGAACCATTTTCTTTAATGTCCATTTATTGTTTGCTTAACATGCAAACCCTTCTCTTGTTCTTTCAATTAGCCCTTTTTACCTCCTTCACTTAAGGTATTTCTTTTCCTTTATATTATTTACTCCCTCCATGGAGTTTATCATAACTAGACATACCATATTCCAGGGTATATCCTTAGATTAATATCTTTCTTTGCTTATAGCAACATTCTTTCCTATGAGATTCCGTACTTAAGATTTGGGAATTCCAAGATAACTAATCATTCTCGTGTCTAGTTATCTTTTTAGTAGTTGAAACCTTTAGCTCGATGTTCTTTCGAGCGTTACATACTTGTTTCCATGTTTTTTTTCTTTATTATCACTTTTTTTGTCCTATTTTGACCTTTCCTTCATTCATTGTCTATTATAACTTCGGTCCAAAAATTTTTTATATTTGACCTTGTCATGCATATTAGCTGACTCTTCCTTACTTTAAGTCATATTCTCCTTGGGATTGTTGGGTTTACATGCCCCTTACAGCATGGTATTTTCTTGGTCTTATCTCTATATCAATTAGATCTCCAAAACACTTCCTTTGGTAGTATTCCTCAACTACCTTTACCGTTATTAACTCAATTTACACAATTGTATCGGTTCTCCTTACCCACTCATTCCTTTTCGACTTCCTTATTGATTATTTTCGATTCCAATTAATTAAATTTCCAGATGTTTTACCGACATACTGGGTTTCGTCCTTTCTTAGGTCCATCATCATTCCCAATGATATCCTTTACTCAAGGGTTTTCCTTTGGCCTTAATCCCCTCTTATTTGTTCGTAACCATTTCACAATTCTTTATACCGAGTTGATTCCTTTCGGTCTACATGTCGTTTGTTTGGTTTGGGGAGTTTCCCCTTTTTACGGTTTCATCTCTACTAATTCCTTCAAGGTAGAGACTTTCATCTTAGGAGATACATGTTCAACCTTCTTACCATTTCTTGAAGGTTTCCTTTCTTCATCTCCTTACACCCTTTCCATATTGGGGCATTTGCCCCCTTTTTGTCCTCCATTGTCTTAAATTTTTCTCATTCCATCCTTTATTCCTTATTTGAGTAGTTTATTAATCTTATTTCGGACCCTTCATATTATGCTCAGTCGTCCAATCTTTAGGCTTTATTTTACATGTGTGAACTATAGCCTGTCTTATCAATCGTGGTTATTCCTCCATAACCACATCTTATTTGGAGGGCTCACTTTCCCAACGTTTCTTAGACGTTCTTTCCTTCCTTACCTTATTATGGATAGTTCACTCATTCTTACTTACCACAACGTCTTTTAATATGTTTCCTTGGGTTTCTTTCACCTTAGCATGCATTTTATTTGTGGATTTGTCTCCTCACTTCTCGCCACCAGGTTCCATTTATTCTTTATTACGTCATGTATCCTTTCTTAGGATTTCCTTATTTGGGAGGATTCTTACACTTTTCTCCCGTAATTTCTTTTTCATACATCCTTGAAGACACCTAGCTTTAAATGATGCCCCTTGATG
The DNA here is from genome assembly GCA_030064425.1 of Trapa bicornis. Taxonomy (NCBI): domain Eukaryota; kingdom Viridiplantae; phylum Streptophyta; class Magnoliopsida; order Myrtales; family Lythraceae; genus Trapa; species Trapa bicornis. The sequence goes on from CM057746.1 coordinate 11,945,405, forward strand.
TTATTCTTGTATGCTTACCTTTACTCTTGAGATTCTATGGATACATTTTTTGTACTTCATTCTCATTCTCACTCGTATCTCAACACATGTCTAGAGCTCGCATCCACCTAGTTTCAAAATCCCTTAATTACCCTTCGAGAGGTTCATTTAACTATCTCAAAACTTTATAGTCCCGGTTCTGGCCATTGATTTCTTTTTAAGGATTTTCCTTCGTTCTTCCTTTTAAACTATTTCCTTGGATCACTCAAGCATCCTTTCTTGGTTCCTTCACATTGACTTGCGCTTCATTTGCAAGTTTATCTCTTTGTCCCTTTCTCTTGGTTCCATTATCTCTTAGTTGGGATGAATATGTCTTTCCAAGATTTTCTTCCTCGGTAGGACTATCCCCTTTTTCCTGGTTCTGCGGAATATCTGCCTTTACATGGTATCCTTTTATTGTCATCCTCTTCTGTTTATCCTTTCTCTTGAAATTCTGTAGGTATATCTTTGGTTCCCTATCCTCATCCTTACTCGTACCACAATACACGTCCATTTCTTTTAGGGAGAGTTTAAAATTTCCTTGTTTCAAGATATCCTGACCATCATGTGAAAGGCTTACCTACTCCCTTCTTGGCTTGAATTCTGTCATTAATTTGGTCATTAGTTCTTTTAAGGATTTCTTTCATCCTTCTTTTCTCCACTAGTTGGCCTTTCCACTTCTTCCTTCTTTGTTGGAGTTTACTCTATGACCCTCATGAGAGTAGTTCATTATTTGTCTCGCCCCTACTTTTCACCTTGTTTAGTTTTCTTGAGGCAGTTGTCTCTCTAATCTCCTTATCCTTATTGATCCTTCCAGTGCCCTTTTTAGGGTATATTCCTTACTACTTCCCGGTTCTCCTTAGGGTGTCGTTCATTCTCTTTGACCATCTCGTTGTCATGGTTTGCTTACTTCTGTTATGTTGTTCCGAGTTTGGACTTCTCTATATTTTCCAAAGGAAGTTGTACCAAAATTTCTATCACTTTTCCAAAGCAGGTCAGTCTTGGCCTCTGATACATCCTCCCTTCAAGTAGTTTATAATGAAGGGTTGGTTCCTTGTACTCCACGTTATGTCCATCTGTCAACCAATGATTCCTTCAAGGTACTTGGTTGTATGCATCCCTCCAGAGTTCCCTTTCACAGCGTATTCCTTCTCTTCTTCTCTCTCACTATTGTCGTTCCCTAGAGTTTCCAATGGACATTTCTCCATGTTTGCCCCTTATGAGAGGGCTCTGGATATACTTCCCATGTACCTTATCCCTACTCTTGAGGTATCTTTCTCAGTTTGACCTTCTTAAGAAGAAATTTAAATTTTGCATTCACCTCGTCATTTATTGACCTCTTGGTGAACCGCTTACTTAGCTAACTCCATGGTTTTGGTCTCCAGTCCTTCGTGGCATTTGAGGAGTTATTGCCCTAAATTTTTAAGGTGTGAAACACCCCTTCTTTCCTTACACCTATAATAGTTTATCTTGGTACTTGTCCTTAGTAGGGTTGGGCACTTCTTCAGGTAATGTCTCCATCGTTCATACTTGTAATAGGTTATTCCCTTACATGGATTGTTGTGGTCCCTTCTTTCCTTCGAGTAGGGCATTTCTAGGGTTACTATTGGTTTGGTGATCTATAGTTCTTGAGTCTGATCACTTTGACAGTTTTCTTACTGAATCTCCTTTGCTAAAGGGTCATGGTAAGAGTCTTCCTAGGTTTCTTAATTCCCTAATTGGCTTACCTTTCAGTCCTAATTCGACCGTGGGAGGGCTGAAGAAGTGTTGGGAGGGCTTGGTTTGGTTTGAGGAGGGCTCAAAATGGCCGATTTTAGCTTGGTCGAAATAGGGCAGCTTCGGTCCACTGGAGTTGCTTCATTGTTCCATCATGCCAGCGCTTCTCTAGCAATTCTCAGATTGATTGGAGTTTGCTATTAGATAGATGTCTCCTCCCCAGTTCTAAAGAGTTCGACCTCTCCTTCCGAGGTTAAGAAGAATGTTCAAGTCGAAGGGAATTGGAGCATTAGAGAGAGAGAGAAGTGTTTAGGTGTGTGGAGAATGAATGGGGATGACCTATATAAATAGTGTATTAAATGGGAGAGATTTATTACTAGTATTAATATTGCCATAAATTATTGGTATTAATTTCAATAATTTAATTTCGGTATTAAATTATTGGTATTAATTATAATAATTAAATATATATTAATGTATGGCTATTACAAAAAAAAAATCTTACTTCCCAAGAGATCACCCATCCTCACACTACTCTTAGGTAAGCACACTTAACTTCAAAGTTCTTATGGGATCTCATTCACCTGAACCAATTTGGTTTTTCTCTTCTAATTTGCCTTAAGTTTCTATTCCAAGGTTTAATAAACCCTTTGGATCACCCAAAAGTTGTAAATTTCCAAATTGCTTGTTCCCAAATGATCGTGTTTGTAAACCGGCTCAGTTTTCTTACTCGGTTTGACCGGTTCTTTTTTCAGTTTTCCTTAACTCAAAAGTGCGGGGTATACAAACTAAAATAAAGCCTAGGAAAAGGGTTGTTTGCTCATGCAAGGAGACTGAGATTCTCCTTTGGGATGAGTTGCAGTCGATCATGTTGGAGGAGATTGATCAAGGCTGGCCCATAACACACACGATCTTGGGTCCACTCTGACAATTTGTGCTTTTAAGGACCTTGTTAGGAAGCAAAAACTATATGTCATCTTCCTTATGGAGACTAAAAATCAAGATGCTCTCATAAATAAAGTTTGAAAGCAAATATGGTATACAAATGGAATAAATGTGCCTCCGAATGGTCTCTGAGTAGGGGCTATCACTTTGGTGGCAAGGTGATTTAGTGTATGTGGTATCTTATGTTCTTATATGATTCATACAAAAGTTTATTTTCCCGAGCTTGATATGTGGGCAGAAATTACATGGATCTATCATCACTACGAGTTTTGGGAAAGGAACAAACAATAGAAAACCTTGAGAGAGCTAGCATCTTGTGTTAAGGGGTCATGGTTGATAGTGGGGGATTTTAATATTATCAGTTTATTACTTGAGAACAATTAGGTCCCCTACAAGATACATAAATCCATCTTTGACTTGCTCTTTACTACAAAACATCTCATCTTCTTGCCAAGAACAATTCAACTAAGAGAGAAGATGTATCAGAGTTAGTGGGCTTCTCACATGGTATCAAAGTCAATGGGTTTGCACTAGTATCTAACTCGAGACTGGAAATCCGACTCGTGGTCTGCCCGAGTATGGAGGAAAAATACCCAACTCAAAGTCATTATTCCCACTCGTCCGAGACTGGAAGAATCATACCCGATTCGTATACAATTATTGAGGTCAAGTTTAAAATTATACGTGGCAAGTGTATCCATATTGTACGTGAGAGCGGATATTGAGAATATGATCCCACATTGGAATAAAATAGAGAAGTGTTGTGGGTTTATAAGGTTGAAAATATTTCACTAATTACAAATCATAACTTTTAAGTAGACATGAGTACGACCCCTTATTAATACGAGCTAGAAACAAGATTAACCATCTAAAAAATGACCAAGAAAACTTGTTGGAGGACAATGATTAAATTCAACATTTTAGTTAGGCGCAAAGAGAACAGTAGGTCCAAACGGTTTAAATGGGACCTTCATTCATTTCTACTATGACCTAGTTGAAAATAACATTATCCTTACTATTTCTAATTTCTTTGTGACCTCAATGAAGCAGACATCATCTTCACCCCCAAAACATATCGCACTAGAGGAGCTCTCCCACTTTTGACCAATTTCATAGATCATAGCCAAAGTCCTAGTGCCCATAAATGCTTCCATTTCTTAAAAATTAAAATGATAAAAAAAAAAGAGAGTGGCATGAGATCAAAATTGATATGATAAAAAGCATATATCATAGTAAAATGAGATTTCGTTTGGAACCTCCTAACTATCATGGGATTTGATCTTCTTTTTATAAATTGGATTATGACTTGTATTTTTTTAGACACTTATAAGTTACTAATAAATGGACAATATATAGGTGTCTCTTCCCTGGACAATACATATAAGTTACATTTTTATTCTTGTTACATATTATTTATCGAGCATCCCTACTCATGAGCCACTTATAGGAGTTCGATTTCAAGGTAGTTCATAAGATAAAACTTGATCCCTCCTCACACTCCCCACTAGACCCAAGAGATCTCAAGTTTCCGTTCTCAGTTCAATAGATCTTTTCTACTCAAGAGATTTCTAGGTTCAAATTCAACCTAACCCAACACAATCATCTCTCTTAGGTTGCTACATGCTCAAGTTCCAATATCCAATGTACCTAACCTCCTTTCTTTGTTGCCTGAAGAATTTACTGATGGAGGTTTTCCTATAGAAGGGAGTTTCCCTCGGACTTTGCTTTCGGTACTGACACCTAGGTATGAAGGTATCCTAACCTTAGATTGGTAATACATTCCTTCGGCAAAGATAGTTCATTATTTTCCTTGAGGTTATGGGGGTTTTGAGGCCTTCAATTGCATCTTATGAAGTCCTGGAGCCTTCAAGAATGGTCAATTGTGGTTGGCATTCAAGGATAGCATCGGCGTGCATGATTAGAATAAGCACTCTCCCTCCTCCTCATTCCTTTATGGGGAATCCTCTAAGGCACTAATGATGCTAGTGTCTGTCATCAGCTCTAGATTATATCTCCGCTTTTCTTTCTTCCTTTTCCTAGTATCATATATTCCTAAAATTGGTGATCTTTGGACTTAGGGAAAAAAATACCATGGGTTATTCTCTTAGCTAGGATAATGTAGTCCTAGAATTGGTCCATATAATTTCAATTGTCACTCAGATTCTTATGATATTGGAACTGTAATTTATATTATTCTTTCTTGATAGAGATTAAATTTTGTAATCAATACAAGAGGAAAGTTAGGTAAAGGAATTTCTTTTTGCATTCCTTATATATGACATCAAGCTAATTACATATTCTTCTCCCTTCATTCTAATAAATGTGACCATTTCTAATGTTATATTCCATTGTTATTCTCAATAACTTATTAAATTGAATTGGTTTGTAGTTTTAAATTTAATTGCAGGTGGAATTAATTTAAAGTTACTCAGGTCTATCCCATAATTGATATCTTGTATTTCATGTAATTTAATAATAAGGATATGTCTAATGGAAACTTTAATTCATTTATAACACTAAGTTTTCCTAGAATATTTTCCAATAACCATAATGTTCTATCATAAAAATCTCTCAATTATTTGTTACTATCCATCTAGTTCATTGATCAAATCAATTAATTAATCTGATAGGAACTTGATTTAGTGATGGTCTTGTTGTAAGCTAAATACTCACATTAATCAGATTTAATTTGTTTGGCTTTTAATTTCAGAAATTAACCAAAGGTAATGGGAGCAAGGAACAGGCAATGCTGGTTCCTTACAAAAAAAAGGAGTCAATGATATACCCATTTAAGAAGGTTATTGACTATTTAGAAAGGAAGGTAATGGCTTTCGGTGTTATTTACGATGGAGTTCATATCTCGGATCAAATTTCCACGAGGATTTGGCAATCAGCCTCGTTTGTTTAAAGCTCTAATTCAACAAGTTCATAGGTGGCCCAATGAGATTTCATTTTTTTACTTCTACTTACAACCTAATATGTAAGCTTATTACCATAAGACCTCAAGACCCATTTTTTTCTTAAATTGGCCTTGTGTAATTTTCTATTTGGGAGAATTATCTTTTTTATAGTATGGACCATGGAATTATAGTATTTGTTCCTTAAAGTGGCCTCGTGTAATTTTCTATTTGGGAAAATTATCTTATTTATAGTATGAACGATAGAGTTACAGTATGTGGTTCAATTTATAATAAACATACGTGGGATGATGATTATGCTCACGATTTTGTTGGATTAGAAAGCGTATTTAAATAGTTATCGTGATTTTTATAACCTTACTAACGTTTCTTGAATATATTTATAATTTGTTTTAAATATATTTTATGAGTACAAGAATTGTGAAAGTATTTTGATTGAATGTTTATATAAGAAACTCGAATAACTTGACTAAAAATAAACTAATAAATCATAATATATTTAAAATGATCATTCGTTGTAAAACATTTCAAATATATTTATATTTATATTTTTAATAAAAATATGAGAAAATTTATATAGTTATTTATTTTCTTAAAATTTTTAGTTTGATTCTGGATTTATGTTTATTATATATATGTATATATATATATATATATTATATTTTTAGTTTTATGTTTTGGTGATATTCAAATAGAGTGAAATCCATAATTATAACATTTACAATTATAAGATCGAGAGTGAGTTTTACGATAGAGTTTGATTCACCATTAGAGTATTGAGAGTATTTGTTAAAATAGAGTGTTATTCACAATTATAGAATTAAAAGGGCTTGAAAGTGCCAAGTTATAAATGTTGTACACAAAATAGTAGGTAATTGTTAGTGGATATTTACTTTTTAGCGTGTTGAGACTAGTATGATAAACGGTATAAACCTAAACTAGCTTGTAATGGAAGTAGAATATAATGCCCACTACCAATAATGAATGAATTGCCTTAGAAATTGTTGTAAATTCATAATTGTACTTACTTTATTTAAAAATTTAATCCATGAGTAATAATACATAATATTCTTATAAATTTATAATCTTTTTATTTTTTTTATTAACGTGGGATAACATTATTAACAAATTAACTTTTCAACTAGAGCAGATTTTTTTTATGATGTAAACTTACAATATAAGACATACTTGTTTTCTTTACTTTTCCTTAGTTCCCCATATATGAAAACTAACCCTCTTTTCTTTTTCTATTGATATTGTTGATATTTATGAATTGGAGCTCTAGATTTCGGTGGATTATATTTTATTGTTTTAGCATACTCTTTTTATTGGTAAAGATGGTAAGTGCCATATTTGACTAATAATAAATATTGAGCCAGCCAACCCACTGGCCTCAACTTGGAGCTACCCTCTAGTGTTCTTAAAATTATAACCTACCCTTCATTAATTTATTCTTCATTTTTTTCCCATACGAAACATGTATTCCTCAAAACAAAACAATGATGGTATTCATGTATATTTTAGTGTTAGCTAACACAAATTTCAATAAGGTTGGTTCATTCTTTATTAAGAGAATTTGAATATAATGTTCTTCAATTTATCTACTAGTATTTTCATTTATTCTTTTGATATTACACTACAAACAGAAGGATATACCCTAAATATTTAGTTGAAATCTAACGCCCACTTATTTCAGCAATCTTTTGGACAGCAAAGAGAAAAGATAGGAAATGGCATATCCTTTAAATGCTTTCTAAGATCAATAAAGGAGCTCACAGCCTCCTATAGTGTTTGTTAGTTTTTCAACGCATGAGAATAAGTGTATTTGATATGTGATCTCTCAGTGTGGGGTAGCTATACATACATGCAGATAGATATCTCCCCACGACTCCCAAGCGGTCTAACAGCTAGCCAGTCAAGGAGTGGACATATATTATAACTTTGGCCTCTGTTTTACTATTAATTCCAATTCTGCATAGAGAGATTCTACTGTCACTCATTAGAGACTGTTGATATCCTCCTTTTTTTTCTGTTATATAAATCACGAGGCGTCAAATCGTCGTACTAGCGGGTAGTAGATATTCTTTGTTTGAAGGCAGTTGAGCATGTTTTTCAAACCTATCATCCTAAATAACATATTCTTTATTTTAATGAAGATCATTAATGGTATCCAAGGCCTATAAATCCTCTCTCACGAGACCATATTAATCTTCAATTTTACTGTCACAACTTGCATATTATATACACTGTTAGACTTACAGGATCTCTGACGGATCAATTTGAGCTTTTCTTCCCGCTTTGACTGGTATTGTAGTTATGCACCTATAATATCATATCTTCACAATTTTATATATACCCATAAGTAATTGTGTTTATTTTTAACTTAAAAATAATTATTTATAAGTACTATAATTATTATAATTTTTTTATACTTATAATTTTTATTTTATTTTATATTATTTTTTTATTTAAAACGAGAGAAACAATAATATAGAATTATGTATATTTCCTACATATTTATGCATAACATGAGTCGGATTTTCGATCATATAGTATTGAGTTTCAATTGTGTAATTATAGCAAATTGAAAATCTTAAAGGTAGGTATAAAAAAATAAAAGGACCTTGCAGGCAAAAATCCAAATGTTTTCGCCCCTTAATTTCTCTCTTCAGATCATATATTTTATTAAGCGGGTCTGGCAATTTTGAGTGCCTCAAAGCTTCTGCAAATATTCAGAAATAATAATATTTTTTTGAAATTAGGGTTAAGTTCTTCTTGCTTTTTGACTCCTGCTAGTCTTAATGGATTTGAACTCACTCCACTTCCTCCCTATAAAACCCACAACATGATCTTCAATCAGTTTCCCCTCTTTCTGAAGTTGAGTTACTACTACACTTGTGGAAGTGATGAAATGATCACTGGCTCGGTACTGATACATATGATGAAGAAAATGAGGTTCTGGGGGATGCTCCTAGCGCTTCTCCTTTTCATGGGCTGCATAAAGGATCCACTAGTTGGAGCTCGTCGACAAGGTAAGATTAATTATCCTTTGCTAGCTACCTAATCTGCACGTACAAGGGCTTGTGATGTTCAAGTTGAACATAACATTCATATATGTAGCACTCATTTTTCAGTGTCGTGTTGTTCATCACCCCACCATTTTCCTGGAAATGTTTGGGTTCTTAATCCTAGCTAAATAATTAGATAGCTAAAGGATTAGCCATGAGTATTTTTAAGTGCAAATAACCTGACAATGAAGATGATCATAGAGCCTTTTTAAGATGGTGTTTGATTGGAGAACAGGAGGGGCTTCAAAGGCAGAAGTTGAACTGCCCGCGGTCATTCGTGAGGTAGATATACTCTTGGTTTCTTCATAATATATAATGGACTGATTCATAACAATGGATCTGAGTGATCGATGATGATCAGGATATGGCCAGAGCAGATCTTGCTGCTGCTGCTGGTATAAGAAGAATGGGATGCATTGGAAGGAAGACAATGGTCATAGATATAGCCCAGCTCAATGAAGGGAGTTCACTGCTTTCAGGTGCAATGAAAACCCTAAATCTTATCAACAGAAAAATGAAGTAGCCTAACAGTTTAATAATTTAATCTCTTGCTACCCTCCAACTACCCCTTACTCTAGTTTTCCTTATTGCATAGGAAAACAAGCGGATATCATGAAATCGATCAAGGACGAGGTACAGTGCAAATGTTCTTAATTTCCATGCCCAGGTATTCATAATGAAATGGATTTGCAGGAGTAATGATAATGTATAGTACTGTGCAGCACAAAGCATTGGAATATGCAAGAATATTGGGGAACCCTAGGAGACAAGCAGAATCACTGAAGCGGATCGGTCCTCCTAGGACCAGAACACCCACAACCGCCATTGGTGATGGACAACTTTTTTCTTCTCCTCATTCAGAGGAAGAGAAAAAGCTTCAAGATCAACTCCAAGCTGGAGAGGAAGAGATTCTGAATCTACTTCATAGAGACTACAGTAAAGGACCCCCCAAGGCTAAACGTAAGCCCCCAATAAACAACGGAGAGCCCTTCAACTGAAATGCTTAATTGATATCCTCTCTTCAACTTTGATTACTACTGATTAGATGCTATGGTAAAAGGTGCATATAGGTTTAGGCTCCACAGTTTTGCCCTCTCCCTTATCTCCAATATACAAGTGAAGTCTCTTAACCTATATGATCGCTAGCCATTAATCAATTGTGCATTCTCCTTTTGTCTTGGTCACTTGTCTTATATATAGGAGTTAAATGTCTACTCTATTTAGGGTTTGATTGACCAACAAGAAGATGAGACCTCAGGGAATCAACACACAGATTAGAACGTTTTCGGACTCGTACACGTCCCAAATGAACGGATCAAGTCCCCACATAGAAAACACAGCATTCATGGATATACAGACAGGTTCATAATTTGATATAACATAGGTGTTAAAAGGCTGTTTTTTCGTAGGGCCTTACCATATAAAAAAATTTATGAAAGTTCTGATTTCATATTTTGGATAATAAAAAATAAATACAAATTAAAAAAATATCCGTATTTAGGTTAGACAGTTCATGAGTCAACCGGGACTCGAACTAGGACCACATCCGTCCAATCCGATCCAGGCAGCAACAATACATTAACTTCATCCCCTATGGAGAGATAAAAATATTGGATGGGTGTAAGGAATCTGGGAGTTCGGCATTTAATAATCCTGATAAAAAGTTTTGGGGGCGAGGGTGACTGACGTCATGGCACTCCCCAGTAGTTCGATTAATATACAAATACAAAGCAAAACCAAGATTTTGATACAAGCAAAACCTAGAAAGGCATGCCAACGGTGTCAAGGAACAAGTAATCAGCTCCTACCAGCACTGATGGCGGCCTTCACAAAGTCCTCGCACCGTGAGAATCCACCAGACAACACATCAGCAAGAGCACCAATCACGTCAAAGGCCTCTTGCAGATCAGTGATCGAGCTCATGTCGTCGAGCCAAGAGAGCAGCTCCTTGGAGAACCCCATCATCTCCTTCATGCTAAACAGTCTCTCCTTCATCACTGTTTCCCAGCCTTCCATGCTTTCTTCTACTCCAGCTTCTGAGGAAGCAGAAGTCATCCTTGCTGCCTTTAAGCCCGCCGCTGCTGCTCCTGTTGATTTCTTGAGATGGCATTGCAGCTGCTCGATCAAACCCGTGTAGACCAGCATTGGTCGTATGATAGATAGAAGTTCATCGGCTCCTTCGGGTTCTGCACTTGAGTTTCTGGTGGGTGTGCCCGTGACAGTACCAACCCCACGAGATGGCCTCCCATGAGTATGCTGCATGTATGCGTGATAGATTCCGCGCTGCAAGAAAGGGCGGCGGTGCTCCACCCATGATTCATAGGATTCTGACAGGAGCGAGTTCACCATCATGAATTGGACAGTCTCTTCTGTCCCGCCTGAAGATTGTGTGCCTGTTGGAGTCCCAGGTTGGGTCTCTGACGTAGAAGATAAATATGTGCCTACTGCTTTAGCCATTGCTCGGCGTTGGGAAGGGCTACCTTGGTCGAGAAGGTGGCGGGCCATTTGGACCATGAACGGCAGAAATTTGGAGTTGCTTTCCCTTCCACCACCTCTGCTTTCAGCACTGAAAGATGCCCCAGTAGCAAAACGGGCCAACATCTATGACAAGCAAGCAGACGATTTCATAAGATGGCATTAGAAGGGGTGAATGCAATGGAAGATGGAGGAGAAAGTGCATTAAAATAGTACCAGGACAATGTCATAGGTCAGTAGACGGAGTCTATTCCCATCAGCACGTCCCAGAGTGTTGAGGTTATCCCAGTATTGATCAACATATCTGACATATTGCGTTAGGGGAGCAGAGGGACCTCTCAGGGGGAACAGGGAATTGCAAAGGGACTCGTTGTTTCTGAGGGTGGCGCCTTCCCACTCTTTCTTGGGATTCTTGAGGGCAGCATCAGCACGTTTGGCCTCGAGATGGCACTGGAAGTGAATGACATTGAAGGAACTAACAGTGGTGTAAACGCACTCACCACGAGAGCTTCCAGAGGTACCAACTCCAAGATTAACCCTCTTGCTGTAGGTGTAGACACCTAAGAGGTCATTTGGTCTCAAACCATACCCTTCTCGGCACACCATGCAGGCCAGCCCATCCTCCTCTTCAACGTCATCTAGGCCTTCAAGAACTGGGCATGCCACGAATATCCGTTCCCCTCCATCTGAGCCAAGCTGTTGTCTCATGCCAAGACCCTGGCATTTTTTAGCAAAGGAAATATCATTGAGGCAGTTAGGGTGTTTACTGTAAGTCACAAAAAAACTTGAACTGCAATATCTGATATTATTTCGTGTACATCCTTTGATCTTAACCCCATTAAAAATATTTAAAATTGACAATTAGAGAAGGATCACCAAAGAAATTGGAAAGAAATTACTACCTGAAGCAGTTGTTCTCTCTTTCTCAAAGCCAAGCGTCTCATTTCATCCCTTGTAGCATGCCGCAGTGACAGAACTTTCTCTTCCAGGTATCCATCTCCATTACCCTCTTTATTTGCAAGTGTGTCCAACAAATTTTCAGCCCTTGCTCCAATTTCATTCTCTCCAGGAACGCCTTCCAGAGCATGGAGGAGGGACAAGATTCCTCCTTCATCAATACATTTCTGCGTGGGCAAATGGCCCATTGACAATCCTCTTAGCATGGACAGGATGAGTGGGACAGAAGGTAACTTCAAAGCTGATACCCATTCGGAGCTAGACTTGAAACCAGCTTGTCCTGCAACTGCAAAACTCTCCCTCAAGTATCTAACTGCAACACTAGTAATGCCCTTCTCGAGTATTATGTCCTTCAGTCTTTCACCACAGGAACTAGTCCGGAGGGATTCTGAAACTCGGACAAAATTTTCCACAGTTAGCCTCTGCTTAGAGGCTTCTTGTGCAGTATTCTCATCCTTTGGATTTTCTTCATGCAACCTCTGCAGCCGATCATACTCACACCAGTTCTGCAAGTAGGGATTGAAGTGTTGCACAAGGGCTTCCATTGCAGCAGATTCACCATAAGTCAAGTATGGCAAGATTCTTGCAACCATCTCAGCATTCCTCTGTTGCTTATTAGATTTCTTCCCCAGAGGATGACATAACCTTTCCAGGAACATCAAAACTATCTTTTTAGCTTGTTCACCAGTACCGGCTGCTTCATTATTCACAGTGAGGACGCCTCCTGTTATGCTGATGTCATCACTTTCATTTGCTTCCAGTGTCAAACTCTCAACAATTAAAAGAATACCTTCAGCTGACTCCATGGCTTCAACAGAGAAAGCACGCCTAGCTGTTTCAAGTAGCAGTCCAAGAGCTCCTAACCTCAAAAGAGCTCGTCGATTTTCTCGTATCTTGCAACAATACATGAGGAGATTGAGGACCGCAACCAACTGCTCTTGGTTAGTCTTGAAATCATCTCGAAGGCGCTGAATATTAAGAGTAACAAGCCCTAATTAGTAAAATCAACCAACAGAAAGATCAATAGATACAGAAAATACATCTAGAAGAGCAAAATATCATGGTTATTTAAAGGGAACTAATACTAGTACCTCAATCATCTTCAGTATAATTTCAAGCCCTCCATACTCCTGTACTGCACCTGCTATTGAAAATTCTACTTCTGGATCTTGGGACTCCTCCCTATCTTCCTCTAGTTCTTTAATCATTGGTTCTGTTGCTTCTCCATCTAGTCCCTGCCAATCACATTCTTAATTAAGAGCATATACTATAAGGAGGAAGGAAAAAATGCATATTTATTGCATAAATTGAATTACAGAAGTTCTCTGAAAGAGAACCTCACAAACTGATTAAATTGGAAAGACGGAGTCAATTAAATCCAAATCTTCTCTTTGAAAAAATAGAAACAAACCTGAAGCCGGTATGTTACTGTCATAGGTGGACATTCTTGGCCAGTTGCAGGACTAGAAGATAACAAGGTGCTTGTCGAGAGAGCATTTGAGGATTGGCTGCTTGATTTTTTCCAAACTTGCTCATAAACTTGAGCAATGCTCAAATCAAGAGAGATTATATTTCCAGCCACAAGCAACTCCATGCTGTAGTCATCTTCAAGAAGGCCTATAAGATCTAACTCATGACAAATCTTATTTTTAACGTCACGCATCAAAGGACCAATCTCGGAACTTGAATATGGATTCTTTGTCATCGATCCTCGAATAAACTCTTCCTGTGTATGTGCTTTATTTAAGACCAGTAAATAAACAGCTTCAGGTTTCGATGGACAGATCAAATTGCAAAGCTGCTCCAGTATGAACTGCATATGAAGTTGAACAAACCATCAGAGTAAGGAATGATTACATAGCCAAAGGCATATAGTAACAAGTGCAAATGGGATTATATATGATAGCATAATAGTCCATACCAGACAAGTCCGACCCTTCCTCTCCTCTCCATGGATCTGCAGCCCATTTATGCAAGCATGAATGAATTGTCTTTTGTTTTCACTATTTTCAAGCAAAAGGCTGTCCAAAAGCTCTTTTAGCAGCCGATTGCAGTCACTTATTAGCTTTGTTTTCTGCACTATCAGGCCACTGATCACAATCAATGCCTCAAGCAGCTCAGGAAATAGATTACCCTGCATAAACCTTCAACCCAATTCAAAAGTATATGTCTCAGCCAAAACTAACAGAAAAATCTGAACACAATATATTAATGAAGAAAGAAAAGAAATTAATGTACCTCAATCTAATGTTAGAGACCTCTAAAAATTTGCCCAGCAACTCCACGAGCTTGTGAAGAATAAATCCCTGTGAAATATCAATGTGCAGACTCCTCTCCAAAGATTCAACATTGCCTACTTCTTGAGCCATAAGCTTACAGATTGTTGTCAGACATCCCCGTGCAGTCAAGAAGAGACGAGCATCTTCTGATTCAATCATCCTAAAGAGCAACTCAAAATATTCAGCAGCACTTTCACCAGCAGAGAGTGTTGCTGGTAACAAGCCCATCAGTAAATTCAACAATCGGAAACATCTTGATGAACTTTGGGCAGATAACAAGCTAATCAGCATGCACATCTCTGATCTGATAGATTGAGAACAAGCACTAAGTACAAGTTCCTTAACCCAAGTGCCTAACTCAAAGGAAGGCAACTCCCCCTTTGATGTCCCATGGACTCGCCGTTTCCACCTAAGCACATACTTTAGGGCAAGATAATCTTGTCTTTGGGGTCGAGATCTCTGCCCTGCTACCTTGACTCCTTGAGACACTTGATATTGTCTCCTCACAAAGTCCAGATAAGATGCTCCCTTTTCCCACTCTGAGTAGCTCACCAATGGAATATCTTGCACCTTATTAGATGTATCCCAATTCTTTTCGATGATTTCCCCAACAGCCTTACCACTGCTAGCAGTTGAACCAGATGAACTGGACACAGTCAATTTCTTGTCTTCCCTCAGAGCTGTAGACTTTCCTGGTTCTTTATCAACGGCGTCAGGTTTTGGAGGAGTACATGCCTGGGAAATAATCTTAAGGCACGGAAGAATTACATGCTCAGAGATTGCGGGATGCTTAGCCCCCAGCTTGATGGAAGAAAATAAGAGCTGAAAAGCAATGCGCAATCTTGATTCCCACAATTCATCTGTTAGAGAACAAATTTCAGAGAGCAACAACAACTCTTCACGTGTAGCAAGGGCTATATCCATGGAGCGGTGATGCTCAAGGCAATACATGACTTTCTTCTGTATCAAATGGTTGAGTTCTGTCACAGCATTCCCATCACCCTCAGACAAGGCACACAGTACAGCCCTCGCTTGGACGCGGGCATTTTTTGGACCTTGATGAATGTTATTCTGAAATAGTTCAGATAAGATGCCAGCACATACAAGCTGTTTTTTGGCAGCAGGGTGTTTTGAAAGCACAAGCAGCAAGTCAAGACACTGGGTAACAAAAGTAGCTGCACAACCATAGCAATTGTTGGGTGACCTAGAAACTATAAATCTAGATGCATGCTGTCCACCATCAGAATTTCTCTGATGCAAGTAGTTCATTAGGACTCGACGCAGCCCTTGAAGTGTCTGAACGCTCTTGCTGACAGAATCAAAAGCAGCTTTACACTTCTCACCATATAAGACACCAAGAAGGGCAATTTTACGGTTTATCTTGCATGAAGGTCCTGGTAAGGAGACCATCATTTGCTGTACAGAGTCCTTCTGCTGTGAGTCCATCTCATTCTCCCCAATGCTGGACACAATCTTCATAAGTGGCTTCTTGAATCCCAAAAGTTGCTGATATCTCCTGTGCGCATTCTCTGACTCAGACTCAATAGCTGCCAACCCTCTCTTCATGTCGTCATCATTCTCCATATCATCAAAGGTAAAACTCGGTTTGGCCATGAAGTTAAATTCAAATCTGCCATATTTGCTATATCCACATTCATTGCAGAGGAAAGAATCCAAATTCTCATAATTAATATTGCGGCATTGTCTGCACTGGTACGCATTTTCATGACAATTGCTGCAAATCCCATGCTTATCTGTTACGGGTCTACTGCATCGGGGGCACTGTAATGGTTCAAGGGACAGAGCTTGAAGATTTTCATAGAATGAATCCAACTCAATCATGAAATTACAGGCAGTGATTGGAATTGGAAATTCAACTTTGAGTTCAGTCTGATTGAAAGCAAGATGGCAGCTCTTTGCACGCTTCCATAAAGTCCAGTTATTTTTCAACTCTGACAAATCCGCCACAGGTCTATTATTATAGTAAAGGTTCAGAACCTTCACAGATTTCGACTTTCGGGCATCATGGACATTCATAGTGACTGTCTGGATGGTATAGCTCCCAGTACACTTCACAATGATGCGCTTGTCAGTGAACTTTGTCTCAGACTTCAAACTTTCCAGCTTCATCCTGCTATAAGGTACCTCTGGAGAACTGCAGGCAACACAAGGCTCACTCTCTAGATAGTATCCATCAAATTCCACAAGACCACTCAAAGTGCTATACAACCGTGAATTTGGATGATTTGCCAGCAGCTCATTCTGGGAATGGAGTGCTTCAAAGATGCATTTAATGATATCAGTACTCAAGCATCGATCAACAATTTCTGGACTCTGTGGCTTTGAAATAGAATCTGCAGCCTTTCCTCCCAATAGCCATGTTACAAGTTCAGTATATTCAACAATATTTTGACCATACATGGGCAGATACTTTACTTTCTGCAGCAGTGATGTTAACAAGGTCTCCTTCATAGACTGTTTTCCATGATGCCAGATTCCATGAAGAACATATCTAGCCTCAGAACGTATGGAGCTTGAATTCCACTCCAACAAGAAGCAATCAATAAACTGTTTCAGAACCTCACCACCTTTATCATTGAATATGTCAACTGCTGCTTCCATATCCATATAAGACTTCTCCGAACCAGAATCATTTCCATCTTCATCTTTCATTTTCTTTTTTGCATCCACAAATTGTGCACTTGATTTAGAGGTGTTGGAGCTTGTCTCTCCGGCTTCAACTTTTTGAAAGGGCTGGAAGGTATCCTTTCCAAAGTAGAAAGCCAGACTAAGAAGTTTCAAAATCTGAATTACTGATTCTTCACCAAAATAGAATGTTCCATCCAGTAGAAAGGACAGAACTTCTCCATGTCTTAAGCAATACTTTTGCCAATTACGCGGCCGTGAAAAAGCCACTTCTGCCATAGTTGACAAGCATTTGACTATTTTCACACTTCTCTCATATGAGGCAGGATTATGAAAGCCACCAGACTTTTTCACATGTTTGTAAAATTTCTTGACTTCAGTGGAGAACTGCCAAGCATCCCGAACACTGTAGTAATGAGTCTTGCTTCCACATAGATGAAGGAAAAGTCTCCTCGCATATCTCCTGACAAATGAAGTCTGAGGGTTATTGATGTAACTGCATAGAACATCCTTGTACCCATCCAGCTTCAAGTCTTTACTGCCAGTGTTCCTGTACACCTCCTCTCCAGTCTTGTCCTGCTTTTCAGGACGAACCAATGCATACAATAGTCTGAAAGTATTTTCCAATAGCAACCTATGATAGTCCACAAAAACATCTGCATGACGGGACTTCACATATGCATCTGAGAAAAAGGGAGAGAAACTTCCAGCTGGCAAGTCTCTTCGAACTGAAAGAAGAGCCCCACAACCAGGACCAGGACTTGTACTATGTGAATTTTCAAAATGCACTGAAGACTTGAAAATATGCATTAGCTGCTGCAGGATATCCATTAGATAATTCACAAAAGGTTGTTGCCGCAAAGCATTGCAAGCATGGAACAACTGCGATGCAAAGTCGTTCTTCTCGTGATCATCCAATGAAGATGAAGCAGAAATAGACACACTCCTATCATGCATCTCAGAAGTCCCACTAGCATTACGGATAGAATTATCACTACCAGGTTGGTGCCAGTTCCGAAGCATCAAGGTGAAAAACACAAACACAAGGACTATAACTTCCCCGGAAGGAGAACGTCTGCTGGCCAGAAAGGGCTTATCAATTTTTATTTCACAGAGGAACCAGTTGATTAATTTCTCCAAGTCCAAGCTCTCAGGGCTTGAGCTGCCAATAAAAGGTCCATTCACTGCAGAAGACAACCTATAGAAAAGCTGCATGACTGGAATGGCCTGAACTCCAGAAGTTGTCTCCATCCACCCTTTGAGCTGGTCAAGAAAGTCAGATAGCAGCAATGAATTCACCTCTCTCTTTGATGCAGATATAGAAACTGAATCAACTGCTGAAGAAGAAAATTCTCCAGATTCGCTAGGCTCCAAGATGTGAATAGCGGGTGTAGAAGTCTGTAGGCTCACAGGGGCTGCAGGAGGCAACAAATTGGACTCGCCCGTATTTTCTGTTGTGTAGGAAACTTCATGGCCATGAACTCCCAAGGAATCCATCTCAATGGGGATTGCAGTCATCCGATGATCTTTAGTATGGGGTGGGGGGAGTTCTTCTGCACTTAATACTTCATAACAGGCCTCACATAGATCAAAATCAGGACAGATGGTGCAGTGCCATCTGCGCCTCAATATTGGTACAGTGCTGCAACCATCACAGCAGTACTGAACAGATGATGTGACTGAATCTTCTTCTACCATGACTTGCGAACTTGTCACACCTGTTTCAGCAGGTGCAGTTGTGGAAAATGCATTCTCAACAGTATCATCAGCAGTTAACATTGTCTGCCTTGGAAAAGGAACCTGGAGTAATCTTGAAGATATAGCCAAGCTGGAAATATAAACGTGAGTAAGCCAAATGCCATAAGGAAAACCCCACTATATGAATAAAAATTATAACGAGTAACCACGAACCTGCTTGCTGTTTGAATGGCCTGGTTCGAAGAAAATAAAAGTTGCTTCATTAAAACTACAGCAGGAGCAACAGAGCCTTGGCTGCAACATTTACCATGTAAAGCCAGGCATTCAGCATAGCAGTAGATGAGTTCAACAGATGATATTACTATATTGTTCATCGTTTGGGTGTCAGGCTGCTCCAAGTCTAAAATCCCCCACAAAACTCGCATGAGCCCATCCACAACATTGGATCCTAAGAGAGGAGTTGAATAATGAGCCAATATATGATGGACTATAACATTGACCCGTATAAATAAAGACCAGTATAATAAACATGAAACTGTTCAGATCTTGTAAAAAAATCTGGGATCACATTAGTTAATCAATTAGATACGTTCATCAAAATATAAGATCCTAGTGCTTCATAATCATTATCAACACCTGACCAGGAATATAGGCATTAGGAAGGCCCATATACTTCTACAAATGCTAGGATGCACTGTGAGAAAAGCATTGAGACATGAAAAGACATTTTCTCAATGAAACTAAAGTCATTTATAAAAAAACTGGATGTACCATTTGTCTCTAGAAAGGCTGCTAAATTTTCACGGCGGTGCAGGGCAATCTTAGATACTGCATGCATTTGAGCAGTAAATTCTTCAACTATCCAGCTTCCTACAGCACTACCAACCCCAAGTCTTGAAGAAAGAATAGATGCAGAACTCACCACCCCATGTAGCCGCATAGTGTCCTTGACCTGATATAAAAGTTAAGATTGTTTTTCAACAGAAAGAACACAATTTAAATTATTAAAGGAAAGGGAGATGCAAGTTTTGATGAAGGTAAACCTGATAATATATATCCTTCTTTGGGAACAAAGCCTGCAAAACACGGCAAGCTGCCGACTGCAACAGAGGTTCTCTGTCACTTTGAAATATATCTTCTAATATCTGCTTGCACTTGACTTTGTTCAGCCCCAGATTCAAATCCTCTATTCTAGAATGATCTTGCACCTGGCTAAATGAGTAAAACCTTGACAAAAGCTTTAGACCATCTGCTACAACCTGCTCCTGGATAGAAGCTGATTGCATTGACTGGAATTTTCTCCCTCTTCCCACAAGCACAGATTTGTTACCAAGCACACGAGCTTCCATCTCCAACACAGTATCAATCTTTTCTTTCCAACCAAATTCATCTTTAGACCGGCCATAAACCTCAAGAGCATCAATTCTAGGCAAAGCAGAGCCACTAAATGACGGCCCGACAGCTATTACAAATTCTTCATCAGCAAGAAGTGATTCTGCCACCGTGAAAGGAACATCATACCAAGACCGCATGCCTTCATCTAGTTTAATGACTCTCTGAAAAATGGTAATATTACAGGGAATATGACTTGGTGATGTATTCCCCACATGCACGCGGAAGCCAACCATGACAATGTCAGGGTTTGAGTTCGAAACTGATATCTGAGAGGAGAATTAGGAGAAGAGAGTTAGCAGACCAAGCAAATGATCACAAAGAGAAAAAAATATAACAAAATATAAGATAGTCATATGTTAGGCAGAGAAAACAAAAACAACTTAAAATAATTAAAATATGCTGGTGTAAGGAAATTGACTGCACGGTACAGTAAAAAATTCATATGTTTTAAATCTGCACCCCATTTAATATTTTCAAGAACCAAATCCATCTTTAGATGATTTGCATTGCTAAACAAAATGCTTTGAGCTTGTGCAATAGCTTGTGATTAATGCAAATTACATATTTATATCAAGTATAGATATGAAGCAACAATCTGTTTTTCATGTTGATATTTTTTGGAAAATTAAAAAAAATTGGAAAATCTGTTTTCAGAAGTGACAATTTGTTTTTTGGAATATTTTCCATTCAAATTTGCACAAATATACTTTGGCCAAAATAAAATTTATAGAACTCCACTGCATTAAGAAACATTCCTTTCTCTGTTCAATAAATATCAGGAATGATAATATTTCTTTATGGATAATGCCAGGAAAAATTAAAACAGTCAAAGCAAAACATCAGTCAACAATGTAAGGGATCCATCCGTGATATGATTTTCCGATTGCACTTATTCAAAATCTCATATAAATAATCAAATACAGAATGCCATCAGAGAACAAATATTCATAAAAGAGAATAAAATAAGAAAAAAAGGAACAGAAACCAAAAATAAAGCCAGGCACAGATGATAGATTATTATAAGCCATATCGGGCATTCTGACATCCACTTCAAAGGAAATTTGTCTAAAATTACCTACAGTTGGTAGGGTCGAGTCATTGATATGATATACATCCAGAAAAGGGCAGAGTAATTTAATCGCATTATCAGAAGAAAAAGAGAGAAAAAGCATTGTACCTTAAACCCTAAAATGCTGGGGCTTTCTAGACAACCCTCCTCTGAAGCCAAACTCTGTTTAGCACTTTCAGAATCACCATTTCTGATGGCATCACCTCCTAATTTCACATCTGCTGTGATGCAGATTGTCTTTTCAAAGAAATCAAGTGGGAACTCGGGATTTGCACCAGAAAAAGCTTTATTGTTGAGGATACCAACACCCAATTTCTTAATCTTTTCTGATGCTGCATTAGTATTAACATCACCTCCAGTAGAAGCATAAGAGTATATATGAAGACTACCATCATCATGTAAGACGAGACAATGGATCTTATCTTTAGATAAAGGTTTGTATGCAGTCATCCCAACTAAAGGAGCAGATGAACCGAGTGCATGGCGGATGCTCTGAGCTGTCAGGTCATGAGCTCCTATGGAGACAGCAAATGCTGAATTTGATTTGATGCTGGACATGCAAGAAAATAGCCCAGTACCAGCCAATAATTCTTTCCAATGATGCAGCCCTGCAGCTCGATGCTTAGTATCTTGATCTTCCTCATATACATAGGATACCTCGACAAAGGAGTCTGCATCAGGACTTAACTGGCCAATTAAAGTGCTGCCATCATATTGGGAAAGGAACAGCAATCTGTAAGCAGGTGAGAAATATAATGATAAACCCTTCGAACAAATTTCCTTGCCTGGCATCGGGATAATTTCCATCAAAGGTGTTGGGCCAATAATGCCTTCTTTAGATAAGTCTAGCCTGTACAAAATTCCCCGTTCTGAAAGAACAATAAGAAACATCCTTCCATGAGAAGCTGTACAAAGTGCTGCATCCACAATCATCTCATCAGCCAGTGTGAAGTAGCGCAGGGGACTGATGTTGTCTTGAGACAGGTCATATATTTTGACAAACTTGTTGGTCACCACGAGCAACTGAACCTGTGATCCAGGGACCCAGTCTACACACCTAATATAAGCACCTTGTAGAGCAAGTTCAATTGCAAGGCGGTCAGTTACTTCTCCACGGGAATTTAATGTAAGAACCTGACAATCTTCATATCCTGCCACAGCAAGATGGTTCTCTGCTGATGAGTTGAAGGAAAGGTGCACAATTTCAAAGCGTACGATATTCTTAGACAGAGGCTTGACATTGGTTTTGTCAGCTGTTACTGGTGCAACAGTGGCTTGTCCAATTAACTGCCCAACATCAAATATAGCTACCTTGTCACCTTCTCCAACCGCAAGTCGACCTCGAACACTGACACTGAGCAAAGACTTGACAAGGGAACCACTGGCTAAATGTGATTTGAGCTCTTTTGAATTTGAATAATCAGCCTTTATTTTAAGATCCAATGAGCCACTCTTATAGGCCTTCTTAAGTTGCAACAGATCAACACCATAGGACACCACCTTGTCTTCACCTAAGATAACGTTCCCATCTTTTGAAAGATTGGAATTTCTTCTCTCAATTATTGAAGGCATCAAAGAGACACAAAGATCCATCACTCGAGCTTCAAATTCTTGCTTTTCAAGCATCAGTTTAATCCCAACCTGGTGGTCTCTTGGAATGGATAACCCAAGTGTAATGTCTCCTTCATTACCAAAATCCTCATCCATATCAGAATCGCTCTCTGGTACATGGCTTCCATCCTCTGACAAGGGCAAAACAGAAGGCAAATTAGTGGGGCGTGTGCTAGGTTTGCTGCTGTTTCCAGTGAATTTCCGAGGTTTCAGGCATTGACAATTGCTGCCTCTTACACCACCTGCTCCACAGTCACAAAAAAATCGACTCAAACGAGAATAAACAACGCGATGCCCCCAATGACAAACTTTTGCACAAACAGAACAGCAACCTTTTGAAACTGTCAGGTCACAGGTATAGCAGAAGTACCAGTGTTGTTCCATGAAGTTACTGCCACTCGATGTAAATGTGCAAACTTTAGAGGCAAGGGCCTTTTCACTGTTGGCATCATCTTCTTCTTCTTTGTCCACACTTGCAACCTCACCATCAGATGTTCCATCATCCTCATCTTCATCAACAGAAGTAGCATCACAGTCAAACAATGCAGACCCACTTTCTTCATTACTAGTTAGTATCAACGCATCTGACGTTTTCCTCGATCCCACAAACTTTGACGTCACATGACCTAACACAGGACTAATCCCAGACAAGGACTTTGCAGAGGGCATCTCTAGATAATTTCTCTGTGATCCATATTCCCTCAAGATAGAACCAAGAAAGCCAAAGATAAACTTCAGTCCAGATACTGATCGCTGATCACCAACTAGTTTTTTCATCAGTATGAAAGTTCTCTCCAGGAGCAACTTAAGAGAACCCTCCCCTTTCACAAGCTGAACAACAAATTGAAAGTAGGATTTTGCCACATGGATATCAAAACACAAAAATGCAGCATCAAGAGAATGTAGAAGACCTTCAAACAAATGACTCTCAAAATCAGTGGATGATAATTCACCAGAAGAGGATGCAAGAAGCAGAAGAAAGCTCATAGTCGAATCTCTCATTGATACGGATACCCCTCTTGGACATCGAACACCCTCTGAATCATCGAGAATGCAACCTAACAACCTTCTCTCTATCCATTTTCCCAAAGAAGGCAAATCCATACTGATGAATTTATCATGAAGCTTTAGTTTGATATCAGCACCCAGTTCTCCTGACAGCATATTGACAAAGAAATTAAACACCTTCACATTTACTGCTTCAAAGTAACAATTATCAAGAGAGTCCATCAAAACCATCATATTACCACTATGCAAACCATTAGGCAACTTCATCTGTGTGCTGTCAATTCCTACACTAAAGTAGCATTTCAAAATTTCGAATTTTGAAGGGTCTTTGCTCAGATTATCCGTGAACCCGATAAATTTGTCAATCAGCAATTCCAATGTGTCATCTTCACATCCTTCACTTGCATTGATGTCTCTTAGGAACTCTTCCATTTGCTTCATTAGAAATAAATCTTCCAAGACTGGCCCTCCTATATTCCCACCCAATCTATTGAGCAAAGCTTCACATTTATCATGAAGGCTATCGAAAATCTTGTTAAATTTAATGGATATCACAGCATGGGCAATCTGATGAACTGTTCCAGGATCCAAGCAAGAATATGCACCATCATCTAATTTGAGAACAATGTCCAAGGTACATATAATTTCTTTTATATTTTGCATGCAGGAAAGAAGGATAGCACTGGGACAAGAAACAAGAGGGAAACCATGAGTTATGAAGTTCCATAAGGTCTTATGAATAAATCCAGAACTTCTTCTGTCAACAGCAAGATCTTGCTTAATTATCAGGTCAGTAACACATTCAAGCATGGAAGAACTGATCCCACTCTTCTTTAGGAGCTCATCCCGTATTGACTTGTCAAATGCAGAGTGTACGAGTAGCATCAAAGGCGAAAATTTTCTGATATTCTGCTCACTGTTCTGGAAAGTGAAAACCAGGAACTTCTGAAACACCAGTAAACATCTATTCAGTAATGAAGACAGCATTTTTACAAGTTCAGTAACTCGGCCAGCCTCAACTGCAGATGATATCAGGGACACAGCATTGACAACATAATCATTTCCTTTTGAAACATCTTCTCCAGAAAATGGACTCGTTCCAAGGACTCCATCCTTAACAGAATAGCCCAAGATTCCAACATTAAGAACAGATAGAGCCAGACAAAGCCACATTCCACTTCTTAAGAAGTTCCATTCTATCTCCTCTGGCCTCTCTGGCAGAGATACAGCCTGCAATTTCTCAAGTACAGCAAATACAACATTCAAGAGCTGACCCTCTTGAACAGGGTAGCCTCCTAGAACCATATGAGAGAATTGAAAGAAATGCCTCATATCAGATATGACCATATTTTCCGGTTTGCTCAAAGGGAAATGCAGATGATCTATCAACTTGCCAATAACTGGCATATCCCAGCAAAGACCAAATAAGTATCTTTCAACAATAAGGTCGTCAACTAAAGCAGCACGTTTGTCCTTCCACAGTGCCAAAATCTGAGAAAAAGATTCACATACATCACTCCAGCCCATGATCAGGCAGTCAATGGACTGATAATCTCTGTTCGGAAATACAGGAAATGGAACAGCATCAGTCAGATGGTTGATCAAACGGTTGGCAATAGGGTCTTCATGAACCCAAGAACCCATTACCCAGTGCAATACAACTGCCGCGCCTGATGTCAAGTGACCATTTACATTTTCTGACAAAATAATAGTTCCAGCAGGAGCTTCCCTCATCTTGGTTTGCAAATCCAAAAGCAGAGTTGGAGGGCAATCCTTTGGGTAAAACAACATGTGGCGAAGCAGTAGAACCAACCTTGAAACTAGTAAAGCCCAGCATGACAACTGTGCAGTGGTCAAACATGAAGCAGCAACACTCATTTCATTGATTGAACAGAAAATCGAAGTTGCCAAGACCACCTTCTCCTCATGAGATGATAAATGAAAGGCAACTAGAAGAATCTCAGTATGAAAAACTGAGGGAAGACTTTGGAGCAATTCTTTGAGATTAGAAGATCCATCTTGGATTGCTTTTGCCTTCTCAACAATAAAAGCAATGAAAACCTTATAGATTTGGCTCCTCAACTGCGTACCTTCCAAACCAACTCTACAGAGTAGTGTATGGGCCAGCAATGTCAAAGTCCAGCCATTATAAAGAAACATACCTTTTTCAAATTTCAGAATTAGATGAACAAGGTAATCTTCCAGTTTATCTGACAAAACACGAAGCCTGAGAAGGTTGTACAGCAAACCAAAACAGAGCTCCTGTACATGTTCAACCTTCTTTCCCTCTTGACCACCACCAGAGCAGCCAGGAGTGTTATCTGAAGGGTCACTAGCCTCATTCTCAATAATGGAAAACAAAATATCAATATGTGCTTGATTAAGACTCTCACAGGCATCACTAAAAAGAGTCTGATGCCACTGAGGAGAGAAAATGGATACTTTCAGGAAATTCAAAAGCTCAGAAGCTGCTTCCATTGACATATTGCAATTGCAGGAAACAGAGTTGACAACACCAGCTAACTGGTCATCAGCAGAAACTACAGATCTACCACCCTCAGAGAAAAGGTCCCCAAAAATGGCTTCCTCATCATGGCTTGCTGCACTTTCCACTTCAGAAGGACAGCCAGTCCTTGCAGCAGTATAATTTGACATCTCCATCTTCTGCCCTGACTTTACTCCTTCCGAGAAAAGGAAAAGGAGAAGATGAATAAGACTATCCAGCCACTGCTTTGATATTGGAAATATGAATATCATGAGATCCTCAATTGAATATCTTTCAATCAAATCAACCTTCTTAGAGAGCAAACTACAAGAGGAGTCACTCGGTATACCCTCAAGGCTACCCATAGATTTTCTAGCACCATCTTTCAAATCAAAAACCTGATATGCCTGTCTGCTGACTTCATTGATGAGCTTCAGTACAAAGACAACAACTCGAGGAAAATAAGCGAATGGTGGCTTTACATTTGTAGCAGACTTGTCATATCTCCATTCTACTGATGCCAAAGCATCCAGCATAGAAGCTGCAAGGTATGCTTGAACATTTTGAAACACGGCAGTGTTGCCAAAGAAAACCTGGATGAGGTGGAGAAATTCTTCCAGTAACAAAAGGATGAGGCCCTCAAAAGTACCCTCAATGATACTGCTGCTGTTTACAAATTCGAACCTAACAGAGAACAACCCTTTGAATGCATCGGTATATGAAGCACAAGCTTCCAATAGCACTGAGTCATCCCCCACATGTGGGATATAATGGGAAAGATCACCAAGTAACTTGAGAATCCTCAAACTGAGGGATAGTCTCCTGGCCAAATTGCTTCCAGCGGTCTTCTGATCTAATGGAATTATGATGAGATTTTTACATAGAAAAATCAGCCTCTGGATACATCCAATATGAACAATAGCCCAATGCTGTGTTATGAAAGAGAATTTGTCTACTTTCCAGTGGAAATCTGGTCCATTTAGCCTTTGCATCTGGTTCTTAGGTTGTGCAAATTCAAAAGCTAATAACCTTACAGGATAATCCACCACCTTCTCTTGCCTTGTGCAGCCTGCTCAAAGAAGGGAGAAAAGTTTGGAATCGATGATATAAAAATAAAAACAATTCAAAATCTGAATTTTGGAATGAATTATTATTAATGTTCTCCTAGAACAGAAGGAAAGGGCAGAAAACAAATCCAAAGTACCATGCAGATAGCACTTCATGTGTTTATTCAGCCCCATATCAATAGAATTTCCAGAAAATACCAACAAGGAGTTCAAAGTTCCATCCGACAGGAGTGCTTTGGATGCATCAGATGATCTATCTGATCTATCAGTAAGTGCCATCTCCAGTAGCTGTACAAAATTATTCTAAAGAAAAACAAATAGAGTGAATACATAGAGAAGAGGAAAGAACTATATAACCTAACAAAAACATACAAAATAAATAGTCAAAATCTCTATGTATAAGTTTTACATTCAATATCCAGAATGGAAAATAAAAATTCAAATTTGAATTGTTTGTATCTCTTGTTATATCAGATCAAAGGAAGAATATAGACATTAGCCTTGTATCAGACATAAACTATTAACTCCTAATCTTTGACTGACCAAAAACAGTCATTCTGCATCACTATGCTAACAAGTTCACCAAATTCGTTCTCTTATAAAACAAATTATCCAAGCCACCTAAGTTTTGATCTATCCACAAGAGAAACTTCCAGTCGGCATGGCATAACTTACTTGGTGGAAAAAACACCAAGATGTGATCTTAAATTGACATTCCAAATAATTAGTGTTATTACTGAGGTGAGACTTGCGTCTCTGAAAATGTAATGCATGTGCAAGCATTTTTTGACAGAATAACAGAAAACCTACCTGCATACTTAAATCATCGATCTCAATGCTTGAATTCTCCAGATAAACAATAGAAAATTCCAGAAGCTTTTGTACCACAGCAATCAGTGATGGTTCCACTTCTTCCGCTGCTCAAGCAAGCAAAAACAGCATTATCAAAAACAGAAGTTAATTGCTCACAAAAACCTGTAATCCATCTTGCAACATTCAATCATGTAAACAGTTGAGACAGGAATCTACTCTAGCATCCACACCTCCATCGAGTAAGGAAAGTGAATGCAAGGCAATGGAAAACGAGGAACCAAATGTTCACATGCCTTCCACTGAACATCCTATGAAATTACTGAATACGAGCAAGCTCCGAGACATCAGTGTCAGCATAAATGATTGAAAGCTAGATTTAGCTTCTAGTAAACCAAGGAACGCCATTAAATTGTATTTCATCCACTTATTACATATCCCGAGCTGATCAGCGAGCAGAGGCACCTACCTGGCAAGGATCGAGTAGCGAAGACTAAAGGAAACGCAATCGAGAGGACGGCCTGAATCTGCGCCTCTGTCCACAACTGGATGCCAAACCTACTGTTCTCATCGGGAATCGCATCAACGCCCCTCCGGAGAATCGAGTAGAACACCTGGAGACCTGCCTTGGCGGAGGCATCGGACCGGAGCCTGAGAGAGAGATCGCCGCCGTTGGTGTCTTCAGAGAGCACCTGGAGTAGCTTCGTCAAGTCTTCCATGGCGGAGACCGTAGGCAAACTCGTTTCAGATCATCGAAATGAGAAGATGCAAAGGAAAAGTGAAAGCAGAGGGCCTCTCGGCTTTTACTTATATTGAAACAAGAAAAATGAGAAAATCTCATTTGACGGTACAGCTACAGTATAAGGCGGTGGCTAGGCTAGGTGGTATTTTACAGCAAATATGTTCATTGTTCCCCGTTAATATATGATAAAAAATCGGTGATATTAAGAATTTTATTAATTTGACGAATTCAAAATTGAATTGCATAAAATAGAACTCTTTTAATATAATTATTTTTCATCCATAATTTTTATATAATTATTATTTTCATTCACAATACTTGAATTATGTCTTATTATAGAATAAATTATATTTTATTTATCATAAATTCTAGAGACATACTTAAATTCATGCTCAAAAGATGTGTTGTACAGCAAATTTCACTTTTTTTTTATATTTATACAATAATTTAATGTTATGAATCAAATTGGTCCATCTTATATAAAAATAATCTTTTATACATAAAAATTAATTTATTAGCACACCAAATTATAAATTGTTGTGAGTAAATGAGTTTAATTTAGTCCAAATAACTTAGATACCTCAATTTAGTCCAAATATGACATTAATCCCTCCATCTATTAAATCTCTATATAAAAGGAAAAAAATGTAGTTTTAATTTAATTATATTAAATAAAATCTCAAAAATTTAAAAATATTTAGTTAATATATAATATGATCCCACCAGAATTTTTAAGATCGGAATTGTGTAATCCGAATTTCTCAACATTAGCTCGATGATAACGGTAAGCCAATTGGAGGTAAAAAATAAAAATGAAGTTGAAATTTCATTATATAATGGGTGAAATACCTCTACTTGTGAGAATTTAATCAAGAAAATAAGATTGGAAAAGGATTAGTGTAAAAATTGAATCAAATCAAGTTCGAGTCAGCATGTATCGAGAATTTCGAGATTTTTCCACGGAACTCAAAAATCGAGAAATGGAAATTTTTTTGTCCAACTTATAAGAAATTGATTAATAAATCTTTAAAAAATAAATAAGGTTAATAAATAATCGAATCAGTGAATAAGAAACATTTTCATTCGGTACGTTTTTTGCCATCAATATCTATAATAAAGGTGCCAAACATACGGCCAACGGATCCCCAAGCTCCCTTTATAAAGAGCCCCTCTCCATTAATAATATCCATACATGAAAACTCCATTCTCTTTTAACTGCTCCATTTTCTGATAAAACTAGAATCAGATCTCTGATATGGGGTCTTTTCTGAGCCAAAAAAGGTGAGGTCGGGTTCTTTAGAACTAGGGAGAAGTTAGCTACACGTATGTGGTCTCCGTTTGCTCTGAGGGTCGCCGAAGAAATACCGGTGTGATGAAATAGTGAAGCAGCTCCCGCAAACCGAAACTGCCCCGTTTCGGGCGAGTTGAAATTAGCCATTTCGAGCCCTTCTCAGGCCAAACCAAGCACTCTCAACACTTACTCAACCCTTCCACATCTGAATTAGAACTGAAAGGTAAGCCAATTCGGCTCCCCTTTATAATTTCCGATCGGTGTTAGAGAGAGAGAGTCAGCCGAATTTCAATGACAAAATTCTAATCCAATTGGGCAATAATTGATGCAATTCTTGATTTTAGGATGAACCTCATGACAAGAGCTACCTGCTCAGATCGAAAGCTCGGACCGCCGTGCCTCACGAGTGAGTAATCAAAGCTTTCTCTCTATATAGTCTATTTTTTAGCGAATCTCCATTTGAGCTCATTCCAGCGTTAAAACTCACAATTCAAAGTTCTATGGAATCGTATGAACATGGAGAAACTCAATTTCAACTTTAATTTCAACAATTAGAGGTGTTTGATCGTTCAATTTGATAAAATCAAATTCGGCTGTGTTAAAGAGTTGGAATTGGGGGAAAATTGGGGATTTTCAAAAATTCGAGGGATCGAAATGCAATTTCCTAAAATTGAGGGTCAATTGGGCATGATAAAAATGTTAGAGGGCCAATTGAGGAATTTTAGAATTTTTAGGGTGAAACTAACCATTTTTGTAAAGGAAGGGCAAAATGGTAATTTTGGAAAAGTTGAGAGACCAAATTGGAAATTTGGGAATTTAACCCCTTTTTGTGAAATGGAATAAATTGAGGTTCTATGATAAATTTTAAGAGTTTCAGGACTCAATTTGAGGAAAAACTAGCAGTAGGGACTTAAAGTTAAAGAAAAATAACTTTAGGGACCTAATTGCAAATAAATAGAAAGTTTGACTTTCTCATTAATTTGGAATAAATGAAGACTATTAGGCCGAAGGATAATAAACTGAGATGTTCATATCATGTAGTAACACGAAGTACCGGGAACGCTAGCAAGGACAAGCTCATAAAATAAACATGAATTATATGCTATAAACACATTAAATAAAGGAGTTGTTTGGCCATGGCACCAATATAGGACTGACATACTCAGTCAACTAGCGATAGTGCGACGTAACTAGTCGATGGACCAGTCAAGACAAACAACTGCGGGTTGAGTTGAGAGTCAGGGCCGTTGGACTAGTGGCACCACAAATTACATGGCTTGATAAGAAAATATTGTTTGTGCATACACTATGAGTATGATATCATCAAGATACTCATAAAGGGTAGTGATGTGTCCTAAGGGCCCTAGACAACTTGGTGAGTATAAGGGCAGATTGTCGTTCCAGGTGTCTGTGTGAAATTTGGAGTAGCATGAAGCGCATGAGACCGGGATGGGACTAGATGAGGTCTCTGTCCTTAGGGTGTCGCGAACATCCACTCATTTTCAGGGTAGAAGTGGACGTACTTCTATCCGGGTGGCCGGTAAAGTCGCTCCGAAGCCACAAGTGGGTTAAGTGGACATACTGACCTACGAATGTGTGTTTAACCTTCATGATGAATGATGTGTGTTGGGTGATGACACATCGTGATTAAATAAGGAAATGGTGATAAAACCCGTGATTTTGAATGAAATGATTTTTGAAAGAAAGGAGTCTAGCACATTCCAATACAAATCTTTTTCATAAAAGTAAAAGTATTGAAAACTCATTCATTGAATAGTCGTACTCACCCCTTCCATGATATCTCTTTCAGGAGATTTTGGAAAGCTTACCCTTAAAAACCATCAACTAAGACGCCTGTAAGATAGGTATGTAAAGTTTAAAATTTCATATAGTTTTGATTATGCTATTCTAGGAAACAGTGCGGGTTTGAAGGATGCCTTACTCTTTACGGTTTATAATAAGGGGAAACCTTTAATAAACTGGGAGAGTAGCGAATTGGTCACAGGGATCAGACCAAACAGGGTCAAGGCGTGACTACTATAGTGGTATCAGAGCCTGTTTCCTCAAATACATAACAAGACTAGAAAATATAGTAACTGATAGAATTTGTCTTTAAATTTTCAGATGGCTCATAAGAGAGGAACCGAGAAAACTAGGAATGACTCTACTCAACACCCTGTCCTCGTAGGAAGACAACTCTAGAAGCTTCCCAATGCCTAAGATAGAGTAGGAGCCCCAAAGGACCAAATGGGGAAACATTCGGTACCGCCAAGGAGTACAGTGCTAGGACATGTTAAGTCCTGTGTACGAAGGGAGCCAAGCCTAAAGCCAGGAATGGTAGTACAAAAGTATAATCTTACCAAGGAGGATACTTGCCAAGAAAACTATAGCTTTCTACCTATTATGTGACCACTTTATATGATAGGGCTGAGAGCCCAACCTTTTGTATCCTCTATTAATGAAATACTCAAATTTTCAAAACTCTATCTCCTGATAATGTGATCTTGCTAGGAATATGGCCTAATGAAAATAAAACAAATCCACATCATCCTAGAAACTACGGAAAAGTTACATCTTCGTTATGGAAGATGAATTAGAGAATTAAGAAACCTAGGAGGGCTCTTACCATGACCCGTTAGCAAAGGAGATTCAGCAAGAAAACTATCAAAGTGATTAGACTCAAGAATGGTAAAGCACCAAACCACTAGTAACCCTGGAAAAGCTCCACTCGAAGGAAAGAAGGAACCACAACAATCCATGTAAGGGAATAACCTATTACAATTATGAATGATGGGACATTACCTGAAGAAGTGCCCAACCCATCATTAGAAACTACTTGAAGGAAAGATATATCGAAGACTAAGACTGACCTGCTTCGAAAAAGTTATAGAATTTTAAGTACAACCTCTTTTGGAAAAAGTAGAGAAGTAAAAAATTGGAGTCTCTAACCAACATAGCAGAAGTAAGCAAACCATAAAAACACGATAGTTAGAGGAAATAAATGACACCCTAAGGAAGACTGAGAGGTAGAAAGGACTACAACCTAAAAGGTTAGTGAGATAGACGTTAAGGACAGGAGGACTCAAGAAACAACTGCCCTAAGAAACTAAGACCAAAGGAATGGTGGAGACGAGGTAGTTAACGAACTAATACACGAGAAAGCCATAATTTGAGTTCTAGCACTGAAGAGAGGGGCGGAAATGTCAAATACTCGGGAAATGAAGGATGAAAGAAATCTTTAATAAGACCAAAGGCTAAATTAACGACTAAACTCAAGCCAAGAAAAGAATAGGCAAGCCTCTCACACAATTGTCAAGAAATCTTGAAACAAAGAAGATTTGAACACTCCATAAGGAAACACATTATGAAAGTAAACTTTAGAGGGATGCATACGACTAACTACCCTTGAAGAAATTATGGATGGGCGGATGGACCTAATGTGGAGTGCAAGGAACCAACCCTTAATTAGGAAATGTTTCAAAGGGAAGGAGGTACCGTGATGGCCTAGTGTGACCTGTTTGGAGAGAGCTGGAGAACCAAACAATAATTTCAGGAAAACCAAATAGAAAGAAGAGATGAGTAACAACGGGATGGCCAAAGAAAATAAACAAAAACCTAAGAAAGGCTGAGATGTAGTAAAGACTACATTCTATGAAGGACAATAGGATGGGCATGAAGGACGAGTGATACAGCTACCCAGATGATTAGACCAGAGAAATGGAGTGTCACGCCCCGACCCGGCTTGGTCGGATCCCCGTGATCAACCCGCCACTTTCCCGATTTATTAAAGGGTTTCCCCTTATCGTAAACCGTAAAGAGTAAGGCGTCCTTTAACTTGCACCTTTTTCCTGGAATAGCATAATCAAAACTGTATGAAATTTAAAACTTTACATACCTGTCGTACAGGCATCTTAGTTGATGGTCTTTAAGGGAAGGCTTTCCGGGATTTCCTGAAAGGGATATAAGGGAGGGGGTGAGTACGACTACTCAGTGAATGGGTTTTTAAAAGCTTTTGTCTTTTAAGAAAAACATTTATATGGAGTGTGCCAGACTCCTTTATTTTCAAAAATCCCATCATTTAAAAATTTGGATTTTTCCATTATTTCTTAGTTAGCACGGTGTGTCATCACCCAACACACATCCTTCATCATGAAGGTTACACACATTCGCAAGTTAGTATCACTACTGAACCCGCTAGTGGCTTCGGAGCGACTTTTCCTGCCACCCGGATAGAAGTACGACCACTTCTACCCTGGGAATGAGTGGATGTACGTGACATCCTACCCACAATCCCGAAATCACTTCTTCATGTCCGTATGAGGACAGAGACCTCATCCTGTCCCCACCCCAGTCTCATGCGCTCGTGCTACTCTAGATTTCGCACAGACACCTGGAACGACGAACTGCCCTTATAGCCACCAGGTCGTCCAGTGCCCTTAGGACGCATCACTACCCCTCATGGGTGTCTTGATGATCCCGTACTCATAGTGCATGCACAAACAATTTTTTCTTATATTGCCATGTAATCTGTGGTGCCACCGGTCCAACGGCCCCGACTCTCAACTCAACTCATAGTTATTTATCTTGACTGGTCCGTCAACCTGTCATGTCGCACTGCCGCTAGTTGACTGAGCATGTCGGTCCCATCTTGGTACCATGGCCAAACAATTCAATTATTAAGTTTTTTGGCACATATATCATGTTCATTTACGAGCTCCTGCTCATGCCAACTGTCCTTGGGCCCACTGTACGAGATTTTCAAAATCGGGCATTTAGCCCCCAAGTTCCAAAATTGAGGTCCCCGGCCAATTAGAGCTATTCGAGCTCCCGTCGAGAAGGTCTCCCAAATTGTTTAAGCATTGGCACACAGTCAGGGGAGAGCACTTCTGACAAAAATAGGTTTTTACTATCCATCATACCGACCGGTATAAGGACATCTCCGTTCATAACCGATGAACGGGTTTTCAACTTCTTTTGAGGAAGTCTCATCATACCAACCAGGTATGATCTACTTACAACCCGTAAGTAGTTTTTTCGCATAACTTTCACATCACTTTCTCTAAGTAGTGATGATTAAAATACCATTAAACAGTGGGTTTTTATATCGAGGCACTTATCATCCCCAACCGGGTATGATGTTAGTAAACCCACTCACAATCGGTAAGTGGTTTTTAACCTTAAACTATGCTCATCTTCCCAACCAGGTATGACGTGAATAACCCACTCACAACCGGTAAGTAGTTTTTATCTTTAAGTTGTGCTCACCATCCCAACCGGGTATGATGTTAGTACACCCACTCACCTGTTAATGCCGTGAATTCCACTAGACTGGTTCTTTGTATTCACGCGAGCTTGTCCTTTCTGGCATTCCCTGGTATTTAACGTTCCTACACGATATGAACAACCTTGTTCATTATTACTCGGCATAACAGCCTTCATTCATTAATGAATGAGAAAACCCAAACTTTTAGTTATTTGCAATTAGGTCCCTAAAGTTATTTCTCTTTAACTTTAAGTCCCTAATGTCGGTTTTTCCTCAAATTGAGTCCCGTAACTTTTAAAATTTATCGTGGGACCTCAATTTATTCAATTTCACCAAAAAGGGGTTTAATTTTCTAAATTTCCAATTTGATTCCCCAATTTTTCCAAAATTACCATTTTGCCCTTTTTTCACAAAAATGGTAAGTTTTTCCCCAAAATTTCCAAAATTCCTCAATTGGTCCTCCAACATTATTTTCATGCCCAATTGACCCTCAATTTCATAAAATTGTATTTTGGCCCCTTTGAATTTCAAAAATCCCCAAAATTTCCCCCAATTTCAACTCTTCAACACTACCGAATTTGATTTCATCAAATTAACCGATCAAACACTTCTAATTATTGAAATTGCAGTTGAAATTGAGTTCCTGTATGTTCATACAATTCTAAGAAACTTTGAATCGCAGATTTTAACGTTGGAACGAGCTCAAACGGAGCTTTGTCGGAAAATAGACTATAGAGAGAGAAAGCTTCGATTACTCACCAGTGAAGGCACAATAGTCCGAGCTTTCGATCTAGGCAGATAGGTCTCGTCCTGAGGTTTATCCTAAAATCAAGTATTGTATCAATTGATGCGGAATTGGATTAGAATTTCGTCATTGAAATTCGGTCGACTCTCTCTTTGGCACCGATCGAAAATTATAAAGGGGAGCCGAATTGGCTTACCTTTCGGTCCTAATTCGGCCGTGGAAAGGCTGAGGAAGTGTTAGGAGGGCTTGGTTTGGCCTAAGGAGGGCTTGAAATGGCCGATTTCAGCTTGGCCGAAATAGGGCAGCTTCGGTCCGCCGGAGTTGCTTCACTATTCCATCATGTCGACACTTCTCTAACGATTCTCGGATTGACTGGAGTTTGCTATCAGATAGCTGTCTTCTCCCCGGTTCTAAAGAGCCCGACCTTTATTCAAGTCGAAGCTCTAGTTCGAGCTTTACCGGGAAATGGAGTAGTAGAGAGAGAGAGAAGTGTTCAGGTGTGAGGAGAATGAAATGGGGATGACCTCTTTATATAGTCGTAAAACCTGTGTATTAAATGGGCGAGATTTATTACTAGTATTAATATGCCATAAATTATTGGTATTAATTCCAATAATTTAATTTCGGTATTAAATTGTTGGTATTAATTCCAATAATTTAATTTCGACATTAAATTGTTGGTATTAATTTTAATAATTAAATATATATTAATTGATGGCTATTTATACTTCCTAGGAGCTTAACTTTGAAGTTCTTATGGAATCTAGTTCACCTGAACTAGTTTGGTTTTTGTTTTCTAGTTTGTCTTAAGTTCCTTTTCCAATGTTTAATAAATCCTTTGGATCAACCGAAAGTTGTAAATTTTCATATTGCTTATTCCGAAATGTAAACCGGTTTGGTTTTCTTATTCGGTTTGACCGGTTCTTTTCCCGGTTTTCCTTAACTCAAATGTGCGGGGTTTACATGGAGAGAATTGGTCTTCGAAAGAACCGTAGATATAAACCACGACAAAGAAGGGAGAAGTGAAAAGGCCAAAACATTGGAAAGAAGAATGAAGGAAAATCCTTAAAGAAATAGATGGGCAAAAGTAGATTTATAGTTTGAAGTCTTGAGACAGTTATGTGAGCCTTACGAAGGACGAACAAAGAGATTTTGAAACAGGGAGGATGTGAACCCTCCTTAAATGATAATAATTTAACGGGTTAGCATCAAAAGGTGTTGTGACAAATATAAATGAGTGGATAACCCATACTAAGGTAATAAAGGAAAGAATGTTCAAGAAACATTGGGAAAGTAAGTCCTCCCAATAATATGTGGCTAAGAAGGAATAACCACAATTGTTAAGATGGGTTAGATTCCACATGCGCATATGAAGTCTAAAGAGTGGACGACTGAGCATAGTGTGGAATGTACGGAATAAAACCAATAATCGGAAGTATCCCATGTAAGGAATAAGGGATAAAACAAGTTGTGGATAGAGAAGGATCCAAAGCAAATAGATGTCCTAACATATATATGGGTACGAAGAAAGGGAGAAAAGAAACCTTCAAGCAATGGTAAGAAGGTTGAGCATGTAGCTCCTAGAACGAAAGTCTCTACCTTGAAGGACATATTAGAGAATGAAATCATAAAAAGGGAACTCCTCGAACAAAACAATAGACTAAAAAGGGTCAAACAAAAAAAATGATGAACTATGAAATGATTACGAACAAGTAAGAGTGGATTAAGGCCAAAGGTAATCCTTGAGTAAAGGATGTTATTGGGCTTGAGGATGGACCTAAGAATGGTTGAATCCCAGCATGTCAGTAAACATCTAGAAATCAAATAATTGGATTTGAAAAGACTCAATAAGGAAGTTGAAAAAGGACGAGTGGGTAAGGAGAAACGACACCGTTTATAAGTTAGTGTGGACAACAGTAAAGATAGTCGAGGAATACTACCAAAAGAAAAGAGGGATGAAGTTATACAATCCTTGAGAGGTTGGAAAGTTAGGAATAATCCTAAAGGAGGTGTTCTGGTAATCTAATGGACATAGAGACAAGATCTAGAAAATGTCATGCTGTAAAGGGGCAGGTAAACCCAATAGCCCCGAGGAAAATGTGACTCAAGATAAGAAAGAGACAATTAGTAAAAACGACAATGTCAAACCTAAAAGGACTGAATGTAATGAGCAACGAATGAAAGAAGAGTTGAAATAGGACAAAAAGGTGAGGACAAGGAAATTCGCGAAAACATGCACATAATGCTCTAAATGACATCGAGATAAGGGTTTCAACGACCAAGAGATTAACTAGACATGGGAATGGTTTGGTATTGTGGAACTCCCAATTTGGAGTACAGAACCCCAAAGGGGAGAATGTTGCTCTAAGCAAAAAAAGAGATAAAATCTAAGAATATACCCTGAAGTAAGGTATGTCTATTTATGATAAACTCCATGGATGGAGTAAATCATATAAAGGAAAAGGAATTCCTTAAGTGATGGTGGTAAAAAGGGCTAATGAAAAGAACAAGAGAAGAGTTTGCATGTTAAGCAAACACCAAGGGGGCATCAAAGGAAGTGATTCCTCATGCAAGGTTGCTAATTATGTTTTGGGGACAAAACTCTTAAAAGTAGGGGAGAGCTGTAAATCCTGCCCTTTTGAGCTAAAGAAAAATCGGGAAAAGAACCGCTCAAACCGAGTTAGAAAATCGAACTAGTTCACAATCCCGATCATTTGTGAATGGGCAATTTGGGAATTTACAATTCCCAGCTGATCCAAAGGATTCATAATACCATGGAAAAGAACCTTAGGACGAATTGGAAGAGAAAAACCAGACCGATTTAGATGAACCAGATCTAACTAGATTGAACCAGTTTATGAATCGAGTTGGTTCAGAGAACGGGCAAATTAGAGAAATTCAACTCCCTTGTGCCCCCAAGAATTCTATAAACCTTGGGAAGGAACCTTAGAACAAAGTGGGAGAGAAAAACTAGACCGGTTCGGGTGAACTGGACCCGAACTGGATTGAATCGATTTAAGGACCGAGTCGGTTTATTAACTGGAATCGATAAAGAGATAGTAAAATGGGAATTTTATGGACACTAATTGATCCAAGGAATTAGAAAAGACATGAAAATGGACTTGTGAAGGAATTGAGGATGAAAACCCAACCAGTTTAGGTGAACCGGATTCGAACTAGTTTGGACTGGTTTGAACCACTATTGAATCGGATCCTAAATTCATTTTTCTAGGTGGCTTAAATAATTCAAATTTGAGATTTGAGGCCACCATTGGATAGAAAATGAATTTAGAAATTTTTAGATTTGAAAAACTCGGTCGAATGGGCGGTGAACCGGTCGATTTAAGCTTCAAACCCAGTTCGAACTGGTCTGTTCCTGTTCGAAACAGTGTCATCTTCTTCCTTAGGATGATAGCACTGTTCACTTGCTGGAAAATCGAAGCAGCGTCAGTGAAGAAGAAACGTTTCCATTCGGTACATTTCAAGCCATCAATGTCTGTCATAAAGGTGCCAAATGGACGGCCAACGGGTCCCCAAGCTCCCTATATAAAGAGCTCCTCTCCATTCATCCTCTCCACAATTGAAAACTCCATTCTCTCTCAACTGCTCCATTTTCTGGCAAAGCTTGAACCAAAGCTCCAATATGGGGTCTTTTTTGAGCCAAACAAGGTGAGGTCAAGTTCTTTAGAACTAGGGAGAAGTCAGCTACACGCATGTAGTCTTTATTTGCTCCGAGGGTCATCGGAGAAACACCGACATGATGAAACAGTGAAGTAGCTCCGACAGACCAAAGCTGCCCTATTTCGGCTGAGTTGAAATTGGCCATTTTGAGTCTCTTTAGGCCAAACCAAGCCCTCACAACACTTCCTCAGCCCTTCCACGACCGAATGAGGACCAAAAGGTAAGCCAATTCGGCTCCCCTTTACAATTTCTGATCGGTGTTAGAGAGAGAGTCAGCCGAATTTCAATGACAAAATTCTAATCCAATTCGGCATCAATTGATGCGATTCTTGATTCTAGGATAAATCTTAGGATGAGAGCTACCTGCCTAGTTCGAAAGCTCAGACCACCGTGCCCTCACCGGTGAGTGATGAATACTTTCTCTCTCTATAGTGTGTTTTCCGGTGAAGCTTCGTTTGAGATCGTTTCGGCATTAAAACTCGCGATTCGAAGTTCTATGGAATCGTATAAACATGGAGAAACTCAATTTCAACTTTAATTTCAACAATTAGAGGTGTTTGATCAGTCAATTTGATGAAATCAAATTCGGTTGTATTAAAGAGTTGGTATTAGGGGAAAAATTGGGGAAATTGGGGAAATTGGGGATTTTCGAAAATTCGAGGGACCGAAATGCAATTTCCTAAAATTGAGGGTCAATTGGGTATGGTAAAAATGTTAGAGGGGCAATTGAGGAATTTAGAAGTTTTAGGGTGAAACTTACCATTTTTGTAAAGGAAGGGCAAAATGGTAATTTTAGAAAAGTTGGGGGGACCAAATTGGAAATTTGGGAATTTAACCCCTTTTTGTGAAAAGGAATAAATTGAGGTCCTATGATAAATTTTAAGAGTTTCGGGACTCAATTTGAGGAAAAACCGACATTAGGGACTAAAAGTTAAAGAGAAATAACTTTAAGGACCTAATTGCAAATTAATAGAAAGTTTGACTTTCTCATTCATTTGGAATGAATGAAGGCTATTAGGCTGAAGGATAATGAGCCGATATGTTCATATCATGTAGGAACATGAAGTACCGGGAACACTAGCAAGGGCAAGCTTGCGTGAATACAAAGAACCGGTCTAGTGGAATTCACGACATTAATGGGTGTGTGGATTTACTAACATCATACCCGGTTAGGATGTTGAGCACAACTTAAAGTTAAAAACCACTTACCGGTTGTGAGTGAGATTTTATATCATACTCGATTGAGAATAATAAAGATATCGGAATGAAATCCCACTACTATGTGGCATTTTAAACATCACAACTTGGAGTAGTGATGTGAAAAACATGCGAAAAAACTACTTACCGGTTGTAAGTAGATCATACCCGGTTGGTATGATGAAACTTCCTCGAGGGAAGTTAAAAATCCGTTCATCAGTTATCAGCGAAGATGTTCTTATACCCGATCGGTATAATGGATAGTTGAAAATATAATTTTGTCGGATGTACTCTCCCCTGACTATGTGCCAATGCTTAAACTATTTGGGAGACCTTTTTGACGGGAGCTCGAATAGCTCTGATAGGCCGGGGGCCTTGGTTTTGGAACTTGGGGGCTAATATGCCCTATTTTGAAAATCTCGTACAGTGGGCCCAAGGCCAGTTGGCATGAGTAGAAGCTCGTAAACAAACATGA
Source organism: Trapa bicornis (assembly GCA_030064425.1). Classification (NCBI taxonomy): domain Eukaryota; kingdom Viridiplantae; phylum Streptophyta; class Magnoliopsida; order Myrtales; family Lythraceae; genus Trapa; species Trapa bicornis. Next base: position 11,986,964 of record CM057746.1, read on the forward strand.
ATTATATGCCTTAAAACTTCAAATAAAGGAGTTGTTTGACCATGGTACCAAGATAGGACCGGCATACTCAGTCAACTAGCGGCAGTGTGACATGACTGGTCGACGGACCAGTCAAGACAAACAACTGCGGGTTGAGTTGAGTGTTTGGGCCATTGGACCAGTGGCACCAGATATTGCATGGCTTGATAATAAAACATTGTTTGTGCATGCATTATGAGTACGAGAGCATCAATTCGCCCAAGAGGGGTAGTGATGCATCCTAAGGGCACTGGATGACTTGGTTATAAGGGCAGTTCATTGTACCAGGTGACCGTGAGAAATTTGGTGTTGCACTAAGCACATGAGACACGAAGAATTTGGATGAGGTCTCTGTCCTCATAACGAACATGAAGAATTTATTCTAGGAATGAGGGTCGGGTGCCACGAACATCCACTCATTCTTAGGGTCGAAGTGGACGTACTTCTCTCCGGGTGGCCGGTAAAGTCACTCGAAGCCACAAGTGGGTTCAGTGGATGTACTAACCTGCGAATGTGTGTTTAAACTTCATGATGAAGGATGTGTGTTAGGTGATGATACACCGTGATTAAATAAGGAAATGGTGATAAAACCCGAGATTTTGAATGAAATGATTTTTGAAAGAAAGGAGTTTGGCACACTCCAATACAAATCTTTTTCATAAAAGTAAAAGTATTGAAAACCCATTTACTAAGTAGTCATACTCACCCCCTCCCTGATATCCGTTTTAGGAGATTTTGGAAAGCCTACCCTTAAAGACCATCAACTAAGACGCATGTAAGACAAGTATGTAAAGTTTAAAATTTCATGCAGTTTTGATTATACTATTCCGGGAAATGGTGCAAGTTTAAAGGACGCCTTACTTTTTACGGTTTATAATAAGGGGAAACCCTTTTATAAACCGGGAGAGTGGCGAGTTGATCATGGGGATCTGACCAAATAGGGTTAGGGCGTGACACCGATAAAGTCGCTCTGGCTCCACAAGTGGGTGCAATGGACGTGCTGCCCTACGAATGTGTGTTCCCTTCATGATGAAGGGCGTGTGTTGGATGATAAACACCCCAGTTGTGATTAATGATTGAGGAATTACTATGGAAACTGAGATTTTGGGGATGAATTGTTTAAAAGAAAATAATGTGTCTGTCACACTCAAACTCAAACTATTTTTCTAAATTCAAACTTTAAACACCTATTCTTTGAGTTGTTGAACTCACCCCCTTCCTTATATCCCTTTTCAGGTAACCAAGGGAAACCTACCCAAAAACCTCATGTTAGTCACACCTGCAAGATAGGTATGTAAAGTTTAAAATTTCATGCATTTTTTTTATTAATGTTATTCTAGGAAAGGTACATGTTTAAAGGATGCCTTACTCTTCCCGGGTTAAAGAAGGGGAAAACCCTTAATAATCTGGGAGAGTGGTGGGTTGCTCACATGGATCCGATGAAACCGGGTCGGGGCATGACAACTTGAGTGGTATCAGAGCCTGTTTCCTCAAATAGATTATCAAGACTAGATAACATTGTAACTTATAGGAATAATTTTAAAAATTTCTGATGGTCCTAAGAAAAGTAGCCAAACAAACCCACACTACCTTAGCCACCTCGAAAACTAGAGAGAACCTCATCCCAAGGGAGGAAATGAACCAGGAGTATAGAAGGATCCTTGTAGTAATCCCATATTAAAGAGGACATGACAAGAAAGCCTGCAAAGTATTCAAGCTCAAGGATGACAAGGCATCGAACCATCATCAACCCCTTATAAACTCCCCACAATGCTCAAAATATAGGAGGAACCACAAAGGTCCACACAAGGAGCTGATCTTTTATAGATGTGGGCAATGGGGACACTTCATTAGAAGATACCCGATATTTTCAAGGACAGGACCCGAGAGGATCCGTTATGAATTTAGGAGGGTGGGACACATAGCAAGGAACTATCCCACACTGCAAGGAATCCAAGCGATACCTTCCAATAAGGACACCTCCACCCCTTACAGAAGCTCGAAGGGATAACATTACAAGAACCATAATTGTGGCTAGGAAACCCAATCTCACTCAAGAAGAAATCCTTCTAGACCATAGCTTAGGACTGAGTATTCCCCAAACCAACATTGTTACTGTCACGCCCCCACCCGGTTTAGTCGGATCCCTGTGAACAACCCACCGCTTTCTTGGTTCAAGAGGGGTTTCCCCATTCTTTAATTCAAGAGAAGCCAAGCATAATTTCAACCTTGTTCCTTGGAATAACATATATCAAATAAAATGTAAGCTTAAGAAAATTAAGCATGCCTCACAGAGGGTAAGGTTTGGTGTTATCCCTAGTTATCTTTCTACTTCCTGAAATGGGATATAAAAAAAAGGTGGGCGAGTTTCTACAACTTAGTGAATGGGTATTTTAAAAAATGAGGTTTCAATAAAATAGTTTTTTAATTGGAGTGTTCCAGACTACTTAATTTCTTTAGAATATATCATTCTTGAAATATCAATTTTCATAGCCATTTCTCAATCCTCAATCAATATCGGCATGTTTATCAATCAACACATGACCTTCATCATGAAAAGAACACAAATTCGTAGGGCAGCACATCCACTACGCTCACTTGTGGCATCAAAGTGACTTTACCGGCCACCTAGATAGAAGCACGTCCACTTCTACCCTAAGAACGATTAGATGTACGCAACATCCAACCCTCAAACCCATAAGTTAAACTCCGTGTCTGTATGAGGATAGAGACCTCATCCCGTCCCCACCCCAGTTTCATGCGCATGAAGCTACGTCAAGCTTCCAAGACTGTTGGCATGACTAACTGCCCTTATCTTCACCATGTCGTCCAGTAACCCTAGGATGTATCACTACTCCTCTTGGGCATCTTGAAGGTTCCGTAACTTAGTGCATGCACAAATCAACAATTTTCCACATAATCCATTTAATTTGTGGTCCATTGGTCCAATGACCCCAACCCTCAACTCAACCTGTAGCTGTTTGTCTCAACTAATCCGTCGACTTGTCATGTCGCACTGCTGCCAGTCCATCGAGTATGTCGGTTCTATCTTGATACCATGGCCAAACAAATCATTCATTTAAAGTTTTCATGGCTTAATTCATTTTTTTACGAGCTCCTGCTCATGTCAACTGGCCCAGGGCCCACTTTATGAGATTTTCAAAATTGGGCATATTAGGCCCCAAGTTACAAAACCGAGGCCTTTGGCCTATCTGAGCTATTTGAGCTCCGTTAAGAAGGTCTCCCAAAATGTTTAAGCAGTGGCACACAGTTAGGGGAGAGCATTTCCAAGAAAAGAAATAAACCTTTAGCCATCCATCACACCAACTGGTTATGAGGACATCTTCTCACATAATCGATGAAGGTGTTTTCTATTTCCTTCTAGGAAGTTTATCATACCAACCTAGTAGGATCTACTTACAACCGGTAAGTAGTTTTTCCGTGTAATTTCTACATCACTACTCATAGGTGTGATGGTTAAAATACCACTTAGTAGTGGGTTTTCTTTTCCGAGGTGCTCATTGTCCCAACCGGGTATGATATAAAATCCCACTTACAGGTAAATGGAGTGATTTCCTCTAAATCAGCTTTCGTCTCCTTGCAAGCTTTGTCTTAGCTGAGATTCCCAATACCTCGTGTTCACACATGGTATGAACATTTTTTTTCATTATTATTTGACTTGATAGCCTTCATTCACTATGAACGAATAAACTTTTCAACTTTTCAAATATTTGCAATTTGGTCCCTAAAGTTACTTTTCTTTTACTTTAGGTCACAAATGCCTATTTTCTGTGAATTGAGTCTCGAAAATTCAAAATTATACTTTGAGACCTTAATTTATTCAAAGTTTCATTGTAAACCCTGCCTTTTTTAGTTAAGGAAAACCGGGAAAAAAACCCATTAAATCGAGTAAGAAAACCGAACCGCTTTACAAACACGATCATTTGGGAAAGAGCAATTTGGAAATTTACAACTTCCAGGTGATCCAAAGGGTTCATAAAACCTTGGAAAAGAACCATAGGACAAATTGGATGAGAAAAACTAGACCGGTTTAGAAGAACCGGATCCGACTAGATTGAACTAGTTTATGAACAAAGTCGGTTCATGAACCAGAACTGATAGAGAAAGGGAAAATTGAGAAATTTATGGATCTCAAGTGACCCAAAGATTCCCAAAAGTAATGGAAATGAACTTGTGAATGAATTGGAGATGAAAACCAAACCTGTTCAGGTGAATTGGATCCGAACCGGATTGAATCGGTTTGGACTAGTTTGAACCACTAATGAACCAGATTATAAATTCATTTTTCTAGGTGGATTAAAAAAATTCAAATATGAGATTTGAGGCCACCATTGGATAGAAAATAAATTTAGAAATTTTTAGATTTGAAAAATTTGGTCGAATAAGGGGTGAACCCGCCAGTTTAACCTTTGAACTTGGTTCTGACCGGTCCGGTACGTTTCGGAACAATGTCATCATCTTCCTTCAGATGATAGTGTTCACTCGTCGAAAAGTCGTACAACACCAACGAAGCTGAAAAGTCTCCAGCCAGGGAGTTTTAGGCAATGAAGGATTGCCATTAAGGTGCCAATTGGACGACCAAGAAGTCCCCGAGCTTCCTATATAAAGACACCCTCCCCATTCATTCTCTCCACACCTGAAAACTCCATTCTCTCTTAACTTCTCAATTTTCCAGTGAAGATCGAACTAGAGCTCTAACTTGGGTAATTATCTAAGCCAAACAAGGTGAGGTCAGGTTTTTTAGAACTGGGGAGAAGTCAGCTACACACATGTAGTCAGCTACACTGTGTGTACGGGACCTTCAAGATGCCCAAGAGGGGTAGTGATGTGTCCTAGGGCCAGGACGACCTGGTCGATATAAGGGTAGATTGTTGGACCAGGTGATCTTGCGAAGCTTGACGTAGCTTGAAGCGCATGATACCGGGCTGGGGTCGGGATGAGGTCTTAGTCCTCATACGGACACTGAGAATTGATTTTAGGATTGAGGGTCGGATGTCGCATACATCCACTCATTCTTAGGGTAGAAGTGGACGTGTTTCTATCTAGGTGGCCGATAAAGTCGCTCTGACGCCACAAGTGGGTTTTAGTGGATGGGCTGGCCTACGATTGTGTGATTGTGTCACGCCCTAACCCGGTTTGGTCGAATCCCCGTGAACAATCCGCCACTCTCCCGGTTTATTAAAGGGTTTCCCCTTATTATAAACCGTAAAGACTAAGGCGTCCTTTAAACATGCACCATTTTGCTGGAATAGTATAATCAAAACTACATGAAATTTTAAACTTTATGTACCTACCTTACAGGCATCTTAGTTGATAACCTTTCAGGGTAGGCTTTCTAGGATTTCCTGAAAGGGATATAAGGGAGGGAGTGAGTACGATTACTCAGTGAATGAGTTTTCAAAGGTCTACTTTTAACTTTAAGAAAAACATTTATATGGAGTGTGCCAGACTCCTTTCTTTTTGAAAATCTCTTCATTTAAAATTTCTCTTGGGTTTTTCCATTATTTCATAGTTACCGGTGTGTCATCACCCAACACACATCCTTCATCATGAAGGTTACACACATTTGCAAGTTAGTATCACTAGTGAACCCGCTTGTGGATTCGGAGTGACTTTTCCTGCCACCCAGATAGAAGTACGACCACTTATACCCTCGGAATGAATGGATGTACGCGACATCCGACCCACAATCTCAAAATCACTTCTTCGTGTCTGTATGAGGACAGAGACCTCATCTAGTCCCACCCCGATCTCATGAGCTTGGTGTTGCTCCAAATTTTGCACAGACACCTAGAACGACGAACTGCCCTTATAGCCACCAGGTCATCCAATGCCTTTAGGATGCATCACTACCCCTCATGGGCATCTTGATGATCCCGTACTCACAGTTCATGCACAAATAATGTTTTCTTATATTGCCATGTAATCTGTGGTGCCACTAGTCCAACGGCCCCGACTCTTAACTCAACCTGCAGTTGTTTGTCTTGAGTGGTTCGTCGACCTATCATGTCGAACTGCCGCTAGTTGACCGAGCATGTTGGTCCTATCTTGGTACCATGGCCAAACAATTCACTTATTAAGTTTTATGGCACATATATCATGTTCGTTTACGTGCTCCTGCTTGTGCCAACTGGCCTTGGGCCCACTGTACAAGATTTTCAAAATGAGGCATTTTGCCCCCAAGTTTGAAAACCGAGGCCCCCGACCTATCAGAGCTATTCGAGCTCCCAACAAAAAGCTCTCCCAAATTGTTTAATCATTGGCACATAGTCAGGGGAGAGCACATCCGACAAAACATATGTTTTCTCTATCCTTTATACCACCCGGGTATAAGGACACCTCTGTTCATAACCGATGAACCAATTTTCAACTTCCTTCGAGGAAGTCTCATCATACCAACTGGGTATGATCTACTTACAACCGGTAAGTAGTTTTTCCGCATGATTTTCACATCACTTCCACTATGTAGTGATGTTTAAAATATCACTAAATAGTGGGTTTTCATACCGAGTTACTTATCATTCCCAACCGGGTATGATATAAAATTTCCACTCACAACTGGTAAGTGGTTTTAAATTTTAAGTTGTGCTCATCATCCCAACCGGGTATGATGTTAGTAAACCCACTCACCCGTTAATGGCATAAATTCCATAAGATTGGTTCTTTGTATTCACACGAGCTTGTCCTTGCTGGCGTTCCCAGTACTTCATGTTCCTACATGATATGAACATCTCGGTTCATTATCCTTTGACCTAATCACCTTCATTCATTCCAAATGAATGAGAAAGTCAAACTTTCATTTATTTGCACTTAGGTCCCTAAAGTTATTTCTCTTTAACTTTAAGACCCTAATGCTAGTTTTTCCTTAAATTGAGTCCCGAAACTTCTAAAATTTATCATAGGACCTCAATTTATTCCATTTCACAAAAAGTGGATTAATTTCCCAAATTTCCAATTTGGTCCTCCAACTTTTCCAAAATTACCATTTTGCCCTTCCTTTATAAAAATGGTAAGTTTTTCCCCAAAAATTCCAAAATTCCTCAATTGGTCCTCCAATATTAGTTTCATGCCCAATTGACCCTCAATTTTATAAAATTGAATTTTGGTCCTTTAAATTTCAAAAATCCCTAATTTTTCCCCAATTTTAACTATTCAACACCGTTGAATTTGATTTCATCAAATTGACTGATCAAACACCTCTAATTGTTGAAATTGGAGTTGAAATTGAGTTCCTAAATGTTCATACGATTCTAAGGAACTTTGAATCACAGATTTTAATGCCAAAACGAGCTCAAATGAAGCTTTGCCGAAAAATAGACCGTAGAGAGAGAGAGCTTCGATTTCTCACCGGTGAGGGCATGACGGTCCGAGCTTTCGATCTGGGAAGATAGGTCTCAACTTAAGGTTTATCTCGGAATCAATAATCGCATCAATTGATGTCGAATTGTGTTAGAATTTCATCATTGAAATTCTGTCGGTTCTCTCTCTAGCATCGGCCAAAAATTGGAGAGGGGAGCCTAATTGACTTACCTGGCAGTCCTAATTCGGCCGTGGGAGGGCTGAGAAAGTGTTGGGAAGGCTTGGTTTGGCCTGAGGAGGGCTCGAAATGGCCGATTTCAACTCGGCTGAAATAGGGCAGCTTCGGTCCGCTGGAGTTGTTTCACTATTTTTTCACGCCGACGACCCTCAGAGTGAACGGAGACTACAAACGTGTAGCTGACTTCTCCTCGGTTCTAATGAACCCGACCTCACCTTGTTTGGCTCCAAAAAGACCCCATGTCTAAGCTCTAGTTCGAGCTTCGCTGGAAAATGGAGCAGTTGAGAGAGAATGGAGTTTTCAGCTATGGAGAGGATGAATGGGGAGGGGCTCTTTATATAGTGAGCTTGGAGACCCGTTGGCTATTCGTTTGGCACCGTTATTGTTGACATTGAAGACTTGAAGCGTCCCGAACAGAAGCATTTCTTCTTCAACGGTATTTTTTCAATTTCTCGGCGAGTGAATAGTGTTGTCATCTTGAGGAAGAAGATGACACTATTTTGAACCGGACCGGATCGGTCTGAACCGGGTTCAAAGCTTAAACCGACCGGTTCACCCCCTCATTCGATCGAGTTTTTCAAATCTAAAAAATTCCAAATTTATCTAAATTCATATCCAATGGTGGCCTCAAATCTCCAATTTGAATTATTTAAGCCACCTAGAAATCTTTATCATGTCCAATTGGCCCTCAATTTTATGAAATTGCATTTTAGTCCCTCAAAATTTTGAAACTCCCAATTTTCCCTTAATTTCAACTTTCCAACACAACCGAATTTGATTTCATCAAATTGACCAATAAAATGAGTTTAATTGTTGAAATTGAAGTTAGATTGGAGTTCCTACATCTTCATATGATTCAATTGCACTTTGAATCACATGATTCGACACCGAAAAGTGGTTAAATGGAGCTTCGTTGGAAAATTGAATATATAGAGAGAAAGCTTCGAATGCTTACCGTCGGGGGCACAACGGTCCAAGCTTTCGATCTGGGCAGATAGCTTTCGTTCTAAGGTCATTCCTAGGATCAAGAATTGCATCAATTGATGCCGAATTGAAAGAGAATTTAGTTAGTGAAAATCTACTAGTTCTCTCTCTAGCACCGATCAGAATTTATAAAGCGGAGCCAAATTGGCTTACCTTTCTGCACTACTTAGTTTGGCCCGAGTAGGGCTCAAATTGGCTGATTTCAGCCTGACAGAAATAGGGCAGCTTCGGTCCGCTGGAGCTGATTCACTGTTCGATCATACCAACGCTTCTCCAGTGACCCTCGGAGCAATTGGGGACTACCACCGTGTAGCTGACTTCTCCCCGAGTCTAAGGAACCTAACCATGCTTTATTTGGCTTAGAAAAGACCCTATATCAGAGCTTTGGTTCGAGCTTCACCAGAAAACTGAGTAGCTGAGAGAGAGTGAGGATTTCAAGTGTGAAGAGGATGAATGGAGAGGGGCTCTTTATATAGGGAGCTCGGGGACTCTTCGACCATCCGTTTATCTCCTTTATGACAGTCATTAATGGCATGAAACATATTGAATGGAAATGTTTCCTCTTCGCTGGTGCTGGTTCAATTTTTTAGCGAGTGAACACTGTTGTTATCTGAAGGAAGAAGACATGTCTGAACTAGGTTCAAAGCTTAAACCGGTTGGTTCATGCCCGATTCGACCGAGTTTTTCAAAATTAAAAATTTCTAAATTTATCTAAATTCATTCTCTATCCAAATGGTAGTTTCAATTCTCAAATTTGAATTTTCTAAACCACCCTAGAAAAAATGAATTTAGCATCCGGTTCAATAGTTGTTCAAACTGGTCCAAACCGGTTCAAATCCGGTTCACCTGAACCAGTTTTGTTTTCATCTCCAATTCATCCTAAAGTCCTTTTTCATGAATTTTGTGACTCTTTAGGTCACTCAGTATTCATAAATTTCCCAGTTTTCCCTTTCTCTATCGGTTCTGGTTCATAAACTGACTTGGTTTATTAAGTGGTTCAATCCGGCTCAGATCTGGTTCACATGAACTATTTCTCTCCCAAATTGTCCTAAGGTCATCTTCAATTGTTTTATGATCGGGTTTGTGAACCGGTTTGGTTTTTTTTAACTCGGTTTAACCGGTTATTTTCCTAGCTTCCTTAATTCTAAAGGACGGGGTTTACAACTGTCCCCTCCTTTTGGGAGTTTTGTTCCCAAAACTTATTTCACACTTTTTATACTGGAATGAATTTTTATTGATATAAATTTTTGTAGTTTATCGGCAACAACCTTCTCGATTGTTTCAGTTTATCCCTTACATCACATACCTAATATTTTTGTTTCATTCACATCCATTTCTCATTCCTGAGTGCTTACTTTAGCTAAGCATATCTCTCTGGAACTTAGAATCATATCCTTAAATTTACATCCCTCTTTTCCCAAGGCACCATTTCTCCATTCCAAACTCCTTTACCTAAGATTTTAGGACTAGGAGTTCCGGTTTTTTTCTTCCATAGGTTTTGGCATTATCACCTTTTCATCCTGTATGGAGCCCTTCCTCATTCTTTGGCTATTACTTCTTCATTCCATATTTTAACGCTTGACCTCATCAAGCTTTAATCATAGACTCTTCCTTACCTAAGTCATATTTCCCTAGGATAGTTGGGCTTACATCTCCCTTACCGCATGACATTCTTTGAAACTTGTCTTTGACTTCACATTCCTATAGCCATATTGGTTTCCTTACTTATTCATCTTTTTCAGACTTCTTTATTCGGTCATTCAACTTTCAAGTCCTTGAGCTTCCTGTAACTTATTTACATACTAAAACTCTTCCTTTCTTACTTCATTCCTCTTTCCTACTGGTGTCCTTCCTTTTTAAGGTCTCTTCTCTTTTTTAATCCTTTCTTACTCACTTAAGATCATTTCACGATCCTTTATTTCGAGTTAATTCGTTTCTTACTTGTATGGCATCTTTTGATGTTGTCTTCCTACTTACCCGTTACTTAGGTTTGACTTATCCCTTGGACCTTCACGATTAGTTTCCCTTTGTACTTGATCCTTTCATCTCCAGTAGCTTGTCTTTGAGGAGCTTATTTCTTTCCAATTCCGTTGGTTCCATTTCCTCCTAATTGATACACCTATGTTTTTACTTTTCTTTTCCATGATTCCCTTTCTTGGTAAGTTTTACACACCTTTTCTCCCGAAATCTCTTTCTAGTTTTACCATTGTTAATATCCAACCTTGAATGACATTCCTTGGAACCATATTCTCCCACTTACTTTTACCCTTTGAGATCCTATGAGCACTTCTTGTGTATTTCAGCTCATTCTCACTTGCTCCTAGTACTGTTCTATTCCTTTGAAATGGATTTTACATCCCCTTTTTTGTCAAAATCCTTTGTTCATCCTACAGAGATCTATTTAACATTTTCGTAGCATTTGGGTCATTACTCCAGTATTAGTCTTTGATCTCTTTAAGGCTTTCCTCTATCCTTACCTCTCAAAGGTTTTGATCTTTCCATCTTTTCCTTATTCACTAAGACTATGACCTCCACAAGGATCAATTTGTTAATTGTCTCGCTCATTTTCTACTCTTACTCATTTATCTTAAGAGGATGGTCTCTTGAATCTTCTTGTTTTTGGTATCCATTCCTTTGCCCTATTGTGGGTGTGATTCTTGTTACTTTCCAGTCCTTCTTGGAGTGTTGTTTATCTCTTGGATGATCTGGTTGTTATGGGTTATCTCCTTAAATCGAATCCGTCTAAAATCCCTATTCGGGTTTCCATGCTTTATTGGAAGTAGATCATACTTAACCTCCCCAAGCACTCACTTAACCACTTGTACTTCTTGCTGATGTCCTTATTTCGGTTCCGATCTCTACAAAATTTTCTCGGTTGATTTTCTTGTCCTTGAGCTTTCTGCTTCCATGATTCAACTTCCTATTCTCATCCATCTTCTAATGTCTCTCGTTTTGGGATTCTTACATTCGATCTCCCTACTGTTCCTTAGAAGTTCCCCTTTTTGTCTCCACTTATACTTAAGGGTCTTATATGGTTCATTCATTCTTGATTTTCTTCCTTTTTGGTTCCATACCTCTGCTTTCCACAAGTCTCCTTATTTTATGGAGTTCCTAAGAAATTGTGTCTTAGTTCTTTACAAGTAGGTGTTATACCTGGGCTTTCTTGCTATTAGATTTTTTTTCTTATCCTGCCCTAGGGGTCTTGACATCCTTGGTGTTCCCCCATAACTTACTTCCTTTCTTCCTGATCAGCTTCCATTCCTTTGGTCACTTTGGAATATTCTACTCCTTGTTTTTCTTTACGCTTATTCTTTGATCCTTTCCCAGCTCCTTGAACTCTTCGTAACTCCATACTCTTTGATGTTCACTTCCCTTTGTTCCAAATTCTTTTCCTTAGTTAAGATCTCCCTTGGATGAACTCTTTCTTATTGTACTTCTGAGGGAGAGTCTTAAGGGTTGAGGTTAACTATAAATAACCCATCTTTTCTTTCTTAGGTGATTTCCTACCTTTTACTTGAATCTTTATTATCACATTCCTTTTGCTTTGAATTTATCAAGGAACTAAGACGTTTTATCAAAAAATTCACTTTTATTCATTCAAAAAATATTTTCTTGCCATACTTGGCTTATTACAGAAATTTTCGACCCCCTAATCCCTTGGGGTCATAGGTCGAGAATTAACCCTAGAACGGTTGTGAGGCTGTTGATCATAAGGCTCTGAGGAACTAGTTGGGGTCCACTCATATTCTCTTATAGGGCGAATCTCATGTATGACCTCCAGCCGTATCGCCTTAGTACCTCGACCTCACACTCGTAGGTCCACTTCATACAGTGGGAGGGATCGAAGCTGGGTTGAGTAGGTCGAGGTACTTGGTGGACCTTCATGCAAGGTGTCATACACATCCTAGGAGTTATCCCATGCCTCCTTCTTGGTGGGATTCCCCCCGATTGTTGTGGGACTGGAAGAGGGGTTGGGCTTCTAGCAGGAGGTATAAGTTCTTTTTGCCTTGGAGGAGGGTAGGTAATGCCTTCTGGTTCTAATAGGGCTTCTACTAGTTTCCGATAGTCTTCCACCATGTCCTTGGGGACTCTTTTCTCACCCTTTAAAAATCTTTGAACGGTCTCTTCCCTTGGGTTGGGTATCTTTTTCAGGGTTATGGGTGGAGGGTTGGATTTCACCGCTAATTTCCTAGGGATTCTCCTTCCTACATGATAGTTAAGTTTTGATTAATGTCAAGGCATAATATTGATAATGTTTCAGGGGAACTTAACTTTGATACCACTCAAGTTGTCATGCCCCGACCCGGTTTGGTCAGATCCCCATGAATAACCCACCACTTTCTTGGTTCAAGAGGGGTTTCCCCATTCTTTAATTCAAGGGAAGCCAAGCGTAATCTCAACCTTGTTCCTTAGACTAACATATATCATATAAAATACAAGCTTAAGAAAATTAAGCATACATGATAGAGGGTAAGGCTTGGTGTTATCCCTAGTCATCTTTCTACTTCCTGAAATGAGATATAAAAAAAAGGTGGGTGAGTTTTTACAACTCAGTGAATGTGTATTTTCAAAAATGAGGTTTCAATAAAATAGTTTTTAAATTTGAGTGTGCCAAACTCCTTAATTTCTTTAAAATATCTCATTCTTGAAATCTCAGTTTTCATAGCCATTTCTCAATCCTCAATCAATACCGGTGTGTTGATTAATCAACACACGCCCTTCATCATGAAGAGAACACACATTCGAAAGGCAACACGTCCACTGCACCCACTTGTGGCATCGGAGCGAATTTACCGGCCACCTAGATAGAAGAACGTCTACTTCTACCCTGAGAATGAGTGGATGTATGCGACATCCGATCCTCAAACCCATAAGTAAAACTCCGTGTCCGTATGAGGACACATACCTCATCCTGTCTCCACTTCGGTCTCATGCGCATGAAGCTACGTCAAGCTTCTAAGACTACTGGCACAACTACCTGTCCATATCTCCACCATGTCGTTTAGTAGCCCTAGGACGCATCACTACCCCTCTTGGGTGTCTTGAAGGTCACGTAACTCAGTGCATGCACAAATCAACAATTTTCCACATAAGCCATTTAATATGTGGTGCCACTGGTCCAACGACCCTGATCCTCAACTCGACCTGTAGTTGTTTGTCTCGACTAGTACATTGATCTGTCATGTTGCACTACTGTCAGTCCATTGAGTATATCAGTCCTGTCTTGGTACCATGGCCAAACAAATCATTCATTTAAAGGTTTCATAGCTCAATTCATGTTTGTTTATGAGCTCCTGCTCGTGCCAACTGCCCTAGTGCCCACGATATGAGTTTTTCAAAATCGGGCATATTAGCCCCCAAATGCCAAAATCGAGGCCTTCGGCCTATCTGAGCTATTTGAGCTCCCGTCAAGAAGGGAAATCTCTACATCAAGGAGTAGTAAGAAATTCGAACAACTAGCACCTAAAGGGAAATCTCTACTTTGAAGGATATAGTAGAGAATGAAAAGCATTAAAGGAGAACTCCCCAAAACAATGGATCGTGAAATGGTCACAAGCAAGTAAGAGTGGGTTTAGGGGAAAGGAAAAATCCTTGAGTAAAAGACGTCACTAGAAATGAAGAAAGACATAAGAAGAGAAGAATCCCAGCATGTCAGTAAGTCATTAGGAAATTCAATGATTGGTACCAGAAGAACCCAATAAAGAAGTTGGGAAATGACGAGTGGGGAAGGAAAATCGACACAGTTATATAAGACATGTTGTCAAGGCATGAAGGACGATTGGATAATGGTAAAGGTAGTTGAGGAATACTACCCGATGAAAAGAGGGATGAAGTTATATAATCCCTGAAAGGTTGGAAAGTTGGGAACAACCCTAAAGGAGGTGTTGGAGAAGTCTAATGGACATAAATAGGTTCTGGAATATGTCATGTCGTAAGGGACACATAATCACCAACAGTCCGAGTAAAATCTGACTCGAGTAAGAAAGAGTCAGTTAGTTTGCATGACAAGGTCAAACATAATTTTAACCAAAGTTGTAATCAACGATGGGTGAAGGAAGGGTCAAATTAGGATGAAGGGATAATAACACCGAAACCTGTGAAAATAAGTACGTAATGCTCGAAAGAACGGGAAGCTAAGGGTTTTAGCGATGAAGAGAATAACTAGACAAAGGAATGATTGGGCATCTTAGAACTCCCAATCCTGAAATCTTGAGTAAGAACTTCAAAGGGAAGAATCTTGTCCTAAGTAAAGGGAGATGTGAACCTAGGGATATACCTTTGGACTCGTGGGCAAGACATACTAGTTATGATAAAACTCCATGGAAGGAGTAAACAATGTAAAGGAAAAGACATTCCTTAAGTGCGTGATTTAAAGTGGGCTCAATGAAAGAATGACCAAAGTATTGACATGCCCACATTGAAATTAAAGGAAGTTATCTTAGAGTGAAAAATGCTGATTTAGTTTTAGGGACAAAACTCCTAAAAGGAGTGGAGAGTTGTAAACCCCGCTCCTTTAGGATGAGAAAACCGAGGAAAGAACCGGTCAACCCGGATGAGAAAACCAAACCGGTTCACGAACCCCAACCAATAGAGGAAGAGTAAACCAGGAAATTTATGGATCCTGAGTGACCTAAGTACTCACAAAAGTCATGAAAAAGGACTGAACCGATTTGAACCAAATGCTAAATTCATTTTTTAGGTGCCTTAGAAAATTTAAATTGGACAATTGAGGCCACCATTGGATAGATAATGAATTTAGAAATTTTTAATTTTGAAAAACTCAGTTGAATCAGGTTTGAACCGACCGGTTTAAGCTTTGAACCCGGTTCATACTGATTCGGTTCAGTTTCTGAATAGTGTCATCTTCTTCCTTAAGATGACAACCCTGTTCACTTGCAGGAAAATCAAGCAGCGTTGACAAAGATGAAAAGTCTCCAGCCAAAGAGTTTCAGGCAATGAATGATCGCCATTAAGGCGCCAATCGGACAACGAGCTTCCTATATAAAGAGCCCCTCCTCATTCTTCCTCCTTGCACCTGAAAACTCTACTCTCTCCCCACTACTCCATTTTCTGGTGAAGCTCAAACCAGAGCTCCGACTTGGGCATTTTTCTGAGCCAAAGAAGGCATGGTCGGGTTCTTTGGATTCAAGGAGAAGTTAGCTACACGCCTCTGGTCTCCATTTGCTCCGAGGGTTGCCGAAAAAACGCTGGCATGATAGAACAGTGAAGCTGTCCTATTTTGGCCAAGCTGAAATCAACCAATTTGAGCCCTTCTCAGGCCAAACCAAGCCATCCCAAAACTTCCACAACCCTCAAATAGTTAAATTAGAGCAAAAATGTAAGCCAATTTGGCTCAACTATGTATTTTCCAATCAGTGCTAGAGAGAGAACTGGTGAAAATTCATTGACCAAATTCTCCCTCAATTCGACATCAATTAATGTGATTCTTGATCCTAGGAAGAACCTCAAGATAAGATCTATCTTCTCAGATCAAAAGCTCGAACCGCCGCGCCCCTGACAGTAAGCTTTCGAAGCTTTGTCTCTCTAAGTCTAGTTTTTCGATGAAGCTCCACTTGAGCTCATTCTAACGTCAAATCGTGCGGTTCAAAGTGTAATTGAATCGTATGAAAGTGTAAGAACTCCAATATAAGTTCAATTTCAACAATTAAACTCATTTGATCAGTCAATTTGATAAAATCAAATTCGGTTGAGTTGGAAGGTTAAAATTGGGGGAAAAATTGGGGATTTCGGAAATTTGAGGGATTAAAGTGCAATTTCATAAAATTGAGAGCCAATTAGGCATGATAAAGATGTTGGAGGACAAATTGGCCAATTTTTGGGGTGAAACTTGCCATTTTTGTAAAGTCTGGGCAAAATGGTAATTTTGGAAAAGTTGTGGACCAAATTGGAAATTTGGGAAACTTGTACCCTTTTTGTGATTTTGATTAAATTGAGGTCCTAAGATAAATTTTAGAAGTTTCGGGACTTAATTTGGGGGGAAATCGACATTAGGGACCTAAAGTTAAAAGAAAAAGAACTTTAGGGACGTAATTTCAATAAATCGAAAAGTTTGAGTATTTCATCCATTAACGATGAATGAAGGCTATTAGGCTAAGGGATAATGAACGAGGATGTTCATATCTTGTAGGAACACAATGTACCAGGTACGTTAGTAAGGACAAGCTCACGTGAAGACAAAGAACCAGTTAAGAGGAATTCACTACATTAACAGGTGCGTGGGATTTTTATATCATACCCGGTTGGAATGATAAGCACCTCAGAATTGGAAACCCATTACTAAGTAGTATTTTAACCATCACACCTAAGAGGAGTGATGTGGAAATTACACGAAAAAACTAATTACCGGTTGTAAGTAGATCATACCCGGTTGGTATGATAAACTTCATGTAAGGAAGTAGAAAACCCGCTTATCGGTTATAAGCGGAGATGCTTTCTTACCCGATTGGTGTGATAGATGACTAAAAGTTTATTTTTGTCGGAAGTGCTCTCCCTTGACTGTGTGTCACTTCTTAAACTTTTTGGGAGACCTTATTGACGGGAGCTTGAATAGCTCAGAAAGGTCGTAGGCCTTGGTTTTGGAACTTGGGGCTAATATGCCCGATTTAGAAAATCTTATGGAGTGGGCCAAAGGCCAGTTGGCACGAGTAGGAGCTCATAAATAAACATGAGTTTAAGCCATGAAAAATTTAAATGAATAATTTGTTTGGACATGCTACCAAGACAGGACTGGCATACTCGATGAACTCGCGACAATATGACATGATAGGTCGATGGACCAGTCTAGACAAATAGCTGTAGGTCGAGTTGAGGGTCGGGGCCATTGGACCAGTGGCACAACAAATTAAATGGCTTATGTGGAAAATTGTTGTTTTGTGCATGCACTAAGGTATGAGACCTTCAAGATGCCCAAGAGGGGTATTGATGCGTCCTAGGGCTACTGGACAACAAGGTGGAGATAAGGGCAGGTTGTCGTGCCAGTAGTATGGGAATCTCAACGTAGCTTCATGCACATGAGACTGGGGTGGGGTCGGGATGAGGTCTTTGTACTCATACAAACACAAAGTTTTATTTACGGGATTGAGGGTTGAATGTTGTGAACATCCACTCATTCTTAGGGTAGAAGTGGACGTGCTTCTATCTAGGTGGCCGGTAAAGTCATTCCAATGCCACAAGTGGGTGCAGTAGACGTGCTGCCCTGTGAATGTGTGTTTCCTTCATGATGAAGGGTGTGTGCTGGATGATAAAAACACTGATTGTGATTAATGATTGAGTAATGGCGATGGAAACCGGGATTTTGAGGATGGATTGTTTAAATGAAAATAAAGAGTCTTGCACACTCCAACTCAAACTATTTTTCTAAATGTCAAACTTTAACCACCCATTCATTGAGTTGTTGAACTCATCCCCCTTATATCCCTTTTTAGGTAACTAAGGGAAACCTACCCAAAGACCTCCTGTTAGTGACACTTGAAAGACAGGTATTTAAAGTTTAAAATTTCATGTAGTTTTGATTGATGTTATTTGAGGAAATGTATAGGTTTAAAGGACGCCTTACTCATCCCTGGTTAAAGAAGGGGAAAATCCTTAATAAACCAAGAGAGTGGCGGGTTCCTCACGGGATTCCGACTAAACCGGGTCGGGGTGTGACACAATATGCCTTTCGAACTTTTCATTCTTGCCTTTTCTTGTTTCAACATTATTAATTTCGCCACTCTAGTTTTGTGCTAGTACTTGAGTCCAACATTAAATATTTCTTTATTATGTTCATAAAAATAATTCTCGTAAGGAATACATGGCCATTCTACTACCAGTCCTTTGCCTTCATATTTCTTACGATTTTGATCTTTCCATAGTTCATTTCCAAAAATTAGGTACATCATTTCCCTTCCAAAGGGTTATTTTCACTTAACCTAAAGAGGACGATGTAGATTCCTTCTACCCTTCTCATTCTCATTATTTATTAAAAATATTAATGATATTGTCATCAGTTTGTCATCAAATCCCTTTTGTATTGGTGTGCATCATATATATACCAATTATTTTTCATAGGTTCAGGGGGTTATAATCAAATCTTTCTTAGTCACACACAATCCTTACATATTTGTCTTTACTTAAGTGTCACGCCTTTCATGATCGTCTAGTGCTCCAAAAATCTCCTTAATTGTTAATGAATTCTCTTCTCATTTCTCATTTGTCTCCTCAAACGAAATACAATTATTCCTTTAGTAATCTTTTCATTCGATACCTTCTTGACTAACAAAGGTCTTGAAAGATCTTGAGCACATCATTCATCCGTTCTTCATGCGCCCATAATTTGTCTACTACTCCCACTCCGTCTTATGTGGTCTTCCATGGATATTTTAATACCTTTTTTGGTTTACCACATCACAAACCACTTAGTTTGTTTCATTGGTTATTATAGTCCATCATGATATTCTTTCTTCTATCATGCTAGGACCTTGTTTTCTAGCAGTCCCCCTTATTCCTCATACTTACACCTTTTTGTTTTGGGTGTATTTTTCTATGGCCATTCTGTTGTCGCATTTGGATTTATCCATTGTACTTAATTACTTAACCAAGTGATTCATATTATTGGGAACTTATTTCATATACTTCATACTATGTCTCATGGTTTAGTATTGAATCCCTTAAGGAGGAGGTAGAACTTGACCAACCCTCCCCGATGTCCATTAGTCCTCATATCCATCATTTCATCATTGGATCAAATGACTTCTTTGTTGGAGTATGTTTTTCTTTGGAACTTCCTTCCTTGATATGTCTCATTTTGCATCTTTGAAAGCCTTTTCATTTATCCTGTCATTATGGGTATTTATCCCTCCAAAAATTTTACGACATTCTTTGATGTCTTTGTACAATTTGCCCATTCTTTAGGGTTAATTCCCTTATTGAAATCTTGTAAATAACCTTCCTTCCCTTTATACTCAATCCTTATCTCCATTTGTATTTCGTTTAAAAGTTTACTCTTTAAGGTGAGGGTTCTGGTTATTCTCTCCCTTATTTCTATTTCCCAACTTCCTTATCAAGAATATCAAAGGGGTTTACTTATTCATCCTCCAATTTTAAACCAATTTAATTTACTCTAAAATCTTTAGTTTTCCTCTAGTACTTTAGTTTTAGATCTTAGGGTAATTGACTATTTCCTCATCAACCTTTTTTACTTAATTTGTCCCACATATTTCCTTCATCGTTCTTTTCCTGATGTTTTGACTTTTATAACCTTTTTACTAAAGGTTTTTCTTTCCTTTACTCAAATTTATAAGTTTTTCAATTAAGGTATTGAATCATAAATCTTTAGTGTATAAAGTTTTATTTATTGATTTCATTAGCCATAAATATGGCTTAGTACATAAGAAATGAAATTACCCCAACTTACTATCTTTTACTCTAGCCACGCTTATTGTCTGACTTAGAGTTTATCATTAGTATATAGTGAGATACTTCCTCTAAAGGTTTATGAGTTGGTGTCGGTTCCTTTGGGGAACATGGTCCTCCATGGTAATTACTAGACCAGGTACAACTATTCATGCTGGGCTTTTCATATTATAAGAAAGAGGTTTGACTTTAGGAATTTGGAAGTTTGGCCCTCCTTGACACATAGACTCCATATCTCCTTATTACTATTTTTTCACACTCATAAGCTTGTTTTAAAAGAGTTGCAGATCACTCTTGGTTGGTCTACACATGTGGAAGACTTTTAAATACCTTGACATAGTTGGCATATGCTTCCCATAAAATTTCTCAGTCTCCCGCTAAGTCAGTGTTGGGTTAGAAATTTTAGTCCCCAAATCTGGTTGTGTTCTCAGATTTGGAGGTGTGTCATCTTCAATCGATTTTGATGTTCTCCCCCTTTTTGGAATTCTCCTACATGATTGGTCTTTTTATGAGTTTCGAAATTTACAAAATTTATGTAATAATTATTTCTAGCATTATTCAAAGATCTTTATACCAAGAATCAAGACTTTGGAAAATATTTTTTTACTTCTATAAACCATGTTCGAAAATCTTACGCTCTGATACCACTTAAATTGTCACACACCGACCTGTTTTGGTGGGAACCCTATGAACAACATGTCACTCCTCCAAACTATAACAGAGGCCACAACCATTACCATAGTATTAATAAGAGCAAGACTCAAAATAATGAGAAAACAATGCATGAGTTTATGTTTTCAAAATATGCCGGAATGTTGTACATAAATATGTAAGAGAGAATATTGTACCAATTAGTTAGTTTATCTTATAATGTCATTCGTGACCTTTTATAACCTGAAAGGGATAAGGAAAGGGGTGAGTCTTTGTTTTCTTTACTCAATGAGGGGGTGAGTCTTACAACTCAATGAGTAGTGTTTTACTAACTTTGTGACTTACTATCCACAATTCAACACATACTAAAAAATATAGAATGGGTTTGGCAATAGTGGCCACCGGAGTGGTGTGTGGAGGATAGGGAATTGGGCACCGAAAGTGCCATTAGCGTCAGCCAATCTTGTTGTTGAGAATTGGGGTCGCCCCAAACGATCCCTTTGTGTCATTTTTCAGCCACTAACAGGTTGGGGCCCAACAACAGATCTCTAAAGGACTCAATTATCATCAGTTTGATACCAAGATCACCTCATTTGGTGACTAAATGAGAGAGATATGCTCATTTTACTGATTGGAGGTTGGGGAGTTGTTCGAGGACGGAATTTTCAAATTTGAATGAAAAATTTGAGCTATCCATGAGGAATTTATAAAATTAACTTCATAAAGAGGTTGATAGCTCATTTCCTAGCTGATCTCTATAATTTGTAGCACTCAATTTAATAAAAAAATCAAATTAATTAGAGTCGCATCTTGAAGCGGTATAATGGAAACTATCGATTAGTGCGTAGTGGCTCAAGGTGAGTCTGGTCGACCCGACTCGATCCTATCCATCCCAACTTCCCTGCTTCTTTTCTTTCCATTTTGGAACCTTTAAATTACCATTTTTCCCTGTTCGGGCAAAACCGACTTCCCAAAAAACCTCAATTTTCATTCTAGGGAAACCTGAACCCAAAACCAATCGGATCCCTAGTCTTGACATTGGGTTTCCTATCCCATTTCTAACATTGGGTTATGATCCAAATTTGACTTTCCACATCCCGACTTGGGTTCCACTTCCAGCTCGAGGTTTCATTTCTGGATTTGGCTTTTATCTTTGAATTGAGATTACATTCTCGATTTTCGATCCCATCTCTAGTCTAGAATTTCGTTCCCGGATTTTGTTCTTATTTTAACCTTGGAATCCCATTTCCCAACTTACTTTTTGTTCCTAGTTCAAGATTTTATTCCCAGTCCACACTCGGTTTCTAGTCTACTTAGGCTTAACTCGGGTTCTAGAATTTTCGGTGTTACAACTACTCCACTCATTTTAGGAGTTTTGTCCTCAAAACTTAATTGTTTTCCAAGGATTCTCAACTCTTATCTCACTCGGTATTTCCATTTCCTCAATTTCATAACGATTTTAATATCATCAGATATTCTTACTGTCTTCCATTCAAGATAACATATAAACCTCTCTCTTGTCTCATCTTTTTATTTTACTTGGCATCATCATTTATCTCCGCTTGGGAAAAATTTTCTTATTTTTTTACTTTTCTTTTCCCCCCTTTTCCTTTTTTTTCTTCTTCTCACCTTTTATTTATTTCCCCCTTTTTTTTTCATATTTCTTGGGTAATATATTCCATTCCCTATAAGACTTCTTCTAGTGTCATTATTATTTGAGTTTCCTCTAAATCACCCTAGATTGATCACCCTCTCAATTACCCGTCTACTCTTTTGTTCCTTATATTTTGATATCCATAGATATCTTGAGATAATACCAATATTTCGGGTAATTGCGTAACCTTGCAACTTACCCACTTAAGTACTACTTCGTACTTAATCATTATAGGTGGTCTCTCCTTTTATTCTTTCCTTAGGGTCTAATCCATCGCATGGATTATAAAATGTTTCCCTTATCTCCAACACTCTTCAAGTATATTTATTTATTTTTCCAACCTAAAATTTTTTTAAGTACCTTTTCTCGTAAACCACCTAGTTATAGTAGTACCTTCCTAACCACAAATAGTGATTTTTCTTTCGGTTTTCCTAAATCTTCAAGTCCTTGTCGCCATGAGATCATACTGAAACGTTGTTTCACTGGTATTCTTATTATACTAGCCTTCATTATCGAGACACTCCTTAGGACTTCTCGATATTCATCATTAGGTGGAGCTTTTCATTTGACTCATCACTTATGGACATCCCACTTTCATAAGGACAAATTTTAAAATTTTTGAGGATTGTGTCTTAGTACTCCCCTTCTTATCATGCCCCTTCTATCTATGTGGGGTTCCATTTCTTTTTTTTGTTTCCATAACTCTTGTTCCTCAACTTGTGGGGTACTTACAGAGTTTCCCACTCAGGTCTTGCCACCTGAGTTATTTACCCCTTTTTTACACTCTTTAAAGAATAAAAAAATACCCTCTTTACTCCTTCATATAACTTTTTTTGGGAATTTTCTCTATAATAACCTAGTTTCCAGGATGATAGATTACAAACTTTAATAAAGTTTGGGCCACGGTCCATTCTTGTGACCATAGTCCACCCTAGTTCCTTTTTAATGTTTTTATGCAATGTTGTATCTTATATGTACGCCTTTTGGCAAACATATTATTATCATACCCTTGTTACCATTGGTATAAGTGTGTCTATCTTTTTCAATGGTACTTGACCTATTTTTGTACCCTTAACATCATTAGGTCTTAATTTCCTTACTTTATTTCATCGTACCATAAAATGTCTTAATGACTTCCAGATGCTTGGTCCATTACACCGGCTTTGCAGGAATCATTTTACACTAACTTTAATATTCCACCTTTAACTTTGGTTAAGCATACCCATGTCATGGCTGGTTATTTACGGATGTCATTCAATGTCTTACTCCAAAGTGGGATTTTCTCACTAGCTTCCTTGATGCCTCAAGAATCCATTCAATTTCTGGAATAATGCAAGTGTGAGGTTCACATTTGATACTTCACCTTTCATTCACATCCCATATCACTTGGGCAATTTATCCTTTACCTCATCTTTGACTTTTGGCGAGTCTCTCCATGTCTACAATCCTCTTCGGTACATTTTCTAAACTTCTCAATTATTTTATTGAGCCACTTGTGGTGCTTTATAATTACTTAATTTGTAAGCCCCATCCCTTAAAGATGAGAAAACTGGGGAAAGAACCGGTCAACTCAAGAGAGAAAACTGAACCGGTTCATTAACCTTAATCAATAGAGAAAAGGGCAAAATAGGAAATCGACAATGTAAATCCCGCCCTTTGGAGTCAAGGAAAAACTAGGAAAGAATCGGTTAACCTGAGTAAGAAAACTAAACCGGTTTACAAACCCCGACCACTAGAGAATGGGCAAATTGGGAAATTTTCAACTCCCGTGTGACCCAAAGAGTCATAAAAACCTTGGAAATGGACTTTAGGATCATTTGGGAAAGAAAACTAGATTGGTTCATGTGAACCGGATCCGAACCAGATTGACCAGTTTGGATTGGTTTGAACCACTATTGAACCGGATGCTAAATTCATTTTTCTAGTTGGCTTAGAAAATTCAAATTAGAGAATTGAGGCCACCATTGGATAGAGAATGAATTTAGATAAATTTAGAAATTTTTAATTTTGAAAAACTCTGTGGAATCGGGCCTAAACCGGCCGGTTTAAGCATTAAACCTGGTTCGAACCGGTCTGGCACGATTTAGAATAGTGTCCTCTTCTTCCTTCAAATGACAACACTGTTCACTCATTGGAAAATGGAACAGTGCCAGCGAAGAGGAAATGTTTCTGTTCAGTATCTTTCAGGCCATTAATAACTGTTATTAAGGTGCCAAACAGATGGTCAAAGAGTACTCGAGCTTCCTATATAAAGAGCCCCTCTCCATTCACCCTCCACACACTAGAAAACCCCACTCTCTTAGCAACTCAGATAAAGCTCAAACTAGAGCTCCGACATAGTGGTTTTTCCGATTCAAAAAAGGTATGGTTGGATTCTTTTGACTCGGGGAGATGTCAGCTACCCGACGGTGGTCTCCAATTGCTCCGAGGATAGCCGAAAAAGAGTTGGCGTGATCGAATATTGAAGTAGCTTTGGAGAACCGAAGCTGGCCTATTTCCGTCAAGTTGGAATTGACCGATTAAAGCCCTCCTCAGGCCAAACCAAGATCTTAGAACACTCCCTTAGCCCTTAAACGACTGAATTAGAGCGAAAAGGTAAGCTAATTTGGCTCCACTTTGTGAATTCTGATTGGTGCTGGAGAGAGAACCGGTGAATCTTTACTGACCGAATTCTCCCTCAATTCGACATGAATTGACTCGGGGAGATGTCAGCTACCCGACGGTGGTCTCCAATTGCTCCGAGGATAGCCGAAAAAGAGTTGGCGTGATCGAATATTGAAGTAGCTTTGGAGAACCGAAGCTGGCCTATTTCCGTCAAGTTGGAATTGACCGATTAAAGCCCTCCTCAGGCCAAACCAAGATCTCAGAACACTCCCTTAGCCCTTAAACGACTGAATTAGAGCGAAAAGGTAAGCTAATTTGGCTCCACTTTGTGAATTCTGATTGGTGCTGGAGAGAGAACCGGTGAATCTTTACTGACCGAATTCTCCCTCAATTCGACATGAATTGACTCGGGGAGATGTCAGCTACCCGACGGTGGTCTCCAATTGCTCCGAGGATAGCCGAAAAAGAGTTGGCGTGATCGAATATTGAAGTAGCTTCGGAGAACCGAAGCTGGCCTATTTCCGTCAAGTTGGAATTGACCGATTAAAGCCCTCCTCAGGCCAAACCAAGATCTCAGAACACTCCCTTAGCCCTCAAACGACTGAATTAGAGTGAAAAGGTAAGCTAATTTGGCTCCACTTTGTGAATTCTGATTGGTGCTGGAGAGAGAACCGGTGAATCTTTACTGACCGAATTCTCCCTCAATTCGACATGAATTGAGGCGATTCTTGATTCTAGGGGAAACCTTAGGATGAGGGCTATCTGCCCAGATCGAAAGATCGAACCGTTGCACCCCCGATAAGCTTTCGAAGCTCTCTCTCTACATCCAATTTTCCAGCGAAGCTCGATTTGAGCTCATCCTGACGTCAATTCATGCAATTCAAAGTGCAATTGAATTGTATGGATGTGTAGGAACTCAAATCGACCTTCAATTTCAACAATTAACCTCGATTGAAAGGTCAATTTGATGAAATCAAATTCGGCCAGGTTGAAAGGGGGAAATGTAGGGAAAATTTTGGGGGAAATTGGGGATTTCAAAAATTTGAGGGGCTAAAGTGCAATTTACCAAAATTGAGGGCCAATTGGCCATTGAAAAGATGTTGGAGGACTAATTGGTCAATTTTTGGAAATTTTGGGGTGAAATTTTCCATTTTTGTAAATTAGGGGTAAAATGGTAATTTTGGAAAAGTTGGGGACCAAATTGGGAATTTGGGAAACTTGAACCCCTTTTTGTGATTTTTGAATAAATTGAGATCCCAAAGTAAATTTTAGAAGTTTCAGGACTCAATTTGGGGGAAAATTGACATTAGGGTCCTAAAGTT
The DNA here is from genome assembly GCA_030064425.1 of Trapa bicornis. Lineage (NCBI taxonomy): Eukaryota > Viridiplantae > Streptophyta > Magnoliopsida > Myrtales > Lythraceae > Trapa > Trapa bicornis. The sequence goes on from CM057746.1 coordinate 12,013,170, forward strand.
AAAGAAAAAGAACTTTAGAGAACTAAATGCAAATAACTAAAAGTTTGTGCATTTTATTCATTCGTGATGAATGAAGGCAATTAGGTCAAAGGATAATGAACAACAATGTTCATATCGTGTAGGAACATGAAGTACCGGGAATGCCAACAAGGCTAAGCTCGTGTGAAGGCAAAAATCACTTTAAGAGGAATTCACTACACTATCGGGTGAGTGAGAATTTTCACATCATACCCGATTGGGATGATGAGTACCTCGAAATTTAAAAACCACTAATAAGTGGCATTTTAACATCACATCTGGATGGGGTGATGTGAGAAAACACACGAAAAAACTACTTACCGGTTGTAAGTAGATCATACCCGGTTGGTATGATGAACTTCTTAGAAGGAAGTAGAAAACCCGCTTATCGGTTATGAGTGGAGATGTCCTCACCCGATTGGTGTGATGCACAACTGAAAAGTTATTTTTGTTAGATGTGCTCTCCTTTGACTGTGTGCTACTGCTTAAACATTTTGGGAGACCTTGACGGGAGCCTGAATAGCTTAGATAGGTCGGAGGCCTCAGTTTTGGAACTTAGGGGCTAAAATGCTCGATTTTGAAAATCTTATACAGCGGGCCCAATGCAGGTTGGAATGAGCAGAAGCTCATAAATAAACATGAGATTAAGCCATAAAAACTTTAAAGAATAATGTGTTTTTCCAAGGTACCAAGACAGGACTGACATACGTGATGGATTGATGGCAATGCGACAAGATAGGTCGACAGACCAATCGAGACAAACAACTACATGTCGAGTTGAGGGTTAGGGCCATTGGACAAGTGACACCAAATATTAAATGGCTTATGAGGATAAGTATTGTTTTGTGCATGCACAGAGGTTTAGAACCATCAAGATGCCCAAAAGGGGTATTGATGCGTCCTAGGGACTACTGGACGACATAGTGGAGATAAGGGCAGTTTGTGGTGCCAACAATCAGGAAAGCTCGATGTAGCTTCATGCGCATGAGATCGAGGTGGGGTTGGGATTAGGTCTTTGTCCTCATACGGATATAAAATTTCTTTTCAGGTTTGAGGGTCAGATGTCACATACATCCACTCATTCTCAAGATAGAAGTGGATGGGCTGCCCTGCAAATGTGTGATCCCTTTATAATGAAGGGCGTGTGTTGATTGTTAAACACACCGACTATGGTAAATGATGAGTAATGAATTTTGAAAACCGAGAAATTGAGGAAGAAAATATTTTTAAGAAATTAAGGAGTCTGGCATACTCCAAATTATTTTATTGAAAACTATTTTTAAATCACACATTCACTGAGTTGTAGAAGCCTACGCAACTTTTTATCCCTTTTTAGGATTAGAGAATGACTAGGGATAACACTAGGATTTACCTTGTGTCAGGTATGCTTAATCTCCTCTTAAGCTTACATTATTATTGATTTATGTTATTCCAGGGAACAAGGTTGAGATTACGCCTTAATCCTCTTGAATAAAAGAAGGGGGAAACCCCTCTTGAATCAAAGGAGTGGTGGGTTGTTCACGGGGATCCGACCAACTTGAGTAGTATCAGAGCTAAGCTACCTTGAAACATTATCAATATTATTCCCTGGCATTAATAACACCTTAACTATCATGTAGAAAGGAGAATCACTAGGATGTTCACTGTGAAATCCAATACTCCACCTATAACCCTGAAAAGACACCTACCTCAAGGGAGGCAGCTATTCAACGGTTCTTAAGGTGTGAGAAAAGAGTACCCAAGGACATGGTATAATATTATCGGAAACTTGTGGGAGCCTTACTGGAACCAGAAGGCATTACATACCCTCCTTCAAGACAAGAGCAACCTACACCTCCTCCTAGAAGCCCAACCCCTCCTCCAGCTCCACAACAACCGGAGAAGAATCCAACTAAGAAAGAGGCTTGGGACAATTACTGGGATGCATATGCCACCTTCATGAAGGTTCACTAAGTACCCCCACCTATTCAGTCCAGCTTCAATCCCTCCCAATGGATGAAGTGGACATATGAGTGTGAAGCGGAGGTATTAAGGTGGTACGGATTGGAGGCCATACATGAAGTTCATCCCATAAGGGAATACAAATGCACAACAACTAGTTCCTTAGAGCCATCTGACCAAGAGTCCCACAACCATTATAAGGCTAACTCCCGACCTATGACCCCAAGGGATTAGGGGTAGAAAATTTATGTAATATGCCAAGTATGGCAAGAAAATATTTCTTGAATGAATGAAAGTTAATTTTCTTGATAAAACTTCTAAGTCTCCTTGATAAATTCAAGCAATAAGAAGTTTACTAATAAAGATCAAAGTAAAGGGTAGAAAATCACCTAAGGGAGGGAAATTGGGTCATTTCTAGCTAACCTCAACCTTTAAGATTTTCACTCAAAAGGACAGTAAAAGTTGGCAAGGAAGAGATTCCTAGAGTTCACCTAGGGGAGACAAATCCTAATTAAGGAAAGGAAGGAGAGGTTGGAACAAGGGAAGTGAGCATCAAAGGGCACGAGATTAGTGAGAATCTAAGGAGTTAAGGAAAGGCTCAAAGAATAAGAGTAAGGGAAACAAGAAGGAATAGACTATTTCAAGGGAAACCAAAGGAATGGAAGCTGATTAGGAAGAAAGAAAGAAGGTTATGGGGAGCACTGAAGATATTAAAAAAATTAGGACTGAACAAGGAGAAATGAGAAAGGAAAGAGATATGATAGAAAGAAAGCCTATGAATAATACCTACTTGGAAAGAGTTAGGATACAAATTCTTAGGAACTCCCTGAAAATAAGGGGACTTATTGGGAGCAAAGATATGGAACAAAAAAGGGAGAAATCCAGTGTGAATAACCCTACAAAGGTCAGTAAGTATAAGAAAGGAATCATGGAAGAACTTCAAAGGAGCATTAGGGAGATTGAAGTGAAAGGTCCCAGAAATGAAGGTTCCTTATAGAAAGGGTTAGGATAGGAGGTGGAATCGTGTAAGAAGGAAGTTCTAAGCACAAGTAACCAACAAACTAACCGCCATAAGATTTAAGGGCGGAATAGGGACCTTATTAAAAGAGACATGGGTGGTTAAGAACATACCTAAATGGTTAGGTGCGATCTACTTTCAAGAGCACAACATCAAATAAGGATTTTTTACGGACCCAGTTGAAGAAAATAACCCATAACAACCATATCATCTGGATGAGTAAATGACACCTTGAGGTGGACCGGAAAGTAATGACAAACTATGCCCTAAAGAGGGAAATAAATGGATTATTAAGGACGATATGATCCAAGAGACGATGGTCTCAATTTCATGAGACAAGAAAATGATAAGACTGAGGAAATTAATGAACTGACTCTCGGGAGGATTATAAAAATTAAAACTCTAGTAAAGAAGGAGGGGATGGAAAAGCCAAACATATAGTATTTAAGATGATGTCAAAATCTGTAAAAGATCAACTGCCAAGATCGAACCAAAGACCAAAGCCAAAACAAGAGAAAATTTATAAAACTCTCACAAGATGGATGTGAGACCTTAAAGTAAAGAAAATGTGAATTCTATCTAGAAGAAATGGATGAAAACATGGAAGAAAGGAAAATAAAGACAAGATATGAGTAAGTTATCAAGAGTAATGTAAGCTGGAAGGGATGACATTAGGGAATACCTTTTAAGATTTGATATTCCTAAATGGCAAAATGGGAAGAGAACCCAAGATAAAAGAGTATAAATTGCTAGGGAAGTATGTCTTGGAAGGACAAAAGTTTCCCAAATTAAAAGGTAATGGGATCAACAGAAATAGAGATGAGATAAATTTATCCAAGATATACCGATCAAGATGGAAGGATCAAGTACAAAAGAAAGGTAAACAGGAGGACCCAAGGAGCAAGTTAAGTGCAATTAACGAACAAGTAGGCCGACAACATCAAAAATATGTCATACGAGTAAAAAAGGAACTAACTCGGAATAGAGAATCATGAAATGATCACGAGTGAGTAAGAGTGGATTAAGAAAAAGAAAAGTTCTTAATGGAAGGATGCCACTTGAAATGAGGAATGACGTAAGAAGGGAAGAGTTTCAGCATGTCAGTAAGTTATCAGGAAACTCAAAGACTTGAAATTGGAAGGACCCAATAAAGAAGTTGGAAAAAGACGAGTAAGTAAGGAAAACCAATATGGTTATATGGGAAATGACGTCAAAGGCAAAAAGGGACGATTAATAATAGTAAAGATAGTCAAGGAATACTACCATACGAAAAGAGGGACGAAGTTATACTATCCCTGAAAAGTAGGAAGGTTCAAAACAATCATCATGGAAGTGTTTTAAAGATGTTAAAAGGTCAAAGATGGATTCTACAGAATGTCGTACTGTGGGGAACATGTAAGCCCAACAATTTTAGGGAAATATGACTCAAATAAGGAAGAATTTGTGTCACACCCCGACTCGGTTTGGTCAGAGTTCATGATCAATCCGCCACCCTTCCATGAATCATTCATGTATATTTACTCGAATGAGGCAGGGAAGGTGAAGGCATGTCCATGTTTGAACCCTTACTTAAGTTGGGGGTAGGAAGTATACCTTGAGGGTCTGAGTGCATTCGAAACTTCCTTATTGGGGTGATGTCCTACAAAGGGGTTGTGGGAGGGGGGTTAGTACAATACTCAATGAGGGGAACTACTATAACAGTTTACTTGAATTCATTCTTATCTTTCTTAAATTTAATTCATTTTCGTTATTTCACACAGTCATAAGATCAACAATCACCCTCCTATCATAGGAGGGATCACATATTCTTAGAACGGTCCTCGACCGCGCTATTTGTGGACCGGAGCGCCTTTATCGTCCACCCTCATAGAGGGATACTGCCTTTACCTAGAGTTTCTACGAACATCAATAGTTCGACCCCAAACTCAAGTTCTTCCACCATGTCCGCTCAATGGGATGAGACCTCATTCCCCCTACTGCCTCAGTCTCCATGTGTAGGAAGGTTCTCAGCTTCACGACCTACTGAACGACGATACTGCCCTTATGCTCCTTAGGTCATCTAGTAGACCTTGGGTCCCATCACTACCTCATGCCAGGTGTCTTGATGGCCCGAACATCATGGTGCATGCACAATCAACAAGCTTTTTAAGTTATAGCCATTATCTTTGGCCCTCTCACACAATAATCTGTTAGCTTGGCTGTAGCCCCACCACGCATACTGTTCCAACAGGTTCGACGACCTGGCTTTGGTAGAGCAGTAGTTTAGCCCAACAAGCTTAACAACTCAGCTTGGCTCGATGGGTATCACACAAGTTCCCATTATTCATATCTTTTAGCCTCATGTATCATATGTCTGTTTTGGTCGGGTCCATGCCCGTATCCACTGGCCTTGGGCCCACTGGCATCTCGAGCCTAAGCCCAAAATTAGCTCCCAAATGTTTTAAGTAGAGTCACCCAGTTAGAGGATGCTAATTCCAAGAAAATAGTTTTTCAAAGCTTAGGTCGTCATTCCAACTGGAATGGATGTTATAGCTATTCCCACTCACCTGGTGATCTCGGCTGGGTCATGCCGGCATAATTCTCTCCTCTATGCACTTCTAGGGCCGACACTCACATAATCCGGTCCTGCAAGGTGCAAGCGTTGGTATTAGGATGTGGTGACAAATGGGTCCTATACTTTCTTATATTTGCACCTAAGGCCCTGTACTTTGCTTAAATTAAACCTAAGTCCATGATTTCTTTCATCTCTATCAGGTCCCATGGGTTCCTAATTATTCTTTTTGGGTCTCTAACTCTTTTAATTTCACTAATTTGCCTTTAATTTACCAATTTTGTCTTTTAGTGCTTTATTTTCTAAAAATTGTAGTTTGGTCCCCCCAACTTTTCAAATTTTCCAATTTGACCCAGATTTGTCCAATTTGCTCAATTGACCCTCAATTGGAGTGAATTTCATGAAAACACCCTCAATTTCATGAAATTGCCGTTCAGCCTTCTAATTTTTGAAAACTGTACAAAAGTCCCCCAAAATCCCCACATCGCCCTTCACCTTCTACCCCAAATTGTGCATATGGCACTTTGGATCATACCTCGTCCAATTGGTGGCCTGTAAGTCCTTGTTTTCTTGAATTCTTGCTTCTAATCACCTCCAACAGCTCCCCTCGACCGTTCTGCACTTCGAACTTCTATATTTGGCTAAGTTTTTTGCCTTGTCAGAGCTTTGCCAGAAAATTTATAGTAGAGAGAGAAAGTTTAAATTTCTTACCAACGGAGAGGTGGGGCAGCTAGATCTAGTCAAGGAGAACCTAGCAGGATCGAGTTCTGCTGCCTTGTAGGAATTTGAAGAGAGATGTTTCGATCAGTGTAGCTCTGAATTTTGGAAATTCCTATGAGGGGAGGCGAAATTGAGCTTATTGGGGCCTGTAGGGGTGTTGTGGAGGACCTTACGCGGTCAGTAGTGGCCAAGGTCGGTGGTGGAAGGGTCGGACAGGGCGAGGTGGCGTCGGGCAGGAGCTCACTGCTTCGAGCTCTGAAGCAGCTTTACTATGTGATCTCCCTCGCACCTTCCTTAGCACCCCCTGGTTGTTCTGAGAAGGTCTAGAGTTAAAGGTTTCTTCTCTGGTTCCAATGCCACCCTACAAAGCTCTTTTGGTGGAGGTTTCGCCCGTCGTCGGAGTTGTGGTTTGAAGCTTGCCGAAAAACTCACTATTCTTCTTCTTCGCTCGATTGTGGGATGCTGAGAATGAATGAGGGGTGCTCTTTATATAGGGAGGTCGAAACTACTCAAGCTACCGGCCGGTGTAGGACTCAGCCTCCGAGTCGACCGCCGGAGACATGACCATAGCATTTTTTAAGTCACCGTAAACTGCAACTTTTTCGGCGACTCTCTCTCTCTTCTCTATCAACATCTGAAGGTTGAAGACGATGATGTGGTAGACGTGCCACGTGGCACACTATGATTGGTCAATTTTTCTGATGTGGAATGCTAGCTCAGCCGCCACGTCTGCCGTTGATCCGTTGACCAGACACGTGGCAGCCTCTCATTAGCTGCTCATGTCTGCATGGCATGCTGACTAGGTACCAACTATCCATTGATCGGACACGTGGTAGCCTCCCATTGGCTGACCTGACTACATGGTAGCTAACGTGGCACTAGCTGGTCATTGCCCATTGACCATTGATCGATCTGGTTGGACCGTTGACCGGTCTGGTCCAAATAGGTTCGCGGACTGAATTTTGAAAATCAGCCGGTTCAGACCCGATTCAAACGGTTTTCACAAATTTAAAAATTTCTAAATTCAGCTAAATTCATTTTCTATTTAATGGTGGTCTTAATTTTCCAATTTGACATTTTTAAGCCACCTAGAAAAATGAATTTTTGAATCGGTTCACTATGGTTCATGCCGGTGGGTCTGATTCACCCCGAACCGGTTCAGTTTCCTCTTCAATTCCACTTCCCGATTCTTCTCTGAAGTTTTTGTGAAATTTTGGTCACTTGGGATTTTTCGATTTCCCACATTAGCTATTTTTGGTTCATTAAACGGCTCGATTCTTCATGTATACACCTATACCGGTTCTTTTCCTATTTCCTTTGGTCCAATTGGATGAGTTTTACAACTCTCCCCTCCTTTTAGGAGTTTTGTCCTCAAAACTTTGTCGCTTGTCCCTTTTTCCTTGAAGAGGTCCTTGCGCCACTTCATTAGGTGTAATTTGATATCCTACCGACTTGAGTCACTCGCTTTGCCTTAATTCCTTTGCCTCCCGGGGTTCGGTCAGTTGACTTCTCCCTTTTTTTCAGCGTTCGAAGAGCCTTACCTGTCCGATACTTTTAATAGGGTGGGGGTCAAACTTGCGTCATGGCTATGTATCTGAGTTCGATGTTTCTATACGTCCTGCCATCTCTGGGCTCATCCACTTCATCTTCGGCTATTGCGTTTATCTCCTGCTGCGTTACTTCTCCTTCTATGGCCCTTTTGTCCCTCCTATAATACTCGGGTTCCCTCTTGGTTGGCGATTTGAACCCCATTGCCCCTAGTGGTATGATTCCCATATCCGGTGGTTTTACTCTAGGCCTCAAGCCTGGCTTGCTTCGTAGTTGGGACTGTGTCCCTTCCGTTCTTGTCCTTATTGTGGATTCTCCTTTAGGCTCATCCTTTACGTTGTCAAGATCAATTCCTTGTCGGACTTCCATTACTCCTTAGGTTATGATACCATGTATTCTGCCCCTACTTTGATGTCACCGAGCATATAAGTATCCGACTCTTTACGCGAGTTTGGGTTGTCTGGGTTTATTCGTTCTATCCCATTGTTCCTTATCGCGTCCACCCGTCCCTACTGTTAGGTTTTCGGGCCCGGATGGACCCCGTCGATTCACTGGTTCTCATATGTTCGTCCATTTGTGTTCTGGTCGATGTTCTCCGGCTGGCGAGGGGGTCCATTTATTTCGATTCCTCATTTCTTTCTTGGCCTATGGTTCATTACACTGGCAGATGTGTAGTGGTTGTAGTTCTCTGGGGTTATCCCTTTCTCATCCACCTTGCGGAGTCTGTGGCATGCATGGAATTGGTTTTTTTGAAGTCTTCCCTTACTTGCTCTGAGGTGAGGTCTCAGGTTTCATCCTCGAAGACCCAGGGTCCTTCCCTATGGATCTTTGGTGGCTTCATCTAGGGAGTTGCTTTATTTCAACTCGTCCTTCTGCCCATTCCTCCCTTGGGGCTAGTGGTTCTCAGTATTGATCCTCCCTACCGGGGTTTGTGTTCCTCTTCACGTGATGGGGTTCATTCCTCTCCTTTGTGTTTCGTCCTGTGATTGTTTGCCTTTTCTATTCGGTGTCCCTTTCCACTCCCAAGTTTCACAATGTGACTTTCTTATGAAGTTGTTCCATTAACTTTATAATTTTCCCGCTTGCCGACTTCTACCTTCTACCTTTCTTTAACCTCCAGGGTCGGGGGTTTCATTGCAGTCTTGTTCATCTGTCCCTCACCCCTATGGTACTATGCTACAATTCTTCGGTTACCTTGGCTTTAGATTTATCCTTAGTTTGTTCACAGTGTTAGGTCAGAATCTCTAGGTAATTTGACTCGTTGCCCTACCGCCAATCCTAGTTTGGGTCCTTCATCCCTATTTTCGAGAGTGGCTTTCCTTTGGCTCATCTATGTGTTGCTAGGGTCATCTAGTTCACATAGTTTCCTACTCCATTTTTTGGGCTGGTCATTGGTGGTAAGGTACTTCTTTGGCCATCCGAGCCTCATCCCGAGGGTGTAGGTGTTAGAAGACCCCGAGGGTGTAGGTGTTAGAAGGGGATTCTTTTAGGGTTCTTGGTATTCTAAAGCTCTCATCTTTCTAGGGGAAATGATTAAGAGATTTGGATTTTCTTGTTGAAAAGAAACTCTTCTTTATTTGTTAGACCGAAAAACCCCGGCTAAGGTTTATTACAGCAGACGTTTCTAGAATCTCCTACCCCTTTCTATCCCCATCAATTGAATGACCTAGAATTATACCTATGCGGGTTGCGTGACTCCGTATCAGGTGTCTCAAGGTATCTTCTTTTTCTGGGTGGGCATTTGCCTCCATGGTTTCTACCGCAACGGGGGCACGAATTCATGTTGGGCTCCTCGAATTATGTTGATGCTAATAAACATGTAGCCCTCCCAACCTGTACAAGGTGAGCGATATTTATGCCATATTGGCATAGGACAACTACATCGTAGTCATGTTGGGTGGGGCTTGTGGTACACGTACTGTTGTGAATCAGAGGAAGTCGGTGAAAAAACCTTACATAGTTAGTGTAGGCTTCCTAGAAATTCCTCTCAATTTTTGCCCGAATCTGGGCTAGGTCTGGTTCCCTTAGTGGAGACACATCATCATCCATCGAGTAAGGAGGGGTCCTATCTCGAGGTGCGTCCTAGGGGATGGGCTCTTCTAGGGCCTCCACTCATTGTTCAATAGCGTAGATCCAAGGAATATATTCTTCAGAGGTGTTTTCATTCATAGTTTCTACAAGGTTGTTAGGAATCATGGTTAGGATGGATTGAGGAAAACTAATTAGGAAAGTTATGCTCTAATACCACTCAAGTTGTCACGCCCTGACCCGGTTTGGTTGGAGTCTGTGATCAACCCGCCACCCTTCCTTGTATCATTCATGTATATCTACTCAAATGAGGCTGTGAAGGTAAAGGCGTGTCCATGTTCGAACCCTTACTTAAGTTGGGGGTAGAAAGGGTACCTTGAGGGTCTGAGCGCATCCGAAACTTCCTTGTCGGGGTGATATCCTACAAAGGGGTTGAGGGAGAGGGGTGAGTACAATACTCAATGAGGGGAACTACTATAACGGTTTACTTGAATTCATTCTTATCTTTCTTAAATTAAATTCATTTCCATTATTTCACACGATGCCAAGATCAACAACCGCCCTCCTATCATAGAAAGGATCACACATTCGCTGAACGGTTCTCGACTGCACCACTTGTGGACCAGAGCGCTTTTACTGTCCACCCTGATAGAAGGATACTGCCTCTACCTGGAGTTTGTGCGGACATCATTAGTCCAACCCCAAACTCAAGTTCTTCCACCATGTCTGCTCAATGGGACGAGACGTCATTCCCCCTACTGCCACGGTCTTCGTACGTAGGAAGCTCCTCGGCTTCATGACCTACTGAATGACGATAATGCCCTTATGCTCCCTGGGTCTTCCAACAGTCCTTAGGTCCCATCACTACCTCATGCCAGGTGTCCAGATGGCCCGAACATCACGGTGCATGCACAATCAACAAGCTTTTTAAGTTATAGCCATTATCTTTGGCCCTCTCACACAATAGTCTGTCAGCTTGGCTACGCCCCCACCACGTGTACTGGCCTAATAGGATCGACGACCCAGCTTTGTAGAGCAGTGGTTCGACCCAACAAGCTTGACAACTCAGCTTGGCTCAATGGGTATCACACAAGTTCCCATTATTCAGATCTTTTAGCCTCATGTATCACAAGTCTGTTTTGGACAGGTCCATGCCCATATCCACCGGCCTTGGGCCCACTAGCAACTCGAGCCCAAGCCTAGAATTAGCTCTCAAATGTTTTATGTAGAGTCACCCAGTCAGGGGATGCTAATTCCGAGAAAACAAATTTTCAAATCTTAGGTCGTCATTCCAACCAGAATGGATGTTATAGTTGTTCCCACTCACCTAGTGATCTCGGCGTGGTCGTGCCGGCGGAATTTCTCTCCTTGGTGTGCTTCTAGGGCCGGTGCTCACATAATTCGGTCCTGGAGGGTATGAGTGTTGGTATTAGGATGTGGTGACAAATGGGTCCTATACTTTCTTATATCTGCACGTAAGGCCCCGTACTTTGCTTAAATTGCACCTGGGTCCTTGATTTCTCTCTAGTCTATATCAGGTCCCCTAGGTTCCCAATTATTCTTTTTGGGTCCTTAAATCTTTTAATTTCACTTATTTGCCCTTAATTTACCAATTTTGTCTTTTAGTTCTTAATTTTGTTAAAATTAGAGTTGGTCCCCCAAATTTTCAAAATTTTCATTGTGCCCAATTGACCCTCAATTGGAGTGAATTTCATGAAAACACACTCAATTTCGTGAAATTGCTATTCAACCTTCCAATTTTTGAAAATTGCACTAAAGCCCCCCAAAATCCCCAAATCGCCCTTCACCTTATTCCCCAATTTGAGCATATGACACTTCGGATCTTACTTTGTTCAATTGGTAGCTTGTAAATCCTTGTTTTCTTCAATTCTTGCTTGTAATCACCTCTTACAGTTCCCCTCGATCGTCCTGCATTTCAAATTTCTAAATTTGGCTAAGTTTTGTGCCATATCGGAGCTTCACTGAAAAAGTTACAGTAGAGAGAGAAAGCTTGAATTTCTTACCGACGGAGAGTCGTAGCTGAAGCTTGAGGTGTGGACAGGTAGAGCTAGTGAAGGGGAACCTAGCAGGATCAAGTTTTTTTGCAATTCACAGCTGCCCTACAGGAATTTGAAGATAGAAGTTCCGATCAGTGAAGTTCTAAATTTTGGAAATTCCGATGAGGAGAGGTGAAATAGAGCTTACGAGGGCCTGCAAGGGTGTTGTGGAGGACCTTAGACGATCAGTAGTGGCCACGGTGGGTGGTGGAAGGGTTGGACGGTGCGAGGTGGCACCGGGCAAGAGCTCCTTGCCTCAAGCTCTGAAGTAGCTTTACTGTGCAATCTCCCTCGCACCTTCCTGAGCACCCCCTGATTGTTATGAGAAGGTCTAAATTTAGAGGATTCTTCTTCGGTTCCAATGCCACCCTTTGGAGCTCTTTTGGTGGAGGTTTCGCCCATCGTCGGAGCTCTGGTTCCGGAAAACTCACTCTTCTTCTTTTTGGCTCGATTGTGGGATGCTAAGAATGAATGAGGGGTGCTCTTTATATAGAAAGGTCGGCAACTGCTCAGGCTACCAGCCAACGTAGGACGTGGTCTCTTACTCGACCGCCGGAGACCTGACCGGAGCATTTTTCGAGTCATTGGAAACTCCAGCTTTTCTGGTGACTCTCTCTCTCTCTCTCTCTCTCTCTCTCTCTCTCTTCTCTATCAGCATCTGAAGGTTGAAGACGATGATGTGGCGAATGTGCCATATGGCGTGCTGTGATTGTTTAGTTTTTTTGACGTGGCGCTCTATGATTGTTTAGTTTTTCTGACCCGTTGATCAGACACATGGCAGCCTCTCATTAGCTGCTCATGTTTGCGTGGCATGCTAACTAGGTGCCAGCTGTTTGTTGAGTGACTCGTGGTAACCTCCCATTGGCTGACCGTGTCTACGTGACAGCTAACGTGGCATCAACTGGCCATTAACCATTGACCGTTGACCGATTCATTGACCGTTGACTGACTGGTCAGACTGTTGACCGGTTAGGTCCTATCGGGTTCACGGTCCGAATTTCAAAAATTGACCGATTCAGACTTGGTTCGATCGGTTTTCTCAAATTTAAAAATTTCTAAATTCATCTAAATTTATTTTCCATCTAATGGTGGTCTTAATTTTCCAATTTGACATTTTTAAGCCACCTAAAAAAATAAATTTGTGAACCGGTTTACTATGGTTCATGTTGGTTCGGGTCCGGTTCACCTCGAACCGATTCGATTTCCTCTTCAATTCCACTTCCCGGTTCTTCCCTAAAGTTTTTGTGAAATTTTTGTCACTTGGGATTTTTCGATTTCCCATGTTAGCTATTTTTCATTCATTAAACGACTCGATTCTTCATGTATACACCTATACCGATTCTTTTTCCTGTTTCCTTTGGTCCAATTGGATGGGTTTTACAATCCGTTAGTTAAGCATGACAAGGTCAGGCATTAAATTTGGAACAAAGTTGTAATAACTAACAAATGAGGGAAGGACCAATATAGACTAAAGAGGTGATAACACTGACATATGTGGAAGCATGTACATGGTGCTTGAATGGATAATAAGCTAAGGAGGGCAATAATAAAGAGAATAATTGGATGCATGAATAATTAGGCATTTTGGAAATCTCAATCCTAAAATCTTAAGTAAAGAATCTCGGGATGGAGAAATTGTACTTAACAGAACAAAAGATGTGAATTTAAGGATATGACCTTAAACCTTACAGACATGCTTAGCTAAAGTAAACTCCATGAAATGAGAAAGTGATGGCAAGGAAAAGAAAATCTAAAGTGGGTGTTATATAGGGGATGAATGAAAATAACTAAGAAGGTTGAATGTCAATGAACAATAAATTAAGGTCAAGGGAAGTTCTTCCTAGTGTGAAGAATGTTAAATAAGTTTTGGGGACAAAACTCCTAAAGGAGGGGAGAGTTGTAAACCCCGCCCTTTGGGGTCAAGGAAAAACTGGGAAAGAACCAGTCAACACGAGTGAGAAAACTGAACCGGTTCACAAACCTTGACCATTAGATAATGGCAAAAATTGGAAAATTTACAACTTTCAAGTGACTCAAAGAGTTATAAAAACCTTGGAAAGAAACTTTAGGACCATTTGGGAAGGAAAAACCAGACCGGTTCAGGTGAACTGAATTGAACCGGTTTGGACTAATTTGAACCACTATTGAATCGGATGCTAAATTCATTTTTTAGGTAGAAAATTCAAATTGGAGAATTGAGGCCACCATTAGATAGAAAATAAATTTAGAAATTTTTAATTTTGAAAAACTTGGTCGAATCAGGACTGAACCGGCTAGTTTAAGCATTGAACCTAGTTCGGACCGGTCCGGTCCGGTTCAGAACAGTGTCGTCTTATTCCTTTAAATAACAGTATTGTTCACTCACCGAAAAATTTAATAGTGTTAACGAAAAGGAAACGTTTCCATTCAGTACGTTTAAGGCCATCAATGATTGTCATTAAGGTGCTAGACGGAGTTTAAGCATACCTGACACAAGCTTAAGAGGAGATTAAGCATACCTGACATAAGCTTAAGAGTCCCCGAGCTCCCTATATAGAGAGTCCCTCTCCATTCATACTTCGCACACCTAAAAACCTCACTCTCTCTCAGCTACTCAGTTTTTCGATGAAGCTCAAACTAGAGCTCTGACATAGGGGCTTTTCTAAGCCAAAGAAGGTGTGGTCAAGTTCTTTAGACTTAGAGAGAAGTTAGTTACTCGATGGTGGTCTCCAATTACTTCGAGGATCGCTGAAGAAGCGCCGACATGATCGAACAGTGAAGCAGCTCTAGTGGACTGAGCTGCCCTATTTCTACATCTAATTTTCCAGTGAAACTCCGTTTGAGCTCGTCCCGACATCAATTCATGCGATTCAATGTGCAATTGAATTGTATGGATGTGTAGGAACTCAAATCCACATTCAATTTCAATAGTTAACCTTGATTGATCGGTCAATTTGATGAAATCAAATTCGGCCAGGTTGAAAGGGGGAAATTGTGGGAAAATTTTGGGGGAAATTGGGGATTTCAAAAATTCGATGGACTAAATTGCAATTTGCCAAAATTGAGGGCCAATTAGACATGGAAAAGATGTTTAAAGACCAATTGGTCAATTTTTTGGAATTTTGGGGTGAAATTTAGCATTTTTGTAAAGTAGGGGCAAAATGTAATTTTGGAAAAGTTAGGGAGCAAATTGGGAATTTTGAACCCCTTTTTGTGATTTTTGAATAAATTGAGGTCCAAAGTAAATTTTAGAAGTTGTGCGACTCAATTTGGGGGAAAATTGGTATTAGGGACCTAAAGTTAAAAAAAAAAAGAATTTTAGGGACCTAAATGCAAATAAGTAAAATTTGGGCATTTTATTCATTAGTGATGAATAAAGGCTATTAGGCCAAAGGATAATGAACAAGTATGTTCATAACGTGTAGAAACACGAAGTATTGGGAACACCAGTAAGGCTAAGCTCGTATGAAGGCAAAAATTACTTTAAGAGGAATTCATTGCACTATCGGGTGAGTGGGAATTTTCACATCATACCCGGTTGGGATGATTAGTACCTCAGAATTTAAAAACCACTACTAAGTGGAATTTTAACATCACACCTGGATGGGGTGATGTGAGAAAACACACAGAAAAAAACTACTTACCAGTTGTAAGTAGATCATACCCGGTTGGTATGATGAACTTCCTGGAAGGAAGTAGAAAACTAACTTATCGGTTATGAGCGGAGATGTCCTCACACCTGATTGGTGTGGACAGTTGAAAAGTTATTTTTGTAAGAAGTCCTCTCCCCTGACTATGTGCCACTTCTTAAACATTTTGGGAGATTTTCTTAGCCTTAGAAGGCGAGGTCGGGTTCTTTAGACTACGGGGGAATTTAGCAACTTGACAACAACCTCCATTCAATCTGAGGACCGCTAGAGAAGCACCGACAGAATTAAACAGTGAAGCAACGCCGAAGAACCAAAGTTGCCCTGTTTTGGCTGAGCTAAAATCAGCCAAATTCAGCCCTTCTAAGGCCAAACCAAGCCCTCCCAACACTCCCATGATCCTCACACGACTACAAGAGAGCTGAAAGGTAAGCCAATTCGACCCACCTCTATCATTTCTAGTCGGAGTTAGAGAGAGAAACTACTAAATTTCACTGACAAAATTCTCCATCGATTTGAGGTCAATTGTAGAAATTTTTTATCCTAGGAGGGGACGAGAACTACTTGCCTAGATAGAGAGCTCAGACAGTTACACCTCTGACAGTAAGCTTTCGAAGCTTTCTCTCTTATACGCATAGTTTTCTGGTGACACTCCATTTGAGCTCATTTCGGCCTCAATTCATGCGATTCAAAGCTCAATTAAATCGTATGGAAGTGTAGGAACTGATTTATACCTCCAATTGAAGCAATTAACCCCAATTGAATGGTCAATATGAAGAAATCAAATTTGGCCAGTTTGAAAAGGGGAAATTGGGGGAAATTTTTGGGGAAAAATGGGGATTTCGTAAAATTGAGGGACTTCTTTGCAATTTCCCAAAATTAAGGGCCAATCGGCCATGAAAAAGATGTTGGATGACTAATTGGTCAATTTTTGAAATATTTGGGGTCAAATTGCCATTTTTGGAAAGTCTCCGGCCAAGGAGTTTCAGGAAATGAATGACCGCCATTAAGGTGCCAATCGGACGGCCAAGAAGTCCCCGAGCTTCCTATATAAAGACCCCCTCCTCATTCATTCTCTCTACACCTGAAAACTCCATTCTCTCTTAGCTGCTTTGTTTTTTGGTAAAGCTCAAACCAAAGCTCTGATATAGGGTCATTTCTATGCCAAAGAAGGTGAGGTTGGGTTCCTTAGAACTAGGGAGAAGTCTGCTACACGCCTGTAGTCTCTATTTGCTCCAAGAGTTACCTGAGAAATGCCGGCGTGATAGAACAGTGAAGTAGCTCCGGCAGACCGAAGCTTCTCTATTTTGGCTAAGCTAAAATCAGCTAATTCGAGCACTCCTTAGGCCAAACCAAGATCTCCCAACACTTCCTCAGCCCTCCCACGGCCGAATTAGGACTAAAAGGTAAGTCAATCGGGCTCCCCTCTGCAATTTTTGACCGGTGCTAGAGAGAGAATCGACAAAATTTCAATGAAAAAATTCTAATCCAATTTGGCATCATTTGATGTCATTCTTGATCCTAGGAAAAACCTCAAAAAGAGAGCTATCTGCCCCCGATAGAAAGCTTAGATCATCGCATCCTCACCGATAAGCAATTAAAGCTTTATCTCTCTATAGTATGTTTTCCGACGAAGCTCTGTTTGAGCTCGTTCGTTAAAACTTACGATTCAAAGTGCTATGGAATCATATGAAGATGTTGAAACTCAATTTCAACTTCAATTTCAATAATTAGAAATGTTTGATTGCTCAATTTGATGAAATCAAATTTGGCTATGTTAAGGAGTTTAAAATGGGGGAAATTTTGGGAAAATTGGGGATTTTTGAAAATTCGAAGGACCAATATGAAATTTTATAAAATTTAGGATCAATTGGGAATGATAAGAATGTTAGAGGGCTAATTGAGAAATTTTAGAATTTTTGGGGTGAAACTTACCATTTTTGTAAATGAAGGGCAAAATGGTAATTTTAGACTCCAGGGAAAGTTAACTACCTGACAGCAACCTCCGTTCAATCTGAGGATCCCTGGAGAAGCACCGACACAATCAAATAGTGAAGTAGCTACATAGGACCGAAGCTGCCCTATTTCGGCTGAGCTGAAATCAACCAAATTCAGCCCTCCTTCGGCCAAACCAAGCCCTCCCAATACTCCCACAACCCTCACACGATCGCAACAAAACTGAAAGGTAAGCCAATTCGGCCTCCTTAAACGATGTTGAAGAACCAATTTTTTTATTTTTTAAACATTTGAGTCAATTTTCCATTTTCGGAAAGTAGGGGAAAATGGTAATTTTTGGAAAGTTGGGGACCAAATTGGAAATTTGGAAAACTTGAACTCCTTAAACAATTTTGAGTAAATTGATGATCCAAAGAGAATTTTTGGACATTTTGGGATTCAAATTGGGCAAAAGTGGGCATTAGGGACCTAAAGTTAAGAGAAATAAATTTTAGGGACCTAAGTGCAATTAACTAGTAATTTTGAGACTAGTCGCTCATATATGAGAAACGAATGCTGCTATGTCAAACTTTAATAAATAAGGGTGCCCAAATTATGTAGAAACACGAGAGACTAGAGCGCTTGTAAGGATAAGCTATCATGGAGGTGAAAACCGACTGGAGAAAAATGCGCCACAATTATCGAGTTAGTGGGCTTATTTACATCATACCCGATTGGGATGGTGAGCACTTTAGAAATGAAAAGCCCCTCATAAGTGGGATTTTTAACATCATACCCGGATGGGGTGATGAAAAACTAAGCTAAAACCTACTTACTGGTTGTATGTACAAGAAATCATACTCGGTTAGTATGATGGACTTCCTTGAAGGAAGAAGAAACCCGCATGCCGATTGTAAGTGGAGATATCATCACACCCGATTAGTGTGATGAAGTGAAAATGTGTTTTGTCAGAAGTGTTCTCCCATAACTGTGTGCCAATGCTTAAACCTTTTGGGAGACCTTCTTAACGAGAGCTAGAATAGCTCAGATAGGCCGGAGGCCTCAGTTTTTGAACTTGTGGGGCTAAATGCCCGATTTTGGAAAATCATGTGCAGTGGGCCTAAGGCCAGTGGGCATTAGTAGGAGCTCGTGAACGATCTTGAATTGAGAAAGCCATAAAAACTCTAATGAAACTGATGTATGATTTTCACCATTGTACCAAGTCAGGACCGACAATAGTCGATGGATTGGCAACAATGCGTCAGGGCCAGGTTGACGGACCAGCCTAGACAAACAGTTGTAGATCGGATTGAGGGTCGGGGTCATTGGACAAGTGGCACCAAATAAATGGCTATGTGAAAACTGTTGTTTTGTGCATGCACTTGAGGTATAGGACTATCAAGATGCCTAAGAGGGGTAGTGATGCATCCTAAGGGCTACTAGATGACATGGTGGATATAAGTGCAGTTTATCATGCCAGCAGTTAGGAAGCTCGACGTAGCTTCTTGCACATAAGACCGAGGTGGGGTCGGGATGAGGTCTCTATCCTCATATGGACATAGAGTTGCTTTCGAGTCTAAGGATCGGATGTCGAGAATATCCACTTAGGCCCAAGGTAGAAGTGGACAGACTTCTATCTTGGTGGTCGGTAAATACACTCCGAGCCACAAGTGGGTATAGTGGATGGGCTGCACCTGCGAATGTGTCTTGCCTTCCTAATGAAGGGCATGGGTTGTCTGCTAAACACACCTAATTTGGAAATGAGAAAAAAATGGTTTTGAAAGTCGGAACATGAGAAAACTATCTTTCAAAGAAAATAACAACCCTGGCACAATTTAGTTAAAACTTTTTATTTTGAAAATTCACTTCTAACCCTCCCACTCATTAAGTTGTAGAATTCACCCCCTCTTTTATATCCCATTTCAGGAATAGGAAAAACATGACTAAAGGAAACACCAGGATCTACCCTCTATCAAGTATGCTTAAAAGTTCTTTTAAGCATGCATTTTTATTGATTTATGTTATTCTAGGGAACAAGGTTTAAATTACGCTTGGCTCCCCTTGATTAAAAGAAGGGGGAAACCCCTCTTAAACCAAGGGAGTGGCAGGTTGATCACGGGTATCCGACCAAACCAGATCAGTGCGTGACATAATCCATCCATTAAAACTTTATACAATCTTCATCATCCCGAAATGAGTGGGTCTATAGTTCTCCAATTCATACCTTAGTTGGTCCGACCATATTATAATACTATTCTCATACGAGAGATGTTTTGTTTCTTATATTTACATGGCATGTACCCACTCAAGGTAAAATTCCATATCTCCTCAACCGATTGCACTTTTCTAGCTACTCCTAGTCTTTCTCTCTTTTGGTGTTGCTTTTTTCAGGTTGTATCATTCATTCTTTATTCTTTTCGTACCAAGATATCTAATCCTTCTTGTTTTCTTTAAGTTCTTTCCTCGACCTATGTCAATTCTCCTTTCTCGTATTCATACATCTCCCAGCATTTTCTTACTCCTAGATATTCATACCCACAAGGTTCTCCCCTCTGTTTAGGGTGGGGTCATTTGAACCCTTACTTCCCATATTTGTAACTTAAACCCCATGATCATCATGCCAAATACCTTACCACATCTTTCTCTAGTGTATCTTGTTACCAACACACATTTCGATGTCACTTGGCGGATCCTATCTGTACACTTGGTTCAAGAGTTCCATTTTTTCTCTTAACCATCCATGATCTTAACAATTTGTTTGTCCCTTTTCCCTTGCAGACCTGTCTTAGTTTGCCTTAGTTTCCATGTGTGGTAGGTCATGCCCTACTATTGGAACTCTTTATTGTACATAGCGATTTCCCCTATTACATCCCATCTCAGATTGCTACCCAAGGCATTCTTCAACCTTTACCAGAGCTTACATTTTTGTTTTCCTTCAAGCATCCTCACTATAACCCTTAATCTCGAGTTCGTTTACTTGTACCTAAATGTAACATACCTTTGTCACATTCAGTAGTATTCAAGACCTCTATCAATGGTAACTCCACATTTCATGGGCACTAAGGAGTTATCTCTCTTACTCTCCCCTAATACGATTCACATTTTGTTGTTTCATGGTATTATGTGCCATCCGACCACGATACCCCTTGGCATTTATCTCATCGTGCTGAAAATTTTATCATCACCCCTCCCTTAGGGTTAACTCTTTTGAGTACTTATGATAATTCCCTTCCCCTCAGATTCTTTCTGACTTTATTTGGGAACCTTGTACCATACATTTGTTTTACCCTTTTCCTCAAGGATGCCCTCACAGTATTTAGTTAAATGTGTATTGTACACTCTCTCATGCACACTTTCTCACGTTAGAGCTTTCATTCCTTAGCTCATTTATTTGTGAGGCGACAAGCCTTTATTCCTTATCAAGGCAACCATCCTTACCATAAGTTTTGTTATCCTAGCAGTGTGTATCACATCCACTCTTTTTGCCCTCCGGATCCAAACATATAGTTATGTTGGAACCCTCCCTACATTCAGGGGTTAGAGGGACTTGTCATTTATCAAGTATTAACCAAATGATCTTATTTAATGGGCCGGGTACAAAACTTGTAATTTGTTTCATTCAAAGTACAATACCATTTAGTCATGGTTTCCACCTCATAACTCTCTCATATATGGGTATCACCCCTTGCCTACTTAATCATAGAAGGACTTAACCTTTATTAAGATCTTGTGTCATTCCCATCATTTTCCCTTGGGTTCTCACTGACTTCTCACTATGTCAGGTTAGAATTCTTTTTTCTTGGTATTCTTTTCCTAATTCGGGTCACTTAGGAGTATTATCCTTTGGATTACTACCTTTAAACTTGCTATGGTTCTCATAGCAATTTAGCCACATTGACCATTTTGGTTACTGACTTTCCTAGGATGCTCATTCGCCCTTCTAGTTTCTCGAGTCATTTGTTGTTGTGAATCCACCCATCTATAATATGAAGGATTCATTCCACTCATAAAGGTAGGCCTCATATAATTATATATACTTTTAAGTAGTTTCCCTCTCAAACCCATATCGAGGTATTCTCAGAGGCAGTATGGACTCTGAGCATCTCTTCTTTGGTCTTAACCATTTTGATATGTTATTTCTTGTCTCTTCTGGTTCTATCTTAGGTTTATACTATTGAAGTACATTTTATTGTTGGGTTTCCTTAACCAAAACCCTATTTTTCACAGGCTCTACCACCTGTCCATATCCCTAACTTCTCATGGTATTCTCTTAATACTGCTTTGGTAAGATTTTCACTTTTCTAGTTTGAAATTTTAATTACTTCCTTCCTTAAGAAAGTTTTATGTTATAAAAGAAGTCTTTATAAATACTATTCTCATTTTGTCATTTACCCCAAAACATTTCATTTCCAAAATTTCCTGTTTTGAAAACATAAGCTCTGATACAACCAAAAGTTGTCACGCCCCGGCCCGATTAATCGGTCGGTGATCCCGTGCAACTCTCCAATCCCCTTAATATTACAATGGTAGGATCCATCATCAATGTAAAATCGATGGGACTAAGGTTAGTAACAGAAAATACTTCTCTATTTTTCAGCAGAAATTTGAAATATTTCTTTAAAGCATGGTGCCCCAAAATGGTTTAACAACAACCTGAGAATGTAGGAGTTGATAATTTGTAAATTTCACCTTCATGTGTAGGATAAGAGGGCTATCTTTGATGGTGAGTGGCTTGGGGATGTTCTTCTGCCTTCATCCCTAGTCTCACTAGCTTTTACATGTAATTGTTTGAGGGAGGGGGTGAGCTCACAGCTCAGTGAATAGGGCACTAACGTCGGGCCACTACATGGATTACGACTTGTTAAAGATATTTAGAACCTTTGTTGGATTAGAAGGTATCAGACGAACCTCCTAAAGGAAATGAATAACTAGTAAATATAAAGACCATGTGATCATAGAACATCAAATCTTTAATGAGAGATAGGTATTTGAAAATACTCTAAAAGTGATATTTCCTTTTGAATGGTATATAAAATAATGCTCGCTTAAGAGGGTAAAAGTGTTATATAAACACTAAGTCATCGATTAAGATCAGAAGATACGATTGACCTGGTGTGCAATTAAACCTTATAAGGAAGACCCAATAAAAATTTTTTACCAATAAGAATGTATGGTTGAATACCCAATTTACTTTGGATGAATTAGATAAGAGAACCTATGTAAAATTATCCACTAATAAAATAAATAGTCTTGAGAAAAGATAACGTTATCTTGAGAAGATATTATGGTAAAGTAAACAAATGTCTCTATAGAAAGTTATTGAAAATGAAACCACATAAGTGCACAAAAAAGGTTAAGAAGTAGAGACTAATGTTACATGAGTTTTGGGGACAAAACTCCTAAAAAGGTGGGGAGTAGTTGTCACACCTATTTTTAGTAACTCGAAATTTCGGTCGAAAATTTTTCTAGAATTGTATTATAATTTTAAATTTTAATTGATATAATTAGAATAAATTTGATTTAAAATAAAATGAAAAAAGTTGTTTTGACCGAAATAAATAACTCAATGGAATGAATAGGGTAAATATCTAGTAAATTCCTTTAGGTGAAAAAAATGAGATAATTATGTAAATTTGGTTTAATACGAAACTATTAGCACTTTGTAGTATTAGTCATATGCCCTATCATAAATCTCATAAATTAATACATATATTCAATTATTGGAATTAATGCTTATAAATTAATATCTACATTCAATTATTGGAATTAATACCCATCAATTTCCTAATTTAATACCCATAAATACCCGTAATGTAGTAATAAATTTTCCCCATTTAACAAACAATTTTCAGCTATATAAGAAGCATAGAACAATTTATCAAAGACACCAACTAAGCTAAGAGAGAAATTCAAGTAGAAGAAAGCTATCCAGTCTACTAATTCACACCTCAAACATCATTTTTGCCTTGATAACATTAGATCTACCAGATTAATACTCCATACCTATGAGATGCTCAATCTCGACATCCACCATGCAACAACCAAAATTAAAGAAAATGGGGAAGTATTGAAGCAGAGAAACACCAATAAGACCAATTGGGGACAGGTATCTGAGAATCCCTCTAGGATGGACATATCTCTAGATAAAAGGTGAGTGGGCTTTTTTACATCATACCCGATTGGGATGATGAGCACTTTATAAATGAAAAACCACTTATATGTGGGATTTTAACATCATACCAGGTTGGAGTGAATTAAAAATTAAGCTAAAAACCTACTTACCGGTTATAAGTACAGGAAATCATACCCGGTTGGTATGATGGACTTCCTTGAAGGAAGTAGAAACCCGCTTGCCGGTTGTAAGCGGAGATATCATCACACCCGATTGGTGTGATGAAGTGAAAATATGTTTTTGTCGGAAGTGTTCTCTCCTGACTGTGTGCCAATGCTTAAAATTTTTGGGAGACCTTCTTGATGGGAGCTAGAACAGCTCAGATAAGCCAGAGGCCTCGGTTTTGGAACTTGTGGGGCTAAATGCCCGGTTTGGGAATATCACGTACAATGGGCCCAAGGCTAGTTGGCACAAGCAAGAGCTCGTAAACAATAATGATATGTTAAAGCCATAAAAATTCTTAATGAATGGATTATGTGATTTTGCCATGGTACCAAGACAGGACCGACATACTTGATGGACTAGCAGCAATGCGTTAGGGCCAGGTCGATGGACCGGCCTAGACAAAAAGCTGCAGATCGAGTTCAGGGCAGAGTCATTGAACTAGTGGCACCAAAGATAAATGGGATTGTGGAAAATTATTGTTTGTGCATGCACTTGAGGTTGGGACCATTAAGATGCCCAAGAGGGGTAGTGATGTGTCCTAAGGGCTACTGGACGACATGGTGGAGATAAGGGTAGTTTTTCGTGCCAATAGTTAGGGAAGCTCGACGTAGCTTCATGTGCATGAGACCAGGGTGGTGTTAGGATGAGGTCTTTATCCTCACATGGACAATGAGTTAATTTTGGGTTTGAGGGTCAGATGTCGTGAACATCCACTCAGACCCAGGGTAGAAGTCGACGGGCTTCTATCTAGGTAGCCGGTAAAGTTGCTCTGATGCCACAAGTTAGTGCAATGGATGGGTTGTCCTGCGAATGTGTGATTCTCTTCTTGAGGAAGGGCATGTATTGTTTTCTAAGCATACCTAATGGGGAAATTAGAAAAAGGTTAAGAAAACCTTGGAAAGGATTTGAGAATCCTTGGAAAAAGAAATGATAAAACCTTGAAATAAGGTTTGGAAAAAAAATTAAAATCCTTTTGAAAGCAAATGACACCCTTTGTAGGGTAAAGGTTTTGAAAACCAAATTTTGAGGAAAAACATTCTTTTTAAAGAAATAATAACTTTGGTGTGCCTATTTTTAAAACTCGCTCCCAACACCCACTCACTAAGTTATAGAACTCACCCCCTCCCTTTTACCCCTTTCAGGTAACAAAGGGAAAAATCAAACTTAAAGACCTCCTTGTATGGGAACTATAAAGACAGGTATGTCTATTTAAAAGATTTTTTAGTTTTGTATAATGTTATTCCAGGAAAGATAAAAAAAAGGACGCCTTACTCCTCATAGTTTAGAAAAGGGCAAAACCCTTCATGAACCAAAGGGAGTGGTGGGTTGCTCACGAGGATCTGACCAAATCGGGTCGAGGCATGACAACACAGCAATAGCATTTCTTAGGAGCTCAACCTATCACTCCACCATCATCTCAATCAACAAAATGGCCCATGGCCCAACAATCTTGGTCCTTATGGACCATAGCTACACAACATGTCTCAGTCTCATGATCGTTCCTTACTTTAGCATTTAAAATCATGTGTTTTAGTGGGAATGCACTTATTCATTTGCACTTCTTATACGAGTTTTAAGGTCAGCTTCCTATTCTTTTTCACACAATCATATAAGCATCATCTACATGCTCCAATCAGTCCAATCGAACACACCTTCAATACACCTACTTAGAGTTTTCATCAAAACTTTTTTATCTCGATTGTTATTTCCTTTATCTTTGGTTGTGCGATACTTATGTGATCCGTTGCCAGATTCAATTTACATTAATCAAATTGCATAACTTGGTTAGTTTAGATGTCTACTAAACACTTATAACTATTATCCTGTAATTTTTCATAAATTACAGTTTTCTACTCAGGTTGGGTTCTCTTGACTAAAGTTTTGATGACCCTTCAAAATTACTAACTGCACATATGATTTCCTTCAAAATCAAGGTTAGACCGCATTAGGTCTTATTCACCAAAATGCCACAAAAGTTTATAAGTCCCTTACTTAGATAACCTAACTTTTCCAAAGTTTGCATTTTATTCCTTAAGTTAGGCAAAATTATCATTTTGCCACCGCTCATCAAAAGTTTATCAATTTGGACCATAGACTTACCAAGTCTCTCATTTGGATCCTTGTGAGTCCTTTAAACACACTTGGACCCAAAACAATATATTAATTACATTTTGATCCCTAAAATGGCCAAAACTACCATTTTTCCCTTATTTGCAAAAATATGTATTTTTCATATTTATTTTTGGAAAATTACCATTTTACCCTTAATAATTCAAAATAAACTATTTGACATCCATTTGGGCATAATTGACCACTTTGCCCCTCCTTTACACCATATTTACAGTTTTGCCCTTGAATTCACAAAAAAATTACTTTAGAGATCCTCATATGTCTTAAAATCAATTTTACACCCCATGGGCTACTCTTAGGGACATTTTCCATATTTGTAATTTGATCCCCAAACTTTCCATAATTATAATTTAGTCCCTAAACTTTAGAATTCTACTCAAATTAACTTCTAAATTCATAATTTACCCCCAATTAATCTTATCATACTCATAATGACCCATGAAAACAGTGGGGGGCCTTACCCCGACCAATCAGGACCAAATTTGGTTGTTTTCCAAAACTGGCCTAAACGAACAACACAGGATGTTGTAAAAAATTATCATCAGAGGTGGCTGGAGAGGTGGCAGGATCTTAGGCGTTTTGTAGCCAAATTCCAAAAGATACATTCTATGGTGGTGGTTAGCTAAATGATCACCATAGTTGGGAGGATTTCGTCATCGAGTGGTCACGATTGGGCGGAATCCAACAAACCCACCAATAGAAATTGGCTCCTATCAATCGATTTCCCCATTATTGGATGCCGACCCTAGCCATGGAGGTGTAGAGGGGAGGCAAGCCATCACTTTAGCACTAGTATTCATTAGAGTGGTAGTCAAAGAATGGAGAATCGGGCCATGAAAGGGTCGTTGGATGCAGATAATCTTGCTATCTAGAATTGCAATCAACCAAAACGTCCATTTTGCAACCTTTTTTTGCCACTACTAGGTCATGGCCTAGCCATTGATCTCTAGAGGACTCAATTACCATATGTTAAACACCATTATCACCTCATTTGGTGATTAGATAAAAGAAAATTGCTTATTTTACTAACCGGAGGTTGGTGAGCTGTTCGAGATGGGATTTTCAATTGTAAATAACAAATTCGAGCTATCCATGAGGAGTTAATGCAATTAACTCCATAGGGAGGCTGCTAACTCAGCTCCTAGATAATCTCTATAATTTGCAGCACTCAATTTGATAACAAATTGAGTTAATTAGAGTCATATCTTGAAGTAGTGTTGTAGAAACTAACGGTCGGTGCATGGTGGTCTATGGTAAGTCAGGTCGACCCAACTCGATCCTATCCAACCCAACTTTCTTCATCTTTGCTTTCCATTTTTGAAACTTTAAATTACCATTTTGCCCTTTTGGGTCCTTTCAGTAATTTAATTCTAAATCTCAGCCTTGTTCGTGCAAAATTCGACTTTCCCCAAAAACCTCAGTTTTCATGCTCAGGAACCCGATCCCTTTTCTGATCAGATCCCTAGTTCTAACATCGGGTTTCCTATCCCATTTTCATCATTGGGTTATGATCCAAATTTGACTTTCCAAATCCTAACTCGAGTTCCATTCCCGGCTTGGGGTCTCATTCTTAGTTTTGGCTTTTGTCTTTGAATCATCATTACATTCTGATTTCCGATCACTTTCTGGGTTTAAAATTTTGTTTCCTGATTTGGTTCTTATTTTAACTTTGGGATACCATTTCCCAACTTAGGATTTTATTCCTAGTTCGAGATTATATTCTTGGTTCACACTTGATTTCCAGTCCACTTGGGCTTAATCTAGGTTCCGGAAGTTCCAGTGTTACAATTTCATTCCACATACTTGTGTGTTATGTACCTTCCAAGGGTAAAAGTGTCATCTTCACTCTACTTGTGGTACTTCTATTGTGATTCATGGCCTTTCTTTCCACATGCCTTGATTTTGTCCGTTAGAAATACCCATCCTTCATTCCTCTTATACAAGGATTTTAGATCTTTTCTTCTTCAAAGTCTACCTCGACCTGTATCAAGTGTGTCGAGCTCCCCTTCTCACGGTCATATGCCTTCCAATGTTTTCTTACTAATCCCTATTCATACTCATAGGGTTCTCCTCTCCTTTTAGGGTAAGTCCACTTGAACCCTCACCTCCAACATTCATAACTCGAGACTCATGATCCTTACTCCAAATACTTTAATACCAAATTACATTTCGGTAATACTTGGCGGTCCTCGTCTACGCACTCAGTACAAGAGTTTACTTTAACTCTTTGAGCTCAACTAGTGCCATTTGATATGGAGCTTGCGATATCATGTTGGTTCTCGGAACTAGATCGATTACAAACTCAAACTGTCAATCTGATGGTTATTCTGGAAATTCCTCAGAAAACGTCTGAGTATTCATGCACTACCCTTGTATCATTTAGCATCATTCATCACCCCCATTGCACTTGTAACTTGTGCTAGGAACGTCACACACCTCTTTTTGTATCATCCTCTAAGCCTTTAAGCTCGATATCATATGAGGTTGATTTGTGTTTCATTCTCCTCGGAATATCACTTCACTAGTGTTTTTTATATGAAAAGTCACCATATTGTGTTTGTAGTCCAAATTGATGTGGTGTGTGGATAACCAATACATTCCAAGTATTAGGTCCAAATTCCTTAAGTGTGAAGGTATTAGGTCCGCATCTAGGACCTTACCCTCTATCTTCCCCTCACATCCTCATAAGCTGGTAACCTTAGTAATTTCTTCACCTAACAGTGTGTGTATTAAGATTCCACGGCTTAGTGGGGTTGAAGTTTGTTGTATCATGTGTTACTAACACCTCCCTCAAATATGATAGGTCTGCTCCAATATCAATAAGAGCAAGGGCTTTTATGCCACTAAACTTTATAAGCCTTGGAATTATACAAGATTTTATATGGTAACATCCTTCCATTGTCATAACACTCATACTTACATCGACCCATTATATCTAAAAAGGATAAAGTCTGTGTTTACTTCTTATAAAATGGCAATATCCTAATGCCATATCAAAAGGAAAGAGGGAAGTTCTTAGTTTCAAGTCTTATATCATTGTACCAACTGTACTTCTTATTCTATACATCTCTAAGCCACACACCAGATTTCTCAAACCGAAAGAAAAGTCAAGTCCTTATACTATGACTTGATTACAACCCCAATACATAGCTATATTCCTTAGCAAAAAGCTTAATATGATTGTTCGTACTCTTGAATTTCTTACTTGCACCTAGAAATTCCTATCGGTATTGGTCGTCTCGTCCCCATCTACATCCTTCATTGCCTTCAGGCAACCTCACCCCCCCCCCCCACCTCCCCCACCAGATGTTCTGTCACACTGTCACGCCACGACCCAATTTGGTCGGATCCCTGTGATCAACCCGCCACTCTCCCTGTTTATTAAAGGGTTTCCCCTCATTGTAAATCGTAAAGAGTAAGGCGTCCTTTAACTTTCACCTTTTCCTAGAATAGCATAATCAAAATTGCATGAAATTTAAAACTTTACATACCTGTCTTACAGGCATCTCCCCGGTTCATTCATTTCCAATGAAGGAGAAAACCCATACTTTTTAGTTATTTGCAATTAGGTCCCTAAAGTTATTTCTCTTTAACTTTAAGTCCCCAAATGCAAGTTTTTCCTCAAATTGAGTCCCGAAACTTTTAAAATTTATCTTGGCACCTCAATTTATTTAATTTCACAAAAAGGGGTTTAATTTCCCAAATTTCCAATTTGGTCCCCCAACTTTTCCAAAATTACCATTTTACCCTTCCTTTACAGAAATGGTAAGTTTTTCCCCAAAAATTTCAAATTTTCTCAATTGGTCCTCCAACATTATTTTCATGCCAATTGATCCTCAATTTCATAAAATTGCATTTTGGTCGTTTGAATTTCGAAAATCCCCAATTTTCCCCCAATTTCATCTCCTTAATACAATCGAATTTGATTTCATCAAATTGACCAATGAAACCCTCCAATTGTTGAAATTGAAGTTAAAATTGAGTTCCTCCATCCTCTTACGATTCAATAGCACTTTGAATCGCAAGTTTTGATGCCAGAACGAGCTCAAACGGAGCTTCACCAGAAAACAGACTGTAGAGAGAGAAAGCTTCGATTACTCATCGGGGAGGGCACGACGGTCCAAGCTTTTGATCTGGGCAGATAGCTCTCATCCTAAGATTCATCCTAGAATTAAGAATCACATCAATTGATGCTGAATTGAGTTTGAATTTCATTATTGAAATTCTATCGGTTCTCTCTCTAGCACTGGCCGAAAATTGCAAAGGGGAGCCAAATTGGCTTACCTTTCAGTCCTAATTCGGCTGTGGGAGGGCTAAGGAAGTGTTGGGAAGGCTTGTTTTAGCCTGAGGAGGGCTTGAAATGGCCGATTTCAGCTTGGACGAAATAGGGCAGCTTCGATTCGTTGGAGCTACTTCACTGTTCCATCATGCCGGCGCTTCTCTAACGATTCTTGGATTGACTAGAGTTTGCTATCAGATAGTTGTCTTCTCCCCGGTTCTAAAGAGCCCGACCTCTCCTTCCGAGGTTAAGAAAAATGTTCAAGTCAAAGATTTGGTTTGAGCTTCATCCGGAAATGGAGCCGTAGAGAGAGAGAGAAGTGTTAAGGTGTGAGGAGAATGAATGGGGATGACCTATAGGTGTTAAAATCATGTATTAAATGGGAGAGATATATTACTATTATTAATATTGCCATAAATGATCACATACTCTCGAGCAAGCACATTTAACTTTAAAATTCTCATGAATTCTTGTTCACCTAAACCAATTTAGTTTTTCTATTCTAATTTGTCTTAACTTTCTTTTCCAAGGTTTAATATACCCTTTGGATCACCCGAAAGTTGTAAATTTCTAAATTGCTTGTTCCCAAATGATTGGGTTTATAAACCGTCTCGGTTTTCTTACTCGATTTGACCGGTTCTTTCCCCAATTTTCCTTAACTCAAAAGTGTGGGGTTTACAACTATCCCCTCCTTTTAGGAGTTTTGTCCCTAAAACTTAACCAATATATTCCACATCAGGAATAATTTCCCTTAATGTCAACTCGGGTTTTCTTGACATGCTAACACTTCGATTGTTCTTTCGCTTAGTCCCCGTAATCATTCATCTAAGAAATTTCTTTTCATTTATCATGCTTACTCCTTCCATGGAGTTATAATAATGAGGCATGTATGGCTCATTAATCCTAATGTATATTCTTAGGTTCGCATCTCCCTTTATTTAGGAAAAGGTTCTTACTTTTGGGGATTTTACTCAAGATTTCAGGATTGGGAGTTCCAAGGTGCCCAATCGTTCCTTTTTCTAGTTATTCTCTTCATCATTGAAACCCCTAGCTCGACGTTCTTTCAAGCATTACATACTTGTTTTCACAGGTTTTTGTGTTATTATTCTTTTGTCCCAATTTGACCCATCCTTCATCTATCATTGATTACAACTTCGGTCAAATTTATGTTTGACCTTGTTATGTTTACCAACTAACTCCTTCTTACTCGAGTTACATTTTACTCAGGATTGTTGGTGCTTATATGTCCCTTATGACATGACATAGTTCTAAACTTGTCTCAGTCCATCAGACTCCTACAACACCTCTTTTAGGGTTGTTTCCAACTTTCCAGCCTTCTAGGGACTATATAATTTCATCCCTCCTTTAATTGGGTAGTATTCCTCAACTACCTTTACTGTTACCGAATTATCATTTGTATCTTGACAACATGTCTTACATAACCGTGTCGGTTTTCCTTACCCACTCGTCCTTTCCCAACTTCTTTATTGGATTTTTCTGGTGCCAATTATTTGGTTTCCCAATAGTTTACCAACAAACTAGGATACTTTCCTTCTTAAGTCCTTGGCATTCCTTATTCAAGGGTTTTTCCTTTTTCCTTAATCCACTTTTACTTACTCATAATCACTTCATGATTCTTCATTCTACAATAATTACTTTCGATCTATATGTCGATTACTTTGCTTGGGAAGGTTCCCTCCTTCCGATTTTGTTCTCTACTATGTCCCTTACAATAGAGATTTCCATCATAGGAGTTACATGCTCAACCTCCTTATCATTCATTGTATGGTTCTTTCTTCCTTTCTTCGCACCCTTATCTATGTTAGGGCATCTGTTTGCTTTAGATCCTTCTCTATCCACAACTTTTGTTTTATCCCTTATTCCTTAGATGGGATACTTCCGATTATTGGTTTTATTCCGTGCATTCCACCCTAAGCTCGGTCATTCACTCTTTAAGCTTCATATGCGCGTGTGGACAATGACCCGTCTTACCAATTGCGGTTATTCCTCTTTAGCCACATCTTATTTGGAGGAGTTACTTTCCCAATGTTTCTCGAACATTCTTTACTTTATTACCTTAGTATGGGTTGTCCACTCATTCATACTTGTCACAACATCTTTTTGATGCTAACCCATTAACTTATTTCCGTTTAAGGAGGGTTCACATCCTTCTTGTTTCAAAATCTTTTGTTCGTCCTTCGTGAAGCTCACTTAACCGTCTCAAGACTTTAAACTAGAAATCCAGTTTTGGCCATTAATTTCTTTAGGGATTTTCCTTCATTCTTCTTTTTCCAATGTTTTGGCCTTTTCACTTCTCCCTTCTTTGTCGTGGTTTAAATCCAGGGTTCTCTCGAAGACCAGTTCTTCAACTGTCTCCTTCTCTCCACTTTTTTTATGATCCAATCATCTGGGCAGCTGTATCACTCGTCCTTCATGCCTATCCTTTGTCCTTCATGCCCATCCTTTGTCCTTCATAGAGTGTAGTCTTTACTACATCTCAGCCTTTCTTAGGGTTTTGTTTATTCTCTTTGGCTGTCCCGTTGTTACTCATTTCTTCTTTCTACTCTGTTCTCCTAAAAGTATTGTTTGGTTCTCCTGCTCTCTCCAAGTAGGTCACACTGGGCTATCACGATACTTCCTTCCTTTGAAACATTTCCCAATTTAGGGTTGATTCCTTGCACTCCACATTATGTCCATCCGCCCATCAAAATTCCTTCAAGGGTAGTTAGTCATATGCATCCCTCTAAAGTTTACTTTCATAGTGTATTTCTTTATGGAGCATTCAAATCTTTCTTAATTCAAGATTTCTTGATTCTTAGTTAATTTGGCCTTTGGTCTTGTTAAGGATTTCTTTCATCCTTCTTTTCCCGAGTATTTGGCCTTTTCGCCCCTCTCTTCTTTGTTGGAACTCAAATTATGGTTTTCCCGTATATTAGTTTGTTAACTGCCTCACCTCTACCATTTCTTTGGTTTAAGTTTCTTAAGGCAGTTGTTTCTCGAGTACTTTTGTCCTTAATGTCCATCTCACTGACCTTTTTATGGTGTAGCCCCTTCTACTTCCCGGTCTTCCTTAGGGTGTCATTTGTTCCCTCTAACTATCTTGTTGTAACAACTTGCTTTCTCTTGTCTTGTTGGTCCGAACTTCCTATTTGGCATAGTTGCTTTTCCCAAGGTTATTTATTCCTGTAATCCCAATACGTCCCGTTTGTCATCAAATGTTCGTCTTGTCTTCTCTTATGGATGCACTCCTTTCTTTGCTCCTAAATTGTTTGGATTTTCTTCTTAAAGGGCGAATTCTCTTCAGCTATCCTTTGTTCCGTTTGTGGTTTTATTGAGGTCCTACCTTTACCCCTTTTTCCTTCTTACCACTTTGCTAAGATTTTGAAGAGTTTCCTCTTATCTATGGTTGTAACTGCAGTCACGTTTCTTGGGATGGTATCCTTTCGGATTTCCTATAGTTGTGGGGTGTTTATTATTGAAAAATATTGTCCTAACTCCTGGCGATGTGGGATAGTTTTTCACTTCGTGTCCTATTCCCCTCTAGGTTAACTTGATTCATGTCCTTTGTAGGGTTGGGCACTTCTCCACGCAGTGTCCCTATCATTCATGCTTGTAATTACATGAACATAAGTGGTTCCTCCTGGTGTTTTCTTGGGAATTGTTAGTTTTAATGCTCCTTCGTCCTTAAGTCTGGATACCGTGAGAGTTTTTTTTTTCTTTTTGGAGTCTTCCTTAAAGATCACATCATTTGAGTGATAGGGTTTTTAGGAATTTGGAGTACTTCATTAATAGAGTAGTACAGTATATTGGGGGTTTTGGCCCTATTACAAAAAATTGTCACTAAATAACTAGGGAGCTACGAGATTCTTGATAAGCATCCTCCTACGTAAGGTTATATGCCCCCTTTTATGGCTTCACGCTTGGATTCCTTTATATTAGAGTTGTGACCTCAATAGGTCCTATCAACATTCTCTGGGATACTTCCTCATTTTCTATTTTGAGATTCCAGCCATGCTTCAGGCATTTGGGAAGCTTCTTGGGTTGTCTTCCTATGAAGATAAGGTGTTGAGTAGAACCATTCCTAGTTTTCTTGGTTCCTCTCCTAGGAGCCATCTGAAAATTTTAGGATAAATCCTATTAGTTACAATATTTTATAGTCTTGATTATGTATTCAAGGAAATAGGCTCTGATTGGTCGGATCTCTCTAGTTGTCACGCCCCGACCTAGTTTGGTCGGATCCCCGTGATCAACCTGCCACTCTCCTAGTTTATTAAAGGGTTTCCCCTTATTGTGAACCGTAAAGAGTAAGGCATCCTTTAACCTCCAACTTTTCCTGGAATTGCATAATCAAAATTGCATGAAATTTAAAACTTTACATACATGTTTTACAGGCATCTTAGTTGACGGTCTTTAAGGGTAGGCTTTCCGGGATTTCCTGAAAGAGATATAAGGGAGGGGGTGAGTACGACTACTCAGTGAATGGTATTCAAATCTTTTGACTAAAAAAAAATATTTATATGGAGTGTGCTAGAATCCTTTCTTTTCAAAAATCCCTTCATTTCAAAATTTTAGTTTTTTCATTATTTCTTAGTTACCACGGTGTGTCATCACCCATGTAATCTGTGGTGTCACTGGTCCAACGGCCCCGACTCTCAACTCAACCTGCAGTTGTTTATCTTGACTAGTCTGTCGACCGGTCATGCCGCGCTACTGCTAGTTGACTGAGCATGTTGGTCCTATCTTGTTACCATGGCCAAATAATTTACTTATTAAGTTTTATGGCACATATATCATGTTCGTTTACGAGCTCCTGCTCGTGCCAACTGGCCTTGGGCCCACTGTACGAGATTTTCAGAATTGGGCATTTAGTCCCCAAGTTCCAAAACTGAGGCCTCGGGCCTATCAGAGCTATTCGAGCTCCCTTCGAAAAGGTCTCCCAAATTGTTTAAGCATTGGCACACAGTCAGGGGAGAGAACTTCTGACAAAACATATGTTTTCTATATCCATTATACCGCCCGTATAAGGACACCTCCATTCATAACCGATGAACGGGTTTTCAACTTCCTTCGAGAAAGTCTCATCATACCAATCGGGTATGATCTACTTACAACCGGTAAGTAGTTTTTCCGCATGATTTTCACATCACGTCCTCTAAGTAGTGATGTTTAAAATACCACTAAATAGTGGGTTTTCATATCGTGGTACTTATCATTCCCAACCGGGTATGATATAAAATTTTCACTCACAATCGGTAAGTGGTTTTAAAATTTTAAGTTGTGCTCATCATCCCAACCGGGTATGATGTTAGTAAACCCACTCACTCGTTAACGTAGTGAATTCCCCTAGACCGGTTCTTTGTATTCACGCGAGCTCGTCCATGCTAGCGTTCCCGGTACTTCGTGTTCCTACACGATATGAATATCCTTGTTCACTATTACTCGACTTAACAACCTTCATTCATTTCCAATCAAGGAGAAAACCCATACTTTTTAGTTATTTGCAATTAGGTCCCTAAAGTTATTTCTCTTTAACTTTAAGTCCCCAAATGCAAGTTTTTCCTCAAATTGAGTCCCGAAACTTTTAAAATTTATCTTGGCACCTCAATTTATTTAATTTCACAAAAAGGGGTTTAATTTCCCAAATTTCCAATTTGGTCCCCCAACTTTTCCAAAATTACCATTTTACCCTTCCTTTACAGAAATGGTAAGTTTTTCCCCCAAAATTCCAAAATTTCTCAATTGGTCCTCCAACATTATTTTCATGTCCAATTGACCTTCAATTTCATAAAATTGCATTTTGGTCCTTTGAATTTCAAAAATCCCCAATTTTTTCCCAACCCATGAAACACCTCCAATTGTTGAAATTGAAGTTAAAATTGAGTTACTCCATCCTCTTACAATTCAATAGCACTTTGAATCGCAAGTTTTGATGCCAGAACGAGCTCAAACAGAGTTTCACCGGAAAATGGACTGTAGAGAGAGAAAGCTTTGATTACTCATCGGTGAGGGCACGACGATCTAAGCTTTCGATCTGGGCGGATAGCTCTCATCCTGAGATTTATCCTAGAATCAAGAATCGCATCAATTGATGTCAAATTGAGTTAGAATTTCATAATTGAAATTCTGTTGGTTCTCTCTCTAGCACTGGCCAGAAATTGCAGAGGGGAGCTGAATTAGCTTACCTTTCAGTCCTAATTCGGTAGTGAGAGGGCTGAGGAAGTGTTGGTAAGGCTTGGTTTGGCCTGACGAGGGCTCAAAATGGCCGATTTCAGCTTGGACGAAATAGGGCAGCTTCAGTCCGCCAGAGCTGCTTCACTGTTCCATCATGCCGACGCTTCTCTAACGATTCTTGGATTGACTAGAGTTCGCTATTAGATAGCTGTCTTCTCCCCGGTTCTAAAGAGCCCGACCTCTCCTTCCGAGGTTAAGAAAAATGTTCAAGTTGAAGCTTTGGTTTGAGCTTCATCGGGAAATGGAACAGTAGAGAGAGAGAGAGAAGTGTTGAGGTGTGAGGAGAATGGATGGGGATGACCTCTTTATATAGGTGTAAAAATCATACTTTCCAGGAAGTCACCCATTCTCACACTACTCTCGAGCAACCACGTTTAACTTTAAAATTCTCATGAATTCTTGTTCACCTGAACCAATTTGGTTTTTCTATTCTAATTTTTCTTAAGTTTCTTTTCCAAGGTTTAATAAACCCTTTGGATCACCCGGAAGTTGTAAATTTCCAAATTGCTTGTTCCCACATGATCGGGTTTATAAACCGTCTCAGTTTTCTTACTCGGTTTGATCGATTCTTTTCCCGATTTTCCTTAACTCAAAAGTGCGGGGTTTACACATGCCTTGACCTAGTTTGGTCATATCCCCGTGAGCAACCCGCTGCTCCCATGGTTCAAGAGGGGTTCTGTAAATCCCATCCCTCAAAGATAAGGAAATCGAGGAAAGAACCATTCAACCCAAGTGAGAAAACTAAACCATTTCACGAACCCCAAACATTAGAGAAAGGGCAGATTGGGAAATTTACAAATCCCAAGTGACCTAAAGAGTCATAAAAACCATGGAAAGGGACTTTGGGATAAATTGAAAGAGAAAACTAGACCGATTCAAGTGAACAATATATGAACTAGATTGAACCAGTTTGAACCATCATTGAACCAGTTGCTAAATTCATTTTTCTAGGTGGCTTAAAATTTCAAATTAGGGAATTAAACCCACCATTAGATAGAGAATGAATTTAGATGAATTTAGAAAATTTTAATTTTAAAAACTCTATCGAATCGGGCCTAAATCGGCCGGTTTAAACATTGAACCCGATTAGGATGGGTCCAGTTCGGAACAATGTCATCTTCTTCCTCTAAATGACGACAATGTTCATTCACCGAAAGAATGCACAGCACCGGTGAAGATGAATCACCTTCATTTAGGGCATTTCACGCAATGAATGAGCACCACAAAGGTGCCAAACGGACGGGCAGAGAGTCCCCTAGCTCCCTGTATAAAGAGCTACTCTCCATTCATCCTCCTCACACTTGAAAACTTCATTCTCTCTCAACTGCTCCATTTTTCGGTAAAGCTCGAACCAAAGCTCCAACATTGGGGTTTCTCTGAGCCTTAGAAGGTGAGGTTGGGATCTTTGGATTCCGGGAGAAGTCAACTACCTAATGGCAGTCTTCATTCGATTTGAGGACCGCCAGAGAAGCATCAGTGTAATCAAACAGTGAAGCAGCTCCGACAGACTGAAGTTGCCCTGTTTCGGCTGAGCTGAAATCCGCCGAATTCAACCATCCTTAGGCCAAACCAAGCCCTTTGGACACTCCCACAGCCCTCACACAGCCGTAATAGAGCTGAAAGGTAAGCCAATTCAGCCACCTTTGTCATTTCCGATTAGGGTTAGAGAAAGAAACTATGTAAACTTCACTGACCGAATTCTCTTTCAATTCGAAATGAATTGTTGCGATTCTTGATCCTAGGAGGAACCTCCGAATGAGAGCTAACTGCCCAAATAGAAAGCTCGGACCGCCGCACCTCTAACGATAAGCGTTCGAAGCTTTCTCTCTCTATGCATAAATTTTTGGAAAAGCTCTGTTTGAGCTTGTTTTGGCCTCAATTCATGCGATTCAAAGCTCAATTGAATCGTACGGATGTGTAGGAACTGAATTATACCTCAAATTGAAGCAATTAACCCCAATTTAATGTTCAATTTGATGAAATCAATGAACTTTAGGGACCTAAGTGCAATTAATTAAAAATTTTGAGCCTAGTTGTTCATACGTGAGAAAATGAAGGTTGTGAAGCGGAAACCGACTAGAGAAGAGTACACTTCAGTTATCGCTTGAGTTGGGGTTTCTCTGAGCCTTAGAAGGTGAGGTTGGGATCTTTGGATTCCGGGAGAAGTCAACTACCTAATGGCAGTCTTCATTCGATTTGAGGACCGCCAGAGAAGCATCAGTGTAATCAAACAGTGAAGCAGCTCCGACAGACTGAAGTTGCCCTGTTTCGGCTGAGCTGAAATCCGCCGAATTCAACCATCCTTAGGCCAAACCAAGCCCTTTGGACACTCCCACAGCCCTCACACAGCCGTAATAGAGCTGAAAGGTAAGCCAATTCAGCCACCTTTGTCATTTCCGATTAGGGTTAGAGAAAGAAACTATGTAAACTTCACTGACCGAATTCTCTTTCAATTCGAAATGAATTGTTGCGATTCTTGATCCTAGGAGGAACCTCCGAATGAGAGCTAACTGCCCAAATAGAAAGCTCGGACCGCCGCACCTCTAACGATAAGCGTTCGAAGCTTTCTCTCTCTATGCATAAATTTTTGGAAAAGCTCTGTTTGAGCTTGTTTTGGCCTCAATTCATGCGATTCAAAGCTCAATTGAATCGTACGGATGTGTAGGAACTGAATTATACCTCAAATTGAAGCAATTAACCCCAATTTAATGTTCAATTTGATGAAATCAATGAACTTTAGGGACCTAAGTGCAATTAATTAAAAATTTTGAGCCTAGTTGTTCATACGTGAGAAAATGAAGGTTGTGAAGCGGAAACCGACTAGAGAAGAGTACACTTCAGTTATCGCTTGAGTTGGTTTATTCACATCATACCCAATTGGGATGATGAGCACCTCAGAAATGAAAAACCACTTATATGTGGGATTTTAACATCACACCTGGTTAGAGTGATGTGAAAACTAAGCGCAAACCTACTTACCGGTTATAAGTAGAGAAAATCATAACCAGTTGGTATGAAGGACTTCCTTGAAGGAAGAAGAAAACCCACACGCCGGTTGCAAGCGGTGATATCATCACACCTGGTTGGTGTGATGGATTGAAAAATGATTTTGTCATAAGTATTCTCCACTGACTGTGTGGCAATGCTTAAAATTTTTGGGAGACCTTCTTGATAGGAGATGGAACAACTCAGATAGGCCAGAGGCCTCAGTTTTGGAACTTGTGGGGCTAAATGCCTGATTTTGGAAAATCACATACAGTGGACCCAAGGCCAGTTGACACGAGTAAGAGCTCGTAAACAAACATGTGATAATTATGCCATGAAATTATTAATGAATGGATTATGTGATTTCGCCATGGTATAAAGACAGGACTGACATGCTCGATGGACTAGCGACAATGCATCA
Source organism: Trapa bicornis (assembly GCA_030064425.1). NCBI lineage: Eukaryota > Viridiplantae > Streptophyta > Magnoliopsida > Myrtales > Lythraceae > Trapa > Trapa bicornis. The sequence continues at coordinate 12,052,995 of CM057746.1, forward strand.
AGGCCAGGTCGACGGACCGACCTAGACAAACAGTTGTAGGTCAAGTTGAGGGTTGGGGTCGTTGGAACAGTGGTACCAAAGATAAATGGTTTTGTGGAAAAACTATTGTTTATACATGCACTTGAGGTTTGGGACCATTAAGACGCTTAAGAGGGGTAGTGATGCATCCTAAGGGCTATTGGACAACATGGTGGAGATAAGGGCAGTTTATCGTGCCGGCACTCAGGGAAGCTCAACATACCTTTATGTGCATGAGATTGGGCTTGGGTCGGGATGAGGTCTCGTCCTCATACGAACATGGAGTTGATTTCGAGTTTGAGGATCAGATGTCACAAACACATTCCCTTACCTCGGGAAGCATTTAGCAAACAAGTATACTCCCTTCATCATGAAGGGTACAAACATTCATAGGGCAGTCCCAGACTGCACCCACTTGGGGATCAGCGCGACTTTGTTGTCCACCCTAATAGAAGTCCCAAACTTCTACCCCGAGTCTGAGTGGGCATCCTAGATGTTCGACCCTCAGACCCGAAATCCACTTCATATCCGTATGAGGATAGAGATCCCATCCTGACCCTGCCTCGATCTCATGCGCAAGAAGCTCCATTAGCTTCATGACTAACTGGCACGACGAATTGTCCTTATCTCCACCATGTCGTTCAACAGCCCTTGGAACCCATCACTACGCCCCTAGGGCATCTTGATGGTTCTGAATCCATCAGTGCATGCACAAACAACAATTTTTCATGATTAAGCCATTCTCTTTGGTTCCTACGATCCAATGGCCCCGACACTCAACCCGGCATGCAGCTATTTATCTAGGTCGGTCCGTCGACCTGGCCCAGACGCACCCCGCCAGTCCATTAAGCATTGTCGGTCCTAACTTAGTACCATGGTGAATCACACAATTATTTTCCATTTTAAAAAAGAGTTTTCATGGCTCTTCCTAATCATGTTTGTTTACAAGCATTAGCCCGTGCCCATTGGACTTCGGCCCAATGCACCTATTTTTCAAAACTGGGCCTTGAGCCCTATGAGTTCAAAACTAAGGCCCCTAACCTCTTAGAGATGTTCTACCTAACGTTAAGAAGGTCTCCCAAATGGTTTAAGCAGTGGCACACAGTCGAGGGAGCACACTTCTAATAAAATCCTCTTTTAAATCATCACACCAACCGGGTGTGATGATAGGTCCGCTTATAACTAGTATGCGGGTTTTCCCTTTCTGTGAAGAAGCTCATCATACCAATCAAGTATAATGTTTAAATGATCTTACTTACAACTGGTAAGTAGATTTTTAACTTTCAAAACGTGCTCATCATCCCAACCGGGTATGAAGTATAAAGTTCCCACTCACCCGGTGACTCTGACTCGTTCGTCCCTAGTCGGTTCTCCAAGTCTGAGTACAGCTCCCTTGTTAGCGTTTTGGCTTCAAGAGTCCCTACATGGTTTGACCACTATTATACGTTAGGGTTTGGCGTAAAAGCTTCCTAGCTCTTCAGTATTGGCTACTAGGCCCAAATTTCTAGTTTATTTCATTTGGGTTCCTAAAGTTCATACTTCTTGACTTTATGTCTCTAGTGCTAAAATTTCCCCAAATTAAGTCCCAACAACTTCCAATATCCTCATTGGGTCCTTAATTTACTTAAAATTGTGTAAGGGGCTCAAGTTTTCCAAATTCCCAATTTTGTCCCTAATTTTTTAAAAATTACGATTTGGCCCCTACTTTCCAAAAATAGCCATTTGGCCCCAAATCTTTCAAAAATTGATCAATTTGTCCTCCAACATATTTATCATGACCAATTGACCTTCAATTTTGAGAAATTGCATGGAGGTCCATCAATTTTTTCAAAATCCCCAATTTTCCCTAAAATTTCCCCCAATTTCTATCCCATTTATTGACCGAATTTGATTTCTTCAAATTGGTCATTCAATTGGGGTTATTTCTTTAAATTGATGATATAAATTAGTTTCTACACTTCCATACAATTCAATTGCACTTTGAATTGCAAGATTTAGGTCTGAAACGTGTTCAAACGAAGCTTCACTGGAAAACTAGACGTAGAGAGAGAAAGCTTTAAACGGTTACCGTTGGAGGCGCGACGATATGAGTTCTTGATTGGGGTAGACAGCTCTTGTCCTCATGGTCCTCCTTAGATCAAGAATTGGGGTAATTGCTATCAGGATTAGCGCGAATATGATCAAAGAACTCTCTCACTTTCTCTCTCTAGAACTGAACTATAACGACGGAGGAGGGACGGATTGGCTTACCTTTCGCCTCTGTAAAGGTCATGTCATGGATGATGGGACTATGGGAGGGCTCGATCCAGCCGCAGGAGGTCGGAATTGGTCAAATTCTAATCGATTGAAATAGAGTAGCTTCGATCCGCTGGAGCTGCTTCATAGTTCGAGCCCATAGGCGCTTCTCTGGTGATCCTTGGGTCGGTTGAAGGTAGGCGTGAGGTAGCTGACTTCCTCTCGAGTCAGTAGGACCCAAATTTAGCTTCTAAGGCTAGAGGAAGTGCCCAAATCAGAGTTGTGGTTCGAGCTTCGCCTAAGAACATAGCACTTCGAAGAGAGAAGGGAATTGTGGTGTGTGAAGGATGAACGGAGGGAAGCTATTTATATAGGAAGCTCGGGGACCCTCTGCCCCACCAGTTTCCATATTGGTTGTGCTCATCATGATCGGAAATTGCCCAAATCAGGGCAAATTTTCCTTTGCCAAAAAAGGAAAGAAATTCTTTCTTAGATGAACAGTGTCATCGGACAGAGGAGGAAGATGACACTATTCCATACATACGAGTTTCACACGTGTAGGATGGCCATGTGGCAGCACGTGATTGGTCGATTCTCCTGACATGAAGATCTAACTTAGCTGCCACGTCAGCCATTGACCGATTGACCGGACACATGACAACCTGTGATTGGTCGGTCCTACTAACATGGCGATCTGACTAAACCGCCACATCAGTAGTTGACCGGTTGACCGAACACGTGGCAGCTTCTCATTGGCTGGTCGTGTCTGCGTGGCTGCTAATTAGGCACTCATTGACCGTTGACCGACTAACAGAGTACGCCTTGCCACGCGCCATGCTCTAATTGATTGCGTGCGTGCTAATTGGGCGCTGACCGGTCAGCGATCCGTTAACTGGTTGGATCGTTGACTGATCCGGTTCGATCAAGTTTAGTGACTATAAAGTAAAAATTGGTTAGTTCATGCCTGATTCGTCTAGTTCTCTCAAAATTAAAATTTTCTAAATTTGTCTAAATTCATTTCCTATTCAATAGTGGCATCAATTTCCCAAATTGATCATTTTAAGCCACCAAGAAAAATGAATTTAGAGAGCGGTTCATGTATGGCTCAAACCGGTTCAATTCAGTTTAGTTTGGTTCACCCCAAACCAGTCTGGTTTTCTCATCCAATTTCCTTCATAATCCTTCCCCATGATTTATGTGACATCTTGGTCACTTGAGATTTTCCAATTTCCCATTTCAACCCTTCTTTATTTGTTCTTGATTAATCAAGGGGTTTGGTTTTCTCCTCAATTTGACCGGTTCTTTTCTAGTTTCCTTTGACTCGTGGTGACGAGTTTCATAACTCTCTCCTCCTTTTAGGAGTTTTGTCCCTAAAACTAAATTTCGCCTCCCTTACATTGGGAAACTCTCTCGTTGTGTCAATTTGTTTTTACTTGACATGCTAACCCTTGGTTATTCTTTTACTTAGTCCTTTTTAATCCACATACAAATGCAATTTCTCTCCCATTCCATTAATCACTCACTCCATGGAGGGTATCCTGACTTGATATATCTTACCCACTAGTTTTGAAGTGTACCTTTAGGTCCACTCCTGTTTCTGCTTAGGTTAAGGGCCTTACTCTTGAAGGTTTTCATCCATGTCTTTGAGTTGATTATCCCATAATCGTTCCTTCCCCTACAATCCTAGGTTGCCCCTTGATGGTGGTTCATGCCTTTTCAATCTTCTCAGAGTTACTTATGATATGTGCCTTCTTGTCACCTGATAGTGTCTCTCGACTACTCTCGGTGTTATCCAGATGTCTTTTTTCCTTGACTCATGCCTTTTTTGTAGTGTTTGGTTCTTCTTATTTACTCATCCTTCCTCATCTCCTCTATTGGGTTTCCTGATTTTGGCCTCTATGTTTCCTATCCCACTCTAGCTTACTGACTAATATGTGATCTTCTCTCCCATTCATTTCCTTCCTTATTTCCAGCGGTATCCTTGTATGAGGATTTCACTCCTTCCAGTACATCTTCAACCATTTATGCCATTTTTTAGGTTCCTTGTTCCAAGTTAAGCCTCTTAGAATTCTACTATCGGTTCCTTAGCTTAGTCTTACTTCCTACTTTTATCCGTCTACAAAAGGACTTCTGTCCTGAAAATTTCAAGTTCAACCTATCCAACATTTCACGAAGGCTTTCCTTCCTCTCCTCCTTACACTCTTCTATTTTTGGTATGGTTGTCAACCCTTAATCCTTCATTGTCCTCCAATTTCCCTTTATGTCCCTTATCCCTTATGCGAGGGATTTTTAGTTATTAGGTCTTTTCACTTCTACCCGTTTTTCAGGAGTGAATTAATTGATTTTCCCAATTTTGTTGGGTCCATCATCTCTCTGCTGGGGACATGCACTTCCCCGGGACTCCTTTCTTTTCTTGGCTCCTTCCTTTCTTTGCCTTTACGAGTATCCAACCTTAGGGTAACTTTATGACGTACTTTGTCATTGTCCTCCTTGTTGACCCTTCCTAGAAAATCTTGCGATAAATCCTTGTACCCTTTTTATTTATCTCACTTACATCCCATACAAGTCTGCTTCCTTGGAAATGGTCCTGGCACTATTTGCTTCAAGACTTCTTGACCTCCTTGTGTGAGGCTTATTTAATCCTTCCCTTGGCCTGAGTGTGGTCACCAATTCATTTTTCAACCATTGATTCCTTAAGGATTTACTTCATTCTTCTTCCCCAATGTTTGACCTTTCCATCTCTCCCTTCTTAACTGGTTTATATCCATAATTCCCACGAAGGATAGTTCGTTAACTATCTCATCCCAACTACTCTCCTCCTTCCACTATTTTGAGATAGTCATCTCTCGGATTCGCTTGTCATAACTACTTCCCAATCCTTCTTTCCTCCTTCGAGGGACTCCTAGGTGTGGGGTTCTTTTCGTGTGCTCCATACTATGTCCAACCATCCAATTGTGACTCTCTTAAGTTGTACACATCCCTTTAGGCTTTCTTTCCTTAATACTTTTTCTGCCCTCCTTGCTCCTACAGCTACCGACCCTAGAACCTCTTGTTGTCGTTTCCTAGGTTTACCTCTTTCTGGGGAATTCCTGTGAGTGCATCTTATGCACCTTATTCTTTGTTGCCCTTCTTTCAAGTTGTCCCTCTTAAGGGAAAGTTCAGTTCCTCTTTGTTTTGGAAATTCTTGACTCCTGTACAAGGGTTCTCTTAATCCCTATTGGTCGTCAGGTTCCTTTCTTATACTAATCCTCCCGCTCCTACATGCTACTACATCATTTGATGCCACCTTCCTTTTTTCCTTTTCTCGGGTTTATCTCATTATTTGAACCTGCAAAAGTGTACTTCCCTTGTGCTCGACCCCTTTTTCATCCATGAGTGTATCATTTTCTCTTCCTATTTAGTTGGGTCATTTGCCTCTTTGTTAGGTCATGTCCCATCCTACGACTCCCTTTCTCGGTAGGCTCCTTATTCTTCCCTAGAATTCTCCTTGAGGTTAACTAGTCTTTGACCTTTGTCCCTTGGGCTTGAAGTTCCTTGCTCCTGTTTAAGTTAAGCCATCTTAGGGGGCTTATTTAGTACTAACTCCTTTTTGAGTTCTTTCCACCCTTCCATTTATGTGAAGGTTTTGCCTATAGTCTTTATCCTCGGGTGGTCCCTCCATGCGTGAGCATCCCAATAGTTGTTCCAGGCCTTCCTTCGAGTTGGGATCCTTTTTTATTGTCGTGCTGCTGGAGGTGGTGTCGGATCCCTTTGAGGAGGTATGGGTTCTTCCTGTCTTGGGGAGGGATATGGTATGTTAGCTGGTTTCAATATCTCCCCAAGAAGTTTCCTATAGTCCTCGACCATATCATTTGGCACCCTCTTTTTAAACTCACCAAGTTTCTAGGCGTTGATCTTGCTTGGGGTAGGAGCCTTTTTCAAGGGTCCGTGGATGAGGTTGGTTCACACGGCAAATTTCTTAGGGACTCTTCTTCCTACAAGTGAATTTAATCCTTATTTGTGTCATGTCATATTCTTGAAAATTCTTTCAAGGGAACATAGCTCTGATACCACTTAATTTGTCACGCCCCAACCCAGTTTGATCAGATCCCCATGAGCAACTTGTTGGTCCCTTGGTTCAAGAGGGGTTCCCCCATCTTTTAGACAAGAGGAGCCAAGCAAAATCTCAAATCTTGTTCCCTGGAATAGCATTAATCAAACTAAATCAAGCTTAAAAGAACTTTAATCATACCTAACTGAGGGTTCATCTTCTCAAGCTCCCTCATTGATCTCGTTTTTCCTGAAAAAGGGATAAAGGGAGGGGGTGAGTTTCTACAACTCAGTGAGCGGGTGTTGGGAGTGAGTTTTAAGAAAATAATACTCAATTTATTAAAACCCTTTTTTATAATCTTTCTTAAATCCATGGTGTGTCTAGCTCTATTAACACATCCACTTGCCTTGGGAAGCATTTAGCAAACAAGCACACGCTATTCATCATGAAGGGTACAAACATTCGTAGGGCAGTCCCAAACTGCACCCACTTGGGGATCAATACGACTTTTCTATCCACCCTCATAGAAGTCCCAGACTTCTACCCTTAGTCTAAGTGGGCATCCCAAATGTCTGACCCGCAGACCCAAAATCCACTTCGTGTCCGTATGAGGACGAAGACCTCATCCTGACCCCCACACTAGTCTCATGCGTAAGAAGCTCCCAGAGCTTCATGACTAACTGGCACGACGAACTACCATAATCTCCACCATGTCATCCAGCAACCCCTGGAACCTATCACTACCCCCTAGGGCATCTTGATGGTCTTGAATCTATGAGTACAAGTACAAACAACAATTTTTCATAATTAAGTCATTCTCTTTGGTGCCTACGGTCCAATGGCCCTGACACTCAACCTAGCATGCAACTGTTTTTCTAGGCCGGTATGTCGACCTAGATATGACACACTATCACCAGCCCATCGAGCATTGTCGGTCCTGACTCGGTACCATGGCAAATCATAGAATTATTTTCCATTTTAAATAAGAGTTTTCATGGCTCTAACTAATCATGTTTGTTTACGGGCTTCAGCCCATGCCCACTAGCCTTGGGCCCACTGCACGTGTTTTTCAAAACTAGGCCTTGAGCCCTATGAGTTCAAAACTAAGGCCCCTAGCTTATTAGAGTTGTTCTATCTCACGTCAAGAAGGTCACCCAAATGGTTTAAGTAGTGACACACAGTTAGGGGAGAACACTTCTAACAAAATCCTCTTTTAAGTTATCACACCAACCGGGTGTGATGATAAGTCCGCTTACAACCGGTATGCGGGTTTTTCCTTTCCGTGAGGAAGCTCATCATACCAACTGAGTATGATGTTTAAATGATCCTACTTACAACCGGTAAGTAGGTTTTTAACTTTCAAAATATGCTCATCATCCCAACCTAGTATAAACTATAAAGTTCCCACTCACCCGGTGACTCTTATACGTTCGTCCCTAGCCAATTCTCTAAGTCTGAGTCTGGCTCCCTTGTTAACGTTTCGGTCTCAAGAGTCCCTACATGGTTTGACCACTCTTATACATTAGGGTTTGACGTAAAAGCTTACTAGCTCTTCAGTATTGGCTACTAGGCCCAAATTTTTGTTTTATTACACTTAGGTCTCTAAAGTTCATACTTCTTAACTTTAGGTCCCTAGTACTAAAATTTCCCCAAATTAAGTCCCATGGACTTACAATATCTTCATTAGATCCTTAATTTACTTAAAATTGTGTAAGGGGCTCAAGTTTTCCAAATTCCCAATTTGGTCCCCAATTTTTTAAAAATTATAGTTTTCCCAATACTTTCCAAAAATAGCCATTTAGCCCCAAATCTTTTGAAAAATGACCAATTGGTCCTCCAACATTTTTTTCATGGCCAATTGACCTTCAATTTTGAGAAATTGCATGGAGGTCCTTCAATTTTTTTGAAATCCCTAATTTTTCCCCAATTTCTACCCCTTTACTGACCAAATTTGATTTCTTCAAATTGGTTGTTCAATTGGAGTTATTTCTTCAATTTGATGATATAGATCAGTTTCTATACCTCCATACAATTCAATTGCACATTGAATTGTAGGATTTGGGTCCAAAATGAGCTTAAACGGAGCTTCACTGGAAAATTGGACGTAGAGAGAAAGTTTCGAAAGCTTACCGTTGGAGGCGCGACGATCCTAGTTCTTGATCGAGGTAGATAGCTCTTGTCCTCAGGGCCCTCCTAGGGTCAAGAATTAGGGAAATTGTTGTCAGGATTAGCATGAATTTGGTCAAAGAACTATATCAATTTCTCTCTCTAGAACCGATATGTAATGATGGAGGAGGGCCAAATTGACTTACCTTTCGCCTCTGTATAGGTCGTGTGATGGTCGAGAGGACTATGGGAGGTCTTGATTCGGCCATAGGAGGTTGGAATTGGTCAAATTCTGATCGACCAAAATAGAGTAGCTTCGGTCCGCTGGAGCTACTTCACTGTTCGAGCTCGTTGGTGCTTCTCTAGCAATTCTCAGGTCGATTGGAGGTAGGCATCAGGTAGCTGACTTCCTCCCAAGTCTATAGGACCTGAATTCAGCTTCTAAGGCTAGAGGAAATGCCCAAATCGGAGCTCTAGTTTGATCTTCTCTGAATAACAGAGCACTTCAGAGAGAAGAGAATTGTTGTGTGTGGAGGATGAATGGAGGAGAGCTCTTTATATAGGGAGCTTGGGCACCCTCTGCTCGACTAGTTTCCATATTGGTCATGCTCATCCTGATCAAAAATTGCCCAAATCGGAGCAAATTTCCCTTCATCGGAAAAGGAAATAATTTCTTTTCTCAAGAAACAATGTCATAGGACGAAGGTGGAAGATGACACTATTCTACATGTGTGGGCTAGCCACATGGCAGGATGTGATTGGTTGGTTCTATTGACATGGCAATCCAACTCAGTCGCCACGTCACCCATTGACCGATTGACCAGACACATGGACCCATGATTGATCGATTCTACTGACATGGCAATCCGACTCAACCACCACATTAGTCGTTGATCAGTTTACCAGACACATGGTAGCCTCTCATTGGTTGGTCGTGTCTGTGTGGCTGTTGACTGGGCACTTGTTAACTGTTGACCGGCTAATAGAGCACACCTTGCCACACATCACGCTCTGATTGGTTGCGCTCGTGCTGACTGGTCAGTGGTCTGTTGACCGGTCCAATTCGATCGGGTTTAGTGATCAGAAAGTGAAAATTGATCGGTTCATGCCCGATTTGACCGGTTCTTTCAAAAATTTTCTAAATTTGTCTAAATTCATTTCCTATTTAGTAGTGGCATCAATTTCCCAAATTGATCATTTTAAGCCACTAAGAAAAATGAATTTAGAGACTAGTTCATGTATGACTCAAAACGTTTCAATCTGGTTTAGGTCCGATTCATCCCGAACCGGTCTAGTTTTCTCATCCAATTTCCTCCATAATCCTTCCCCATGACATCTTGGTCACTTGAGATTTTCCAATTTCCTATTTCAACCCTTCTTTATTGTTCTCAATTCATCAATGGGTTCGATTTTCTCCTCAATTTGAACAATTCTTTCCCAGTTTTCCTTGACTCATTGTGACGGGTTTCACATGTTCGCTTTCATATGCCATGTCTATGGTGGTGTATATATCTGTGTGGGGTCGTTGCTTGCTCATGATACATCTAATGGCTTAGTTGTGCCCTTGTGCTAACCTCTGAAATATGGTGTTGGGTAGCACCCACACCATAGAAACTGGGAGGAGTACCGACACTATTGTCAAAAAATCGGTCCAATTCAATAAATAGAAAATAGTAAAGAAGGGTTAACATGGGAAATTAAAAAATCCCAAGTGACCAAAAATTCACAAAAATTGTGAGGAATAATCGGGAAGTGGAATTGAGGAGAGAACCGGACCAGTTTGGGATGAACCGGACTCGAACCGTGGTGAACCATAGTGAACCGGTTCAATAATTTATTTTTCTAGGAGGCTTAAAAATGTCAATTTAGGAAATTGAGGCCACCATTAGATAGAAAATGAATTTATAATTTTTTAAATCTAGTCAAATCTGGTCCGAACTGGTCAATTTTTGAATTCGGGACAGTAAACCCAGTTGGATCGGACCGGTTAACGAACCGAACTAGTCAACAGTCCAACTGATCAGCAGACAACAGTCAACAGCGTCCCGTCAGTAGCCACGCAGACACGGGCACCAATGGGAGGCTGCCACGTGTATGGTCAATGATTAACGAGCGACCTGTCAGCATGTCACCCAGACATGAGTAGCCAATGAGAGGCTACCACGTGTCCGGTCAACGGGTCAATGGCTAATGCGACAGCTAAGCTTGACCTCCACATTAGAAAAACTGGTCAATCACAATGCACCACATGGCACAACCGCCACATCATCATCTTCAACCTTCAGTCGCTATAGAGAGAACAGAGAAGAGAGAGAGGCCATAAAAGCTAGAGTCTCCCGCGCCTCAAAAAACTCTCCGGTCAGGTTGTCGACGGCCGAGTCTCACGCCGGCCGGTAGCCTGAACAGTTGTCGAGCTCCCTATATAAAGAGGACCCTCCCATTCATCCTTCTCACCTCTCAAGCACTTTCTGAATACAAACAACTACTTTTCCGATGACACTCCGATCAAGGCTCCGACGACGGGCAATATCTCGACCAAAGAAGCACCGAAGGGTGGCATTAGAACCGAAGAAGAGTACTCTAGCTCCAGACACTCTCAAAGTGACTAGAGGATGACTAGAGAAATGTAAAAAGGATCGTACAATGAAGTTGCTTCGGTGCTCGAAATAGCGAGTTCCTGACCGACCTAACCCCAACTCTCTCAACCCTTCCCTTAGTCAACATGTCCTGATACATACACTTGTGTCATGTAGGAGTGGACTACTTGAGCGCCAGTCCCCGGAAGCATACCAAGGAGCTATACTCCGTCGGCATGACCCCGTTGAGATCACCAAGTGAGTGAGAATTACTATAACGTCTATTCTGGTTGGAATGACAGTTCGCATTTGAAAATGATTTTCTTGGAATTAGCCTCCCCTGACTGGGTGACTCTGCTTAAAATATTTGGAAGCTAATTATAAGGCTTAGGCTTGGTATGCAAGTGGGCCCAAGGTCGATGTACACAGGTATGGACTTGTCCAGAACTAGCATGTGATGAGAAATGCTAAAAGATCCAATTAACAGGAAATTGTGTGTGATACCTTCGAGCCAAGTCTAAGTTGTTGAGCTTATTGGGCCAAACCACTACTCTGCCGAAGATAGGTCATCAAACCTGTTGGGCTAGTATGCGTGGGCCAAAGCCAAGCCAACAGATTGTTACGTTGGAGGGCCAAAGATAATGGCTATAAATTAAAAGACTTTTGATTGTACATGCACTTGTGATTCGAGCCATCAAGACACCTAGTATGAAGTAGTGATAGATCCCAAGGACTGTTGGACGACCTAGGATGCATAAGAGCAGTATAGCGTAGAGTAGATCGAGAAGCTCAGAGAGCTTCCTATGCACTAAGACCGAGGCAGTAAGGGAAATGAGGTCTCATTCCACTTAAGCGGATATGATGGAGTGATCAAGGTTTGAGGGTTGGACTATTGATGTCATGCACCGACCCGGTTTGATCGGATCCCCGTGATCAACCCACCACTCTCCCGATTTACTAAAAGGTTTCCCCTTATATTATAAACTGTAAAGAGTAAGGTGTTCTTTAGACCTGCACTTTTTTCCAGGAATATTATAAATCAAAACTGCATAGTATTTAAATTAATTGTACCTGTCTTGCAGGCATTTAATTGTGCAAGTCTTTTAAGGTTTAGCTTTTCGGGACTTCCTAAAAAGGGTATAAAGGAGGGGGTGAGTACAACTACTCAGTGAATGGGATTCAAATCTTTTAACTTTCAAGAAAAACATTTATATGGAGTGTGCTGGACTCCTTTCTTTTCAAAAATCATTTCATTTAAAAATTTATGTTTTTTCATTATTTCTTAGTTACCGATGTGTCATCACCCAACACACATCCTTCATCATGAAGGTTACACACATTCGCAAGTCAGTATCACTACTGAACCCGCTAGTGGCTTCGGAGTGACTTTTCCTGCTACCCGGATAGAAGTACGACCACTTCTACCTTAGGAATGAGTGGATGTACGTGACATCAGACCCACAATCCCCAAATCACTTCTTCATGTCTGTATGAGGACAGAGACCTCATCCCATCCCCACCTCGGTCTCATGCACTTGGTGCTACTCCAAATTTTGCACAAACACCTGAAATGACGATCTGCCCTTATACTTACCTGGTCGTCTAAGGCCCTTAGGACAGACACATCACTACCCCTCATGGGCATCTTGATGATCTCGTACTCATAGTTCATGCACAAACAAGGTTTTCTTAAATTACCATGTAATATATGGTGTCATTTGTCCCAACGGTCCCGACCTTTAACTCAACCTGTAGCTGTTTGTCTTAACTGGTCCGAAGACCGGTCATGTCGCACTGCTACTAGTTGACGAAGTATGTCGGACATGCCTTAGTACCATAACCAAACAATTCACTTATTAAGTTTTGATGGCACATATATATCATGTTCTTTTACGAGCTCCTGCTCATGTTTATTGGCCTATGGCCCACTGTTTGAGTTTTTCAAAAATTGGGCGTTTTAGCCCTCAAGTTCTAAAACCAAGGCCCCCGGCCTATAAGAGCTATTCGAGCTCCCATCAAGAAGGTCTCCCAAATAGTTTAAGCATTGGCACATAGTTAGGGGAGAATACTTCCAACAAAATAGTTTTTTCTGTCCATTATAACAACCGGTATAAGGACATCTCCGTTCATAACCGATGAACGAGTTTTCAACTTCCTTCGAGGAAGTCTCATCATACCAACCAAGTATGATCTACTTACAGCCAGTAATTAGTTTTTCCACATAACTTTCACATCACTTTCTCTATGTAGTGATAATTAAAAATACCATTAAGCAGTGGGTTTTCATACCGAGGTACTTATCATCCCCAACCGGGAATGATATATAATCTCACTCACCCGATAGTGCAGTGAAATTCCACTTAGTCGAGTTCCATCCTAAGAAAAATGTTCAAGTCGAAGTTCTGGTTCGAGCTTCATCGGGAAATGGAGCAGTAAAGAGAGAGAAAAGTGTTCAGGTGTGATAAGAATGAATGGGGTGTAAAATCGTGTATTAAATTGGAGAGATTTATTACTAGTATTAATATTGCCATAAATTATTGGTATTAATTCCAATAATTTAATTTAGGTATTAAATTATTTGTATTAATTCCAATAATTTATTTTAGGTATTAAATTATTGGTATTAATTATAATAATTAAATATATATTAATTTATGGCTATTTATGATAAGGCGCACGTTAGCATAAAAAAAATTTTACTGAAATTTCGGGTTATAAAAAAAAATTATACTTCCCAGTATCAAGGTCATCCATCCTCACACTACTCTCAAGCAAGCACGCTTAATTTTAGAGTTTTTATGGGATCTCATTCACCTAAACCAATTTGGTTTTTCTCTTCTAATTTGTCTTATGTTTCTTTTCCAAGGTTTAATGAACCCTTTGGATCACCCAGAAGTTGTAAATTTCCAAATTGCTTGTTCCCAAATGATCGGGTTTGTAAAACGGCTCAATTTTCTTACTCGGTTTGACCGGTTCTTTTCCCAATTTTCCTTAACTCAAAAGTGCGGGGTTTACAATTGATGTCCACTTAAACTCAGGGTAGAGGCAGTGCACCTCTATCAGGGTGGATAGTAAAGGCGCTCTGGTCCACAAGTTGAACGATCAAGGATCGTTGTGCGAATGTGTGATCCCTTATATGATAGGAGGGTGGTTGATGCATGGTTAATATGTGAAAATGACAAATGAATAATTAATGAGCAAGGAAACAAATTAAAGTGGTCGTTATAATAGTTTCCCTCACTGAGTATTATATATTCATTCCCCTCCTCTCACCCTTTTCAGGTTTAGACCCAAGACAAAAAGTTTCAGGATGAGCTTGGACCCTCATGGTATGTTTCCTACCCCCGAATTATAGTAAGAGTTTGAATGTAGACACGCATTTACCTTCCCTATATCATTAGGGTAGGAATGCCCAGATGATGTAGGAAAGGGTGGCAGGTTGATCATGGGACCTCGACCAAATCAGGTCAGGGCATGACAGGATGACCTAGGGAGCATAAAGGAAGTCTATCATCGAGGGAGCCAAGAAGCATAGGGAGCTTCATGCACAATGAGGTCGAGGACGAATGGGGAGAGGTCTCGTTCTACATTTGCGGACACAAAGTACATTGCGGGTCTAAGGGTCGAGTAATTGATGCCCACTCAAACTATTGGTAGAGGTCGTGGACTTCTACCAGGGTGGTCAGTAAAGACGCTCCATACCACAAGTGGAGCAGTTAGAGACTGCTCTACGACCAAGTGAACCCTTTTATGAGAGAATGGAGGATGTTGAATAAAAAATAACATGGGTCGTGATTGCAAACAAATAAAAATGTTTGACTAAAATTTTGTTATAGAAATTTCCTCTCACTGAGTCATGCACTTATTCCCCTCCCTTAAATCCCCTTTCCAAGAAAGGTCAAGCCAAGTAGAATTGAAGTCCGAAGGAAGGGTCGAACCCTCAAGGTAAGCCCTATAATATGATATCTTAATTAATTTGTTATGGAAAACCTATGTACACATACGCCTTTACCTTTCTTGAACCATCTAGGTAAAAATACCATCATGGCTCAGAGAAGGGTGGCGGGTTGATTACAAGGCCCGACCAAACCGAGTCGGAGTATGACAATGGTGGTTTGAGTCGCCTAAAAAACCTTGATTTGGAGTCGATGTTCGAAATAGTGTAGTCATTGGAGCTTTCAAGAATTTTTATGTTCAATAGGCTTGCATACATCTTAAATGGCCAGTAGTATTCGCTATAAGGGGCCAAGAATAGTCTTTAGAATTATTTTGGGTTGTGGTTGTCTGTGGGGGAGGTTGAGGGAGGCTTGAGTAGACAATGCCCTATTTTCAATCAAGGGAGCGCAGTTACTCTTTAGTCATGTCGGTGCTAGTAAAGGGTACGTTGATATTGGGGAAAATTGTGTTTATAAAGTTGACTTCCACACGATTCTAAATCCAATAGAATAACCAAATTTGGTAGTTAGAAATAAAAGTTATGAACTCTAAAATCAAGATCATAGTAAAACTAAGAGCATTTATTTTCAAGGAGAATTCTGCTCATGAGCTAGCCAGAGAGGAGTCTAGTCTTATATGGGGAGCTGGGGACCAACCATTTATCACCCATTTCCATAAATGGTCAAATAAGACCACATATAACTCACTTTCCATTTAATTATTGGGTGTAATAAATCTGATATTACACGAAATGGGGTCATTGTGCGGATTTTGAAGTAGGTTTTCAAGTGTAGAAAATGTCTGCGTGCGTGCATGGATGCATCATGTCCCCTAGCTCATGCGGCATGTACATGTGACCGATGTAACACACCAACCATATTGCATTATAGTGAATCGGTTTCGGACAAATAAATCAGTTGTTTCGATTAATTTTGATAGTTTTTTATTCGATTTACCCCAATTCGATTGGTTATTGATTTAATTTATTTTTCTAAAAATTATTTGTTCAATTTTCTACAAATTGAATTTAAATTTTTTTATTTTCTAATTTATCTAGCTATTTCTAAAAATTGGAGATAATGTTTACTTTTACAAGACAGTTCAATCGATTTTGGTGGTATTTTAATCGGGTTAGGTCTGATTCAATCGGATCATTTTTAAAATTTTTCTTTTTTAATTATATATCAATTGGGTTTAAATTTTTATATTTTCCAATTTGAATAACACTACCTAAAAATCAAGAACTTTTACCTCAATTTGGTTTGATATCTATTGGAAACAAATTTTATTTAAAGTTTTCTCAATCCTTAATTTACTATCAATTGAGATTATTTGAGAAAAATTTCATGAACTTATAAGTTATGTAACTTATGTCCGAACCAACTTTCAAGCTGATTTAATTTCTAATCGTGATTTAAATTAAAGTGTTCGATTCAATTTTAATTTACACTCCAATTAGATATGCACTTTCTATCACCAATTTATTTATTCATGAGTTTAACTTATAATGTCTTTTCCTTTCTCAAAAACTTTGAACTAAACCCCACCGTGGTTGTGAAAGTATGGAAATAGAGTCTAGTTAGACATCTACTAAAAGTAATGCGATATAATAAACTGTATTGTTCTTTTGTTTGTTTTAGGTTTTTGTCTTATTAGAAATTGATCATTGTTAAATTTTATATTATGGTCAATAACGCGATAATTATATGGTTATTTTCAATGGTTAAGCAAATAGAAGATATTGATTTTTGGGATAATTCGTATGTGGGGGTAGTAAATAACAATTGAACATTGGAGATTGCTACCAACGTTTTCATAAAATGAACAAACATGACACTAATAAATTGATAATCCTTCAAATTAAGTTGGGAAATAATTAAATTAATTTGCACACTTTTCCAATTAAAAATAATAATAGAAATAAAAAAAAAGTGATTTTATTGATGTAGACAATTATTAATAATCGAAGTGATGATATATAAATGTACTAATTTGATTTAATATATAAATGGACTAAACTGATAAAATCCCAAAACAGAATAACATGGCCATAATTTCACTCAGAATGATAAACATAATGTCATATTACAAAACCAGGAATCTCACTCAGATGAAACATTCTTTCATTACCTCTTCATAACAAAAATAAGAGACTGGCAACAAACATACCAAGCACACGAGCACTGCAGTGCCATAAGTGGCACTCATCACTAAGCTGACTGAGGAAACCAGTGGGATAGTCAACAACATTCCAGTGAACTATTCTATACAAAAAACAATGTGTAGATAAAGCCATACAACGAAAATGGAATACCAACCTGGAAAAGAAAATGAGGTGTCATTTTTTCAACCCACAGACCATGCCCATAACCTGACATCAGAGACAACAGGTCCTCTATGAGAGATCGTGTTTGGCTCCAGAGCACATCATGGAGTAAGCAACTTACCTTTGGGACTCCAGATGGAGAACAAATACAAAAGATTTAATTGCAGGCAACAAAGGGGCTTCCCTCTGAGACTGCAGATTCACATTCACCGGAGCTCTTCATAGAAAGAAAGGAGCAACTGTTTCACATGATTATGCCAAGCTGCAACATGCTGCCCATCCACGGTAACCCAGTCAACCACTGTTGCAGCTGGCTGCTCCCACCACTCATCAAGCTACAGAAGAAGAAACAGACTGACTTATTTTCCTTCTTTTGCTTAGAGAATTGAGTGTGCAACCACTAATAATAACAGGGCATGTTGGTAACAAAAGTAAATAGGGACACACAAAGCAATGGTGGAAGATCACTACCAAGCCTGCAACATATCTGCATTCATCCAAGCTGTTCTGTGCATTCAGGATCCCGGTCTTAAGTTCAGGCAACCACTTCTCCATGATTGTTTTCTCTTGCTCAGCAGCCAAACTCAAACAGTAGTTAGTAGTCCTGAAAATTTTTACAAATATTATGTGGACCTACATAAAAAGGATGCAATGAGAGGGAGTCTCTCTCTCTCTCTCTCCCCCCCCCCCTCCCTCTCCCTCTCCCTCTCCCTCTCTCTCTTCAGAGCCTACCATGATCATTATATACTCTACTGCAACCAGAGAAAGCAAAAATAAAATAAAAATGCAAAAGTATGGTTACCTTTCATACTCTTGTTGAGCACGGTAAGCATGATTCAAGAGTGTGTGGCCACTTTCAACAAGATCCTGCCGTACGTGAACCAAATTAATTGACTTTGCCAGGTCCTCTAGTACACTCGCCTCAGAACCTCGCAGCCTTAAACAAAATTCCAGGGATTCAAGGACAGATGCTAAAGCAGCATCTGATCCCTCCAAGCCTATACACAAGATAGACACATTTTTTATTAAAAGAGAGAAATAACTAGGGGAGAAAAAAAAAGTAGCTAACACCTGATTATGACAGAGTTAATTTTTTTTAGGATATTTAGCATAAACTAGGAAATTCCTACACCATGCCACTCAGTGTACTCACATTGCACTGTACATAACTAAATTGAATGCCCATTTCTTCTTTTACTTTGTCAAGGAATTACTTCACAATCAGATTAGTGTTCTATCTAAATTGAAAGCAAAGAAATCAAGTTTAGGTGGATGGCATGATTTATCCCCAAATCAGTTAAATGATAAATGCATCTAGATGGGTCACCATATGTCCATGTTGAGTGGAGGGAAGGAATTCAGATATAAATCAGCTCAATGAAAATTTCAACACTAGAAGCATCACCACATTTTGTGGCCTCACCCAGTCACAACAGCACCCATTACACCCATTAAGTGACAACTTCAGTTGAATACAAAGACCAACACCACTGGAAACAAACCTGCTGGATATTGGAGGGCAGCAGCAATTCGACAGATAGAAGGAATAGCTGATGGATCCCTGGCTCCAGCTCGTGCAGTCAATAGAGCAGCATTTTTTTCAGCTGCAGCAATGACCTCAGGTCCTGTAGATCCATTAGTACCCAGAGCATCCAAGAGTGCCTGAAAGAGGGACATTGATAATGGGTAAATGAAACTCATTGAAACCATGAAGCTAGAGATATTTCCACTGTAACAAAATAAAAACTTCCAAAAAATTGTTTTTCTAGCCAAACCATTAATTAGCTGGTTGGTGGTGACAATATCTGACTTTACCATATATTGTGGTACAAACCTGAGGAGTTGATGGAAGCATATAAAGGCTATTATCAGGACTTCGGCAGAATGCAGAAACCTCTCTGTCAATCAGATCCTTTGCCCCGTTTGAAATGTCTGCAACAACATTGCAGACTGGAATTATTGTGCTCAAGGCATAGTCACGTGCAGCTAATGGTTGCTGATTCCAACATGCAGAAGCATCCTACAATATAACCAATTTCATCAGAAATCTTTGACAAAAGAAAAGATTGTATACACTAATCCAACCTATTCAGTGTTAAGGTGGAAATACCATGTTAGCCTTAAGCAGAGCAGAATATATTGTTTCTAATTCACATCTACGGGCATCAAACTCTTCAATCTTTTTCCACTTTTTCTTTAATGAGTCCTCCGCTTCTTTTCTTTCAGCACATAATTTATCTAGACGCTGGATTTCTGACATCAAAGTGTTCAAGCTTGCTCTCAATCCAGCAACTTCCCTTTCCTTGGCCCAAACCTCCAACTACAATGGAATTAGTTAGGCTTGGGTTAGCTTCCATGAAAGTAAATTAAGAGGGAATCAAATAGATTAATGCATCAAGCCACCTCAAGTTGCCTCAGATTTCCAACATTCTGTGATTTGCCTACTACATTATGGGGTGAAACTGCATCAGCATTTCCTTGCAGAACTTTCAAGAGCTTTTGACATGAATCTCGAGCTTTTGAAGCTTTGTTTAGGGAGTCTTCTGTAGCCAAAAATTGTTGGACATGTGCTTTCTGCAACAATAATTTCATGATAACAGAGATTACATGGAGATATACTGCAAATAAAATTGCATCTCTGATGAAATAGGTGGCAAGAAAACTCAAAGATTTATATAACCATAAACTGTAATATATTGGTCCATTAGAGGGAAAGAAACAGCTATGGCATGTTATGACATAAATGATCAACATTGAGAACAGATAATAACCTGTCTCTCCAACAGTTGATTTTGGGTTCCTCTAGATGGTACATCACCTCCTATTTTTCCATTGCCATATAATTGATAATTCAAGGGTGAGCTAACATCAGGAGAAGATGCGTCCATTACCCGGTTGTTTTCGTACTTGTACCTGAATTTTGAGATGGGGAATTGTTTATTTTCTTTATGTATGCTCATTAATTGGTCAATGTATCAGTGAATCAACAGATTCATATGTAATGAGCACAGTTTGAGAAGCTTAAGGATAGAGACAAACAGCATCAAAAGTGTAATATTACTTTCATCATAAGGGTGTCCAAAAACAGAAGCCTAGTCCTAAACAGCAGAGGAATGGTAAAAGGTAGAAAATCAAGAAGCACTAATAGACTTGAATAACGAGCAATGATGATCAGAATTTGAAACTAAAACAAATAAATATTAAAGGACCCATTGTCAGAATAACTGAATCGTGTATATATTAAATACAATCAACAACTCTGGAAAAAAGGTCCTAAATAACAAGATATCATATCAATCATTTTATTAAAAAAGAAATCAGATCTGTTATTGAACCAGGAACCAGCCAAAATGATGGGAAATGACATACCTCAAAGTTTCTGCATCAGCCTTGACATCAATTCTTTCTATCTCTCTAGAAATCAAAGTTCTCAAACGGGACGTATAAGCAGTAATTGCCTGAAGTAATAGTGTGGGACTCCTCAGGCAACTCAAAATGACAGTTCTTACATCATCAGGTATTTCCCCATCAAAGTCAAATCCTAATTTAGCTGCTTCAAGGTGTGGATTCACGTGTACACCACTTCCCTCATAAGCAGGGAAAGAGGTGCGTATTTTCTCAATCATGTATGCAGCAAGGGATTCACATGCCTTCCGGACATTTCTTTCCCGAGTATTCTCAATAAGGATAACATCATCTGTCGACTTTGTACCCTTGAAGGTTGAGTAAACGGATTCTTTATCAATGTTCCCACTAAAACTAGTGGAGAGATCTGAAGAAGAATCATTACCAGACTTCTGGGCATCTCTTGCTTGATTGATGTAGTGACACAACCGTTTATGGTATTCAGCAAAAATTTTTGCAGCATCATCACACTGCTGATCATAAGATTCCAACATCACCTGCTTGTGCCTACAATAAGAGCATGCGGGAGGCTAATTAGTTACAAATAAACACTATTTATAATCTGGAAGGCATAAAAAAAAGAAGCTTTTAACATGATTAATGAACAGCACATAGACAAAATACAGTATAAATCTTAGAGAAAGGTTTTCAGGACGAAATGCATAATCTATTTCTCATTCTGGATTTTCAATTTCGCCAAAAAAAAATCCAAGATCAACTACACAAAAGCAAACTAGGAAGCCAATTAATAACTGTAAGACTGCATTCAAGAAACGATCCAAAACCTGTAATTTGCTCGTTCATCGAGCATCCTCTTCCTTTCAGCCTCCTCACGGGAGACTTCCAACATCCTCGCCTTCAAATCCTTCCTCTGCCTTCTGACAATGTTTCTAAGCCTGTCCACTTCCTTTTCCGCTGCTTCCCTCTCCAGCAACGCCGCCTCACGGCTCTCTGCTGCTGCCATCCCACTAGTAGCCTCTTTCCCCCGCCTACCAGCCTTACTCCGGCCCTCATCCTTAGCCAAGTTCATGGAGCCGCCACTTCCATGGTCTACTCCACCACCATGAACCATAATGTTCCTCCGTATATTCTCCACCGTCTTATCCGACTTTACCCGATTAATAAGAAAGTTCCACACGGGTATCATGTTGCCGCGACAGATTTTGCGGATCGAATCAACCGAAGGGCCCTGCAATTTGCTCGAAGCGGTATGGGATCCCAGTGTCCTGTAGCCCATCTCCTTTTGCAGCCATTCAAGTATAGCTTCGGGCTGAGCCATTGTCGGGACCTACGACCTCAGGACCTTGTATTCCAACTCTACCTAGCTTACTGAAATCATGCTAGTAAAAAATAGCAACACTGAATTATCGAAACCCTCCCTGCATCCGAGGGATGATGGACAATTTGCCGAATGCAGAAAACTATAAGCCCCACTGAAACCCTAATAAGCGGAAAATCGGAGAAATGCCGACAGAGTTTCAGAATAGAGAGAGGGAGAAGAGGAAGAAGACGGAAGATGGAAGGAGGGGAAGAGCACAGATCTGAATGAAGTCCCAGGAGAGGGATGAAGGAAGCGAAGAAGAAGAGTGTGTACTGAATAGATTACGCAGAGACATAAAAATGGTGTATAAAATGAAAATGGACTTCAAATTGGGGATTTGGGGACCAGAGGTGACAATTGACCTGTCCGTAGCGGACCCGACCCGACCGGGTCCTTGTCACCGAATTCGCACCGGGCGGTCTGCAGCTGATATGATTGGAACATGCCGCCAGTCTTCAGATCCGATCGGGTACCGACCGGATAGGATCCGATGGAGTACAGTCGAACTCCACCCCGACGAATCGGGTAATGACCCAAGCGGATGTACAAGAACCAACTGCAAAAACTAACGCGGGGGAACTGCTTCAACCTTCCTTCGTACACGTGCACTAGGGAGGGCCCCGACCACCACCCCGAGGTTCAAGGCCATTGTCAACTTCAATGACGAGAGCCCCCACTACTGCTCCTCCCTCCGCCGCCGAGGTCGCCCTCCACTCCCTCTCCACCCGCCATTCCCTCGTCGCACGCATCCTCATATGTACTCTCTCTTCTTTTGCTTTCTTCATTTTATGCTTCTCTTTTAATTCCATGTTGACCCGGGCACGACATGTGTTTGTTAAAATGCACACGACATGACCTGGACCATTGAGGTTCTATGTTATTTTTGGAGATTCCAATTTTTGTTTTGCTTGTGATGAACCCTCTTTGTTTTCTCTCATAATGAGACAAGTTTAGATTGAGATTATCATAGCTTGTAGCTGTATATGGTAAAATATATACATTTCTATTTTATTTGAGTAGAGGCAATCTAATTTCAAGTGATTTCAATTCCATTTCTACCACTCCTTTCACAGTCTTCCAACTTTCTCCTCAAAGCTTCTTTGACAAATTATGCTTATAAATTCAGTTTGTGGGTCTTAGCCATGGGGTGACATATTCATCTTTTCACATTTCTCCACCAGTTCTTTTAGCATGGAAAGTGCCCACACACGTAGATCTTGGTCAAACGGCTGATCAGGGTTGAGACACCTTCACGTATCTATTTAGTGGGAGTGTCAAATCACTACTATCCAAATCCTTCAAAATGACTTGATCCAAACAGCCGAAACATAAATCTTTCTCTTTACTAATATTATCCATCTAGATAATGTCTCAACATTTTGCTTCTCACCATTGCTAGAAGTTTTGGAGTCTATAGATGTTGAGACCATATATTAGATGGATTGTTTAGAAATGTGGCACAATCCAATGTGATATTTATTTCTTTTGTTAGCAATGAAGTGGCACAAACAGGAAAAACATGAGAAGAAAACAATGAAGTGAAGATTTGCTATGTTGGACAATATGGAAGGAATGCAATATAACTTTATTCGTAGGATGTCCGCCACTAAAAATGAGCCAAATTTGCCTACGTAAACTAAAAGAGTATGGAAGCGGTAACCAAGTGATACTGTGGAAATTAATGTGGATTGCTTATTTAATCAATTGACAAGAAATTCAGGGATAGTAATCATAGTTAAAAATGAACATCGCTCTCTACTGTGGGCTAGTGGCTTATGGTTTTATCGCACACACGCATTGCAAGCTGAGGTATGAACCATATTTTTTTTTGCTCAAACATGAGTTGTATTGGAAGGATTAAAACTTATACAATAACAATGATTGCCCAAAATCATACTTGAATCTAACTCTCGCATAGTATATATTATACTTCAGAAGCAGTAACTAGAAATTATATGGATTGTTTACCTTTATATTGATGAATCGCTGGATTACATGAGATTTTTAGATTGTCAAGTAACACTAGTTAAACGATTAAACAATTCTTGTGCGGATGTATTAGCATGTTTCTACAAGAAGAATTGGGGCTTAATCGGTTTGAATACTGCTATACCCGATAATATTAAATCTATTATTAAGAATAAAATAATATTTTATTAAGCTGATGCACAAAGGGGGTGAGACATTCCTAGCTTATATCACAAGTGTTAAGGCAGAAGGGACGACACCAAGCGACACTTGGGTAGTACTAGAATACCTGGATGTATTTTTAGAGGATTTGCATGGATTACTCCTGTATCGACAATTCAACTTCATCATTGACGTCATCCCATGCACTCACCAAATATCATAAGCACAGTATCAAATGACACCATCATAACTCAAGAAGTTAAAAGAACAACTCGAGAAGTTATTATAGAAAGGGTTCATAAGACTCAACCATTCTTCTTATGGGGCTACTGTCCTAATTGTAAAGAAAAAGGATGGGAGCATGAGGCTTTACATCAACCACCATCGTCTCAATCAGGTAATGGTCAAGAATCGATATTTGCTCTCCAAGATCAATGATCTATTTGATAAACTAGTAGAAGCATTGTAATTCTCCAAGATTGACCTATAGTATGGATACCACTAGATGAAGGTAAAAGAGGGAGATATTAAAAAAATGATATTCAAGATGAGGTATGGCATTACGAATTCAAAATAATGTCATTTGTATTAATAAATGCCCTAATAGTGTTTATGGATATGATGAATAGGTTTTTATAGTTATATCTTGTCACGCCCCGACCTAGTTTGATCAAATCCCCGTAAACAATCCGTTGCTCACTTGGTTTAAGAGGGGTTTTCCCCTTTCTTTAATCAAGAGGAGTCATGCATAATTTAACCTTGTTCCCTGTAATAACAATAAGTCCACGTGTTTTCCTTGGTCATTTTTTATACTCCTTAAAATGAATAGAAAAGAGGGGGTGAGTTTCTATAACTTAGTAAATAGGTTTTGGGAATGAGTTTTCATAAAAAAAAGTTTTAATTTGAGTGTATCAGATTCTTTATTTCTTTTAAGAACATTAATTCCTTAAGTTTCGATTTTCAAAATTCTTTTACTCATTATCCACATTAGGTGTGTTTAACAGTCAACACACACCGTTAATCAGGAAGGGATCACACATTTGCAGGGCAGCCCATCCACTACACCTACCTGTGGTGCCAGAGCGACTTTACTAGCCGCCTAGATAGAAGCTCGTCCACTTCTACCCTTTGTATGAGTGGATGTTTGCGACATCCGACCTTCAAACTCTATCACGCCCCAACTCGGTTTGGTTAGATCCCCATGATCAACCCACCACTCTCTCAGTTTATTAAGGGTTTTCCCTTCTTTTAAACTATGAGGAGTAAGGCGTCCTTTAAACCTGTACCTTTCCTTGAATAACATTAATCAAAATTGCATGAAATTTGAACTTATCTTACCTGTCTCAGTGAATGGGTGTTTAAAATATAACTTTCAAAAAAATATTTTGAATTGGAGTGTGCCAGACTACTTAATTTCTTTAAAATATTTTATCATCAAAATCTTAGTTTTTCATAACATTTTCTCATCATTAACCACAAACATTGTGTTTATCAATCAACACACACCCTTCATCATGAAGGGAACACACATTCGTAGGGCAGCACGTCCACTACACCCACTTGTGGCGTTAGAACGACTTTACCAGCTACCTATATAGAAGCCCATCCACTTCTACCCCGAGAATAAGTAGATGTATGCAACATCCGACCCTCAATCTCATAAAGAAAACTCCATGTCCGTATGAGGACAAAGACCTCATCCCGACCCCACCCTAGTCTCATGCACACGAAACTACGTCGAGCTTTCCTAATTGCTGGCATGACAATCTGTCCTTATCTCCACCATGTCATCTAGTAGCCCCTAGAACACATCACTATCCCTCTTGGGTATCTTGAAGGTTCTGTACCTTAGTGCATGCACAAAACAATAATTTTCCTCATAAGCCATTTAATCTTTGGTGCCACTAGTACAACGACCCCGACCCTCAACTCGACCTACAACTATTTGTCTCGACTAGTCCGTCGACCTGTCATGTCGCACTGCTGCCAGTCCATTGAGTATGTCAGTAATAATGTCTTAGTACCATGGCCAAACATATCATTCATTTAAAGTTTTCTCTACTTAAACTCATGTTTGTTTACGAGCTTCTGCTCGTGCCAACTGACCTTGGGCATACTATACGAGATTTTCAAAATCAGGCATATTAGCCCCCAAGTTCCAAAACCGAGGCCTTCGGCCTATCTAAGGTATTCCAGCTCCCATCAAGAAGATCCTCCAAAATGTTTAAGAAGTAGCACACAGTTAAGGGATAGCACTTTTGATAAAAAAAATAATCATTTAGCCGTCCATCACACCAATCGGGTGTGAGGACATCTCCGCTCATAATTGATGAACGAGTTTTCTACTTCTTTCTAGGAAGTTCATCATACCAACCGGGTATGATCTACTTACAACCGGTAAATAGTTTTTTCGTGTGTTTTCTCACATCACCCCATCCAGGTGTGATGTTAAAATCCCACATTGTAGCAGATTTTCATTTCCGATGTGCTTATCATCCCAACCGGGTATGATATAAAAATCCCACTCACCCGTAAATGTAGTGAATTCCTCTCAACCGGCTTTTTGCCTCTACACAAGCTTGTCTTGGCTGGCGTTCGAGGTACTTCATGTTCCTACACGATATGAACATCCTTGTTCATTATCCATCATATCGATGGCCTTCATTCATCACGAATGAATAACATACCCAAAATTTTCAATTATTTGCAATTAGGTTCCTAATGTTCTTTTCTTAAAACTTTAGGTCCCTAATGCCGATTTTCCCCCAAATTAAGTCCCAAAACTTCTAAAATTCACCTTGGGGCCTTAATTTATTCAAAATCACAAAAAGGGGGTTCAAGTTTTCCAAATTTCCAATTTGATCCCCAACTTTTCCAAAATTACCATTTTGCCCCTATTTTACAAAAATGGTAAATTTCCCCCCAAAAATTACAAAAATCGACCAATTGGACCTCCAATATCTTTTCTATGCCCATCAATTTTATGAAATTACACTTTAGTACCTTGAATTTTTGAAATCCCTAAAGTTTCCCCAATTTCAACCTTTCAACTTGGTTAAATTTTATTTCATCAAATTGACCAATTAAATGAGGTTAATTGTTGAAATTGAGGTAGATTTAAGTTCATACACATCCATGTGATTCAATTGCACTTTGAATTTCATGAATTGACTCTAGAATGTGCTCAAACGGAGCTTTGCTAAAAAATTGAACGTAGAGAGAGAAAGCTTCGAAAGCTTTCCATCGTGGGCGTGGTAGTCCGAGCTTTCAATCTGGGCAGATAGCTCTTGTCTTGAGGTTCCTCCTAGGATCAAGAATCATCTCAATTCATATTAAATTGAGGGAGAATTTGGTCAGTAAAGATTTGCCACTTCTCTCTTTAGCACCGATCGGAATTCACAAAGAGGAGCCAAATTGGCTTATCTTTCCACTCTAATTCAGCTGTATGAGGGCCGTGGAAGTGTTAGGAGGGCTTGGTTTGGCC
The DNA here is from genome assembly GCA_030064425.1 of Trapa bicornis. Taxonomy (NCBI): domain Eukaryota; kingdom Viridiplantae; phylum Streptophyta; class Magnoliopsida; order Myrtales; family Lythraceae; genus Trapa; species Trapa bicornis. The sequence goes on from CM057746.1 coordinate 12,080,562, forward strand.
TGAGAAGGGCTCGAATTGGCCATTTTCAGCTTAGCCAAAATAGGGCAGCTTCGGTCCATCAGAGTTCCTCAAACCGATCTATTCTATCATGTCGACATCTTTTTGGCGACCCTCGGAGTAAATGGAGACTATCGTTGGGTAGCCGACTTCTCCCCAAATCTAATGAACCTGACCTGGTATTCTTTAGCTTAGAAAAATGCCCAAGTCAGAGCTCTGGTTTGAGCTTCACGAGAAAATGGAGCAGTAGGGAGAGAGTGGAGTTTTCAAGTGTGAGGAGGGTGAATGAGGAGGGACTCTTTATATAGGAAGCTCGGGGACTTCTTGGCCGTCTGATTGGCGCCTTAATAGTGGTCATTCATTGCCTGAAACTCCCTAGCCGAAGACTTTTCATCTTCGCTGGTGCTGCTTGGTTTTTCGACAAGTGAACAGTGCTGTAATCTAAAGGAAGAAGACGACATTGTTCTAATCTAGATCGGACCAGTCTAAACCGGGTTTAATGCTTAAATCGACCAGTTCAGGCCCGATTCAACTGAGTTTTTTACAATTAAAATTTTATAAATTCATCTAAATTCATTCTCTATCAAATGGTGACATCAATTCTCCAATATAAAATTTTTAAGCCACCTAGAAAAATGAATTTAGAAATTGGTTCAAACCGGTTCAAGACAGTTCAAGTCCGGTTCATCTGAACCAGTTTGGTTTTCACCTCCAATTCACCCTAAAGTCTTTTACATTGATTTTTGTGACTTCTTTAGGTCACTCAGGATCCATAAGTTTCCCGGTTTGTCATTTCTCTATCGATTTCGGTTTATAAACCAGCTCAGTTTTCTCTATGAAAATGACCGATTCTTTTCCCGATTTTCTTATTATCAAAGGATAGGGTTTACAACTCTCCCCTCCCTTTAGGGATTTTGTCCCCAAAATAGATACATGTTAAATAATTGAGGGTAACCTTCCCTCATTATACTTTCAATTTCCTGTGTCTCTTCTTGCACGGGTCCATTTTGCCACAGAACTTTGACCATAGGAATATTCTTATTCCTTAAGTTCTTATCCCTCTGGTTAATGATTCGTACTGGTTCTATTTGATTGATCAAGTTCTCTTCCAGCTCTGGTAGAGGTCGGTCCAACACATGACTATGATCAGGCTGGTACTTTCAAAGCATAGAGATATGGAAAACGTCATGTGTTCTCTACAAGTCTGGAGGTAGTTCCAATTTATAAACCACCGGTCCTATCCTTTGAATGATGGTATATGGACCGATATACCTTTGTATCAATTTTCCCCGTTGTTGAAACCTAAGTATTCCCCTTCATGGGGATACCTTGAGAAATACTTGACCTCCCACATCAAACTCCAAATCTTTCCTTCGATGATTCGTATAACTCTTTTGCCTATCCTAAGTGGTCTTAAAGCGACTCCTGATTAATTTTATTTTCTCTGTAGCATCCTCAATTAGCTCTGCCCTTTCCAGCTTCCTTTCCCCCACTTTTTCCCAAAATAGAGGGGTACGACATGGTCATCCATAAAGGGCTTTATAGGGAGCCATTTGAATACTAGCCTAATAGTTATTATTGTAAGAAAATTCCATTAGGCGCAAGTATTCCTCCCAACCTTTGTTCATGGTGAGTACACATGCTCTTAGCATATCCTCCAAGGTTTGAATAGTTCGCTCAGACTGTCCATCAGTCTGAGGGTGAAACGCTGTGCTCATGTGGAGCTTGGTTCCCATGACCCTTTGTAAGCTTGGCCAAAACCTTGAAGTGAATCTCGGGTCTCTATTTGATACTATACTCACCGGGACACCAAAAAGTCTTATTATCTCCCTCATGTATAAGACAACCATTTATTCCACTGTATCTATCACTCTTATTGGGAGGAAATGAGCAGATTTGGTCAATCTATCCACGATGACCCAAATGGCGTCTCGACCCTTCCTAGTCACATGTAGTCCTGTAACAAAGTCCAGAGTGATGTGCTCCCATTTCCATTCCGGGATTGGTAAGGGTTGTAGTAGTCCTGATGGTTTTTTATACTCAACTTTCATCTGCTGACAGGACAAGCATTGAGCTACATATTCCGCAATCTCCCTCTTCATTCCTTTCCACTAATATCCTTGCTTGAGAGTGTGGTACATCTTAGTACTGCCTGGATGCATTGCATACACAGAATCGTGTGCCTCTTCTAGTATTAATCCATTCAACTACTTATCTTGAGGCACACATACTCTACCCTAGTAGGTTAGCACTCCATCACCTCGCAAGTCGTAGTCCAATTTCATTTCTCTGTGAACTGGATCCAAATAAGATTGGAGTTCCTTATTCACCTTTTGTTGAGCCTTAATCTGCTCAATTAGACTAGGCCTTACCACCACATTAGGCAACAAGCACTTCTCCCGCTTGTCCATCCTCAGGTCTACTTCCATTCTTCCCAATTGTTGCAATAAGGATATGTAGCTCGTCTTTATTTGTGCCGTCTCGATTTGATATTTGTAACTTAAGGCATCTGTCACCACATTCACCCTTCTAGAGTGATATTCTATCGCAAGATTATAATCCTTCACCAATTCCAGCCATCTCCTATAGCGGAGATTTAACTCTTTCTGAGTCATGAAATACTTAAGACTCTTGTGATCAGTGTATATCCTACACTTAATCCCATAGAGGTAGTGTCGCCAAATTTTCAAGGAAAACACTATCGCAGCTAATTCCAGATCGTGGGTTGGGTAGTTTCTCTCATGTACCTTAAGTTGTCACGGTGCATAAGTAATAACCTTCCCTTGTTGCATCAATACACATCCGAGTCCTTGTCCGGATGCATCACTATTGATGGTGTACTCTCCCACACTAGGGTTAGGTAGGGAGAGTACTAGTGCGATTGTCAATCGAGTCTTCAACTCTAAGAAAGACTTCTCACAACTTTCATCCCACTTATACTCAACTCCTTTCCTAGTGAGCCGAGTTAAAGGAGCTGCTATCTTAGAAATGTCTTGTATGAACCGTCTGTAGTATCCTGCCAGACCTAAGAAACTTTGTATCTCTGAAGGTTTCCTTAGTGCCTTCCAATCTGATATGGCTCAAACCTTTGTTGGATCTACTTTGACTCCATCTTTGGACACTATATGTCCTACTACCTCCTGCAACTAGAACTCACACTTGTAGAATTTTGCATATAAGTGATTTTCCTTCAATATCTCCAAGGTGATTGCCAAATGTTCTTCATGCTCCAACCTAGTTCGTGAGTATATAAGAATGTCATCTATAAACACTATCAAGAACCTGTCTAAGTGTGGTTGGAACACACGGTTCATCAAATCCATGAAGGTTGCAAGGTCATTCGTTAATCCAAATGGCATCACTCTAAACTCGTAATGTCCGTATCGGGATCAGAATGTCATCTTGGGAATGTCCTCCTCTTGGATCTTGAGTTGATGATAGCCCGGCCGAAGGTTTATTTTGGAGAAGTAAGTTACCCCTTTTAATTGGTCAAATAGGTCATCAATCCGCAGAAGTGGGTATCTATTCTTGATGGTGACCTAGTTCAACTTTCTATAGTCTATACATAGTCTCATGCTTCCATCATTTTTCTTTACAAATAGGACGAGTGCACCCCATGGAGACTGGCTAGAACGTATAAAATCTTTCTCTAATAGTTCATACAGTTGTTCTTTTAATTCCTTCAGTTCTGCTAGAGCCATACAATAGGGGGCTTGGGATACGGGATTGGTTCATGGGATAATCTCTATGGTGAACTCCACTTACCGACTTGGAGGTAGCCCAGTTAAATCTTCTGGAAATACTTTTGGGTAATGTTTAACCACCGAAATGTCTTCGATTATCTTCAATTCTCTTCTCTTCAGACTCCTCATTGATGACCATGGCCAAGAAAGACATACAACCTTTCTGTATCATTTTCTAGGCTTTCATATGGGACACCATCTACACTTCACCTCTCCTTCGGTCTCCTTGGAACTTTAGTTCGCTTGTCTTAAGAGTATGGAAGGTCATTGTTTTCTTTCCACAGTCCATCCTGGCCTGATGGATACTTAACCAATCCATCCCTAGAATTACTTCTACCTCCTTCAAGGGTAATGGAATCAAATCCGCTTCAAGTTTGATTCCCCTAATCTTTATCTCACATCCTTTTAATTGCTTATTCCTATCAACCCTTCTCCTAAGGGTGTGAGGATGTTGAGACTTTGTTCTAGTGGAGTAAGTTCTAGGGGTACACTTGGAATCAAGTCTTCCTTGATGAATGATCTCTTAGCTCCCGAGTCGAAGAGGGCATAAACTTGTTATCCCCATAATTGCACATACCCTGATTTGAAGAAACATATATTTTAGTGGAAAGGCTTTCCTTTATTGAATAAAAATTTCAATTACAAGATTCTCTTGAACTAGTTGGGAGGGTTTTAGGATGTACTCGCTACAGTGCTAGGGTCTTTTCTAGCCTCTTTCTAGGTGAGGTTGTATACCCTAGTTGGTACTCGTGCTGTAGTGTCTGGCCTGAGGTTCTTGAGGTTCCCTTGAGGTGGTCCAAGTGTATTCCTCTACTTGTTCTCCCTAAGTGTAGGGCATTCCTTTACAAAGTGCCCTACTTGTCCTCATGCAAAGCAGGTCAAGCATGCTCCATCGTGGTTCCTTTGACACCTTGGACAATGAGGGTTTCCTTAGGGTAAGGTGGGGATTACTCTCTGGGGAGGTGGTGGCATGTCCTTTCTCTTTTGAAATGCCATTCTATTTCCACATTTCAAACTATTATGCTCTTTTCATCCTCCCTGGTGATTTTGACCCTTATCCTCCTTCTAGGTTGTTTGCTCCATCCGACGACGTCGGGTCTACACCTGTCGCTCACACTAATGAGCTATACTGATTACCGCTGCTAGGTCCGTGGGGTGTCCTAGTACTCCCATACAGTCTCGTATGTCCATATTGAGACTGTCCACAAATTGATGGCATATATCTGCTAGCTCAGTTAGGTTAGGAGCAAAGAGTCTTAACTTATTGAATTTTGTTTTGTACTCTGATATGGAGTTAAGCCCTTGCCGAATTCAGATAAACTCTTATCTTTTCTCATTAATCAAATGAGGAGCTAGGTATTCCTCCGCGTACCTCTCCTCAAATTGCTCCCAGGTGGGGGTGGAGGTATGCAAGTTTCGGAGATTGTCCCACCACCGTTTAGCACTTCCTTCTAGGAAGAATTCTGTCAAGATCACCATGTCCTCTAGTGGTATCCTGACAATCCCCATCAGCTTCTTAGTGTTTGCCAGGCAATCCATGGTGGCACCAGCATCTTTCTCTTCGAGGAAAGGTTTATACCCTAGTTGATGGAGAGTCTTGAGATTTTTGGGGATATCTACTGGAGGGGAATGGCTAACAAGAGGAGGATGAGATTTCACTTCCTCTAGTTCAACTAGAGAATTGGCGCTTGCCTTAGGGACAAGGTTAAGTTACCCAAATACATGGGTGAACTCCTCGTACAACCTCTAGTGTTTCAAGCTAAGTCTAGGAGGGGTTGTCTAGGCTCCTCTGGGAGTTTCCACAGGTAGGGGTGGTTGGACAGTGATGGAGACTGCGGCTCTAGTTCTCTTGGTTCCTTTCTTGGGAGCCATTCTAAAAATTTTAAAATCATTCCTATTAGATACTATATTTTCTAGTCTTGAAAATATATTCAAGGAAATAGGCTCTCATACCACTCAATTTGTCACACCCCGACCTAGTTTGGTCAGATCCCGTTGATCAACCCGCCACTCTCCCGGTTTATTAAGGGTTTTCTTTTCTTTTAAACCATAAGGAGTAAGGCATTCTTTAAACGTATACCTTTCCTAGAATAACATTAATAAAAACTGCATGAAATTTAAAATTATCATACATGTCTTACAGATGTGGTTAACTTGAGGTCTTTAGGTAGACTTTCCTTGGGTTACCTAAAAAGGGGTATAAGGAAGGGGGTGAGTTCAACGACTTAGTGAATGTGTGTTTAAAATATGACTTTCAGAAAATATGTTGAATTAGAGAGTGCCAGACTTCTCATTTTCTTTAAAACATTTTATCCTCAAAATCTCAATTTTTCATAACCTTTTCTCATCATTAACCACAAACAGTGTTAATCAATCAACACACGCCCTTCATAATGAAGGGAACACACATTCGTACGACGTCACATCCACTGCACCCACTTGTGGCGTCAGAGCGACTTTACCGACCACTTAGATAGAAGCTCACCCACTTCTACCTCGAGAAAGAGTAGATGTATGTGACATCCAATCCTTAATCCCGTAAATAAAACTCTGTGTCCATATACAGAGACCTCATCCCGACCCTACTCGTTCTCATGCACATGAAGCTACGTCGAGCTTCCCTGACTGCTGGCATGACAATCTACCCTTATCTCCACCATGTCGTCCAGTAGCCCCTATGATGCATCACTACCCCTCTTGGGCATCTTGAAGGTTCTGTACCTTAGTGTATGCAAAAAAAAAATAATTTTCCTCATAAGCCATTTAATCTTTGGTGCCACTAGTGCAACGGCCCCGACCCTCAACTCGACCTACAACTGTTTGTCTTGACTAGTCCGTCGACCTGTCATGTCGCACTACTGCCAGTCCATTGAGTATGTTAGTCATGTCTTGGTACCATGACCAAACATATCATTCATTTAAAGTTTTCACCACTTAAACTTATGTTTGTTTACGAGCTCCTGCTCGTGCAAACTGACCTTGGGCCTACTATACGAGATTTTCAAAATCGGGCATATTAGCCCCCAAGTTCCAAAACCGAGGCCTTCGGCCTATCTAAGCTATTCGAGCTCCCGTCAAGAAGATCTCCCAAAAAGTTTAAGAAGTGGCACACATTCAGGGGATAGCACTTTTGATAAAAAATAATCATTCAGCCGTCCATCACACCAATCGGGTGTGAGGACATCTCCACTCATAATCGATGAACGATTTTTCTACTTCCTTCTAGAAAGTTCATCATACTAATCGGGTATGATCTACTTACAACTGGTAAATAGTTTTTTCGTGTGTTTTCTCATATCACCCCATCCAGGTGTGATGTTAAAATCCCACATTGTAGCGGATTTTCATTTCCGATGTGCTTATCATCCCAACCGGGTATGATATAAAAATCTCACTCACCCGTGAATGCAGTGAATTCCTCTCAACCGTCTTTTTGCCTCTACGCGAGCTTGTCTTGGCTAACGTTCCTGATACTCCATGTTCCTAGATGATATGAACACCCTTTTTCATTATCCATTGGCTCGATGGCCTTTATTCACCATGAATGAATAACATACCCAAACTTTTTAATTATTTGTAATTAGGTACCTAAAGGTCTTTTCCTTTAACTTTAGGTCCCTAATGCTGATTTTCCCCCAAATTGAGTCCCAAAACTTCTAAAATTCACCTTTGGGCCTCACTTTATTCAAAATCACAAAAGGGGTTCAAGTTTCCCAAATTTCTAATTTGGTCCCCAACTTTTCCAAAATTACCATTTTGCCCCTACTTTACAAAAATGGCAAATTTCACCCCAAAAATTTCAAAAATTGACCAATTGGACCACCAACATCTTTTTCATGCCCAATTGGCCTCACTTTTTTGAAATTGCACTTTTGTCCCTCAAATTTTTGAAATCCGCAATTTTCCCCCAATTTCTACCTTTCAACTTGGCCGAATATAATTTCATCAAATTGACCAATCAAATGAGATTAATTCTTAAAATTGAAGTTAGATTTAAGTTCCTAAACATCCATACAATTTAATTCCACTTTGAATCGCATGAATTGATGCTGAAACTAGCTCAAACGGAGCTTCGCTGGAAAATTGAACGTAGAGAGAGAATGCTTCGAAGGCTTATCGTCGGGGGCACGACAATCTAATCTTTCAATCTGGGTAGGTTGCTCTTGTCCTGAGGTTCCTCGTAGGATCAAGAATCACCTCAATTCATGTCAAATTGAGGGAGAATTTGGTTAGTAAAGATCAGTCGGTTCTCTCACTAGCAAAAATCGTAATTCATTGAGGCGAGCCAAATTGGCTTACCTTCTCACTCTAATTCAGTTGTAGGAGGGTTGTGGAAGTGTTGAGAGGGTTTGGTTTGGCCTGAGAAGGGCTCGAATTGGTTATTTTTATCTCGACCAAAATAGGGCAGCTTCGGTCTGCCAAAGCTGCTTCATTGTTCTATAACGTCAACGTCTCTCCGATGACCCTCATTGCAAATGGAGACTACCGTTTGGTAGTTGACTTCTCCCCAAATCTAATGAACCTGACCTCACCTTCTTTGGCTCAGAAAAATGCCCAAGTTGGAGCTCTGGTTCGAGCTTAACCGAAAAATGGAGCAATAGGGAGAGAGTTGAGTTTTTTTGGTGTGAGGAGGATGAATGAGTAGGGGCTCTTTATATAGGAAGCTTAAAGACTTCTTGGCCGTCCGATTGGCACCTTAAGGGCAGTCATTCATTGCTTGAGACTCCCTGGCTGGAGACTTTTCATCTTCGCTAGAGCTGCTCGATTTTTTGGTGAGTGAACAGTGCTGTCATCTGAAGGAAGAAGATGACACTGTTCCAAACCGGACCGGACTGGTCCCGACCAGGTTCAATGCTTAAACCGATCTATTCAAGCCTGATTCAACCGAGTTTTTCAAAATTAAAAATTTGTAAATTCATTCTCTATCAAATGGTGGCATCAATTCTACAATTTGAATTTTTTAATCCACTTGGAAAAATAAATTTAGAATCTAGTTCAATAGTGATTCAATCCGATTTAGGTCTGGTTCACCTGAACCGGTTTGGTGTTCACCTCCAATTCACTCTAAAGTTATTTATCATGACTTTTGTAACTTCTTTAGGTCATTCAGGATCGATAAGTTTCCAGGTTTGTCCTTTTTCTATCAGGTTTGGTTTATAAACTAGCTCGATTTTCTCTTTGGAAATGACTAGTTCTTTTCCCGATTTTCTTATTATCAAAGGATAGGGTTGACAAACCCGAAATCAACTCCGTTTCCATATGAGGACAAAGACCTCATCCCAACCCCACCCCCGCTTCATGTGCATGAAGCTAAATCGAGCTTCCCCGACTGCTGGCAAGACAAACTGCCCTTATCTCCACTATGTCGTCTAGTAGCCCCTATGACACATCACTAACCCTCTTGGACATCTTGATGGTCTCAAACCTCACGTGCATGCACACACAATAGTTTTTCCATAAAGCCATTTATATTTGGTGCCACTGATCCAATGACTCCGATCCTCAACTTGACATGCAGTTGTTTGTCTAGACCGATCCGTCAACCTGGTCCTAACGCACTACTGCCAGCCCATCAAATTTGTTAGTCCTATCTTGGTACCTTGGTGAAATTCGATAATCCATTTATTAGGAATTTTCATGGCTTATACATCATGCTTGTTTGTGAGCTCTTGCTCGTGCCAACTGGCCTTGGGCCCATTATACGTGATTTTCCAAAACTGGACATTTTAGCCCCACAAGTTCCAAAACCGAGGCCTTTGGCCTATTTGAGCTGTTCTAGCTCTCGTCAAGAAGGTCTCCCCAAAAATTTTAAGTATTGGAAAATAGTCAGGGGAGAACACTTCTGATAAAAATAATCTTTTCATTCATCACACTAATCGGGTGTGATGACCTTTCTGCTTACAATCGGCAAGCAGGTTTTTCCTCTTCCTTTAAGTAAATCCATCACACCAACCGGGTATGATCTACTTATAATAGGTAAGTAGTTTTTTCACTAAGTTCTCACATCACTCCAACCGGTTATGAAGTTAAAATCCCACATATAAGTGGTTTTTCATTTCTGAGGTGCTCATCATCCCAACCAGGTATGACATGAATAAACCCACTCACCCGATAATCGTAGTGTATTCCTTCTTAATCGGTTTTCTTCTCGACACTAGTTTATTCTTGCTGAAATTTTGGTCCTTCATGCTCCTACACGATGTGAACGTCCTTATCTTTTAATATTTGGCGTAACAACCTTTGTTTCTCACGTATAAATGACTAAACTCAAAATTTTCAATTAATTGCACTTAGGTCCCTAAAGTTATTTTCCTTGACATTAGGTCCCTAATGCTAACGTTTCCCTAAATTGAGTCTCGAAACTTCCAAAAATTCACTTTGGGTCTTCAATTTACTCAAAATTGTTTAAGGGGCTAAAGTTTTCCAAATTTACAATTTGGTCCCCAACTTTTCAAAAATTACCATTTTGCCCCTACTTTACAAAAATGGCAATTTAACCCCAATTATTTTAAAAATTCAACCAATTGGTCCTCCAACATCCTTTTCATGTGCAATTGGCCTTCAATTTCGGGAAATTGTAATTTGGTCCCTTAATTTTATGAAATCCCCAAATTTCCCCCTTTTAAATTGGCCGAATTTGATTTTATCAAATTGAGCATCCGATCGAGGTTAATTGTTGAAATTGAAGGTATAATCTAGTTCCTACACATCAATACAATTCAATTGAGCTTTGAATCGCATGAATTAAGGCAGAAACGAGCTTCACCAAAAACTATGTGTAGAGAGAGAAAGCTTGATAAGCTTACCGTCGAAGGTGCGGCGGTCAAGGCTTTCAATCTAGGCAGGTAGCTCTCGTCCTGAGGTTTCTCCTAGAATCAAGAATAAAAAAAATTCATATCGAATTGAGGGAGAATTTGGTCAGTGAAGTTTTTATAGTTTCTCACTCTAACGCCGATTGGAAATGATAGAGTGTCGGGTGTGAGGGTTGTGGGAGTGTCGAGAGGGCTCGGTTGGCCTAAGGAGGGCTAAATTCAGCTAATTTTAGCTTGGTCAAAACAGGGCAGCTTCGATTCGTCAGAGCTGCTTCTCTGTTTGATTATGCCGACGCTTCTCCAGTGGTCTTCAGATCGAATGGAGACTGCTGTCAGGTAGGTGACTTCTCCCAGAGTCTAAGGAACCTAACCTCACCTTCTAAGGTTGATAAAAATGCCTAATTTGGAGCTCTGGTTCGAGCTTCACCAGAAATTGGAGCAGTTGAGAGAAAGCGGAGTTTTTAGGTGTAAGGAGGGTGAATGGGGAGAACCTCTTTATATAGGGAGCTTGGGGACTCTCTCGTCGTCCATTTGGCACTTTTATGGCACTCATTCATGGCCTGAAATGCCCTAAACGAAGGCAATTCAACTTCGTCAGCACTGTCCATTCTTCCAGCGAGTGAACAGTGTTGTCATCTGAAGGTAGAAGACGACATTGTTCCAATCTAGACTGGACCGGTCCGAACCGGGTTCAATGCTTAAACCGATCTGTTTAGACCCGATTTGACAGAGTTTTTCAAAATTAAAAATTTCTAAATTCATTCTCTATCCAATGGTGGCTTCAATTCCCCAATTTAAATATTTTAAGCTACCTATAAAAATGAATTTAGCAACCGGTTCAATGGTGGTTCAAATTGGTTTAAACTGGTTCAATCCGGTTCAGATCCAGTTCACTTGAACGGGTCTGGTTTTCTCTTCCAATTTGTCCCAAAGTCCCTTTACATGGTTTTTATGACTCTTTAGGTCATTCGGGATCTGTAAATTTCCCAATTTGCCCATTCTCTAACAATTGGGGTTTGTGAACCACTTCGATTTTCTCACTCGGGTTGATAGGTTCTTTCCCCGGTTTCCTTATCGTTGAGGGACGAGGTTTACATACCTTGACCAATTCATCATAGTTTTTATTAACAATATATTGGTGTAATCCTAAACAGAAAGGGACCATGAGGTGCACCTCTGCACAATGTTGGAAGCATTATAAGAAGAACAATTATTTTCCAAATTCACAAAGTGTGAATTCTAGCTAAGAGAAGTGGGATTCCTAGGATATGTGATATTTGAGAACGGTGTCTAGGTAGATCCGGTGAAGATAGAGGCAATATCCAATTGGGAGGTACCCATGAACCTTACACAAGTGAGGAGTTTTCTGGGATTAGTCGGGTACTATAGGAAGTTCATAGAGAACTTCTCGATCCTAGTAGCCTCGAAGAGGCAATTAATGCGTAAAGGCATCAAGTATGAGTGTAGCATGGAGTGTGAGGCAACATTTAAGGAACTCAAGAAAAGACTCACAACAGCCCCCATACTTGCCTTCTCGAACATGAACATGGGAGAATATAGTATATATAGTGATGCATCTAGACATAGGCTAGATGCATGCTGATGCAATGAGGAAAGGTAAACTCGTATGCATCTAGACAAATGAAGAAATGAGAGAGCAATTACCTAAATCATGACCTGGATTTGGCATCCATTGTATTCACCCTTAAGATATGGAGGCATTACCTATAAGGGCTAACATGTGAGATATTCGCCGATCACAAAAGCCTCAAAGTACCTTTTGATGCAAAAGGAGCTAAATTTGAGGTAGAGGCAATGGCTGGAGCTAATAAAAGACTACGAGCTAATCATCGATTACCACCTAGGGAAAGCTAATGTGATAGTTGACGCACTAAGTCGCAAGTATGAGGTGAGTTTAGCTCATGTAAAGTTAGTGTACCTACCCGTGTTGGAATAGATGAAGCAGTTACACGTCTCCAACCGCTCCCCATTCCATAATAGAAAAGGGAGAAGATCATGATAGACTTCATGACAGGGTTACCTCTATCTACCTGAGGACATGATGTGATATGGATTATTGTGGACTGACTCACCAAGGTCACCCACTTACTACCCATCAAGCTTATAGACTCAATAGAGAAATTGACCATGTTGTACATCGTAGAGATAGTATGCTTGCACAGAGTCCTAGAATCCATAGTATCAGACCAAGATCAAAGATTCGCCTCTAGATTATGGTTGAGCCTACAGAGCTCACTTGAGATGAAGCTGCATATGATCATGATGTTCCATCCCCAAACTAACGGACAATCAGAGAGGACAATCCATATTTTAGAGTACGTACTTCGGGCGTGCCTTCTAAACTTTGGAAAATGGTGGGAAGACTACCTATGTCTCTTGGAGTTCGCATATAACAACCAATACCAGGCTAGCATCTAGATGGCTCCATGTGAGGCATTATACATGAGGAAGTGAGAACTCCACTATACTAGGATGAGGTAGGAGAACGTAGGTTGGAATGAGTGGAGCTCATTAAGGACATAACTTAAAAGATCTATATAATCCGGGATCGACTCAAGGTGGAGCAAGATCGACAAAAGAGTTATGCAGATAACCAACGCTACAAACTAAATATCGACATGGGAAATTGGGTATTCCTAAAGGTATCCCCATGGAAAGGGGTAATCAGGTTCTACAACTAAGGAAAACTAAATTAGAGTTACATTGGACCCTACACGATCACCCGAAAAATTAGATCGATGGCGTACAAGCTCATGTTGTCATCAGTACTAAACTTTATCTACGATGTCTTCCACGTTTCAATGCTGAGAAAGTACGAACCAGATCTGAAACACATGCTAGACCAACCTCCTCTAGAGCTAGAAGAAGCTCTAATGTATCATGTGGAACCAGTACGCCTATTGGACCAGTAGGAAATGCATCTTCAAAGGAAACCTAGGAACTTGAGGCCAAAATGAGAGAGAAATATACCAAACTGCTCTAACTCTCCCTAGATTGGGGCTTGTAATTAAACCTTGTAAAGAGAACTAATTAATAAATGTACAGCTAGTTTTGGGGACAAAAGTCCCAAACAGAAGGGGATAACTATGACACCGAGGAGATTCCAAACTAGAAACCAAGTCGAATCGAACAGAAAAATGAATTCAAACTGAGGAAGAAAATATGAATTGGGATTTCATATCGAATCGAGCTAAGAAAAAGGGTTCTATAGAGAGTCCTAGGGTGATGAGAAGGGTCACAAAAGACCTCAGAGAACATCCCAGGGTCCATAATTGAGGATAATGAAATGTACGGGAAAGAACTGATTTCAATCAGGTTCAAGCTGATTTAGGTCACAACCTCCTCCCCGATTTTTAGAGGGAGCTAAACAAATTGGAACGGAATGGTTCTTGGGTCCATTCAATTGGAAATCGAAAGAAGAATTTTAGATATTTTATTTTGCCAAGAACTTGTCAGAAAAGGGGTGAACCACCCAAGAAATGGTTGAACCTACTAAGAAATACGTCAAAAACCGGTTTGCTACAGTGCAAACCAACCAGCGTGCCACGTTAGGGGCACCCACGTGCACATGTTTCATCTTCTTGGCCCGACTACCAACTCTCCGACCTAGATAAAACCCGAAAAATCTCGTTTGATAATCCAAAACATATTACTTGGGGAATTAATTCATTCATAGAGCTACATCTATGGAATAATGCAAGGAAGCAATGGATATATAGCCACATAAGTCTAGAATCCATCTATATAAAGCTTTGATGTCCCCTATTCGGTTTTGGATTAGAATTCTCTCTAAAACCTGAGGAGCTCTAGTTTTTGGTGATCAGACTTATGGAGAGTATGGCACTACTGTCCAACCATCACTTCCAGAGATCTCAGTATCCCTAGAAAGCTCTAAGTGTAAGCTTTCCATCGCCACCCCTCTTGACCCTCAACTCTCCCTCTACTGGCGTCGGTGGGATAGAATAGTATTGGATCCACGCCCACTTGAAATAGAGAATCTATTTTAGAAGTGAATTTTGATGGCCTCCACGACCCTCATAGGGTGAGAAACATTCAACAGAATCCTCGTGACACCAGCTTTCGATTACCATTAGCCTCACACGAATTGGGTAAGTGTAGATGTAAAGCCCATCCCTTAAAGATAAGAAAACCGAGGAAAGAACATGTCAACTCAAGTGAGAAAACTTGTCATGCCCCGACCTGGTTTGGTCGGATCCCCATGAACAACCTGCCGCTCTCCCGGTTCAAGAGGAGTTTCCCCCTTCTTTAACTCGTGAGGAGCGATGCGTATTTTTGACCTTGTTCCCTGGAAAGACATATATCAAATAAAATGCAAGCTTAAGAGAAATTAAGCATACCTGACAGAGGGTAAGGCTCAGTGTTATTCCTAGTCATTTTCTCTTTTCCTGAAAAGGGATAGAAAAGAGTGGTGAGTTTCTACAACTCAGTGAATGGGTATTTTAAAAATGAAGATTTCAAAAAAATCAAATGTTTTCAAGTTAAAGTGTGCCAGACTCTTTAATTCCTTTAATTTTTCTCAGCTTTAAAATATTGGTTTTCAAAAACACATCTTTCATCATGAAGGTCAATCAGACAATCGCAGGCAAGTACGCCCACTGAACTCACTTATGGTGTCGGAGGAATTTTACCGGCCTCCTAGATAGAAGTACACCCACTTCTACCCTAAGAATGAGTGGATGTTCGCAACATCCGACCCTCAATCCCATAACAATTCTCCGTGTCCGTATGAGGACAGAGACCTCATCCTAACTCGACCCTGGTCTCGTGCGCTTAAAGCTACGTCGAGCTTAGCAAGGTCACCTAGTATGACTAACTGCTCTTATATCCTCTAGGTCGTCCAGGGCCCTATGACACATCACTACCCCTCTTGGGCATCTTGAAGGTCTCATAAACACAGTGCATGCATAATTAATATTTTTACATTATGCCATATAATCTGTGGTGCCACTGGTCCAACGACTCTAACCCTCAACTCAACCTGGAGTTATTTGTCTTGACTAGTCCGAAGACTTGTCATGTCGCATTGCCAATAGTTGACTAAGTATATCACTCCTGTCTTGGTACCATGGCCAAACAATTCAATTACTCAAGTTTTCATGGCATATAATTCATGTTTGTTTACGAGCTCCTGCTCGTGCCAACTAGCCTGGGGCCCACTATTTGAGATTTTCAAAATTGGGCATAATAGCACCAACGTTCCAAAACTGAGGCCTCCGACCTAACAAAGCTATTCGATCTCCTATCAAGAAGGTCTCCCAAATAGTTTAAGTAGTGGCACACAGTTAGGGGAGAGCACTTCCGACAAAAATATATTTTCAACTGCCCATCATACCAATCGAGTATGAGGACATCTCCGCTCATAACCGATGAATGGGTTTTCCAATTCCTCCGAGGAAGTTTTCATCATACCAACTAGGTATGATGTACTTACAACCTGTAAATAGATTTTCCACGTCATTTTCACATCACTTCTCTAAGTTATGATGTTTAAAATACCACTTAGTAGTGGGTTTTCATTTTTGAGGTACTTATCATCCCAACCGGGTATGATATAAAAATCCCACTCACCCGATCGTGTAGTGAAATTCCACTTAGTCGGTTTTCGTCCCTTGTGAGCTTAACCTCAATTGGCGTTCCCAATGACTTGTGTTCCTACACAAAATGAATGTTGTTGTTCATTATCATCTAGCTTGATCACCTCATTCAGTATAGATGACTAAATTCTTAATTTTCCCAATATTTGTAAATTGGTCCCTAAAGTTATTTTTACTTTTACTTTAGGCCCCAATTGCATGTTTTTCCCCAAATTGAGTCCCTCAACTTTTAAAATTCCTTTTGGAATCTCAATTTACTCAATTTCATAAAAAGGGGTTCAAGGTTCTCAAATTCCCAATTTGACCCCCAAAGTTTCCAAAATTACCTTTTTGCCCTTCCTTTACAAAAATGGTAAGTTTTACTACAAAAATTCTAAAATTGCCCAATTGGTCCTCTAACATTCTTATTATGCCCAATTAACCCTCAATTTTATAAAATTGCATTTTGGTCTTTCGAATTTTTGAAAATCCCCAATTTTCCCCGATTTCGACTTACTAACAGCCAAATTTGATTTCATTAAATTGACCAACAAACACTTCAAATTGTTGAAATTGATGTTAAAATTGAGTTTCTGCATCTTTATACGATTCAATAGCGCTTTGAATAGTAAGTTTTGACACCGGAACGAACTCAAACAAAGCTTTGCTGAAAAATAGAACGTAGAGAGAGAAAGCTTCAATTGCTCACCGGCGGGGGCACGACGATCCGAGCTTCCATTTAGGGTCTCTGTCCTCATACGGACAAGAAGGTTGTAACACCAAAGTCGAAATGAGGTTCTCAGTAAAGAGTACGAGTGGCTTAGTGAGTGTGTTGGGAGGTTAAGTGTGATCTATTACAAGAAGACCTAGAAACCCAAATAGAAACTCTAGATGGATTCGATTTAAGGAAATAACTTATATGGACCAAATAATTCGGAGGAGTAAACAAAGTCTAGTAAGTGATGGGGAGTAGGAAAATAATACACCCTAACCAAGACAAAGGGGGAATACCAAGGACACGAAGTTATGGAAGGTTTGGACATAATAAAGATGGGAGGTCCACCTCAAAGGAATAAACAAATGCTAAAGCAAGTGGGAATGAAGCAAGATAAATAGGAGATACTCATGGACCAAAAGAGTAAAGGTAAGCTGGTGAGGATATTGGCAAAAGACATTCCAGAATCTAATGATTTCAATGGTAAAACTAAATGGAAATTACGAGAGAAAGAGAAGGTGAAGCTCACCAGAGAAAGAAATCTTGGGAAGACATGGATGTACCAATGAAGAGGAAATGGAACCAATGGAATAAGAAAGAGAATAAACTCCTCAAGAACAAGATGCTAGAAAAGAAAGGATCATGTACAAGGAGAACAAAATCGTAAAGAATGAAGGGATAAGTCAAACCCAGGTAATGTATAGGTAGGAAGATGGCCTCAAAAGATGCCATACGAGTAAGAAAGAAACTAAACTCAAAATGAATAATAGTGGGAGGAATATTGATAAGAGTAGGGATTGGTTTAGAAAGAGAAGAGATCTTAAGGGGGAAGAACACCAGTGGAAATGAAGAATGAAGTAAAAGATGAGAAATTTTAATATCTTAGTAAGTATCGAGAAATTCAAGGATTTGAAGGTTGAATGATTGAATAAAGAAATTTGGAAAAGGATGAGAAGTATGGAAACCAATACTGTTATAACAATGTAAAGTTAAAGACATCATGAAAAATGCCATGTGGTAAAGGGGCATGAAAATCCAACTGACTCAGAGAAATATGACTTAGGCAAGGAATGGTCTATGAGTAAGGCATAACAAAGTCAAGCATAAAGGTGATAACCATAGAATAAAGAAGGAATCCATGTAGGATGAAAAGACAATAAATGCCAAAATCCATGGAAGAAAAATTACCAGAATTTATAATTATGAAATTTTGGGTAAAAGAAGCTTGGGATGGGAAATGGTACCTAATGAAAGAAGGAAGTAACAAAACGAAATGATCATATATTGTAAACCCCACCCTTTTGAGTTAAGGAAAAGTGGGAAAAGAACCGGTTAAACCAAGTAAGAAAATCAAACCGGTTCACAAACCCAATCATTTGGGGACATGCAATTTTGAAATTTACAACTCCTAGGTGATCCAGAGGGTTCATAAAACCTTGAAAAAGAACCTTAGGACAAATTGGAAGAGAAAAACTAAATTGGTTTAGATGAACCAGATCCAACTTGATTGAACTACTTTATAAACCAAGTCGGTCCATGAACAGGAACCGATAGAGAAAGGGCAAACCGAGAAATTTATCGATCCCGAGTGACCCAAAGAGTCCCAAAAGTCATGGAAATGGACTTGAGAATGAATTGTAGATAAAAACCAAACTGGTTTAGGTGAACCAGATCCGAACCGGATTGAATCGGTTTAGACCGGTTTAAACCACTATTGAACCGGATTTTAAATTCATTTTTCTATGTGGCTTTAAAAAATTCAAATTTGAGATTTGAGGCCACCATTGGATAGAAAATGAATTTAGAAAAATATAGAAATTTTATATTTGAAAAATTCGGTCGAATGGGGGGTGAACCGGCCGATTTAAGCTTTAAACCTAGTTCGAACCGGTCGAGTCCAATTCGAAACAGTGTTGTCTTCTTCATTCAGATGACAACACTGTTCACTTCGCTGAAAAATCGTGTAGCGCCGGCGAAATTGAAATGTCTCTGGCTAGGGAGTTTCAAAAAATGAATGACCGCCATTAAGGCGCCAATTAGACGACCAAGAAGTCTACGAGCTTTCTATATAACGACCCCCTCCCCATTCATCCTCTCCATACTTGAAAACTCCATTCTCTCTCAACTGCTCCATTTTTCAGTGAAGCTCAAACTAGAGCTTTAACTTAGGCACTTTTCTGAGCCAAACAAGGTGAGGTTGGTTTCTTTAGAATCGGGGAGAAGTCAGCTACTCGCCTGTAGTCTCTGTTTGCTCCGAGGGTGGTCGGAGAAGCGCTGATGTGATGGAACAGTGAAGCAGCTCTGACGGATCTGAAATCAGCCAATTTGAGCCCTCCTTAGTCCAAACTAAGCCCTCCCACGGTTGAATTAGGATTGACAGGTAAGCCAATTCAGATCACCTCTACCATTTCCGACAAGTGTTAGAGAGAGAACCGACAGAAGTTCAATGATGAAATTCTAACTCAATTCAGCAATTCTTGATTATAGGATAAACCTCAGGATGAGAACTATCTGCCTAGATCGAAAGCTCGAACCATGGCCTCAACAATGAATAATTGAAGCTTTCTCTCTCTACAGTTTGTTTTCCAGCGAAGCTCTGTTTGATCTCGTTCTGGCGTCAAAACTTGTGATTCAAAGTGCTATTGAATCGTATGAAGATGTAGGAACTCAATTTTAAGTTCAATTTCAACAATTAGAAGTGTTTAATCAGTTAATTTGATGAAATCAAATTCAAAGGACCAAGATGTAATTTTATAAAATTGAGGGTTAATTAGGCATGTTAAGAATATTAGAGGGCCAATTGAGGAATTTTAGAATTTTTGGGGTGAAACTTACCATTTTGTAAATGAAGGGCAAAATGGTAATTTTGGAAAAGTTGGGGGACCAAATTGGAAATTTGGGAAATTTAACCACTTTTTGTTAATTTGAGTAAATTGAGGTCCTAAGATAAATTTTAAAAGTTTCGGGACTCAATTTAAGGAAAAACTGGTAGTAGGGACTTAAAGTTAAAGAAAAATAACTTTTGGGAGCTAATTGCAAATAAATAGAAAGTTTGGTTTTCTCAATCATTTGAAATGAATGAAGGATATTAGGTTGAGGGTTAATGAATAAGTATGTTCATATCGTGTAGGAATATGAAGTACCGAGAACGCCAACAAGGACAAGCTCGCGTGAATACAAAGAATCAGTCGAGTGGAATTCACTGTATTAACGGGTGAGTGGAATTTTTATATCATACACGATTGGGATGAAAAGCACCTTGGAAATGAAAACCCACTATGAAGTGGTATTTTAAACATCACACTTGAGAGGAGTGATGTGGAAATTACGCGGAAAAACTACTTACTGGTTGTAAGTAGATCATACCTGGTTGGTATGATGAACTTCCTGAAAGGAAGGAGAAAACCTGCATATCAGTTATAAACGGAGATGACCTCACACGCGGTTGGTGTGATGGACAGATTAAAAGATTATTTTATAGGAAGTGCTCTCCCCTGATTGTGTGCCACTGCTTAAAATTTTTGGGAACCTTCCCAAGCAAAGGAATCAACACATAGATCGAAAGCGATGATTGTAAGAATGAAGAATCAAGAAATGACTACGAGTAAGTAAAAGTGGATTAAGGAATAAGGAAAAAATCCTTAGATAAAAAAGGACAAGGACTTAAGAAGGAGGGAATCCTAGCTTGTCGGTAAATTATTGGAAAACCCAATCATTGGAACCAGAAATACTCAATAAGGAAGTTGAGAAAGGACGAGTGGGTAAGGAAAACCGACACAGTGTGTAAGTTGATTTGATAACAGTGAAGGTAGTAGGAGGAATTCTACCAGTATAAAAGAGGGGTGAAGTTATACAATCCCTAAGAGGTTGGAAAATTGGGAATAACCTTAACGAAGGTGTTCTAGATCTCTAATGGACATAGAGACAAGGTCTAGAAAATGTCATATTTGAAGGGGGCATGTAAACCCAACAGTCCCGAGGAAAAATATGTATAAATAAGGAAGAGTCAGTTAGTATGCATGACAAGGTCAAACATAAAATTTGGATTGAAATTGTAATGAAAAATGGACAAAGGAAGAGTCGAAATAGGACAAAAAGGTGATAACAAGGAAATCCGTGAAAATAGGTAGGTAATGTTCTAAAGGGCATCAAGCTAAAGGTTTCAACGACTAAGAGGTTAACTAGACACGAGAATGGTTAGGTATCTTGGAATTTCCAATACTGAGTACGGGATCTCAAAGGAATAAATGTTGCTCTAAGCAAAGAAAGATGTGAATCTAAGCATATACTCTTAAGTAAGATATGTCTTGGTATGATTAACTCTAAGGAGGGAGTAAATAATATAAAGGAAAAGAAATTCCTTCAGTGAATCATGTAAAAATGGTTAATTGAAAGAACAAGATAAGAGCTTGCATGTTAAGCAAATACCAAATGGACATAAGAGGAATTGGTTCTTCATGCAAGGTTGCTAATTAAGTTTTGGGGACAAACTCCTAAAAGGAAGGGATAGTTGTAAACCCCGCCCTTTTGAGTTAAGGAAAACCAGGAAAAGAACTAGTCAAAACAAGTAAGAAAACCGAACCGGTTCACAAACCCGATCATTTAGGGACGGGCAATTTGGAAATTTACAACCCCTGGGTGATCCAAAGGGTTCATAAAACCTTGAAAAAGAACCTTATGACAAATTGGAAGAGAAAAACCAGACTAGTTTAGATTAATCAGATCAAACTGGATTGAATCGGTTTATGAATCGAGTCGATCCATGAACTGGAACCAATAGAGAAAGGGCAAACCGGGAAATTTATGGATCCCGAGTGACCCAAAGAGTCCCAAAAGTCATGGAAATGGACTTGAGAATGAATTGCAGATGAAAACCAAAACAATTCGGGTGAACCAGATTGAACTGGTTTGGACTAGTTTGAACCACTATTGAACTGGATTCTAAATTCATTTTTCTAGGTGGCTTAAAAAATTCAAATTTGAGATTTGAGGCCACTATTGGATAGAAAATGAATTTAGAAATTTTTAGATTTGAAAAATTCAATCGAATGGGGGGTTGAACTGGCTGGTTTAAGCTTTGAACCTGGTTTGGATTGGTTCGGTGCGGTTTGGAATAGTGTTGTCTTCTTCCTTCAAATGACAACACTGTTCACTCGCCGGAAAAATGTACAGCGCTAGCGAAGCTGAAAAGTCTCCGGCTAGAGAGTTTTAGACAATGAATGACCGCCATTAAGGCACCAATCGGACGACCAAGAAGTCCCCAAGTTCCTATATAAAGACCCCCTCTCCATTCATCCTCTCCACACTAGAAAACTCCATTCTCTCTCAACTGCTCCATTTTCTGATGAAGCTCAAACTAGATCTCTGACTTGGGTACATTTCTAAGCCAAACAAGGCGAGGTCAGGTTCTTTAGGAAAGGGGAGAAATTAGCTACATGCCCGTAGTCTCCGTTTGCTCCGAGGGTCATCGGAGAAGCGCCAGCGTGATGGAAGATTGAAGTAGCTCCGACGGACTAAAGCTGCCCTATTTCGGACGAGCTGAAATAGGCCAATTCGAGCCCTCCTCAGGCAAAATCAAGCCCTCCCAACACTTCCCGAGCCCTTCCACGCCCGAATTAGGACTAAAAGGTAAGCCAATTTGGCTCCCCTCTACAATTTCTAACCGGTGCTAGAGAGAACCGACAGGATTTCAATGATGAAATTCTAACTCAATTCGGCATCAATTGATGCAATTCTTGATTATAGGATAAACCTTAGGACGAGAGCTATCTGCCTAGATTGAAAGCTTGGACTGCCATTCCCCTGACGATGAGTAATTGAAGCTTTTCGGCAAATCTCTGTTTGAGCTCATTCGACGTCAAAACTTGCGATTCAAAGTGCTATTGAATCGTATGACGATGTAGGAACTCAATTTTAACTTCAATTTCAACAATGAGAAGTGTTTAATTAGTCAATTTGATGAAATCAAATTCAGATGTTTTAGAAAGTTAAAATTGAGGGAAATTTTGGGAATTTTCAAAAATTTAAAGGACCGAGATGCAATTTTATAAAATTGAGGGTTAATTGGGCATGATAAGAATGTTAGAGAGCCAATTGAGGAATTTTAGAATCTTTGGGGTGAAACTTACCATTTTGTAAAGGAAGGGCAAAATGGTAATTTTAGAAAAGTTGGGGGACCAAATTGGAAATTTGGGAAATTAAACCTCTTTTTGTGAATTTGAATAAATTGAGGTACTAAGATAAATTTTAAAAGTTTCGGGACTAAATTTGAGGAAAACTGGCAGTAGAGAGTTAAAGTTAAAGAAAAATAACTTTAGATACCTAATTGAAAATAAATAGAAAGTTTGGTTTCCTCATTTATTTGGAATGAATGAAGGCTATTAGGTCGAGTGATAATGAACAAAGATGTTCATATTGTATAGGTATACGAAGTACCCAGAATGCCAACAAGGACAAGCTCGTATGAATACAAAGAATCGGTCGAGTGGAATTCACTACAGTAACGGATGAGTGGGATTTTTATATCATACCTAGTTGGGATGAAAAGCACCGCGGAAATGAAAACTCACTATTAACTAGTATTTTAAACATCACACCTGAGAGGAGTGATGTGGAAATTATGCGAAAAAACTACTTAACGGTTGTAAGTAGATCATACGCGGTTGGTATGATGAACTTCCTGAAAGTAAGTAGAAAACCATCTTATCGGTTATAAGTAGAGATGACCTCACACCCGGTTAGTGTGATAGACAGATTAAAAGATTATTTTATCGGAAGTGCTCTCCCTTGACTATGTACCACTGCTTAAACTTTTTGGGAGACCTTGACGGGAGCTCAAAAAGCTTAGATAGGCCAGAGGCCTCGATTTTGGAACATGGGAGCTAATATGCCCAATTTTGAAAATCTTGTACAGTAGGCCCAATGCTAGTTGGCACGAGCAGGAGCTCATAAACAAAACATTAAATAAATGAATTGTTTGGCCATGGTACCAAGATAGGACCGACACACTCAGACAACTAGTGGTAGTGCAACATGACAGGTCAACGGACTAGTCAAGACAAACAACTGCAGGTTGAGTTAAGGGTCGAGGCCGTTGGACTAGCGGCACCACAGATTATATGACAAGATGCAAAAATACTGATTGTGCATGCACTATGATTATGGGACCTTCAAGATGCCCAAGAGGGGTAGTGATGTATCCTAGGGCCCTGGACGACCTGACGGGTATAAGGGCAGATCGTCGAACCAGGTGACCTTGCGAAGCTCGATGTAGCTTCAAGCGCATGAGACCAGGGTGGGGTTGGGGTGAGGTCTCTATCTTCATATGGACACGGAGAATTGATGTCACACTCTGACCCAGTTTGGTCAGTTCCCCGTGAACAACCCGCCACTCTCCCGGTTTATTAAAGGGTTTCCCCTTACTATAGATTGTAAAGAATAAGGTGTCCTTTAAACCTGCACCTTTTCATGAAATAAGATAAATCAAAATTGTACAATATTTTAATTTCATCATACCTGTCTCACAGGCGTCTTAGTTGATGGTCTTTAAGGGTAGGCTTTCCAGAATTTCCTGAAAGGGCTATAAGGAAGGGGGTGAGTACGGAAACTCAGTGAATGGGTTTTCAAAACTTTTAACTTTATGAAAAATAATTGTATTGGAGTGTGCCAGACTCCTTTGTTTCAAAAATCCTTTCATTTCAAATCTTAGTTTTTACCACCATTTCTTATTAACCTCGGTGTGTCATCACCCAACACACATCCTTCATCATGAAGGTCAAACACACATTAGTAGGCCAACACGTCCACTGAACACACTTGTGGCTTCGGAACGACTTTACCGGCCACCCAAATAGTAGTACGTCCACTTCTACCCTAAGAATGAGTGGATGTTTGCGACATCCAATCCCCAATCCCAAAATCAATTCTTCATGTCCATATGAGGACAGAGATCTCATCCTATCCCCACCCCAGTCTCATGCGCTTAGTGCTACTCCAAATTTCGTATGTTCACTTGGTACGACAAATTGCCCTTATACTCAACGGGTCGTTTGGGGCCCTTAGGATGCATCACTACCCCTCATGGGCGTCTTGATGATCCCAAAATCATAGTGCATGCACAAACAGTATTTTATTATCATGCCATATAATCTATGGCACCACTGGTCCAACGGCCCCAACTCTCAATTCAATCTGTAGCTGTTTGTCTTGATTGGTCCGGAGATCTGTTATGTCACACTGCCGCTAGTTGACTGAATGTGTCGGTCCTGTCTTGGTACCATGGCCAATCAATTCACTTATTAAAGTTTTATGACACATATTTCATGTTTGTTTATGAGCTCCTACTCATGCCCACTAGCCTATGGCCCACTTGTTCGAGATTTTCAAAATTGGGCATAATAGCCCCCAATTTCTAAAACTAAGCTCTCCGGCCTATAAGAGCTATTTGAGCTCCCATTAAGAAGGTCTCCCAAATAGTTTAAGCATTGGCACATAGTCAGGGGAGAGCACTTCTAACAAAATTATATTTTCTCCGTGTCCGTATGAGGATAGAGACCTCATCCCAACCCCACCCTAATCTTGTGCGCTTGAAGCTACGTCGAGCTTCACAAGGTCACCTGGTACGACTAACTACCCTTATATCCACCAGGTCGTCTAGGGCCCTAGGACACATCACTACCACTCTTGGGCATGTTGAAGGTCCCATAAACATAGTGCATGCACAAATAATATTTTCACTTCATGCCATAAAATCTATGGTGCCACTGGTTCAACGGCCCTGACCTTCAACTCAACCTACATCTATTTGTTTTGACTAGTCTGGAGACTTGTCATGTCGCACTACCGCTAGTTGACTGAGTATGTTGGTCTTGCCTTGGTACCATGGCTAAATAATTCAATTACTCAAGTTTTCATGGCATATAATTCATGTTTGTTTACGAGCTCTTGCTCATGCCAACTAGCCTAGGGCCCAATGTTCGAGATTTTCAAAATTGGGCATAATAGCCCCCAAGTTCCAAAATCGAGGCCTCCAGCCTAATAGAGCTATTCGAGCTCCTATGAAGAAGGTCTCCCAAATGGTTTAATTTTTCACACACAGTTAGGGGAGAGCACTTCTGACAAAAATATATTTTCAACTGTCAATCATACCAATCGAGTATGAGGACATCTCCGCTAATAATCGATGAATGGGTTTTCCACTTCCTCTGAGAAAATTTTCATCATACCAACCGAATATGATCTACTTACAATCCATAAGTAGTTTTCCACATCATTTTCACATTACTCATCTACGTTATGATGTTTAAAATACCACTTAGTAGTGGGTTTTCATTTCCGATGTACTTATCATCCCAACCAGGTATGATAAAAATATCCCACACACCCGATCATGTAGTGAAATTCCACTTAGTCAGTTTTCGTCCCTTGTGAGCTTAACCTCAGCTGGCATTCCTGATGTCTCATGTTCCTATACGAAATGAATATTATTGTTCATTATCATCTGGCTTGATCACCTCATTCAATATGAATGACTAAATTCACAATTTTTCCAATATTTGAAAATTGGTACCTAAAGTTATTTTTCCCTTTACTTTAGGCCCAAATTGCAGGTTTTTCCACAACTTGAGTCCCGAAACTTTTAAAATTTCTCTTGCGACCACAATTTACTCAATTTCATAAAATGGGTTCAAGTTTCTTAAATTCCCAATTTGGACCCCAAATTTTTTAAAATTATCATTTTACCCTCCCTTTACAAAAATGGTAAGTTTTACTCCAAAAATTCTAAAAATGCTCAATTGGTCCTCTAACATTCTTATCATGCCCAAGTAACCCTCAATCTTATAAAATTGCATTTTGGTCTTTCAAATTTTCAAAAATCCCAAATTTTCCCCTAATTTCAACTTTCTAACACAACCGAATTTGATTTCATCAAATTGAGCGATCAAACACTTCTAATGGTTGAAATTGAAGTTAAAACTCAGTTTTTACATCTTCATATGATTCAATAGCCCTTCGATTCATAAGTTTTGATAACGGAACAAGCTCAAACAGAGCTTCGCCGGAAAACCGAACAAAGAGAGAGAAAGCTTCAATTGCTCACTAGCGGGGGCATGACGGTCCTAGCTTCCAATTAGGGTATATATCGCTTTCCTCGTGAGGTTCCTCCTAGGATCAAGAATTGCATCAATTGATTCTGAATTGGACTAGAATTCTATCATCAAAATTCTACCAGTTGCATCTCTCTAACACCGATCAAAAATTGCATCTCTCTAGCACTAGTCAGAAATTGTAGAGGGGAGCTGAATTAGCTTACCTTTCAGTACTAATTCAGCCGTTAGAGGGCTGAGGAGGTGTTGAGTGACAAGGAAATGTCCCATGCCACCAGGATGGATGGCAATACCTCCCAAGAGGAATACCTCCCTTACTACCGGAGCCCTAGAGGATGGAAGGAAGGAGGCCACCCCGGAAACAACAACTCCAAATGAGGATTTCAAACCCATCCTAGAGATAGTTCCTCAAAACTCTAACATAGAGCTTCCTAACATTTCTTAGAGGAAAGAGGTCCCCAAAATGTACTGTATTCAATTCCTAAGAAATAAGATTTTAAATTCTCATAAAATTTTGTTGCCCGACTCGTAATGAGTATAATCAAAATCTCGTGCCCCAAGATGAATAAGGAATAAAAAGGAAGAATCCTAATAATAACAAATAACGCTTCTAAAGGAGGTCAAGGTATTCTGACCTCCCTGAAAGAGAGAGAGAAGGTAAAACTATGCATAGAGCCAAACCCAAAGAACGAACGAATGAGGAGGCAACAGGAAAGGCGATAACCCAAGTAGGATAAATAAGGTGATTATAACCCAGAGGCAAAGGAAGGAGTATTCAAGGAGAAAAGGGATCTTGAAAGAGTACATCCACTAACTAAGAAACGATGAACATCAAGACTAGTCTTTAACCTCGCCTACTTGAGGAAACCTAGGATTAAGGTGATGAGGCGTAATAGGGAGTGCGCAAGATGAAGATGAGAACTAGAAGTTACTTGGGTAAGAACATGGAGTTATGGATGGCAAAGTGTAACCGCTTGGGAAAAGTAGAGGAGCCAAGTGGGGTGCAAACCCATCCAGCGAAAGTAGACAACTAGTAACTTGGGATAACCAAAGGAGATGAAAATGACGCCCTAAGTAGGACCAAAAGGAGTGGTGACAACCACACCATGAAGAAGGTGATAAGATAGGCATTGAGTGAACACCGAGAGACAACTATCTCGAGACAAAGAGAGCAATTAGAACAGGGTAGTTGAATGAACAGACCCTCGTAAGACTCATAGATTCAAACCCCAACGAGGAGGGAAAAGTAAAGAGGAGCAAATGATGGGAGAGAAGAATGAAGGAAATCCTTAGGATGATTCATGGCCAAAAGGAATTTGGCAACCACTCTCGCACCATGAGAAGGACCCAATGCAACTTTCGTGAGGCAACCAAGAGACATCGACATAAAGAGAACTTGGACTTTCCTAAAATCAAGTAAACTTGTAGGAATAATGAAATGATACAAAGGAAGGGAAAACAGAAAAAGGACGACATCAAAGGATGTTGTCACAAAGTCGGTTAAGGGTATGATGCCCGAAGGACGGATGAAAAGGAGAGTGTACCCAAAGCCAAGGAGTGAAGCGAAACCTAAGGAGCAGATAGAAGGATAACAAACTCAGGTAATACCGTAACACGTGGGAATGGGTGGACTACCCATAATAAAGCAACCTAAGGAAGGATACCCGAGAAACCTTGAAAAATACGCCCTTCAACTAAGAGGTGATTACTTGGATATAGGGGTAAAGCAAAGCAAGGGAACTAAGTCCAAGGGGATAAATGAGCGAATAAGAAGAGGGAAACTAGAGCGATAGGATGTCATATCAAACCATGAGTTGATCGCAAGAGAATCCATTTTCGATGTCAAGGATGGATGGCTAAGTTTTGAGGATGAAACTCCTAAAAGGAGGGGAGAGTTGTGAAACCTGAACCTTGGACCAAGTAAACCGGGAAAGGAACTGGCGGTTTTGAGAAAATCGAGTAAAAAAAGGGACCAAAAATGACAAAGAAAGGATAAAATGGGAAATTGGAAAATCCTAAGCAACCAAAAAGTCATAAAAATCATGAGGAAGAACTGGTAGGTGGATTGATGAGAGAACCAGATTGGTTTAAGGTAAACCAGACCTAAACCGGATTGAACCAAGATGAATCATAGTAAACCGGTTCAATAATTCATTTTTTGGATGGCTTAAAAATGTCAATTTGGGAAATTGAGACCACCATTAGATAGAAAATAAATTTAGAAATTTAGAAATTTCAGAAAATTGGTCGAATCAAGTCCGAATCAGCCAAATTTTGAATTCGGATCACTGAACCTAGTCGGACCGGTCAACGAACTAGTCAACGGTCAACGATGCCATGTCAGCATCCACACAAGCACAGAAAGCCAATGGGAGGCTGCCACGTGTCTGGTTAACGTATGACCAGTCAACATGCTATGCAGAAACAAGAAGCCAATGAGAGATTGCCACGTGTCTAGTCAACAAGTCAACGGTTGGCGTGGTTGTTGAGTTGGACCTCCATGTCAGAAAGATCGGCCAATCATAGCGTGCCACATGGCACACCTGCCACATCATCATCTTTAACCTCCTACTGCTGAAAGAGAGAAGGGAGAAGAAAGAGTCGCCAGAAAAGCTGGCGTCCTCGGCGACTCGAAAAACCCTCCGGTCTGGTCACCGGTGGTCAAGTCAGAGGCCGAGTCTTTCATCGGCGAGTAGCCTAAGCAGTTGCTGAGCTTCCTATATAAAGAGCACCCCTCCATTCGATCTCAACATCCCATAATCGACCGAAGAAAGTGAACTACTTAGTGTTCTGGCGAGCAGCAAACTAAAGTTCTGACATTGGAGCTTTTCTCCACCTTAGAAGTTGCATTCGATACCATGAGAACCGAGAAGAAGTCCTCTATCTAGTTGCAGC
Source organism: Trapa bicornis (assembly GCA_030064425.1). Classification (NCBI taxonomy): domain Eukaryota; kingdom Viridiplantae; phylum Streptophyta; class Magnoliopsida; order Myrtales; family Lythraceae; genus Trapa; species Trapa bicornis. The sequence continues at coordinate 12,110,445 of CM057746.1, forward strand.
CTCCATTCCGCTGAGAGCCACCGTAGAAGGACGAGGAAGCTCAAATAGTAACACTTCTCCTGGGCCATTAACAACCCGAGCTGCTCGAGCTCAACTCGAGCTATCCCTAGGCCAATGTCGGCCAAACCAAGCCCTCCAAACACCACCTAGTGGTGCCCTGACCTTCCCCTGAGCTAGCACGGTAAACCCCTCTGCCGCCCCTCCGCTGGAAAACACTGTTCACAACCGATTTCTACGAAAACTTTAACATTGAAATTGGCACTGTTCACAACCAATTGAGGCATGGTTTAATCCAGGGAGGATCCCCGGGAGGTGAGCAATCTAGAGAAAGCAAGAGCTCTTGTTGCAGGACCCTTACCAGTAAAATATCGAAGCTTTCTCTCTCTAGACTAAATTTTCTGGCGAAACTCGGTTTGAGCTCATTTCTGAGCCAAATCAAGCGATTCAAAACTTAATTTACGAGGGAGATGTAATGAAGATGATCTAGATCACTAATTGAGATAATTAACCTCATTGGGGGGGGTGGTAAATTGAATGAAATTGTGATTTGGGGACCAAGTTGCAATTTTTGAGAAATTTGGGGTCAAATTGCAATTTAAGGAAAAGTAGAACATTTTCATGAAATTAACTTCCAATTGGGATCAATTGGGCAATTGGATGAAATGAAGGGCCAATTGGCAATTTTTGAATGTTTAAGGACCAAATTGCAATTTTTGGAAAGTTAAGCACCAATTAGTTATTTTGGAAAATATGAGGACCAATCGGTAATTTTGGAAAGTTTACGGGCCATGAGGAATAATTGGGAGTCCTAGGGACTTAATCGAGATCAAATGAAAATTTAGGTGACCCAAATGTAATGTTATAAATGTTGAGGGACCTAAATGCAATTTAGGCATAGTGCGTGGACCTATGCGCAAATACCCGGGCCTATGAAGTCCCTTATGTTGATTCTCTTGATAAGGGTACTCGAACAATGTAGGAGCTGATCGTTCAAGTACCGATGCAAGGAAGCGCACCACAGGTCAAGATCTCACCTGGACGGCCACATCACTATCACCAGGTGAGTGAGATTTTCAGCATCATACCCGATTAGGGGTGATAAGAATCGTTTTAAAGTTTAAAAATCATTTTTTTCAGGAATGGCCTCCCTTGACTGCATGAACCTGCTTAAACATTTTGGGAGACGTTAGTGATAGGAGCTGAGGTTGCTCCAATAGGCTTGAGGCCTCGGGTTTGAAAATGATAGGGCCGAAGGCGCAATTTATGGAAAGCTCGTGAAGTGGGGCCAATGCTAGTGTGCAGGGGTTGGACCCATAGATAAACATGAACTATAAGAACCATGAAATCTCTAAAAAAAACTGGAATTGTTGTGTGATTGGCCATGGGGCCAAAACATGACTAACAAAGCTCGATGGGCTAGTGGCAGTGCGCCCAGACCAGGTTAACGGGTTGGTCAAGGCAAACAGCTGTAGGCCAGGTCGAGTGTTGGGGCCATTGGACCGTTGGCACCAAAGAGCTTGGTTAATGAATCAAAACTACTGTATTCCTATATGAGGAATTTGAGAGCATCTAGATGACCAAGAGGGGTAGTCAATGAGTCCTAAGGGCTGCTGGATGACCTGGATGCAGTAAGGGCGGGTTTGTCGTTCCAGTCAGTCATGAAGCTTTGATAGCTTCCTGTGCACTAAGACCGAGGCCGGAGGGGAAATAAGGTCTCATCCCACCAAGCGGATATGATAAGGGTTTGAAGGGTTGGACTATTGATGTCCCCTCAAACTCAGGGTAGAGGTAGTGCACCTCTATTCGGGTGGACGACAAAGACGCGCCGAACCACAAGTGGAATGGTTGGGGACGGTTCTACGAATGTGTGATCCCTTTTTATGATGAAAAGGACATGTGATTGTTTGTTGAGGCATCTCCCGAGCAAGGGGAAATGTTCAATAAGAGACGAACTCATATTACAATAAATTAAACGCATAAAACTTTTTCGATAAACTGATTGTTTTGAAAACTCAATTCCTAACCACCACTCACTAAGTTTTAAAAACTCACCCCTCCCATTAACCTTTTTCAAGAGAAACACCTCACATCGACGAGCCTAGGATGGGAGAAGAAATCAATGGCACCACCATCATGTAACTTTATATTTTGTAAACTTTGTTATGGAAAATAGGTACTCCAATGTCTTTACCTTCCTTAGACTATTTAGTAAAGATACTAGATTAGTACGAGGAAGGTGGCGGGTTGATCTCGAACCCTGACCAAACTAGGTCGAGGCGTGACACAGTTAATGTGATACTATCTTTCTGCAACATTTATGATTTGAAGTATGAGTAAGACAATTATCCTATTTCAGTTTTCTATTTATTGAAGTAATCATCACATAAGTCACTACACCAAATATGAGTTCATCAGTTATCAATCTTCCAAGCAATATCCCAACTCTACCAATCAAGTTGGACAGTACCAACTATTTCTTATGGCGAAACAACATGATGCCATTGTTAGAGACATATCAACTATTAGGGTATGCTGATGGCACAATTCTAGCATCCTTACCAAGTCTTCCTGGTTAGAAAGAAAACGATTCAACTACTATCATCAATCCTGATTATACTTCTTGGAAGATCTATGATCGTCTTTGTTTATCTACAATTTTGGGATCACTCACTACCCAAGTTAATCTCCAAGTTATCGACATTCAAAATTCGACCGACATTTGGGCAAAATTGGAAACTCTTTACTCCAGCCAAGTTCATGCCCAAACCAACCTACTTAATGATCAACGGCGGGATTTGTACAAAGGTCATCACACCATAGCTATTTATGTAAACCCCGCTCTTTTGAGTTAAGGAAAACCGAGAAAAGAACTTATCAAACCGAGTGAGAAATATTGGACCGGTTCACAAACTCGACCATTTGAGGGTTCATAAAACCTTGAAAAAGAACCTTAAGACAAATTTGAAGAGAAAAACCAGACTAATTTAGATGAACTAGATCTCATTAGAACATCAAAGTTAAGCGTGCTTGCATGAGAGTAATACTAGGATGGGTGACCTCCTAATAAATCTCCCCCATTTAATATACAATTTTACACCTATATAGAGAGCTCACCCCTATTCATACTCCTCACACCTGAACAATTCTCTCCCTCTCCCTCTATTGCTCCATTTCCCGGTAAAGCTCGAACTAGAGCTTCGACTTGGGCATTTTTCTTAACCTCAAAAGGAGAGGTTGAGCTCTTTATATTCTGGGGAAGTCAACTATCTAATAGTAACCTCCATTCGATCTGAGGATCACCGAAGAAGTGCTAACATAATCAAATAGTGAAACAGCTCCGGCAGACCAAAACTTCCATGTTTTAGCCGAGCTGAAATCAGCCAATTCGAGCCCTCCTCAGACTAAACCAAGCCTTACCAACTCCTCCATAGCCCTCCTACAACTGAATTAGGATGAATGGTAAGCCAATTCGGCTCCCCTATGCAATTTCTGACCGATGTTAGAGAGATAGTGGTCAAAATTTCAATGACAGAATTCTAATCCAATTTGACATCAATTGATATCATTCTTGATCCTAGGAGGAACCTCAGGAGGAGAGCTACTTGCCCAGATAGAAAGCTCAAGTCGTCGTGCCCTCACCGGTGAGCAATTGAAGCATTCTCTCTCTATAGTCTCTTTTCTAGCGAAGCTCCGTTTGAGCTCATTCCGACATTTAAGCTTGCAATTCAAAGTGCTATGGAATCGTATGAACTGTAGAAACTCAATTTCAACTTCAATTTCAACAATTAGAAGTGTTTGATCAGTCAATTTGATAAAATGAAATTCGGGTGTGTTAGGAAGTTCAAATTGGGGGAAAATTGGAGATTTTCAAAAATTCGAAGGACCAAGATGCAATTTTATAAAATTAAGGGTCAATTGGGCATGATAAGAATGTTAGAGGGCCAATTGAGGAATTTTTGAATTTTTGGGGTTAATGGGTGAGTGGGATTTTATATCATCCCTAGTTGGGGATGATAAGTACTTAAAAATGGAAACACTCTACTTAGTGGTATTTTAAATGTCACAACTAAGAAGAGTGATGTGAAAATCACACGGAAAAAATATACTTACCAGTTTTAAGTAGATCATACCCGATTAGTATGATGAAACTTCCTCGAATAAGTGGAAAACCCGTTCATCGGTTATGAGGGAGATGTCTGCATACCCGGTCGGTATGATGGACAGTTGAAAACATATTTTGTCGAGTGCTCTCCCCTAACTATGTGCCACTGCTTAAACAATTTGGGAGACCTTTTTTACGGGAGCTCGAATAGCTCTTATAGGCCGAGGGCCTTAGTTTTAGAACTTAAGGGCTAATATGCTCGATTTAAAAAATCACGAACAGTGGGCCATAGGCTAATTGGCACGAGCAGGAGCTCATAAGCAAACATGAGATATGTGCCATAAAACTTTAAATAAATGAATTGTTTGGCCATGGTACCAAAACAAGACTGACATATTCAGTCAACTAGTGGCAGTGCGACATGACTGGTCTCCAGACTAGTCAAGACAAACAGCTATAGGTTGAGTTAAAGGTCGGGGCTGTTAGAATAGTGGCACCATATATTATATGGTATGATGTGAAAATACTGATTGTGCATGCACTATGTGTACGGGATCTTCAAGACGTCCAAGAGGGGTAGTGATGTATCCTAGGGCCCTGGAGGACTTGGTGGATATAAGGGCAGTTCGTCGAACCAGGTGACGTTGCGAAGCTTGACGTAGCTTCAAGCGCACGAGACCGGGGTGGGGTCAGGATGAAGTCTCTGTCCTCATACGGATATGGGGAATTGATTTTAGGATTGTGGGTTGGATGTCGCGTACATCCACTCATTCTCAGGGTAGAAGTGGACGTGCTTCTATCTGGGTGGCCAATAAAGTCGCTCCGATGCCACAAGTGGGTTCAGTGGACGGGCTGGCCTGCGATTGTGTGATTGACCTACATGATGAAGGATGTGTGTTAGGTGATGATACACTATGATTAATAAGAAATGGTGATAAAAATAGAGATTTGAAATAAAAGGATTTTTGAAAGAAAATAAGGAGTCTGACACACTCTAATACAAATCTTTTTCCTAAAAGTTAAAATTTTGAAAACCCATTAAGTGAGTAGTTGTACTCACCCCCTCCCTTATATCCCTTTCAGAAAATCCCCGAAAACCTACCCTCAAGGACCACTAACTAATATGCCTGTGTGACATGTATGATAAATTTAAAATTTTATGGAGTTTTGATTTATGTTATTTTAGGAAAGGTGTAGGTTTAAAAGACGCCTTACTCCTCCTAGGTTTAATAGAGAGGAAAACCCTTAGTAAATCGAGAAGAGTGGCGGGTTGCTCATGGGGATCCAACCAAACCAGGTCGGGGCATGATAGTTTATCTCACTGCGATTGCATGTTTGGCTAAAAGCTCAAATCTATCCTATTGAGTGCAATAGAAAAGAAAAATTACAAGAAAATCCGGGGAATTATTTTAGGATCAGTAGCTGATCTCCTAGGTGTTGACACTCATAAATTTGCCAATGTTGCCTTTTCACGCACACACCAACGAGATTAAGTTCCTATGTTCTCATCTAACCATCGACCACGCTACTCATTGGGCACTCCCACACAATTCAGATGCAATAATCACCACAATGGGAAAAGAGATTGCACATTTATCTAAAATCACAATTCGTTGGGTTCTTCTGGCTCTCGTAGACTTCAACAACGGAAAGAGCATATCCCACCTCATCGAAATAGGCATATTCCATTATCAACTTAATCTAATTCTCCTCTACCCCATGTGTGTAATTTTCAAACTCGGAATTGTACACCTATCTGCCAAGTTTGTCATGAACTCAGACACGTAGCTACAAAATGTCCACTATTCCCGACCAATTATCAAAATCCTCATGTTAATGTTGCCCAAAACACAAATGTTGGCGCACACACCCTTGATTGGTACATTGATTCAAGTGCCTCCAATCATGTAACCAATGATATCTCACATCTGTTATTACAAAAGAACATAACTCACCCAAATCAACTGCTCATGTGCGACAGTTTAGGTTTAAAAATTTCCTCTATCGGTTCTACTTCATTTTCCACTCCCACTAAATAATTCTCTCTAAATAAAGTATTTTATGTCCCTAGTATAGCCATGAACTTACTCTTAGTCTCTTAATTTACCCAAGACAATTCTTGCTACTTTGAATTTCACGCTCTTTTTTCTTGTTGTAAAGGACTGTCTCACCCATCAAAAGTTATTTCGGGTAGCTCGTAATGGTGGATTGTACTACCTTTGTCCGACACATTTATCAAAAGTTAGTACTTGTGTATTAAGTATTAAATTACCCCTGGCATGTTAGACTTGGGCATTCTACCCCTACTATTGTTTCTCATGTCTTATCTAATTTTGTTGATTCTCAATTTTGTGATTCCTGCTCCTTAGGTAAGATCATTTAAAAATCTTTTCTCTTAGCTCATAATCAAAGTACTTATCCTTTTCAACTTGTGCATACTGATATTTGGGGATCTGTATCAAACAAATCACATACTGGTCATATTTATTATATTCATTTTTTTGGTCATAAACACCGCCTAATTATAAATTTTTATGAGTTTTCAGGTGTATGTGTTTTCTATACCTACGTCCATACCAAGATCATAAACTTCAACCTCATTCTAATGCATGTATTTTTCTTGGTTATCCTACTAAATTTTTAGGATATCGTTGTCTTGATCCTCAAACAGGACGTATCTTCATTTGTTGAACAACTCACTTTGATGAGATTAGATTTCCTTTTGATAAATGTTCATCTGCAGGTAGTGCACCCCTTACAACTCCTGGTAACTCTACTACCTCTCTACCTTTATTTCCATTTTCCTTTCCTTCTTTACCTGAACATGTTGCATCAGTGATAGTTTCTGATGAGTTATCCTCCTCAACACCTACAGTTCCACCCCATCTACATCTCCAGACATAATATCCACCGATGTTGATGGGTCTTCTCTCATCTCGCCACCCCGTCACATGCTCACCAGGTCTCAAGATGTCACCTTACCTCCACGATGCTTTAAAATCGATCCTACTATATTCTTTGTTTCCTCTATTGAGGAGCCACAGACTTTTAAACAAGCTCAAACACAACCATGTTGGGTTGATGCTATGAATTCTGAATATGCAGCTCTTTTGAAGAACCACACATGGGATTTAGTGATCCCTCCACCTGGTACACATATTATCGCCTATAAGTGGGTCTACAAACTAAAACACCATCCAGATAGGGCTCTTGCCTGTTATAAAGCTCATTTAGTTGCACAAGGATTCTCTCAATAGGTAGGACTTGACTATGACGATACTTCCAGTCCGGTAATTAAACCAGTCACCATTCGGGTTATTTTGTCACTTGTTGTCTCCTATAACTAGCCCATTCAAAACTTGATGTTGATAATGCATTTCTTCATGACCATCTCAATGAGGAAGTTGATATGACACAAACACCAAGCTACATAGATCCATCATATCCTGATCACATCTATCTCCTTCATCACTCGTTATATGGATTGAAGCAAGCTCCTTAAACCTTGTTTCTCCGACTGAGTACGTTGTTGTTAACATTTGGTTTTGAAGCTTTTGTTGCAGATACCTCTCTTTTTATCCACTATACCCCTCAATTTCTCATATTACTCTTAGTGTATGTGGATGATATAATTCTAACTGACTCAAACTAATAAGATGAGTCGACCCACTAAAGGAATGACAATCTTTAAGTTCATGTCCATGTCAAACAAAACTTTTAAGATGACATGAATATTAAATAAGTGATATAAAATGCCTCTAAGCTATGAGATCAGAAATTGGTAAAGTCATAAAACAAGGGCCTCGAATGAAGAATACTACGAATATGGACTATTTGAGTAAGAAACGAAAGCCTTAAATTCTGACAAGGCATAAGGGACAACATAAAGAAATTTGGGAACTTAAGTTTGAATATGAAACTGGTGGCCATCAAATAGTACCTAGAGCAAAACTCGCATTCAATGGTAGAGTCCAAGAATAATTAAGATCCCACTAGCACCAACGAGTTGAATTGGAAGGGATGGATCCCAAGAATTAACCAAGTATCACATCATCAAAATGACGATACAAAATAATGGAGTGTGACTCCAAATGAACTAAACAAGCCAATACATAGTCATGTAGAAACAATGGTCAAATCATAAGGAAATATTATGTAAGACCAAGGAACAAAAGGATATGTGAAAACCCTAGGAAAGTATTTCACGATAAATTAAGGCCACCTTTAAGGCAACTCCAAAATAATTGGTATGAAAGAAATCCCTAAAGGTAAATCCAAAGGTTGTATTAAGGAATCTAACTTGCAGGACAAGATTGAACGTGATAAATATCAAAGAAGAAGGTGTGATGGCACATAAAAGGTCTAGCAGAGTACGTCCACAAGGAGAAAGCTATCCCCAAATAGAGGTGACACTTGGACATGAGCCAAGTAGAATTCGAAAAAATCAAGAAAATACCCAAATTAATTTTAACAAGTAAAGTAACAACTACTATAGTTTTGAGGACAAAACTCATAGAAAGGAGGGAAGTAGTTGTAAACCATATTCTTCCCAAACAAGAAAATCGAAACATTTTAAGGAAAAACCTAGTTTCAAATTGAATCGAAATAATGAAGAGAAATTAAAATGGGATTGAAAGTGATCCAAGTGAGATTTAAATTACCAAATTTCAAAAGAAATTGATCCAAATGGAAATTGGAAATTAGAACCGGATTGAATAAAGGTAAATCGGGCTTGAACTGGGTCAAATCGAATCGAACTAAGAGGAATGGGTTCAAAGATTCATTTTTTGGGGTGACTAAAACATGAAAATTGGTAAATTGAGGTCACCACAATGTAGAAAATAAATTTAGAAAATTTTAATTTTTAGAGAATTGGACGCATTAGGCCTGAATCGAACAATTTTCAATTTTAGGTCATTCAACCTGATTCAATTGAACTGGTCAACGATCTAGTCGGGTCAATGGATAGACTACTAGGTTAGTGCCCCTTCAGCACACAAAACTAATTAGCGCATGATGCATGGCAAGAACAACCAGTCAGCCAATAAATCAACATTTAGAATCACTGACCAATTAGAGAGTGACACATGTTTATCGCCAACAATCAAATTGATGAAAATCCATGTTAGTTGGACTGATCGTCAATGGTGAACTAATAGAATTCTACTTCATTGATATTGACTAATCTGAGGATGACATGTGGCAAGTAAGACAGGCCAGCAACACACTCAAACATAAAAGAAATATTGACCAATCAACGAACAACGCATGGTGTTGCCATGTCAGAAACCACAACCAATCCTTATAGGACACGTGGCAATGGCAGAGTATGTCAGATGGGAAATCTAACTTATTTAAATCCACCAAATAGAGGACACCACAGGCAAAGACTTAACGATCAGGCAGTTTCAGTCAAATGCCATGTTGGAATAAACAACCAATGAGAGGTCACCACATGTTAGGTCAAACGATCAAAGGATGACTTGAATACTAAGTCAGATGCCACATAAATAATTCCAACCAATCATAGTGCGCCTTGTGGCAGCTCACCCATGCTGCAACTCTAGTCGACTCAATAGAAGGGAGAAGGAAGGCCGCCATAACTCCGATTAATAGTAAATTGCCTTAACAAGGCCTTAAATTGGAGAATTAATGGTCGGTAGACAGTGAAATAGATAGAACAAAAAGTTCATGAACTCCTTATATAATGAGTTTCTTCCTTCTCATCTTCCACACACCCCAAAAGCTCAGAGAACCCATGTTGCTCCATTTTTTGATCACCTACAAACCTGAGCTCCTATTTTGGTACTTTTCTCCACCTTAGAAAGTGAATTTGAGTTCCCTAGAATTCTAAAGAAGTCCTCCATTTGACTGCATACTCTGTTGTGCTCAAGGATCACTAGAGAAGCACCGATAAGCCTACACAATACCATGACTCTAATGCCCAATTGCACCCATATCACTTCGAACTCAGTTTAAGCCACCTCCAAGTCACCTAATGTAAACCCCGATCTCTCGGAATAAGGAACTGAAAAATTTCAAAGGAAAATTAGGGATCGAAGTGAACTAGAATTGGCCAATAATACCTAAAATGGGAAATTGGAAAATCCCATGTAGATAATAAGGACCCAAAGATCATGGAGAAGAATCCTGAATGGAATAGAATGGGAAAACCACACCGGTTCAGGGTGAACCAGACCTGAACCAGATTGAACTACGAATAACTGGTTCAAATTTGCATTTTTCTAGGTGACTTGAAGATGTTAATTTAGAAAATTGAAATCACCATTAGATACATAATGAATTTAGAAAAATTTAGAAAATTTTAATTTTTAAAAAACTGATTGAATCAGGTTTAAACTAACAAATTTTTTATTTGGGGTCACTGAACCCAGTTTGACTGAACTGGTCATCGAAATGTTTGCCCGGTAAGCACCCAATCAGTAGGAATGACCAATCAACGAGCGACATGTGGTGAAGCACGCCTAGTCAACTGCTCGGTCAGTGCCTAGAAGCGCTAACCAATCAAAACATAACATGTGTCCTCAGTCAATAGTCAATTGAGGAGAAACCTTGTCAGCCAGGTTAACTAATGAGGAGTTGACACATGGTAAAGATGCCACGTGAGCAACCGACCAAGACATTGGAGAAATGGTCAACCAATCAGAGGTCAACACGTGGTAGAGCCACGTCGGATGGTCCCAACCAATTAGAGGCTGACATGCAGCAGTGGCACAATACGCTAGGAGAGAAATCTGATTTATGTAAATCAGCCAACTAGAGGATGCCATATGTCACGATCAAACGACTAGTTAAGGATAGTCTAACACATTGGAACGAATGACCAATGGGAGGTTGTCACATGACCGGTAAACGAGTCATAGGATGACTCAGATGCTGAGTGGGAAGTCACGTTAGCAAATCTAACCAATCACAGCGTGCCATGTGGCAGCTCGCACGTGTAACATAGTGTTGTCTTCTTCCTTGGAACGCTGGCAGAGAGAGATCGGACGAATTGATCAATCTTTGATGACCCAAAATGTCCTTCAAGGGATGGTTGAGTGGCCCTTTTAGTTGCCAAGCTCCCTATATAAAGAGCTACTCCCCATTAATCCTCCTCATCCCTCAAACGACTGTAAAAGATGAAGCACTCCATTTCTCATTGAGGCACGAACCAGAGCTTTGATGTGGAACCCGTCCCCTCAGACCAAGGAAATCGAGAGAAGAACTGGTAAAATTTTAAAATGAGCCAATTAATGAACAAAAAATAGTTAAGAAAGGCTAACATGAGAAATTGGAAGATCCCAAGTGTCACACCCCGACTCAATTTGGTCGGATCCCCGTGAGCAACCCGCCACTCCCTTTGTTCCGTAAAGGGTTTCACCCTTTTTAAACTGTGAGGAGTAAGGCATCCTTATTTCCCGTCTTTCTTGGAATAACATTATACAAAACTGAATATCTTAAAACTGGCCTACATGTCTTACAAGGAGGTCTTTAAGTTTTGGTTTCCCCTTAGTTACCTAAAAGAGGAAAAATGGAGAGGGTGAGTTCTATAACTCAGTGAGCGGTTGTTGGGAGTGAGTTTTAAACATAGCCTTAGTTTAATCAAACCACGCCAAAGTTATCATTTCTTTTAAAATGGATTTTTCCTCAATTTTTGGTTTTTAAAACCTTTACACTGCCTAAGGGTGACATTTTCTTTTAAAAGGGTTTGAAATTCAATTTCTTTTCCAAAATCTTTTTTCAAGGTTTATCATTTCTTTTTCCAAAGATTCTCAAATCCTTACCAAGGTTTTCAAAACCTTTTTCCTTATTCACATTAGGTGTGTTTAGCTTTCTTAGCCCATCCCCTTGCCTCGGGAGGCGTTTTAGCAAACAACACACGCCCTTCATCAAGAAGGGTACACAAATTCACGAGATGTAGTTACAACGACTACACCCACTTGTGGATCGGATTGTCTTTGCCATCTACCCTAATAGAAGTCCCTAACTTCTACCCGGAGTTCTAAGTGAACGTCCTAGACATTCAACCCTGAGACCCAAAATACTACATGTCCGTATGAGGATGGAGACCTCATCTCGACCCCATCCCGATCTCATGCGCAAGAAGCTACTCTGAGCTTCAAGACTGATTGGCATGACGAACTACTCTTATCATCACCATGTTTTCTATTAGCCCTTAGGATCCATCACTACCCATCTTGGGTGTCTTGATGGTCCTGTACCATAAGTGCATGCACAAAACAACAATTTTCACATATAGCCATTTATCTTTGGGGCCACTGGTCCAATAGCCCCAACCCTCAACCCGACCTCTAACTATTTGTCTAGGCTGGTTTGTTGACCTGGCCTAGATACATTACTATCAATCCATCGAGTATTATCGGTCCTGACTTGGTACCATGGCTAAATTACACAACAAGTTCATTAGAAATTTCACGGCTTTCTCATTTCAAGTTTGTTTACGAGCTCCTACTCGTGTTGATTGGCCTTGGGTCCACTGCACATGATTTTCCAAAACCGAGTATTTAGCCCTAAAAGTTCAAAAATCGAGGCCTCTGGCCTATCTAAACTATTATAGCTCCCGTCAAGAAGGATTCCCAAATAGTTTAAGCATTATCACACCGACACGGGAGAACGATTCTGACAAAATTATATTTTCAATGCATCCCACCAACCGGGTGTAATGATATCTTTGTTTACAACTGGCAAACAGGTTTCTCCTTCCTTCAAGTAAGTTAATCATACCAATCGGGTATGATTTCCTCAACTTACAACCGCTAAGTAGGTTTTAGCTTAAATCGCTCATCAACCCAAAATCGGGTATGATGTCAAAGTTCCACTTACAAGTGGTTTTTCATTTCTAAAGTACTCACCTTCCCAACTGGGTATGATTTTAATATGTCCACTCACCCAATGATCATGACGTATTCGTCTCGACTCCACACTAGCTTATCCTTGCTGGCGTTCCGGTCTCTCAGGTTCCTACACAATTTGGGCATCCTTATTAGTTAAGATTTGGCATAACAGCCATCATTTTCTCACATATGAGTTTCTATGCTCAAAATTGTTAATTAATTGCACTTAGGTCCTTAAAGTTCATTTCCCTTAACTTTAGGTCCTAATAGCAACGTTTTCCCAATTTGAGTCCCAAGGTTTCTAAAATTCCCTTTGAGTCCCCAATTTACTCAAAATTGTATAAGGCGCTAAAGTTTTCCAAATTTACAATTTGGTCCCCAACTTTTTAAAATTATAATTTTGCCCCTACTTTCCAAAAATGGAAATTTGACCCCAAATGTTCCAAAAATCGACCAATTGGCCTTCAATTTTAAGAAATTGCAAAGAGGTCCTTCAATTTTTCGAAACCCCCAATTTTCCCCCAATTTCTCCCCTTTAAATTGACCAAATTTGATTTCTTCAAATTGGCCATTCAATCGGGGTTAATTGCTCTAATTAAAGGTATGGATCAATTCCTATACTTCCATACGATTCAATGGAGCTTTGAACCGCATCATTTGGGTTCAAATTGAGCTCAAACGGAGCTTTGCAGGAAAATTGTAAGTATAGAGAGAAATATTCAGTAGATTACCGTTAGAGGTGCGACGCTACGAGCTCTCGTTCGGAGAAGGTAGCTATTGTCCTAAGGTTCCTTCTAGGATCAAGAATTGCTACAATTGATATCAAATCGAGGGAGAATTCTGTCAGTAAAGTTTAGCACTTTCTCTATCAAACTCCAATCTGCAACGACTAAGAAGGGCCAAATTGGCTTACCTTTCAGCTATGTTGAGGTTGTATGAGGGCTGTGAGGATGTTGGGGAGGTTTGGTTTGGTTGGAGAAGTGCTGAATTTGGCTAAATTCAGCTCGACCAAAATAGGGTAGCTTCGGTCTATCAGATCTGCTTCACTGTTTGATTTCACTGGCACTTCTCCGGCGGTCCTTGGGTCAAATGGAAGATGCTATCCGATAGCTGACTTCTTCTAGAGTCTATAGGACCCAACCTTGCATTCTAAGGCTAAGAAAAATGACTATATTAAAGCTCTGGTTCGAGTTTAGCTGAAAATAGAGCAGTTGAGAAAGAATGGAGATTTCAGGTGTGTGGAGGATGACTGAAGAGAAGCTCTTTATATGGGGAGCTCGGGGACCCTCTACCTGACAACTTTCCATTTTGGTCGAGCTTATCCTCACCCTGAAATGGCCTGATCAGAGCTATTTTTCCTTCACTAGCATTATCTGTTTCTTCACTGAATGAATAGTATTGTCATATGGAGGAAGAAGATGACACTATTACGAACTGAACTGGATCGGTCCGACCGGTTCAAAGAATAAATCGACCCGTTCAGGCCCAATTCGACTAATTTTCTCAAAATTAAAAATTTCTAAATTTATCTAAATTCATTCTCCATCTAATGGTGGCTTCAATTCCTCAATTTGATCATTTTAAGCTACCAAGAAAAAAGAATTCAGAAATTGGTTCAAGTATGGTTCAAACCGGTTCAATCCAGTTCATCTTGAACTGGTCTGGTTTTCTCTTCCCAATTATCTCAAGGTTCTTTTCCATGCTTTTTATGACTCATTGAGTCACTTGGATTTGTCAATTTTCCTATTTTCCCCTTATTTATCGGTTATGGTTCGTGAACTGGCTCAATTTTCACTTTTGGAACGACATCTTCTTTTCTTGGTTTTCTTATATATAAAGGGACGGGGTTTACAACGCTCCCCTCGTTTTAGGAGTTTTGTCCCCAAAACTTCATCAGTATCCTTTGCATCGGGAATAATTTCCCTTGATGTCAACTCGGGGTTTGCTTAACATGTTAACACTTTGGTTGTTCTTTCACTTAGCCCCTTTAAATCACGCACTTAAGGAATTTCTTTTCCTTTTCATTATTTACTCACTCCATGGAGTTTACCATAATGAGGCATGTCTTACCCACTAGTCCAAAGGTACATCCTTAGGTTCACTTCTTCCTCTGCTTAGGGTAAGACTCTTCCTCTTAAGGGTTCTTGTCCAAGATTTCAGGATTGGGAGTTCCAAAATTCCTAATTGTTTGCGTGTCTAGTTATTCTCTTAATCGTTGAAACCCTTAGCTCGGTGTTCTTTTGAGCATTGCATACAGCGTGTTTCGGTGTTATCACCTTTTTGTCCTATTTTGACCCTTCGTCCATCCATTGTTTATTACAACTCCGATCCAAATTTTTATGTTTGAACTTGTCATGCTTAATTAACTAACTCTCCCTTACTTGAGTCACATTTTCCCCCCGGAACTGTTGGACCTACATGTCCCTTACTGCATGACATGTTCTAGAACTTGTCTTTGTCCATTAATATTCTAGAACATTCCTTTTATGGTTGTTCTCAACTTTCCAACCTTTCAGTGATCGCATAATTTCGCCCCTTCTCTTCATCGTGTAGTATTCCTTGACTACCTTTACCATTATCCAATCATCCATTTTACCTTTGTCGTCATGTCTTTCATAACCGTGTCGGTTTTCCCTATCTACACACCCTTTACCAACTTCCTCATTAGGTTTTCTGATTACTTCTTGACTTACTGACATGTTTGGGATTTTTCCTTCCTTATGTCCTTTCACATCTTCCAATGGCATCCTTTACTTAAGAATTCCCTTCTTCATTCCTTCCTTACTCACTCGTGACCATTTTACAGTTCCTTATTCCTAGTTAATCCCTTTCGGTCTACATGTCGATTCCTTTGTTTGGGGAGCTCCCTTTTTACGGTTTCATTCTCTACTATGTCCTTCAAAGTAGAGATTTCCACCTTAGGAGCTACATGTTCAACCTTCTTACCATTCTGTGAGGGTTTCCTTTCTTCCTCTCCTTACACCCTTTTTATATTGGGGCAATTGCCCACTGTTAATCCTTCATTCCATCCCTTATTCCTTACCCAAGGAACTTCTGATTATCAGGTCTTATTTTGTGTACTCTTCACTATGCTCGGCCATCCACTCCTTAGGCTCCATTAAGCAAGTGTAGACCACAACCAGCCTTGATGACAACCATTGTTGTTCCCCTTAATCACTTCCTAATCGGACATTCTTTTTTTATTTCCTTATTATGGGTAGTGCACCCATTCTTACTTGTCACGGCATCCTTTGATGCTATCTTCCTACTTACCCAATCCTTGGGTTTAAATTACTCATTGGGTCCTCTTAGTATGCTTCCCTTGGTTCTTTCATGTCATGCCCCAACCCAGTTTGGTCAGATCCCTGTGAGCAACCCGCCACTCCCTTTGGTTCATGAAGGGTTTCTCCCTTTTCTAAATTGTGAGTAGTAAGGTGTCCTTTTTTCCTGTATTTCCTAGAATAACATTATATAAAACTGAAAAATAGACATACTTGTCTTTATAGTTCCCATACAGGGAGGTCTTTAAGTTTGGTTTTTCCCTTGGTTACCTAAAAGGGGTAAAAGGGAGGGAGTTCTACAACTCAGGGAGCGGGTGTTGGGAGTGAGTTTTAAAAATAATTTTATCCAACCCGTGCCAAGGGTAATATTTTATTTTAAAAAAAGATTTCCTCAATTTCAATTTCTTTTTCCAAAACCTTTTCCCAAGGTTTACCATTTCTTTTTCCAAGGACTCTCAAATCCTTTATAAGGTTTTCAAAACTATTTTCCCATTACCATATTGGGTGTGTTTCACAAACAACACACACCCTTCATCATGAAGGGTACACACATATCTGTGAGATGCAGTTACACCAACTACATCCACTTGTGGATCAGAGCATCTTTAACATCCATCCTCAGAGAAGTTGTCACACCCCGACCTAGTTTGGTTGGATCCCCATGATCAACCCGCCACCCTCCCGGTTTATTAAAGGGTTTCCCCTTATTGTAAACTGTAAAGAGTAAGGCGTCCTTTAACCTGCACCTTTTCCTGGAATAGCATAATCAAAACTGCATAAAATTTAAAACTTTACATACCTGTCTTTAAGGATAGTCTTTTCGAAATTTCCTGAAAGGGATATAAGGGAGGGGGTGAGTATGACTACTTAGTGAATGGGATTCAAATATTTTGACTAAAAAAAACACATTTATATGGAGTGTGCCAGACTCCTTTCTTTTCAAAATTTCCTTCATTTAAAAATTAAAAATTTTCCATTATTTCTTAGTTACCACGGTGTGTCATCACCCAACACACATCCTTCATCATGAAGGTTACACACATTCACAAGTCAGTATCACTACTGAACCCGCTAGTGGCTTCGGAGTGACTTTTCCTGCCACCCGGATAGAAGCATGACCACTTCTACCATGGGAATGAGTGGTTGTACACGACATCTGACCCACAATCCCGAAATCACTTCTTCGTGTCCGTATGAGGACAGAGACCTCATCCTGTCCCCACCCTGGTCTCATGCGCTTGGTGCTACTCCAAATTTCACACCGACACCTGGAACGATGATCTGCCCTTACACTCACCGGGTCGTCCAAGGCCCTTAGGACACATCACTACCCCTCATGGGTGTCTTGATGATCTCGTACTCACAGTGCATGCACAAACAATGTTTTCTCATATTGCCATGTAATCTGTGGTGCCACTAGTCCAATGGCTTTGACTCTCAACTCAACCCGTAGTTGTTTGTCTTGACTGGTCCGTCGACCTGTCATGTCGCACTGTCGCTAGTTGACTGAGCATATCGGTCCTATCTTGGTACCATGGCCAAACAATTCACTTATTAAGTTTTATGGCACATATATCATGTTCATTTACGAGCTCCTGCTCGTGCCAACTGGCCTTGGGTCCACTGTACGAGATTTTCAAAATTGGGCATTTAGCCCCCCAAGTTCCAAAACCGAGACCCCTAGCCTATCAGAGCTATTCGAGCTCCCGTCGAGAAGGTCTCCCAAATTGTTTAAGCATTGGCACATAGTCAGGGGAAAGCACTTCTGACAAAACATATGTTTTTTCTATCCATTATACCACCCGGGTATAAGGACACCTCCGTTCATAACCGATGAATGGGTTTTCAACTTCCTTCGAGGAAGTCTCATCATACCAACCAGGTATGATCTACCGGGTATACCACAACTAAGTAGTGATGTTTAAAATACCACTAAATAGTGGGTTTTCATATCGAGGTACTTATCATTCCCAACCAGATATGATATAAAATTTCCACTCACAACCGGTAAGTGGTTTTAAAATTTTAAGTTGTGCTCATCATCCCAACCGGGTATGATATTAGTAAAGCCACTCACTCGTTCATGCCATGAATTCCACTAGACTAGTTCTTTGTGTTCACGCGAGCTTGTCCTTGCTGGCATTCCTAGTACTTCGTGTTCCTACACGATATGAACATCTCGGTTCATTATCCTTCGGCCTAATCACCTTCATTCATTCCAAATAAATGAGAAAGTCAAACTTTCATTTATTTGCAATTAGGTCCCTAAAGTTATTTCTCTTTAACTTTAAGTCCCTAATGCCATTTTTTCCTCAAATTGAGTCCCGAAACTTCTAAAATTTATCATAGAACCTCAATTTATTCCATTTCACTTAAAGGGGATTAATTTCTCAAATTTCAAATTTGGTTCTCCAATTTTTCCAAAATTACTATTTTGCCCTTCCTTTACAAAAATGGTAAGTTTTGCCCCAAAAATTCCAAAATTTCTCAATTGGTCCTCCAACATTATTTTCATGCCCAATTGGCCCTCAATTTCATAAAATTTCATTTTGGTCCTTTGAATTTCGAAAATCCCCAAATTTCCCCCAACTTTTCCCCCAATTTCAACTTCTCAACACTGTCGAATTTGATTTCATCAAATTGACCGATCAAACACCTCTAATTGTTGAAATTGGAGTTGAAATTGAGTTCCTACATGTTCATATGATTCTAAGGAACTTTGAATCGTAGATTTTAACGCCGGAACGAGCTCAAACAGAGCTTCGCTGGAAAATAGATTGTAGAGAGAGAAAGCTTCGATTTCTCACAGGTGAGTTCACAATGGTCCGAGCTTTCGATCTGGGCAGATAGCTCTCATCTTGAGGATCATCCTAGAATCAAGAATCGGATCAATTGATGCTGAATTGAGTTAGAATTTCATCATTGAAATTTCGCGAGTTCTCTCTCTAGCACCGGCCGGAAATTACAGAGGGGAGTCGACTTGGCTTACTTTTCAGTCCTAATTCGGCCGTGGGAGGGCCGAGGAAGTGTTGGGAGGGCTCAAAATTGCCGATTTCAGCTTCGGTCTGCCGGAGCTGCTTCACTGTTCCATCATGTCGGTGCTTCTCTATGATTCTCGGATTGACTGGAGTTTGCTATCCGATAGCTGACTTCTCCCCGGTTCTAAAGAGCCTAACCTCTCCTTTCGAGGTTAAGAAAAAATGTTCAAGTCAAAGCTCTGGTTTAAGCTTCACCGGGAAATGGAGCAGTAGAGAGAGAGAGAAGTGTTTGGGTGTGAGGAGAATAAATGGGGATGACCTTTTTATATAGGTGTAAAACCAAGAGATTTATTACTAGTATTAATATTGACATAAATTATTGGTATTAATTCCAATAATTTAATTTTCATATTAAATTATTTGTATTAATTCCAATAATTTAATTTTCATATTAAATTATTGGTATTAATTACAATAATTAAATATATATTAATTTATGGCTATTTATGATAAGCTGTACATTGGCATAAAAATTTTTAACCGAAATTTCGAGTTACAAAAAAATTAAATTAAATTATTAGAATTAATTACAATAATTAAATATATATTAATTTATGGCTATTTATGATAAGTCGTACTTCCCAAGAGGTCACCCATCCTCACACTACTCTCGAGCAAGCACGCTTAACTTTAAAGTTCTTATGAAATCTAGTTCACCTGAACGAATTTGGTTTTTGTTTTCTAATTTGTCTTAAATTTCTTTTCCAAGGTTTAATGAACCCTTTGGATCACCTGAAAGTTGTAAATTTCCATATTGCTTGTTCCCAAATGTAAAACGGCTCGGTTTTCTTATTCGGTTTGACCGGTTCTTTTCCCGGTTTTCCTTAACTCAAAAGTGCGGGGTTTACAGAAGTCCCTAACTTCTACCCAAAGTCTGAGTGAACATCTTTGATGTTCAACCCTCAAACCCAAAAATACTTCGTTTCCATATGAGGACAGAGACCTCATCCCGACCCCACCCTGGTCTCATGTGCATGAAGCTACGTCCCTGACTACTGGCATGACAAATTACCCTTATCTCCACCATGTCGTCCAGTAGCCCTTAGCATCACTACCCCTCTTGGGCACCTTAATGGTCCCGAACCTCAAGTGCATGCACAAACAATAATTTTTTCACAACATCATTTATCCTTGGTGCCATTGGTCCAACGGACCCAACCCTCAACTTAACCTACAACTATTTGTCCAGACTGGTCCTTCGACCTGGCCTTGACGCACTACCGCTAGTCCATCGAGTATGTCGGTCCTGTCTTGGTATCATGGTGAAATCACACATTCCATTCATTTACAAATTTCATGGCATAAATAGATCATGTTTGTTTACGAGCTCTTGTTCGTGCCAAATGGCCTTGGGCCTACTGTACGTGATTTTCCAAAACTGGGCATTATAGCCTTCAAGTTCTAAAATCGATACCTTTGACCTATCTGAGATGTTCTAGCTCTCGTCAAGAAGGTCTCCCAAAATTTTTAAGCATTGGCATACAGTTAGGAGAGAACACTTTTGACAAAATAAACTTTCCATCCATCTCACACCAACCGGGTTTGATGACATCTCCGCTTACAACAAGTAAGCGGGTTTTCTACTTCTCTCCAAGAAGTCCATCATACCAACCAGGTATGATCTCTCTACTTATAACTGGTAAGTAGTTCTCTCATCATTGCAATCGGTGTGATGTTAAAATTCCACATGGAAGTGGTTTTTCATTTCTGAAGTGCTCATCATCCCAATTGGGTATGATGTGAATAAACCCACTCATGGTGGCTTCCAATTTCAAAAAGGTGCTCATTATCACAACTGTGTATGAAGTGTAAATTAGCCTACTCACCTGTTAATTGTGACATGTTCATCCTCGGTTGGTTTTCCAAGTAGACACGAGTTTTCTCTTGTTGGCGTTCTGATCACACTTGTCCTGTCGGAGGTGTGACGGTCTGAGCTTTCTATTGGGAAAGGTAGCTCTCTTCCTAAAGTAGCTTCTAGGATCAAGAATCCATACAATTGACCTTTCAGCTTCATTGAGGTCGTATGATGATTGTGGGGATGTTGGGAGAGATTTGTTTGGTTGGAGGAGGGCTAAATTTGGTCGAAATAGGGCAGGTTCAGTCTGTCAGAGCTGCTGCACTATTTGATTATGCTGACACTTCTTTGGCGATCCTTGGATCAAATGGAGGTTGCTATCAGATAGTTGACTTCCCCGAGAGTCTAAAGAGCCGACCTCGCCTTATGAGGTTGAGAAAAATGCCTAAGTCGGAGCTCTGGTTTGAGCTTCACTAGGAAATGGAGCTGTAGAAAGAGAGAAGTTTTCAAGTGTGAAGAGGATGAATGGAGAGTGGTTCTTTATATAGGTGTAAAATTGTTAGTTAAATGGGGAAGATTTATTACTAAATTATGGGTATTAATGTTGCTAATTATTCTCATTAAATTGGGAAATTGATGGGTATTTATGGGTATTAATACCAATAATTGAATGTAAGTATAAATTTATAGGTATTTATATGTATTAATTCCAATAATTGTAGGTATTAGTTTATGAGTATTTATGGTAGGGGCAAAGGACTAATACTACAAAATGCTAATAGTTTCGTACTAAACAAAATTCACATAATTATCTAATTATTTTCACCTAAAAGAATTCATTAGGTATTTACCCTATCCATTCCATCGAGTTATTTATTTCAGTTAAAACAACACTTTTCATTTTATTTTAAATCAAATTTATTCCAATTATATCAATTGAATTTTAAACTTATAATACAATTCCAGAAAAATTTTCGACTGAAATTTCGGGTTTCTAAAAACACGGTGTGACATTTCAACTCTGCATGCATTTCCTCTCCTCATTCCTCATCACTTGGTTCCATTACTTCTCAATTGGAACATGTATGCCTCCCCAAGTTTTCCTTCCTTGGGAGAATTCTTCCCCTTCTTATCCAAAATTCCTTTTCATTCGCCCTTGAGGGCATCTAACCTTAAATCTACTTCTTGACATCCCCGGGTGCCATCCTTCCTGTTTCCCTTTCTTTGGAGATTTAGTGGGCACGTCCTTTGGATTTTCTCCTACTTGTATCTCATCACAAGTTTATTTTTGTAGGGAATGGAACTTTTATTCATTTTAATGATAATGAATTATAGGGTTTTGGCTACATTTGTCTAGGGGAGTTTTGGTAAGTACAAGCTATGGTACTAGGATTATTCCGTGCTTCCTCCTGGGTGAGGTTGTATACTCTGGTTGGTACCCTTGACGTAGTGGCTATGTCTTGTCCCCCATCTAGTGCCCTTGGGTTCCCTTGAGGTGGTTGATGGGTACTTCGTTGTGTATTACCCGAAGGGCTGGACAACTCTTTGCAAAGTGTTTGAGCTGTCCACATTTGAAGCATGCTCAACATGACCCTTCATGGCTTTTCTGACACCTAGGGAAATAGGGGTTTCTCCTTTGTGGGGTTGTACTTGTCTCCCTTTGGGCATGATAACCTTCATTTCTCCTAAAGGACCCCATTCTTGTCCCCCATCTCTACCTAGCATACTCCTTTTGACCTCTTTGGCTATCCTTTCCTCCTTCTTCCTTTCAGTCGACCTGCTCTATCCGACGGCGTCTTGTCTGTACCAGACGCTCATACTCATGGGCCATGCTGATAATGGCAGCCAAATTTGTGGGGTGTCCTAGTACTCCCATCTGGTCCTGTATGTCCATGTTGAGACCTCTACAAACCGTTGGTAGATATCCATCGATCCGACTAAGTCTAGAGTGAAAGGTCTTAGCTCATTAAATCTAGTCTCATACTCCGATATGGTGTGGGATCCTTGTCGGAGTCGGAAGAATTCTTGCTTCTTCTCATTGATTAGATGCAGAGCTAAGTATTCCTCTAAATACCTCTGCTCAAATTGCTCCCAGGTGTGTGTGGTGGTGTGCAAGCTCCTAATGTTGTCCCACCACCTTTTCGCATTAGATTCTAGGAAGAGTTATGCCAAGATCACCATCTCCTTTGGTGGAATCTTGATTATTACCATAAGTTTCTTAATGCTAGCCAGCCAATCCATAGCGGCTCTAACATCCATCTCTCTTGGGAATGACTTACATTCTAATTGACTGAGGATCTTGAGATATTTGGGAATATCAATTATAGGAGGGATGTTGACAGAAGTGGGATGGGATTGTACTTACTCAGGCTCAGCTCGAGAGTTGGTGTCCACCTCTAGAGTGAGGTTGGGCCTTCCAAACACTCGGGTGAAGTCTTCATATAGTCTTTGATGTTTTGAGCTTAGTCGAAGTGGACCCGTTGGGAATTTTCTAGGAGTTTCTATAGGGAAGGGTTGTTGGACAGTGTCAGAAATTGTGACTCATGTTCTCTTGATTACTCTCTTGGGAGCCATCTAAAATTTTAAGATTTATTCCTCTTAGTTACTATGCTATATAGTCTTGATAATGCATTTGAGGAAACAGGCTCTGATACCACTCAAGTTGTCACACCCCGACCCGGTTTGGTCAGATCCCCGTGAGCAACCCGCCACTCCCTTAATCCGTAAAGAGTTTCACCCTTTTTAAACCGCGAGGAGTGAGCCATCCTTCTTTCCTATATTTCCTATAATAGCATTATACAAAACTGAATATCCTAAAACTGGCATACCTGTCTTACATCTTTAAGTTTTGGTTTCCCATTGGTTACCTGAAAGGGGAAAAAGGGAGGGGTGAGTTCTACAACTCAATGGAAGGGTGTTAGGAGTGAGTTTTCAACATAGCCTTAGTTTAATCAAACCATGCCAAGGTTATCATTTCTTTTTAAATGGATTTTTCCTCAAATTTTGGTTATTAAAACCATTACTCTGCCTAAGGGCAACATTTTCTTTTAAAAGGGTTTGAAATTCATTTTTTTTCCAAAATCTTTTTCCAAGGTTTATGATTCCTTTTTCCAAGGATTCTCAAATCCTTTCCAAGGTTTTCAAAACCTTTTTCCTTATTCACATTAGGTCTGTTTTGCTTTCTTAGCCCATCCCCTTGCCTCGAGAGGCGTTTTAGCAAACAACACACGCCCTTCATCAGGAAGGGTACACACATTCGTGAGATGCAATTACGATGACTGCACCCACTTGTGGATCATAGCGTCTTTACCATCCACCATGATAGAAGTCTTTGACTTCTACCCAAAGTCTGAATGAACGTCTCAGACGTTCGACCCTCAGACCCAAAATACTTCATGTCCATTTGAGGATGGAGACCTAATCCTAACCCCACCCCGGTTTCATGCACAAGAAGCTACTCTGAGCTTCAAGATTGGTTAGCACGACGAACTACCCTTATCACCACCATGTTGTCCAGTAGCCTTTGGACCCATCACTACCCCCCTTGGGCGTCTAGATGGTCCTATACCACAAATGCATGCACAAAACAATAGTTTTCACATATAGCCATTTATCTTTGGTGCCATTAGTCCAACGACCTCGACCCTCAACCCGACATGCAACTATTTGTTTAGGCCGGTCTGTCGACCTGACCCTGACGCACTGCTGCCAGTCCATCGAGTATTGTCTGTTCTGACTATGTACCATGGCAAAATCACACAACAAGTTCATTAGAAATTCCATGGCTTTCTTATTTCAAGTTTGTTTACGAGCTTTTGCTCGTGCCGACTGGCCTTGGGCCCACTGCACGTGAATTACTAAAATCGGGTATTTAGCCCCACAAGTTCAAAAACTGAAGCCTTTG
This sequence comes from Trapa bicornis, assembly GCA_030064425.1. NCBI lineage: Eukaryota > Viridiplantae > Streptophyta > Magnoliopsida > Myrtales > Lythraceae > Trapa > Trapa bicornis. The sequence continues at coordinate 12,135,423 of CM057746.1, forward strand.
ACCTATCTGAGTTATTATAGCTCCCATCAAGAAGGTCTCCCAAATAGTTTAAGCATTAGCACACGGTAAGGGGAGAACACTTTTGACAAAATTAAATTTTCACTTCATCCCACCAACCGGGTGTGATAATATCTACTCTTACAAGTGGCAATCGGGTTTCTTCTTCCTTCAAGTGAGTTCATCATACCAACCAGGTATAATTTCCTCTACTTTCAATGTTTTAGCTTAAATCGCCCATCACCCCAAAATTGGGTATGATGTCAAAGTACCACTTACAAGTGGTTTTTCATTTCTAAAGTGCTCACCTTCCTAACTAGGTATGATGTTAATATGTCTAATCACCCAGTGATCGTGTTGTATTCGTCTCTAGTCAATTTCCAACTCCACGGTAGCTTACCCTTGCTAGTGTTCCAGTATCTTGTGTTCCTACACAATTTGGGCATTCTTATCAGTTAAGGTTTGGCATAAAAACCATCGTTTTCTCACATATGAATGTCTAGGCTCAAAATTATTAATTAATTGCACTTAGCTCCCTAAATTTCATTTCCTTTAACTTTAGGTCCCTAATGGCAACTTTTCCCCAATTTGAGTCACAAGGTTTCCAAAATTCCCTTTGAATCTTCAATTTACTCAAAATTGTATAAGGAGCTCATGTTTAATAAATTTCCAATTTGGTCCCCAACTTTTCAAAAATTATAATTCTGCCCCTACTTTTCAAAAATGGCAATTTGAATCCAAATGTTCCAAAAATTGACCAATTGGTCCTCTAACATCTTTCTCATGGCCAATTAGCCTTCAATTTTTCGAAATTGCAAAGAGGTCCTTCAATTTTTCGAAATCTCCAATTTCCCCCCAATTTCTCCCCTCTCTAACTTCTATCTACAACAACTAAGAAGGGCTGAATTGGCTTACCTTTCAGCTCTGTTGAGGTCATATGAGGGTTGTAGGGATGTTGGGGAGGCTTGGTTTGTCTGGAGGAGGGCTACATTTGGTCAAATTTAGATCCACCAAAACAGAGTAGCTTCGGTCCGTCGAAGCTGCTTCACTGTTTGATTTCGCCGGCGCTTCTCCAGCGGTCCTCGAGTCGAAAGGAAGATGCTATCAGGTAGCTAACTTCCCCGAAGTCTATAGGACCCGACCTTGCCTTCTGAGGCTAAGAAAAATGCCTATATAGGAGCTCTAGTTCGAGCTTCACGAAAAAATGGAGCAATTGAGAGAGAACGAAGATTTTAGGTGTGTGGAGAATGAATGGAGAGGAGCTCTATATATAGGGAGCTAGAGGACCCTCTGCCCGACAACTTTCCTTTTTGGTCAAGCTTAGCCTTACCCTGAAACGACTTGATCGGAGTCATTTTTCCTTCCCCGGTGTTATCTGTTTCTACATTGAATGAATAGTGTTGTTATTTAGAGGAATAAGATGACACTGTTCTAAACCTGACTAGACCGGTCCGATAGGTTCAATGCGTAAATCGAGCTGTTCAGGCCCGATTCGACTGGTTTTCTCAAAATTAAAAATTTGTAAATTTATTCTCCATCTAATGGTAGCTTCAATTCCCCAATTTGATCATTTTAATCCTCCAAGAAAAATTAATTTAGAAACCGGTTCAAGTATGGTTCAAATCGGTTCAATCTGGTTCACCCTAAACTAATCTAATTTTCTCTTCCTAATTGTCTCAAGGTTCATTTCCATATTTTTTATGACTCTTGGAGTCACTTGGAATTTTTCAATTTGCCCATTTTGCCCCTTCTTTATCGGTTATGGTTCGTGAACCCGCTTGGTTTTCACTTTGGAAATGACCATTTTTTTTCCCAGTTTTCTTATCTCTAAAGGGACGGGGTTTACACCAAGTGACCAAAAATTCACAAAAAATCATGAGAAATAACTAGGAAGTGAATTGGAGGAGGGAACCGAATTGATTCGGGGTGAATCGGACCCGAACCGAAATGAACCATGATGAACCGGTTCAATGATTCATTTTTCTAGGTGGCTTAAAAATATCAATTTGGGAAATTGAGGCCAGCATTAGATAGAAAATGAATTTAGAAAACTTTAAATTTCAGAAAACCAGTCGAATCGGGTCCGAACCGACCGATTTTTTAATTCGAGTCACTAAACCCAGTCAGACCGGTCAATGGTCCAACCTATCAACGAACCGGACCGATCAATAGTCCTGCTGGTCAACAGTCTAGACGGTCAACGGTCAACGATGCCCAGTCAGCAGCCACACAAACATGGGCAGCCAATGGGAGGCTACAACTTGTCTGGTCAATGGTCAGCAGACAGCTCCTCAACTTGCCACACAAACACGAGCAACTAATGAGAGGTTGACACGTATCCGGTCAACCAGTCAATGGTTGATGCGACTGTTGAGTTGGATCACCACGTCAGAATAACCAGCCAATCACAGCACACCACATGGCACGCCTACCACGTCATCATCTTCAACTCAGTACGCTAACAAAAAGAAGAGAGAGAATGGGAAATAGGCATTCTCTTGTACCTTGAAAATTCCTCCGGTCAGGTCGCCGGCGAGCGGGGCGGAGGCCGAGTCTCACACCAGCCAGTAGCCTGAATAGTTGTCATGCTCCCAATATAAAGAGCACCCTCCCACTCATCTTCCACACCTCTCAGGCGCTCTCTAAAGACAAACTACTCACTTTCCGATGAAACTTTGACCAAGGCTCTAACGACGGTCCAATTCACAACCATAGAAGCTCCAATGGCTGACATTAGAATCGAGAAGGAGTCCCCTAGCTCGGGACACCCTCAAAGCGACTGTAGGATAGCCAGAGAAGTGTCAGAGCGATAGCACATTAAAGTTGCTCTAGAGCCCCAGAACAGTGAACTCCTGACGACCCAACCCCGACCCTCTCAAGCCTTCTGCCGCTAGAAGTGACCACCTCCGACCGCCTGAGGCCCTCCACAGCCTCTCACAGGCACCCGGTAAGCTCAATTTCACCTCTCATCATCGGATTTTCTAAGCTTTAGAACTTCATCTCCCCGAAACTTCTCTCTTCAAAGTCCCACAGTGTGGCAGCAAATTGCAGTAGGACCTAATCCTAGTCGGACCCCCTTGACGAGCACTAGTGCCGCACCTCAAAAATCGGCCACCACTCCTCCACTGGTAACCTAAGCAAGCTTCTCTCTCTATTGTAAATTTTTTGACGAAGCTCCGATGGATCTCAAAACCCAACCAAATTCGAAAATTCAAAGTTTAGGATGATTGAGGAAAGTTGGAGGAGGCAAATAATAGAAAGAAGTGAAGAAATTATGGACTTACAGGCTCGTCAATGAGACAACGTAAGATTCGGATGTTCAAATGTTCAAATTGGGGAAGCAGAAGGAGGCAATTTGGGGATTTCTTAATAAAAATGGGGCTTTTATGAAATTCTTCAAAAATTTGAGTGTCGAAGGGAAAATTGACAAAAATGAGGGTATTTTCATGCAATTCACTCCCAATTGAGAGCCAATTGGCAATTTTGAAAAGTTTAGGGCCAAATTACAATTTTTGGGAAATGACGGACTAAATGGCAATTTTTGGAAAATTGAGGGCCAATGTATGATTTTGATAAAATTAAGGACCTAAGAAGAATAATTGGAAATCCTAGGGGCTAAATTGAAACTAAGGGGCAATTAGGGACCTAAATGTAAAAGTACAAACTTTAAGGACCTAAATGCGATTAATGCATAATATGAGGGCCCCAATGCAAATACTAGAAAATATGTGGCCTCTTAGTCAAATCATCCTAATATTGATATTTGTGCCATGTTGGAGCAAATTGTCTAAGCGTCGGCCCTAGGAACCGCACCACGAAAAAAAGTTCCACCGAGACAACCCCGTCGCAGCCACTAGGTGAGTGGGAACCTTATACCGTCAATTCCGGTTTGAATAACAATTCACCTTGAAAAATATTTTTCTCGGAATTAGCCTCTCCTGATTGGGTGACTTTGCTTAAAACATTTGGAAGCTAATTATAGGGTTTAGACTTGATATGCAAGTGGGCCCAAGGCTGATGGACGGGGGTATGGACCCGTCCAGAATCTGCATGTGATAAATACTGCTAAATGAACCAATTAATGGATAATTGTGTGTGATACCCACAGAGCCAAGTCTGGAATGTTGTGCTTGTTGGGCCAACCCAGTGCTAAGCTGAAGCCAGGTCATCGAACATGTTGGGCCAGTATGTGTGGGCCAAAGCCAAGCCAAGAGATCGTTGCTCTCGAGGGACAAAGATAATGGCTATAAATGAAAAAAAAAAAATACTCTTGATTGTGCATCCACTATGAGATACGGGGCCAACAAGACACCTAGTACGAGGTAGTGATGGATCCCAAGGACTGCTAGATGACCCAAGGTGCATAAGGATTGTATGGCGTCCTATATGTCGAGAAGCTCGGGGAGCTTCCTACGCACTGAGACTGAGTCAATAGGGGAAAGGAGGTCTCATCCCACAAGCAGACACCATGAAGTGGTTAGGGTTTGAGGGTCGGATGAGCAAGGTCCACTCAAACTCAGGGTAGAGGCAGCTGACCTCTATCAGGGTGGATGGTAAAGGTGCTCTAGTCCTCAAGTGGAACGGTCGAGCATTGTTTTGCGAACGTGTGATCTATAAACCTCGACCTTTAAAGATAAGAAAATCGGTAAAAGAATCGGACGTTTAAGAAGATAAAATCGAACCGATTCACAAATATTAACTGATAAAGAAAGGGTAAAATGGAAAATTGACAAATCCCAATTGACTTAAAGAGTAATAAAAATCATGGAAAAGAAACTTGGGACAAATGGGAAGAGAATACTAGAGCAATTCATGGTGAACCGGATTGAACTATTTTGAACCGTACTTGAATTGGTTTCTAAATTCATTTTTCTTGGTGGCTTAAAATGTTCAAATTGGAAAATTGAAGCCACCATTAGAAAGAAAATAAATTTAGATTAATTTAGAAATTTTTAATTTTGAGAAAACCAGTTCGGTCCTAAACCAGCTGATTTACGCCATTGAACTCGGTCGTAGCGATCTAGTCCGGTTCATAACAGTGTCATCTTTTTCCTCAGGATGATAGCACTATTCATTAATGTAGAAAATGGATAACATCGGTGACGCTAAAACCGCTCCATTCAGGCCGTTTCAAAGCTACCTCCCCAGATAGAGAGCTCGGACCACCACACCTCAGACGGTATGCTTTTGAAACTTTCTCTCTCTACAATTATTTTCTGGCGAAGCTCCGTTTGAGCTCGTTTCAGACTTAAATCATGTGATTCAAAGCTCACTTATATCATATGGAAGTGTAGGAACTGATTTATACCTCCAATGGAAACAATTAACCTCGATTGAAAGGCCAATTTGAAGAAATCAAATTCGGTCAGTTTGTAGGGGAGAAATTGGGGAAACTTTTGGGGAAATTTTGGGAATTTCAAAAAATTAAGGGGCCACTTTACAATTTCCCAAAAATGGAAGGCCAATTGGCTGTGGGAAAGATGTTGGAGGAACAATTGGTCAATTTTTGGAAATTTTGGGGTTAAATTGCCATTTTTGGAAAGTAGGTGCAAAATTGTAATTTTTGAAAAGTTGGGGACCAAATTGAAAATTTGGAAAAGTTTAGTCCCTTATACAATTTTGAGTAAATTGAGGACTCAAAGGAAATTTTGGAAGCCTTGGGACTCAATTTGGGGAGAAGTTGGCATTAGGGACCTAAAGTTAAGGAAAATGAACTTTAGGGACCTAAGTACAATTAATCAAAAATTTTGTGCTTAGTCGCTCATTTGTGAGAAAATGATGGTTGTCATGCCAAGCCTTAATTGATAAAGATGCCCAAATCATGTAGGGATGTGAGAGACCGGAACACTAGCAAAGAAAATCTAGCGTGGACTCGGAAACCGACTAGGGAAGAACAATCATCGGGTGAGTGGTATTATCTAACTTCATTCCCGATTGGGATGAGGAGTACCATCTTTAACTGATAAAACCTACTTACTAGTCATAAGTAGAGATAATCATAGCCGGTGGGTATGCTGAACTTCCATGAGAAAAGGATAAACCCGCTTACTGGTTATAAGCAGAGATATCATCACACCTGGTTGGTGTGATGGAGTTAAAAAATGATTTTTTGTCAGAAGTGTTCTCCCCTCACTATGTGTCAATAGTTAAAATATTTTGGAAACCTTCTTGACGGGAGCTAGAACAACTCAGATAGGCTAGAGGCCTCAGTTTTTGAACTCATGGGGGCTAAATGCCCAATTTTGGAAAAACACGTGTAGTGGGCACAAGGTTAGTGGGCATGAGCATGAGATCATATACAAACTTGATTAAAGAAAGCCATGAAAATTTCTAATGAAATTGGTTATGTGATTTTGCCATGGTACTGATTCAGGACCGATAGTACTCGATGGGCTAGCGACAGTGCATTAAGGCTAGGTTGACGGACCGACCTAGACAAACAGTTATGGTTTAGGTTGAGGGTTGGGGCCATTGGACCATTGGCACCAAAGATAATGGGATATGTGAAAACTGTTGTTTGTGCATGCACTTGTGGTACAGGACCATCAAGATGCCTAACAGGGGTAGTGATGGGTTATAAGGGCTACTGGACGACAAAGTGGAGATAAGGGCAATTTATCATGCCAGTCAGTCTGGAAGCTTAGAGTAGCTTCTTGTGTATGAGACTGGGGTGGGGTCAGATGAGGTCTCTGTCCTCATACGAACACGGAGTGGCATTCAAGTCTGAGGGTTGGATGTCGAGAACATCCATTCAGACCCATGGTAGAAGTGGACGGGCTTCTATCTTGGTGGACGGTAAACACGCTCTGATCCACAAGTAGGTGCAGTGGACAAGCTACACCTGCGAATGTGTGAACCCTTCCCAATGAAGGACATGTGTTTGTTTGCTAAATGCCTTCCGAGGCAAGGAGATGGGCTAAAAATAGCTAAACACACTTAATAAGGAAATGGAAAAAGGTTTTGAAAATCGAAATTTGAGGTAAATCCTTTTTTTAAAAAGGAAATGATAACCTTGGCATGTTTTAGATAAACAAAAGCTAATTTTTAAAGAAAACTCACTCCCAACACCCACTTACTAAGTTGTAGAACTCACCCCTCCCTTTTACCCCTTTTTAGGAATAAAGGAATATAATAAAGAAAATGTGAAGATGAATCCTCTATCAGGTATGCTTAAAATTTCTTTTAAACTCGTATTTGATTTATTTATGCTATTCCAAGGAACAAGGTTTGAAATTACGCCTGGCTCCTCTTGATTAAAAGATGGAGAAACCCTTCTTAAACCAAGGAAGCAGCGGGTTGATCATATGAATCTGACCAATCCAAGTCAGGGCGTGATAACTTGAGTGGTATTAGAGCCATGTTCCCTTGAAAGCATTAATACTATGCCCTAACACTAACAAAAACTTAACTGCCATGTAGGAAGAAGAGTTCCTAGGAAGTTCGTCGTACGAACCAAACCCACGCACGATATTGTGAAAAAGACACCTACCTATAGAGAGGCGGCCATTCAAGGAGGTCGAGAAGAGAGTACCTAAAGATATGGCCAAAGACTATAGGAAATTGGTTGGAGCATTGTTAGAGCCAGAAGGCATAACGTATCCCCCTCCAAGGCAGAAAGAACCTATCCCTCCTCCAAGGAGCCCGACACCCCCTCTAGCCCCGTGACAGCCAAAAAGGACCCCAACTAAGGAGGCCAAAGATAACTATTGGGATGCCCATGCAACCTTTATGAAAGTTCACCAGGCACCCCCACCAACTCAATACAACTTTTACCCTTCCCAATGGATGAGGTGGACCTATGAGTGCGAGGCTGAGCTACTAAGGAAGTATGGACTCAAGGTATTCCATGAAGTTTGTCCTAGCATGAAAGCCTGATGGGAGTATGGATGGACGTCAATCAGTTCATCAGAGCCCTCGGACCACGAATCCCGAAACTATTTGGAGACTAACTCCCAGCCTATGACTCCAAGGGACTAAGAAGTAGTGAAAAAATTTATGTAATAAGTCGAGTATTGATAAAAACTACCTCCTTGATTGAATAAAGATCATTTTTCTTTATTTAAAACTTAGTCTTCATGATAACAACAAGTACAACTAACAGATTAGAGTATACCAATCAAGACCCGAGGTAATAGATGGAGAGAAGACCACCTAAGGAGGAAGACTACAGGTTAGCTCTAGTTAACACTAACCCTATGATAGCCAACCTAAATAGTTCCCCCACAAGAACTAGGAAACACAGAGTAACAAGGCAACAAGACAAGAAAAAAGACTAGGAAGAAAGTTTCCAGAAAGGAACAAAGAGCTTGCCTAGAAAGGGAGTCATCATAAAGGACATACCCTAACCAAGGATAGGAAAAAAGGGAAAGGGTGTGTTCATAAGGGGTCCAATATAAGTGAAGCATAGTCAAAGAATAAGATGAATCTGTGAAAAAAGAAGGTAGCATCAAAAGATGCAGGAGGAGTAAAGGAAAGCCTAAGGACCATAAGGGATTGAGCGAGCCCTTGTACAAGAGTTAGGAAACCAAGAGGAATTAAGTTGCCTCTAAGAAGAACCAGTTGAATGAAAGACAACAAAGAAGAGAGGTAAGGTATAAGAACCCCTTCAAAAAGGGCAAATGCAGAAAACCTCCTCTGGTAACTCTAGGATAGGACACGGTAAGAGTGAAGAGGAAAAGAAATGTGATAGGAAAGAGAACTCCAGAGGAATATATAGGACTAAGTACCCCTTGAAGGAACCATTAATAGGAGGCTGGACATAACTTAAAGTGCTAGAAACCCACCTATAATCAGGAGCTACCCGAGGGAAGGATTAAGGGTAGATAACCATATTGATATCATAAGGGTGTAAGAAAGGAAAGAAGGAAAAACCTTCAAGGAGCATTAGGGAGGTTGAACATGAAAATCCCAGGACGGATGTCCCTAAGAAAAAGGATAAAGGTAGGAAGTGAGACCATAAGAAGGAAATTCCCAAGCTATGAAATCGACAGGTGGATAATAAGTGGCTTAACTTGAAATAAGGAACCTCAAAAAGGGGCATAAGTGGTTAAGGATTTCTTGGGATGGACAGTGTGACCTGTTTTTGAAAAAGGAGAGTAGTCAAGTAGGAAGCAACTAGAAACAATGGAATGGTCAAGGAGAATAAATCATGCCCTACGAAAGACCGGAAAATAGTAAGGACTACACCTTAAAAAGAACGACGAGATAGGCATCAAGGACGGGTAAACTCGAAGGACAACTATTCCAAGACAAGTGAGCCAGGATAATAGTGGGGACGAGGTGGTTAATGAACTGACCCTCAAGAAGACCATAAATTTAAACTCCAACAAGGAAGGGAAAGGTGTAAAGGCCAAAACATTGGGAAACAAGGACGAAAAAAATACTTGAAGAAATAAATGATGAAGAACAAATCAATGATCAAACTCAAGCCACAGAAGGGATTAAGTAAGCTCTCAGAAGGAGATTAGGAAACCTCGAAAGTAAAGATATCGAAAGCCCTTCCCTAATAGAAATAAAAATTGTAGTGAGTACAAGTTGGAATAAAGACAAGGCACAAGGGATGTGCCAGCAAGATTCCCCAAAGTAAGGGTAAGTAGGAGAGGAGGACATCAAAGGATGTCATGAGATGGACTTAAAGATAGATACCCAAGAAGACAAAGGAAAGAGGAAATCCAGGAAAAGACGAGGAAACCTACCAAGGAAGGGAGCCCTGAAGAGGCATACACATTCCAACAAAGAAGTAATGAACCCAACTAAACTAGAATAGAAAGTAAAATTGCAAATAGAATGCAAGTTGGGGATAAAGGACCAATAACAAGGGAAGTTTGCCCAGAACCCAAAGAGTAAGTTAAACCCAAGGAACGGGTAGGTAGGAAGATAGTATCGAAAGATGTCTTATAAGTAAGAAAGGAGTGGATTGCCCATAATAAAGAAATAGAGGAAAGAACATCTAAGAAACCTTGGAGAAGTAAGCCTCTAATTAAGAAATGGATAATGGAAATGACCACTAACATCAAGACTTATCGTGGTCCGCGCTCACTTAATGGAGCCTAAAGAGTGACAGTTGGGCATAGTGTGGAATACATGAAATAAGATGCGATAATCGAAAGTTCATTGGATAGGGAATAAAAGACAAAATATGAATTTTAAGACAATGAAGTATGTAAAGCGAGCAAATGCCCCAATATAAAAAGGGTGTAAGGAGATGAAAAAGGGAAATCTTCAAGAAAGGATAAGAAGGAGGAACGTGTAACTCCTAGGATGGAAGTATCCATTTTGAAGGACATAGTAGAGAATGAAACCGTGAAAAGAGAACACACCGAACAAAGGAATCAGCACGTAGACCAAAAGGGGTCAACTCGAAATAAGTGATGGTGAAATGGTCACAAGCGAGTAAGAGTGGATGGAAGAAAAGAAAGTCATTGAGTGAAGGACATCATGGGAAATGAGGAAGAACATAAGAGAGGAAGAATCCCAACGTGTCGGTAAGTCATTAGGAAACCCAATGGTTGGAACCGGGGAAAAAACCAATAAGGAAGTTGGTAAGGAATGAGTAGTTAAGGAAAGGCCAACACGATCATGATGTCAAAATTTAAGGGCAGTTGAATAACATCAAAGGTAGTTGGGGAACACTACTAGGTAATCAGAGAGTACGAACCCACACGACTCCTAACAGTTGGAAAGGCATAAACTGTTATTGAGAAAATGTTCTAGAACTATAATGGACAAAGAAAATTCTAGAGCACGTCATGCTGTAAAAGACATGAAGGCCAACCAGTCCTAGGAAAATGTGACCCAAGTAAGAAAGAGTTCGTTAGTTAAACACAATGAAGCCAAACCTAAGAACTGAGACTGGAGTTATAGTAAACAAAAATGGAAAAGGACTAAAATAAGATAAAGAGGGTATCATATCAAAATCCACAAGGTTAAGGACAAACAGGTCCGAAAGGATGATGAGCTAAAGAGCATCAACGACCAAGGAAATAAATGTAAATAGGGACGATTGGATGTTGTGGAACATCCAACCCAATGACCTGGATGAAAACCCTCAAAAAGAAGAGTCTTACACTAAGTAGAGTAAGAAGTGGACCCAAGGATGTACCTTTGGACTCGTGGGTAAGACATGTCTAATTATGATAAACTCCAAGGAGTGAGTAAACAATGAAAGGAAAAGAATTTCTTGGGAATGTGGTTAAAATGAGGCAAGGTGAAGGAACAACCAAAGTGACAACATATCAGACAAACCCCCAAGAGGACGTTAATGGAAAATTACTCCCTATGCAAAGGATTGTTGACTTAGTTTTGGGGACAAAACCCTTGAAAGGAGGGGAGAGTTGTAAACCCTATCCTTTAAAGATAAGAAACTGGGAAAAGAACCTGTCGTTTCAAAAGAGAAAACTGAACAGGATAACAAACCTTAATCGATAAATCCCAAGTGGCTCAAAGAGTTATAAAAATCATGGGAAAGAACCTTGAGACAAATGGGAAGAGAAAACCAGACTAGTTCAGGGTGAACCGGATATGAACCGGATTGAACCATACTTGAACCGGTTTCTAAATTATTTTTTCTTGGTGGCTTAAAATGTTCCAATTGGAAAATTGAAGTGACCATTAGATAGAAAATAAATTTAGATTAAATTAGAAGTTTTTAATTTTGAGAAAACCGATCGAAACGGGCTTGAACAGGCCTATTTATGCCATTGAACCCAGTTAGAACGGTCTGGTCCAGTTCAGAACAGTGTCATCTTCTTCCTTAGTATGACGGCACTGTTCATTAATGTAGAAAATGGATAACGCCATCGAAGCTGAAACCACTCCGTTCAGGCTGTTTCAGGGTGAGGATAAGCTCGACCAAAATGGAAAGTGGTTTTGACGAAATCAAACAGTGAAGTAGCTCCGAAGAACCAAAGCTGCCCTATTTTGGTCGAGCTAGATTCAGCCAAATTCAGCCCTTCTCTAGTCAAACTAAGCCTCCTTGACACACCTACAACCCTTACACGATCTCAACAGAGTTGAAAGGTAAGCCAATTCGACCCTCCTCTGTCATTGCCGGTCGGAGTTAGAGCTACCTCCTCAAATAGAGAGCTCGGACCACTACACCTCCAATGGTAAGCATTCGAAGCTTTCTCTCTCTACGATCGATTTTCTAGTGAAGCTCTGTTTGAGCACGTTTCAAACTCAAATCATGCAATTCAAAGCTCAATTAAATCATATGAAAGTGTAGAAACTAATTTATACCTCAAATTGAATAAACCCCGATTGAATGACCAATTTGAATAAATCAAATTAGATCAATTTGAATGGGAGAAATAGAGGAAAATTTTAGGAATTTCAATAAATTGATGGACCACTTTGTAATTTCCCAAAAATTGAAGGCAAATTAACCATGAGAAAGATGTTAGAGGAACAAGTGGTCAATTTTTTGAAAATTTGGGGTTAAATTGCCATTTTTGGAAGTAGGAGCCAAATTATAACTTTTAAAAAGTTGGGGACCAAATTAGAAATTTGGAAAACATGAGTCCGTTATACAATTTTGAGTACATTGAGGAATCAAAGGTAATTTTGGAAGTCTTGTGACTCAATTTGGGGAAAGTTGGCATTAGGGACCTAAAGTTAAGGAAATTGAACTTTAGGGACCTAAGTGCAATTAATAAAAAATTTTCAGCCTAGTCACTCATATGTGAGGAAACAACGGCGGCTGTCATGCCAAGCCTTAATTGATAAAGATGCCCAAATTGTATAGGGACGCGAGAGATCGGAACGACAACAAGGAAAAGCTAGCATGGACTCAGAAACCAACGAGGAACGAAAACATCACGGTCATCGGTTGAGTGGGATTATCTAACTTCATACCTAGTTGGGATGAGGAGTACCATCTTTAACTGATAAAACCTAATTACCGGTTGTAAGTATAGATAATTATACCTAGTGGGTATGATGAACTTTCTTGAGGAAAGGAGAAACCCACTTACTGGTTGTAAGCGGAGATATCATCACACCTGGTTGATGTGATGGAGTTGAAAAATGAATTTTGTCAGAAGTGTTCTCCCCTGACTATGTGCAAATGCTTAAAATATTTGGGAGACCTTCTTAACGGGAGCTAGAACAGCTCAGAAAGGCCAAAGACCTTAGTTTTTGAACTCATGGTGCTAAATGCCCTATTTTGGAAAAACACGTATAGTGGGCCCAAGGCCAGTGGGCATGAGCAGGAGCTTGTAAACAAACTTGATTAAAGAAAACCATGAAAATTTCTAATAAAATTGGTTGTGTGGTTTCGCCAGAGTACCAAGTCAAGACCGACAATACTCAATGGACTGGCAGTAGTGCGTTAGGGCCAGGTCGATGGACCGGCCTGGATAAACAGCTACAGGTCGGATTGAGGGTCATGGTCATTAGACCATTGGCACCAAAGATAATGGCATATGTGAAAATTGTTGTTTGTGCATGCACTTGTGGTACATGACCATCAAGGCACCCAAGAGGGGTAGTTATGGGTCCTAAGGGATTCTAGACAACATGATGGAGATAATTGCAGTTCATCGTTAAAGTCAATCAAAAAGGTCAGAGTAGCTTCTTGCGCATGAGACCGAGGTGGGGTCGAGATGAGATTTCCATCCTCATATGGACAAAGAGGGGCATTCAGGTTTGAGGGTCGTATGTCAAGAACATCCACTCAGACCTTGAGTATAAGTGGATGGGCTTCTATCTTGGTGGATGATAAAGACGCTTCGATCCACAAATAGGTGTAGTGGACGGGCTGCACCTACGAATGTGTGAACCTTTCCTGATGAAGAGTGTGTGTTTGTTTGCTAAATGCCTCCTGAGGCACGAAGATGGGCTAAAAATAGCTAAACACACTTAATAAGAAAATGAAAAAAGGTTTTGAAAATCAAAATTTGAGGAAAATCCTTTTTTAAAAGGAACTAATAACCTTGGCATGTTTTAGATAAACAAATGTTATTTTTTAAAGAAAACTCACTCTCAACATCCGCTCACTGAGATGTAGAACTCACCCCCTCCCTTTTACCCCTTTTCAAGAATAATGAAATATAATAAAGAAAACGTGATGATGTGTCCTCCGTTAGGTATGTTTAAAATTTCTTTTAAGCTCACATTTGATTGATTTATGCTATTCCAGGGAATAAATTTGAAACTACGCGTGGCTTCTCTTGATTAAAAGAAGGGTAAACCCCAGGAGCGACGGGTTGATCATGGGGATCCAACCGAACCGGGTCAGGGCGTGACATGATCCCTCCTATAATGGGAGGGCGGGTGAAGCGTGATGAATATGTGAATAATGTCTAATGAATGAAGTAATAAATTAACCAAATCAATCATTGTAGAAATTTCCCTCACTTAGTATATGTATCTATATACTCATTCCCATCCTCTCACCCTTTCAAGATTAGGACCAAGGCAACGGAAAATTCTAGGAGAAGCCCAGGCCCTCAAGGTACGTTCCTCATCCCATACTCACAACAAGGGAGTGAACATAGGTAGGCCTTTACCTTCCATGTATCATTAGGGTAAGGATGCCTGGATGATGCATGGAAGGGTGGCAGGTTGATCATAGGACCTCGACCAACCTGGGTGGGGGCATGACAACTTGAGTGGTATCAGAGTATAACTTTCCTAACGAGTCCCCCACCAACTCTAATTCTTGATTCCCAAAAACCCTTGTAGAAAACATGAATGAAAACACCAACAAAAAATATATCCCTTGGATACACACCATGGAGCAAAGGGTGAAGGCACTAGAGGAACCTATCACATGGTATGCACCTCGAGAAAGAATCCCTCCCTACTCAATGGAAGACAAAACTTTCCCACCCAGGGAACCGGATTGGGCCCAGATCCAAGAAGAGGCTGAGAGAAATTTCTGGGAGGCGTACGCCAACTATGTCAGAGTTTTACGGCGACTCCCCCAAATACACAGTAGTGCGTGCACAGCACGTCCCATACAACACACCCATGATACTATTGTGTTGAAACGATATGGGGGGACATCACACCATAAGTGCAAGCCATGAGGGCTTCTAGTTCGTTGGCATCCACAGAGTTCGAGGAACCCAGCATGAATCCGTGCCCCCGATGTAGGAGGTATCATGGAGGCGACTGCTTGCCTAGGAGGAGGAGACGCGTCAGGGCACCCGATGCTGAGTAGGGACATAGCAATAATTTCTTAGGATTGATTGTTGTTACCCATAATTGGGGTTTTACCAGTTAATGAATAAAAAGACTTCAATTATTCCCATAAAACACCAAATGCAAAGGAGGAAAGTAACCCTAGCCTAGAAAACCTACGAAGAATCAAAGGTCCCTAAGAAAGGATGAAGATACCTGAAAACTCTTGACATTACCAATCCCCCATGGACTATGAAATCCTAGAACTATAGAACATAGAAAGTAGGTACTTGCAACAAGGGAATACAATTCTCATGCAAAAGGAGGCATGGGGTGCCAAGGAACCCTAGGTGACTAGGGCAAGTAATGAAGCTAGTCAAGGAACAGACTCGGGGTGGACCAGCCACATAACTTCCCAAAAATATGTACCAAATACCCCTAAGAGAAGACCTCGGGACTAGAATGATAAGGCTAGGGTAAGGGTAAGATCACCTTGAAGGAAACCCTGAAGGGCAAGGGAGGTTTAGGCCCAATAGAGTAAATCATAGTGAGCCAAGAAAGGTAGAAGGGAAATCGTACGGGACAAGCTGGGATGAAGTACCTAGAGGGGACCCCAAATGAGCCAACAAGGAATCACAGGACAAGGACCCTAAGTGGGAACACGGTCAACCAAAGTGAGGGTAAGGCAGGTTCGACGAACCAAATAGAGATCGAGGAACTCGTAGTAGGAATTGAGGAGGCGACCATAAAAGTAGGAGTTAAGATATGAGAGGAGAATACTGGGCAAGGATAATAATAGGGTGAATGCTCGATCTGGAAGGGGGAAGTTTGGGACTAGTACACACGAATAGAAATGGAGCGCGCCAAGGACCTCGTGACGATGAATCAAAAGAAGGCCTACCACCCTAAAGGAACTCCAGTGAGTGACAGCCAGAATGATCAGGAGACGGTGACGAGACGTTCCACGAAACAAAAAGGTGAGAGACGAGCCGATGATGAAGCGATAAGGAACCATGGCACTATGAATCAGACAAAGTGAAATGACAAAGAGAATTAGGTGAATAAAACTGGTTAGGGGTGGTGATATAGGGAAAACACTAAGGATGAATTTGATACCCAAGGGAACCACAAGGGGTATCCCACCCCTTGAAGAGGAAAGCGTCGGAGGACACCCTCTATGGGTACTTTCAAGGAGACAGACACCTATGGGGTGGGTAAACATGGGGAGAGAAGAAAAGTCCTTGAGAGCAAATTAAATTGGAGCTAAACAAGGAAGCAATCCAGAAGTAAACATTGAACCTTGTCGTCGGGAACAAGAGAAAAAGGGTAAGTCCAAGGAGGACAAATCGCTACGAGTCAGCAAGCATAATGGCCACATAGCAGAGGAAGAAAAGAGGAAGAAGGGAAGGGGAGAACCCTGACAGGCCGATGGGACCGAAAGGGGTGAGAAATCCGATAGTTGGAGTTGGGATGATCCAAGGAGGAAATAGAGTAGGGTGAGTGAACGCGTGAAACCCCAACTCTTACAAAGAGCCTGACATCTACATCCAAAGGACATCAAAACATGGAGGGGACATATGAAGTCAGAATCTATGGGTGAATTAGAATCGGGTGATGAAGTAATTTAGACAATGCAAAAGTAAGGACAAAGGAGTACGCTCTAGAGAAAAGAGTGGAAGGACACAGTACAAACCGCAAGACAAGTCGGGTTTCGGGCCCAATGAGAAATAACAGAATGCGGGAGTCATATAGCCAGGGACATGTAGGTCCCAAAGCTCAATAAAAAGGGGTACTCGAGTACGAAAAGGATGGACTCAAGGACCGGGAAGAGGGATAACACCAAAAAAAATCCATGAAAAGTAAATGCAAAAGCCCAAAGGGATGACGAGTTAGGGAGTTCCAACGACCAAGGGAGTAAACAAACCTAGGCACGACTGGACATGTTAGAACCCCTAGTTCTGGAAAAAATCCTCTAGGAGAAAAGTCTGACCCCGAATGGCTGGAAGTATTGGATCTAAGAAACTTCATGGATATCGGGGGAATGATAAGTCAAACGAACTAACTTCTAGGAAGTAAGGGGATTGAGTCAAAAAGAGGTGACCAAAGTGGTAAGGTATCAACTCGTACCCTAACTGGACTGCCCGTGTAAACCCCGTCCTTGGATAATAAGAAAACCGGGGAAAGAACCGGTCATTTTCAATTTGAAAACTGAGTCGGTCTACAAATCGAAACCGATAGAGAAAGGGCAAACCGATAAATTTATGGACCCCGAGTGACCCAAAGAGTCCCAAAAGTCATGGAAATAGACTTAAGAATGAATCAGAGATGAAAACCAAACCGGTTCAAGTGAACCAAACCTGAATCGGATCGAACCAGTTTGGATCAGTTTGAACAACTATTGAACCAGATGCTAAATTCATTTTTCTAGGTGGTTTAAAATTTCAAATTTGAGATTTGAGGCCACCATTGGATAGAAAATGAATTTAGAAATTTTTAGATTTGAAAATTTTGGTCGAATTGAGGTTGAACCTGTCAGTTTAAGTATTTAACCTGGTTTAGACCGGTCCGGTCCAGTTCGAAACAATGTCCTCTCCTTCCTATTGATGACAGCACTGTTGACTCACCGAAAAATCGTGCAGCACTGACAAAGCTGAAATGTCTCCAGCCAAGGAGTTTCAAGCAATGAATGGCCACCATTAAGGCGACAATCAGATGGCCAGGAAGTCCCTGAGCTTCCTATATAAAGAGCCCCTCCTCATTCATCCTCTCCACACCTGAAAACTCCATTCACTCTCAATTGCTCCAATTTCTAGTAAAGCTCAAACCAGAGCTCTAACTTGGGCATTTTTCTAAGCCAAACAAGGCAAGGTCGAGTTCTTTAGAACTAGGGAGAAGTCGGCTACATGCCTGTAGTCTCCGTTTACTTTGAGGGTCGCAGGAGAAGCGCCAACATGATGGAACAGTGAAGCAGCTCCGGCAGACCAAAGTTGCCCTATTTCGGCCGACTTGAAATCGGCCAATTCGAGCCTTTCTCATGCCAAACCAAGCCCTCCTAACACATCCACAGCCCTCCTATAGTTGAATTAGAGCGGAAAGTTAAGCCAATTCGGCTCTCCTCTGTAATTTTTTAGTAGGCTAGAGAGAGAACCGATAGAACTTCGATGATGAAATTCTCACACAATTCGGCATCAATTGAAGCAATTCTTGATCCTAGGAGGAATCTCAGAAAATGAGCTATCTGCCCAGATCGAAAGCTCGAACCGCCGCACCCTCGACGGTAATCTTTCGAAGCTTTCTCTAAGTCCAATTTTTCAACAAAACTCCGTTTGAGCTCATTCCCGCACCAAATCATGCGATTTAAAGTACAATTGAATCGTATGAAGGTGTAGGAACTCCAATTTAACTATAATTTCAATAATTAAACTCATTTGATTGGTCAATTTGATGAAATCAAATTCAGCAGAGTTAGAAGGTCGAAATTAGGGGAAATATTGAGAAATTTTGGGAATTTCAAATTTTTGAGGGACTAAAGTGCAATTTCATAAAATTGAGGACCAATTGGGCATGATAAAGATGTTAGATGACCAATTGGGCAATTTTTGGAAATTTTGGGGCAAAACTTACCATTATTGTAAAGTAGGGGCAAAATGGTTATTTTAGAAAAGTTGGGGGGACCAAATTGGAAATTTGGAAAATTAAACCCCTTTTTGTGAATTTGAATAAATTGAGGTCATAAGATAAATTTTAAAAGTTTCGGGTCTCAATTTGAGGAAAAATTGGCATTAGGGACTTAAAGTTAAAGAAAAATAACTTTAGGGACCTTATTGCAAATAAGGGAAAGGTTTGGTTATCTCATTCAATTGGGATGAATGAGGGTTGCTAGACCAAAGGATAATGAATAAGAACATTCATATCATGCAGGAACATGAAGTACCAAGAATGCCAACTAAGACGAGTTCGAGTAAGGACAACATGCCGACTAAGAAGAATTTCACTACTCGATCGGGTAAGTGGGATTTTTATATCATACCAGGTTGGGGATGATAAGCACCTCGAAAATGAAAACTCACTACTAAGTGGTATTTTAAACATCACACCTAAGAGGAATGATGTGAAAATTACACAGAAAAACTACTTATCGGTTGTAAGTAGATTATACCTGGTTGGTATGATGAAACTTCTTAGAAGGAAGTGGAATACCCGTTCATCGGTTATGTGTGGAGATGTCCTCATACTCGGTTGGTATGATGGATAGTTGAAAATATATTTTGTCGGAAGTGGTCTCCCCTGACTATGTTCCACTACTTAAATAATTTGGGAGACCTTCTTGACGAGAGCTCGAATAGCTCTATTAGGTCGGAGGCCTCGGTTTTGGAACTTGGAGTCTATTATGCCCAATTTTGAAAATCTCGAATAGTGGGCCCTAGGCCGGTTGGCATGAGTAGAAGCTCATAGACAAACATGATTTATATGCCATGAAAACTTACATAAATGTATTTTTTGGTCTCAGTACCAAGACAGGGCCGACATACTCAGTCAACTAGCAGTAGTACGACATGACAGGTCTCCGGACTAGTCAAGCCAAATAGATGCAGGTCGAGTTGAGGGTCAAGGTTGTTGGACTAATGGCACCACATATTACATGGCATCATGTGAAAAAATGTTGATTGTGCATGCACTATCTTTACGGAACCTTCAAGACACCCAAGAGTGGTAGTGATGCATCCTAAGGATCTTGACGACCTAGTGGATATAAGGGCAGTTAGTCGTACCAGAAGTCTTGCAAAGCTCGACGTAGTTTCAAGCCCATGAGACCGGGGTGGGGTTAGGATGAAGTCTCTGTCCTCATACGGACATGGAGAATTATTATGGGAATGAGGGTCGGATATTGCGAACATCTGCTCATTCTCAAAGTAGAAGTGGACGTAATTTTATCTAGGTGGCCGGTAAAGTCTCTCCGAGGCCACAAGTGGGTTTAGTGGATATACTGGCCTACGATTGTGTGTTTGACCTTCATGATGAAGGATGTGTGTCGGGTGATGACACACCATGGTTAATAAGAAATGGTGATAAAAACCAGAATTTGAAATGAAAAGTTTTTAAAAGAGAGAAAGGAGTATGGCAAACTCTGAATCAAACATTTTTCCAAAAAAATAAATTTTGAAAACTCATTCACTAAGTCGTTGTACTCACCCCCTACCTTATATCCCTTTCAAGTAACCCCGGAAAGCTTACCCTAAAGACCACCAGTTAATACACTTGTGAGACATGTACGATCAATTGAAAATTTTATACATATTTAATTTATGTTATTCCAAGAAAGGTGCAGGTTTAAAGGACGCCTTACTCATCATGGTTTATAAACAAGGGGCAACCCTTTGTAAACTGGCAGAGTGGTGGGTTGATCACAGGGATCCGACCAATCCGGGTCGGAGCGTGGCAGCACGGGAACCCATTTCCAATAGAAAGGATGAGCAGCTGAGTTTTGAGGACAAAACTCCTAAAACAAGGGAGAGTTGTGGAACACGTCCCCTTGAACCAAGGAAATTGGGAGAGGAACCGGTAAAATTTTAAACTGAGATAATTAATGAACGTAAAATAGCGAAGAAGAGCTAACATATGAAATTGGAAGATTACAAGTTACCAAAAATTCACAAAATTGTGGGAAAGAACCAGGAAGTGAATTGGAGAAGGGAACCAGATCGGTTCGGGGTAAACCGCACCAAACCGTAATGAACCATGGTGAACTGGTTCAATGATTCATTTTTCTAGGTGACTTAAAAATACAATTTGGGAAATTGAGGCCACCATTAGATAGAAAATGAATTTTTAAATTTCAAAAAACCAGTCAAATCAAGTCTGAACTAGCTGATTTTTGAATTCGGGTCACTCAACCCGATCAATGAACCAGACCGATCAACGACCAGTCAACAAACTAGACCAGTCATCAGTCAACGGTGCCCAATCAATATTCACACAAACACGGGCATCCAAAGGGAGGCTGCCACGTGTTTGGTCAATGGTCAGTAGACGGCCCATCAGCTTGACACGCAAACACGAGAAATCAATGGGTGGCTACCATGTGTCCAGTCAACTTGTCAACGACTGACGCGGCGGCTGAGTTGGATCATCATGTAAAAAAAAACTAGCCGATCACAGTGCACCACGTGGCACATCCGCCACGTCATCATCTTCAACCTTAGTTTGCCGATAGAAAGGAGAGAGAGGCAGAGAAAGAGGGAGTCTGCGACGACTCAAAAATTCCTCTAATCAGGTTGTCGGCAAGCGGGGCAAGGGTCGAGTCTCACACTGGCCGGTAACCTAAATAGTTGTCGAGCTTCCTATATAAAGAGCAACCTCCCACTCCTCCTCCTCACCTCTCGGGTGCTCTCTAAAGACAAACTACTCACTTTTCGACGAAACTTTGACCAAGGCTCCGATGACGGTCCAATTCTAGTTGGAATGACGATTTACCTTGAAAATGATTTTCTCGGAATTAGCCTCCCCTTGCTGGGTGACTCTGCTTAAAATATTTGGAAGCTAATTCTAGGGCTTAGGCTTGGTATGCAAGTGGGTCCAAGGCCGATGGATACAGGTATGGACCCATCCAGAATCAGCATGTGATAAATACTGCTAAAAGATCCAATTAATGGGTAATTGTGTATGATACCCACCGAGCCAAGTCTAGGATATTAGGCTTCTTAGGTCAACCTGCTGCTAAGTCGAAGCCAGGTCGTCGAACCTATTGGGCCAATACGCGTGGGTCGAAGCCAAGCCAACATACCATTGCACTAGAGGGCCAAAGATAATGGCTATACATTAAAAAAAGAAACTCTTGATTGTGCATGCAATTTGAGATACAGGGCCACCGGGACACCTAGTACGAGGTAGTGATGGATCCCAAGGGCTGCTGGACAATCTAGGGTGCATAAGGGCAGTTTGGCATCCAGTATGTCGAGAAGCTCGGGGAGCTTCCAATCCACTGAAATTGAGGTAGTAGGGGAAAGGAGGTCTCGTCCCACAAGTGGACACCATGAAGTGATTAGGGTTTGAGGGTCGGACGAGCAAGTTCCACTCAAACTTAGGGTAGAGGCGGCTGACCTCTATTAGGGTGGACGATAAAGGCACTCCAGTCCACAAGTGGAACGGTCAGGGATCGTTCTACTAATGTGTGATCCCTCCTATGATAGGAGAGCGGGTGATGCATGATAAATATGCGAATAATGTCTGATGAATGAAGTAATAAATTAACCAAATCAATTGTTGCAGAAGTTTTCCTCACTAAGTATATGTATCTATATACTCATTCCCCTTTGCTCACCCTTTCAGGATCAGGACCAAGGCAACGGAAAATTCTAGGAGAAGCTCAGGCCCTCAAGGAACATTCCTCATCCCAAACTCACAACAAGGGAGTGAACGTAGGCACGCCTTTACCTTTCCTTTATCTTTAGGGTATGGATGCTCGGATGATGCATGGAAGGGTGGCGGGTTGATCATAGGACCTCAACCAACCCTGGTCAAGGCTTGACATTTGTCGTGGGCCTTTCCTACATCCTCAAAGGGTGAATTTGGATTCCCTAAAATCAGGAATAAGTTCTCTACCTTGCTGCCACCTCCTTTTAGCTCGAGGATCACCGAGGAAGTGTCGACGAGCTTCTAGAGTGAACTTGCTCCATCATCCATCTATGGACAAAGTTGGTCAACTTAATTTGAGCTACCCTCAGGCCAACCACGACCAAACTAAGCCCTCCGGATCTTCCCTATAGCCATTCAGACCTTCCATGAACTGTTTAGGTAAGTTCCCTCCATCATCCGTCGCCAAGAATTACTATTCTTTGTGCACTTTTTCCAAAAAGTAAAATATGAAATCCACACTACTCGATCTACCAATTGAGGTGTGGTTTGATCCAAGAAGGATCTCCAGGAAAAGGGCAACCATTGGAATAAAAAATTCCAATTACCGGATCCACACCGGTGAGTAATCGAAGCTTTCTCTCTCTAGGTCGATTTTCTAGCGAGACTCGTTTGAGCCCATTTCTAATCCAAAATAAGTGTTCCAAAGCTTGAAATAAACCATGGGAAGGAGGATTAGTACCATGTTAGGATGCAATTGGAAAGAATTATGGTCAAATTGATGAAATTCAAGTTTAAGGACCAAATTGCAATTTTTGGAAAGATTGGGGACTTAATTGCAATTTTCAAAAAAAATTTGATTTCTGTAATTAAGAGAATTATAGTATCCCAACTGGAAATTTAAAGAAATTAGGAGCCCAAATGAAAGATTTGACAATTTTAGGGACTTAATTGGAAATAAGTTATACTTAAAGACTAAAACATAATTATTAGAAAGTTACCGGCCTTAAGTGTTAATACCTTATTGTTTGGTACCTAATTGTCCAATTCATTGTTGGAATGGGTCACCTACAAGTTCGTACAAAGGAAAGGCGTGTCAAGCTTGGAAATCCTCGGGACTACTTAGTTTCAAACTTCGAGTGAGTGGGATTTCTGATATCGGGACTGATTGGATCGATGATAAGAACATGCTTCCTTTTGAAACCTGATTTTCCATAAATATGACCCCCTGACTATGTGAATATGCTTAAACTATTTGGGGTTATATTTTTTTATGATAGCATGAAACATGATTTTAGGACAACCTAGGAACAATGTATGGATACACCTCGAGGGTTAGGGTCTAGTACGACCGTCGATGTTGGATGTGGATAGGACCCATGATCGACAATGGTAAGCTAGATCTAGTACTATGAAGTGGGCCAAGGCCACAGTTTTTGAAAAGTAAAGTGAGCCCAAGTTTGTGTTTAAAAATACTCGTATAGTGGGCAAAAGGCCGATGAAAACTAGTCTAATCCCATAGATAAGTTTTCATTTATGAGCCTAGTAATAAAAAATTATTATAATAAATAAATGTGTGTGAGCTACCAAGCCGAAGTCGAGATTGTCAAACTCATTGGGCTGGTAGTTAATGAGCCCAAATCGGGTCGTCAAGCTCGTTGGGCTGGCAGCACCAAAGATAAAGGTCTTAACAAAAAGACACTTGCTTGTGATTTGCAAATCATATAGAATCAAGTAGATGCCCATTACAGGGGTTGTCACGCCCCAACCCAGTTTGGTCGGTATCTAAAAATTTAGATTTTTCCATTATTTCTTAGTTACCACGGTGTGTCATCACCCAACACACATACTTCATCATGAATGTTACACACATTCGCAACTCAGTATCACTACTGAACCTGCTAGTGGCTTCGTAGCGACTTTTCCTGCCACCCGGATAGAAGCACGACCACTTCTACCATGGGAATGAGTGGATGTACACGACATCTGTCCCACAATCCCGAAATCACTTCTTCGTGTTCGTATGAGGACAGAGACCTCATCCTGTCCCCACCCCGGTCTCATGCGCTTGGTGCTACTCCAAATTTCGCACAGACACCTGAAACGATGATCTGCCCTTATACCAGGTCGTCTAAGGCCCTTTGGACACATCACTACCCCTCACCGGGTAGAAATACCATCTTAGTACAAGAAGGGGTGGTGGGTTGATCACGGGGTTCCAACCAAACCGGGTTGGGGCGTGACACATACAGTCAAACAAAGCCTCCCGGACATTTCCTAGTTGAGCATGTGTCTTCCCTACACCGATGCCGTGAGTCCCCACCACCGTCATTTGCCTTAATTTCTTATTTTTAGTATGATTTTATTGAAAATTTACCCAATTGAATTCTAATAGCTCATGCCACCAATTGAGGCCCCACTTGATACTAGAAGGGCCCCACTTGCCAAATTGGATGAATCAAAGCTTAGAATGATCATGGAGACATAGGAAAGATGATTAGTGTCATGTTAGGGCTGAATTGGGAAGGTTTAAGTTTGATTTCGTGTTAATCAAAGTTCAAAGACTAAAATGTAATTTTTAGAAAGTTTGGAATTAAATTGTAATTTTTAGAAAATTGAGGACTAAACTACATGTAGTGATAAATCAATAACCCAAATGGAAATAAAGGAAGATTATGGACCCAAAGGAATGATTTAAGAATTTTATATATCTAATTAAAAATAAGGTATAACTTTGGGACTCGTGCAAATAATGAAAAGTATAGGGTATTAAGTGTAATTACCTTAAGTTATAGTATTAAATAGTCTAATTTATTGTAGTGATTGATCACTTACTTACACATGCATGGAAAGACTCAGAAATCTCTCGGGATGAACAAGTCACAAAACATGGGTGAGTGGGATTTTTGGCATTCAATTTGATTGGGTCGATAACGCCATATTACTTGTACATTTTATAGCATTATCTGCTTAAAACCCTTTTTCCAAAAATAAATTACGTGACTGTATGAACCCCGCTTAAAAACCATTTTCAAGATATATTATTGTTATGAACATAAACCATCCTGAGGAGTTTTCCTGCAAAATTATTGCGTGGAAACATTTTCAAAGATAAGATCAAAATCCATACATCAATGCAGGAAACGAGTTGAGTCCATGGTCGATTAGAAGAGGTTAGATCAATGTTTTGAGAAGTGAGCTCAAGGCCAGCATTTTTAAAATAAGTGGGTTCAAGGCCAATGGAAATGGGTATTGTCCCATAAATATTCTTGATGGTAAATTTTGAGCATGTTAAAAGTACTAAAAATGTTATTCCGTGTGAAATGAGACATGCCTAGTAATAAATACTATTAAGGTGGAAGCGAGTATCATCCCATAGGGTTGATAGTACAAAAATAAAGGTCTTAAACTAAGACTTTTGATTTTGCATGATTTTAAATGGGACCATAAGACGTCCGGTATAGGGTAGTGATAGTTCTGAAAACTGTTGATTAGCAAGGTTGGTACAAGAGAAGATATCGTTAGACCAATACATCAAGGGCTCTAGGAGTACTATCCGCATTATACTTGATGAAGTTGAAAGGTATAGTCCCTCTATAGCGGACAACACAATCAATGTGTTTGGGGATTGGGCAATGATTCTCACACAAACAGGCTGACATGGACATCATGATCCAATCAGACGTGTGGTCGATGTTGTAGTCTCGTACCAAGATGGTTGGCAATGGCGCTTCGAACCACAAGTGACATAGATAGGACTTATATTCTACTAATGTATGATCTCTTTCATTATGGAAAGGGTGTGTAAATTATTGTTTACTTGCCCAATACAAGCCCTATGAAATGAAAATATAAATAGATAAAACCTGTGAAAAATCCTTTCATGATGGAACATATGTAAACCTCGCTCTCTAGAGTTAAGGAAAACTGGGAAAAGAACCGGTTAAACCGAGTGAGAAAATTGAACCAGTTCACAAACTAGATCATCAGGGAATGGGCAAATTGGAGAATATACAACTCCCAAGTGACCCAATAGAGTTCATAAACCTTAGAAAAGAACCTTAGGACAAATTGGGAGAGAAAACGTCACACCCCGACCCGGTTTGGTTGGATCCCCGTGATCAACCCGCCACTCTCCCGGTTTATTAAAGGGTTTCCCCTTATTGTAAACCGTAAAGAGTAAGGCGTCCTTTAACCTGCACCTTTTTCCTGGAATAGCATAATCAAAACTGCATGAAATTTATAACTTTACATACCTGTCTTACAAGCATCTTAGTTGACGGTCTTTAAGGGGAGGCTTTCCGGGATTTCCTGAAAGGGATATAAGGGAGGGGGTGAGTACGACTACTCAGTGAATGGGTTTTTAAAAGCCTTTAACTTTTAAGAAAAACATTTATATGGAGTGTGCCAGACTCCTTTGTTTTCAAAAAATCCCTTCATTTAAAAATTCGGGTTTTTCTATTATTTCTTAGTTACCACGGTGTGTCATCACCCAACACACATCCTTCATCACGAAGGTTACACACATTCGCAAGTCAGTATCACTACTGAACCCGCTAGTGGCTTCGGAGCGACTTTTCCTGCCATCCGGATAGAAGTACGACCACTTCTACCTTGGAAATGAGTGGATGTACGTGACATCCGACCCACAATCCCGAAATCACTTCTTCGTGTCTGTATGAGGACAGAGACCTCATCCTGTCCCCACCCCGGTCTCATGCGCTTGGTGCTACTCCAGATTTCGCACAAACACCTGGAACAACGAACTGCCCTTATAGCCACGAGGTCGTCCAGTGCCCTTAGGATGCATCACTACCCCTCATGGGCGTCTTGTTGATCCCATACTCACAGTGCATGCACAAACAATATTTTCTTATATTGCCATGTAATCTTGGTGCCACTAGTCCAACGGCCCCAACTCTCAACTCAACCCGCAGCTATTTGTCTTGACTAGTCCGTCGACCTATCATGTCGCACTCCCGCTAGTTGACTGAGCATGTCGGTCCTATCTTGGTACCATGGCCAAACAATTCACTTATTAAGTTTTATGGCACATATATCATGTTCGTTTATGAGTTCCTGCTCGTGCCAACTAGCCTTGGGCCCACTGTACGAGATTTTCAAAATCGGGCATTTAGCCCCCAAGTTCCAAAATCGAGGCCCCTGGTCTATCAGAGCTTATTCGAGCTCCGGTCGAGAAGGTCTCCCAAATAATTTAAGCATTGGCACACAGTCAGGGGAGAACACTTCCGACAAAATAGGTTTTCACTGTCCATTATACCAACCGGTATAAGGACATCTCTGTTCATAACCGATGAATGGGTTTTCAACTTCCTTCGAGGAAGTCTCATCATACCAATCGGGTATGATCTACTTACAACCGGTAAGTAGTTTTTTTTTCGCATAATTTTCACATCACTTTCTCCAAGTGGTGATTATTAAAATACCACTAAACAGTGGGTTTTTAATACCAAGGTACTTATCATCCCTTACCGGGTATGATATAAAATTTCCACTCACAACCGGTAAGTGGTTTTTATCTTTAAGTTGTGCTCATCATCCCAACCGGGTATAATGTTAGTAAACCCACTCACAACCAGTAAGTGGTTTTTATCTTTAAGTTGTGTTTATCATCCCAACCGGATATGATGTTAGAAAATCCACCCACCGGTTAATGCCGTGAATTTCACTAGACTGGTTCTTTGTATTCACGCGAGCTTGTCCTTGCTAGCGTTCCCGGTATTTTGCGTTCCTATACGATATGAACATCTCGGTTCATTATCATTCGGCCTAATCACCTTCATTCATTCCAAATGAATGAGAAATTCAAACTTTCATTTATTTGCAATTAGGTCCCTAAAGTATTTCTCTTTAACTTTAAGTCCCAAATACCGGTTTTTCCTCAAATTGAGTCCCGAAACTTCTAAAATTTATCATAGGATCTCAATTTATTCCATTTCACAAAAAGGGGTTTAATTTCCCAAATTTCCAATTTGGTCCTCCAACTTTTCCAAAATTACCATTTTGCCCTTCCTTTACAAAAATGGTCATTTTTGCCCCAAAAATTTCAAAATTCCTCAATTGGTCCTCTAACATTATTTTCATGCCCAATTGACCCTCAATTTCATAAAATTTCATTTTGGTCCTTTGAATTTCGAAAATCCCCAATTTTTCCCCAATTCCAACTTCTTAACACAACCGAATTTTATTTCATCAAATTGACCCATCAAACGTTTCTAATTGTTGAAATTGAAGTTGAAATTGAGATTCTACATGTTCATACGATTCTTCAGAAATGTGAATCGCAAGTTTTAATGTCGGGACAAGCTCAAACGGAGCTTCGCCGGAAAATGAACTATAGAGAGAGAAAGCTTCGATTACTCACCGGTGAAAGCACGACGGTTCGAGCTTTCGATTTGGACAGATAGCTCTCATCCTGAGGTTCATCCTAGAATCAAGAATCGCATCAATTGATGCGGAATTAGATTAGAATTTCATCATTGAAATTTGGTCGACTCTCTCTCTAGCACCAATCGAAAATTATAAAGGGGAGCCCAATTGGCTTACCTTTCGGTCCTAATTCGGCCGTGGAAAGGCTGAGGAAGTGTTGGGAGGGCTTGGTTTGGACTGAGGAGGGCTTGAAATGGCCAATTTTAGCTTGATCGAAATAGGGCAGCGTCGGTCCGCCGGAGTTTCTTCACTATTCCATCATGTCGGCGCTTCTCCAACGATTCTCGTATTTACTGGAGTTTGCTATCAGATAGTTATCTTCTCTCCAGTTCTAAAGAGCCCGACCTTTGTTCAAGTCGAAGCTCTGGTTCGAGCTTTACCAGGAAATGGAGCAGTAGAGAGAGAAAGAGAAGTGTTCAGGTGTGAGGAGAATGAAATGGGGATGACCTCTTTATATAGTGGTAAAACCTATTAAATTATTTGTATTAATTCTAATAATTTAATTTAGGTATTAAATTATTAGTATTAATTTCAATAATTAAATATATATTAATTGATGGCTATTTATGATAAGCCGTACGTTCGCATAAAAATTTTTTACCGAAATTTCGGGTTACAAAAAATTCATACTTCCCAGTATGTCACCCATCCTCACAATACTCTTAAGTAAGCATGCTTAATTTTGAAGTTCTTATGGAATCTAGTTCACCTAAATCAATTTGGTTTTTGTTTTCTAATTTGTCTTATGTTTCTTTTCCAATGTTTAATAAATCATTTGGATCAACCGAAAGTTGTAAATTTTCATATTGCTTATTCCCAAATGTAAACCGGTTTGGTTTTCTTATTCGGTTTGACCGGTTCTTTTCCCGGTTTTCCTTAACTCAAATGTGCGGGGTTTACAACTCTCCCCTCCTTTTAGAAGTTTTGTCCCCAAAACTTAGTTAATATCCTTGCATGAGCAATCATTTCCTTTGATGCCCCTTTGGTGTTTGCTTAATATGGAAAGTCTTCTCTTGTTCTTTTAATTAGTCCTTTTTACATCCTTCACTTAAGGAATTTATTTTCCTTTATATTATTTATTCCCTCCATGGAGTTTATCATAACGAGACATACCTTACTTCAGGGTATATTCTTAGATTTATATCTTTCTTTGCTTAGAGCACATTCTTCCCTTAGAGGTTCTGTACTCAAGATTGGAAATTCCAAGATACCTAACCATTCCCATGTCTATTTAACCCCTTGGTCGTTGAAACCTTTAGCTCAATGTTCTTTCGGGCATTACGTACTGGTTGCCACAGTTTTCTTTATTTTCACTTTTTCATCTCATTTTGACCCTTCCTCCATTCGTTGTCTATTATAACTTCAGTCCAAATTTTTATATTCGACCTCGTCATGCTTATTAGCTGACTCTTCCTTACTTTAAGTCATATTCTCCTCGGGATTGTTGGGCTTACATACCCCTTACAGCATGGCATTTTCTAGGACCTGTCTTTGTCCATTAGATTTCTAGAACATCTCCTTGAGGGTCTCTCTTAGCTTTTTTTTTTGACCTTTCAGGGATCATATAACTTCATCCCTCTTTTCTTTTGATGGCATTCCTCAACTATCCTTTTTACCATTATCCTCTCATCCATCATGCCTTTGAAGTTATGTCTCACATAACCGCATGGATTTCTCTTACCTACTCATCCTTTCCAAACATTTTTATTGGGTCCTTTCAATTCCAATCATTGGGTTTCTTGATGATTATTGACATACGAGGATTTTTTTTTCCTTCTTATGTCCTTTCTCTTCTTTAGTGACATTCCTTATTCAATGACTTCCTTTTTCCTTAATCCACTTTTACTTACTCATAAATCACTTCATGATTCTTCATTCTACAATAATTGCTTTCAATCTATGTGTCAATTACTTTGCTTGAGAAGGTTCACTCCATCCAGTTTTGTTCATTATCTTTGGATGTCCGCCGTTACTAGTATTCCTCTTTCTACATGGTTCTCCTATTCTCTCCAAATAGGTCATAATGAACCATTACAATACTTCCTTCCTTGGAAAACATTTCCTAAATAAGGGTTGGTTTCATTTCCTCTTAATTAGGATACACATGTCTTCCCGGGGCTTTCTTCCTTGGTAGGATTCTTTGCCTTTCCCCTGACATTCTTTTCTTACATTTGCTCTAGGGGATTTCTACCCTTAAATGACATCCCTTGATGTCATCTTCTCCTATTTACCTTTACTCCTCAAATCTTTTATGCACATCTTTTATGCTTTATTTGCATCCTTATTTGTACCCAGTACCTGTCTATTTCTTTAAGGAGCATACAAATCTTCCTTGTTTCAGGATCATTGTGGGAGAGGCTTGCCTTTTCCTTTCTTGGCTTGAGTTTAGTCGTTAATTGGCCCTTGGTCCTTTTAAGGATTTCTTGTATTCTTCTTTTCTGAGTATTTGACCTTTCTACCTCTCTCTTCTTTGTCGGAACTTACTTTATGGCTTTCCCGAGTATTTGTTCGTTAACTGCTTTGCCTCCACCATTTGTTTGGTCTAAGTTTCCTAGCAGCTGTTTCTCGAGTCCTCCTATCCTTAACATCCATCTCACTGACCTTTTTAGGGTGTAGTCCCTTCTACTTCCCGGTCTTCCTTAGGTGTCATTTGTTCCCTGTAACTATCTTGTTGTAACGACTTGCTTTCTCTTGTCATGTTGGTCCGAACTTCCTATTTGACATAGTTGCTTTTTCCAAGGTGATTTATTCCTGTAATCCCAATACGTCCCGTTTGTCATCAAATGTTCGTCTTGTCTTCTCTTGTGGATGCACTCCTTTCTTTGCTCCTAAATTGTTTGGATTTTCTTCTTAAAGGGGGAATTCTCTTCAGCTATCCTTTGTTCCATTTCTGGTTTTATTGATGTCCTACCTTTACCCCTTTTTCCTTCTTACCACTTTGCTAAGATTTTGAAGAGTTTCCTCTTATCTATGGTTGCAAATGGAATCACGTTTCTTGGGATGGTATCCTTTCAGATTTCCTATAGTTGTGGGGTGTTTATTCTTGGAAAATATTGTCCTGACTCCTAGCGATGTGGGACAGTTTTTCACTTCGTGTCCTATTCCCCTCTAGGTTAACTTGATTCCTGTCCTTGGTAGGGTTAGGCACTTCTCCACGTAGTGTCCCTATCATTCATGCTTGTAATTACATGAACATAAGTGGTTCCTCCTGACGTTTTCTTGGGAATTGTTAGTTTTGGTGCTCCTTCATCCTTAAGTCTGGATACCGTGGGAGTTTTTTTTTTTTTTTGGAGTCTTCCTTGAAGATCACATCATTTGAGGGACAAGGTTTTTAGGAATTTGGAGTACTTCATTAATAGAGTAGTACAATATATTAGAGATTTTGGCCCTATTACAGAATATGTCACCAAATAACTAGGGAGCTACGAGATTCTTGATAATCATCCTCCTATGTAAGGTTATATGCCCCATTTTATGGCTTCACGCTTGGCTTCCTTTATACTTAGGGTTGTGACCTCAATAGGTCCTGTCACCATTCTCTGGGATACTTTCTCATTTGCTCTTTTGAGATTCCTGCCTTGCTTTAGGCATTTGGGAAGCTTCTAGGGTTGTCTTCCTACGAAGATAAGGTGTTGAGTAGAGCCATCCCTAGTTTTCTTGGTTCCTCTCCTGGGAGCCATCTGAAAATTTTAGGATAAATCCTATTAGTTAAAATATTTTATAGTCTTCAATATGTATTCGAGGAAACAGGCTCTGATACCACTCTAGTTGTCACACCCCGACCCGGTTTGGTCGGATCCCTGTGATCAACCCACCACTCTCCCGGTTTATTAAAGGGTTTCCCCTTATTGTAAACCGTAAAGAGTAAGGCGTCCTTTAACCTGCACCTTTTTCCTGGAATAGCATAATCAAAACTGCATGAAATTTATAACTTTACATACCTGTCTTACAAGCATCTTAGTTGACGGTCTTTAAGGGGAGGCTTTCCGGGATTTCCTGAAAGGGATATAAGGGAGGGGGTGAGTACGACTACTCAGTGAATGGGTTTTTAAAAGCCTTTAACTTTTAAGAAAAACATTTATATGGAGTGTGCCAGACTCCTTTGTTTTCAAAAAATCCCTTCATTTAAAAATTCGGGTTTTTCTATTATTTCTTAGTTACCACGGTGTGTCATCACCCAACACACATCCTTCATCACGAAGGTTACACACATTCGCAAGTCAGTATCACTACTGAACCCGCTAGTGGCTTCGGAGCGACTTTTCCTACCACTCGGATAGAAGTACGACCATTTCTAGCCTGGGAATGAGTGGATGTACGTGACATCCGACCCACAATCCCGAAATCACTTCTTCGTGTCTGTATGAGGACAGAGACCTCATCCTGTCCCCACCCCGGTCTCATGCGCTTGGTGCTACTCCAGATTTTGCACAAACACCTGGAACAACGAACTGCCCTTATAGCCACCAGGTCGTCCAGTGCCCTTAGGATGCATCACTACCCCTCATGGGCATCTTGATGATCCCGTACTTACAGTGCATGCACAAACAATGTTTTCTTATATTGCCATGTAATCTTGGTGCCACTAGTCCAACGGCCCCGACTCTCAACTCAACTTACAGCTATTTGTCTTGACTAGTCCGTCGACCTATCATGTCGCACTGCCGCTAGTTGACTGAGTATGTTGGTCCTATCTTGGTACCATGGCCAAACAATTCACTTATTAAGTTTTATGGCACATATATCATGTTCGTTTATGAGTTCCTGCTCGTGCCAACAAGCCTTGGGCCCACTGTACGAGATTTTCAAAATCGGGCATTTAGCCCCCAAGTTCCAAAACCGAGGCCCCTGGGTCTATTAGAGCTTATTCGAGCACCAGTTGAGAAGGTCTCCCAAATAGTTTAAGCATTGGCACACAGTCAGGGGAGAACACTTCCGACAAAATAGGGTTTCACTGTCCATTATACCAACCAGTATAAGGACATCTTCATTCATAACCGATGAATGGGTTTTCAACTTCCTTCGAGCAAGTCTCATCATACCAACCGGGTATGATCTACTTACAACCGGTAAGTAGTTTTTTTTCGCATAATTTTCACATCACTTTCTCCAAGTGGTGAAGATTAAAATACCACTAAATAGTGGGTTTTTATACCGAGGTACTTATCATCCCTTACCGGGTATGATATAAAATTTCCACTCACAACCGGTAAGTGGTTTTTATCTTTAAGTTGTGCTCATCATCCCAACCGGGTATAATGTTAGTAAACCCACTCACAACCAGTAAGTGGTTTTTATCTTTAAGTTGTGTTTATCATCCCAACCGGGTATGATGTTAGAAAATCCACCCACCGGTTAATGCCGTGAATTTCACTAGACTGGTTCTTTGTATTCACGCGAGCTTGTCCTTACTGGCGTTCCCGGTATTTCACGTTCCTACACCATATGAACATCTTGGTTCATTATCATTCGGCCTAATCGCCTTCATTCATTCCAAATGAATGAGAAAGTCAAACTTTCATTTATTTGCAATTAGGTCCCTAAAGTTATTTCTCTTTAACTTTAAGTCCCAAATACCGGTTTTTCCTCAAATTGAGTCCCGAAACTTCTAAAATATATCATAGGATCTCAATTTATTCCATTTCACAAAAAGGGGTTTAATTTTCCAAATTTCCAATTTGGTCCTCCAACTTTTCCAAAATTACCATTTTGTCCTTCCTTTACAAAAATGGTAATTTTTGCCCCAAAAATTTCAAAATTCCTCAATTGGTCCTCTAACATTATTTTCATGCCCAATTGACCCTCAATTTCATAAAATTTCATTTTGGTCCTTTGAATTTCGAAAATCCCCAATTTTCCCCCAATTCCAACTTCTTAACACAGTCGAATTTTATTTCATCAAATTGACCCATCAAACGTTTCTAATTGTTGAAATTGAAGTTGAAATTGAGTTTCTACCTGTTCATACGATTCTTTAGAAATGTGAATCGCAAGTTTTAATGTCGGGACAAGCTCAAATGTAACTTCGCCGGAAAATGAATATAGAGAGAGAAAGCTTCGATTACTCACTGGTGAAGGCACGACGGTTCGAGCTTTCGATCTAGACAGATAGCTCTCATCCTGAGGTTCATCCTAGAATCAAGAATCGCATCAATTGATGCGGAATTGGATTAGAATTTCATCATTGAAATTCGGTCGACTCTCTCTCTAGCACCAATCGAAAATTATAAAGGGGAGCCCAATTGGCTTACCTTTCGGTCCTAATTCGGCCGTGGAAAGGCTGAGGAAGTGTTGGGAGGGCTTGGTTTGGCTTAAGGAGGGCTTGAAATGGCCGATTTCAGCTTGACCGAAATAGGGCAGCGTCGGTCCGCCGGAGTTGCTTCACTATTCCATCATGTTGGCGCTTCTCCAACGATTCTCGGATTGACTGGAGTTTGCTATCAGATAGTGTCTTCTCCCTGGTTTTAAAGAGCCCGACCTTTGTTCAAGTCGAAGCTCTGGTTCGAGCTTTACCGGGAAATGGAGCAGTAGAGAGAGAGAGAGAGAAGTGTTTAGGTGTGAGGAGAATGAAATGGGGATGACCTCTTTATATAGTGGTAAAACCCGTGTATTAAATGGGCAAGATTTATTACTAGTATTAATATTGCCATAAATTATTGGTATTAATTCCAATAATTTAATTTCGGTATTAATTCTAATAATCTAATTTTGGTATTAAATTATTTGTATTAATTCCAATAATTTAATTTAGGTATTAAATTTTTGGTATTAATTTCAATAATTAAATATATATTAATTGATGGCTATTTATGATAAGTTAGGTCACCCATCCTCACACTACTCTCAAGTAAGCACACTTAACTTTAAAATTATTATAGAATCTAGTTTACCTAAACCAATTTGGTTTTTGTTTTCTAATTTGTCTTAAGTTTCTTTTTCAATGTTTAATAAATCCTTTGGATCAACCAAAAGTTGTAAATTTTCATATTGCTTATTCCCAAATGTAAACCGGTTTGGTTTTCTTATTCGGTTTGACCGGTTCTTTTCCCGGTTTTCCTTAACTCAAATGTGCGGGGTTTACAGAAAAACCAAACCGATTCGGGTGAACTGGATTCGAACCAAATTGAACTGATTTATGAATGAGCTGATTTATGAACCAAACTGATAGAGAGAAGGAAAACCAGGAAATTTATAGGTCTCAAATGACCTAAAAAATCACATAAGTCATGAAAAAAGACTTTAGGATGAATGGGGGATGAAAACCAAACCAGTTCAAGTGAACCGGATTTGAACCAGATTGAACCGGTTTGAACCACGATTGAACCATATGCTAAATTCATTTTTCTAGATGGCTTAAAAAATTCCAAATTGAGAATTGAGGCCACCATTTGATAGATAATGAATTTAAAATTTTTTAATTTTGAAAAACTCGGTCGAATCGGGCCTGAACTGGTCGATTTAAACTTTGAACCCGGTTCGGAACAGTGTCATCTTCTTCCTTCAGATGACAACACTGTTCACTCGTTGGAAAATCAAACCAGCGCTGGCGAAGAGGAAATTTTTTCGTTCAATACATTTTAGGCCATCAATGACTATCATAAAAGTGTCAAATAGATGGTCAATGAGTCTCCAAGCTCCCTATATAAAGAGCATCTCTCCATTTATCCTCTCCACACCTGAAAACCTCACTCTCTCTTAGCTACTCAGTTTTTCAACGAAGCTCAAACTAGAGCTCCGATATAGGGGCTTTTCTGAGCAGAAGAAGGTGTGGTCAAGTTCCTTAGAACCGAAGAGAAGTTAGCTATACGGTGGTAATGTCCAATCACTCTGAGGGTCGCTGGAGAAGCGCCTGCGTGACCGTACAGTGAAGCAACTCCGGTAGACTGAAGCTGCCCTATTTTTTTCAAGCTAAAATCGGCCAATTCAAGCCCTCCTCAAGCCAAACCAAGCTCTCCCAACACCTTCTCAGCCCTCCTACGGTTGAATTAGAACTAAAAGGTAAGCCAATTTGGCTCCACTCTATAATTTCCAACCGATGCTAGAGAAAGAACCGGCAGAATTTCGATGATAAAATTTTCACTCAATTTGGCATCAATTAATGCAATTCTTGATCCTAGGAGGTCAGGAAGAGAGCTATCTGCCCAGATTAAAAGCTCGGACTACTACGCCCCCGACTATAAGCATTCGAAGCTTTCTCTCTCTACGTTCTATTTTTCGACAAAGCTCCATTTGAGCTCATTCCGATGTCAAATCGTGCAAGTGCAATTGAATCGTATGAAGATGTAGTAACTCCAATTTAACTTCAATTTCAACAATTACACTTGTTTGATCGATCAATTTGATAAAATCAAATTTGGTTGTGTTGTAAAGTTGGAATTGGAGGGAAAATTGGGGATTTCGAAAATTCGAGGGACTAAAATGCAATTTTATAAAATTGAGGGCCAATTGGGCATGACAAGAGTGTTGGAGGATCAATTGAGCAAATTTTGGAATTTTTGGGGTAAAACTTACCATTTTTGCAAAGGAGGGGCAAAATAGTAATTTTGGAAAAATTAAGGACCAAATTGGGAAATTGGGAAACTTGACGC
Source organism: Trapa bicornis (assembly GCA_030064425.1). Taxonomy (NCBI): domain Eukaryota; kingdom Viridiplantae; phylum Streptophyta; class Magnoliopsida; order Myrtales; family Lythraceae; genus Trapa; species Trapa bicornis. The sequence goes on from CM057746.1 coordinate 12,172,934, forward strand.
CCTTTTTGTAAAATTAAATAAATTGAGGTCCCAAGGGGAATTTTAAAAGTTTCAGGACTCAATTTGGGGAAAAACCGACATTTGAGGCCTAAAGTAAAAGAAAATGAACTTTATGGACCCAATTGTAAATATTTGAAAAGTTAGATAGTTTTAGTCATTCATAATGAATGAAGGCTATCAAGCCAAATGATAATGAACAAAAATATTCATACCATGTAGGAACACGAGATATCAGGAATGCCAACTGAGACAAGGCTCGCAAGGGAAGAAAGTCGAATTAGAGGAAATACATTGCACGATCGGATGAATAAGATTTAATATCATACCCGGTTGGGATGATAAGCACCTCAGAAATGAAAACCCACTGCTAAGTGGTATTTTAATTATCACATATGAGAAGAGTGATGTGGAAATCATGCGGAAAAACTACTTATCAGTTGTATAGATCATACCCAGTTGGTATGATAAAACTTCCTAAAATAAAGTGGAAAACCCGCTTATTAGTTATAAGCAGAGATGTTCTCATACTCATTTGGTGTGATGGACAACTAAAAAGTTTATTTAGTCGGAAGTGCTCTCCTCTAACTGTGTGTCACTGCTTAAAATTTTTTGAAGATCTTCTTGACGGGAGCTCAAACAACTCAATTAGGTTGGAGACCTCAGTTTTGGAACTTGTTGGCTAATATGCCCGATTTTGAAAATCTCAAATAGTGGACACTAGGCTAGCCGGCACGAGCAGGAGCTCGTAAACAAACTAAGCCATGAAAACTTAAGTAAATGAGTTGTTTGGCCATGGTACTGAGACAGGACTGACATACTCGATGGACTAGCAGTAGTGCGACATGACAGGTCTACGGATTAGTCAAAACAAACAGTTGCAGGTCGAGTTGAGACTTGGGGATATTGGACCAGTGGCACCACAAATTATATGGCTTATGTGAAAAATTGTTGATTTGTGCATGCACTGTGTTACGAGACCTTCAAGATGGCCAAGAGTGGTAGTGATGCATTCCAGGGCTCTAGATGACCTGGTAGAAATAAGGGCAGTTAGTTGTACCAAAAGTTTTGAGAAGCTCAACGTAGCTTCATGCGCATGAGACCGAGGTGGAGATAGGATGAGGTCTCTATCCTCATACGGACACAGAGTTTTATTATGGGATTGAGGGTCAAATGTTGCGTACATCCACTCATTCACAGGGTAGCAGTGGGCGTGCTTCTATCAAGGTGGCTAGTAAAGTCGATTCGATGCCACAAGTGGGTATAGTGGATGGACTGGCCTGCGAATGAGTGTTCCTTCATGATGAAGGGTGTGTGTTGGTTGATAAACACACTATTGTGATGAGAAATGATTATGAAAATCAAGATTTGAAAATGAGAAAATTTAAAAGAATTAAGGAGTGTGGCATACTCCAATTTGAAAACTATTTGTTTACCGAAACTTCATTTTTTAAAATACCCATTCACTGAGTTGTAGAAACTTGCCACTCTTTTTACCCATTTTTAGGAAATAGAGAAAATTACTAGGGATAACACCAAGTCTTACCCTCTATTAGGTATGCTTAATTTCTCTTAAACTGCATTTTATTTGATATATATCATTATAGGGAACAAGGTTGAAAGTACGTCTGACTTCTCTTGAGTTAAAAAAGGAGGAAACTACTCTTGAACCAGGAGAGCGACGGGTTGTTTATGGGGATTTGACCAAACTGGGTCGGGACGTGACAACATATATGTTGTTTGCTTAGCCAATACAAGTCTCATACACAAAAACCTTATACCCCTTTTATGATTAAAACATTATAAAATATACTTATAATAATTTTTTAGTATGTGCTCAATCGTTGTCAAATTCACCATCTTCCTTATTATTTTTTGATAGTAAAATGTCAAAGAGAATCTTAGAAGCCAATCTGCTAGTATGTTTTTACCTTTGCATATTTATGTTTAACACTATATATTATAGTATATTTTAGAAAAAGTATTATGATATTATCTTATAATGTTATTATGAGTATTATTTATGTTGAAACTACAATAGTGGTAATAGTCACTTTTGTAGTATCGGGAGTTGTAACAGAATGCTCACAAGTTCTAACGGACAAACTGGGATATGTGTGAAAGTATATAAAAAAAAATACAAGCTGGTTTAGCAAGTCATTCATCGAGTAATATGAATTACTATGCTATATTTATTAATATGCGTTTGTTATATATTATTAATTGTTGTATTCTTGGTGTATATCATTCATGATATTTAGGGAATGGTTTAGGGTGATAGATAAGATACCTATGATAAGATACTATGTAGACATAGGAGAAATAAGGGAATAATTATAGCTTACATATCACAAATGACTTGAGTGATGGAGAGGGTGAGGCTTTTTAGGGTTTTTTAAGGTTCACATGTACTTATAACATGATAGAAAGTGAATATAGTTATAATATACAGATTTTTGATGGCATGACGTAGATATCATTACCAAGAATAAGTGTTTATGGTACCATGGCCCATACCCCACTCATAGATTATGAATGGTCAATTGAGCCATATTGGTGCACATATTTAGATCATGATGATGGTTTGATATGGAGTATTACTTTTAATATTATGTGTTTTCCTTATAAAAGATAAAAATGTCAAAATTGTTTAAAGAATGATCATTTCTCCTAAAATATGTGTGAATATAGTTTGAAAACTTAATAAAAATTTTCTATTTTAAATATTTTGAGTATAAATTAGAGTTAAGGTAATAAAAATTTTATGTTAGTAACCTTAATAATTAGATTTTAAGTTTAATACTATTCCTGTAAATCCATTTCCGGTAAAATTAGAAATTTAAAAGTAATTTAAATTCAGTAAAGTTATTAATCACTAAACTTCTTTCAAAAATTTATACGAATATTTTATACTTATAAATTATTATTATTATTAAGATTTATATGAATTTTATAAATATTATATTTTATTTATAAAAGTTTTATATTTTTTACAAATAATATATTAGTGTGAACCACACACTACTATAAATTTAATAGTGTACGACGATTAACCGTATATACGACTACAATCGAGGTAGGGTATCACAATAATAGTCATGTCACATTTTAACTCTAAAACCATATTAGGAAAGACACTTGAGTAATGATAATTTGTTGTTATACAGCTAGCACCACCTAACATGTGCTAAGATAATGTGCTATTGAATAGCTAGCACTGCCCATCGGCTAAGGGAATGTATGGTACATGTACAATGTACAACCTTTTATTATGTTAGCCTTGTTCAAAACATGTATAAATGGTAACAATCCTATGTATAAATTGTAACAATTCTATTAAATACAAGTGCACACCATTTCAATTACCACTTAGTATCCTTATTCCTATTCCACAAATTATATGCTCTTTAGGTACTATTTTAATATTAAATGATAAGTAAACACTAATTATAGGTAGGAAGAGTTGATCAAATAAATAAATATTTTAAGTTTATAAAAATATTTGAAGCTAACTATTAATTTAAATTTTGAGTGAAAATTATGTTAACACTATATTTACACAAAATATAAACGTTAGAGGTACTCAAATATTTGATTCTTGGTCAGTAACATAATAGAAAAAAATGGTCCAAGTAGTATTGTTTTTCCTAATCCAAAATTAGAAGAAAAAAATTTCATATTTACAACATGTAAAAATTTATATTATAAATAAATAATTATTATTGAAAATCTGATATAAAATTAGTAAAAAAAGAGAAATACTAAAAACCCTAAAAGATAAACTAATATAAATAGGAGATCTCGTATACCCATAAAAATATGTCTTTATAGGTTAAAATATATTTGAAAATATATTTATACATAAAATATTTCTAATATATAAAATTTATAAAAATGTATTATTGAGATGAATTTGACTACTAATTCTTACAAGTGCATCATGGGTCTAACTGAAATCTTATATGTTAAACCCAAGTTTACGACTTTCATTAACTTTGAAATGTTCATTATGAAAATGGGTAATGTAGTACAAGGACCGCAAACTGGACCCATGTCATATCAGAGCACCAAAAGCCGAACGGTGTAATACGATAGTGTTGTCCTAGGTGTCACGGTAGGCGACACGTAATTATTCAAGACTTTTTAATGACTCATTTTAATAGGGAGGGGAAGAGTACTTAGTAGTAGGATAGGACCCCTGGACTTTCAACCAGGCTAACCATTGGTTTTTGTGCTACGTTTGAAATTCACTTGGTTATTCAATTCTTAGAAAATCAGCCCAAAAAAATCTCCGATCCATGTCTTCCAGTTGTCACTATAAATTTTGATTGGTGTTTTTGCATACCAATTTAAGACAATACACTTCGTACCTATTAAATTAATTATTTTTTTCGTAAAAAAAATTGTGAGAATATATTATTTATTTATAATTATTTAATATATATTTATTTAAAAATAATAATTATAATTAATATAATATTTTTAACTTTACAAATTAATAATATTTGTATATTTTATCTAATTATATTTTCAATATCTGTACTATTATATAATTTTAAACTCATTCTTTATCATATTATACTAAATAATTTCAAGTTTAATATTTTTACTATATACTGTATATTTTATAAGTCGAATTTTTAGTATGGGTTGGGCTACATGTGCGAGTATAATATCTTTAATACTATATAAAATTTTATTATTTACTGATAAATAGTAAAATATATATCTAATAAAAAATTATATTTTATCAATTTATTAATTTTTTATTTTATTCAATATAGAAATATATTTTTAAAATAAATTATCGTCTTAATACATTTTTAACATACAATTCACACGTTCCTTCTACTTCATGATCAAAAAGAACCTATTAGTTGGCCTAATTTAGAAAACATAACCCCAAAATTTCGAGGGTGAATTTTTGTTTTTATATAGTTTTGGTAGTATTTTTTCCATTTAAAAATTGACAAAAATTATCAATCATATCAATTTGACAACATCTAAAAAGCATACCTTGAATGAAGGAGCGGCGGAGGGTCTTTCATAGTTTGATGGGGTTTATCTCTATTAAGTCTACCATTATTCATGCTGTGTAGTGTTCTAAAATCTCAAGGATGAAAGACAGTCCTCAAAACCGCATACACATAAATTGTCAGGTAGATTAATCGCTGCTACTGTTCGGAAACTTTAACCCTTAAAACAAACTAAAATCTTATGTAACAAGTCAACCGTTGGTGAGGTATCTAACTTTTACTTTTCATCAACTTTCATTCAACTCTACATTATATTCCGTCCGTCACTATCTCCTTTTTCTCCTAGCCATATAAGCAAACCTGGTCGATGCCACCAATTGCTCCACATGGTATTTTCATAAGTGCTGAGAAGAGGACAAATAATTTAATGATATATATATATATATATATATGAGATACAAATCTAATTCTTTATATCAAATAGAAGTTTTATGGCATATTTTTTATGCTATTAGTGAAATCTACAATCAACTTGCACGAGAGATCTATGGCCATTGAGAAAAAAAACGTGTATGCATGTTAGGGTCATTGCGTCCAATTTTCGTGTTAAGACTATGAGTTCATAGAAAAGCAACACCTAGTCATAATGAGATATGATAAGTAATCAAATAGGGCACTCATAGAAGCTCCCTCACCCTCTACAGATTCCTTTTATTACAAATATACTAGAGATTATTATTGTTGAAAATATTATACCTATTATTATTTTTAAAAATATAATATTGAATTAGATAAAATATAAAAAATTTATATATTTATAAGATTACATACCATATTTTTTCAAAGAGTAAGTGTGCACGATAATATAAATCGACTAATGTTCTATACGAATATAAATGAAAAATATTCAACTCGAATACGAGTTTAAAATTATAATAAATTTGTACATGTTTACTCATGATTATTAAAAATATTATATAAAATTAGATAAAATAGATAATTATAATGATTTTATAAGATTAAAAATATTTACCTACTTAAAATTTATAACTTTTAATTAGATATTAATTCTATTAATTATAGTTAACAATACATTATCACTTTATTATTAAATTAATTCTTATGTTTGTGAAATATATTTATGTTTAAGTAAATACTACAAAAATCCCAACATAACTAATAAAAAAATTATCATGTGAAATTTAGTATTTAACAAGGATATATTTGAAAATGTTGAAAATTTTTAATTGGTTAAAATAAATTGAAAGGTGCTTAAACTCCCTACATTTACATTTTTTAGAATCTGTATGTATTATTATTTTTTGTTTAAATAATTATAATATACTTTTATATATTTATGTTATTATTTATTTATTTATTTTTATACTTATATGTTCTAAATAAATTTATATATTCATAATATTTTATATAAAATTATATGTATAATTATATAATAAAAATAATATACAAAAATTATATTATATATTTTTTCTTGTTATAATTATATAATAATTATTATATAATTAATATTAATTTATTTTTATTGTAATAATAGCTAAATTATATTGTATGATTTTATTATATAATAAAATTTGATATATATGCAGTGGGTTTTATTTTTCTTCTGAATTCCCCAATAGTGGGTTTTATTGTAATAATAGCTAAATTTATTTTTATTTTTCTTCTGAATCATAATAAATCCTGTAATCTATAAGAGATCCTGCACTTGATGAGGCCTACACACACGATAGACAAAGGGATGGAGAAGAGCGAGTGAGCGTCATTCGTTGCCTTGGCGCGTGCATTTCCAAGAAAGGGAAATGACGGGGAAAGAAGGCAACGATGGAAGCTTGCATGAAACCGGAAAACACCACCACCAAACCCTAACTCCTGATGGTGCTGCATGGTTGTACCCTCTGATTAAAAACGCAGACCCCACAATTGCTCAGTGTTGATGATGACGGTGGTGGTGGTGGCCGCGTTTGTGATGGTGATGATGTGATACTATCCATACGTTGATTTCTTTTTTTTAATCATAAATCCATGAGATGATTAGTGTAAGTAACACCCTCCATTAGGACTCTAAAGCTCTCATTTTTCCTTTCTCTCTCTTGTGTTTTTCTCCGTCTATCCGAGACTTAGGTTTTGCAATTTCATTCATTTGGTCACATCTGAATACTGACCTGATAGGGGCAAAAGTCATCTTTTCTTCTGCTTTTTCCATTGGCTAGAAGGGGTTGATAGAGAGCGGTGGGCAACTAAGAGGAAGAGGAGATCTTGCAGATATAGAAGATAAATAGAGAAGTGTGTGTCTGTTTGGAGGAAAAGAGGAAAACGATCGGTAGTAGTAGAAGAAGAGAAGGAGAAGTAGAAGAAATAACGTATATATACATAGAGAGAGAGAGAGAGAGGGGAGAAGAAATTAAGCTAGAGATTATCATGGGGAGGGGGAGGGTGGAACTAAAGAGGATAGAAAACAAGATAAATCGGCAGGTGACCTTTGCGAAGAGAAGGAATGGTCTGCTCAAGAAGGCCTACGAGCTTTCTGTCCTCTGCGATGCCGAGGTTGCCCTCATCGTCTTCTCCAACCGTGGCAAGCTCTATGAGTTCTGCAGCTCATCAAAGTACACTGATCATGCCCATTTGCTAACTCTTTTTCCATACCCATTTTCCATACCCATTTTCCATTTTCCATTTTCATATTTACATTTGTTCGATTCGATTTAGCAAGCTCCATACCCACTATTTTACTTTACTAGTTGTGATGCGTGGAATTAAGCCTGTGAAATAGTTCGATTCCATGATTTTATTTTGCAAGATGTTCACTACAACGTTTTTTCCATGGAATTATTTAACATTTTCATATGCATGGGGATCCATCATGGAAGAGATGGAAATAGTTTTGCACATTTAGGGCTACATTCACTTTATTATTGACTGTATCATTCTTCATCAGTATGCTCAAGACCCTGGAGAGGTACCAGAAATGCAGCTATGGGTCCGTAGAAGTGAACAAACCGAACAAGGAACTTGAGGTTCGTATTGTAAATCTACTCACTTCAGTGTTCCTTTTCTCACCATATATATAAAACTATCTTTCGATTTGAAACCTATTTCATTCCCGTGCATCAAGCAATTAGTCTTGAAGAACTTGAATTGAGCATGATATTCTCTTTGTGGGCCATGTTAATCAGGTCAGCTACAGGGAGTACATGAAGCTGAAGGGTCGATTTGAGGCTCTCCAAAGGACCCAGAGGTTATTACGATAAGTCTATTGCCCAAGTATCTTTTTGGATAAACACCATTATGTCAGTTTGTTTGAAAGTCCACTTTTTCTGTGGGGAGATTGAAATATACACTGCTTAATCAGTTTCTTGATATGGAAAGATGGTGGTTTTATTTGTTGGGTTTTTCTCCAAATGTTCACGAGTGCTAGTGCACGATTTTCTAAGTCTATCTTGACCAGTTGGTCGATTTCAGTACAAGCTTTTGCCATGATCATGATCACTTTGTGGTGGCTTTTCCTCCCCTAAACTGCTGTCTTGGATGTTTTGAGCGTTCAGGAACCTTCTTGGCGAAGAACTGGGCTCTCTCAACTCGAAGGAACTGGAGCAGCTGGAGCGGCAGCTTGATTCATCCTTGAAAATGGTCAGATCCACCAAGGTAATTTAAGCCTCTTGATTTTAGGATTAATGTACATCATCCCATGGATATTTCCTTGAGCCCCTTAATGAGATCAACCCCACCCTGACCTCAGACACAGTTTATGCTGGATCAGCTCTCCGATCTTCAGAGCAAGGTTGGTGATCTATAAAATGTAGCTTTCAGAATATAGAAAGATGCAAATTTGTGGACTACTAGAAGTTGATGATATTTACCCAAATGTACAGGAGCAACTACTGATGGAAGCTAACCGAGCTTTAGTAATTAAGGTAATAGCATTTACATCTCAATGTAGTATTCATAAATTTTTTTCAGAGAGGTTGCACAAGTTACCAAGTCTACATGTTGATAAAGTCCATGTCTTGGAATGTTTGGGCTGCAGATTTTTAGCCTATTGGGCAATTACTACATTATTTTTGTAGTATCATTTTTCCCTCAGTATGCATACTAACTTTTGCTTGCTTTCAGTTGGACGAACTCTGTGCGAGGAATAATATTCGACCTCCATGGGAGGGTGGAGGAGAACAGGGCTTGCAGTTTGGTTATCATCAGGAGAATACTCAGTCTCAGGGTTTTATCCATCCTCTTGATTGCAACCCCACATTACAGATAGGGTGCTAATTCCTTCCCTTATATTTTACCGCCCAATAAGTTATAGCTGGAAGAGAAGAAAAACGTATTCTTCAGCCACTTTCTGCCAGAAGCCACTGAAAATGCTTAATATAATGAGAATATGTCTTAGCTATGGAAAAGTGTTAAGAGGTTCATCAGTTTTCCAGTTTTCAGTTTCAAGAAAATTAAAACAAAGACGGTATGGATGAAACATGTAGCTGCTTGACAGTATTTTAACTTGTGAGATAAACTTTCATGCAGTGAATCTATTCTAATATGAGTCAAGTGCATGGTTGAATCTTGCAGTTATAATAACCCGGTGGAGTCTGATCAGATGACGAGCGGAACAACTAGCGTTCATCCTCAGCAAGTCACTGGATTTCTCCCAGGATGGATGCTCTGAATTCTCGCCAGTGATCTAAAGAGTCAGTCTTTCCGTTCCTCATAATGAGACTTGAACTCATCTTATTCTCTGCATAAACTATTATAAGTACTGTAAGACTGAAAAGCTACTTCTATTTAACTGATAGTTCCTTTGCCATGCCAGACTGGTGCGTGTATTAGTAATATCTGTCTTTCATAAGATCCAAACAGAAAGTCATAATGGTTTTGCTGAATTTAAATTTAATCTCATGGGCCTCGAGAAGGTGCCAACCTCCATGCTCTTCTCCTCATGCATGGCTAGTGTGGATCTCCCACACTGAGGGTGTAAGAAAAAATCGGAAAATGAAACAAAAAATGGAAACCAGATTGTTCTACAAAATTCGACTAATTTTTTAAGTGAAGAAAAAATACCCGAATGAAAAAGCAGTAAGTACAATACCAGCCCAAAATCATCGAATTGCAATTACTTTCGTGGGTTAGTAATTGTAATAATATTTTTATAATATTATTTTTATGTTCATCTTAATTATAATCTTAATACTAATGTGGATTAGGTTTGTCACTCGACTGGAAACTGTTCCCATCATTTTTTTAATTGAAGCTTGGATTCAAGATGAAGTTTATCAAAACGAAATTACATTCATCCAAATGATGTTGTTTTATAATTTTGAATGAAAAAAACAACCTTACACTACCAAATTTTCTTTGTAATACTCCCATCCAATTATTAAGTTTAGTGACATCATAACTGTAATACGGCTATTTTATAAATTCCCATTTTACCCAATTAGACGAGAAAATAAAGTCAAACCGTAAATGCTAAAATTGGAACAAATTTAAAAAATTAAACCCATTCAGCATCCGTTTAAAAATAAATTTTAGACATTTGTGTTAAAGTGACTATAACGTTTCCCCGAAGTAACTCTTTGATTAGAAATTAGAGGTCGAAAACATTCGATTGAGGATAAATTCAAATAGAGATTGAACTATAAAAAAAAACTGCACAATTTTTACAAATAGTTTTACAAATTGAAATAGAAATTATTGAGTCTAAATAATATAAAATTAATCAAGATATTTAAAAAAATAATTTGGATAAATAATTGGTTAAATTAAAGATAAATCAATTAAGAAACGAAAAAAACTTGGCCGAACAAAAAAAAAATCGTTAGAAATCGATACAGAAAATTGTCGAACTAGCCTAGCGCGCAATATGCATTGTCGCGTGACACCACCATGCCCCACCCCTCCACCGAGTAAAAATTTGAAAACTCGATTTGCTTTCTGCTATTTATAGCATCTCGGCCTTTAATGGAAATACAATTGCAAGTAATAGGGCTATATTTTGATAAAAGGAATGTATGAACAAGTAGCTCATTATGTTTAGAAAACAACCATAAAAGGCTTTACTTCACTGTAACTGATCACAAGAATCGTTTTTTATAAATGAGATGATTTTTTTTCCAACAATCAAATTAATTTATTTAAGTGTTATTAGAATTCTATTTGAATAAACTTTTCAAATCATCTAGAATAGACAACCAACTACCCTATCAATGTTGGCATGATAAAATGTGAGATTATGCTTCCATGACTATAAATAGAACATTCTATTCTTAGGCCATTTATGATAATATAGATGTTCAAACACGAAACAAAAATTTTTTACCCACCTCTTGGTTTTATTTTTCAAATCTCATTAGACTATTAAGTTTTATATAAGTATTGTTGTCAAATAAATTGATAAAAATCTTAACTAACATTTAGTTATGACAGAGTATAGTAAAATGATATTTATACTATTAACCATGTGGGAGTCAGATTTTTAATTGTACTAGTCCCACCGACTGAATTACTATCTTTGGTGAGATTCCAACATTGGTCCAATTTCTACACTATTCTGACATGATTTAAAAAATGATCCTAAAAGGTATTACTCTAGCTAGCCCTAAGTGGGCATAGACTATGACGACCTACGGGAGACCTTCACGAACCTCATATATATATATATATATTTCATAATTTTTGAGGAAAAAAATGCTGAGTATCAAAAGTTAGAGGCTAGAATACAATTTTGAGGAAAAAGAAATCTTGGGGTCTCTATGAAGATCTAAAGAAGTTCTAGGGACAAATGAGAAATAATGAAAAAAATTGAGATTTAGATGAAGAGTTTTAGAAGCTTAAAAACCTAAATGCAATATTAAGAAAAGTTTAGGGGCAAAAGTATAAATAGTGAAAGTTGAGCTCCTAAAAGTGAATTTTGAGAACTGATTGACACAAATAAGACTAAATAGAGTATGAGTATCTAAAATAAAGACTTTTGAAGTCTAAGGTATCTAAAAAATGAGTAAGAGAGCATACAAGTAAAATGATAATTTTGCCAATGTTAAGTACTAAAATACACATTTGAGAAATTTAAGTATATAAATGGAAAACTTACATGTTTTTTTTCATTTTGGTAAATGCAACCAATTGTGGGAATAAACTTAGATTTGTGGAAAAAAAAGATAGATAGGGGTTAGACTAATTGGGTTCATCGACACTTGCTAGTCCTATGGGAAAAATTGTAATTTTTGAAAAAAAATACGAGACGGTACCATAATATTCATGAAAAACCAAATCTGACATTTAGTTATATGATTTGATTCATGTATAGTAACCTAACACACTATCATATGCAAATCACACATCTCGGGAAAAGTGAAAATATGTTGGGACAAATAAATTCCAATTAAAATGGTGAGTAATTATTGACAACGAGTTAGATTAGACTAATTGCTTTACTTTACAACTTTCTAAGAAATCTATGAATATGTATGTATGTGCTTTTGAAAAACGTTATGAAAATTAGATGAAAACTAAATTGATGCATGATCACATAAGAAATATGATAAATAAAATTGTTTATTGAAAAGAAGGGCTAAAAGCCTTTGAGAATCAAAGTCATGAAATAAAATTATATGAATTTAGGGAGCAATGATCTTAAGCAACATGAGTAAAGGTGTAAATAGTGAAAGTTGAGCTCCTAAAAGTGAATTTTGGGAACCGAGTGACCTAAATAAGACTAAATAAAGAATGAGTACCTAAAATAAAAACTTTTGAAGTCTAGGGTATCTAAAAAAAGAGTATGGGAGTGTGAGAGCAAAATGATAAATTTAACAATATTAAGGATGTCACACCCCGACCCAGTTTGGTCGGATGCCCGTGATCAACCCGCCACTCTCCCGATTTATTAAAGGGTTACCTCTTATTATAAACTGTAAAGAGTAAGGCATCCTTTTAACCTATACCTTTTCCTGGAATAACATAAATCAAAACTGCGTACTATTTTAAATTTATTATACCTGTTTTACAGGCGTCTTAGTAGATGATCTTTAAGGGTAGGCTTTCCGAAATTTCCTAAAAGTTATATAAGGGAGGGGGCGAGTACGACTACTCAATGAATGGGTTTTCAAAACTTTTAACTTTTAGGAAAAATAATTGTATTGGAGTGTGCCAAACTCCATTCTTTAAAACATCCTTTCCTTTCAAATCTCGATTTTTGTCACCATTTCTTATTAATCATGGTGTGTCATCACCCAACACACATCCTTAATCATAAAGGTCAAACACACATTCGTAGGTCAGTCCGTCCATTGAACCCACTTGTGGTGTCGGAGCGACTTTACCAGCCACCTAGATAGAAATACGTCCACTTCTACCTTGAGATTGAGTGGATGTTCGCGACATCCGACCCTCAATCCCGAAATCAATTCTTCGTGTTCATATGAGGACAGAGACCTCATCTCGTCCCCACCACGGTCTTATGCGCTTGGTGCTACTCCAAATTTTGCACGGTCACCTGGTACGACAAACTGTCCTTATACTCACCAAGTCGTCTAGGGCCCTTAGGACGTATCAGTTTTCCTCTTGGGCATTTTGATGGTGTTGTAATCACAATGCATGCAAAATCAATATTTTCACATTATGCAATATAATCTGTGGTGCCACTAGTCCAACGGCCCCGACCTTCAACTCAACCTACAGCTGTCTATCTTGACTGGTCTGTCGACCTGTCATGTCGCACTACCGCTAGTTGACTGAGCATGTGAGCTTTGCCTTGGTACCATGGCCAAGCAATTCATTTATTAAAGTTTTATGGCACATATCTCATGTTTGTTTATGAGCTCCTACTCGTGCCCACTGGCCTATGGCCCACTTGTTCGAGATTTTCAAAACCGGGCATAATAGCCCCTAAGTTCAAACCGAGGCCCCCGACCTATAAGAGCTATTTGAGCTCCCGTCAAGAAGGTGTCCCAAATCATTTAAGCATTGGCACACAGTTAGGGGAGAGCCCTTCCGACAAAATAAATTTTCAACTATCCATCATACCAACCAAGAATGAGGATATCTCCTCTAATAACCAATGAACGGGTTTTCCACTTCCTCTGAGGAAGTTTCATCATACCAACCAGGCATGATCTAATTACCATATGTAAGTAGTTTTTCCGCATCATTTTCACATCACTTTTCTAAGTTGTAATGTTTAAAATACCACTAAATAGTGGGTTTTCATTTCGAGGCGCTTATCATTCCCAACCGGGTATGATATAAAATCCCACTCACCCGTTATTGCAGTAAATTTCACTTGATCGGTTCTTTGTGTTCACACGAGCCAATCCTTGCTAGCATTCCTGGTACTTCGTATTTCTACACGATATGAACATCCTTGTTCATTATTCCTTGGCCTAATAGCCTTCATTCATTCCAAATAAATGAGAAAAACTAAACTTTTTATTTATTTGCAATTAGGTCCCTAAAGTTATTTTTCTTTAACTTTAGGTCCCTACTGCTAGTTTTTCCTCAAATTGAGTCCTAAAACTTTTCAAAATTTATCTTGGGACCTCAATTTATTCAAATTTATAAAAAGGGATTTAATTTCCCATATTTCCAATTTGGTCCACAACTTTTCCAAAATTACCATTTTGTCCTTCCTTTACAAAAATGGTAAGTTTCACCCAAAAATTCTAAAATTCCTCGGTTGGTCCTCTAACATCTTTATCATGCCCAATTAACCCTCAATTTTATAAAATTGCTTCTTGGTCCTTTGAATTTTCAAAAATCCCCAATTTTCTTTAATTTTCCCCCAATTTCAACTCCTTAATACAGTCGAATTTGATTTCATCAAATTTACCGATCAAAAACATCTAATTGTTGAAATTGTAGTTAAAATTGAGATCCTACATCTTCATATGATTCAATAGAACTTTGAATCGCAAGTTTTAACGCCGTAATGAGCTCAAATGGAGCTTCGCCGGAAAATAGACTATAGAGAGAGAAACTTCAATTACTCACCGTCGGGGGTACAACGGTTCGAGCTTTTGATCTAGGCAGATAGCTCTCATCCTAAGGTTCATCCTAGAATCAAGAATTGCATCCATTGATGCCGAATTGAGTTAGATTTTCATCATTGAAATTCTGCCAGTTCTTTCTCTAGCATCGGCCAGAAATTATAGAGGGGAGCCGAATTGGCTTACCTTTCAGTCCTAATTCGGTCGTGGGAGGGCTGAGGAAGTGTTAGGAGGGCTTGGTTTGGCCTGTGAAGGGCTCAAAATGGTCGATTTTAGCTCGACCAAAATAGGATTGCTTCGGTCTGCCGGAGCTGCTTCACTGTTCCATCATGCTGGCGCTTCTCTGATGACCTTCAGAGAAAACGAAGACTACAAGCATGTAGCTAACTTCTCCCCAGTTCTAGAAACCTAACCTCGCCTTGTTTGGCTCATAAATGACCTTATATCAGAGCTCTAGTTCGAGCTTCATTAGAAAACTAAGCAGCTATGAGAGATTGTGTAAACCCCACCCTTTTGAGTTAAGGAAAGCTGGGAAAAGAACCGGTGAAACCGATAAGAAAACCGAACCGGTTTACAAACCCAAGTTCAAGGGTATATCCTTAGTTTCACATCTTCCTTTTTTCAGGGCAAGATTCTCCCCTTTGAGGTTCTTACTCAAGATTTCAGGATTGGGAGTTCTAAGATGCCCATTCATTCATGTGTCTAGTCATTCTCTTTATCGTTGAAACCCTTAGCTTAGTGTCCTTTTGAGCGCTACGTACTTGCTTTCATGGGTTTCGGTGTTATCACCTTTTTGTCCTATTTTGACCCTTTCCTCATCCATTGTTTATTACAACTTTAGTCCAAATTCAATGTTGACCTTATCATGCTTAACTAACTAACACTTCCTTAGTTGAGTCATGTCTTTCCTTAGGGCTGTTGGGCTTGCATGTCCCTTATAGCATGACCTACTCTAGAATCTGTCTTTGATCATTAAAATTTGGGAGCACTTACTTAATGGTTGTTCTTAATGTTCCAACCTTTCAGAGGTCATATAACTTCGTCTGGTAGTATATTCTCGACCACCTTTACCATTATTCACTCATCCATCTTGCCTTTGATGTCATGTCTTACATAACCGTGTCGGTTTCCCTTACCTGCTTGTCCTTCCCCAACTTCTTTATTGGGTCTTTCTGGTTCCAATTATTGAGTTTTTCCTCATTACTTACCGACACGTAAGGATTCTTCCCTTCTTATGTCCTTTCTCATTTCCAGTGGCATCCTTTTTTCAAGGACTTTCCTTTTTCTTAATTCATTCTTACTCACTCGTGATCATTTTCACGATTCTTTATTTCGAGTTAATCTCTTTCGGTCTATGTGTCGATTAATTTGTTTGGGGAAGTTCCCTTCTTATGGATTTTGTTCTCTACTATGTCCCTCACAGTAGAGACTTCCACCTTAGGAGCTACATGCTCCACTTTCTTACCATTCCTTAAAAGTTTCTTTCTTCCTTTCTTACCACTCCTTTCTATATTGGGTATTTGCCCGCCTTTAATATTCCATTATATTAAAATTCCCATTTCTTCCCTTATTCCTTATATGAGGGACTTCCGGTTATTGATCTTATTTAGTGTACTCCGCCTTATACTCATCCATCCACTCTTTAGGCTCCATCAATTGAGCGTAGACCACCACTAGTCTTAATGTCAGTGATCATTCACTTTAATCACTTCTTTACTTGAGGGCTTACTTTTCCAAGGGTTCTTAGATGTGCTTTCCTTTGTCTCCTTTTTATAGGTAGTCCACCTTTTTCTTACTCGTACGACATCTTTTGAAGTTACTTTTATATATAGGGGTTGTTCCTTAACTCCTTATAGTCCTTATGCTTTTACTACTCCTGCACCTTTTGATGCTTACTTCCTTTACACTGGACTTCACACTCTTCCTCTTCTTCCTTCCCTTAGTTATTGTATGTCCTTCTTGTTGAACACTAGGCAGATTCCTCTAGAATTTCTTTCCCAGTCTTGTTGCTTTGCTACTCCATACTCTTGGTTTTTGTAGGGGAAACTTATTTGGCTATCTTTAAGGTTTGGGTTAACTAGAGGTGACTCATAGTTTTCTTCCTTACTACCCCGATCATTATTTGTATATTTTCATTTCTGTTGGTTGTACTTGTTATTATCAAGGAGATTAAATTTTAAATCAAGGAAACCACACTTTCGTTCTTTCCAAGAGATAGTTTCTCGCCGTACTCTGCTTATTACAGGAATTTACTACATCCTAGTCCCTTGGGGTCATAGGCTAGGAGTTTGCCTTTGAATGGTTGCGGGATTTACGGTCTAAAGTCTCTAAGGAACTAGTTGAAGTCCATCTATATTCCCTTTGGATTTCCTTTATGGGACGAACTTCATGAATGGCTTCAAGTCTGTACCTTCTCAATACCTTTGCATCTCACTCGTATGTCCACTTCATCCATTGAGAAGGAATTGAGCAGGTGTGTGTGTGTGTAGGGGGGGGGGGGTGTACTTGGTGGACTTTCATGAAAGTGGTGTGGGCATCCCAATAGTTGTCCCAAGCCTCTTTCTTA
This sequence comes from Trapa bicornis, assembly GCA_030064425.1. Lineage (NCBI taxonomy): Eukaryota > Viridiplantae > Streptophyta > Magnoliopsida > Myrtales > Lythraceae > Trapa > Trapa bicornis. Next base: position 12,190,462 of record CM057746.1, read on the forward strand.
GTGGGAGTCCTCTCTGGTCATTGTGGGGTTGAAGGAGGTGTTGGGCTCCTTGGAGGAGGGTTAGGTTCTTCTTGTCTTGGAGGAAGATAGATGATGTCTTCTGGCTCTAGTAGGGCTCCTACGAGTTTCCTTTAATCCTTGACCATATCGTTGGGCAATCTCCTCTCGCCCTCCAAGAATTATTGAACATCCACCTCTCTAGGGGTAGGCGTCTTTTTCACGTATCATGTATGGGGGTTGGGATCATATGCCATATTTCCTAGGGACTCTCCTTCCTACACGATAATTAAGTTTTCATTAGAGTCATGGCATAGTATTGATAATGCTTCACGGGAACTAGGCTTTGATACCACTCAAGTTGTCACGCCCCGACCCGGTTTGGTTGGATCCCCGTGATCAACCCGCCACTCCCTTGGTTTAAGAGGGGTTTCCCCCTTTCTTTAATCAAGAGGAGCTAGGCGTACTTTAACCTTGTTCCCTATAATAACATAAATCAATAAAAATATGAGATTAAAATAACTTTTAAGCATACCTGACAATATGTTGATTAGGGTGTTTTCTATACTCTTAAAAAGGGATATGAAAGAGGGGTGAGTTTCTACAACTTAGTGAATGGGTGTTGAGAGTGAGTTTTTATAAACAAAATAGTTTTAATTGGAGTGTGCCAAACTCCTTATTTCCTTTAAAAATCAAATTCTGGTTTTTAAAAGACTTTTTCCTCATTTTCCATATTAGGTATGTTTAACAGTCAACACATGCCCTTTATTAGGAAGGGATCACACATTCGCAGGGCAGCCTGTCCAATGCATCCACTTGTGGCTCGGAGTGACTTTACCGACCACTAAGATTGAAGTCTGTCCACTTCTATGCTGGGTTTGAGTGGATGTTTGCGACATCCGACCGTTAAACCTGAAATCATCTCCATGTCCGTATGAGGATAGAGACCTCATCCCAACACCACCTCGACCTCATATGCATGAAGTTACGTCGAGCTTCCGTGACTGCTAGCACGACAAATTGCCCTTATCTCCACCAGGTCGTCCAGTAGCCCTTAGGACGAATCACTATCCCTCTTGGGTGTCTTAATGGTCCTGAAGCTCAAGTGCATGTACAAACAATAGTATTCCACGAAGACATTTATCCTTGGTGCCATTGGTCCAATGGCCTCGACTCTCAACTCGACCTGTAGCTGTTTGTCTAGGCCTGTCCGTCGACCTAGCCCCGACGCACTACCGCTAGTCCATCGAGTATGTCGGTCCTGTCTTGGTACCATGGAGAAATCACATAATCCATTCATTTAGAATTTTCATGGCTTTAATATATCATGTTTGTTTACGAGCTCCTACTTGTGCCAACTGACCTTGGGCCCACTGCATGTGATTTTCCAAAATCATGCATTTAGCCCTAAAAGTTCCAAAACCGAGGCCTCTGGCCTATCTGAGCTGTTCCATCTTCGGTCAAGAAGGTCTCCGAAAAGGTTTAAGCATTGGCACACAGTTAGGGGAGAACACTTATGACAAAAACATCATTCAATTCATCACACCAACCAGGTGTGATGATATCTCTGCTTGCAACTAGCAAGCGAGTTTTCTTCTTCCTTCAAGGAAGTTCTTCATACCAACTGGGTATGATTTTCTCTACTTACAACTCGTAAGTTGGTTTCTTATTAGTTCAAACATCACTCAAACTAGGTGTGATGTTAAAATTCCACATATAAGTGGTTTTTCATTTCCGAGGTGCTCATCATCCCAACCAGGTATGATGTAAATAAACCCACTCACCTAATAACTGAAGTGTATCCTTCTCTAGTTGGTTTCCACTTCCACACTAGCTTATCCTTGGCTGGTGTTTTGGTCCCTTGTGTTCCAACATGATTTGGACATCTTATTATGTTAATATTTGGCATAACAACCTTCGTTTCTCACATATGAACGACTAGGCCCAAAATTTTTAGTTAATTGTACTTAGGTTCATAAAGTTCATTTTCCTTAACTTTAGGTCCCAAAATGCTAATTTTTCCCAAATTGAATACCGAAACTTCCAAAAATTTACTTTGGGTCCTCAGTTTACTCAAAATTATTGAAGGGGCTCAAGTTTTCCAAATTCTTAATTTGGTCCCCAACTTTTAAAAAATTACCATTTTGCCCCTACTTTCCAAAAATGGCAATTTGACCCCAAATCTTTCCAAAATCGACCAATTGGTCCTCCAACATCTTTTTCATGGCCAATTGGCCTTCAATTTTGGAAAATTGTAATTTGGTCCCTCAATTTTACGAAATCACCAAATTTCCCCAAAATTTTCCCCTAATTTCCCCCTTTCAAATTCGTCGAATTTGATTTCATCATATTGACCATTCAATTGGGGTTAATTGATTCAATTGAAGGTATGATTCAATTAAGCTTTGAATTGCATAAATTGAGGCTGAAATGAGCTCAAACGGAGCTTTGCCGAAAAACTATGCGTAGAGAGAGAGAAAGCTTCGAAAGCTTACCGTTGTAGGTGCATTGGTCCGAGATTCTGGACAAGTAACTCTTGTCCTAAGGTTCCTCCTATGATCAAGAATCGATACAATTCATATCGTAACATGGGATAATTTGGTTAGTGAAGTTTTCACAATTTCTCTCTCTAACGCCGATTGGAAATGATAGAGGGGGCCAAATTGGCTTACTTTTCAGCTCTATTACGGCCGTATGAGACTGTGGGTGTGTCGGGAGGGCTTGGTTTGGCTTGAGGAGGGCTGAATTTGGCCAATTTCAGCTCAACCAAAACTTGGCAACTTTGGTCCGTCGGAGCTGCATCACTGTTTGATTCCGTCAACGCTTCTCCGGCGGTCTCGAATTGAACAAAGATTGTCGTGGGGTAGCTTACTTCTCCCGGAATCTAAAGAACTCAACCTCGCCCTCTATGGCTTAGAAACACCCCAATGTCAAAGCTCTAGTTTGAGCTTCACTGGAAAACTAAGTAGTTGAGAGAGAATAGAGTTTTTAGGTGTGAGGAGGATGAATGGAGATGAGCTCTTTATAAATGGAGCTCGAGGACTCTCTACCCAATTGTTTGGTATCTTAATGACGCTCATTCATGACCTAAAATGCCCTGAACGAAGGCGTTTGTTCCTTGCCGATGCTTTTCTGTTCATTCGTTGAATGAACAGTGTCGTCATCTGAAGGAAGAAGATGACACTGTTTCGAACTGGACTAGATTGGTCTGAACTAGGTTCAATGCTTAAACCAATCGGTTCAAATCCAATTCAACAGAGTTTTTTAAAATTAAAAATTTCTAAATTCATCTAAATTCATTCTCTATCCAACGGTGGCTTCAATTCCTAAATTTAAATATTTTAAGCTACTTAGAAAAATGAATTTAATAATCGATTCAATGATGGTTCAAACCGGTTCAACCCAATTCAAATCCGATTCACCTGAACCGGTGGTTTTCTCTACCAATTTGTCCCAAAGTCCTTTTTCATGGTTTTTATGACTATTTAGGCCACTCGGGATTTGTATATTTCCCAATTTTCCCTCTCTAATGGTTGTAGTTCATGAATCGGTTCAGTTTTCTCCCTTAGGTTGACCGGTTCTTTCCCCGGTTTTCTCATCTTTAAGGGACAGGGTTTACATTTGCGAACTTGGTCCTATGGGAAAAATTGTAATTTTTGAAAAAAATACAAGACAGTAACATAATATCCAAGGAAAACCAAATTTGACCTTGAGTTATATGATTTGATTCATGTATAGTAACCCAACACGCTATTGTATGCAAATCACACATTTCTAGAAAAGTGAAAATCTATTGGGACAAATAAATTTTGATTAAAACGGTGAGTGATTATTGGACCAATTGTTGTACATTGCAACTTTCTAAGAAATTCATGAATATGTATGTACGTGCTTTTGAAAAGCGTTCTAAAAATTAGATGAAAACTAAATGTATGCTTGATAACGTAAGACAGATGACACACAAAATTGTTTATTGAAAAGAAGGGCTAAATGCCTATGAGAATCAAAGTCATGAAATAAAATTATATGAATTTAGGGAGTGATGACCTTAAGCAACATGACTAATAGAGTCAGTTAGTTGAGAACCAAACTCCGAGAACACGCGATATATTATTATTACTGCTTGCATGTTTGTCAAAAATAGCATTATGACTCTGATTTAAAAACTATGTATGTCAAAGAATAGAGTAAATACAATATTAAGAAAAGTTAAGGGAAAAGTGTAAATAGTGAAAGTTGAGATACTAAAAGTGAATTTTGGGAACCGAGTGACCCAAATAAGACTAAATAAAGTATTAGTACCTAAAATAAAGACTTTTGATAATTTTGGTAGCGTAAGAGCAACATGATAATTTTGCTAATGTTAAAGACTAAAATACAAATTTGGAAAAGTTAAGTATCTAAGTGGAAAGCTTAGACGTTTTTTGTAATTTTAGTAAATGCAACCAAATGTGGGAATAACCTTAGATTTGTGAAAAAAAAAGATAGGTGGGGTTATACTAATTGAGTTCATCGACACACAAGTTTAGTGAATTTGTCATGTGGGAAAATTTGTAATTTTTGAAAAAAATATGAGATAGTATCAAAATATCCAAGGAAAACCAAATTTGACCTTGAGTTATATGATTTGATTCATGTATACTACTAACCCAACACACTATTGTATGCATATCACACATCTTGAGAAAAGTGAAAATCTATTGGGACAAATAAATTTCGATTAAAACGATGAGTGATTATTGACAACGAGTCTCATTAGACCAATGGATGTACTTTACAACTTTCTAAGAAATTCATGAATATGTATGTACGTGGTTTTGAAAATTATTATGAAAATTAGATGAAAACTAAATGAATGCATGATCACGTAAGAAAGATGATACACAAAATTGTTTATTGAAAAGAAGTGCTAAAAGCCTATGAGAATCTGGTGTCCACCTCAGTGGAGAGGTTGATTCGCCCAAACACTCGGGTGAACTCCTCGTACAGCCTATGATGCTCCAAGCTTAGTCCAAGTGGAACTGTTTGGGCTTCTGGGGAAGTTTCCATAGGGATGGGGTGTTGGACAGTGTTAGTGATTGCGACTCTAGTTCTCTTGGTTCCTCTTTTCGGAGCCATTTGTAAATTTTAAAACTTATTCCTCTTAGTTACTACATTGTATAGTCTTGATAATGCATTCAAGGAAACATGCTCTCATACCACCCAAGTTGTCATGCCTCGACCTGATTTGGTCAAATCCCCGTGAGCAACCTGCCACTCCCTTTGATCTATGAGGGGTTTCATCCCTTTCTAAATCGCAAGGAGTTAGGTGTCCTTTTTCCTGTGTTTCCTGGAATAACATTATACAAAACTGCATATATTAAAATTTCAACTTAGTGAGCTGGTGTTGAGAGTGAGTTTTCAAATATTTTTAGTTAATCAAAACCATGCCAAGGTTAACATTGTCCTTTTTAAAGTTTTCCTCAAACTTAGATTTCCAAAACCTTTTTCCATTTTCATATTAGGTGTGTTTAGCTCTCCCTTTGCCTCGGGAGGCATTTAGCAAGCAAACATACTCCCTTCACTAGGAAGGGTACACACATTTGTAGGGCAGTCCCAGACTGCACCCACTTGGGGACCAACGTGACTTTGTTGTCCACACCGGTAGAAGTATACCTCTCCTCGAATTGTTACTAGGTGGGGGTAGTGGAATGCATGCTTTTGATGTTATCCCACCACCTTTTTGCACTGATTTCCAAGAAAAACTCTACCAGGATTACCATATACTCTGGTGAAATCTTGACATATCCCCATGAGTTTCTTGATGTTGGCCAGCTAGTCCATAGTAGCTCTAGCATCCTTCTTTCCTAGAAAGGGCTTACATCCCAGTTAACAAAGGGTTTTGAGGTATTTGGGGATGTCAACTGGAGGAGGAATGTTAGCAGGAGGGGGAGGGGATTGTACTTGGGCTCGGAGGAATACCTAGCTCCGCATCTAATCAACGAGAAGAAGCAAGACTTCCTCTGACTCCGACAAGGGCTTAACTCTATCTCGGAATATGGGACTAAGTTTAATGAGTTAAGACTCTTTTCCCCTAACCTAGCTGGACCTATAGATATTTGTCAACGATTCGTGGATAGTCCTAATATGGACATATGAGACTAGATGGGAGTGCTAGGATACCCCACGGATCTAGCATCCATAATTAGTATGGCCCACGAATGTAAGCATTTGGTGCAAACCTGATGCCATCGGATGGAGCAGACCAACCGAAAGGAGGATAAAGGCCAAGGCTGCCATGGTGGACGGAAGGAGCAAAGTGGTCCTAAGTGGGGAAACAAGATGGGTTTCCTAAGGAGGAAGGAAGTGAACCCACCTCAAGGGGAGGTTATCCCTACCATACTGTAGAGGAGCCCTCGCTGTCCTAGGTGCCAGAGGTACCATGTGGGAGCATGTTCATCTTGCTTCGGATAGTGGACAAGTGGGGCACTTTGCAAGGGAATGCTCCACTCTTAGGGAGAATAAGCAACGAAACACACATGGACCACCCTAAGGGAACCCAAGGACTCCAAGGTAGGACACCACCCCCATGTCAAGGGTACTAGCTAGGTTATACAACCTCACCCAAGAAGTGGCCAAAAAAGACCCTAGTACTGTAGCGGGTACTTTCCAAAACCTCCCTAACCAAAATTAGATAAAACCTATAATTCAATACTACTTGATAAAGAAATTCAAAATTTTCTTTCTCTAAAAATGTGCATTTCTTCAATCAGGGTACATACAATTGTGGGGGAGAAAACTCTACGCTCTCTTTGACTCAGGAGCAGAGAGATCCTTCATCAAGGAAGATCTAGTTCCAGGTCTTCTACTAGAGCTTACCTCCCTAGAACAAAGTCTCAGCATACTCACACCCTTAGAAGAAGGACTGAATAGGGACAAAAAGTTAAAGGAATGTGAGATTATGATTGGAGGAGTAAAAGTAGAGGCATATTTGTTCCCATTACCTTTGAGAGAGGTAGAAATAATACCAGGAATGGATTAGTTAAGTACCCACTAAGCTAAGGTGGACTACAAGAGGAAAGTGATAACTTTTCACCCTTCCAAAACACTCAGACCATTTTCAAGGAGACCGGAGGAAGGGAGAGATGCACTTATTGTCTCATGTAAAAGCCCAAAAGATGATGCTAAAGGGTTGCTAGGCTTTTCTTGCAATGGATCAATGAGAAGTTAGAGGAGAAAGGACCGAGGGCATCCACAGTGGTGGAACACTACCCAGATGTATTCCCCGAGGAATTATTAGGGTTAACCCCAAGACGACAACTAGAATTTACTATAAAGGTAATCCCCAAAACACATCCCATATCCTAAGCCCCTTATCGCATGGCTCCAACAGAATTGACGGAACTAAAGGAGCAGTTGAACAAGTTATTGGAGAAGGGTTTCATATGCCATAGTCAGACTCCATGGGGTGCCCCGGTACTATTCGTGAAGAAGAAGGATGAGAGTATGAGGCTATGTATAGACTATTGGAAGTTGAACCAGGTCACTCTATAACTACCCCCTTCCACGGATTGATGACTTGTTCGACCAACTAAAGGGAGTGACCTACTTCTCCTAGATAGACCTTCGGTTCGGATACCACTAGCTTAGGATCCGAGATGGAGATATCACTAAGACCGCCTTTCGATACCAATACAGACACTATGAATTTAGGGTGATGCCTTTTGGCCTAATAAATGCCCCTGTAGCCTTTATGGATTTGATGAACCGAGTGTTCCAACCTCACTTGGACAAGTTGATGATTGTGTTTATAGATAACATACTCATATACCCACAAACTAGGCTGGAGTACAAGGAACATCTAGCTATCACCTTTGAGACACTATGCAACAATCGTTTATATGTGAAATTCTCTATGTGTGAGTTATGGTTGCAAGAGGTAGGGCTCTTAGGGCACATAGTGTCCAAAGATGGGGTCAAGGTAGATCCAACAAAGGTAGAGACCATATCTGATTGGAAGGCACCCAAGAACCCCTCCAGAATACGTAACTTTTTGGGATTAGCAGGGCACTACCGACGGTTTGTGTAGGACTTCTCTAAGATAGCAGCCCCTTTGATCCATCTCACAAGGAAAGGAGTGGACTATAAGTGGGACGAAAACTGTGAGAAATCTTTCCTATAGTTGAAGACCCATTTAACAACAGCGCTCATACCCACTTTGCCTGACCCAAGTGTAAGGGAGTATACAGTCTATAGTGACACATCCGGACAAGGACTCCGATGTGTATTAATACAACATGGAAAGGTTATCACCTATGCCTCATGACAACTAAAGGTACATTAGAGGAACTACCCTACACACGACTTAGAGTTAGCTGCAATAGTGTTCACCCTCAAGATTTGGTGACACTACCTATACGGGGTTAAGTGTAGAATATATATAGATCACAAGAGTATTAACTAGTTCCTAACTCAAAGGGAGTTGAATCTCTGCCAGAGGGGATGACTGGAGTTGGTAAAGGACTACGACCTTATGATAGAATACCACCCTAGAAAGGCCAATGTGGTGCCAGACGCTCTAAGTCACAAGTATCCAACTAAGGCGAACGAGTGACCTACCCTTACTACAGCAGTTGGGAAGGATGGAAGTGGACCTTGAAGTAGACAAAAAGCAAATGTGCCTAGTGGCTAATGTAGTAGTAAGACCCAGCCTAATGGAGCAAATCAAGGTCCATAAAAAAAAGGGATAAAGAACTTTAACCCTACTTGGATCTAGGCAATGAGGGGACCAACCCAGACTACAACCTTCGAGGCAATGGATTGCTAACCTATAAAGGTAGGGTGTGTGTACCTTAAGACAAGGAACTGAAGAGACTAGTATTGGAAGAGGCACATGACTCTGTATATGCGATACATCCGGGCAGTACCAAGATGTACTGCATCCTCAAACAAGGTTATTGGTGGAAGGGGATAAAGAGGGATATTGTGGAGTATGTAGAATGTTGCTTATCCTATCAGCAGATCAAAGCTGAGCACCAAAAACACATAGGACTGCTACTGTAAACCCTATCCTTTAAAGATAAGAAAATCGAGAAAATAACCGATCGTTTCGGAAGAGAAAACCGAACTGATTCACAAACCTTAACTGATAAAAAAAAGTGTATAATGGGAAATTGACAAATCCCAAGTGACTCAAAGAGTCATAAAAATCATGGAAATGAACCGTGGGACAAATGGGAAGAGAAAACAAGACTGGTTCAGGTCGAACCGGACATGAACCGGTTTGAGCCACACTTGAACCGTTTTCTAAATTTATTTTTCTTGGTGGCTTAAAATGTTTAAATTTTGAAATTGAAGCCACCATTAGATAGAAAATGAATTTAGATTAATTTTAAAATTTTTAATATTGAGAAAATTGGTCGAATTGAGCCTTAACCGACCGATTTTCTCCATTGAACCCGGTCGGACCGGTCTGGTCCAGTTTGGAATAGTGTCATCTTTTTCCTAAAGATGACAACACTATTCATTAATGTAGAAAACGAATATCTCCGGTGAAGATGAAACCACTCTGTTCATACCATTTCAGGGTGAGGATAAACTTGATTGAAATGGAAAGTGGTTGCAGATGGTCCCCAAGCTCCCTATATAAAGAGCTCCTCTCCATTCATCCCCCACACACCTCAAATCTCCATTCTCTCTCAACTGCTCCATTTTTCGGTGAAGCTCGAACTAGAACTCCAACATAGGCCTTTTTCTCATCCTTAGAAGGTAAGGTCGGATCCTATAAACTTTGGGGGAAGTTAGCTACCTGACAGCAACCTCCTTTTGACCCGAGGACTGCTAGAGAAGCGTTGGTGGATTCAAATAGAGAAGCAGCTCTGAAGGACCGATGCTGCCCTATTTTGGCTGAGCTGAATTCACCCAAATTCAGCCCTCCTTCGGCCAAACCAAATGTCCCCAACATCCCCACGACCCTCACATGACCTTAACAGAGCTGAAAGGTAAGCCAATTCGGCACTCCTCAGTCATTGCTAGTCGGAGTTAGAGAGAGAAAGAAAGTGCTAAATTTTACTAATAAAATTCACCCTCAATTAGACATCAATTGTAGCAATTCTTGATCCTAGAAGAAACTTCAGGACGAGAGCTATCTTCCTAGATCAAGAGCTCAGACGCCGCACCTCCGATGGTAAGCTTTCAAAGCTTTCTCTCTCTACGAGCAGTTTTCCAGCGAAGCTTTGTTTGAGATCAATTTGGACCCAAATACTGCAGTTCAAAGCTCATTTGAATTGTATGGATGTAGAAACCAATCAATACCTTCAATTGGAGCAATTAACCCCGATTGAATGGCCAATTTGAAGAAATCAACTTTGGTCAGTTTGAAGGGGAGAAATTTGAGGGACCTCTTTGTAATTTCCCAAAATTGAAGGCCAATTGGCCATGAGAAATATGTTAGAGGTCCAATTGGTCAATTTTTGGAACATTTGGGGTCAAATTGCCATTTTTGTAAAGTTGGGGACCAAATTGGAAATTTGGAGAACTTGAGTCCCTTATACAATTTTGAGTAAATTGGGGACTCAAAGGGAATTTTGGTAGCCTTGGGACTCAATTTGGGGAAAAGTTGGCATTATGGACCTAAAGTTAAGGAAAATTAAATTTAGGGACCTAAGTGCACTTAATCAAAATTTTTTAGCCTAGTCACTCATACGTGAGAAAACGATGGCTGTTATGCCAATTCTTAATTGATAAGGATGCCCAAATCATGTAGGGACGTGAGTGTGATGTAGTTGAAAATAAAGTTTTTGTTAGAAGTGTTCTTCCCTGATCATTTGCCAATGCTTAAAAGATTTGGGAGAACTTCTTGACGAGAGCTAGAATAACTCAGATAAGCCAGAGGCCTTAGTTTTTGAACTCATGGGGCTAAATGCCCGGTTTTGGAAAAACACGTGCAGTGGGCCCAAGGTGAGTGAGCACGAGCAAAAGCTCGTAAACAAACTTGATTAAAGAAAGACATTAAAATTTCTAATGAAATTGGTTGTGTGATTTCGCCATGGTACTGATTTAGGATGGACAATACTCGATGGACTGGTGGCAATGCGTTAGGGCCAGGTTGACGGACTGGCCTAGACAAACAGCTTTAGGTCGGGTTGAGGGTCAGGGCCGTTGGACCATTGGCTCCAAAGATAATGGCTATATATGAAAACTATTGTTTGTGCATGTACTTGTGGTACGGGACCATCAAGATGCCTTAAAGGGTAGTGATGGGTCCAAAGGGCTACTTGACGACATGGTGGTGATAAAGGTAGTTCGTCGTACAAGTCAATCTATAAGCTCGGAGTGGCATCTTACGCTTGAGACTTGGGTTTGGTTGGGATGAGATCTCTATCCTTATACAACACAAAGTATTTTGGGTCTAAGGGTCGAACGTCTGGGATGTTCATTCAGACTTCGGGTAGAAGTCAGGGACTTCTATCAAGGTGGATGGTAAATACGCTCTAATTCACAAGTGGGTGCAGTCGTTGTAGCTGCATCTCACGAATAAAGGGTTTGCTAAATAGCTCTTGTAGCAAGGGGATGTGCTAAGAAAACTAAGCACACCTAATGTGGAAAAAGGAAAAAGGTTTCAAGATTTGAGAATCCTTGGAAAAAGGAATGGTAAAACTTGGAAAAAAGTTTTGGAAAAAGAAATCAAATTTTAGGAAACCCTTTTTAAATGAAAATGATACCCTTGGCAGGGTAAACTAAAGATGTTTTGAAAACTCACTCCCAACACCTGCTCACTGAGTTGTAGAACTCACCCCTCCTTTTTACCCCTTTCAAGTAACCGAGGAATAACCAAACTTAAAGATCTCCCTTATTGGAACTATAAGATAGTTATGTTTGTTTTAAGATATTCAGTTCTGTATAATGCTATTCTAGGAAAGACAGGAAAAATGACGCCTTACTCCTCGTGGTTTAAAAGAAGGGTGAAACCCTTCATGGACCAAAGGGAGTGGCGGGTTGCTTATGGGGATACGACCAAACTAGGTCGGGGCATGACAACTTGAGTGGTATCAGAGCCAAGTTCCTCAAATACATTATCAAGATTATATAACGTAGTAACGATGAGAAATAAGTTTTCAAATTTACAAATGGCTCCTAAGAGAGGAACTAAGAGAATTAGAACCGTAGTCAGTGATGCTGCCCAAAACACTATCCCTATAGAAACTCCAAGAAAAGCCCCAACGGGTCCACCTGGACTAGGCTCGAAACATCAAAGGCTTTATGAAAGCTTCACCTGAGTGTTTGGAAGGCCCAAGCACACTCCTGAGGTGGACACCAACTCCCGAGTTGAGCCCGAGGAAGTACAGTCCCATCCCACTTATGTTATCATCCCTCCTCTAATTGATATCCCTAAATACCTCAAGACCCTTCGTCAATTAGGATGTACGCTGTTCCTAGGGGAGAAGGATGCTAGAGCTGTTATGAACTGGCTGGCCAGCATTAAGAAACTTATGGGAATAATCAGGATCCCACCAGAAGAAATGGTGTTCCTGGCATAATTCTTCATGGAAGCTAGCGTGAAAAGGTGGTGGGACAACGTCAGGAGCCTACACACCACCACACCCACCTTGGAGCAATTCGAGGAGAGGTATTCAGAGGAATACTTAGCTCCACATTTGATCAATGAGAAGAAGCAATAATTCTTCCGACTCCGACAAGGATACCACACCATCTTGGAGTATGCGACTAAATTTAATGGATAAGGCCTTTTTATCCAAATTTAGCTAGACTGACAAATATCTGCCAACTATTCATGGATGGTCTCAACATGGATGTACGAGATCGGATGGGAGTACTAGGATGTCCCATGGATTTGGCCGCCATCATTAGCATGGCCCATGAATGTGAACATCTGGTACAAACAAGAGTCGCCGGATAGCCGACCGGAAGGAGAATGAAGGCCCAAAGAGCCAGAAAGGTCAAAAGGAGCCAGGTGGGCAGTGATGGGGGACAAAAATGGGGTTCTTTAGGGAAAATGAAGGTTATCATGCCCAAAGAGAGGCAAGTACAACCCTACAAAGGAGAGTCCCCTATTGCCCCATGTGTCGGAAAAGCCATGAAGGGTCATGTCGAGCATGCTTCGAATGTGGACAACTTAGACACTTTGCAAAGAGCTGCCCAAACCTTCGAGGCAATACACAACAAAGTACCCATCAACCACCTCAAGGGAACCCAAGGGCACTAGACGGGGGGGGGGGGGGGGGGGGGGAGGGGCAAGACATAACCACTACATCGAGGGTACCAACAGGAGTATACAACCTCAACCAAGAGGAAGCACGGAAGGATCGTAGTACCATAGCTAGTACTTACTAAAATTCTCTTGGACAAATATAGCCAAAACCTGTAATTCATTACCATTATAATAAATTAATGTTCTATTCCCTACAAAAATAAACCTACGATGAGATATAAGTAGGAGAAAAATCAAATGACATACCCCCTAGATTTCTAAAGAGAGGGAAACAAGAAGGATGGCATCTAAGGATGTCATGAAGTAGATTTGACGTTAGATGCCCTCAAGGGCAGATGAAAAAGGAATTCCGAGAGAGAAGGGAAAGAATCCTCCCAAGGAAGGAAACTTTAGGGAGGCATACATGTCCCAACTAAGAGATTGTCACGCCCCAACCTGGTTTGGTCGGATCCCCATGTTCAACCCGCTACTCTCCTAGTTTACTAAGGGTTTCTCATGTTTATTAACCGTAAGGAGTAAGGCATCCTTGAAACCTTGACCTTTCCTGGAACAACATAAATCAAAACTACACAAAATTTTGAACTATTCATACTTGTCTTATAGGTGCGTTAACTGGTGGTCTTTGGGGTATGCGTTTCAGGGTTACCTGAAAGGGATATAAGGGAGGGGGTGAGTACAATGACTCAGTGAATGGGTTTTCAAATTTAACTTTTAGGAAAAATGTTTTATTTGGAGTGTGCCAGACTTCTTATTCTCTTTTAAAGACCTTTCATTTCAAATTTTGGTTTTTATCACAATTTCTTATTAACCGCGGTGTCTCATCACCTAACACAGATCCTTCATCATGAATGTAAAACACACAATCGCAGGCCAGCCCGTCCACTGAACCCACTTGTGGCGTCAGAGCAACTTTACCGGCTACCTAGATAGAAGTACATCCACCACTACCCTAGGAATGAGTGGATGTTCACGACATCTGACCCTCAATCCCGTAACAATTCTTCATGTCCTATGAGGACAGAGACCTCATCCTGACCCCACCGTAGTCTCATGCGCTTGAAGCTACATCGAGCTTTGCAAGGCTTCTAGTACGACTAACTGCCCTTATATCCACTAAGTCATCCAAGGCTCTAGAACAAATCACTACCCTCTTGGGCGTCTTGAAGGTCCTGTAAACATAGTGCATGCACAATCAACATTTTTCACATGATGCCATATAATCTGTGGTACCACTGGTCCAACGGCCCCGACCCTCACTCAACTTGCAGCTATTTGTCTTGACTAGTTCGGAGACCTGTCATGTCGCACTACCGCTAGTTGATTGAGTATGTCGGTCATGTTTTGTTATCATGGCCAAACAATTCATTTACTTAAGTTTTCCTGGCATATAACTCATGTTTGTTTACGAGCTCCTACTCGTGCCAATTGGCCTAGGGCCCACTGTTCGAGATTTTCAAAATTTGGGCATAATAACTCCCAAGTTCCAAAACCGAGGCCTCTGGCCTAACAGCGCTATTCGAGCTCCCGTCAAGAAGGTCTCCCAAATTGTTTAAGTAGTGGCAAACAGTTAGGGGAAGGCACTTCCTATAAAATATATTTTAACTATCCATCATACCAACCGTGTATGAGGACATCTCCACTCATAACTGATGAACGAGTTTCAACTTCCTTTGAGGAAGTTTCATCAAACCAACCGGGTATGATCTACTTACAACAGATAAGTAGTTTTTCCGCATGATTTCCACATCACTCCTTTTAGGCGAGAAGTTTAAAATACGACTTAGTAGTGGGTTTTCAATTTTGAGGTTCTTATCATCCCAACTCGGTATGATATAAAAATCTCACTCACCCATTAATGCAATGAATTCTTCTCAACCGGTTCTTTGTATTCACGTGAGCTTGTCCTTGCTGGCGTTCCCGATACTTCATGTTCCTACATGATATGAACATCCTTGTTCATTATCTCTTGGCCTAATAGCCTTCATTCATTCCAAATGATTGGGAAAACTAAAATTTTCTTTTATTTGCAATTAGGTCCCTAAAGTTATTTTTCTTTAACTTTAAGTCCCTAATGCCGGTTTTTCCTCAAATTGAGTCCCGAAACTTTTAAAATTCACCTTGGGACCTCAATTTATTCAAATTCACAAAAGGGGTTTAATTTCCCAAATTTCCAATTTTTGTCACCCAACTTTTCCAAAATTATAATTTTGCCCCTACTTTACAAAAATGGTATGTTTTGCCCCCAAAATTCCAAAATTTCCCAATTGGTCCCCCAACCTCTTAACCATTCTCAATTGGCCCTCAATTTTATGAAATTACACTTTAGTCCCTCGAATATTTGAAATTCCCAAATTTCCCACAAATTTTCACCCAATTTTAACCTTCTAATTCAACCAAATTTGATTACATCTAATTGGCCGATCAAATGAGTTTAATTGTTGAAATTGAAGTTAGATTGAAGTTCCTACAACTTCATACAATTCTATTGCACTTCGAATCGCACGATTTGATGCAGAATGAGCTCAAATGGAGCTTCGCCGAAAAACTGGACTTAGAGAGAGAAAGCTTCAAAAGTTTACCGTCAGGGGTGCAACGCTCCGAGCTTTTGATCTGGGCAGATAGATCTCGTCCTGAAGCTCCTCCTAAAATCAAGAAGTGCATCAATTGATGTTGAATTGAATGAGAATTTAGTCATCAAAATTCTACCAGTTCTCTCTAGCACTGATCAAAATTTACAGAGGGGAGCCAACTTGGCTTTACTTTTCATTCTAATTTAGCTGTAGGAGGGCAATGGAGGTGTTGGGAGGGCTTGGTTTGGCCTGAGAAGGGCTTGAATTGGTCAATTTTAGCTTGGCCATGATAAGACAGCTTCGGTCCGCCGGAGCTGCTTCACTGTTCCATCACGCTGGTGCTTCTCTAGCAACCCTCGGAGCAAATGGAGACTATATGTGTAGCTGACTTCTCCTCGAATCCAATGAACCCGACCTTGCCTTGTTTGGCTCAGAAAAATGCGCAAGTCAGAGCTCTAGTTCGAGCTTCACCAAAAATTGGAGTAGTTGAGAGAGAATGGAGTTTTCAGGTGTGGAGAGGATGAATGAGGAGAGGCTTTTTATATAGGAAGCTTGGGGACTTCCTGGCCATTCGATTGCCGCCTTAATGGCAGTCATTCATTGCCTGAAACTACCTCACCGGAGACTTTTCAGCTTTGTCGGCGTTGCACGATTTTTCGGTGAGTGAACAGTGCTATCATCTGAAGGAAGAAGACGACATTATTTCGAACTGGACCGGATCGGTCCAAACCGGGTTCAAAGCTTAAACAAGCCAGTTCATCCCCAATTCGAACGAATTTTTCAAATCTAAAAATTTTTAAATTTATCTAAATTCATTTTCTATCCAATGGTGGCCTCAAATCTCAAATTTGAATTTTTTAAACCACCTATAAAAATAAATTTAGCAACCGATCCAATAGTGGTTCAAACCAGTCCAAACTGGTTCAATCCGGTTCGGATCTGGTTCACCAGAACTAATTTGGTTTTCATCTCCAATTCATCCTTAAGTCCTTTTCCATGACTTTTGGGACTCTTTGGGTCACTTGAGATCCATAAATTTCCCAGTTTGCCCTTTGTCTATCGGTTCCGGTTCATGAATCGACTTGGTTCATAAACCGATTCAATCCAGTTGGATTCGATTCAGCTAAATCGGTCTGGTTTTTCTCTTCCAATTTGTCCTAAGGTTCTTTTCCAAGACTTTATGAACCCTTTGGGTCACTTGGGAGTTGTAAATTTCACAAATTGCTCATTCTTTGATGATCAGGTTTGTGAACTGGTTTAGTTTTTGTCACTCAGTTTAACCGGTTCTTTTCCCAGTTTTTCCTTAACTCAAAAGGGCGAGGTTTACAACTCTCCCCTCCTTTTAGGTGTTTTATCCCCAAAACTTAGTTGGCAACCTTTGCATGGGGAACATTTTCCTTTGATGTCAACTTGGTGTTTGATTAACATGCAAACTCTTCTCTTGTTCTTTCGATTAGCCCTTTTTACATCATTCACTTAAGGGATTTCTTTTCCTTTATATTATTTACTCCCTCCATGGAGTTTATCATAACTAAACATACCTTACTTAATGGTATATCCTTAGATTCACATCTTTCTTTGATTATAGCAACATTTTTCCCTTTGAGGTCCTGTACTTAGGATTGGGAGTTCCAAGATACCTAACCATTCCCGTGTCTAGTTAACCTCTTGGTCATTGAAACCCTTATCTCAATGTCCTTTAGAGCATTACATACCCATTTTCACGGCTTTCCTTGTTATCACCTTTTCATCATATTTCGACTCTTCCTTCATCCGTTGTTCATTACAATTTCAATCCAAATTTTATGTTTGACCTTGTCATGCTTACTAACTGACTCTTCCTTATTTTGAGTCATGTTTTCCTCGGGACTGTTGAGTTTACATGCCCCTTACAGTATGACATTTTCTAGATCTTGTCTTTATGTCCATTAGATTTCTAGAACACCTCTTTTAGGGTTATTCCCAACTTTTCAACCTTTCAGGGATTGTATAACTTCATCCCTCTTTTCTTTTGGTAGTATTCCTCGACTACATTTACCATTATCCAATCAACTTACAAAATTGTGTTGGTTCTCCTTACCCACTCATCCTTTCTCAACTTCCTTATTGATTTTTTTCCAGTTCCAATGATTTGGTTTCCAAATAGTTTACCAACAAGCTGGGATTTCCAAACTTTTCCTTTATTACCTTATTATGAGTAGTCCACTCGTTCTTACTTGTCACAGTATCTTTTGATGCTAACTTCCTATCTACTCGTTAACTTATTCCCTTGGGTCCTCCTAGTATGTTTTCTTGGTTCTTTCACCTCAGTTTGCGCTTCATTTGCAAGTTTATTTCTTTGTCCCTTTCACTTGGTTCTATTATCTCTTAGTTGGGATACATTTTCCATTTTCGGGGCTTCCTTCCTTGGTAGGATTCTTTCTCTTTCTCCCGAATTTTTTTTATTCATTCTTTGGAAGTATCAAATCATTAAATGACATCCTTTGATGTCGTCCTTCCCATGCACCCTTCCTAGGAAATCTAGCAGTACATCCTTGTACCATTTCCATAATTCTACTTGTATCCTCCACAAGTTTTCTTACTTGGGAAAAGTTTAGACATGATTTGTTTCAAGACCTCTTTGTGCGATGCTTAATCTTTTTTTGGCTTTGAGTTAGGTCGTCAATTTGGTCTTGGCTATTAATCTCTTTTATCCTTCTTTTCCAAATGTTTGACCTTTCCATCTTTCCTTTCTTTACTAGAGCTTAATCTATGACCCTCACGAGGGTTAGTTCGTTACCTACGTCGCCTCTACTATTCACCTTGTCTAATTCTCTTGAGGCAGTTGTCTCTCGAGTCTTCTTGTCCTTAATGACCCTCTCATTGCCCTTTTTAAGGTGTATTCCTTACTACTTCTCGGCCCTCCTTAGGGCATCGTTCATTCTCCTTGATTATCTTGTTGTTACGATTTACTTACTTATGCTATGTTGGTCCGAAACTCCAATTTGACTTCCCAGCTTTTTCCAAAGGAAGTTGTACTTGCAATCTCAAGACATCCCATTTATCGTCAAATGCTCGGCTTGTCTTCTCTTGTGGATGCACTCCCTTCTTTGTTCCTTGTTGGAAATTTCTTCTTTAAGGGAGAATTCTCTTTAGCTACCTTTTGTTCTGTTTATAGTTTTATCGAGGTCCTACCTTTAGCCCTTTTTCCTTCCTACCACTTCACTAAGATCTTGAAGAGCTTCCTCCTATCTGTGGTTGAAATTACGAGCTGGAGTCGTGTTTCTTAGGATGGTATCCTTTCAAATTTCCTATAGCTGTGAGGGCGTCATTCTTGGAAAGTATTGTTCTAAATCCTAGAGGTGTGGAACAGTCCTTCACTTCATGTACCTTGTAATAGGTTGTTTCCTTGCCCAGCTGTTACTCCAAGAGTTCTTCTAGACTTCTTACCATGACTGTTTTCTTGTCATCCCCTCTTTGCCTAATAATCTCCTTGATTCGTTCCTTTATCCTTGATCACCGTGGTGTCTAGCGAATCACAGTTTTGTTTGGTTACTTTTCTTGGGGCCATCTTTCTAGCAAGATTACATCCTTTGAGAGATAGGGTTTTTAGGAATTGAGAGTACTTCATTAATAGAAGGGTACAATATGTTGGGGGTTTTAGCCCTCTTACACAAAGTGGTCAAAAAATAAATAGGGAGCTACGAGATTCTTGATAAGCACCCTCCTAGGTAAGGTTATACGCCCTTTTGTTGGCATTTATAGCTTCATGCTTAGCTTCCTTCGTACTTAGAGTTGTGCCCTCAATAGGTCCTAACACCATCCTCCTGGATACTTTCCCATTTGGTCTTTTGAGATTTCTACCATGCCTCAGGCATTGGGAAGCTTCTAGGGTTGTCTTCCTATGAGGACAGGGTATTGAGTAGGGTCATTCCTAGTTTTCTTGGTTCCTCTCCTTGGAGCCATTTGAAAATTTTAAGATCAATCCTATTAGTTACTATATTTACTAGTCTTAATTATGTATTTGTGGAAATAGGCTCTGATACCACTCAAGTTGTCACACCCCAACTCGGTTTGGTCAAATCCTCGTGATCAACTTGCCACTCTCCCGGTTTACTATGGGTTTCCCTTGTTTATAAACCGTGATGAGTAACGGGTCCTTTAAACATGCCCTTTCCTAAAATAACATAAATAAAAACTGCACAAAATTTAAGCTATTCATACCTGTCTTACAGGTGCATTAACCGGTGGTCTTTGGGGTATGCTTTCCAGGGAT
This sequence comes from Trapa bicornis, assembly GCA_030064425.1. Taxonomy (NCBI): domain Eukaryota; kingdom Viridiplantae; phylum Streptophyta; class Magnoliopsida; order Myrtales; family Lythraceae; genus Trapa; species Trapa bicornis. The sequence goes on from CM057746.1 coordinate 12,210,494, forward strand.
ACTTGAAAGGGATATAAGGGAGGAGTGAGTACAACAACTCAATGAATGGGTTTTCAAATTTAACTTTTAGGAAAAATATTTGATTTGGAGTGTGCTAGACTCATTATCTCTTTTAAAAACCTTTCATTTCAAATTTCAGTTTTTATCAGCATTTCTTATTAACCACGATGTGTCATCACCCAATACACATCCTTCATCATGAAGATAAAACACACAATTGCAGTCCAGCCCGTCCACTGAACCCACCTGTGGCATCGGAGCGACTTTACCGGCTACCTAGATAGAAGTACGTCCACCTCTACCTTGAGAATGAGTGGATGTTCGGGATATCTGACCCTCAACCCCATAACAATTCTTCATGTCCATATGAGGATATAGACCACATCCTGACACCAGCCCGGTCTCATGTGCTTGAAGCTACGTCGAGCTTCGCAAGGCTTCTGGTACAACTAATTACCCTAATATTCAAAGATTGTCTAGGGCCCTAGGACACATCACTACACTGTTGGGCATCTTGAAGGTCCCGTAAATATAGTGCATGCATAATCAACATTTTTCACATGATGCCATATAATTTGTGGTGCCATTGGTCCAATGACCCCGACCCTTAACTCAACCTGCAACTGTTTGTCTTGACTAGTCTGTAGACCTATCATGTCGCACTGCCATTAGTTGACTGTGTATGTCGGTCATGTTTTGGTACTATGGACAAACAATTCATTTACTTAAGTTTTCATGGCATATAACTCATGTTTATTTACAAGCTCCTGCTTGTGCCAACTGGCCTAGGGCCCACTATTTTTAAAATCGGGCATAATAGCTTCCAAGTTCCAAAATCGAGGCCTCTGGCCTAATAGAACTATTCGAGCTCCCGTCAAGATGGTCTCCCAAATTGTTTAAGCACCAGTACACAGTCAGGGGAGAGCACTTCCGGCAAAATATATTGTAACTATCCATCATACCAACTGTGTATGAGGACATCTCTACTCATAACCGATGAACGGGTTTTTCACTTCCTTGAGTAAGTTTCATCATACCAACCGAGTATGATCTACTTACAACAGATAAGTAGTTTTTTCGCATAATTTTCACATCACTCCTTTCAGGTGTGAAGTATAAAATATCACTTAGCAGTGAGTTTTCATTTTCAAGGTGCTTATCATCCCAATTGGGTATAATATAAAAATCTCACTCACCTGTTAATGTAGTGAATTACTCTCGACCGGTTCTTTGTATTCACGCGAGCTTATCCTTGTTGGCATTCCTGATACTTCATGTTCCTACACTATAAGAACATCCTTGTTAATTATCTATTGGCCCAATAGCCTTCATTCATCCCTAATGTGGGTGGATTTGGCCAAGGGGATGGAGAAATAGTACTTCAAGATCCATTACGTGTCCAAGGCCTTTTGAGAAGACTATTGAAGTGACTAATTCCTGGAAATTAAGGGGCGGGAGGGACAAAGAAATTGTTGAAGTTAGCATTTTTTTTATCTAGTATCAACACTTTTGATGTTAAGAAAAGATCTTTTGCAGGAAGGTTGGCTAGAAGTTTCTTATAAAAACACTAGCCCCGTTGAGTCAATAAGGAGAATATTTCAATCTTTTTTTATTTCATGTATTATTCTCATTATGCACATAAGGGAGGAGCCGTATGAGGTGAAAATCTCACGTACGGTTCTGGAACAAAGATTCTTTGAATCGAACGACGACCGTAACGGATGTCAGCTCAATCTGAAGGAAATTATGCCGAAGCTTTACAAAATTATTATGAAGCTATGTGACTAGAAATTGATCCCTATGATCGAAGCTATATACTCTATAACATAGGTCTTATCCACACAAGTAACAGAGAACATACAAAAGCCTTGGAATATTATTTTCGGGCACTAGAACGAAATCCGTTCTTACCACAAGCTTTTAATAATATGGCTATGATCTGTAATTACATGTGACTATCTCCACTATAGAAAGAAAAAAGGAATGAGAAAAAGCGAATCCCTTATAATTACTAGAAAAAAAAGGCTTTCTACATATGCATCGTTCAAAAAATGATTTTTATTAGCTATAGCAAAGAAAGGAACTTCATAGAAGTCGAAGTATGAAGAAATAGATATGCCTAGATACTTTATTCTATGGATAAATGATCTAATTGATAGCAAAAGCACCGTAAAGATCAATTGGTGAGGTTTTGGACCGATACAATAAGGACTGCTTACTTAGTGGGAGAAAAGATAAAACTAAAAAAAACTAATTAGTAATCAATATTCAATTTTGAAACTCATGTAATTAACCTCTTTTAGTTAACTTGAGCAAAATGGGATATACCTATGAGAAATCTCATTCAATTAGATAGGGTAAATAAAAAAAATGGGACAACACAAGAATTGAATGCTGAGCCGTATGAGGTAGGAAATTCTTAAGTAAGGTTCTAAGGGAAGGAATTGACCCACATATTCCGATTGGGGAGAACAGGCCATTCAACAGGGCGATTCTGAAATTGCGGAGGCTTGGTTCAATCAAGCCGCTGAGTATTGGAAACAAGCTATAGCGCTTACGCTTGGTAAGTATATTGAAGCACAAAATTGGTTGAAGATCACTAAACGTTTCGAATAAGAGCACTCTTTCTTTTTATTTTTTTTTATAATTAATTGTTTGTTGGCCCCATCAGTCGAATAAAATGGATCATTTTATTTTTTTCAAAAAAAAACCAAAGAATTTCATTATATCCTTTCGAAGATCTTTTTCTATTTCCTCTGGTATTTTGTAGTAATAATAAATGATATGCAGATAGATATTGTTGAGAATATATATTTCTTTTTGTGTTCTGCTATTAAAACTAACTTTGGAATGACTAAAAAGATAGATACTGGAATATTGCATAAGGAATGACCAATACCTGCCTATGTAATTTTGAATTTCGAATAGAGTAATAATTAATAATCGAGTAAATAATAAATATGTTCCATGGAATGGACGAAGTAACAACATTTAGGAACTTCTAACTAAGATATTTAAATACACTAGACTAGGTTGCACAAAAAAATAGTTTTTCTATCAAATCAAAGCCCGTAAAAGTTTTTATAAGATAAAAAAAGGTCTGTTGAGCACCTCATGACTATGTCATAATAGACCCGAACACTTGCCCTAGATCGACTTCCAAATCATAATTGCTCTAGTGAATAACTAAATAAAAAATAGACGGGAGATAGAAGAGAAAGAAACTAATTATAAACGTCTCTCAGAGGTTCACTAATTACTTGACTGTTGGTGGGTTTCTTTATATGTGTTGTCCGGAAAAAGGAGGACTCAATGATTATTCGTTCGTCAGAACCAGAAGTCAAAATTTTGGTAGATAGGGATCCCGTAAAAACTTCTTTTGAGGAATGGGCCAAACCGGGTCATTTCTCAAGAACAATAGCTAAGGGTCCTAAGACTACCACTTGGATTTGGAACCTACATGCTGATGCTCACGATTTCGATAGCCATACCAGTGATTTGGAGGAGATCTCCCGAAAAGTATTTAGTGCCCATTAAAAAATAATAAATGTAGTAATTCGAGAGAGTGGGGTATCCTATAGTTATAGCAGATTTATACACAATCTGTACAAGAGACAGTTGCTTCTGAATCGTAAAATACTTGCACAAATAGCTATATTTAATAGGAATTGTCTTTATATAATTTCCAATTAAATTATAAAATAAGTAAAAGGAATCCGACACAATATTTTAAATGGAGTTTTGCCGGAGAATGAATTCGGGAAGGTAGAGTAGAAATAAATATGAAAAAATATGATAAAGCCGCTCAAAATAAAATGAGTGAACACGCCGCGTCGAATAGTCAATAAAACAAAATTTCTTCTTCTCCATTCCTCTTTTTTTTCTTACAATACGACAATCTAAATCTGGATCCTCGAATTTTTTGAACAAAACATTAATTTGTGTTTGAGTTCAAATTGAAATTTGGATTCAATTGAAGAGTAAACTTATTTTTTATTTATTTCTGGTTCTAAGACCAATAGTTCTAACGGTCGACTCGCCTCTTTCAAATTGTTTCTCATTATTATTAAGAAAAGGTAACAAAGATAAAACACGAGCTTGTTTTATAGCAATAGTAATTAATCTTTGTTATTTTAAGGTCAACCTATTTACCCGTCTAGATAATATTTTTCCTGGTTCACTAATAAATCGACTAATTAAACTCATGTTTCTATAATTAATTCGATCCCCCCGATTGGATCGGGGGCAAACGCCTACAAAAAGATCGCTTGGATTTAAGAAAGAATCGCTTGGATTTATCCATGGTTTGTTTATTCCTTATCCCGAAAACCCTATTTCAATCTCATCAAAAATGATTTAGGATTAAAAAGGGGGATTTTATTTGTTTTTTTATTTTATTTTTTCTTTTTTATTTTTATATTAATTTTTAAATACTTATATTTATTAATATTTTAATTGAAGTTCTATTTCTAAGTTCTATTATAGATTTATAGATTTTAGCTATATTATAGAAATTTTGTTCTATATCTAATATAGTATTTCAAAACATGGTATTTCTATATTATAGTATTATGGAGTCCCCTTCCCTATAAAGTGACACATCTTGATTCGATCTATTTCTTTATCTCCTTGTGAATTGTATGTTTGTAGGTTTAATTGTTGAAATTGAAGTTAGATTGGAGTTTCTACAACTTCATACGATTAAATTGCACGATTTGATGCTAGAATGAGCTCAAACGAAGTTTCACCGGAAAACTAGACTTAGAGAGAGAAAGCTTTGAAAGCTTACCGTCGGGGGCATGGTGGTCCGAGCTTTTGATATGGGAAGATAGCTCTCGTACAGAGGTTCCTCCTAGGATTAATAATTGAATCAATTGATGCCGAATTGAATAAGAATTTAGTTATCGAAGTTCTGTCGGTTCTCTCTCTAGCACCGATCGGAATTTAAAGAGGGGAGCAAACTGGCTTACCTTTTCGCTCTAATTCAGTAGTATGAGAGCTGTGGTGGTTTCGGTAGGGCTTGGTTTGGCCTAAGAAGAGCATGAATTGGCTGATTTCCGCTCAGCCGAAAAGGACAGCTTCGGTCCGCCGGAGCTGCTTCCCTATTCCATCACGCCAACACTTATTCGGTGACCTTCAGAGCAAATGCAGACTACAGGCGTGTAGCTGACTTCTCCCCGAATCCAATGAACCTAACCTCACCTTGTTTGGCTCAAAAAAGATGCCCATGTCAGAGCTTTGGTTCGAGCTACACTGGAAATTAGAGCAATTGAGAGATAATGGAATTTTCAGGTGTAGAGAGTATGAATGAGGAGGGGTTTTTTATATAGGAAACTCGGGGACTTCTTGGTCGTCCGATTGGTGCCTTAATGGCACTCATTCATTGCCTGAAACTTCCTGGATAGAGACTTTTTGACTTTGCCGGCGTTGCACGATTTTACGCGAGTGAATAGGGTTGTCATCTGAAGGAAGAAGATGACATTGTTCCGAATCGGACCGGACTGGTTTGAACCAGGTTCAAAACTTAAACCGGTCAGTTCACCCCCAATTCGACCAAAATTTTCAAATCTAAAATTTTCTAAATTCATGTAAATTCATTTTCTATCCAATGGTGGCATATAATCTCAAATTTGAATTTTTTTTAAACCACCTAGAAAAATGAATTTAGCATTTGGTTCAATAGTGGTTCAAACCGGTTCGGAACTGGTTCACTTGAATCGGTTTGGTTTTCATCTCCGATTTATCCTTAAGTCCTTTTCATGACTTTTAGGACTCTTTAGGTCACTCGGGATCCATAAATTTCCCAGTTCGCCCTTTCTCTATTGGTTTCAGTTCATGAACCGACTCGATTCATAAATTGGTTCAATCTAGTTGGATCTAGTTCATCTGAATAGGTCTGGTGTTTCTTTTCCAATTTGTCCTAAGGTTCTTTTCCAAGACTTTATGAACCCTTTGGGTCACTCAGGAGTTGTAAATTTCCCAAATTGCCCATTCTCTAATGATCGGGTTTGTGAACTAGTTCAGTTTTTCTCACTCGGTTTGGCCGGTTCTTTTCCCAATTTTTCCTTAACTCAAAAGGGCGGGGTTTACAGAAGTAATGTAACCAAGTGATGAGGGATAAGGAGATAAACTTGCAAATGAAGTACATTCTAAAGTGAAAGAACTAAGGGAAGCATACTAGGAGGACCCATGGAGTAAGTTAAACCCGAGGAACGGGTAAGTAGGAAGATAGCATCAAAACATGTCATACAAGTATGGAAGGGGTGATCTACCCATAATAAGGAAATAGAGGAAGGAACATCTGAGAAACATTAGAGAAGTAAGCCCTCCAATTAAGAAGTGATTAAGGGAAACAACCACTGACATTAGGACTGGTTGTGGTCCACGCTCACTTAATGGAGCCTAAAGAGTGGATGGCTGGGCATAATGTGAATTACACAAAATAAGACCCAACAATCGGAGATACCTCGGATAAGAAGTAAAGGGTGAACTGGAAAATTAAGATTAGTGAAGGATTAAAAGTGAACATTTAAGCATTGAACCCGGTTGGACCAGTTCGGTTTGGTTCGAAATAGTGTCGTCTTCTTCCTTTTGATGGTGACACTGTTCATTTAATGCATGAACGGACAACGCTGACAAAGAGGAATCATCTCCTTTAATGCAGTTTCTGGGCAAGGATAAGCTTATCCAAGATGTGAAATGTTCGGGCAGAGAGTCCCCGAGCTCCCTATATAAAGAGCTCTTCTCCATTCATCCTCCTCACACCTGAAATCTCCATTCTCTCTCAATTGCTCCATTTTTTTGGTGAAGCTCAAACTAGAGCTCTGACTTGGGCAGTTTTCTTAACCTCAGAAGGTGAGGTTGGGTTCTTTAGATTCTAGGGGAAATCAGCTATCTAATAGCAACCTCCGTTCGATCAGAGGATCGCTAGAGAAGTGCCGACATAATCAAATAGTGAAGCAGCTTCGAAGGACTGAATCTGCCCTATTTCAGCCGAGCTGAAATCGACCAAATTCAGCCCTACTCTGGCAAAATCAAGCTCTCTCAACATCCCCACAGCCCTCATACAACCTCAACTGAGTTGAAAGGTAAGCCAATTTGGCCATACTCAATTGTTGTAGATCAGAGTTAGAGAGAGAATCTACAAAATTTTACTAACGAAATTCTCCCTCGATTTGAGGTCAATTGTGGAAATTCTTGATCCTAGAAGGTACCTTAGAAATAGAGCTACCTTCCCCGATAAAGATCTTGGACCGCCACACCTCCGATAATAAGCTTTCGAAGCTTTCTCTCTTTATGCACAATTTTCTGACGAAGCTTTCTTTGAGCTCAATTTGGACCCAAATGATGTGGTTCAAAGCACAATTGAATCGTATGGAAGTGTAGAAACTGATTCATACCTTTAATTGGAACAATTAACCCTAATTGAATGGCCAATTTGATAAAATCAAATTCAGATAGTTTTAAGGGGAGAAATTAGGTAAAATTTTGGGATTTTATAAAATTGAGGGACCATTTTGTAATTTCCCAAAATTGAGGGCCAATTGGCCATGTAAAAGATGTTGGAGGACCAATTGGTCAATTTTTGAAACATTTAGGGTCATATTGCCCTTTTTGGAAAGTATGGGCAGAATGGTAATTTTTTAAAAGTTGGGGACCAAATTGGAAATTTGGAAAACTTGAGCCCCATATACGATTTTGAGTAAAATGAGGACTCAAAGGGAATTTTTGGAAACCTTGGGACTCAAATTAGGGAAAAGTTGGCATTAGGGACCTAAAGTTAAGAAAAAAAACTTTAGGGACCTAAGTGCAATTTATAGATAAATTGTGAGCCTATGCTTTTATGCCAAGCTGTAATTGATAAGGATGTCTAAAACGTGTAGGTACAAGTGTGACCGGAATGCCAGCAAGATAAAGCTCGCGTAGACTTGGAAAACCGTTTGAGGACGAACACGTCACGATTATCAGGTGAGTGGGCTTATTCACATCATACCTAATTAGGATGATGAGCACTTTAGAAATGAAAACCCACTTTTAAGAGGAATTTTGACATCATACCCGATTGGGGTGATGGGTAAATGAAGCTAAAACCTACTTGCTAGTTGTAAGTAGAGAAAATGATACCTGGTTAGTATGATGGACTTCCTTGAAGGAAGGAGAAACCCGTTTGCCAATTGTAAGCGGAGATATTATCACACTCGGTTGGTGTGATGAAGTGAAAATGTGTTTTGTCAGAAGTGTTCTCCCCTGATTGTGTGCCAATGCTTAAACTTTTTTGGAGATCTTCTTGACGGGAGCTAGAACAACTCAGATAGGCCAAAGGCCTCAGTTTTTGAACTTGTGGGGCTAAATGGGCGGTTTTTTTTGAAAAATCACGTACAATGGGTCAAGGCCAATGTGCACAAGCAGGAGCTCATAAACAAACTTGAGTTATGAAATCCATGCAAACTCTCATTAAAAGTGGAATTAACTGTATGATTCACTACAGTACCAAGTCAGGACCGATAAGGCTCGATGGGCTAGCGGCAGTGCGTCAGGGCCAGGTCGACGGACCGTTAGACAAACAACTACAGGCTAGGTTGAGTGTCGGGGGCTATTGGATCGTTGACACCAAAGAGAATGGCTATGAAAATAAAAACTATTGTTTGTGCATGCACTTGAGGTACGGGACCATCAAGACGCCCTAGGGGTAGTGATGGGTCCTAAGGGCTGTTGGACGACATGGTGGTGATAAGGGAAATAGATGCTACTGCATTTGACTTTCTTGTCATACTATTTTGTCATGGAGTTACTGTGTTTGGACTCCACGAAGCTACTGTGTGTGAGCTTCCTAAAGCTACTATGTTTGAGCTTCATGTGCACGAGATCAAGATAAGGTCTCTGTCCTCATATGGATATGGAATGGCATTCGGGTCTGAGGGTCGGATGTCTAAGATGTCAACTCAGACCTAGTGTAGAAGTGGATGGACTTCTATCTTGATGGACGGTAAAGACGCTCCGATCCTCAAGTGGGTGCAGTGGACGAGCTACACCTACGAATGTGTGTACCCTTCCTGATAAAGGGTGTGTGTTTGTTTGCTAAACGCCTCCCAAGGAAAGGGGGTGGGCTAAGAAAACTTAACACACCTAATAAGGAAATGGGAAAAAGCTTCAAGATTGGAGTTTGAAAATCTTTGGTAAAAGGAAGGGTAACCTTTAGAAAGATTTTGGAAACTAAATTTTAGGAAAGATCCTTTTTAAAGAAAATGATGACCTTGGCATTGTTTGGATAAGCTATTTTGAAAACTCACTCCCAACACCTGTTCACTGAGTTGTAGAACTCACCCCCTCCCTTTACCTCTTCCAGGTAACCGAGGGAAAACATTCAACCAAAAGACTCTTCGCGTTGGAACTATAAGACAAGTATGATTGTTTTAAAATATTCAGTTTTATATAATGCTATTCTAGGAATGATAGGAAAAAGGATGCCTTACTCCTCGTGGTTCAGGAATGGATGAAAACCCTTCATGGACAAAGGGAGTGGCAGGTTGCTCACAGGGATCCGACCAAACTGGGTTAGGGCATGACAACTTGAGTGGTATCAGAGCCTGTTTCCTCTAATACATTATCAAGACTATATAAAATAGTAACTAAGAGGAAATTAAAAAAATATATTTTCAGATGGCTCCCAAGAGATGAACCAAGAAAACTAGGGTTGGCATCACCAACACCACCCAATACTCTATCCTCATACGAAGACAACCCTAGAAGCTCTCCAATGCCTGATGCTTAATAGAAATACCAAAGGACCAAATGAGGATGTATCCAGTATCACCAAGGGGTATGATACCATGATATGTTGGGGTCACAACCCCGGGTATGAAGAGGAGCCAAGCCAGAAGCCAACAAGGGCATATAACCCTCCTAAGGGAAAACACTTATCAAGAAACCAGTAGCTCCCAATATACTTTATGACCACCTTTTTGTAATAGGGCTAAGATCCCAACGTATTGTACTCCTTCTCCATTAATGAAGGATTCCAAAATTTCCTAAAACTACGTCTCTTAAAAATGATCTTGTGCCTCAACTGTACGAAGATTACCCAAGAGAAGTAACCAAAGAAATCCGCGTTACCCTAGACACCATAGAGACCAAGAAGATTCTCACCCCAAATAAAGGAATGAGCTAGGGGAATTATTAAGGTGAAAGAAGGCATGACAAGAAAATCGCCAATGCGATTAATGAGTTTAGGAGAACTCTTGGAGTAACAACAAGGCAAGGAAATGACCTGTTACAAGGTAGGGACAATAGGAACACTACTTGAGAAAGTGCCTAACACTATTAAAGACATGTATCAAGATAACATGTTAAAGGTGTAAGGGAAATGGGGCATGAAGTGAAGGATTGTCTATCATGCCCCAACACGGTTTGGTTGGATCTCTGTGAGCAACCCGTCACTCTCCTAGTGTATTAAGGGTTTTCCCTTTTTTTAAACCGTGAGGAGTAAGGCATCCTTTATACCTGCACCTTTCCTGGAATAACATTAATCAAAACAAAATAATTTAGACTTTACATACATGTCTTGCAGGTGTAATTATCTGGGGTCTTTGGCTAGGTTTTCCTTGGTTTACACGAAAAGGGATATAAGGGAGGGGGTGAGTACAACGACTTAGTGAATGTGTTTTTAAAATTTACTTTTAGGGAAAAATGTTTGAATCGAAGTGTGAACCCCACACTTTTGAGTTAAGGAAAATCGGGAAAAGAACTGGTCAAACCGAATAAGAAAACCGAGCCAGTTTACATTTGGGAATAAGCAATATGAAAATTTACAACTCTCGGGTAATCTAAAGGGTTCATTAAACCTTGGAAAAGAAACTTAAGACAAATTAGAAGACAAAAACGAAATAGGTTCAGGTGAACTAGATTTCATAAGAAGTTCAAAGTTAAGCGTGCTTACCCAAGAGTAGTGTGAGGATGGGTGACCTCCTCAGAAGTATGATCTTTTTGTAACCCGAAATTTCGGTCATTCTCCTCACACCCGAACACTTCTCTCTCTCTCTACTACTCCATTTCCCGGTGAAGCTTAAACTAGAGATTTGACTTAAACATTTTTCTTAACCTCAGAAGGAGAGGTTAGGGTCTTTAGAACCAGGGAGAAGTTAGCTATCGGATAGCAAACTCCAGTCAATCCGAGAATCAATAGAGAAGCGCCGACATGATGGAACAGTGAAGCAGCTCCGGCGGACCGAAGCTGCCCTATTTTGGCGAAGCTGAAATCGGCCATTTTGAGCCCTCCTCAGACCAAACCAAACCCTCCCAACACTTCCTCAGCCCTCCCACGGCCGAATTAGGACTGAAAGGTAAGCCAATTCGACTCCCCTCTGCAATTTCCGGCCGGTGCTAGAGAAAGAACCGATGGAATTTCAATGATGAAATTCTAACTCAATTCGGCATCAATTGATGTGATTCTTAATTTTAGGATGATCATCAAGATGAGAGCTATCTGCCCAGATCGAAAGCTCGGACCGCCATGCCTTCACCGGTGAGAAATCGAAGCTTTCTCTCTTTATAGTCTCTTTTTCGGCGAAGCTCCGTTTGAGCACGTTCCGACGTTAAAATCTGTGATTCAAAGTTTCTTAGAAGCTTAAACCAGAGCATTGACTTGAACATTTTTCTTAACCTCGGAAGGAGAGGTCAGGCTCTTTAGAACCGGGGAGAAATCAGCTATTGTATAGCAAACTCCAGTCAATCCGAGAATCACTAGAGAAGCGTTGACATGATGGAACAGTGAAGCAGCTCCGGCGGACCGAAGCTGCCCTATTTCGGCGAAGTTGAAATCGGCCATTTTGAGCCCTCTCCTCAGACCAAACCAAACCCTCCCAACACTTCCTCAGCCCTCCCACGGCCGAATTAGGACTGAAATGTAAGCCAATTCGACTCCCCTCTGCAATTTCCGGCCGGTGCTAGAGAGAGAACCGATGGAATTTCAATGATGAAATTCTAACTCAATTCGGCATCAATTGATGTGATTCTTAATTCTAGGATGATCCTCAAGATAAGAGCTATCTGCCCAGATCGAAAGCTCGGACCGCCATGCCCTCACCAGTGAGAAATTGAAGCTTTCTCTCTCTATAGTCTCTTTTCCGGTGAAGCTCCATTTGAGCACGTTCCGGCGTTAAAATCTGCGATTCAAAGTTTCTTAGAAGCTTAAACGAGAGCTTTGACTTGAACATTTTTCTTAACCTCGGAAGGAGAGGTCAGGCTCTTTACAACCGGGGAGAAGTCAGCTATCGGATAGCAAACTACAGTCAATCCGAGAATCACTAGAGAAGCGTTGACATGATGGAACAGTGAAGCAGCTCCGGCGGACCGAAGCTGCCCTATTTCGGCGAAGCTGAAATCGACCATTTTGAGCCCTCCTCATACCAAACCAAACCCTCCCAACATTTCCTCAGCCCTCCCACGGCCGAATTAGGACTGAAAGGTAAGCCAATTCGACTCCCCTCTGCAATTTTCGGCCGGTGCTAGAAAGAGAACCGATGGAATTTCAATGATGAAATTCTATCTCAATTCGGCATCAATTGATGTGATTCCTAATTCTAGGATGATTCTCAAGATGAGAGCTATATTCCCAGATCGAAAGCTCGGATCGCCATGCCCTCACCGATGTGAAATCAAAGCTTTCTCTCTCTACAGTCTATTTTCCGGCGAAGCTCCGTTTGAGCACGTTCCGGCGTTAAAATCTGCGATTCAAAGTTTCTTAGAAGCTTAAACCAGAGCTTTGACTTGAACATTTTTCTTAACCTCGGAAGGAGAGGTCAGGCGCTTTAGAATCGGGGAGAAGTCAGCTATCGGATAGCAAACTCCAGTCAATTCGAGAATCACTAGACAAGCACTGACATGATGGAACAGTGAAGCAGCTCCGGCGGACCGAAGCTGCCTTATTTCGGCGAAGCTGAAATTGGCCATTTTGAGCCCTCCTCAGACCAAACCAAACCCTCCCAACACTTCCTCAGCCCTCCCATGGCCGAATTAGGACTGAAAGGTAAGCCAATTCGACTCCCCTCTGCAATTTCCGGCCGGTGCTAGAGAGAGAACCGATGGAATTTCAATGATGAAATTATATCTCAATTCGGCGTCAATTGATGTGATTGTTAATTCTACGATGATCCTCAAGATGAGAGCTATATTCCCAGATCGAAAGCTCGGACCGCCATGCCCTCACCGGTGAGAAATCGAAGCTTTCTCTCTCTACAGTCTATTTTCTAGCGAAGCTCCATTTGTGCTCGTTCCGGTTTTAAAATCTGCAATTCAAAGTTTCTTAGAATCGTATAAACATGCAGAAACTCAATTTCAGCTCCAATTTCAATAATTAGAAGTGTTTTATTGGTCAATTTGATAAAATCAAATTCGTTAGTGTTGAAGAGTTGAAATTGGGGGAAAAATTGGGGATTTTCGAAATTCAAAGGGCCAAAATGCAATTTTATGAAATTGAGGGTCAATTGGGCATGAAAATAATGTTGGAGGACCAATTGTGGAATTTTGGAATTTTTGGGGCAAAACTTACCATTTTTGTAAAAGAAGGGCAAAATGGTAATTTTGGAAAAATTGGGGGACCCAATTGGAAATTTGGGAAATTAAACCCCTTTTTGGTGAAATTTAATAAATTGAGGTCCTAGGATAAATTTTAAAAGTTACAGGACTCAATTTGAGGAAAAACCGATATTAGGGACTTAAAGTTAAAGAGAAATAATTTTAGGGACCTAATTACAAATAACTAAAAGTTTGGGTTTTCTCATTCATTGGAAATGAATGAAGGCGGTTATGTCGAGTAATAATGAACAAGGTTGTTCATATCGTGTAGGAACGCAAAATACCGGGAACGCCAGCAAGGACAAGCTCGCGTGAATACAAAGAACCGATCTAGTGGAATTCACGGCATTAACGGGTGAGTGGGTTTACTAACATCATACCCGGTTGGGATGATGAGCACACCTTATAATTTAGAAACCACTTACTGGTTGTTAGTGGGTTTACTAACATCATACCCGATTGGGATGATAAGCACAACTTAAAATTAAAAATCACTTACCGGTTGTGAATGGAAATTTTATATCATACCCGGTTGGGCAATGATAAATACCTCGGTATGAAAACCCACTATTAAGTGGTATTTTAAACATCACTACTCAGAGGAAGTGATGTGAAAATCATGTGGTTGTAAGTAGATCATTCCTGGTTGGTATGATGAGACTTCCTCGAATGAAGTTGAAAACCCATTCATCGGTTATGAACAAAGGTGTCCTTATACCGGGCAGTATAATGGATAGAGAAAACATATGTTTGTTCGGAAGTGCTCTCCCCTAACTGTGTGCCAATGCTTAAACAATTTGGAAGACCTTCTCGACGGGAGCTCGAATAGCTCTGATAGGCTGGGGGCCTCAGTTTTGGAACTTGGGGGCTAAATGTCCGATTTTGAAAATCTCGTACAGTGGGCCCAAGGCCAGTTGGCACGAGCAGAAGCTCATAAACGAACATGATATATGTGCCATAAAACTTAATAAGTGAATTGTTTGGCCATGGTACCAAGATAGGACCGACATGCTCAGTCAACTAGCGGCATGCGACATGACAGGTCGACGGACCAGTCAACATAAACAATTGCGGGTTGAGTTGAGAGTCAGGGCCGTTGGACCAGTGGCACCACAGATTATATGGCAATATAAGAAAATATTATTTGTGCATGCACTGTGAGTACAGGATCATCAAGATGCCCATGAGGGGTAGTGATGCGTCCTAAGGGCACTGGACGACCTGGTGGTTATAAGGGCAGTTCGTCGTTCCAAGTGTCTGTGCGAAATCTGGAGTAGCACCAAGCGCATGGGACTAGGGTGGGGACGGGATGAGGTCTTTGTCCTCATACGGATATGAAGAAGTGATTTCGGGATTGTGGGTCGGATGTCATGTACGTCCACTCATTCCCAGGGTAGAAGTGGTTGTACTTCTATCCGGGTGGTAGGAAAAGTCGCTCCGAAGCCACTAGCGGGTTTAGTTGTGATACTGACTTGTGAATGTGTGTAACCTTCATGATGAAGGATGTGTGTTGGGTGCTGACACACCAGTAACTAAGAAATAACGGGAAAACCCAAATTTTTAAATGAAGGGATTTTTGAAAAGAAAGGAGTCTGGCACACTCCATATAAATGTTTTTCTTAAAAGTCAAAAGCTTTTAAAAACCCATTTACTGAGTAGTCGTACTCACCCCCTCCCTTATATCCCTTTCAGAAAAAATCGGAAAGCCTCCCCTTAAAGACCATCAACTAAGATGCCTGTAAGACAGATATGTAAAGTTTTAAATTTCATGCAGTTTTAATTATGCTATTCTAGGAAAATGTGCAGGGTCAAAGGACGCCTTACTCTTTACGGTTTGCAATAAGGGGAAATCCTTTAATAAACCATGAGAGTGGCAGGTTGATCACGGGGATTCGACCAAACCAGGTCGGGGCATGACACAAAGTGTTTATCACCAACGGTGTATTTATCACCAAAAACACATCCTTCATCATGAAGGTAAAACCACAATCGCAGGCCAGCCTATCCATAGTACCCACTTGTGGCATTAGAGCAACTTTACTAACCACCTACATAGAAACACATGGACTTCAACCTTGAGAATGAGTGGATGTTCGCGACATCCGACCCTCAATCCCATAACAAAACTTCGTGTTCGTATGAGTATAGAGACCTCATCCTATTCCCACCTTGATCTCATGCGCTTGAAGCTATGTTGAGCTTCGTAAGACTTCTGGTACAACTAACTGCCCTTATATCCACCAAGTCGTCTAGAGCCCTAGGACGCATCACTACCCTTCTTGGGCGTCTTAAAGGTCCCGTAACACAGTGCATGTACAATCAATAGTTTTTTTACATAATGCCATATAACCTGTGGTGCCACTAGTCCGACGACACCACCCTCAACCTGACCTGCAGCTGTTTGTTTTGACTAGTCTAAAAACCTGTCATGTCACACTGCCACCAGTCCATCGGGTATGTCGGTCATGTGTCGGTACCATGGCCAAATAACTCATTTAATTAAGTTTTCATGGCATATTAATCATGTTTATTTACGAGCTCCTGCTCGTGCCAACTGGCCTAGGTCTCACTATTCAAGATTTTCAAAATTGGGCATATTAGTCACCAAGTTCCAAAATTGAGGCCTCCAGACTATATGGTCTATTCGAGCTCCCATCAAGAAGGTCTCCCAAAAATTTTAAGTAGTGGCACACAGTTAGGGAAGAGCACTTTTGACAAAATAAACTTTTCATCTGTCCATCATACCAACCAGGTATAAGGACATCTCCACTTATAACCGATAAGCGGGTTTTTCACTTCCTTACAAGAAGTTTTATCATACCAACCGGGTATGATCTACTTACAACTGTTAAGTAGTTTTTCTGTGAAATTTACACATTACTCTTCTCAGATGTGATGATTAAAATACCACTTAGTAGTGATTTTTCTTTTTCGAGGTGCTTATCGTCCCAACCGGGTATGATATTAAATCCCACTCACCCGATAGTGCAGTGAATTTCCTCTTAGCTGACTTGTTACCTTTACACGAACTTGTCTTAGCTGACGTTCCTAGTACTTTGTGTTCCTACATGATATGAACATTCTTGTTCATTATCCTTTAGCCTAATAGCCTTTATTCATCCCAAATGAATGAGAAAACTAAACTTTTCATTTATTTGCAATTAGGTCCCTAAAGTTATTTTTCTTTAACTTTAAGTCCCTAATGCCAGTTTTTCCTCAAATTGAGTCCTGAAACTTTTAAAATTCACCATGGGACCTCAATTTATTTAGATTCCAAAAAGAGGTTAAATTTTTCAAATTTCCAATTTGGTCCCCCAATTTTTCCAAAATTACCATTTGCCCTTACTTTACAAAAATGGTAGGTTTTTCCCCAAAAATTCATAAAATTGCCTAATTAGTCCTCCAACATCTTTATCATGCCCAATGGGTCCTCAATTTTATGAAATTACACTTTGGTCCCTCGATATTTCAAAATACCCCTAATTTTCCCCCCAATTTCAACCTTCTAACTCATCCAAATTTGATTTCATCAAATTAACCGATCAAATGAGTTCAATTGTTGAAATTAAAGTTAGATTGGAGTTCCTACACCTTATATGATTCAATTGCACCTTGAATCGCACGATTTGATGCCGGAATGAGCTCGAATGGAGCTTCACCGGAAAACTGGACTTAGAGAGAGAAAGCTTCGAAAGCTTACCGTCAAGGATGCGGCGGTCCCAGCTTTAAATCTGGGCAGATAGCTCTTATTCTGAGGTTTATCCTAGGATCAAGAATTGCATCAATTGATGCTGAATTGAGTGAGAATTTTATCATCGAGGTTCTGCCGATTCTCTCTCTAGCACCGGTCGGAAATTATAGAGGGAAGCCGAATTGGCTTACCTTTCAGCTCTATTTCAGATGTAGGAAGATTGTGGAGATGTTGGGAGGGCTTGGTTTTGCCTGAGAAGGGCTTAAATTGGCCGATTCTAACTTGGCCGAAATAGGGCAGCTTCGGTTCATCGGATATGCTTCACTGTTCAATCACGCTGGCGCTTCTCCGGCGACCCTCTGAGAAAATGGAGACTACAAGCATATAGCTGACTTCTCCTTGAATCCAAAGAACCCAACCACAACTTCTTTAGGTCCGAAAAGACCCTATATCGAAGCTCTAGTTCGAGATTCGCTAAAAATTGGAGCAGTTGAGAGATAATGGAGTTTTTAGGTGTGAAGAAGATGAATGAGGAGGGGTCCTTTATATAGGAAGCTCTAAGACTTCTTGGCCATTCGATTGGTGCCTTAATGGTGGTCATTCATTGCCTGAAACTCCCTGCCTGAAGACTTTTCAGCTTCACCGGCGCTGTTCAATTTTTCGACGAGTGAACAATGTTGTCATCTGAAGGAAGAAGATGACATTGTTCCAAACCTGACCAGACCGGTCTGAACTGGGTTCAAAACTTAAACCGGTCGGTTCAGGTCTAATTCTACCGAATTTTTCAAAATTAAAATTTTCTAAATTCATTTTCTATCCAATGGCTGCCTCAAATCACAAATTTGAATTTTCTAAGCCACATAGAAAAATGAATTTACCATATAGTTAAATAGTGGTTCAAACTGGTCCAAACTGGTTCAATCCAGTTCGAATCTGGTTCACATGAACCGGTTTAGTTTTCATTTCCAATTCATCCTAAAGTCCTTTTTCATGACTTATGTGACTCCTCAGGTCACTCGGGATCCAAAAATTTTCCAGTTTGTCCTTTCTCTATCGGTTCCAATTCATGAACCAACTCGGTTTATAAACCGGTTCAATCTAGTTGAATATGGTTCATCTGAACCGGTCTGGTTTTTCTCTTTCAATTTGTCCTAAGGTTCTTTTCCAATGTTTTATTATCCCTTTGGGTCACTTGGGAGTTGTAATTTTCCCAAATTGCCCATTTTCTAATAATCGGGTTTATTAACTGGTTTGGTTTTCCCACTCGGTTTGAGCGGTTCTTTTCCCAGTTTTCCTTATCTCGAAAGAGCGGGGTTTACAACTCTCTACTCGTTTTAAGAGTTTTGTCCCCAAAACTTTTTCAACATTCTTTGCATTGGAAAGAACTTCCCTTCGATATCAACTTGTACTTTATTGATATACAACCTTCTCGGTTATTTCCATTTATCCCTTATATCACATACACTTAAGGTTTTCTTTTCCTTTCCATCACTTTCTCATTCCATGGAGCTTACTTTAGCTAAGCATATCTCACTGGAATATTTAGGGTCATATTTTTAAATTCACATCCTTCATTCCTTAAAGTATAATTTCTCCATCCCGAGATTCTTTACTTAAGATTTCAAAATCGGGAGTTTCAAAATACCCAATTGTTCCTTTGTCTAGTTATTCTCTTGGTCGTTGATACACTTAGCTCGGTGTTCTTTTGACCATTACGTACTTGTGTTCATGGGTTTCTATGTTATCACTTTTTTGTCTTATTTTGACCCTTCCTTCATCCATTATTTATTTCATCTTTGGTCCAATTTCGATATTGACATTATTATACTTAACAAACTGACTCTTCCTTAGTTGAGTCATATCCTTCCCTAGACTGTTGGGCTTGTGTGTCCCTTGCAGCACGGCAATGCTCCATAATCTGTCTTTGACCATTAAAATTTTAGAACACTTCCTTACTGGGTGTTCCCATCCTTCCAACCTTACAGGGGTTGTATAATTCCGTCTGGTAGTACATTCCTCATTACCTTTATCATTTATTCACTCATTCATCTTGCCTTTGAGTGGTAAAACCAGAAGGAAATCCTGAGAGAGGGGGAATGTGAAGCTCACCAGAGAAAGGAACCTTGGGAAAACATAGGTGTATCAATAAAGAGGAAATGGAACCAACGGAGTAAGAAAGAGAATAAGCTCCTCAAGAACAAGATGCTGGAGAAGATAGGATCAAGCACAAGGGGAAGGAAATCATAAGGATCCCAAAGATAAGTTAAACCCAAGTAACATGTAAGTAGAAGGACGACATCAAAGGATGCCATATGAGTAAGAATGGATTTGGAAAAGAGAAGAGATCTCAAAGAGGAAGGCTGCCGGTGGGAATGAAGAATGAAGTATGAGATCAAGAGTTTTAATATATTAGTGAGTATCAGGAAGTTCAAGGATTTGATGGTGGAATGACTGAATAAGGAAGTTTGGGAAAAGGCGAGTAAGTAAGGGAACCAATACAGTTATAGGGATGCAAGGTCAAAGACATCACGAAAAAATGTCATGCGATAAGGGGTCAGGTAAACCCAACTGACTTGGGAAATATGACTTAGGTAAGGAAAAGTCTATGAGTAAGGTATAACAAAGTCAAGCATAAAGGTGATAACCAAAGAATGAGCAAGGGATCCAGGCAGGATGAAAAGGTGATAAAGGCCACAATCCATGGAAGAAAAATGACAGGAACTCATAGTTTTGAAATTTTTGGGTAAAAGAAGCTTGGAATGAGAAATGGTGCCTTAAGAAGGAAGGATGCAATTAAAGGAAATGATCCTAGATCTTCTAGGAAGATATTCTAGGCTAAAAGTAAGTTTTATGGAAGGAGGAACGGATAAGAATGAGATAAGAATCTTAGGTATGTGATGAAAGGGATCAACAAAAACAACTGAGAAGGTTGTAAAATGATAAAATGGAAAAATTTACATATCAATAAAAGTTTACATTATGCAAAAAGTGTGGAATAAGTTATGGGGACAAAACTCCTAAAAGGAGGGGAGAGTTGTAAACCCCGCTCTTTGGAGTTAAGGAAAATCGAGAAAGAACCGATCAAAACGAGTGAGAAAACCAAACTGGTTCACAAATCCAATTATTGAGGAACGAGCAAATTGGAAAAATTACAACTCCCAAGTGACCCAAAAAGGTTCATAAACCTTGGAAAAGAACTCTATAACCAATTGGGAGAGAAAAACCAAATCGATTCAGGTGAACCGGATCTGAACCGAATTGAACCGGTTTATGAACCGAGCTGGTTTATGAATCAAAATAGATAGAGAGTGGGCAAACCAGGAATATTATGGATCCCAAGTGACCTAAAGTGTCACATAAGTCCTAAAAAAAGACTTTAGGATGAATGGGGGATGAAAATCAAACCGGTTCAGGTAAATCGGATCAGAATCGGATTGAACTAGTTTGGACCGATTTGAACCACTATTCAACCGAATGATAAATTAATTTTTATAGGTGGCTTAGAAAATTCCAATTTGAGAATTAAGGCCACCATTTGATAGATAATGAATTTAGATGAATTTAGAAATTTTTAATTTTGAAAAACTTGATCAAATTGGGCCTGAACTGACCGGTTTAAGTTTTGAACCCAGTAGTACTGATCCGGTCTGGTTTGGAATAGTGTCATCTTCTTATTTTAGATGACAACACTATTCACTAGCCAAAAATTGAAGCAACACCGGTGAAGAGGATACGTTTCCATTCAGTATATTTTAGGTCATCAATGACAGTTATAAAGGTGCCAAACGGACTACCGATGAGTCCTCAAGCTCCCTATATAAAGAGCCCCTCTCCATTCATCCTCTCCACACCTGAAAACCTCACTCTCTCTCAGCTACTTAGTTTTCCAGCAAAACTCGAACAAAAGCTCTGATATAGGGTCTTTTCTGAGCCAAATAATGTGTGGTCGGTTCCTTAGAACCAGGGAGAAGTCAGTTACACGGTGGTAGTATCCATTCACTCCAAGGGTTGCTAGAGAAGCGCTGCCCTGTTTCGGCCGAGCTGAAATTGCCAATTCAAGCCCTTCTCAAGCCAAACCAAGCTCTCCCAACACCTCCTCAGCCCTCCTATGGCCGAATTAGAATTAAAAGGTAAGACAATTCGACCCCACTCTGTAATTTTTGACCAGTTCTAGAGAGAGAACCAATAGAATTTTGATGATAGAATTCTCACCCAATTATGCATCAATTGATGCAATTCTTGATCCTAGGAGGAACCTCAGGAGGAGAGCTATCTGCCCAGATTGAAAGCTCAGACCGTCGCGCCCCCGATGGTGAGTAATGAAGCTTTCTGTCTCTACGTTCTATTTTTCGGCGAAGCTACGTTTAAGCTTATTTCGGTGTCAAAACTTGCGATTCAAAGTGCAATTGAATCGTATGAAGGTGTAGAAACTCTAATTTAACTTCAATTTCAACAATTAAAAGTGTTTGATTGGTCAATTTGATGAAATCAAATTCGGCTATGTTAGTAAGTTGAAATTGGGGGAAAATTGGCGATTTCAAAAATTTGAGGGACCAAAATGCAATTTTATGAAATTGTGGGTCAATTGGCCATGATTAGAGAGTTAGGGGACCAATTGAGCAAATTTTAGAATTTTTGGGGTAAAACTTACCATTTTTATAAAGGAAGGGCAAAATGGTAATTTTGGAAAAATTTGGGACCAAATTAGGAATTTGGGAAACTTGAAACCCTTTTTATGAAATTGAATAAATCTAGGTCCCAAGGGGAATTTTTAAAAGTTTCAGGACTCAATTGGGGATTAAAGTAAATGAAAAAGAACTTTAGGAACCAAATTGTAAATATTTGAAAAGTTGGATATTTTAGTCATACATAATGAATAGAGGTTATTAAGCCAAATGATAATTAACAAAAATGTTTATTTCATGTAGGAACATGAGATATCGAGAATGCCAGTTGAGATTAAGCTCGTAAGGGATGAAAACCAACTTAGAGGAAATACACTACACGATCAGGTGAGTGAGATTTTTATATCATACCCGGTTGAGATGATAAACACCTTGAAAATGAAAACCCACTGCTAAGTGGTATTTTAAATATCACACCGGAGAGGAGTAATGTGAAAATCATGAGGAAAAACTACTTACTGGTGTAAGTAGATCATACCCGGTTGGTATAATGAAACTTCCTGGATGGAAGTGGAAAACCCGTTCATCAGTTATGAGCAGAGATGTCCTCATACTCGGCTGGTATGATGGATAGTTGAAAAGTAATTTTGTCGGAAGTGCTCTCCCTTTACTATGTGCCACTGCTTAAAATGTTTGGGAGACCTTCTTGACGGGAGCTCGAATAGCTCTCTTAGGCCGGAGGCCTCGATTTTGGAACTTGGGGGCTAATATGCCCAATTTTGAAAATCTCGAATAGTGGGCTCAAGGCCAGATGGCATGAGTAGGAGCTCGTAAACAAACATGATTTATATGCCATGAAAACTTATGTAAATAAATTGTTTGTCCATGGTACCAAGACAGGACCGACATACTCAATTAACTAGCGGCGGTACGACATGACAGGTCTCCAGACTAATCAAGACAAACAGCTGCAGGTTGAGTTAAGGGTTGGGGCCGTTGGACTAGTGGCACCACAGATTATATGGAAATATGTGAAAAATGTTGATTATGCATCCACTGTGTTTACGAGACATTCAAGACACCCAAAGAGGGGTAGTGATGCGTCTTAGGGCTCTGGACGACCTGGTGGATATAAGGGCAGTTCATCGTACCAGAAGTCTTGCGAAGCTCGGAGTAGCTTCAAGTGCATGAGACCAGGGTGGGGATAGGATGAGGTCTCTGTCCTCATACGGACACAAAGATTGGTTACGGGATTGAAGGTCGGATATCGCGAACATCGACTCATTCTTAGGGTCGAAGTGAACGTGCTTCTATCTAGGTGGCCGGTAAAGTCGCTCTAACTCCACAAGTGGGTTTAGTGGATAGGTTGGCCTACGATTGTGTGTTTTAACTTCATGATGAAGGATGTGTGTTGGGTGATGAAACACCGTGGTAATAAGAAATGATTTTGAAAACCAAAAATTGAAGATGAAAAAATTTAAAGGAATTAAGAAGTCTGGCACACTCTAACTTGAAAACTATTTTTATCAAAACTTCATTTTGTTTTTTTTAAATACCCATTCATTGAGTTGTAGAAACTCACCCCTCTTTTTATCCCCTTTCAAGAAATAGAGAAAATGACTAGGAATAACACTGATCCTTACCCTCTCTTAGGTATGCTTAAATTCTCTTAAGCTTGCATTTTATTTGATATATGTCTTTCTAGGGCACAAAGTTGAAAGTACGCCTGGCTCCTCTTGAGTTAAATAAGGGGGAAACTTCTCTTAAACCGGGAGAGCGGCAGGTTTTTCACAGGGATCTGACCAAATCGAGTCGAGGCGTGACAAAACAGGCTCTGATACCACACATGTTGTCACACCCCGACTCGACTTGGTCGGATCTCCGTGAGTAACCCGCCACTCTCCTGGTTTATTAAGGGTTTTCCCCTTATTTAAACCGTGAGGAGTAAGACATCTTTATACCTGCACCTTTCTTGGAATAACATTAATCAAAACTGAATAATTTAAACTTTACATACCTGTCTTGCAGGTGCAGTTATCTGGGGTCATTGGGTAGGTTTTCCTTAGTTTACCTAAAAAGGGATATAAGGGAGGGGGTGAGTACAACGACTCAGTGAATGAGTTTTTAAATTTTACTTTTAGGGAAAAATGTTTGAATATGAGTGTGCGAGTCTCCTTATTTTCTTTTTAAAACATTTTATTCTCAAGTTTGGCTTTTATAACCATTTCTTATTACCATGGTGTGTTTATCACCAAACACAAATCCTTCATCATGAAGGTAAAACACACAATCACAGGCTAGCCCGTCCATTGTACCCACTTGTGCCATGGAATGACTTTACCAACCACCTAGATAGAAGCACATCTACTTCTACCCTGAGAATTAGTGGATGTTCACGACATCCGAACCTCAATCCCGTAACAAAACTCCGTGTCCTTATAAGGATAGAGATCTCATCCTGTCCCCACCCCAGTCTCATGCACTTAAACCTAGGTCAAGCTTCGCAAGACTTCTGGTATGACTAACTGCCCTTATATTCACTAGGTCATTTAGCGCTCTGGGAAGTATCACTATCCCTCTTGGGCGTCTTGAAGGTCCTATAACATAGTGCATGCACAATCAACAGTTTTTCACATAATGCCATATAATCTATGGTGCCACTAGTCCGACAGCCTCGACCCTCAACCCGACTTGCAGATGTTTGTCTTGACTAGTTTGAAGACCTGTCATGTCACACTGCCACTAGTCCATCGAGCATGTTAGTTCTATCATGGTACCATGGCCAAACAACTCATTTACTTAAGTTTTCATGGCATATTAATAATGTTTGTTTACGAGCTCCTGCTCATGCCAACCGGGTATCATATTACTTTTCCACATCACTCTTCTCAGATGTGGTGATTAAAATACCACATAACAGTGGGTTTTATTTTTCGAGGTGCTTATCATCCCAACCGGGTATCATATTAAATCTCACTCACCTGATAGTGTAGTGAATTTCCTCTTAGCCGACTTGTTGCCTTTACGCGAACTTATCTTAACTTACATTCCCGATACTTCGTGTTCCTACACGATATGCACATTCTTGTTCATTATCATTTGGCCTAATAGCCTTCATTCATCCTAAATGAATGAGAAAACCAAACTTTTTATTTATTTGCAATTAGGTTAACTAAAGCTATTTTTCTTAACTTTAAGTCCCTAATGCTGGTTTTTCCTCAAATTGAATACATAAACTTTTAAAATTCACCATGGGACCTCAATTTATTCAGATTCATAAAAAGGGGTTAAATTTTCCAAATTTCCAATTTGGTCCCCCAATTTTTCCAAAATCACCATTTTGCCCCTACTTTACAAAAATGGTAAGTTTTGCCCCAAAAATTTCAAAAATAGCCCAATTGGACTTTAGGATCTCGAGTAACCTAAAGAGTCACAAAAGTTTATAAAAAGGACTTTAGGATGAATTGGAGATGGAAACCACACCGGTTTAGGTGAACCGGATTCGAATCGGATTGAACCTATTTTGACCTGTTTGAACCACTATTGAAGTGGATGCTAAATTCATTTTTCTAGGTGGCTTAGAAAATTCAAATTGAGTTTTGAGGCCATCATTGGATAGAAAATGAATTTACAAATTTTTAGATTTGAAAAATTCGGTCGAATCGGGGGTGAACCAACCAATTTAAGCTTTGTACCCGGTTCTGATCAGTCTGGTCCGGTTCGGAATAGTGTCGTCTTCTTCCTTCAGATGACAATACTATTCATTCGCCAGAAAATCAAGCACGGCCGGCAAAGCTGAAAAGTTTCCGGCCAGGGAGTTTTAAGCAATGAATGACTGCCATTAAGGCACTAATCGGACGGCCAAGAAGTCTCCGAGATTCCTACATAAAGACCCCCTCCTCATTCATTCTCTTCACACCTGAAAATTCCATTCTCTCTCAACTGCTCCATTTTCTAGTGAAGCTTGAACCAGAGCTTTGACTTGGGCATTTTTATGAGCCAAACAAGGCGAGGTTGGGTTCTTTAGAACCATGGAGAAGTCAGCTACACGCCTGTAGTCTCCATTTGCTTCGAGTCTTGCCGGAGAAGCGCCAGCGTGATTGAACAGAAAAGCAACTTCGGCGGACCGAAGTTGCCCTATTTTGGTCGAGCTGTAATTGGCCAATTTGAGCCCTCCTCGGGCCAAACCAAGCCTTCGCAACACCTCCACAGCCTTCTTACAGCTGAATTAAAGTGAAAAGGTAAGCCAGTTTGACTCCCCTTTGTAAATTTCGATCGGTGTTAGAGAGAGAATTGTGAGAACTTCGATGACTAAATTCTTATTCAATTCGACATCAATTGATGTAATTCTTCATCCTAGGAGAAATCTTAGGACAAGCGCTATCTTCCTAGATCGAAAGTTCGGACTGTCGTGCCCCCGATGGTAAGCTTTTGAAGCTTTCTCTCTCAATTGCAGTTTTCTGGCGAAGCTCCGTTTGAGCTCATTCTGACACCAAATCCTATGATTCAAAGTGCAATTGAATCATATGAAGGTATAGGAACTCTAATCTAACTTAAATTTCAATAATTAAACTCATTTAATTGGTCAAATAGGGGAAAAATTGGGAATTTAAAAAAATTTGAGGACTAAAAGAAAATTACATAAAATTGAGGACCAATTAGGCATGATAAAGATGTTGGAGGACCAATTGGGCAATTTTGGAATTTTGGGGGCAAAACTTACTATTTTTGTAAAGTAGGGGCAGAATAGTAATTTTGGAAAAATTGGAGGACCAAATTGGAAATTTACAAAATTTAACCCCTTTTTATGAATCTGAATAAATTGAGATCCCATGGTGAATTTTAAAAGTTTTGGGACTCAATTTGAGGAAAAAACGGCATTAGGGACTTAAAGAAAATAACTTTAGGGACCTAATTACAAATAAATGAAAAGTTTGTTTTTCTCATTCATTTGGGATGAATGAAGGCTATTAGGCCAAATGATAATAAACAAGGATGTTCATATCGTGTAAGAACACGAAGTACGAGGAACACAAGCAAGGACAAGCTCGCGTGAATATAAAGAACTGGTCAAGAGGAATTTATTGCATTAATGGATGAGTGGGATTTTTATATCGTACCCGGTTGGGATGATAAGCACCTCCAAAATGAAAATTTACTGCTAAGTGGTATTTTAACCATCACACCTGAGAGGAGTGATGTGAAAATCACACTGCAAAACTACTTACCACGGAGGAAGTGGAAAACTTGTTCATCGGTTATGAGCAGAGATGTCCTCATACTTGATTGGTATGATAGACAGTTGAAAATATATTTTGTCAGAAGTGCTCTCCCCTAATTGTGTGCCACTACTTAAACCATTTGGGAGACCTTCTTAACAGGAGCTCGAATAGCTCTGTTAGGCTAGAGGCCTCGGTTTTGGAACTTGGGGGCTATTATGCCCAATTTTGAAAATCTCGAATAGTGGGCCCAAAGCCAATTGACACGAGTCGGAGCTCATAAACAAACATGAATTATATGTCATGAAAACTTGAGTAATTGAATTGTTTGGCCATGGTATCAACGCAAGACCAACATACTCAGTCATCTAGTAGTAGTGCGACATGACATGTCTCCGGACTAGTCAAGACAAACAGTTGTAGGTTGAGTTGAGGGTCGAGGTCGTTGGACCAGTGGCACCACAGAATATATGGCATGATGTCAAAATACTGATTGAGCATGCACTGTGTTTACGGGAACTTTAAGACACCCAAGAGTGGTAGTGATGTGTCCTAGGGCCACGGACGACCTGGTTGATATAAGGGCAATTAGTCGTACCAAGAGGCTTTGCGAAGCTCGAAGTAGCTTCAAGTGCATGAGACCAGGGTGTGGTTAGGATGAGGTCTCTGTCCTCATACTGACATGGAGAATTGTTATGGGATTGAGGGTTAGATGTCGCGAACATCCACTCATTCTTATGGTAGAAGTGGATGTATTTCTATCTAGGTGGCTGATAAAGTTGCTCTGATGCCACAAATGGGTTCAGTGGATGGGCTGGCCTGTGATTGTGTGTTTGACCTTCATGATGAAGGATGTGTGTTGGGTGGTGACACACTGTGGTAATAAGAAATGGATGTAAAAACTGAAGTTGAGAATGAAATATTTTTCAAAACAAATGAGTCTGGTACACTATGAATCAAACATTTTTCGTCGAAGTTAAATTTTGAAAACTCATTTACTGAGTCATTGTACTCACCCCTTCCCTCATATTCCATTCAGGTAACCCCGGAAAGCCTACCCCAAAGACCACCAACTAATACGTCTATAAGACAGGTATGATCCATTTAAAATTTTATGCAGTTTTGTTATATGTTATTCCATGAAAGGTGCAGGTTTAAAGGGCGCCTTACTCTTCATGGTTTATAAACAAGGGGCAACCCTTAGAAAATTGGGAGAGTGGCGAGTTGATCATGGGGATCCGACCAAACCGGGCTGGGGCATGACAGGGCAACTTTGGTCCGCCGGACCTGATTCATTGTTTGATCACGCTGGCACTTCTCCGACGACCCTCAGAGCAAATGGAGACTACAACTGTGTAGCTAACTTCTCCTTGAATCCAAAGAACCCGACCATGCCTTCTTGGGATAAAAAAAGACCCTATATCGGAGCTCTAGTTCGAGCTTCGCCAAAAATTTGAGTAGTTGAGAGAGAATGGAGTTTTCAGGTGTGAAGAGAATGAATGAGGAGGGGCCCTTTATATAGGAAGCTCGGGGACTTCTTGGTTATCCGATTGACACCTTAATGGCGGTCATTCAATGCCTGAAACTCACTGGCTGGAGACTTTTCAGCTTCGCCAATGCTATTCAATTTTCCAGTGAGGGAACAATGTTGTCATATGAAGGAAGAAGATGACATTGTTCCAAATTGGACCAGACCGGTCCGAACCATGTTCAAAGCTTAAACTGACCAGTTCAGGTCCGATTCGACCGAATTTTTCAAAATTAAAAATTTCTTAATTCAACTAAATTCATTTTTTTATATAATGGTGGCCTCAAATCTCAAATTTTATTTTTCTAAGTCACCTAGAAAAATGAATTTAGCATCTGGTTTAATAGTGGTTCAAACCGGTCCAAACTAGTTCAATCCGGTTCGGTTCTGATTCACTTGAACCGGTTTAGTTTTTATCTCCAATTCATTTTAAAGTCCTTTTTCATGACTTTTGTGACTCCTTAGGTCACTCCGGATCCATAAATTTCCCGGTTTTCCCTTTCTCTATCGGTTCCGGTTAATTAACCGACTCGGTTTATAAACTAGTTCAATCTAGTTGGATCCGGTTCATCTGAATCGATCTGGTTTTTCTCTTCCAATTTGTCCTAATATTCTTTTCCATGGTTTTATGAACCCTTTGGGTCACTCAAGAGTTGTAAATTTCCCAAATTGTCCATTTCCTAATAATCGGGTTTGTGAACCAGTTTGGTTTTCTTGCTCAATTTGATCGGCTCTTTTCCCGATTTTCCTGAACTCCAAAGAGTGGGGTTTACACTATCCCACACCACAAGGATTTAGAACAATACTTTTCATGAAGAACGCCTCCACAACTACAAGAATTCGAAAGGATACCATAGCAAGAAACACAACTCCTACTTAGAATTTCAACCACACCTAGGAGGAAGCCCTTCAAGATCCTAGCGTAGTGGTGGGTATTCCCCGATCCAATCTCCTTCTAAGAAAAGCTAAAGCCCCAAGTTGGAAATCCTATTTCGAAAGTAAAATTTTGAGTTCCTAAAACTTTTCTGTCCCTCAATGATGGTGCAATGGTGTGCCTTAATTACATGAGGAAGGAAAAAGCACTAAAGATAGGACCTCGATAAACCGCAAATAGAAGAGATGGTAGATGAAGAGAATTATTCCTTAAGAACAACTTTTCAGCCATCTAGGAGCAAGGAAGGAAGCACCTCTACAAGAGAAGACAAGACGAGCATTAGACGACAAATGTGATATCTCAAGATGGTAAGTGCTACTTGCTTTGGAAAAAGCAGAGAAGCCAAATAAGAGTTTTTAGACCATCATAGCAGAATGAAGCAAATCGTAACAACAAGATAGTTAAGGAGAATAAATGATGCCCTAAGGAGGACCAGAAAGTAGTACGGACTACACCCTAAAGAGGGCAATAGGATGGACATTAAGGACAAGAAGACTTGAGAGATAGTTGTCTCATGATAATTAGACAAAGATAATAGTAGGAACGAGGCAGTTAACGAACTAACTCTCGTGAAGGTCATAAAGTTAAGCTCCAGTAAAAAAAGGGAGAGGTGGAAAGGGCAAACATTTGGAAAAGAAGGATGGAGGAAATCCTTAAAGAGATCAATGGCCAAGATCGGATTAACGACCAAACTCAAGCCAGGAGAATGTTAAGTAATCCTCTCAAAGGATGATTAAGAGATCTTGAAACAAGCAGTATTTGAGCTCTACTTGAAAGAAATAGACATGTACTCGGGTATAAGTGGGAATGAGGATAGGATACAAAGGACGTGCCTAGAAGATTTCAAGAATAAAGGTAAGCGGGAGAAGATGGCATCAAAGGATGTCCTTCAAGGTTAGATACTTTTGAAGAGAAATGAAAAAGGAATTACGAGGGAAAGAGGAAGAATCCTACCAAGGAAGGAAACCATGGAAAGGTATACATATCCCAACTGAAAGGTAATGGAACCTAGTGAAGAGGGATAAGAAGATGAGCTTTCAAATAGAATGCATGTTGTGGAGAAAAGACCAAGTGAAGTGTACTAGGAAGGCCCAAAGAGTAAGTTAAACCCAAAGAATGAGGAAGCAGGAAGATAGCATCAAGAGATGCCGTACAAGTAAGAAAGGGGTGGACTACCCATAATAAGGACATAAAGGAAAGAATGTTCAAGAAATCTTAGGTAAGTAAGCCTTCAATTAAGAAGTATTTAAGGGGGAAATAAACCACTAATATCAAGACTATTGTGGTCCACACTCGCTTAATGGAACCTAGAGAGTGGACGACTGAGCATAGGGTGGAGTACACAAAATAATACCTATAACCGGAAGTCCCTTAGATAAGGAATAAGGGAAGAAATGAGAATTTTAAGACAATGAAGGATTGAAGGTGGGTAAATGCCCAATATAGTAAGGATGTAAGGAGATGAAGAAAGAAATCTTCAAGGAATGGTAAGAGGGTTAAGCATATAGCTCCTAAAGAGAAAAGTCTCTACTTTGAAAGTCATAGTAGAGAATAAAAACCGCAAAAAGGGAACTCCCCAAACCAAGCAATCGACATGTAGACCCAAAGGGATCAACTCGGAATAAAGAATTGTGAAATGGTCACGAATAGGTAAGAGTCGATTAAGGAAAGGGAAAGTTCTTGAGTAAAGGACGCCATTAGAAATGAGAAAAGGCATAAGAAGGGAAGAATCTCAGCATGTCGGTAAGTCATCGGGGGAACCCAAATGATTAGGACTGGAAAAATGCAATAAGGAAGTTAGGAAAAGATGAGTAGGTAAGGAAAACCAATACAATTATATTGGATAAAGGTAGTCGAGGAATACTACCAGATGAAAAGAGGGACGAAGTTATACGATCCCCGAAAGGTTGGAAAGTCGAGAACAACCCACAAGGAAGTGTTATAGAAATCTAATGGACAGAGACAAGTTCTATAACATGTCATACTGTAAGGGACATGTAAGCCCAACAGTTCCGGGGAGAGATGTGACTCAAGTAAGAAAGAGTCAGTTAGTAAGCATGACAAGGTCAAACATAAAATTTAAACCGAAGTTGTAATAAACAACGGATGAAGGAAGGAACAAAATAGGATGAAAAGGTGATAACACCAAAACCGGTGAAAACAAGTACGTAACACTCAAAAGAACACTAAGCTAAGGGTTTCAGCGATCAAGTGAATAACTAGACACAGGAACGATTGGGCATTTTGGAACTCCCAATCCAGAAATCCTGGGCAAGAATCCTCAAGAGGAAGAATCTTGCCCTAAGTAGAGTAGGAAATGAACCTAAGGATGTGCCTTTAGAATAGTGGGTAAGACATGCTAAATTATGATAAACTCCATGGAGTGAGTAAGCAATAGGAAGGAAAAGAAATTCCTTAAGTGCGAGATATAAAAGGGGCTAAGTGAAAGAATGACCAAAGTGTCACATGTCAAGAAAAATCCAAGTTGACACTAAGGAAAATTATTCGCGATGCAAAGGATGCTAATTAAATTTTGGGGACAAAACTCCTAAAAGGAGGGGAGAGTTGTAAACTTCGTCCTTTATAGATAAGAAAACCAGGAAAAGAACTGGTCATTTCAAAAGAGAAAACCGAACCGATTCACGAACCACAACCGATAAGGAAAGGGTAAAATGGGAAATTTAAAAATTTCAAGTGACCTAAAGAGTCATAAAAATCATGGAAAAAGACTTTGGGACAAATTGGAAGAGAAAACTAGACCGGTTCAAGTGAATTGGACCTAAACCAAATGGAACCAATTTGGACTGGTTTAAACCATCATTGAACCAATTGCTAAATTCATTCTTCTAGATGGCTTAAAATATTCAAATTGGGGAATTAAAGCCATCATTCGATAGATAATGAATTTATAAATTTCTAATTTTGAGAAAATTAGTTGAATTGGGCATGAACCGGCCGGTTTAAGCATTGAACCTGGTCGGACCGATCTGTTTCGGTTCGGAATAGTGTTGTCTTCTTCCTTCATATGATGACACTTTTCATTGAATGCATGAATGGACAGCATCGGTGAAGAGCAATCGTCTCTATTCAGACAGTTTTTGAGCAAGGATAAGCTTGTACAAGATGTGAAACAGTTGGGCAGAGAGTCCCCGAGCTCCCTATCTAACGAGCTCCTCTTCATTCATCCTTCTCACACCTAAAATCTCCATTCTCTCTCAATTGCTCCATTTTTCGATGAAGCTAGAACCAGAGCTCTAACTTGGGCAGCTTTCTTAACTTCAGAAGGTGAGGTCAGGTTCTTTAGACTCTAGGGAAGTCGGTTATCTAATAGTAACCTCCACTCGATCCAAAGACTACTAAAGAAGCGCTGGTGGAATCAAACAGTGAAGTAGCTCTGAAGGTGCCCTATTTTGGCTAAGCTGAAATTGGCCAAATTTAGCCCTCTTTCGGCCAAACCAAGCACTTCCAACATCCTCATAGCCCTCTTACAACCTCAACTAAGTGAAAGGTAAGCCGATTCCACCTTCCTCAGTCATTGCAGATCGGAATTAGAGAGAGAAACTGCAAAATTTCACTAACAAAATTCTCCCTCGATTTGAGGTAAATTGTAGAAATTCTTAATCCTATAAGGTTTCTCAGGAAGAGACCTACCTTCCTCGATAGAGAGCTCAAACCGCCGCACCTTCGACGGTAAGCTTTTGAAGCTTTCTATTTCTACGCACAGTTTTTTAGTGAAGCTCCATTTGAGCTCAATTCGGACCCAAATGACGTGGTTCAAAGCACAATTGAATCATATGGAAGGGTAGGAACTGATCCATACCTTCAATTGGAGTACTTATGTCATGCCCCGACCCGGTTTGGTCGGATCCCCATGAGCAACCTGCCACTCTTCTAGTTTATTAAGGGTTTTCACCTTTTAAACCGTGAGGAGTAAGGTGTCCTTTGTACATGTACCTTTCCTAGAATAACATTAATAAAAACTAAAATAAATTAAATTTACATACCTGTCTTGTAGGTTTAGCTAGTGGAATGTCTGTAGGTAGGTTTTTTTCCTTGGTTACCTGAAAAGGGGTAAAGGGAGGGGGTGAGTTCGACAACTTAGTGAATGTGTTTGAAACATGAGTTTCAGTAAAATAGTTTGAATTGGAGTGTGCCAGACACCTTATTATCCTTAAAACCATTTCTTTCTCAATTTCTCAGTTTTCAAAACTATTACTCATCATTAACCATAGTCAGTGTGTTTAACAATCAACACGCCCTTTATCATGAAGGGATCACACATTTATAGGGCAGTCCGTTCACTACACCCACTTGTGGTTTCGAAGCGACTTTACCAGCCACCTAGATAGAAGCCTATCCTCTTCTACCCTAGAAATGTGTTGATGTTCATGACATCTTACCCTTAAACTTGAAAAGAAACTCCGTGTCCGTATGAGGATAGAGACCTCATCTCGACCCCACCCCGGTCTCATGCGCATGAAGCTACGTTGAGCTTCCCTCACTACTAGCACGACAATCTGCCCTTATCTCCACCATGTCATCTAGTAGCCCCTACGACACATCACTACCCCTCTTGGGCATATTGATGGTCCCAAACCTGGCATGTACAAATAATAATTTTCCATATAAGCTATTAATCTTTGGTGCCAGTGGTCCAACGGCCCCGACCCTCAACTCGACCTATAGCTGTTCGTCTAGACCAATCCGTTGACCGAGACTTGTCATATTATCGCCAATCCATCGAGTATGTTGGTCCTGTCTTGGTACCATGGCCAAATCGCATCATTCATTAAAATTTTCATGGCTTAACATCATGTTTGTTTACAAGCTTCTGCTCGTTCCAATTGGCATTGGGCCCAATGTACGAGATTTCCAAAATCGAGCATTCTAGCCCCCCAAGTTAAAAATATTTAAGCAGTGGCACACAGTCAGAGGAGAACACTTTTGACAAAAATATGTTTTTACTCTTCGGTCACACCAACCGGGTGTGATGACATCTCCGCTTACAACAGTTAAATGGGTTTTCCACTTCCTTCCAAGAAGTTCATCATACCAATCAGATATGATCTACTTACAACCGTTAAATAGTTTTTCCACGTAGTTTCCACATCACCCCATCCAGATGTGATGTTAAAATTCCACTGAGTAATGGTTTTTCATTCTGAGGTACTCATCATCCCTACCAGGTATGATGTGAAAGTTCCCACTAACTCGATAAGAGCAGTGTATTTTCTTCTAAAGCGGCTTTTGCCTCCACCCGAGCTTACCCTTGCTGGAGTTCCTGAATCTTTCGTGTTCCTACACAATATGTACATCCTTATTCATCAACAGTTGCCTTAATAGCCTTCATTCCTCACGAATGAACAAAATGCCCAAAATTTTAATTATTTACATTTAGGTCCCTAAAGTTCTTTTTCCTTTACTTTAGGTCCCTAATTCTATTTTTTCCCCAAATTGAGTCCTAAAACTTCTGAAATTTACTTTGGGATCTCAATTTCTTCAAAATCACAAAAAGGGGTTCAAGTTTCCCAAATTTCTAATTTGGTTCCCAACTTTACAAAAATTACCATTTTCCCCAACTTTACAAAAATCCCGGTTGGTGTGATGAAGTTGGAAATAAACTTTTTGTTAGGAGTGTTCTCCCTTGACAATGTGCCAATGCTTAAAAGATTTGGGAGACCTTCTTGACGGGAGCTAGAACAGCTTGGATAGGCCAGAGGCCTCAGTTTTTGAACTCATGGGGCAAAATGTTTAGTTTTGGAAAAATACGTGCAGTGGGCCCAAGGCCAGTGGGCATGAGTAGGAGCTCGTAAACAAACTTGATTAAAGAAAGCCATGAAAATTTCTAATAAAATTGGTTGTGTGATTTCGCCATGGTACCGAGTTAGGACTGACAGTACTCGATGGACTGGCGGTAGTGCATTAGGGCGAGGTAGATGGACCGACCTAGACAAATAGCTGTAGGTCGGGTTGAGGGTCGGGGTCGTTGGACCATTGGTACCAAAGATAATGGCCATATGTGAAAACTATTGTTTGTGCATGTATTTGGGGTATGGGATCATCAAGACACCCTAAGGGGGTAGTGATGCGTCCGAAGGGCTACTGGACGATATGGTGTAGATAAGGTAGTTCGTCGTGCCAGTCAATCTAGAACTCGAAGTAGCTTTTTGCGCATGAGATCGGGGTGGGGTCCGGATGAGGTCTCTATCCTCATACGGACATGAATTATTTTGGGTCTAAGGGTCGAACATCTAGGATGTTCACTTAAACTTTGGGTAGAAGTCAGGGACTTCTCTTAGGGTGGATGGTAAAGATGCTCTGATCCACAAGTGGATGCAGTCGTAGTAACTGCATCTTGCAAATGTGTGTACCCTTCCTAATGAAGGGCGTGTGTTGTTTGCTAAATGCCTCCTGAGGCAAGGGGATGGAGTGCTAACCTACAAGGGCAGGGTATGTGTGCCTCAAGATAAGGAGCTGAAAAGGTTAATTCTGGAAGTGGCTCATGATTTAATGTATGCGATATATTCGAGCGGTACTAAGATGTACCGCACACTCAAACAAGGATATTGGTGGAAAGGAATAAAGAGGGACATTGTGGAATACGTAGTCCAATGTTTATCCTGTCAACAGATAAAGGCTGAGCATCAGAAACCATCAAGACTACTCAAACCCTTGCCACTTCCGAAATGGAAATGGGAGCACATTACCATGGACTTTGTCATAGGTCTACCTATGACCAGGAAGGTTCGAGATGCAATTTGGTTCATCGTGGATAGATTGACCAAGTTCGCCCATTTCCTACCCATAAAAGTGATGGATTCAGTAGAACAACTAGTCGTCTTATACATAAGGAGATAATAAGACTCCATGGCATCCCGCTGAGTATAGTATCAGATAGGAACCCCGATTTACTTCAAGGTTCTGGACAAGTTTACAAAGTGCCTTGGGAACCAAGCTCCTTATGAGTATGGCGTTTCATCCTCAAATCGATGGATAGTCTGAATGGACGATTCAGACCTTGGAAGACATGCTGAACACATGCATACTCATAATGGACAAAGGTTGGGAAGAATACTTGTGCCTAATGGAATTTGCTTACAATAATAGCTATCAGACCAGTATTCAGATGTCTCCTTATGAAGCTATTTATGCATGACCTTGTCGTACCCCTTTATTTTGGGAAGAAGTGGGGGAAATAAAATTGGAAAGGATCGAGCTAATCAAGGATCCCATAGAGAAAATTAAGTTAAATAGGAGTCTCCTTAAGGTTGCTTAGGATAGGCAAAAGAGTTATGCGGATCATCGGAGAAGGAATCTGGAGTTTGAGGTGGGGGACCAAGTGTTTCTCAAGGTATCCCCATGGAGGGGAATACTTAGGTTTTAACAATGGGGAAAGTTGAAACCAACGTATATTGGTCCTTATTCCATCATCCAAAGGATAGGACCGGTGGCTTATAAATTGGAACTACCTCCAGACTTGTAGAGAATACACAATGTATTTCATATCTTTATGCTTCGGAAGTACCAACTTGATCCCAGTCATGTATTGGACTAACCACCACCAGAGCTAGAAGAGAACTTGACCTATCAAATAGAACCGATACGAATCATCGACCGATGGGATAAGAACTTGAGGAATAAGAGGATTCCTATGGTCAAAGTTCTTTGGCAAAATGGACTCGTGCAAGAAGAGACATGGGAAACCAAAAGTGTAATGAGGGAAGGTAACCCTCAATTATTTAACATGTAAATGTTTTGGGGACAAAACCCCTAAAAGGAAAGCAGAGTTGTAAACCCCGTCCTTTGATAATAAGAAAACTGGGAAAAGAACTGGTCATTTCAAAAAATTCGGTCGAATCGGGCCTGAATTGGTCGGTATAAGCATTGAACCCGGTTCACACTGGTATGGTCCAGTTCAGAATAGTGTCGTCTTCTTCCTTTAGATGACAACACTGTTCACTCACTAGAAAATCAAGTAGTGCCTGCAAAAATAAAAAAAGTCTTCAACCAAGGAGTTTCAGGCAATGAATGACTGCCATAAAGGCGCTAATCGGATGGCCAAGAAGTCCCCGAGCTTTCTTTATAAAGAGCCCCTCCTCATCCATCCTCCTCACACCTGAAAACTCCTCTTTCTCCCTACTTCTCCATTTTCCGATGAAACTCGAACCAAAGCTCTGACTTGGGTATTTTTTTGAGCCAAAGAAGGTGAGTTCAGGTTCATTAGATTCGAGGAGAAGTAAACTACCCAATGGTAGTCTCCATTTGCTCTGAGGGTCACCAAAGAAACACCAGCATGATCAAACAGTGAAGCAGCTCCGACGGATCGAAGCTGCCCTATTTCGGCCGAGCTAAAAATGGTCAATTCGAGCCCTTCTCATGCCAAAACAAGCTTCCCAACACTTCCACAGCCCTCATACAACTGAATTAGAACGGAAAGGTAAGCTAATTTGGCTCCCCTCTGTAATTTCCAATCAGTGTTAGAGAGAGGAACTAACGAAATTTCACTAACCAAATTCTCCATCAATTTGGCATAAAT
Organism: Trapa bicornis; assembly: GCA_030064425.1. NCBI lineage: Eukaryota > Viridiplantae > Streptophyta > Magnoliopsida > Myrtales > Lythraceae > Trapa > Trapa bicornis. Next base: position 12,248,599 of record CM057746.1, read on the forward strand.
TGATGCAATTCTTGATCCTAGAAAGAACCTCAGGATGAGAGCTATCTTCCTAGATCAAAAGCTCGGACTACCGCACCCCCAATGGTAAGCTCTCGAAGATTTCTCTCTCTAAATTCAATTTTTCAACAAAGCTCCGTTTAAGCTCAAATCAGATCCAAATGACACAATTCAAAGTTCCATTGAATCATGTAGAAGTGTAGTAACTCTATTTTACCTTCAATTTTAACAATTAACCTGATTGATTGGTCAATTTTATGAAATCAAATTTGGTAAGTGTGAAAGGGGAAAATTGGGGATTTAGAAATTTTGAGGGACTAAAGTGCAATTTTCCAAAATTGAGGGCCAATTGGGCATGGAAAAGATGTTGGAGGACCAATTGGTCAATTTTTGGAACTATTAGTGTCAAATTTGCCATTTTTGTAAAGTAGGGGCAAAATGGTAATTTTTGAAAAGTTGGGGACCAAATTGGAAATTTGGGAAACTTGAACCCCTTTTTGTAATTTTGAATAAATTGAGGTCATAAAAGTGAATTTTATAAATTTTGGGACTCAATTTGGGAAAATTTGGCATTAGGGACCTAAAGTTAAAGAAAAAGAATTATGGGGACCTAAATACAAATAATTAAAAATTTGGGCATTTCATTCATTGGTAATGAATCAAGGGCATTAGGCCAAAGGTAAATGAACAAGGATGTTCATATCGTGTAGGAACAAGTAGTATCAGGAATGCCAACAAAAACAAGTTCGCGTGGAGGCAAAGAGCAATTTAAGAGAAATTCACTATACTATTGGGTGAGTGGAACTTTTCACATCATACTCGGTTGGGATGATGAGTATCTCATAATGAAAAACCACTACTAAGTGGAATTTTGGATATCACACTGGATGGTGCGATGTGGAAATTACGCAGAAAAACTATTTACCGGTTGTAAGTAGATCAAACATGTTTGGTATGATGAACTTTCTATAAGAAAGTAGAAAACCCGCTTATCAGTTATGAGCGGAGATGTCCTCACACCCAGTTGGTGTGATGGATAGATGAGAAAAATTATTTTGTTAGAAGTGCTCTCCCCTGATTGTGTGCCACTTCTTAAACATTTTGGGAGACCTTATTGACGGGAGCTCGAATAGGTCAGATTAGGTTTTGGAACTTAGGGGGCTAGAATGCCCGATTTTAAAAATCTCGTACAGTGGGCCCAAGGCCAGTTGTCATGAGCAGGAGCTCGTAAACAAACATGATGTTAAGCCATGAAAAATTAATGAATGATGTGATTTGGCCATGGTACTATGATAGGACCGACATACTCGATGGACTAGCGGCAGTGCGACAAGACCTGTCTAGACAAATAGCAGCAAGTCGAGTTGTGTGTCGGGGCCGTTGGACTAGTGGCACCACAAATTAATGGCTTATGGAAAAACTTTATATGTGCATGCACTTGAGGTTCTGGACAATCAAGACGCCCAAGAGTGATAGTGATGCATCCTAGGGGCTATTAGATGACATGGTGGAGATAAGGGCAGTTTGTCTGTCACGCCCTGACTTGATTTGGTTGGATCCCCATGGTGGAGATAAGGGCGGTTTATTCAAGGTTTTCCCCTCTTCTAAACCGTGGAGAGTAAGGCTTCCTTCTTACTTGTACCTTTTCTAAAATAACATTAATCAAAACTGAATATAAATTATGCCTTAAGGTTCGGCTACCGATAAATCTTTAAGGATGTTTTTCCCTTGGTTTCCTGAAAAGGGGTAAAGGGAGGGAGTGAGTTTGATAACTCAATGAATGGGTGTTGGGTGAGAGTTTTCACAAAAAATTAATTTTTTTCATCGAAGTGTGCTAGACTCCTTTTTTCATAAAAAAAATGCCTTTTTTTAAAATTTTCGATTTATCAAAACCTTTTTCCAAGGTTTCCTAATTCATTTCCAAGGATTGTCAAATCCTTTCCACGGTTTTCATAACCTCATTCCCATTTCCATATTCAGTGTGTTTAACATACAACACACACCCCTCATCATGAAGGGATCACACACATTCGTGAGATGCAGTTATGCCGACTGCACTCACTTGTGGATTGAAGCGTCTTTACCATCCACCCTGATAGAAGTCTCTGACTTCTACCCGAAGTCTAAGTGAACATCTCTACTCTCAAATAAAAAAATGCTCCGTGTCCATATGAGGACAGAGACCTCATCCCATCCCTACCTTGGTCTCATGCGTAATGAAGCTACGTTGAGCTTATCAAGACTCATGGTACGACTAACTGCCCTTATCTCCACTAGGTCGTCTAGAGCCCTAGGACGCATCACTACCCCTCTTGGGCATCTTGAAGGTCCCATAACATAGTGCATGCACAAACCAATAATTTTTCCACATAATCCATATAATATGTGGTGCCACTAGTCCAATGGCCTCGACCCTCAACTCGACCTGCATATGTTTGTCTTGGCTAGTCCGAAGACCTGTCATATCGCACTACTACTAGTCCATCGAGTATGTTGGTCCTATCTCGGTACCATGGCCAAATAATTCATTCATTAAGTTTTGATAACTTAGAATCATATTTATTTACGAGCTCCTACTAATGCCAACTGACCTAGAGCCCACTGTTCAAGATTTTTAAAATCGGACATATTAGCCCCAAAGTTCCAAAACTGAGGTTTCTGACCTAATTGTGCTATTAGAGCTCCCATCAAGAAGGTCACCAAAAAATTTTAAGCATTGGCACACAGTCAGGGGAGAGCCCTTCTGACAAAATAAACTTTTCATTTGTCTATCATACCAACCAAGTATAAAGATGTCTCTGCTTATAACCGATAAGTGGTTTTTCAACTTCCTTCCAGAAAGTTCATCATACCAACCGGATATGATCTACTTACAACCGATAAGTAGATTTTCTATGTAATTCCCACATCACTCCTGCCAGGTGTGATGGTTAAAATAACACTTAGTAGTGGGTTTTCATTCCCGATGTGCTTATCATCCCAATTGAGTATGATATTAAATCTCACTCACTCGATAGTGTAGTGAATTTCCTCTTAGCCAGCTTGTTGCCTTTACGCGAACTTGTCTTAGTTGGCGTTCCTGGTACTTCGTGTTTCTACACGATATGAACATCCTTGTTCATTATCCTTTGGCCTAATAGCCTTTATTCATCCCATATGAATGTGAAAACCAAAATTTTCATTTATTTGTAATTAGGTCCCTAAGGTTATTTTTCTTTAACTTTAAGTCCCTAATGCCGGTTTTTCCTCAAATTGAGTCCTGAAACTTTTAAAATTCACCATGGGACCTCAATTTATTCAAATTCACAAAAAAGGGGTTCAATTTCCCAAATTTCCAATTTGGTCCCCAACTTTTCCAAAATTACCATTTTGCCTCTACTTGACAAAAATGGCAAGTTTTTCCCCAAAAAATCCAAAATTTACCAAATTTGTCCTCCAACATCTTTATCATGCCTAATTTTCCATTAATTTTATGAAATTGCATTTTAATCCCTTCAATTTTTTAAATTCCCAAATTTCCCCTATTTTCCCCCCAATTTCAACCTTCTAACTTAGCCAAATTTGATTTCATCAAATTGACCGATCAAATGAGTTTAATTGTTAAAATTGAAGTTAGATTGGAGTTCCTACACCTTCATACGATTCTATTGCACTTTGAATTGTACAATTTGATGCCGCAATGAGCTCAAATGAATCTTCGCCGGAAAGCTGGACTTAGAGAGACAAAGCTTCGAAAGCTTACCGTCGAGGGCGCAGTGGTCTGAGCTTTCATTCTGGGCAGATAGCTCTTGTCATGAGGTTTCTCCTAGGATCAATAATTGCATCAATTGATGCCAAATTGAGTGAGAATTTAGTCATTGAAGTTCTGTCGGATCTCTTTCTAGCACTGATCAGAATTTATATAAGTGAGCCAAATTGGCTTACCTTTCAGCTCTAATTCAACTGTAGGAGGACTGTAGAGGTGTTGGGAGGGTTGTTTTAGCCTAAGAAGGGATCAACTTAGCCGATTTCAGCTCGGCCGAGACATGGTAGCTTCGGTCCGCCGGAGCTACTTCACTATTCGATCACATTTGCGTTTCTCTGGTGACCCTCGGAGAAAATGAAGACTACAAGGGTGTAGCTGACTTCTCCCCGAATTCATAGAACCCAACCATGCCTTCTTTGGCTCAGAAAAAACCCTATATTGGAGCTCTAGTTTGAGCTTCACCGAAAATTGGAGAAGCTAAGAGAGAATGGAGTTTTTAGGTGTGGAGAGGATAAATGAGGAGGGGCTCTTTATATGGGAAGCTCGGGGACTTCTTGGCCGTCCGATTAGCGCCTTAATGATGGTCATTCATTGCCTGAAACTCTCTGGTCATAGACATTTCAGCTTCACCAGTGCTGCTTGATTTTCCGGCGAGTGAACAATGCTGTCATCTGAAGGAAGAAGATGACATTTTTCTTAACCGAATCGGATTAGTTCGAATAGGGTTCAAAGCTTAAACCGACCAATTCAGGCTTGATTCTTCCGAGTTTTTCAAAATTAAAATTTTTTTAAATTCATCTAAATTCATTCTCTATCCAATGATGGCCTCAAATCTCAAATTTGAATTTTCCAAGCCATCTAGAAAAATGAATTTAGCATATGGTTCAATAGTTGTTTAAACTAGTCCAAACTAGTTCAATCCGGTTCAGATCCAATTCACCAGAACCAGTTTGGTTTTCATCTCCAATTCATCCTAAATTCCTTTTTCTTGACTTTTGTAACTCTTTAGTTCACTTGGGATCCACAAATTTCCCGGTTTGCCCTTTCTCTATCAGTTTCGGTTCATGAACCAACTTAGTTCATAAACTAGTTCAATCCAGTTGGATTTGGTTCACCTAAACCGGTCTAGTTTTTCTCTTCCAATTTGACCTAAGGTTCTTTTCCAAGGTTTTATGAACACTTTGGGTCAGTCGGGAGTTGTAAATTTTCCAAATTGCTCATTCTCTAATGATCAGGTTTGTGAACCGATTCGATATTTCTCACTCGTTTTGACCGGTTCTTTTCCCAGTTTTCCTTAACTCCAAAGGGCAAGGTTTACAACTCTCCCATCCTTTTAGAAATTTTTTCCCCAAAACTAAATTTCACTCTGGGATAACTTCCCTTAAAGTCAACTTAGACATGTTAATACTTTGGTCGTTCTTTCACTCAGCCCACCTTAAATCACGCACTTAAGGAATTTCTTTTCCTTTATTCTTTTTACTCCTTTCATGGAGTTTTATCATAACTAGTATGTCTTGCCTGTGAGTCTAAAGGCATATCCCTAAGTTCGCATCTTTCTTTACTTAGGGCAAGCTTCTTCCCCTTTGGGATTCTTACTCAAGATTTCAAGATTGGGAGTTCCAAGATGCCCACTCGTTCCTTTCCCAACTTCCTTGTTGGATATTTCTAGTGCAAGTCATTGGATTTTCTGATGACTTATCGACACACTGAGATTCTTCCCTTCTTATGTGTTTCTTCATTTGTGGTGATGTCCTTTACTCAAGGATTTTCCTTTTCCCTAAACTCACTCTTATTTACTTTTAACTATTTCATGATTTCGTTGTTTTTAGGGAGTTCTCCTTTAATAATTTTCATTCTCTACTATTTCCTTTAAAGTGGAGATTTTGCTTTAGGTGCTAGATGTTCAAATTTCTTACTACTCCTTGAAGGTTTCCTTCCTTCGCATTCTTACACCCTTTTGAATTTGGGTTTTTGTCCACCTTTAATCATCTGTCAATTGTCGGGTCTTGTTTTGTGTACTCAACACTATGCCCACTCTATTATCCTTCTTTAGAGTGTAGTTGTAAACCCTGCCCTTTTGAGTTAATGAAAACCAGGAAAAGAACTGGTCAAACCAAGTGAGAAACACCGAACCGGTTCACAAAATCGATCATTAGAGAATGGGGAATTTGAGAAATTTACAATTCTCAAGTGACCCAAAGGGTTCATAAAGTCTTGGAAAAGAACCTTAGGATAAATTGGAAGAGAAAAACCAGACCGGTTCAGATGAACCTAATCCAATTAGGTTGAACCTGTTTATGAACCGAGTCGATTCATGAACCAGAATCGATAGAGAAAGGGCAAACCAGGAAATATATGGATCCTGAGTGGCCTAAAGAGTCACGAAAGTCATGAAAAAGGACTTAAGAATGAATTGGAGATGAAAACCAAACTAGTTCAGGTGAACCAGATCTGAACCGGATTGAACCGGTTTCAACCACTATGGAACTAGATGCAAAATTCAATTTTCTAGGTGGCTTAAAAAATTTAAATTTGAGATTTGAGGCCACCATTGGATAGAAAATGAATATAGATAAATTTAGAAATTTTTAGATTTGCAAAATTCAGTCGAATGGGGGTGAACCAGACAGTTTAAGCTTTGAACACGGTTTGAACCGGTTCGAAACAGTTTCGTCTTCTTCCTTCAGATAACATCATTGTTCACTCGCCAAAAATTCGCGCAGCGCCGGCAAAGCTGAAAAGTCTCTAGCCACAGAGTTTTAGGCAATGAATGATTACCATTAAGGTGCCAATTGAACGACCATGAAGTCCCCGAGCTTCCTATATAAAGAGCCTCTCCTCATTCATCTTCTCTACAATAGAAAACGTCATTCTTTCTCAATTGCTCCAATTTCCAATGAAGCTCAAACCAAAGCTCTGACTTGGGCATTTTTTTAGCTAAAAAGGTAAGGTCTGGTTCATTGGATTCGGGGAGAAGTCAGCTACACACCTGTAGTCTGCACTTGCTCCAAGGGTCGCCGAAGAAACGCCAATGTGATCGAATAGTGAAGTAGCTCCGACGGACCAAAACTGCCCTATTTTAGACGAGCTGAAGTTTTCCAATTCGAGCCCTTCTTAGGCCAAACCAAGCTCAACACCTCCATAGCCCTCCTACAGTTGAATTAGAGTGAAAAGGTAAGCCAATTCGGCTCCCCTCTATAATTTCTGACTAGTATTAGAGAGAGAACCAGCAGAACTTCAATGATGAAATTCTCACTCAATTTGCATCAATTGATACAATTCTTGATCCTAGGAGTAACCTTAGGACAAGAGCTATCTGCCCAAATCAAAAGCTCAAACCGCCGTGCCCCTGACGATAAGCTTTCGAAGCTTTCTCTCTCTAAGTCCAAATTTTCAGCGAATCTCCGTTTGAGCTCATTCCGACACCAAATCATGTGATTCAAAGTGCAATTGAATCGTATGAAGGTGCAGGAACTCTAATCTAACTTCAATTTCAATAATTAAACTCATTTGATTGGTCAATTTGATTAAATCAAATTTAGCAGAGTTAGAAGGTTGAAATTGGGGGAAATTTGGGAATTTTAAAATTTTGAGGGACTAAAGTGCAATTTCATGAAATTGAGGACCAATTGGGTATAATAAAGATATTGGAGAACCAATTTGGCAATTTTAAAATTTTTAGGGCAAAACTTACCATTTTTGTAAAATAGGGAAAAATGGTAATTTTGGAAAAGTTGGGAGACGAAATTGGAAATTTGGAAAATTGAACCCTCTTTTGTGAAATTGAATAAATTGATGTCCCAAGGTGAATTTTAAAAGTTCTGGGACTTAATTTGAGGAAAAACCGACATTTGGGGACTTAAAGTTAAAGAAAAATAATTTTAGGGACCTAATTGCAAATAAATGAAAAGTTTAATTTTCTCATTCATTTGGAATAAATGAATGCTATTAGGCCAAGGGATAATGAGCAAGGATGTTCATATCGTGTAGCAACACGAAGTACCAAAGTACTAGGAATGCCAACCTCAAGCTCTAGCGTGTAGCTGACTTCTCCCTAAATTCAAAAAACCCGACCACGCCTTCTTTGGCTCAGAAAAGACCCTATATCGGAGCTCTGGTTCGAGATTCATCGGAAATTGAAGCAGTTGAGAAATAATAGAGTTTTGAGGTGTGGAAAGAATGAATGAAGAAGGGCTCTTTATATAGGAAGCTTGGGGACTTTTTGGTCATTCGATTGCCACCTTAATGGTGGTCATTCATTACATAAAACTCCCTAGCTGGAGACTTTTCAGCTTCACCAGCGCTACTTGATTTTCCAGCGAGTGAACAATGATGTCATCTGAAGGAAGAAGACGACACTATTTCGAACTGGACCGGACTGGTCCGAACCAGGTTTAAAGCTTAAACCAGCTGGTTCAGATTCGATTCGACCAAGTTTTTCAAAATTAAAAATTTCTAAATTTATTCTCTATCCAATGGTGGCCTCAAATCTTAAATTTAAATTTTCTAACCCATCTAGAAAAATAAATTTAGCATTCGGTTCAATATTGGTTCAAACCGGTTCAATCCGGCTTGGATCCGGTTCACCTGAACCGGTTTGGTTTTCATCTCCAATTCATACAAAAGTCATTTTTCTTGATTTTTGTGACTTTTTAGGTCACTTGGGATCTATAAACTTTCTGATTAGCCCTTTCTTTATCGGTTCACTCGGGATGAATTAGACCCATAAACGACCTAAAAAGTCACTCGGGATCCATAAACGGCACTTAAACCCGATCTTTTCTTTATCGGATGTTACGTACATCCACACATTTTAAGGGTAGAAGTAGACGGACTTCTATATAGGTGGCCGGTGAAGTTGCTCTGACGCCACAAGTGGGTGCAGTGGATGTGAATGTATGATTACTTTATGATGAAGGGTATGTGTTGATTGTTAAATAAATCGGTTATGGTTAATGAAGAATAATGGTTTTGAAAACTGAGAAATTGAGAAAAAAATAATTTTAAAGAAAATAAGAATTCATCTAGGCCAAAATATGACATCTTCGGTCCGTTCAACCTAACTCACTGTTTGATTCCGTCGACACTTCTCCGGCGATCCTCAGTAAGCATGTCAATGGTACCTGAGTCCCTACTCGACCTGAGCGGACCCAAGGAATCTCGGGTCTATTTGGATCTGCCCTCGGGTTCAGGTCCATAGATTGGACCCGAGTCTCGGGTCTCTCTGGCTGGACCCGAGGTTCTTTCTAGCGGGCTTGGGTCCCACTAGCTGGACCTGAGACTCGTGTCCAAAAACGTGGACCCGAGACTCGGGTCCAAATGAACCCGAGACTCGGGTCCAAATGAACCCGAAGGGTGGGTCCAAAAACTGGACCCACCCTTGTCGTTTCCGCATCGTTTTATCGAGATGTTTCGCACACCGTCCGCATTTATATAAGTTGACCCAAATTGAATAAATCCAAAAACCCATAGCCACCACTCCTATGTGCTACTCCTGCTGAATTGAGCTTCTCTCACTAGAGAAAGGATGGAGGGAGGGCAACAACAGTAGACTCCATTTTTCCGTAACTATCATCCTCTAAGGTTCCTGCAAAAACAATATTGTTGGTCTATCTTCTTCCTGCTATCCGTGCTAGTTATCTCCTTACTGCTACTGTGGCAATCATCGCTGGTTTTCGACTACAGAGAATCCCTCACGAAGAGCCTACTCTACCTCGAGTCTCAGCGCTCGGGGCGTCTGACGCACAACCAGCGGGTCACATGGCGCTCCGACTCCGGCCTCACCTACAGACTCGAACAAGCGGTGAGAATGTAAAAAACATATATACATTGCAGATGTAAGTCACTCCACTTGTTCAATTTGGTGTCTCATCATCCATTGTGGTACATATGAAGGTGGACTTGGTTGGAGGCTACTACGATATCGGGGACAATGTGAAGTTTGACCTTCCGATGTCCTTCACGATCACGAAGCTGTTGTGGGGCATCGTCGAATACCGCTAGCAAATGGCGGACGCAGGCGAGCTTGGCCGAAGCCATCAAGTCGGGCACCGATTACTTAATCAAAGCTCATACCCTTCCCAACGTGGGTTGAGGTTTTAACTTTTTTATTAGTCTTTCCTCTTACATATCTATCATCTCCCACTCAAATATTTATATGTCGGAGAGACGGTAATGACCAGGTGGGGATGGAGACACAGACCACTACTGCTAGCAGAGGCCAGAGGACATGACGACGTCCAGGAGGGCATACAAGGTCGACGCAGAGAATCCTGGGTCGGAGGTGGCGGCGGAGACAGCGGCGGCAATGACAGCAGCGGCCATCGTGTTTAGGGAACACAAATCCACATTACTCTAACCTGTTGTTGCACCATGCACATCCACGACAGGTAATGCGTGTATGTATGCGATTTAATTAATTGATAGTGGTTTAGATTTATTAGTTCATATACACATACATGTGTGGTGGGTGTACGTACCATTTTATCTCACCATTAAACGAACAAATGCGGCTGAGTTTTAGACCATATTAGCATATGTTTTATCCAATTTAAACTAATTTAGTGAGAGTTTAACTACGTGTTAATCAATATATTAAAAACGGAAATTATTGATTTTCCTACCCCTTCTTCTCTATCACTATCACCTGCCTCCCACTGATGTCGTTGGTGGCATTTGCAAATTGCGGAAGAAGTTTGGCGTTCATTGTTACCCCTGTTCACAACTCTCACAAAAACCATTTGACTTCGTAATGTACTTCTGATCTTAGTAAGATGGTGACGAAATGATTGATTGATATGAGTTGTTCAAATAAAAAAATAACGTAATAAATATATATATTATTACAATAATTTGAAAATTTTTATTATTGGTAATATATATATATATATATAATACAAAAATACATATTAAAAAAAAATAAGATGGACCAGTTTCGGGTCCAAAAGCTTGGACCCGAGCCTCGAGTCCAGACGGGTCTTAGGTCTAGTAGGCTTGAGATTAGGCCGAGTCTAGACCCGATCAAGTAGACTTGAGGTTCGGTTCCACTCGGGCACAGATTCGCTGGACTCGAGCTCAGGTCTAGCGTGGATCTGCCAAAACCCGCCCCGACCCGAGAGCTATTGACATCCCTAGTCTTCAGGTTAAAAGGAATATGTTATCAAATAGTTGACTTCCCCCATAATCTATAAGACCCCGACCTTGCCTTTTGAGGCTTATGAGCCTATATCAGGGCTTTGGTTCAAATTTCACTGGAAAATTGTATAGTTGAGAGAGAATTGAGATTTCAGGTGTGTGGAGTATTAATCGAGATGAACTCTTTATATAGGGAGCTCGGGGACCCTCTGTCCGACAATTTTCCATTTTGGACGAGCATATCCTCGCCGTGAAACTGCCTGATTGAAGTGTTTTTCCTTCACCGATGTTATATGCTTTCTACTTTGAATGAACAGTGCTATCTTCCTAAGGAAGAAGATTACACTGTTCCAAACCGGACAAGAACGTTCCGACTGGGTTCAATGCATAAATCGGTCGGTTCATACCTGATTTGACTGGTTTTCTCAAAATTTAAAATTTCTAAATTCATTCTCTATCTAATGTTGGCTTCAATTCCACAATTTGATCATTTTAAGCCACCAAGAAAAATAAATTTAGAAACCAGTTCAAGTATTGTTCAATCTGGTTCAGGTGTAGTTCACCTTGAACCGATCTGGTTTTCTCTTCCGATTTATCTTAATGTTCCTTTTCATGATTTTTATTACTCTTTGAGTCACTTGGGATATGTCAATTTCTCATTTTATTCTCTCTTTACCTATTATGGTTTGTGAACCGGTTCGGTTTTCTCTTTTGAAATGACTGGTTCTTTTCCCGATTTTTTTATTCTCAAAGTACGGGGTTTATATTCCCCCGACCTAATACGGTAAGCCCCTCCGCCACCACTTTGTCGGAAAATATTGTTCACAACGCATTTCTATAAAAACATAAATTGAGAAATTCACATTGCTCAAGCAACCAATTGAGGTGCGGTTTGATCCAAGGGGGATCCCCGGGAGGAGAGCAATTCAGAGAAATTAAGAGCTTCGGTCGTCGAACCCTCACTAGTAAGATATCGAAGCTTTCTCTCTCTAGACTGCATTTTCTAGCAAAACTCCGTTTGAGCTCATTTCCGAGCCAAATTGAGCAGTTCAAAGCTTGAAATGATGAGGGAAACATAAGGAAGATTATTTAGATCATGAATCAGGACCATTAACTAAGTTTTGGGGTCAATTGAATAAAATTATGATTCGGTGACCAAATTATAATTTTTGAGAAATTAGGTAATTTGAGGTTTTTTGAAAAATTGGGGGCCGAATTACAATTTAAGGAAAATTGGAGCATTTTCATGAAATTAACTTCCAATTGGGGCCCAATTGAGCAATTGGATTAAATGGAGGGCCAATTGGCAATTTTTGAAAATTCAAGGACCAATTGACAATTTTTGGGTAATTAAGGACCAATTGGTAATTTTAGGAAAATTAAGTACCAATTGATAATTTTGGAAAAGTTAAGAACCCATGAGGGATAATTGGAAGTCCTAAAGACTTAATTGAGATTAAATGAAGATTAGGCACCCAAATGTAAGGTTATAAACATTGAGGAACCTAAATACAATTAAGGCATAGCGTGAGGACATATGTGTAAATACCTAAAACTATGAGGTCCCTTATGTCGATTCTCCTGATAAGGGTACTCGAACCATGCAGGAGCTGATTGTTCAAGTACCGGTGCAAGTAAGCACACCATAAATCAAGATCTCACAAGGATGACCACGTTAGTGTTACTGGGTGAGTGGATTTCCAACATCATTCCCGGTTGGGGGTGATGAGAATTGCTTTTAAATTCAAAAAATCAATTTTCCACGAATAGTCTTCCCTGATTGCGTGAAATTGCTTAAACATTTTGTGAGACATTCCTAATGGGAGCTAGGATTGCTCCAACAGGCCTGAGGCCTTGGATTTGAAAATGATAGGGCTGAAGGCCAAGTTTTGGAAAACTCGTGAAATGGGCCCAAGGCCAATGTGCACGGGTTGGACCTGTAGACAAACATGATTACAAGGACCATGAAAAATCTCACAAAACTGGAATTATTGTGTGACTTGCCATGGGGCCAAGACAGGACTAACAAGGCTCGATGGGCTAGTGGCAGTGCGCTCAGACCAGGTCGACGGGCTAGTAAAGGCAAACAACTATAGACCAGGTTGAGTGTTGGGGAAGTTGGATCGTTGGCACCAAAGATCATGGTTAATGATTCAAAATTGTTGTTATGCATGCATGAGGATCACAGAAGCATCTAGATGCCCGAGAGGGGTAGTTGATGGGTCCCAAGGGCTGCTGGATGACCTAGGGTGCATAAGGGTGATTTGGTGTCTAGCATATAAAAAAGCTCGGAAAGCTTCCTATGCACTGAGACCGAGGCCGGTGGGGAAATAAGGTCTCATCCCACAAAGCGGACATAATGAAGTAATCAAGGGTTTGAGGTTCGGACTATTGATGTCCACTCAAACTCAGGGATTTAAGGGTTGAACTATTGATGTACACTCAAACTCAGGGTAGAAGTCTAGGACTTCTATTCGGGTGGACGGTAAGGCGATCCGGTCCATAAGTAAAATAGTCGAGGACTATTCTACAAATGTGTGATCCCTTTCTATGATAGAAGGGGCATGTGAATGTTTGCTGAAATGCCTCTCGAGCAAGGGGAAGGGCTCAAGAAGAGATAAATTCATATTAAAACAAACTAAAAGTTTAAAACATTTTGATAAACTGGTGGTTTTAAAAACTCACTTCTCAACCCCCACTCACTAAGTTGTAGAAACTCACCCACTCCCATTAAACCTTTTTAAGGAGAAACACCTCGCCAAGAAGAGCCGAAGCTAGGGGAGAAATTCAAGGGTACTGCAAACATGTAAACTACCATTTAGATATTTTGGAACTTCGTTATAGAAAATAGATACTCTGACACCTTTACCATCCTTGGTTTATTTGGTAGAAATACTAAATTAGTACAAGGAAGGGTGGCGGGTTGATCACAAGACTCTGACCAAACCGGGTCGGGATATGACATGTCATCCCAAGGAATAAGACGACACTGTTCTGGATAGGATTGGACCAGTCCGACTAGGTTTAATGGCAAAAATCGATCAGTTCAAGCCCAAATCAACCAATTTTCTCAAAATTAAAATTTTCTAAATTTGTCTAAATTCATTTTCTATCTAATGGTGGCCTCAATTTTCTAAATTGAGATTTTCAAGCCACTTAGAAAAATGAATTTTCCAATCCGGATCATTATGGTTCAACCCGGTTCAATCTAGTTAAGGTTCGATTCTCCCTGAACCTGTCCGGTTTTCCCATCTAATTTACTTCATGGTTCTTCTCCATGATTTTCATGACTTTTTTGTCACTTGATTTTTCAATTTCCCATTTTAGCCCATGTTTATCATTCTCATTTCCTTAAGTAGCTCAGTTTTCTCATTAAATTGACTGGTTCTTTCCCAGTTTTTCTTTGATCCATGACGACGTGTCACGCTCCGACCCAGTTTGGTTGGATCCCCGTGAGCAACCTGCCACTCCCTTTGGTCCAAAAAGGGTTTCACCATTTTCTAAACCGCAAGGAGTAAAGCATCCTTCTTTCTTGTCTTTCCTGGAATAATATTATACAAAACTGAATATTTAAAACTGACATACCTATCTTACAGGAAGGTCTTTAAGTTTTGGTTTTCCCTTGGTTACCTAAAACAGATAAAAGAGAGGGGGTGAGTTTTACAACTCAATGAGCGAGTGTTGGGAGTGAGTTTTCACAGTAGCCTTAGTTTATCCAAACCACACCAAGGTTTATCATTTCCTTTAAAAATGATTTTTCCTTAAGTTTTGGTTTTCAAAACCTTTACCCTGCCAAGGGTGACATTTTCTTTCAAAAGGGTTTCAAATTCAATTACTTTTACAAACCTTTATCCAAGGTTTACCATTACTTTTTCCAAGGATTCTCAAATCCTTTCCAAGGTTTTCAAAACCTTTTTCCTTATTCACATTAGGTGTGTTTAGCTTTCTTAGCTCATCCCCTTGCCTCGGGAGGCGTTTAGCAAACAACACACACTTTTCATCAGGAAGGGGTACACAGTTACGACGATTGCACCCACTTGTGGATTGGAGCATCTTTACCATCCACCCTTATAGAAGTCTCTGACTTCTACTTAGAGTCTAAGTGAACGTCCCATATGTCCGACCCTCAGACCCATGAATATTTTGTGTCCATATGAGGATGGAGACCTCATCCTGATCCCACTCCGGTCTCATGCACAAGAAGCTACTCTCAACTTCAAGACTAACAGGCATGACGAACTGCCTTTATCTCTACCATGTCGTCCAGTAGCACTTAGGACCCATCACTACCCCTCTTGGGCGTCTTGATGGTCCTGTACCACAAGTGCATACACAAACAATAATTTTTCATATATGGCCATTATCTTTGGTGCCAATGGTCTGACGGCCCCGACCCTCAACCCGATCTGCAGTTATTTGTCTAGGTCGATCCGTCGATCTAGCCCTAACATACTGCCGCTAGTCCATCGAGTATTGTCAGTCCTAACTTGGTACCATGGCGAAATCACATAATAATTTCATTAGGAATTTTCATGGCTTTCCTTTACTCAAGTTTGTTTACAAGCTCCTGCTCATGCCCACTGGCCTTGGGTCCACTGCATGTGATTTTCCAAAATCAGGCATTTAACCCCATGAGTGCAAAAGTCGAGGTCTCTGGCCTATCTGAGTTGTTCTAACTCCCATCAAGAAGGTCTCCCAAGTCTTTTAAGCATTGGCACATAGTTAGGGGAGAACACTTCTAACAAAAACTATATTTTCAACTTTATCACACAAAACGGGGGTGATGATATCTCTGCTTACAACCGATAAGAGGGTTTCTCCTTTCCTCAAGGAAGTTCATCATACCAACCAGGTATGATTACTTCTACTTACAACCGGTAAGTAGGTTTCTAGCTTAAATTGTTCAACACCCCAACAGGGTATGATGTTAAAAGTCCCACTCACAAGTGGTTTTTCGTTTTAAAGTGCTCATCATCCCAACTAGGTATGATGTATAATTAAGCTCACTCATCCAATGACTGTGACGTGATCATCCCTAGTCGATTTCCTAACTTCACGCTAGCTTTTCCTTGTTGGCGTTCCGGTCTCTCCTGTCCCTACACGATTTGAGTATCCTTATCAATTAAGGTTTGGCATAACAGGTATCGTTTTCTCACATATGAGCGACTAGGCTCAAAATTGTTAATTAATTGCACTTATGTCCCTAAAGTTCATTTTCCTTAACTTTAGGTCTCTAATGCCAACTTTTCCCCAAATTGAGTCCCAAGTCTTCCAAAATTCCCTTTGAGTCCTCCACCTACTCAAAATTGTATAAGAGGTACAAGTTTTCCAAATTTCAAATTTGGTCCCCTACTTTCCAAAAATGGAAAATCGACCCCAAATGTTCTGAAAATTGACCAATTGGTCTCTCGTCATCTTTCTCATGTCCAATTGGCCTTCAATTTTGGGAAATTACAAATAGGTCCCTCTATTTTCTAAAATTCCCTATTTTCCCCCAAAATTTCCCCCCAATTTCTCCCCTTCAAACTAACCGAATTTGATTTATTCAAATTGGCTATTTAATTAAGGTTAATTGCTCCAATTGAAGGTATGAATCAGTTCCTCCACTTCCATACATTTGAACCACAGCATTTGGGTTCGAATTGACTCAAATGGAGCTTTGATGGAAAACCGTTCACAGAGAGAGAAAGCTTTGAAAGCTTACTGTCAGAGGTGCGGCAGTCAGAGCTCTTGAATTGGAGAGATAGCTCCCGTCTTGAGGTTCCTTCTATGATCAAGAATTGCTACAATTGATGTCCAATCGAGGGAGAATTTTATTAGTAAATTTTAGCACTTTCCCTCTCTAATTTTAACATGCAACGATTAAGGAGGCCCGAATTAGCTTACCTTTCAGCTCTGTTGAGGTCGTGTGAGGGTTGTGGGGGTGTTGGGGAGGCTTGGTTTGGCCGGAGGAGGGTTGAATTTGGCTAAATTCAGCTCAGCCAAAATGGGGCAACTTCAGTCCGTTATAGTTGCTTCACTGTTTGATTTCATCTACGCTTCTCCAATGGTCCTTGGGTCAAAAGGAAGTTACTGTCTGGTAGTTGACTTCCCCCAAAATTTATAGAACCCGACCTTACCTTCTGAGGTTGAGAAAAAGGCCTATATTGGAGCTCTGGTTCGAGCTTCACCGAAAAATTGAGCAGTTGAAAGAGAATGGAGATTTGAGGTGTATGGAGGATGAATGGAGAGTAGCTATTTATATAGGGAGCTCGGGGACCCTCTACTCGACAACTTTCCTTCGTCCTAAAATAGCCTGATCGAAGCCATTTTTCCTTCGTTGGCATTATTTGTTTTCTGCATTAATGAATATGTTGTCATCCTGAGGAAGAAGATGACACTATTTCGAACAAGACCAAACGGGTCCGACCGGGTTTAATGCGTAAATCGGTTGTTTCAGGCTTGATTCGACCAGTTTTCTCAAAATTAAATTTTTTTAAATTCATTTTCTATCAAATGGTGGCTTCAATTCCCCAATTTGATCATGTTTAGCCACCAAGAAAAATGAATTTAAAAATTGCTTCAAGTATGGATCAAATCGGTTCATGTGGTTTAACTTGAACCGATCTAGTTTTCTCTTCCCATTTGTTCCAAGGTTCTTTTCCATGATTTTTATGACCCTTTAAGTCACTCGGGATTTGTTAATTTCTCATTTTACCCTTTCTCTATCGGTTAAGGTTCATGAACCGGCTCGATTTTCTCTTTTGAATTGACCGGTTCTTTTTCCCGATTTTCTTACCTTTAAAGGATGGGGTTTATACAACGGGTTTCACACAGTCCCCAACCCCCGTTCACTGAGTTGTAGAAACTCACCCTTCCCATTAAACCTTTTCAAGGAAAGGAGGAGACTGATAAAGATATTTCAAGAACAAGCCTCAAGACAGGTGTCATGCCCCAACCTAGTTTGGTCGAGGTCTAATGATCAACCCGCCACCCTTCCATGCACCATCCGGGTATTTCTACCTTAATGATACATGGAAGGTAAAGGCATGCCTACATTCATTCCCTTACTAGGATTTTGGGATGGGGAACATACCTTGAGAGCCCGAGCTTGTCCTAGAACTTTTTGTCTCCTTTGTCCTGGTCTTGAAATGGTGAGAGGAGAGGAATGAGTATATAGGTACATATACTCAGTGAGGGAAACTCCTACAATGGTTGATTTATTTAATTTGTTACTCCATTCATTAGTTATTTTTCACATATCATTCACCATCAACTGCACTTCTATTATATGAGGGAATCAAATGTTCGCAGAGTGGTCCCCGACCGCTCCACTTATGGACCAAAGTGTCTTTATCGTCCACCCTAATAGAGGTCCACAACCTCTACCCTGAGTTTGAGTTAACCTTGCTCATCCAACCCTCAAACCCTAATCTCTTCATGGTGTCCTCTTTGTGGGATGAGACCTCATTTCCCCTACTACCTCGGTCTTAGTGCGTAGGAAGCTCCCCGAGCTTCTCGACATATTGGATGCCAAACCGCCCTTATGCACCGTGGGTTGTCCAGCAGCCCTTGGGATCCATGATTACCTCATACCAAGTGTTATGATGGCCCCGTATCTTACAGTGCATGCACAATCAAGAGTCTTTGGCTTGGCTTTGGCCCAAGCGGAAGGGTCAGTTGGCTTGGCTTCGGCCCACGCGTGCTGGCCTAACAGGTTCGATGGCCTGGCTTCAGCTTAATAGTGGTTTGGCCCAACAAGCCCAACATCCCATACTTGGCTCGGTGGGTATCACACATAATTACCCACTAATTAGAGCTTTTAGTAGTATTTATCACATGCTGATTCTAGACGGGTCCATACCCATGTCCATGGGCCTTGGGCCCACTTGCATTACCGAGCATAAGCCCCGGAATTAGCTCCCAAATGTTTTAAGTAGAGTCACCCTATCAATGGAGGCTAATTTCAAGAAAATTGTTTTAAGGAAAGTCGTCATTCCAACCGTAATTGACGATATAGAGTTCCCACATACCCGATAATCGTGGTAGTGTCGGGTTGTCCCGATGAGACCTTACTCCGGTTGCGCTTCCGTGTGTAATACTTGGGCAGTACCCTTCTACAAGGAATGAATGTCTATATCAGGAAGCATTACATAAGAAGGACTATGATCCTGAAACAAGGAAGATTTGTATGCTCCCTAAAGAAATAGACAGGTACTGGGTACGAATAAGGATGCAAATAGAGCATAAAAAATGTGCCTACAAGATTTGAGGAGTAAAGCTAAATTGGAGAAGACGACATCAAGGGATGTCATTTAAGGTTAGAAATCCCCTAGAGCAAATGTAAGAAAAGAATGTCAGAGGAAAGGCAAAGAATCCTACCAAGGAAGGAAGCCCCGCAAAGACATGCGTATCCCAATTAAAAGGAAATGGAACCAACCCTTATTTAGAAAATGTTTTCCAAGGAAAGAAGTACTGTAATGGTCCAATGTGACCTGTTTGG
Source organism: Trapa bicornis (assembly GCA_030064425.1). Classification (NCBI taxonomy): domain Eukaryota; kingdom Viridiplantae; phylum Streptophyta; class Magnoliopsida; order Myrtales; family Lythraceae; genus Trapa; species Trapa bicornis. Next base: position 12,267,957 of record CM057746.1, read on the forward strand.
AGAGAATAGGAGAACCATGTAGAAAGAGGAAAACTAGTAACGGCGGACAGCCAAAGATAATGAACAAAACCCTAAGAAAGGATGAGATGTAGTAAAGACTACACTCTATGATAGACAATAGGATGGGCATGAATACAACTACCAAGACGATAGGATCAGAAAAATAAAGAGAAAGAGACAATTAAAGAACTATTATTCAAGAGAACCATCAATTTAAACCACAACAAAGAAGGGAGAAGTGAAAATGCCAAAACATTGGGAAAGAAGAACGAAGGAAAATCCTCAAAGCAATCGATGGCCAAAAATCGGGTTTATAGACTTAAGCGGTTAAGTGAGCCTCACAAAGGGCGAACAAGAGAATTTGAAACAAGGAGGATGTGAACCCTCCTTAAACGGAAATAATCTAACGAATTAGCACCAAAAGATGCTGTGACAAGTATGAATGAGTGGACAACCGATACTAAGGTAATAACGGAAAGAATGTTCGAGAAACGTTGTGAAAGTAAATCCCCCAAATAAGATGTGGCTAAGAAGGAATAACCACAATTGGTAAGACGGGTCATAGTCCACACGCACATATGAAGCTTAAACAGTGGACGACTGAGCATAGTGTGGAATGCACGGAATAAAACCAATAATCAAAAGTATCCCATCTAAGGAATAAGGGATAAAACAAAAGTTGTGGATAGAGAAGGATTCAAAGCAAATAGATGTCCTAAAATAGATAAGGGTGCAAAGAAAGGGAGAAAGAACCATACAATAAATGATAAGGAGGTTGAGCATGTAACTCCTAAGATGGAAATCCCTATTTTAAAAGACATAGTAGAGAACAAAACTAGAAAGAGTGAACCTTCCCAAGAAAAGTAATCGACACATAGATCGAAAGCAATTATTGTTGAATGAAGAATCATGAAGTGATTTATGAGCAAGTAAAAGTGGATTAAGGAAAAAGGAAGTAATTGAATAAGGGATGTCACTAAAGAAGAGAAAGGACATAAGAAGGGGAAAAATCCTCGTATGTCAATAATCATCAGGAAACCCAACGATTGGAATTGAAATGACCCAATAAAAACATTTGGAAAGGATGAGTAGGTAAGAGAAATCCATGCGGTTATATGAGACATAACTTCAAAAGCATGATGGATGAGAGGATAATGGTAAAAAGGATACTTGAGGAATGTTATCAAAAGAAAAGAGGGATGAAGTTATATGATCCCTGAAAGGTAAAAAAAAAGCTAAGAGAGACCCTCAACGAGATATTCTAGAAATCTAATGGACAAATGCAGGTCCTAGAAAATGCCATGCTATAAGGGGTATGTGTAAACCCCACACTTTTGAGTTAAGGAAAATTGGGAAAAGAACTGGTCAAACCGAGTAAGAAAATCGAGATGGTTTACAAACCCGATCATTTGGGAACAAGCAATTTGGAAATTTACAACTTCTGAGTGATCCAAAGGGTTTATTAAACTTTGGAAAAGAAACTTAACACAAATTAGAACAAAAAAACCAAATTGGTTCAGGTGAACGAAATGCCATAAGAACTTTGAAGTTAAGCGTCTTTACTCAAGAGTAGTGTGAGGATGGGTAACCTCCTAGGAAGTATGATTTTTTTTGTAACCCGAAATTTCGATCAAAATATTTTATGCGAACCCTTATCATAAATAGCCATAAATTAATATATATATATATATTTAATTATTGTAATTAAACCAATAATTTAATACCTAAATTAAATTATTAAAATTAATACAAATAATTTAATACCGAAATTAAATTATTGGAATTAATACCAATAATTTATGGTAATATTAATACTAATAATAAATATCTCCCATTTAATACATGATTTTTACACCTATATAAAAAGGTCATCCCCATTCATTCTCCTCACACCTTAACACATCTCTCTCTCTCTCTCTCTACTGCTCCATTTCCTGGCGAAGCTCGAACCAAAGTTTCGACTTGAACATTTTTCTTAACCTAATAATGAGAGGTCGAGCTCTTTAGGACCGAGGAGAAGACAGCTATCTAATATCAAACTCCAGTCAATCCGAGAATTGCTGGAGAAGCGTCGGCATGATGGAATAGTGAAGCAGATTCGGCGGGCCGAAACTACCCTATTTCGACGAATCTGAAATTGGCCATTTCGAGCCCTCCTCAGACCAAACCAAGCCCTCCCAACACTTCCTCAGCCCTCCCACGGCCAAATTAGGACTGAAAGGTAAGCCAATTCGGCTCCCCTCTATAATTTCCGGCCGGTGCTAGAGAGAGAACCGGTAGAATTTCAATGATGAAATTCTAACTCAATTTGGCATCAATAGATGCGATTCTTAATTCTAGGATGATCGTCAAGATGAGAGCTATCTTCCGAGATCAAAAGCTCAGACCGCCGTGCCCTCACCGGTGAGAAATCGAAAGTTTCTCTCTCTACAATATATTTTCCGACGAAGCTCCGTTTGAGCTTGTTCCGGCATTAAAATCTACGATTTAAAAGTTCCTTAGAATCGTATGAACATGTAGGAATTCAATTTCAACTTCAACTTCAACAATTAGAGGTGTTTAATCGGTCAATTTGATGAAATCAAATTCGGTAGTGTTGAAGAGTTGAAATTGGGGTAAATTTGGGGATTTTTGAAATTCGAAGGACCAAAATGAGATTTTATGAAATTGAGGGCCAATTGGGCATGAAAATAATGTTGGAGGACTAATTGAGAAATTTTAGAATTTTTGGGGCAAAACTTACTGTTTTTGTAATGGAAGGGCAAAATGGTAATTTTGGAAAAGTTGGAGGACCAAATTGGAAATTTGAGAAATTAATCCCCTTTTAGTGAAATGGAATAAATTGAGGTCCTATGATAAATTTTAGAAGTTTCGGGACTCAATTTGAGGAAAAACCAGCATTAGGGACTTAAAGTTAAAGAGAAATAACTTTAGGCACCTAATTGCAAATAAATGAAAGTTTGACTTTCTCATTCATTTGGAATAAATGAAGGCGATTAGGCCGAAAAATAATGAACCGAGATGTTCATATCGTGTAGGAACATGAAGTACTAGGAATGCCAGCAACGACAAGCTAACGGGTGAGTGGGTTTACTAACATCATACCCAGTTGGGATGATGAGCACAACTTAAAATTAAAAACCACTTACCGGTTGTGAGTGGAAATTTTATATCATACCCGATAGGGGATGATAAGTACCTCGGTATAAAAACCCATTGTTTAGTGGTATTTTAATCATCACCACTTAGAGAAAGTGATGTGAAAATTATGCGAAAAAACTACTTACCGGTTGTAAATAGATCATACCCGGTTGGTATGATAAGACTTCCTCGAAGGAAGTTGAAAACCCGTTCATCGGTTATAAATGGAAATGTCCTTATACCAGTTGGTATAATGGACAGTGAAAATCTATTTTGTCAGAAGTGTTGTCCACTGACTATGTGTCAATGCTTAAACTATTTGGGAGACTTTCTTGATGGGAGCTCGAATAGCTCTTATAGTTCGGGGGCCTCGATTTTGGAACTTGAGGGCTAGAATGCCCAAATTTTGAAAATCTCGTACAGTGGGCCCAAGGCCAGTTGGCACGATCAAGAGCTCGTAAACGAACATGATATATGTGCCATAAAACTTAATAAGTGAATTTTTTGGCCATGGTAACAAGATAGGACCGACATTCTCAGTCAACTAGCGGTAGTGCGACATGACAGGTCGACAGACTAGTTAAGCCAAACAACTGCAGGTTGAGTTAAGAGTCGGGGCTGTTGGACCAGTAGCACCACATATTACATGGCTTGATAAGAAAACATTGTTTGTGCATGCACTATGACTATGGAATCATCAAGATGCCCCTGAGGGGTAGTGATGTGTCCTAAGGGCCCTAGACAACTCGGTGAGTATAAGGGCAGATCGTCGTTCTAGGTGTCTGTGCGAAATTTGGAGTAGCTCCAAGCGCATGAGACCGGGGTGGGGACGGGATGAGGTCTCTGTCCTCATACGGACATGAAGAAGTGATTTCTGGATTGTGGGTCGGATGTCGTGTACATCCACTCATTCTCAGGGTAGAAGTAGTCGTACTTCTATCCGGGTGGCAGGAAAAGTCGCTCCGAAGCCACTAGCGAGTTCAATAGTGATACTGACATGCGAATGTGTGTAACCTTCATGATGAAGGATGTATGTTGAGTGATGACACACCGGTAACTAAGAAATAATGGAAAACCCCAAATTTTTAAATGAAGGGATTTTTGGAAAGAAAAGAGTATGGCACACTCCATATAAATATTTTTCTTAAAAGTTAAAAGTAGACCTTTAAAAACCTATTCACTGAGTAGTCGTACTCACCCCCTCCCTTATATCCCTTTTAGAAAATCCTGGAAAGCCTCCCCTTAAAGACCGTCAACTAAGATGCCTATAAGACAGGTATGTAAATTTTTAAATTTCATGTAGTTTTGATTATGCTATTCTAGGAAAAGGTGCAAGTTAAAGAACGTCTTACTCTTTATGGTTTACAATAAGGGGAAATTCTTTAATAAACCAAGAGAGTGGCGGGTTGATCACGGGGATCCGACCAAACTGGGTCGGGGCATGACAGTATGTAAGCCCAACAATCCCGAGGAGAATATGACTCAAAGTAAGGAAGAGTCGGCTAAATAAGCATGACGAGGTCGAATATAAAAATTTGGACCAAAGTTATAATAGACAACGAATGGAGGGAGGGTCAAAATAAGACGAAAAAGTGATAATAAAGAAAATCATGGAAACAAGTATGTAGCGCCTGAAAGAACATTGAGCTAAAGGTTTCAACGACCAAGGGGTTAACTAGACACGGAAATGGTTAGGTATCTTGGAATTCCCAATCTTGAATACAGAACCTCAAAGGCAATAATATGCTCTAAGCAAAGAAAGATATAAATCTAAGAATATACCCTGAAGTAAGGTATGTCTCATTATGACAAACTCCATGGAGGGAGTAAATAATATAAAGGAAAAGAAATTCCTTAAGTGAAGGATGTAAAAAGGACTAATTGAAAGAACAAGGGAAGAGATTCATGTTAAGCAAACAACAAATGGACATCAAAGAAAATGGTTCCTCATGCAAGGTTGCAAATTAAGTTTTGGGGACAAAACTCCTAAAAAGAGGGGAGAGTTGTAAACCCCGTACTTTTGAGTTATGGAAAACCGGGAAAGAATCGGTCAACCTGAGTAAGAAAACCGAGTCGGTTTACAAACTCGATCATTTGGGAACAAGCAATTTGGAAATTTATAACTTCCGGGTGATCCAAAGGGTTCATTAAACCTTGGAGAAGAAATTTAAGAAAATTAGAAGAGAAAAACCAAATTGGTTTAGGTGAACGAGTATCTATAAGAACTTTGAAGTTAAGTGTGCTTGCTCGATAGTATTGTGAGGATGGGTGACATCCTCGGAAGTATGATTTTTTTGTAACCCAAAATTTCAGTCAAAAATTTTTATGCGAACGTACGCCTTATCATAAATAGCCATAAATTAATATATATTTAATTATTTGAATTAATATAAATAATTAAATACCGAAATTAAATTATTGGAATTAATACCAATAATTTATGGCAATATTAATACTAGTAATAAATAGGTCATCCCCATTCATTCTCCTCACACCCAAACACTTCTCTCTCTCTCTCTCAACTGCTCTATTTCCCAGTGAAGCTTAAACTAGAGCTTCGACTTGAAATTTTTTCTTAACCTCGGAAGGAGAGGTCAGGCTCTTTAGAACCGGGGAGAAGTCAGCTACCTGATAGAAAACTCCAGTTAATCCGAGAATCACTAGAGAAGCGCCGACATGATGGAATAGTGAAGTAGCTCCGGTGGACCGAAGCTGCCATGTTTCGGCCGAGTTGAAATTGGCCATTTTGAGCCCTCCTCAGGCTAAACCAAGCCTTCCCAACACTTCTTCAGTCCTCCCACAGCTGAATTATGATTGAAAGGTAAGTCAATTCGGCTCCCCACTGTAATTTTCGGTCAGTGCTAGAGAGAGAACCGATGGAATTTCAATAATAAAATTCTAACTCAATTTGGCATCAATTGATGCAATTCTTGATTCTAGGATAAACCTCAAGATGAGAGCTATCTGCCTAGATTGAAAGCTTGGACCGTCGTGCCCTCACCGGTGAGAAACCGAAGCTTTCTTTCTCTATAGTCTATTTTCTGGCGAAGCTCCATTTGAGCTCGTTCTAGCGTTAAAATCTACAATTCAAAGTTTCTTAGAATCGTATGAACATGCATGAACACAATTTCAACAATTAGAAGTGTTTGATTGGTCAATTTGATGAAATCAAATTCGGTAGTTTTGAAGAGTTGAAATTGGGGAGGGAGGGGGGAATTGGGGATTTTCGAAATTCAAAGGACCAAAATGTAATTTTATGAAATTGAGGGTCAATTGGGCATGCAAATAATGTTGGAGGACCAATTGAGGAATTTTGGAATTACTGGGGCAAAACTTACCATTTTTGTAAAGGAAGGGCAAAATGGTAATTTTGGAAAAATTTTGGGACCAAATTGGAAATTTGGGAAATTAAACCCCTTTTTGGTGAAATTGAATAAATTGAGGTCCCACGATAAATTTTAAAAGTTACGGGACTCAATTTTAGGAAAAACCGACATTAGGGACTTAAAGTTAAAGAGAAATAACTTTAGGGACCTAATTGCAAATAATTAAAATTTTATGTTTCCTTATTCATTGGAAATAAATGAAGGCTGTTATGCAGAGTAATAATGAACAAGGGTGTTCATATCGTGTAGGAATGTGAAATACTGGGAACGCCAGCATGGACGAGCTCGCGTGAATACAAAGAACCGGTCTAGTGGAATTCACTACATTAACAGGTGAGTGGGTTTACTAACATCGTACCTAGTTGGGATGATGAGCACAACTTAAAATTTAGAACCACTTATCGGTTGTGAGTGGGATTATATATCATACCCAGTTGGGGAAGATAAGTACCTTGGTATAAAAACTCATTGTTTAGTAGAATTTTAATCATTACAACTTAGAGAAAGTGATGTGAAAATTATGCGGAAAAACTAATTACAAGTTGTAAGTAGATCATACCCGGTTGGTATGATGAGACTTCATCGAAGGAAGTTGAAAACCTGTTCTTCGGTTATGAATGGAGACGTCCTTATACCGGTTGGTATAATGGATAGTGAAAACCTATTTTGTCAGATGTGTTCTCTTCTTACTGTGTGCCAGTGCTTAAACTATTTCGGAAACCTTCTTTACGGGAGCTTTAATAGCTCTTATAGGTCGGGGGCCTCAATTTTGAAACTTGAGGACTAGAATGCCTAGTTTTTTTAAAATCTTGTATAGTGGGCCCAAGGCCAATTGGCACGAGCAGGAGCTCGTAAATGAACATGATATATGTGCCATAAAACTTAATAAGTGAATTTTTTTGGCCATGGTACCAAGATAGGACTGACATGCTCAGTCAACTAGCGACAGTGCGACATGACAGGTCGACGGACCAGTCAAGACAAACAACTGCGGGTTGAGTTGAGAGTCGGGACCGTTGGTCCAGTGGCACCACATATTACATGGCTTGATAAGAAAACATTATTTGTGCATGCACTATAAGTATGAGATCATCAATACGCCCATGAGGGGTAGTGATGTGTCCTAAGGGACTTGGACAACCTAGTGAGTATAATGGCAGATTGTCGTTCCATGTTTCTGTGCGAAATCTGGAGTAGCACCAAGCGCATGATGACCGGGGTGGGGACAGGATGAGGTCTTTGTCCTCATACGGACACGAATAAGTGATTTCGGGAATGTGGGTCGGATGTCACATACATCCACTCATTCCCAGGGTGGAAGTGGCCATACTTCTATCCGGGTGGCAGGAAAAGTCGCTCTGAAGCCACTAGCGAGTTCTGTAGTGATACTCACTTGCGAATGTGTGTAACCTCCATGATGAAGGATGTGTGTTGGGTGATGACACACCGTGGTAACTAAGAAATAATAGAAAAACCCAAATTTTTTAAATGAAGGGATTTTTGAAAAGAAAGGAGTCTGGCACACTCCATATAAATGTTTTTCTTAAAAGTTAAAAGTAAACCTTTAAAAACCCATTCACTAAGTAGTCGTAGTCACCCCCTCCCTTATATCCCTTTTAGGAAATTCCGGAAAGCCTACCCTGAAAGACAATCAACTAAGATGCCTGTAAAACAGGTATGTATAGTTTAAAATTTCATGCAATTTTGATTATACTATTCCAGGAAATGGTGTAGGTTTAAAGGACGCCTTACTCTTTACGAATTATAATAAGGGGATACCCTTTAATAAACCAGGAGAGTGGCGGGTTGTTCACGGGGATCCAACCAAACCGGTCGGGGCGTGCCAACTAGAGTGGTATCAAAGCCTGTTTCCTCAAATACATAATCAAGACTAGAAAATATAGTAACTAATAGGATTTATCCTAAAATTTTCAGATGGCTCCCAGGAGAGCAACCAAGAAAACTTTGAATGGCTCTACTCAACACCCTACCTCCATAGGGAGACAACCCTAGAAGCTTCCCAAATGCTTGAGACGAGGCTGAAATGTCAAAAGACCAAATGGGGAAGTATCCTGGAGAATGGTGCTAGGACCTATTGGTGGCACAACTCAAAGTATGGAGGAAGACGTTTATCAAGAATTCCATAGCTCCTTAGTTATTTTGCAACCATTTCCCATGATAGGGCTGAAAGCCTAATCTTTTGTATCACCCTGTTAATAAAATACTCAAATTCTCAAAACTCTCTCTCTCCTGATGATGCAATCTTGTTGGGAATATGGCCTAAGGAAAATAAAGCAAGCCCACACTATCTTGGAAGCTAAGGAAAAGTTACATCCCGGTTATGGAAGATGAATCAGGGAATTAAGAAACCTAGGAAGACTCTTACCATGACCCTTTAGCAAAGGAGATTCAGTAAGAAAACTGTTAAAGTGATCAGACTCAAAGAATGGTAGAGCACCAAACCAATAGTAACCCTGGAAATGCCCTACTCAAAGGAAAGAAGGGACCACAACTATCCATGTAAAGGAATAACCTATTACAAGTATGAACGATTGAGACATTACCTGAAGAAGTGCCCAACCCTACTAAGGACAAGTACCAAGATAAACTATTATAGGTGTAAGGAAAGAAGTGGTGTTTCACACCTCATAAATTCAGGGCAATAACTCCTCAAAGGTCACGAAGGACTAGGGACCGAAACCATGGAGCTGGCTAAGTAAGCGATTCACCAAGAGGTCAAGAAATGATGAGGTAAATGCAAATTTTAAATTTCTTCTTAAGAAGATCAACCCGAGAAAGATACCTCAAGAGTAGGGATAAGGTACATGGGAAGTATATCTAGAACCCTCTCATAAGGGGCAAACATAGAGAAACGTCCTCTGGAAACTCTAGAGAATGGCACAATGAGAGTGAAGAAGAGAAGGAATACTCTGGGAAAGGGAACTCTGGAGGGATGCATACAACTAAGTACCTTGAAGGAATCATTGGATTGGCAGATGGACATAACGTGAAGTGCAAGGCACCAACCCACTGTTAGAAACTTCTTGATGGAAGGATGTATTGGAGGCCAATTATGACCTGCCTTGGAAGAGTAATAGAGCCAAATAATAGGATGTATTGGAATGAATCACCTTGGAAAAAGTAATGAAGACAAATAGGGTTAAGGAGAATAAATGACACCCTAAGAAAGACCAAGAGGTAGAAAGGACTACACCCTAAAAAGGTCAATGAGATGGATGTAGAGGACAGGAGGACTCGAGAAACAGCTGCCATAAGAAACTTTGACAAAACAAATGGTAGAGCCAAAGTAGTTAACGAACAAATACTTGGGAAAGTCATAATGTAAGTTCCGACAAAGAAGAGAGAGGCGGAAAGGTCAAATACTTGGGAAAAGAAGAATGCAAGAAATCCATAAAAGGACCAAAGGCCAATTAATGACTAAACTCAACCCAAGAAAGGAATAGGCAAGCCTCTCCCACAATGATCCTGAAACAAGGAAGATTTGTACACTCCCTAAAGAAATAGATAGGTACTGGGTACGAATAAGGATGCAAATAGAGCATAAAAGATGTGCCTACAAGATTTGAGGAGTAAAGGTAAATAGGAGAAGATGACATCAAGGGATTTCATTTAAGGTTAGAAATCCCCCAGAGCAAATGTAAGAAAAGAATGTCAGAGGAAAGGCAAAGAATCCTACAAAGGAAGGAAGCCCCAGAAAGACATGTGTATCCCAATTGAAAGGAAATGGAACCAACCCATATTTAGAAAATGTTTTCCAAGGAAAGAAGTATTGTAAAGGTCTGGTGTGACCTGTTTGGAGAGAATAGGAGAACCATGTAGAAAGGAGAAAGCTAGTAATGGTGGACAGCCAAAGATAATGAACAAAACCCTATGAAAGGATGAGATGTAGTAAAGACTACACTCTATGATGGATAATAGGATGGGCATGAATACAACTACCAAGACGATAGGACTAGAAAAATAAAGAAAAAGAGACAATTAAAGAACTGTTATTCAAGAGAACCATCGATATAAACCACAACAAAGAAGGGAGAAGTGGAAAGGCCAAAACATTGGGAAAGAAGAACGAAGGAAAATCCTTAAAGCAATCGATGGCCAAAAATTGGGTTTATAGACTTCAGCGGTTAAGGGAGCCTCACGAAGGGCGAACAAGAGAATTTGAAACAAGGAGGATGTGAACCCTCCTTAAACGGAAATAATCTAACGAATTAGCACCAAAAGATGATGTGACAAGTATGAATGAGTGGACAACCCATACTAAGGTAATAAAGGAAAGAATGTTCGAGAAACGTTGGGAAATTAAATCCCCCAAATAAGATGTGGCTAAGAAGGAATAACCACAATTGGTAAGACGGGTCATAGTCCACACGCGTATATGAAGCTTAAAGAGTGGACGATCGAGCATAGGGTGGAATGCATGGAATAAAACCAATAATCAGAAGTATCTCATCTAAGGAATAAGGGATAACACAAAAGTTGTGGATAGAGAAGGATTCAAAGCAAACAGATGCCCTAACATAGATAAGAGTGCAAAGAAAAAGAGAAAGAACCATACAATAAATGACAAGGAGGTTGAGCATGTAACTCCTAAGATGGAAATCTCTATTTTAAGAGACATAGTAGAGAACAAAACTAGAAGGAGTGAACCTTCCCAAGCAAAGTAATCGACACGTAGACCGAAAGCAATTATTGTAGAATAAAGAATCATGAAGTGATTTATGAGCAAGTAAAAGTGGATTAAGGAAAAAGGAAGTCATTGAATAAGGGATGTCACTAAAGAAGAGAAAGGAAATAAGAAGGGGAAAAATCCTCGTATGTCAATAATCATCAGGAAACCCAACGACTGGAATTGAAAGGACCCAATAAAAAACATTTGAAAAGGATGAGTAGGTAAGAGAAATCCATGTGGTTATGTGAGACATAACTTTAAAGGCATGATGGATGAGAGGATAATGGTAAAAAGGATACTTGAGGAATGCTATCAAAAGAAAAGAGGGATGAAGTTATATGATCCCTGAAAGGTAAAAAAAAAAAGCTAAGAGAGACCCTCAAGGAGATGTTCTAGAAATCTAATGGATAAAGACAGGTCCTAGAAAATGCCATGCTGTAAGGGGTATGTAAGCCCAACAATTTCGAGGAGAATATGACTCAAAGTAAGGAAGAGTTTATTAATAAGCATGACGAGGTTCAATATAAAAATTTGGACCCAAGTTATAATAGACAACGAATGGAGGAAGGCTCAAAATAGGACGAAAAAGTGATAATAAAGAAAACCAGGAAAACAAGTATGTAATGCCCGAAAGAACATTGAGCTGAAGGTTACAACGACCAAGGGGTTAACTAGACACGGGAATGGTTAGGTATCTTGGAATTCCCAATCTTGAATACAGAACCTCAAAGGCAATAATATGCTCTAAGCAAAGAAAGATATAAATCTAAGAATATACCCTGAAGTAAGGTATGTCTCATTATGACAAACTCCATGGAGGGAGTAAATAATATAAAGGAAAAGAAATTCCTTAAGTGAAGGATGTAAAAAGGACTAATTGAAAGAACAAGGGAAGAGATTCATGTTAAGCAAACAACAAATGGACATCAAAGAAAATGGTTCCTCATGCAAGGTTGCAAATTAAGTTTTGGGGACAAAACTCCTAAAAAGAGGGGAGAGTTGTAAACCCCGTACTTTTGAGTTATGGAAAACCGGGAAAGAATCGGTCAACCCGAGTAAGAAAACCGAGTCGGTTTACAAACTCGATCATTTGGGAACAAGCAATTTGGAATTTTATAACTTCCGGGTGATCCAAAGGGTTCATTAAACCTTGGAGAAGAAATTTAAGACAAATTAGAAGAGAAAAACCAAATTGGTTTAGGTGAACGAGTATCTATAAGAACTTTGAAGTTAAGTGTGCTTGCTCGATAGTATTGTGAGGATGGGTGACATCCTCGGAAGTATGATTTTTTTGTAACCCAAAATTTCGGTCAAAACTTTTTATGCGAACGCACACCTTATCATAAATAGCCATAAATTAATATATATTTAATTATTGTAATTAATACCGTAAATTTATAGCAATATTAATACTAGTAATAAATCTCTCCCATTTAATATACGGTTTTACACCTATATAAATAGATCATCCCCATTCATTCTCCTCACACCCGAACACTTTTCTCTCTCTCTACTGCTCTATTTCCTGGTGAAGCTTAAAACAGAGCTTCGACTTGAAAATTTTTCTTAACCTCGGAAGGAGAGGTCAGGCTCTTTAGAACCGGGCAGAAGTTAGCTATCTGATAGAAAAGTATAGTCAATCCAAGAATCACTAGAGAAGCGCCGACATGATGGAATAGTGAAGCAGCTCCGGTGGACCAAAGCTGCCATGTTTCAGCCGAGTTGAAATTGGCCATTTCGAGCCCTCCTCATGCCAAACCAAGCCTTCCCAACACTTCCTTAGCCCTCCCACGACCAAATTACGACTAAAAGGTAAGCCAATTCGGCTCCTCTCTGTAATTTTCGATCGATGCTAGAGAGAGAACCAGTAGAATTTCAATAATAAAATTCTAACTCAATTCAGCATCAATTGATGCGATTCTTGATTCTAGGATGAACCTCAAGATGAGAGCTATCTGCCTAGATAGAAAGCTCATATCGTCGTGCCCTCACCGGTGAGAAATCGAAGCTTTCTCTCTCTACAATCTATTTTCCGACGAAGCTCCGTTTGAGCTCGTTCCGGCGTTAAAATCTACGACTCAAAGTTTCTTAGAATCGTATGAACATGCATGAACTCAATTTCAACTATAATTTCAACAATTAGAATGTTTAATCGGTCAATTTGATGAAATCAAATTCGGTAGGGTTGAAGAGTTGAAATTGGGGGGAAGATTGGGGATTTTCAAAATTCAAAGGTCCAAAATGCAATTTTATGAAATTGAGGGTCAATTGGGCATGCAAATAATGTTGGAGGACCAATTGAGGAATTTTGGAATTATTGGGGCAAAACTTACCATTTTTGTAAAGGAAGGGCAAAATGGTAATTTTGGAAAAATTTTGGGACCAAATTGGAAATTTGGGAAATTAAACCCCTTTTTGGTGAAATTGAATAAATTGAGGTCCCAAGATAAATTTTAAAAGTTACGGGACTCAATTTGAGGAAAAACCGACATTAGGGACTTAAAGTTAAAGAGAAATAACTTTAGGGACCTAATTGCAAAAAATTAAAAGTTTGGGTTTTCTCATTCATTGGAAATGAATGAAGGTTGTTATGCAGAGTAATAATGAACAAGGATGTTCATATCATGTAGGAACATGAAATACCGGAAATGCCTGCATGGACGAGCTCGCGTGAATACAAAGACCAGTTTAGTGGAATTCACTGCATTAACGGGTGAGTGGGTTTACTAACATCATACCCGCTTGGGATGATGAGCGCAACTTAAAATTAAAAACCACTTACCAGTTGTGAGTGGGATTATATATCATACCCACTTGGAGATGATAAGTACCTCGGTATAAAAACCACTGTTTAGTGGAATTTTAATCATCACAACTTAGAGAAAGTGATGTGAAAATTATGTGGAAAAACTATTTACCAGTTATAAGTAGATCATACCCGGTTGGTATGATGAGACTTTATCAAAAGAAGTTGAAAACTCGTTCATCGGTTATGAACGGAGATGTCCTTATACCGGTTGGTATAATGAACAGTGAAAACCTATTTTGTCAGATGTGTTCTCCCCTGATTGTGTGCCAATGCTTAAACTATTTGGGAGACCTTTTTTACGGGAGCTCGAATAGCTCTTATAGGCCGGGGGCCTCCATTTTGGAACTTGAGGGCTAGAATGCCCAATTTTTTTAAAATCTTGTATAGTGGGCCCAAGGACAGTTGGCACGAGAAAGAGCTCATAAACGAATATGATATATGTGCCATAAAACTTAATAAGTGAATTGTTTGCAATGGTACCATGATAGGACCGACATGCTCAGTCAACTTGCGGCAGTGCGACATGATAGGTCGACGGACTAGTCAAGACAAACAACTGTGGGTTGAGTTGAGAGTTAGGGCCGTTGGAACAGTGGCACCACATATTACATGGCTTGATAAGAAAACATTGTTTGTGCATGCACTATGAATACGGGATCATCAAGACGCCCATGAGGGGTAGTGATATGTCCTAAGGGCCCTAGACGACCCGGTAAGTATAAGGGCAGATCGTCGTTCCAGGTGTCTGCGTGAAATCTGGAGTAGCACCAAGCGTGTAAACCCCGCACTTTTGAGTTAAGGAAAACTGGAAAAAGAACCGGTCAAACCAAGTAAGAAAACCGAGCCGGTTTACATTTGAGAACACGCAATATGGAAATTTACTATTTCTGGGTGATCTAAAGGGTTTATTAAACTTTAGAAAAGAAATTTAAGAAAATTTCAAAGACAAAAACCAAAATAGTTTAGGTGAACAAAATTCCATAAGAAATTTGAAGTTAAGCGTGCTTGCTTGACAGTAGTGTGAGGATGGGTGACCTCTTGGGAAGTATAAATTTTTTTTAACCATAAATTACGGTTAAAAATTTTTATGTACGCCTTATCATAAATAACCATAAATTAATATATATTTAATTATTGTAATTGATACCAATAATTTAATACCTAAATTAAATTATTGGAATTAATACAAATAATTTAATAGCGAAATTAAATTATTGGAATTAATACCAATAATTTATGGCAATATTAATACTAGTAATAAATCTCGCCCATTTAATACACGGGTTTTACGCCTATATAAATAGGTTATCCCCATTTCATTCTCCTCACACCTGAACACTTCTCTCTCTCTCTCTACTTCTCCATATATCGGTAAAGCTCGAACCAGAGCTTCGACTTGAACAAAGGTCGGGCTCTTTAGAACAGGGGAGAAGATAGCTATCTGATAGCAAACTTCAATCAATCCGAGAATGGTTGGAGAAGCACCGACATGATGGAATAGTGAAAAAACTCCGGCGGACTAAAGCTGCCCTGTTTCGGCCAAGCTGAAATCGGCCATTTCAAGCCCTCCTCAAGCCAAACCAAGCCCTCCCAACACTTCCTCATCCTTTCCACGGCTGAATTAGGACCAAAAGGTAAGCCAATTCGGCTCCCCTTTACAATTTTCGATCGGTGCTAGAGAGAGAGTCGATCGAATTTCAATGACGAAATTCTAATCCAATTCCGCATCAATTGATGCAATTCTTGATTCTAGGATTAACCTTAGGATGAGACCTATCTGCCCAGATTGAAAGCTCGGACCGCCGTGCCTTCACCGGTGAGTAATCGAAGCTTTCTCTCTCTACAGTTTATTTTCCGGAGAAGCTCTGTTTGAGCTAGTTTCGGCGTTAAAATCTACGATTCAAAGTTTCTTAGAATCGTATGAACATGCAGGAACTCAATTGCAAATCTAATTTCAATAATTAGAAGTGTTTAATCAATCAATTTAATGAAATCAAATTTGGTAGTGTTAAAGAGTTGAAATTGGGGGAAAAAATTGGAGATTTTCGAAATTCAAAGGGCCAAAATACAATTTTATGAAATTGAGGGTCAATTAGGCATGAAAATAATGTTGCAGGACCAATTGAGAAATTTTGGAATATTTGGGGCAAAACTTACCAGTTTTGTAAAAGAAGGGCAAAATGGTAATTTTAGAAAAATTGGGGGACCAAATTGGAAATTTGGGAAATTAAACCCCTTTTTGGTAAAATTGAATAAATTCAGATACCATGATAAATTTTAAAAGTTACAAGACTCAATTTGAGGAAAAACCGACATTAGGGACTTAAAGTTAAAGAGAAATAACTTTAGGGACCTAATTGCAAATAACTAAAACTTTGGGTTTTCTCATTCATTGGAAATGAATGAATTGGAAATGAATGAAGGCTGTTATGCTGAGTAATAATGAACAAGGTTGTTCATATCATGTAGGAACACAAAGTACTGGGAACGCCAGCAAGGACAAGCTCGTGTGAATACCAAGAACCGGTCTAGTGGAATTCACGGCATTAACGGGTGAGTGGGTTTACTAAAAACATACCCGATTGGGATGATGAGCACAACTTAAAGATAAAAACCACTTACCGGTTGTGAGTGGAAATTTTATATCATACCTGGTAGGGGATGATAAGTACCTCGGTATAAAAACCCACTATTTAGTGGTATTTTAATCATCACCACTTAGAGAAGGTGATGTGAAAATTATGCGAAAAAACTACTTACCGGTTGTAAGTAGATCATACTCGGTTTATATGATGAGACTTCCTCGAAGGAAGTTGAAAACCCATTCATCGGTTATGATCAGAGATGTCCTTATACCAGTTGGTATAATGGACAGTGAAAACCTATTTTGTCGGAAGTGTTCTCCCCTGACTGTGTGCCAATGCTTAAACTATTTTGGAGACCTTCTTGACGGGAGCTCGAATAGCTCTTATAGGCCAGGGGCCTTGGTTTTGGAACTTGAGAGCTAGAATGCCCAGATTTTTGAAAATCTCGTACAGTGGGCCCAAGGCCAGTTGGCACGAGCAGGAGCTCGTAAATGAACATGATATATGTGCCATAAAACTTAAGAAGTGAATTGTTTGGCCATGGTACCAAGATAGGACCGACATGCTCAGTCAATAGCGGCAGAGTGACATAACAGGTTGACGGACCTATCAAGACAAACAACTGCGGGTTGAGTTGAGAATCGAGGCCGTTGGACCAGTGGCACCACAGATTACATGGTAATATGAGAAAATATTGTTTGTGCATGCACTGTGAGTACGGGATCATCAAGACACCTATGAGGGGTAGTGATGCATCCTAAGGGCACTGGACGACCTGGTGGCTATAAGGGCAGTTTTTCGTTCCATGTTTCTTTGCGAAATGTAGAGTAGCACCAAGCGCATGAGACCGGGGTGGGGACAGGATGAGGTCTCTATCCTCGTACGAACACGAAGAAGTGATTTCGGGATTGTGGGTCGGATGTCATGTACATCCACTCATTCCCAAGGTAGAAGTGGTTGTACTTCTATCTGGGTGGTAGGAAAAGTCGCTCTAAAGCCACTAGTGGGTTCAGTAGTGATACTGACTTGCGAATGTGTGTAACCTTCATGATGAAGGATGTGTATTGGGTGATGACAAACCGGTAACTAAGAAATAATGGAAAAATCCCAAATTTTTAAAGGAAGGGATTTTTTTGAAAAGAAAGGAGTCTAGCACACTCCATATAAATGTTTTTCTTAAAAGTTAAAAGTAGAAATTTGAAAACTTATTCACCGAGTAGTCATACTCACCCCCTCCCTTATATCCCTTTTAGGAAATCCCAGAAAGCCTACCTTGAAAGACCATCAACTAAGATGCATGTATGGCAGGTATGTAAAGTTTAAAATTTCATACAGTTTTGATTATGCTATTCCAGGAAATGGTGCAGGTTTAAAGGATGTCTTACTCTTTATGGATAATAATAAGGGGAAACCCTTTAATAAACCGGGAGAGTGGCGGGTTGTTCACAGGGATCCGACCAAACCGGGTCGGGGCGTGACAAAGTGCATGAGATCGGGGTGGGGATAGGATGAGGTCTCTGTCCTTATATGGACACAAAGAAGTTATTTTGGGATTGTGGGTCGGATGTCACGTACATTCACTCATTCCCAGGTTAGAAGTGGTCGTACTTCTATCTGGGTGGCAGAAAATGCCACTCCGAACCCACTAGCGGGTTCAGTAGTGATACTAACTTGCGAATGTGTGTAACATTCATGATGAAGGATGTGTGTTGGGTGATGACACACCGTGGTAACTAAGAAATAATGGAAACATCCAAATTTTTTAAATGAAGGGATTTTTTAAAAGAAAGGAGTCTAGCACACTCCATATAAATATTTTTCTTAAAAGTTAAAAGTAGACCTTTAAAAACCCATTCACTGAGTAGTCGTACTCACCCCCTCCCTTATATCCCTTTTAGGAATTCCCGAAAAGCCTACCCTGAAAGACAATCAACTAAGATGCTTGTAAGACAGGTATGTAAAGTTTAAAATTTCATTCAGTTTTGATTATACTATTCTAGGAAACAGTGCAGGTTTAAAGGATGCCTTACTCTTTACAAATTATAATATGGGGAAACCCTTTAATAAACCGAGAGAGTGGCAGGTTGTTCATGGGGATCCGACCAAACCGGTCGGGGTGTGACACTGCCACTCTCCCAAATTATTAAGGGTTTCCCCTTGTTTATAAGCCACAAATAGTAAGGCGTCCTTTAATCATGCACCTTTCCTAGAATAACATAAATCAAAACTGCATAAATTTTTAAACTGATCATACTCTCTTACATGCATATTAGTTAATGGTCTTTGGGGTAGGCTTTTCTGGGATTTCCTAAAAGGGATATAAGGGAGGGGTGAGTACAATGATTTAGTGAATGGGTTTGCAAATTTTATCTTTTTAGGAAAAATATTTGATTTGGAGTGTGTCAAACTCATTAATTTTCAAAACCTTTCTTTTAGAATTTCCTATTTTTATCACCATTTCTAATTAATCACAATGTGTCATCACACAACACATATCATTCATCATGAAGGTCAATCACATAATTGCATGCCAGTACGTGCATTGAACCCACTTGTGGGGTCGGAGCGACTTTACCGGCCACCTAAATAGAAGCACGTCCACTTCTATCCAGAGAATGATTGGATATTCGAGACATCTGACCCTCAATCCCATAACAATTCTCCTTGTCTGTATGAGGACAGAGACCTCATCTTGTCCCCACCACGATCTCATGCGCTTGAAGCTACTTTGAGCTTCGCAAGGTCACCTGGTCCAACGAACTGCCCTTATACCCACTAGGTCGTCGAGGGCCCTAGGACACATCACTACCCCTCTTGGGCATCTTGAAGGTCCCGTAAACACAGAGCATGCACAATAAGTATTCTCACATCATGTCATATAATATGTGCTGCCATTGGTCCAACGGTGTCACACCCCAACCCAGTTTGGTTGGATCCTCGTGATCAACCCGCCACTCTCCCGATTTATTAAAGGGTTTCCCCTTATCGTAAACTGTAAAGAGTAAGGCATCCTTTAACTTGCACCTTTTTCCTGGAATAGCATAATCAAAACTGTATGAAATTTAAAACTTTACATACCTGTCTTATAGGCATCTTAGTTGACGGTCTTTAAGGGGAGGCTTTCCGGGATTTCCTGAAAGGGATATAAGGGAGGGGGTGAGTACGACTACTTAGTTAATGGGTTTTTAAAAGCTTTTGACTTTTAAGAAAAATATTTATATGGAGTGTGCTAGACTCCTTTCTTTTCAAAAAAATCCCTTCATTTAAAAATTTGGGTTTTTCCATTATTTCTTAGTTACCATTGTGTGTCATCACCCAACACACATCCTTCATCATGAAGGTTACACACATTCGCAAGTCAGTATCACTACTGAACCCGCTAGTGGCTTCGGAGCGACTTTTCCTGCCACCCGAATAGAAGTACGACCACTTCTACCCTAGGAATGAGTGGATGTACGTGACATCCTACCCACAATCCCGAAATCACTTCTTCATGTCCGTATGAGGACAGAGACCTCATCCTGTCCCCACCCCAGTCTCATGCGCTTCGTGCTACTCCAGATTTCGCACAGACACCTGGAACGACGAACTGCCCTTATAGCCACCAGGTCGTCCAGTGCCCTTAGAACGCATCACTACCCCTCATAGGCGTCTTGATGATCCCGTACTCATAGTGCATGCACAAACAATATTTTCTTATATTGCCATGTAATCTGTGGTGCCACTAGTCCAATGGCCTCGACTCTCAACTCAAACCGCAGCTGTTTGTCTTGACTAGTCCGTCGACCGGTTATGTCGCACTCCCGCTAGTTGACTGAGCATGTCGGTCCTATCTTAGTACCATGGCCAAACAATTCACTTATTAAGTTTTATGGCACATATATCATGTTCATTTACGAGCTCCTGCTCATGCCAACTAGCCTTGGGCCCACTGTACAAGATTTTCAAAATTGGGCATTTAGCCCCCAAGTTCCAAAACCGAGGCCCCCGGCCTATTAGAGCTATTCGAGCTCCCATCGAGAAGGTCTCCCAAATTGTTTAAGAATTGGCACACAGTTAGGGGAGAGCACTTCCGACAAAAATAGGTTTTTTTTTACTGTCCATCATACAAACCGGTATAAGGACATCTTCGTTCATAACCGATGAACGGGTTTTCAACTTCCTTCAAGGAAGTCTCATTATACCAACTGGGTATGATCTACTTACAACCCATAAGTAGTTTTTTCGCATAACTTTCAAATCACTTTCTCTAAGTAGTGATGATTAAAATACCACAAAACAGTGGGTTTTTATATCGAGGCACTTATCATCCCCAACCGGGTATGATGTTAGTAAACCCACTCACAATAGGTAAGTGGTTTTTATCTTTAAGTTGTGCTCATCATCCCAACCGAGTATGATGTTAGTAAACCCACTCACCCGTTAATGTCGTGAATTCCACTAGACTGGTTCTTTGTATTCACACGAGCTTGTCCTTGCTGGCGTTCCCGGTATTTAACGTTCCTACACAATATGAACAACCTTGTTCATTATTACTCGGCATAACAGCCTTCATTCATTAATGAATGAGAAAACCCAAATTTTTAGTTATTTGTAATTAGGTCCCTAAAGTTATTTCTCTTTAACTTTAAGTCCCTAATGTCGGTTTTTCCTCAAATTGAGTCCCGTAACATTTAAAATTTATCATGGGACCTCAATTTATTCAATTTCACCAAAAAGGGGTTTAATTTTCCAAATTTCCAAATTGGTTCCCCAATTTTTCCAAAATTACCATTTTGCCCTTCTTTCACAAAAATGGTAAGTTTTTCCCCAAATTTTCCAAAATTCCTCAATTGGTCCTCCAACATTATTTGCATGCCCAATTGACCCTCAATTTCATAAAATTGTATTTTGGCCCTTTGAATTTCGAAAATCCCCAAATTTTCCCCCAATTTCAACTCTTCAACCCTACCGAATTTGATTTCATCAAATTAACCGATCAAACACTTCTAATTATTGAAATTGGAGTTGAAATTGAGTTCTTGTATGTTCATACGATTCTAAGAAACTTTGAATCACAGATTTTAACGTCAGAACTAGCTCAAACTGAGCTTTGCCGGAAAACAAACTGTAGAGAGAGAGCTTCGATTACTCACCGGTGAAGGCACAATAGTCCGAGCTTTCGATCTGGGCAAATAGGTCTCGTCCTGAGGTTCATCCTAAAATCAAGTATTGTATCAATTGATGTGGAATTAGATTAGAATTTTGTCATTGAAATTCGGTCGACTCTCTCTCTAGCACCGATTGAAAATTATAAAGGGGAGACAAATTGGCTTACCTTTCGGTCCTAATTCGGCCGTGGAAAGGCTGAGGAAGTGTTGGGAGGGCTTGGTTTGGCTTGAGGAGGGCTTGAACTGGCCGATTTCAGCTTGGCCGAAATAGGGCAGCTTTGGTCCGCCGGAGTTGCTTCACTATTCCATCATGTCGGCACTTTTCCGACAATTCTCGGATTGACTAGAGTTTGCTATCAGATAGATGTCTTCTCCCTGGTTCTAAAGAGCCCAACCTTTGTTCAAGTCGAAGCTATGGTTTTAGCTTTACCGGGAAATAGAGCAGTAGAGAGAGAGAAGTGTTCAGGTGTGAGGAGAATGAAATGTGGATGACCTCTTTATATAGTCGTAAAACCCGTGTATTAAATGGGCGAGATTTGTTACTAGTATTAATATTGCCATAAATTATTGGTATTAATTCCAATAATTTAATTTTGGTATATCGAAATTTCGGGTTACAAAAAATCATACTTGCCAAGAGGTCACCCATCCTCACACTACTCTGAGGTAAGCACGCTTAACTTTGAAGTTATTATGGAATCTAGTTCACCTGAACCAATTTGATTTTTGTTTTCTAATTTGTCTTAAGTTTCTTTTCCAATGTTTAATAAATCCTTTGAATCAACCAAAAGTTGTAAATTTTCATATTGCTTATTACCAAATGTAAACTGGTTTGGTTTTCTTATTCGGTTTAACCGGTTCTTTTCCCGGTTTTCCTTAACTCAAATGTGCGGGGTTTACAACTCTCCCCTCCTTTTAGGAGTTTTGTCCCCAAAACTTAGTTAACATCCTTGCATGAGCAATCATTTCCTTTGATGCCCCTTTGGTGTTTGCTTAACATGCAAAGTTTTCTCTTGTTCTTTTAATTAGTCCTTTTTACATCCTTCACTTGGAATTTCTTTAACTTTATATTATTTACTCCCTCCATGGAGTTTATCATAACGAGACATACCTTAGTTCAGGGTATATTCTTAGATTTATATCTTTGTTTGCTTAAAGCACATTCTTCCCTTTGAGCTTCTGTACTCAAGATTGGAAATTCTAAGATACCTAACCATTCCCATGTCTAGTTAACCCCTTGGTCGTTGAAACCTTTAGCTCAATGTTCTTTCGGGCGTTATGTACTGGTTGCCATAGTTTTCTTTATTCTCACTTTTTCATCTCATTTTGACCCTTCCTCCATTCATTGTCTATTATAACTTCAGTCCAAATTTTTATATTCGACCTCGTCATGCTTATTAGCCGACTCTTCCTTACTTTGACTCATATTCTCCTCGAGATTGTTGGGCTTATATACCCCTTACAGCATGGCATTTTCTAGGACCTATCTTTGTCCTTTAGATTTCTAGAACATCTCCTTGAGGGTCTCTCTTAGCTTTTTTTTTTTTTACCTTTCAAGGATCCTATAACTTCATCCCTCTTTTCTTTTCATGGCATTCCTCAACTACCCTTTTTACCGTTATCCTCTCATCCATCATGCCTTTGAAGTTATGTCTCACATAACTGCATGGATTTCTCTTACCTACTCATCCTTTCCAAACATTTTTATTGGGTCCTTTCAATTCTAATCGTTGGGTTTCCTGATGATTATTGACATACGAAGATTTTTTTTCCCCTTCTTATGTCCTTTCTCTTCTTTAGTGACATCCCTTATTCAATGACTTCCTTTTTCCTTAATCCTCTTTTACTTGCTCATAAATCACTTCATGATTCTTCATTCTACAATAATTGCTTTCGATCTATGTGTCGATTACTTTGCTTGGAAAGGTTTACTCCATCCAGTTTTGTTCATTATCTTTGGCTGTCCGCTGTTACTAGTATTCCTCTTTCTACATGGTTCTCCTATTCTCTCCAAACAGGTCATAATGGACCATTACAATACTTCCTTCCTTGGAAAACATTTCCTAAATAAGGGTTGGTTCTATTTCCTCTTAATTGGGATACACATGTCTTTCCGGGGCTTCCTTCCTGGGTAGGATTCTTTGCCTTTCCCCTGACATTCTTTTCTTACATTTGCACTAGGGGATTTCTACCCTTAAATGACATCCCTTGATGTCATCTTCTCCTATTTACCTTTACTCCTCAAATCTTTTAGGCACATCTTTTATGCTTTATTTGCATCCTTATTTGTACTCAGTACATGTCTATTTCTTTAGGGAGCGTATTAATCTTCCTTGTTTCAGGATCATTGTGGGAGAGGCTTGCCTATTCCTTTCTTGGCTTAAGTTTAGTCGTTAATTGGCCCTTGGTCCTTTTAAGGATTTCTTGTATTCTTCTTTTCCCAAGTATTTGACCTTTCTGCCTCTCTCTTCTTTGTCGGAACTTACATTATGGCTTTCTCGAGTATTTGTTCGTTAACTGCTTTGCCTCCACCATTTGTTTGGTCTAAGTTTCTTAGCAGCTGTTTCTCGAGTCCTCTTGTCCTTAACATCCATCTCACTGACCTTTTTAGGGTGTAGTCCCTTCTACTTCCCGGTCTTCCTTAGGTGTCATTTGTTCCCTGTAACTATCTTGTTGTAACGACTTACTTTCTCTTGTCTTGTTGGTTCGAACTTCCTATTTTACATAGTTGCTTTTTCCAAGGTGATTTATTCCTGTAATCCCAATACATCCCATTTATCATCAAATGTTCGTCTTGTCTTCTCTTGTGGATGCACTCCTTTCTTTGCTCCTAAATTGTTTGGATTTTCTTCTTAAAGGGGGAATTCTCTTCAGCTATCCTTTGTTCCATTTGTGGTTTTATTGATGTCTTACCTTTACCCCTTTTTCCTTCTTACCACTTTGCTAAGATTTTGAAGAGTTTCCTCTTATCTGTGGTTGCAAATGGAATCACGTTTCTTGGGATGGTATCCTTTCGGATTTCCTATAGTTGTGGGGTGTTTATTCTTGGAAAATATTGTCCTGACTCCTAGCGATGTGGGACAGTTTTTCACTTCGTGTCCTATTCCCCTCTAGGTTAACTTGATTCCTGTCCTTTGTACGGTTAGGCACTTCTCCACGCAGTGTCCCTATCATTCATGCTTGTAATTACATGAACATAAGTGGTTCCTCCTAGCATTTTCTTGGGAATTGTTAATTTTGGTGCTCCTTCGTCCTTAAGTCTGAATACCGTGGGAGTTTTTTTTTTCCTTTTTGGAGTCTTCCTTGAAGATCACATCATTTGAGGAACAGGGTTTTTAGGAATTTGGAGTACTTCATTAATAGAGTAGTACAATATGTTGGAGAGTTTGACCTTATTACAGAAAATGGTCACCAAATAACTAGGGAGCTATGAGATTCTTGATAAGCATCCTCCTATGTAAGGTTATATGCCCCATTTTATGGCTTCACGCTTGGCTTCCTTTATACTTAGAGTTGTGACCTCAATAGGTCCTGTCACCATTCTCTAGGATACTTTCTCATTTGCTCTTTTGAGATTCCTGCCATGCTTTAGGCATTTGGGAAGCTTCTAGGGTTGTCTTCCTACGAAGATAAGGTGTTGAGTATAGCCATTCCTAGTTTTCTTGGTTCCTTTCCTGGGAGCCATCTGAAAATTTTAGGATAAATCCTATTAGTTACAATATTTTATAGTCTTGATTATGTATTCGAGAAAACAGGCTCTGAGACCACTCTAGTTGTCACGCCCCAACCCGGTTTGGTCGGATCCCCGTGATCAACCCGCCACTCTCCCGATTTATTAAAGGGTTTCCCCTTATCGTAAACCATAAAGAGTAAGGCGTCCTTTAACTTGCACCTTTTTCCTGGAATAGCATAATCAAAATTGTATGAAATTTAAAACTTTACATACCTGTCTTACAGGCATCTTAGTTGACGGTCTTTAAGGGGAGGCTTTCCGGGATTTCCTGAAAGGGATATAAGGGAGGGGGTGAGTACGACTACTCAGTGAACAGGTTAAAAAAATCATAATTCCTAGGAGGTCACCCATCCTCACACTACTCTAAGGTAAGCACGCTTAATTTTGAAGTTCTTATGGAATCTAGTTCACCTTAACCAATTTGATTTTTGTTTTTTAGTTTGTCTTAAGTTTCTTTTCTAATGTTTAATAAATCCTTTAAATCAACCGAAAGTTGTAAATTTTCATATTGCTTATTACCAAATGTAAACCAGTTTGGTTTTCATATTCGGTTTGACCGATTTTTTTCCCGGTTTTCCTTAACTCAAATGTGCGGGGTTTACAAACGGCCCCAACCATCAACTCAAGCTACAGCTATTTGTCTTTACTAGTCTGGAGACATGTCATGTCGCACTGCCACTAGTTGATTGAATATGTCGATCCTGTCTTGGTACCATGGACACACAATTCATTTATTTAAAGTTTTATGGCATATAACTCATGTTTGTTTACGAGCTCCTACTCGTGCCAACTAGCCTATGGCCCACTGTTCGAGAATTTTCAAAACCGGGCATATTAGCCCCCAAGTTCCAAAATCGAGGCCTCCGAACTATTAGAGCTATTCAAGCTCCCATCGAGAAGGTCTTCCAAATCATTTAAACAGTGGCACACAGTTAGGGGATAGCACTTCTGACAAAATTATATTTTCAACTCTCCATTATACCAATCGAGTATGAGGATATCTCTGCTAATAACCGATAAACGGGTTTTCCACTTCCTCCGATGAAGTTTCATCATACCAACCAGGTATGATCTACTTATAATCAGTAAATAGTATTTTCGTGTCATTTTTATATCACTCCTCTAAGTTGGGATGTTTAAAATAACACTAAGTAGTGGGTTTTCATTTTCGAGATACTTATCATCCCAATCGGGTATGATATATAAATCCCACTCACCTCATCGTGTAGTGAAATTTCCACTTAGTCAGTTTTCATCCCTTGCAAGTTTAACCTCAGCTAGTGTTCTCGATGTCTCGTGTTCCTACACAAAATGAACATCATTGTTCATTATCATCTAGCTTGATCACATCATTTAGTATAAATGAGTCAATTCACAACTTTTCCAATATTTGCAAATTAGTCCCTAAAGTTATTTTTCATTATTACTTTAGGCCCCAATTACTAGTTTTTCCATATATTAAGTCCCGAAATTTTAAAATTCCTCTTGGGGTCTCAATTTACTCAATTTTATAAAAAAGGGGTTCAAGTTTCCCAAATTCCCAATTTGGCCCCCAAATTTTCCAAAATTACCATTTTAACCTTCCTTTACAAAAATGGTAAGTTTTACCCCAAAAATTCTAAAATTGCTCAATTGGCCCTCTAACATTCTTATCATGCCCAATTGACCCTCAATTTTATAAAATTGCATTTGGTCCCTTCGAATTTTCAAAAATCCCCAATTTCCCTGAATTTTCCTCCAATTTCAACTCACTAACACAGTCGAATTTGATTTTAGCATATTGACCAATCAAACACTTCTAATTGTTGAAATTGAAGTTGAAATTGAGTTTTTACATCTTTATATGATTCCATAGCACTTTGAATTGTAAGTTTTAATGTCAAAACGAACTCAAATGGAGCTTTGTCGAAAAATAGACTATAAAGAGAGAAAGCTTCAATTGCACACCGATGAGGGCGCGACAGTCTGAGCTTTCTATTAGAACATGTAGCTCTCCTCCTGAGGTTCCTCCTAGGATCAAGAATGACATCAATTGATGCTGAATTGAGTTAGAATTCTGTCATTGAAATTCTGCCAGCTCTCTCTCTAACATTTGTTAGAAATTGCAGAGGGGAGCTGAATTGGCTTACCTTTCAATCATAATTCGGCCATTGGAGGTCTGAGGAGATGGAGAGCTTGATTTGGTCTGAGGATGGCTCAAATTGGCCAATTTCAGCTCGGCCAAAATAGGCCAACTTCAGTCCGTCAGAGCTGCTTCACTATTCGATCACGTCGGCGCTTCTCCAACGACTCTCGGAGCAAATGGATGCCACCACCATGTAGCTGACTTCTCCCCAGTTCCAAGGAACATGACCTCACCTTCTTTGGCTCAGAAATGACCTTATATCGGAGCTCTGGTTCAAGCTTCGACAGAAAATTGAGCAGTTGAGAGAGAATGGAGTTTTCAGGTGTGGAGAGTATGAATGGGGTGGGGTTCTTTATATTGGAAGCTCGAGGACTTCTTGGTCGTCTGATTGGTGCCTTAATGGCAGTTATTCATTGCCTAAAACTCACTGACCAGAGACTTTTCACCTACCGGCACTGTACGATTTTCCGACAAGTGAACAATACTGTCATCTAAAGGAAGAAGACGATACTGTTCTGAACCAGACTGCACCAGTCCAAACCGAGTTCAAAGACGAGTTTTCAAAATAGTCGTTTTTTAGCTTAGGCTAAGATAACAAAAAAAGGGTTCTTTTTTTTTCCAGTTATTATCATAAATTCTTTCTTAAACCGGTCAGTTCACCCTCGATTCGATCGAATTTTTCAAATCTAAAAATTTATTAAATTCATCTAAATTCATTTTGTGGCCTCAAATCTCAAATTTGAATTTTTTTAAGCCACCTAGAAAAATGAATTTAGAATCTTGTTCAATAGTGGTTCAAACCGGTTCAAATCGATTCAATCCGGTTTGGATCCAGTTCACCTGAACCGGTTTAGTTTTCATCTCCAATTCATCCTTAAGTCCTTTTTCATGACTTTGGTGACTCTTTAGGTCACTCGGGATACATAAATTTCCCGATTTGCCCTTTCTCTACCGATTCTGATTCACAAACTAACTCGGTTCATACACCGGTTCAATCTAGTTGGATCCGGTTCATCTAAACCGGTCCGATTTTTCTCTTCAAATTTGTCCTAAGGTTCTTTTCCAAGACTTTATGAACCCTTTGGATCACCCGGGAGTTGTAAATTTCCAAATTGTCCATTCTTTAAGGGTTTGTGAACTGGTTTGGTGTTTCTCACTTGGTTTGATCGATTTTTTCCCAGTTTTCCTTAACTCAAAAGAGCAGGGTTTACACCCTTCTTCTTGAAAATCCCCAAATTGTCTCTCCTTTCATCCCCAATTTGAATGTTTGAGTTCCTGAATCTTACCTTGTCCAATTGACGGCCTAAAAGTCCTTAATTTCTTTGTTTCTTGTTTCTTGTTTTGAGCTTCATCGAAGCTTCATTGGAAAATTTATAGTAGATAGAGAAAGCTTGTTGAGCTTACCGATGTAGGGGCGGTGGTCGGAGCTTGAGGTGGCGGCAACTAGTGCTCGTTGAGGGGATCCTACCAGGATTGAATCTCGCTGCAATTTACCACTGCATTGTGGGAATTCAAATAGAGAAGTTTTGGGAAGGTGGAGCTCTAAAACTTAGAAAATCCAATGAGGATAGGTGAAATTGAGCTTAGTGGGTGTTTGTGAGGGGCTGGGGAGGTTCTCAAGTGATCGGAGGGGGTCAATTCTAGTGGCAAAAGGTCTGAGAGGGTCGGGGGCTTATTGTTTTGGGGCTCCGGAGCAACTTTACTGTGCTATTGCTCCAGCACTTCTTTGATTGTCCTCCAGTCACTTTGAGGGTTTCTCGAGCTAGGGGACTCCTCCCCGATTCTGATTCCACCCTTCAAAGCTTCTTTGGTTACGAATTGGCTCGTCGTCGGAGCCTTGATCGAAGTTTCATCAGAAAGTGAGTAGCTTTTCTTCAGAGAGCACCTAAGAGGTGGGGAGGTCGAGTGTGAGGGTGCTCTCTATATAGGGGGCTTGGCAACTATTCTGGCTACTGGCCAACATGAGACTCGGCCCTCGCCCCACTCGTTGGCAACCTGACCAAAACAATTTTTGAGTCGCCAAAGACTCCCTCTTTCCCGATCTCTCTCTCCTTTCTATCAGCGGACTAAGGTTGAAGATGATGATGCGGTAGTCGTGCCATGTAGCGCACTGTTATTGGTCGATTTTTCTAACGTGGTTATCCAACTCAACCGTCACGTCAGTCGTTGACCGGTTGATCGGACATATGGCAGCCTCCCATTGGTTGCTCGTGTCTACATGGCAAGCTGATGGGTTGTCCGTTGACCATTGATCGGACACGTGGCAGCCTCCCATTAGTTGCCTATGTCTGCGTGGCTACTAACTGGGCGTTGTTGACCGGTCTGTTTCATTGACCAGTCTGGTTTGACCAGGTTAGTGACCCAAATTCGAAAATCGGCCGGTTCAAACCCGATTCGACCGGTTTTCTAAAATTTTAAATTTTCTAAATTTATCTAAATTTATTTTCTATCTAATGGTGGTCTCAATTTCCCAAATTGATATTTTTAAGCTACCTAGAAAAATGAATCATTGAACCGATTCACTATGGTTCATTCTGGTTCAGTCCGGTTCGGGTTTGGTTCACTCCGAACCGGTCAATTTCTCTCATTTCACTCACTTCATGGTTCTTCCCCATGTTTTTTGTGAATTTTTGGTACTCGGAATTTTTCAATCTTCCATGTTAACCCTTCTTTACTATTTTCCGTTCATTAATTGGCTCAGTTTTCCCCATAAAAATTTGTCGGTTCTTTTTCCGGTTCTCCTTGGTCCTAGAGGACGGGTTTTACAACAGATATGTGAAGGCTTAAGCTATTGAGTTTTGTATAATGCTATTCCAGGGAACAAGGGCAGAAATTATGCATGACTTCTAACGGTTTTGGGAAGTGACGAATCTTCCTAGACCAAAGGGGATTGGCAAGTTGTTCATGGGTTCCGACCAAATCATGTCGAAGTATGACACACTGTGTGTATTGTCTCATTTAAGAGGGGAATAATGTTGAACAAATTTGTTAGAGAATCAGAACTCATAAATATCGAGTGTTAAGCACATAACTACTCGAATAGTGCTTTGAGAACACGAGTATTATTATCGGTCAGATAGCATACCGAGCCCGTGAATTAAAATATAATGTTGAACAAATTTGTTAGAGAATCAGAACTCGTAAATATCGGGTGTTAAGCACATAACTACTCGAATAGTGCTTTAAGAACACGAGTATTATTATCGGTCAGATAGCATACCGAGCCCGTGAATTAAAATATAATGTTGAACAAATTTGTTAGAGAATCAGAACTCGTAAATATCAGGTGTTAAGCACATAACTACTCGAATAGTGCTTTGAGAACACGAGTATTATTATCGGTCAGATAGCATACCGAGCCCGTGGATTAAAATATAATTTTGTGTGTACTTTTATATGATGTATGGGAACATTAATAGTGGGGTCGGTTGAATAGCACACTGAGCCATGAGAATTAAAGATACTCCTATATACTTTAATGTGGTGCATTAAGATGTATGAGAATATGAGTAGCGAGGTTGATCAAATAGCATACTACACGCTCGAATAAAAATGACCATTATGTTTATGTGATAATATATGTGATATGATTGACATGGGTGAACGAGTTTGGATGCCGACATGGCACATGATATTAGAGATGGTGTTGAACGTATATGGAATAATGGAACTAGGGATATAGGGCAAGAGTCAGCTTCTAGAAATTCCTATAACCAAGGGTGGTTTATGGTTAGGGGTCCAAACATCACTTTTGATCTTGTAGTTTGGTTGAGTGGATCAAAGGATGTGTGATGTCAGATAAGACATCATCAACATCATATGAGGGCACGATTCATTATTAATATGCTAGTGTGGCATATGTACACACAAACCTCTCATAACCCTGATAAGCTTGTGTGTGAGATCTGGATAGGTGACAAAGCAATCTTGTGTAAAGTTGTGATGGTATATGTACCATTAACTCTGAGAATTATCATTTGAATCATTGTGTGAATTGAATGAGAAAAATAAACTCTCGAGATAGCAATACCTGAAAATGTACTATGTAAAAATGGGGAACTAAATGCTCGTTAATAAGTATTAATGTAAATAATCATTGATAAAAAAAAATTAAGTAGAGACGAGTCCGCAAGCCATGTTGTGTCTTAAAGTAGATAAACAAATTTTTTGAGTTGTAACCTCAGATCCCCTCCCCTAAATATTTAAGTGTAGAGGTTGAGTAAGGAATACATATGAGTATCAACTTCAAGTGTAGAGGTTAAGTAAGGAACACATATGAGCATCAACTTCAAAAATTATGCTAACGAGAAGTAAAGACCATTCATAAATATTATCTATATTTTACTTGTTAATTTCCTTATTTTCAAGTAAAATATATATTTTATTTCACATTTAGTAAAATAAAATGGAGTGATTTGAAATAATCTTCAAACTCTTTCATTTACAATACCATGCTGTTATTTTGAAATATTATGTTATTTAATAATTAAATTACTTTAATATTATAATTTATTGTTTATAATATTATTTTTTATTTTCTTATTTATTTTTATTTTTATATACTTCAAATAAATTTATATATTAATAATATTTTATATAAAATTATATAACATAAAAATATAATAAAATATTATATATTAAAAATTAAATGTATAAATTTTATTTAATATAATTTAATTATATATATAATAACTAATAAATAATTTAATTTAATTTAATTAAAATAATAAATTTATGTTTATAATTTATTTATTATAAATTATTTATTATAAATTATTAAAAAAATTTAACAACTCCAAATAAATCACCTAAATCCCCTCCCAACCTCTACTAACCCTTCCCAATATCTCAATTCTAAATCAATTCAAACCAATAAATTCAAAAATAACCGTAGTATTATGATTAACCATTACTATGATTGGATGATGTTTGTAATCTTTTAATAAGTTATGGGACCCGTTTGTAATGATGATTTGTTTAAATGCGGCCAACTTTGTAACAAATAGAATAGATTTATTCATACAGCCCATAATCAACCATTCACGGAAGACCCTACCTTCATTAGGGATTTCTTCGGTTGTCGATGTTGACTGACTTTCATACAAATAGACTAAAAATAATAAAATAAAAAATTATGAGTTTATAACCATTAAAAATGAGTTGATTTAAATTTATATGAAAAATTAATTTTTGTAAATAATATATAATATAAATAAAGAGTGACAATTGGAGTGGCATTTATTAGTAATAATATATTATTATTCTAGAGGTTATGATTCAACCATTTAAACTATTTTTTGTTATCTACTTACAAATTTAAAGCAATATAATATATTATTCTTAAATTACTAAATATTACGATTATTAAAAAAAGTAAAAAATACGTATGATACACTAAATAATTATTAAATATAATAATTAAATATAACTTATTTTTTCTTAATTATTTTTGTTAAATCTAACAACAAAAAATTAATTTTTTTATTTAATTTTTTATTATATTCTCAAAAAATACTTATTACACGTAATATTAATACATTTTTTACGTTCAATTTTAAATATTCACTAAATAATTTATTACTAATTACATATTATCCCTACTTATTGTACGATAGGAAAAAATACATAGATTTAGGTATTTTTTATTAATATTAATGTAGATAACGAGTTGGGTTTACAATATCCAGTAAACGTAGGTATCCAACGATTTCCTGAACAAGAATTGGACAGTCCCTTGAGATGGAATTTCCTCATCAAGATTCGTGCTTCCCGTTCGGATGGTCTGCAACCTGCCATCCCACATCTCTGCTATCGGACACTTGTCCGGGAAGCTCCCACCCCGCGCCGTGCTCCGTCGACGGCGGAGTATCAGGGGTCAATCCAGACGTGTCGGAGAGGAGCGGTCCCGGGACCAGACAAGACACGCAGGAGATTGAAGAGCTTGGTGTACGGTGCGGTGGATTGAGGGTCGTTGGCATCGATTCGGATTCTGATTCGGAGGACCTTGGATCGGGGGATCGGGATTCCTATGATTTGGATCCTCAGTTTGACCAAATTGAAGAGTTGGAACGGGATGAGGTAAGCTTAATTATTTTTCCCAATTGTATTGAGGTTTTCTTATGGGGTTTTTTGTTTGTTGTTTATCCTAAATAAGAAGTGGAATCGATCACAGTTTCCTTCTCGGTTCATTATTTGGATACTTATATGTTGTGAGTTCACAATCATCTCTACCAATTTTGTGATGTGTTTGATGAAAAATAATCTTCAAATGCTATTCTCATTCCATTCATTTCTTTCCTTCCTACAAAATGTGGCCTTGTTAAGCCTTTCAGTGAGTAGAATCACAGTTGGCATATAGTTGAGGGTTGGAGAATTTGTCTCTTCTCATGCTTTGTTAATCTGATATGTTGGATCAGTTTTAATGAAATACTCAGTAGGAATGACATCAACATAGAGTAAAAGAGACTATGCCATTCTAACTCTATCGTGGAATTAATGCTATCATGCATGCTAACTAAGGCATGCAGTAAGTACCATAAGATGATCAATTTGGCAAGTCCTTCCTTGGATATAAGATGATGTTATGCCTGTGTTTGAAGCACTTTGCAAGAACTTGCAGGTTTCATTGTTCTGCCTGCAGGGACAAACTTTCGCTTTCTGATGATTCTTCTAATCTGATCTTCTTTTATTATTTTTCTTTTATAAAATGCATGTTCTTTACCAGGATAATAGGGCTGAAATACTGATAGTATCATCAGAGAACTTCAGTGACGAGGATGAGGATCCTGTTGTCCGTACATTTGAGTGGGAAATTCTTCTAGCTATTATCAATGCTCGCAGAGACTCAGTTATGTATTTCAACCCTCACATGGCTGGTCGGGATGGCGAAATTTGGAATCCAGAGTCAGACCCCCTTTGGCAGCATGTTGCTGAAGAAGTGACAGTAAATGGGAACCCTCCTGCATCAAAGAATGTTGTTGAAAATCTTCCCACAACTGCCATAAATGAAGCTGATCTGAAGAGAAATGGGGGGATTTGTGCAGTTTGTAAGGATGAAGTTTCTGTTGGGGAGATTGTTAAAAGGTTACCCTGCTTGCATTACTACCATGGAGATTGCATTTTGCCATGGCTGGAAATAAGGAACTCCTGCCCTGTTTGTAGGTTTGAGTTGCCCACAGATGATTTAGATTATGAGCGAAGAAAAATACAAGGATCTATAAGTGGACTGTATTGGAATTGGGATGCAGAGGTTAGTCTGGATTTTGAGCTCGTTTCCTAATATTTTTGGCAATATGCATCTGGCATGATGTAAATATGTGTTATCAATCTGAAGAATCATCAAGGAAAGGAATTCTTTTGAGGGTTCATGTTGCGTTGTGGTATTTCCAATAAGAAAATTGTAAATATTCTTATATTGGATTGATTCTATGAAGGTGACCTTCTGTATAAACACTGGCATAAATTATACACGTGGATGCAAGAATTCATTTTCTTGCCTTTGCAAAAGATTAAATGGCTTCATGATTTTCCTGCAAAAGGTTGAACTTAGTTGACTTGATACCGGTATCTTGTAGATCTCTCCAAGGCGTCCATTTCAACTTTGGATATCTCTTGGATTGATCACACAGTAAAGATAGTGCTCTTTGTCTGGACGAGATTGAGCAGAACGAGTATGAGTGTTGACAAATAATTCTCTTCTCGCACCTAAGAGTGCTCATACTTTATCATGGAAATAAAAGGGGAAAGAAGATAACATGAACAACATAAGCAAGCAATATTTTTGGAGCAAGAGTGCTCATACTTTATCATGGAAATAAAAGGGGAAAGAAGATAACATGAACAACATGAGCAAGCAATATTTATGTAGCCTTTTGCTCCAAAACGTAATCTAATGTAATGATGAATTCCATAGAATAGCTTCAAGGTGGAAAACTGTACTTTTAAAAACTTAGTGTTGTCAGATCTGAGAAGTTGCACTTATCTCTTCCATTGATACTGCTGATTGCTACTAAGGTTAACATGTTTTTTCTTATCTATTCCATTGATACTGCTGATTGCTACTATGGTTGATATTCCCTTTATGCATATAAAGTTTGTTGAATTTTTCTTCTTAGAGCAGGATCTGTTTGTATGGTTGTTGCAGCTCAATTCAATGCTTGCATGCTTGTTCTTGTCCAATATGGCTTTGACATTTTCATGGCCATCAGGGAACTTTTGCATCTTGGTGATGATGGTGCTTTCATTCCTCCCTAGATATCTGAAACATGCTACTAAGGGTAACATGTTTTTTATTGTCCATGATGGCTTTGACATTTTCATGGTCATTGAGGAGCTTTTGCTCATAATGGAGCTTTCAGTCCTCCCTAGCGAGCGTGTGCTGTTTGCCATTGTCATCAATTCAATGAAGCGTATCTTATTTCACCTTTAACTGCTCTTTTTCATGAAAATGTTTCTTGTGAAATTTATTAACTACTTACTGCTACTTTATATTCTTGCAAGCATTCACAGTGTCAACTTTTGCAAGATCAATAGATTAGGAGGATAAGTATGTTTCCTATCTGTCCTCAAGCATCTGCCAATGTAGACTTAGATGTAAGTTTTATATATATCTTTAGTTGGTATAAAATTGCTCCCATATTTAGCAAAATTCTTCTGATCCAAGTACAGGAAAATTTGTATCTGAAATCATAGATGTTTATAGATATCCATGAAACCCTAGCATGTTTTATATTTCCTTTATGCATACAATGCTTGTTGAATTTTTCTTCTTAGAGCAGGATCTGTTTGAATGGTTGTTGCAGTTCAATTCAACGCTTGCTAAGGCAATCTGAAGGTTCCAGTTGGAGGTTAAATTGAGTATATGAGCTTAACTATCTCCCAGATGTCTAAGATAATGTCACATACCAAATCATGTTGACTTAGTTACTAGCTTTGAAGTATGCTTATCCCCCTTTTACCAAAGTTTCTGCACTTTTCCATAGTTGATGATGATGCCACTGTTGATGAAGATGTTATAAGACTAGAAAGATACATTGTGATATATTAAATTAGCAGTTAATTCACAAACTCTTCCAGTTTTTTTGTTTAGTCACTCTCCACCACCATTTTCCCATCCATTTCTTCACCTTTATTATTTGGACAGAATATAATTACTTGCATCGGAGAAGAAAAACAGAAAATGGCAGGAGAACAGTGCCACTTCTTTGTTAAAGCATAAACAGACAGTACAAGCAGTCATCATCTGCAGGTATGTCTCTCTTAGTGTGTCAAAGGATGCAATCAATGAGGCACTCAAAAGTCTAGAAAACCTTTTGCTCGCTTTGATCATTTTAGCAACTCCTGAAAGAGTGGGTTCCCTGGCTATAACACTAAGAAGTGTGGGCAGAGCTGTTATTATTGGGTTGAAATTCACACAGTTCTTTTTCTGCTTTTGATTGTGCTCTTCTTAGCCTCTTTTATCAGTCTCATTTTTATGCCTCATGCAAATGCTCCCCTTCTTGTGTCTTACCTTCTCATTCTATTAGCAAAAAGATCACCTTCTCCACTATCCTGGTTTATCAGTAAATTGATCATGAGTGATCATATATTTAGGTTGATCAAGATGAGTAGACCATATATATATATTGGAGAACTAGAAAATAGGTAGAGATATTGAAGAAAAAAGGAAAAAAAAAAGAACAAGATGACTCCGTAACAGTGAGCCAATGTGATAAGTGGCCAAACATGTCCTGCAGAAACATATCATGTTGAATTGTCTTAGCATATAATTCTAATGCAGCCAAAAGGCAAGCGAGGAAGTAGAGCATCGTGACATAAGTTGATCATGATTTTTGTCAAGGGCCCTGGTTGTACCATTTAGGGATGTGTCATTTTATGCACCCTCAGCCATCATTGGTTTTTGTCTATTTTAGTTACTTGGTGTTGCATAAGGTATCAGTATTGTTCAGGAATATAAGAAATTTTCAAATTTGACTGCTGCAGATTGCATCAAAGACATGCAAAGTAATTGCATTGCCATAATTGATAGTTGAGTTAGATGTTTTTTTCTTAGAGAAATGATATATTCCATTAATAAGCTGCCTCAGCACAACAATTTTCAATAACAGATTTGTGTGAACAACCTATTTAAGTATTGACCTTCCCAATAGTTGGAAGTTATGGCATCTACTCAAAAAATTGCTTATCTATTTGTTAAGCTTACTTGAAACATGCCAAATTGCTTTCCTAACAAGTATATTTTCTGCCGTTATATCAGCCATAAACCATTCTGAGTTCAATGTAAAAGTATATTTGGAATATGTCTCTAGGATAACTTTATCCCATTTGAACTCTATTGGCTAGTTGTATTCCCTCAGCAAGGCTTGACTTCTACTTCTACTGGATTGACTTCTACTTCTATTGGATGATTGTGTTTAAACTATTGACATCTCTTTCATGTTATATGAAGTGTGAGAAAATATGCCAGTATTCTTTGAACATTGTCAATGATTGTGATGGGATGTAGGTACGGGATATGGAATTTGACCCTCTTCATTTCCTTCTAGATAGACCAATATATTATGGTCATTCTCCTAATATTTTAATATTTGTTAAGTTTATAGTATTTTGAGTTTAAAAGTCATGCTTCTATCCAATTTGAGATAAGCATAGAATCAATTGGGGTCATGCCAATAAGATTTACTAAAATATCTTACCGTTATAACTTTTTCCCAAAGTGACTTAAATTATAGTATTCTCCAGCACTCTTAATAAGTAAAACTTGTTTAAATGTATGTAGTTCTTTCAACCTCATTCTCAATGGTTCCTTAAGATAGGTGACCTTTGTCCACTTGGTCCGATGAGCCTTTATTTTTCCTCTTTCTTGCCCTCATAAGAAGTTTGAAACGGTGGATTTGATTTATTGGCACCAATCATCACACAAAAGAAAATATATCATCACATAATTTGGGATAATGCTTAAAATAGATTTTATAAGTACTCTCATTCTACTATGATAGGTAGGTAGACTTACCACTATGTATCTTGAACATTATTTTCTCCTTTATATGGAGAGTTTTCTTCTTATTAGGTGCCTACTAGATAGATAATCCTAAGTACACTTTCCACATGGGGTTGCTTTTACATCCCTTGATCTAGGTCAAGGATTTCCTCTAAAATACACATGATTTTGAGAAGCTAATTTTTTTTGTCTAAAAGCTGACAATATGTATGTAGGATATCTCTTAAACATCTAGCATTCCTTTCATTTTCTTATATGAAAAACATGAGATCATATGCAAAAAAAAGATGGAAAATGTTCTAGAAAGTCTTCTGTTATATCACTACTTGGTTGGATTTTCTCCTTTCTCTATGAGCCCCTAAAAATAGGGAAAACACATTATTATCTAGTTAACAAATATATTATCAAAACCCAAATAATATAAGTTTGAGGAAATTCTATTTAATATGACCCTATGTCTTCATCATAATTGTTATGCACATCACTTATTTTACCTTTTGTTTGATTTAAGTTTAGGAATTATAAACAAAATCAATATTATCATGAATTACTCATCCGGGAACATAAGAAGAAGCTATCCACAAACTTTTTTAGTTTATTAACTAGGACTTTAGATATTATATTATATGCAAAGTTACATATAAATATTAGAAAAAAAATTAGATATCTCATCTAGGCTTGTAACTTTCAATATCAACATAATGTCCATTTTACTGATAAGCCATAACTGATCCCCTATAAAAAAAAAAGGAAATCTATAACTGTTATAATCAACAAGATACCAAATAAGAATGAAACAATGATCTATTAAATCCATGAGGACTTACCCCTTCTAGCACCTAATAGAAATGCAACTTCTACATCCTCCCGTGCGTCTAACTTAGTAAAATCCCCATTTATACTCTCCTTAATTCTCACTCTAAGTGACTTGAGTGCTTCAATTGTATGATAACATTCTATCGACTAAAATAACTTGGAGTAGAAGTAGTGAAAATTCTGCCTAGTATCATTCTCCTCCTCTAACCATCCTCCACTTGTGCCTTTAATTTAAGGATTATGTTCGTAACCCGATGTAATAATACATTTTGATGAAAGTATTTAATGTTCATATCTCCATTCAGTATCCATTTGTTTCTTGCTCTCCAACCTAAGTATATTTACTCTTCTCTCGAGACTTAATCCAACCAACATAACAATTTACATTCTTTCTTCTAATACCCCGACATGATCCAACTGGACTTATTCTAGTTTACTTTAAATTTCTTTGATTTCTCTAGTGATATTCCTAATGTGTTTGAGATCTACTCATCAATGTGAGCTCTTGCTTATTTCAATCTATCACATAACTCGGCACAAAGTGTCCTCATGATACACGCCCCACACTGATTTTGTGGGGAGACACCCGAAATTTGGCATCCATTTATAGTTGAATATGTATCTCTTTATTCTTTGGGGAGAGTGTCTTTGAAACAATCCACTATAATAGAAACATGCTATGAATCTATTCAATCTTCGTGATATACTTGGGTGGAACTAAACTTGTTCCTCCATTCAGTTTTACATAATGCCAATCTAATCTCTCAAATATGGTGTCAAACCGCTCTCTTTTGTTCACCAT
This sequence comes from Trapa bicornis, assembly GCA_030064425.1. Classification (NCBI taxonomy): domain Eukaryota; kingdom Viridiplantae; phylum Streptophyta; class Magnoliopsida; order Myrtales; family Lythraceae; genus Trapa; species Trapa bicornis. The sequence goes on from CM057746.1 coordinate 12,308,193, forward strand.
ATATACATATTTCTATTAAAAGCAAAATTTGGAATATTTGTGTTATGTAGCAATAGAAGGAAACAAGGCTATCCTCTCTTCTTCTCATCAATAAATTTCAGATCATTCAACTGACATTTGCATACCTAGAAATCACAATTACTATAATGTAAGGGATAATAATTCACTTTCTTATTGAATTACACCAAATCCAAATAGTTTATCTTGTGGGGTTGCTTATCAAAGATCTTAACCTTGTCGGATTCCACTAGAGTGACAACCCACCTTCAATTTCTATTGGTTTCATTATGATCCATATGCATAATGGCATTGTCTTATTACCCTATCAATTTTATTTATGTGGTTCTCTGTATCCATTAGGAAGATGAAATTAGGCTTATTCTTCCTAATGATGTCCTTGAGTGTTCGAATTGTCAAGGGGATGTAATACCTTGATAATTCTAAATGAGTAGCTTTATTAGTCCCTTGTGGCAATTTAAGGTCAACCACCACTACCATTTTTCAACCAGTGTAAATAAATCTCACATTCTTTTACTCGGAGAAAGTGCAAGTAGCCCCCTTCAGTTGGATCCAATGCAAGTGTATATGTCACACTCCGACCCGATTTGATCGGGATCCGAGATCAACTCGTGACCCTTTCTTACATCATATGGGTATTCTTACCCGAATGAGACAGGGAAGGTGAAAGTATGTTTACGTTCAAACCCTTACTTTATATTGGGGATAGGAAGCGTACCTTGAGGGTCCAAGCACATCCGAGAACTTTTCGTCTTGGTACTAGCCTGAAAAGGGGTGAGAGAAGGGAAATGAGTACAAATACTCAGTGAGGAAAATTACTATTATGTTTACTTGAATTCATCTTTTTTTACTTTAAATTATTCCTTTGTTAGTTTTCACACATTTCACATGGTCAACAACCACCCTCCTATTATAGGAGGGATGACACTTTTATAGAACGGTCCCCGACCATTCCAATTGTGGAACGGAGTGCCTTTATCATCCACTCTAATAGAGGTACACTGCCTCTACCAGGAGTTTGACTAAAAATCAGTAGTCTGATCGTCAAATCCTGATCCTTCATCATGTTCGCTTAGTGGGACGAGTCCTCCTTTCCCCTACTGCCTCGGTCTCCATGTGTAGGAAGCTCCTTGAGCTTCATGATCTACTGAACGACATACCGCCCTTATACACCCTAGGTCGTCCAACAGTCCTTAGGTTCCATCACTACCTCATGCTAGGTGTCTTGATGGCCCAAACATCACAGTGCATGCACAATCAACACTCTATTTCATTATAGCCTTTATCTTTGGTCCTTCAGTGCAACGGTCTGTCGGCTTGGCTTTGACCCACGCGTACTGGCCCAATAGGTTTGACAACTTGGCTTCGGTAGAGCAACGGTTTGGCCCAATAAGCTCGACAACTCAGACTTGGCTTGATGGGTATCACATAAATTTCTCATTATTTGAATCTTTTAGCATCATTCATAATATACTAGTTCTAGATAGGTCCACGCCCGTATCCATCGGCCTTGGGCCTATTGGCATACTGAGCCTAAGCCCAGAATTAGCTCCCAAATGTTTTAAGCAGAGTCATCAAGTCAAGGAAGGCTAATTCTGAGAAATTTATTTTCAAAAGAACCGTCCTTCGATCTAGAATAGACATTATAGTGATTCCCACTCACCCAATGATTTCGGTAGGGTAGCGCCGGCAGAGTCTCTCTCCTTGGTGCACTTTTAGGGGTCGGTGCTCGAGAAATCCGTTCCTGCATGGTATGAGTGTTTGTATCAGAACGCGGTGACTAAAAGGTCACATAATTTCTCGCATTTGCACCTAGGGCCCCATACTTTGCTTTAATTGTAGATTCTCTAATTTCCCTTTAACCGCTATTAAGCCCCTAGGTTTCCAATCATTCTTTCTGGATCCTTAATTATTTTAATTTCATCAATTGGCCCTTAATTTTTCGAAAATTTCCCTTTATTTCTTAATTTTTCAAAAATTTCCATTTGGTCCCTAACTTTTAGAAATTTCTAATTTGCCCTCTATTTTGCCCAATTGGCCCTCAATTGGGGTGTATTTCATGAAAACAACTTCACTATCATAATTTGCTATTCAGTCCTTCAATTTTTCAAAAATTGCATAAATGTCCCCAACATCCCAAAGTTTAACTTTATCTTCTTCCCCAATTCAAGCATATGAACCTTCAGATCTTACCTTATCCAATTGGTGGCCTATAAGTCCATAATTTCTCCAATTCTCGCCTCAATTCGTCTCCTCCAGCTCCCCTCAATTGTCCTATACTTTGAAATTTTTTATTTTGGTTGAGTTTTAAGCCTCGTTGGAGCTTCGCCAAAAAATTCACAGTAGAGAGAAAAAGATTGCGTATCTTACCGATGGAGGGGCGGTGGCCGGAGATTGAGGTAGGGGTTGCTAGTACTCATCGAGGGGAACCTATCAAAACTAAATCCCACTGCAATTTGTCGATGTCTTGCAGGAATTTAAAGAGAGAAGTTTTGGGGGGGGGGGGGGGGGAGGGGTACAACTTTGAAACTCAGAAATTCTGATGATGAGAGGTGAAATTGATCTTACTAGGGTCTGAAGGGAGGTCGTAGGGGGTCTTATGTGGTAAGAGAAGGCCAATGCAAGCGCGAAAAGGCTGAGTGTGTCGAGGATAGGTTGGTCAAGAGCTTGCTATTCCAAGCTTCGAAGTGACTTCACCATGTGATCCCCTTCCCACTTCTCTAGTAGGTCTTGGTTTGTTATGAGAGTGTCTGGAGCTCGAGTGTTCTTCCCCAGTTCCAATGTCGCTCTCCAAAGCTTCTTTGGTAGAGATTTTGCCGGTCGTTGGAGCTTTGGTTTGTTGCTCGTTGAAAAATGCACTCTTCTTCTTTTTCGCTCAATTGTGGGATGCTGAGAACAAATGGAGGGGTACTCTTTATAGAGGGAGTTCGACAACTACTCAAGCTACCCGTTGGCGTATGACTCGCCCTCCGACTCGGCCGCCGGAGACCTGACTGGAGAGTTTTTCGAGTCGCTAGAGACTCCAACTTTTCCAGCATCTCCCTCTCCTCCATTCTCTCTGTCAGCATCTAAAGGTTGAAGATGATGACATGGAGGTCATGCCACATGGCACACTGTAATTGGTCAGTTATTCTAACGTGTAGTTCCAGCTCGGCTGCAACATCAACCGTTGACCCGTTGATCGAACACGTGGTAGCCTCTAATTGGCTGCTCATGTTTGCGTAGCATGCTAATGGGTTGCCGGCTAGCTGTTGACCAGACACGTGGTAGCCTCCCATTGGCTGCTCGTGTCTGCGTGGCTACTAATGGGGCGCCGTTGACCGGTCTGGTCCACTGATTGCACTCACCATTGATTGATCTGGTTCGTTGACCTGTTCGGTCTGATCGTGTTCTCTGTCCTGAATTTGAAAATCGGCCGGTTCGAACTTAATTCAACCAATTTTCTAAAATTTAAAAATTTCTAAATTTATCTAAATTTATTTTTTATCTAATGGTGGCCTTAATTTTTCAAATTGACATTTTAAAGCCACCTAGAAAAATAAATTAGTGAACCGGTTCACTAGGGTTCGTCCTGATTCAGTTCGGTTCAGGTCTGGTTCACCCCAAACCGGTCCAGTTCTATCCTTGATTCCACTTTTCGGTTCTTCCTTGTAATTTTTGTGAATTTTTGGTCACTTGAGATTTTCCAATTTCCCATGTTAACCCTTCTTTACTATTTTATATTGATTAAATTGGCCTGGTTTTTCGACAATAGTGTTGGTTTTCCTCCAGGTTTTCTTGGTTCGAGAGGGCAGGTTCCACAACTCTCCCCTCCTTTTAGGAGTCTTGTCCTCAAAACTCTGTTGTTCCTCTTTTCTCTGGGAAGGAATCCCTATGCGGTCCCCTTGGGTGCAAGTCGATATCCTACCATTTTGGGCCACTTCCTTTGTCACGCCCCGACCCAGTTTGGTCGGATCCCCGTGATCAACCCGCTACTCTCTTGGTTTATTAAAGGATTTCCCCTTATCGTAAACCGTAAAGAGTAAGGTGTCCTTTAACTTGCACCTTTTTCCTGGAATAGCATAATCAAAACTGTATGAAATTTAAAGCTTTACATACCTGTCTTACAAGCACCTTAGTTGACGATCTTTAAGGGGAGGCTTTCCGGGATTTCCTGAAAGGGATATAAGGGAGGGGGTGAGTACAACTACTTAGTGAATGGGTTTTTAAAAGCTTTTGACTTTTAAGAAAAATATTTATATGGAGTGTGCCAGACTCTTTTGTTTTCAAAAATCCCTTCATTTAAAAATTTGGATTTTTCCATTATTTCTTAGTTACCATGGTGTGTCATCACCCAACACACACCCTTCATCATGAAGGTTACACACATTCATAAGTCAGTATCACTACTGAACCCGCTAGTGGCTTCGGAGCGACTTTTCCTGCCACTCGGATAGAAGTACGACCACTTCTACCTTGGGAATGAGTGGATGTACGTGACATCCTACCCTCAATCCCGAAATCACTTCTTCATGTCCGTATGAGGACAGAGACCTCATCCTGTCCCCACCCCGGTCTTATGCACTTCGTGCTACTCTAGATTTCGCACAGACACCTGGAACGACGAACTGCCCTTATAGCCACCAGGTCGTCTAGTGCCCTTAGGATGCATCACTAACCCTCATGGGCGTCTTGATGATCCCGTACTCATAGTGCATGCACAAACAATGTTTTCTTATATTGCCATGTAATCTGTGGTGCCACTAGTCCAACGACCCTGACTCTCAACTCAACCCGCAGCTGTTTGTCTTGACTTGTCCGTCGACCTGTCATGTCGCACTGCTGCTAGTTGATTAAACATGTCGGTCCTATCTTGGTACCATGGCCAAACAATTCACTTATTATGTTTTATGGCACATATATCATGTTCATTTACAAGCTCGTGCTCGTGCCAACTAGCCTTGGGCCCACTGTACGAGATTTTCAAAATCGGGCATTTAGCCACCAAGTTCCAAAATCGAGGCCCCCGGCCTATTAGAGCTATTCGAGCTCCCGTCGAGAAGGTCTCCCAAATTGTTTAAGCATTGGCACATAGTCAGGGGAGAGCACTTCCGACAAAAATAGGTTTTTACTGTCCATCATACCGACCGGTATAAGGACATCTCCGTTCATAACCGATGAACGGGTTTTCAACTTCCTTCGAGGAAGTCTCATCATACCAACCGGGTATGATCTACTTACAACCCATAAGTAGTTTTTTCACATAACTTTCACATCACTTTCTCTAAGTAGTGATGATTAAAATACCACTAAACAGTGGGTTTTTATATCGAGACACTTATCATCCCCAACCGGGTATGATGTTAGTAAACCCACTCACCCGTTAATGCCGTGAATTCCACTAGACTGGTTCTTTGTATTCATGCGAGCTCGTCCTTGTTGGCGTTCCCGGTATTTAATGTTTCTACATGATATGAACAACCTTGTTCATTATTACTCGGCATAACATCCTTCATTTATTAATAAATGAGAAAACCCATACTTTTAGCTATTTGCAATTAGATCCCTAAAGCTATTTCTCTTTAAGTCCCTAATGTCAGTTTTTCCTCAAATTGAGTCCCGTAACTTTTAAAATTTATCGTGGGACCTCAATTTATTCAATTTCACCAAAAAGGGGTTTAATTTTCCAAATTTCCAATTTGGTTCCCCAATTTTTCAAAAATTACCATTTTTCCCTTCTTTCACATAAATGGTAAGTTTTTCCCCAAAATTTCCAAAATTCCTCAATTGGTCCTCCAACATTATTTTCATGCCCAATTGACCCTCAATTTCATAAAATTGTATTTTGGCCCCTTTGAATTTCGAAAATCCCCAAATTTTCCCTCAATTTCAACTCTTTAACACTACCAAATTTGATTTCATCAAATTAACCGATCAAACACTTCTAATTATTGAAATTGGAGTTGAAATTAAGTTCTTGTATGTTCATACGATTCTAAGAAACTTTGAATCACAGATTTTAACGTTGGAACGAGCTCAAACGGAGCTTTGCCGGAAAACAAACTATAGATAGAGAAAGCTTCGATTACTCACCGGTGAAGGCATGACAGTCCGAGCTTTCGATCTGGGCAGATAGGTCTCGTCTTGAGGTTTATCCTAAAATTAAGTATTGTATCAGTTGATGCGGAATTGGATTAGAATTTTGTCATTGAAATTCGATCGACTCTCTCTCTAGCACCGACCGAAAATTATAAAGGGAAGCCGAATTGGCTTACCTTTCAGTCCTAATTCGGCCGTGGAAAGGCTGAGGAAGTGTTGGGAGGATTTGGTTTGGCTTGAGGAGGGTTTGAAATGGCTGATTTTAGCTTGGCCGAAATAGGGCACCTTCGGTCTGCCGATGTTGCTTCACTATTCCATCATGTCGGCGCTTCTCCAACGATTCTTGGATTGACTGAAGTTTGCTATCAGATAGCTGTCTTCTCCCCGGTTCTAAAGAACCTGACCTTTGTTCAAGTCGAATCTCTGGTTCGAGCTTTACCGGGAAATGGAGCAGTAGAGAGAGAGAGAGAGAGAGAGAAGTGTTCAGGTGTGAGGAGAATGAAATAGGGATGACCTCTTTATATAGTCGTAAAACCCGTGTATTAAATGGGTGAGATTTATTAATAATATTAATATTACCATAAATTATTGGTATTAATTCTAATAATTTAATTTCAGTATTAAATTATTTGTATTAATTCCAATAATTTAATTTAGGTAACTAAATTACAGAAAATGGTCACCAAATAACTAGGGAGCTACGAGATTCTTGATAAGCATCCTCCGATGTAAGGTTATATGCCCCATTTTATGTCTTCACGCTTGGCTTCCTTTATACTTAGAGTTGTGACCTCAATAGGTCCTGTCACCATTCTCTGGGATACTTTCTCATTTGCTCTTTTGAGATTCCTGCCATGCTTTAGGCATTTGGAAAGCTTCTAGGGTTGTCTTCCTACGACGATAAGGTGTTGAGTAGAGCCATTTCTTAGTTTTCTTGGTTCCTCTCCTGGGAGCCATCTGAAAATTTTAGGATAAATCCTATTAGTTACAATATTTTATAGTCTTGATTATGTATTCGAGGAAATAGGCTCTGATACCACTCTAGTTGTCACGCCCTGACCCGGTTTGGTCGGATCCCCGTGATCAACCCGCCACTCTTCCGATTTATGAAAGGGTTTCCCCTTATCGTAAACCGTAAAGAGTAAGGCATCCTTTAACTTGCACTTTTTTCCTGGAATAGCATAATCAAAACTACATGAAATTTAAAACTTTACATACCTGTCTTATAGGCACCTTAGTTGACGGTCTTTAAGGGGAGGCTTTTCGGGATTTCCTGAAAGGGATATAAGGGAGGGGGTGAGTATGACTACTCAGTGAATGGGTTTTTAAAAGCTTTTGACTTTTAAGAAAAATATTTATATGGAGTGTGCCAGACTCCTTTGTTTTAAAAAATCCCATCATTTAAAATTTTGGATTTTTCCATTATTTCTTAGTTACCACGGTGTGTCATCACCCAACACACATCCTTCATCATGAAGGTTACACACATTTGCAAGTCAGTATCACTACTGAACCCGCTAGTGGCTTCGGAGCGACTTTTCCTGCCACCCGGATAGAAGTACGACCACTTCTACCCTAGGAATGAGTGGATGTACGTGACATCCTACCCACAATCCCGAAATCACTTCTTCATGTCCGTATGAGGATAGGGACCTCATCCTGTCCCCACCCCGGTCTCATGCACTTCGTGCTACTCCAGATTTCGCACAGACACCTGGAACGACGAACTGCCCTTATAGCCACCAGGTTGACCAGTGCCCTTAGGATGCATCACTACCCCTCATGGGCGTCTTGATGATCCCGTACTCACAATGCATGCACAAACAATGTTTTCTTATATTGCCATGTAATCTGTGGTGCCACCAGTCCAACGGCCCCAACTCTCAACTCAACCCGCAACTATTTGTCTTGACTAGTCCGTTGACCTGTCATGTCTCACTACCGCTTGTTGACTCAGCATGTCGGTCCTATCTTGGTACCATGGCCAAACAATTCACTTATTAAGTTTTATGGCACATATATCATGTTCATTTACGAGCTCCTGCTCGTGCCAACTGGCCTTGGGTCCACTGTACGAGATTTTCAAAATCGGGCATTTAGCCCCCAAGTTCCAAAATCGAGGCCCCCGACCTATTAGAGCTATTCGAGCTCCCGTCGATAAGGTCTCCCAAATTGTTTAAGCATTAGCACACAGTCAGGGGAGAGCACTTCTGACAAAAATAGGTTTTTACTGTCCATCATACCTACCGGTATAAGGACATCTCCGTTCATAACCGATGAACGAGTTTTCAACTTCCTTCGAGGAAGTCTCATCATACCAACCGGGTATGATCTACTTACAACTGGTAAGTAGTTTTTTTCGCATAATTTTCACATCACTTTCTCTAAGTGGTAATGATTAAAATACCACTAAACAGTGGGTTTTTTATACCGAGGTACTTATCATCCCCTACCGAGTATGATATAAAATTTCCACTCACAACCGGTAAGTAGTTTTTATCTTTAAGTTGCGCTCATCATCCCAACCGGGTATGATGTTAGTAAACCCACTCACAACCGGTAAGTGGTTTTTAACTTTAAACTGTGCTCATCATCCCAACCGGGTATGATGTGAATAACCCACTCACAACCGGTAAGTGGTTTTTAATTTATAAGGTGTGCTCATCATCCTAATCGGGTATGATGTTTGTAAACCCACTCACAACCGGTAAGTGGTTTTTAACTTTAAACTGTGCTCATCATTCCAACCGGGTATGATGTGAATAACCCACTCACAACCGGTAAGTGGTTTTTAATTTATAAGGTGTGCTCATCATCCCAATCGGGTATGATGTTTGTAAACCCACTCACAACCGGTAAGTGGTTTTCAAATTATAAGGTGTGCTCATCATCCCAATCAGGTATGATGTTTGTAAACCCACTCACAACCGGTAAGTGGTTTTTAACTTTAAACTGTGCTCATCATCCCAACTGGGTATGATGTGAATAACCCACTCACCCGTTAATGCCGTGAATTCCACTATACTAGTTCTTTATATTCACGCGAGCTTGTCCTTGCTGGCATTCCTGGTATTTAACGTTCCTACACGATATGAACAACCTTGTTCATTATTACTCGGCATAACAGCCTTCATTCATGAATGAATGAGAAAACCCAAACTTTTAGTTATTTGCAATTAGGTCCCTAAAGTTATTTCTCTTTAACTTTAAGTCCCTAATGTTGATTTTTCCTCAAATTGAGTCCCGTAACTTTTAAAATTTATCGTGGGACCTCAATTTATTCAATTTTACCAAAAAGGGGTTTAATTTTCCAAATTTCCAATTTGGTTCCCCAATTGTTCCAAAATTACCATTTTGCCCTTCTTTCACAAAAATGGTAAGTTTTTCCCCAAATTTTCCAAAATTCCTCAATTGGTCCTCCAACATTATTTTCATGCCCAATTGACCCTCAATTTCATAAAATTGTATTTTGGCCCCTTTGAATTTCGAAAATCCCAAAATTTTCCCCCAATTTCAACTTTTCAACACTACCGAATTTAATTTCATCAAATTAACCGATCAAACACTTCTAATTATTGAAATTAGAGTTGAAATTGAGTTCCTGTATGTTCATATGATTCTAAGAAACTTTGAATCGCAGATTTTAATGTCGGAACGAGCTCAAACGGAGATTTGCCGGAAAATAGATTGTAGAGAGAGAAAGATTCGATTACTCACCGGTGAAGGCACGATAGCCCGAGCTTTTGATCTGGGCAGATAGGTCTCGTCCTGAGGTTCATCCTAAAATCAAGTATTGTATCAATTGATGCGGAATTGGATTAGAATTTCGTTATTGAAATTCGGTCGACTCTCTCTCTAGCACCGATCAAAAATTATAAAGGGGAGCCGAATTGGCTTACCTTTCGGTCCTAATTCGGCCGTGGAAAGGCTGAGGAAGTGTTGGGAGGGCTTGGTTTGGCCTGAGGAGGGCTTGAAATGGTCGATTTCAGCTTGGCCGAAATAGGGCAGCTTCGGTCCGCCGGAGTTGCTTCACTATTCCATCATGTCGGCGCTTCTCCAACGATTCTCAGATTGACTGGAGTTTGCTATCAGATAGCTGTCTTCTCCCAGGTTCTAAAGAGCCCGATCTTTGTTCAAGTCAAAGCTCTGGTTCGAGCTTTACCGGGAAATGGAGCAGTAGAGAGAGAGAGAGAAGTGTTCAGGTGTGAGGAGAATGAAATGGGGATGACCTCTTTATATAGTCGTAAAACCCGTGTATTAAATGGGCGAGATTTATTACTAGTATTAATATTGCCGTAAATTATTGGTATTAATTCCAATAATTTAATTTCGATATTAATTCCAATAATTAAATATATATTAATTGATGGCTATTTATGATAAGCCGTACGTTTGCATTAAAATTTTTGAAGTTCTTATGGAATCTAGTTCACCTGAACCAATTTGGTTTTTGTTTTTAAATTTGTCTTAAGTTTCTTTTCCAATGTTTAATAAATCCTTTGGATCAACCGAAGGTTGTAAATTTTCATATTGCTTATTCCCAAATGTAAACCGGTTTGGTTTTCTTATTCGGTTTGACCGGTTCTTTTCCCGGTTTTCCTTAACTCAAATGTGCACGGTTTACATCCTTTACCTTGCTTCCTTTACTCTCTGTGTCATGCTCCGACCCGTTTTGGTCGAATCCTTGTGATCAATCCATCACTCTCCCGGTTTACTAAGGGTTGCCCCTCATTTATAAACCGTGAAGAGTAAGGCATCCTTTAATCCTATACATTTGATGTAATAACATAAATGAAAACTGCATAAAATTTTAGCTGATCATACCTGTCTTTACAGCCAAATTAGTGGTTTGTCTTGGGGTTGGCTTTCTAGGGTTACCTGAAAATGATATAAAGGAGGGGGTGAGTACAACGACTGAGTGAATGGGTTTGTAAATTTTATCATTTTATGAAAAATGTTTGATTTGAAGTGTGCTAGACTCCTTATTCTTTTCAAAACCTTTATTTTCAAATTTCTAGTTTTTATCACCATTTCTTATTAATCACGGTGTGTCATCACCCAACACACATTGTTCATCATGAAGGTCAATCACACAATCGCAGGCCAGTACGTCCACGGAACCCACTTGTGGCGTTGAAGCAACTTTATTGGCCACCTAAATAGAAGTACGTCCACTTCTACCCTAAGAATGAGTGGATGTCCGCGACATCCGACCCTTAATTCTGTAACAATTCGTCGTGTTCGTATGAGGACAGAGACCTCATCCCAATCCCACCCCGGTCTCGTGCGCTTGAAGCTACGTCGAGCTTCGCATGGCCTCCTAGTACGACTAACTGCTCTTATATCCACCAGGTCATCCAAGGTCCTAGGACACACCACTAACCCTCTTGGGTATCTTGAAGGTCCCGTAAACACAATGCATGCACAATAAGTATTTTTACATCATGCCATATAATCTGTGGTCCCACTGGTCCAACGGCCTCGACCCTCAACTCAACCTGCAGTTGTTTGTCTTGAATAGTCTGTAGACCTATCATGTCGCACTGCCGCTAGTTGACTGAGTATGTCGGTCCTGTCTTGGTACCATGGCCAAACAATTCAATTATTCAAGTTTTCATGGCATATAATTCATGTTTGTTTACGAGCTCCCGCTCGTGCCAACTAGCCTAGGGCCCACTGTTCAAGATTTTCAAAATTAGGCATAATAGTCCCCAAGTTCCAAAATCGAGGCCTCCGGCCTAATAGAGCTATTCGAGCTCCCATCAAGAAGGTCTCCCAAATTGTTTAAGCAATGGCATACAATCAGGGAAGAACACTTCCGACAAAAATACATTTTCAATTGTCCATCATACCAACCGAGTATGAGGACATCTCCGCTCATAATCGATGAACTAGTTTTCCACTTACAACCGGTAAGTGGTTTTTCTGTATCATTTTTACATCACTCCTCTAAGTTGTGATGTTTAAAATACCACTTGGTAGTGGGTTTTCATTTCCGAGGTACTTATCATCCCAACCAGATATGATATAAAAATTTCACTCCCCCGATCGTGTAGTGAAATTCTACTTTTTAGGTTTTCGTCCCTTGCAAGCTTAACCTCAGTTGGTGTTTCAGATGTCTCGTGTTCCTACATGAAATAAACATCGTTGTTCATTATCATTTGACTTGATCACCTCATTCAGTATGAATAACTAAATTTACAACTTTTCCAATATTTGTAAATTGGTTTCTAAAGTTATATTTTTTCATTTTACTTTTGGCCCCAATTGCTGGTTTTTCCCCTAAATTGAGTTCCAAAACTTTTAAAGTTTCCCAAATTCCCAATTTGGCACCCAAAATTTCCAAAATTACCATTTTCCCTTCCTTTACAAAAATGGTAAGTTTTACCCCAAAAATTCTAAAATTGCTCAATTGGCCCTCTAACATTCTTATCATGCCCAATTGACCTTCAATTTTACAAAATTGCATTTTGGTCCCTCGAATTTTTGAAAATCCCCAATTTTCCCCCAATTTCAACTTCCTAACACAGCCGAATTTGATTTCATCAAATTAACCGATCAAACACTTCTAATTTTTGAAATTGAAGTTAAAAATGAGTTTCTACTTCTTCATATGATTCAACAGCACTTTGAATCGTAAGTTTTGATGCCTTAATGATCTCAAACAGAGCTTTGCCGGAAAATAGAACTTGGAGAGAGAAAGCTTCAATTGCTCACCGTCAAGGGTGCAGTGGTCCGAGCTATTGATTCGGGCAGATAACTTATGTTCTGAGGTTCCTCCTAAGATCAAGAATTACATCAATTGATGCCGAATTGGATTAGAATTCCATCATCGAAATTCTGCCGGTTCTCTCTCTAGCACTGGTTAGAAATTGCATAGGGGAGCTGAATTGGCTTACCTTTCAATCCTAATTCAGCCGTGGGAGGGCTGAGGAGGTGTTGGGAGAGCTTGGTTTTGGCCTGAGAAGGGCTTGAATTGGTTGATTTTAGCTCGGTCGAAATAGGGCAACTTTGGTCCGTCGGAGCTGCTTCACTGTTTGATCACGCCGATGTTTCTTTGGTGACTCTCGGAGCAAATGGAGACTACAGGCATGTAGCTGACTTCTCTCCGGTTCTAAATAACCTGACCACGCCTTCTTTGGCTCAGAAAAGACCCTATATTAGAGCTCTAGTTCAAGCTTAACCGAAAAACTAAGTAGTTAAGAGAGAATGGAGATTTCAGGTGTGGAGAGGATGAATGAGGAGGGGCTCTTTATATAGGAAGCTCGAGACTTCTTGTTTGTTCGTTTGACACCTTAATGGCGGTCATTCATTGTGTGAAACTCCCTGGCCAGAGACTTTTTAGCTTTGACAACACTGTGCAATTTTCTAGTGAGTGAACAGTGTTGTCATCTAAAGGAAGTAGACGACACTGTTCCGAACCTGACCGAACTGGTCCAAATCAAGTTTCAAGCTTAAACCGGCTGGTTCACCCCTAATTCGAACGAATTTTTCAAATCTAAAAATTTCTAAATTCATCTAAATTCATTTTGTATCAAATGATGGCCGCAAATCTCAAATTTGAATTTTTAATGCCATCTAGAAAAATGAATTTAGAATCCAGTTCAATAGTGGTTCAAACCGGTCCAAAACGGTTCACCTGAACCGGTTTGGTTTTCATCTCCAATTCATTCTTGAGTCTGTTCTGCCACAAAACCTTGACCATAGAGATTCTCTTGTTCCTTAAATTCTTGTCCCTCAGGTCAATGATTCGTCCCGGTTCTATCTGATAGGTCAGGTTCTCTTCCAGTTCTAATGATGGTTAGTCCAGTATGATTAGGATCAAACTGATATTTCTGAAGCACCGAGATGTGGAATACATCATGTATTCTCTGCCGGTCAGGAGGTAGTTCCAATTTATAAGCTACGGGTCCTATCCTTTGGGTGATGAGATATGGACTGATTTATCTTGGTTTCAACTTTTCTCTTTGCTGAAACCTAAGTATTCCCCTCCATGGGGATACTTTGAGGAATACTTGATCTCACACCTCAAACTCGACATCTTTCCTTCGATTGTCTGTATAACTCTTCTGCCTGTCCTGTGCGGTCTTAAGACAACTCCTCATTAATTTTATCTTCTCTGTGGCATCCATGATTAGTTTTGCTCTTTCTAACTTCCTTTCCCCCACTTCTTCCCAAAATAGAGGGGTATGATATGGTTGTCCATAAATTGCTTTATAGGAAGCCATCTGAATACTGGCATGATAACTATTATTGTAAGCAAATTCTATCAGGCACAAGTATTCCTTCCAGCTTTTATTCATGGTGAGTATGCATGCTCTCAACATGTCTTCCAAGGTTTGGATGGTTCGCTCAAACTATCCATTTGTCTGAGGGTGGAATGTCGTACTCATGTGAAGCTTGGTTTCCATGGCATTTTGTAAACTTGGCCAAAACCTTAAAGTAAATCTTGGATCTCTATCCGATACTATACGCACCGGAACACCATGAAGTCTTACGATTTTCCTCATGTATAAGATGGTCAGTTGTTCTACTGTGTCACACCCTGACCCGATTTGGTTGGATCCCCGTGATCAACCCGCCACTCTCCCGGTTTATTAAGGGTTTCCCCTTGTTTATAAACCATAAAAAGCAAGACATCCTTTAAATCTGTACCTTTCCTATAACACATAAATCAAAATTGCATAAAAATTTTAACTTACATACCTGTCTTACAGGTGTGACTAATAGAAGGTCTTTGGGTAGGTTTCCCTTAGTTACCTGAAAAGGGATATATGGGAGAAGGTGAGTACAACGACTTAGTGAATGGGTTTTCAAAATTTATCTTTTAGGAAAAATACTTGATTTGGAGTGTGCCAGACTCCTTATTTTCTTTTAAAATACTTTTTTTGCCTCAAATTTTGGTTTTCAACATTTTTTCCCAAGGTTTGCCTATTATTTTTCCAAGAATTCTCAAATCCTTTCCAAGGTTTCCATAACCCTTTTCCCATTTTTATATTCAGTGTGTTTCACAAATTACACACCCTTCATCATGAAAAGATCATACATACATTTGCGAGATAAAGTTATGCTGACTGCACCCACTTGTGGATCGAAGTGTCTTTACCATCCACCCTCATAGAAGTCCCTGACATCTATCCGAAGTTTGAGTGAACATCTCTAACTTCCTACCCTCAGACCAAAAATACTCTGTGTCCGTATGAGGACAGAGACCTCATCCCGTTTCCACCCCGGTCTTGTGCACTTGAAGTTATGTCGAGCTTCGCAAGGTCACCTGGTATGACTAACTGCTCTTATATCCACTAGGTCGTCCAGGGCCCTAAAACACATCACTACCCCTCTTGGACATCTTGAAGGTCCCATAAACAAAGTGCATGCACAATCATTATTTTTACATCATTCAATATAATTTGTGGCGCCACTAGTCCAATGGCCCCGACCCTCAACGCAACTTGCAGCTGTTTGTCTTGACTAGTCTGGGGACCTATCATGTCGCACTGCCGTTAGTTGACTGAGTATGTCAGTCCTGTCTTGGTACCATTTCTAAACAATTCAATTATTCAAGTTTTCATGGCATATAATTCATGTTTGTTTACGAGCTTCTGCTCGTGCCAACTGGCCTATGGCCCACTGTTCGAGATTTTCAAAATTGGGCATAATAGCCCCCAAGTTCCAAAACCGAGGCATCTGGCCTAACAGAGATATTCGAGCTCCCATCAAGAAGGTCTCCCAAATCGTTTAAGTAGTGGCACACAATCAGAGTAGAGCACTTCTGACAAAAATATAATTTCAACTATCCATCATACCAACCGTGTATGAGGATATCTCCGCTCATGACCGATGAACGGGTTTTCCACTTCCTCCGAAGAAATTTTATTATACCAACTGGGTATGATCTACTTAGAATCGATAAGTAGATTTTTCTCATCATTTTAACATCACTCCTCTAAGTTGTGACGTTTAAAATACCACTAAGTAGTGGGTGTTCATTTCCGATGTACTTATCATCCCAACCTAATATGATATAAAAATCCCACTCACCCGGTCGTGCAGTGAAATTTCTCTTAGCCAGCTTGTTGTCCTTACTCGAACTCCTCTTAGTTGGCGTTCTCAGTACTTTGTATTCCTACACGATATGAACATTTTTGTTCATTATTCTTTGGCCTAATAGCCATTATTCATTCCAAATGAATGAGAAACCAAATTTTCCTTTATTTGCAATTAGGTCCATAAAGTTATTTTTCTTTAACTTTAAGTCCCTAATGCCAATTTTTCTTCAAATTGAGTCTCGAAACTTTTAAAATTTATCTTAGGACCTCAAATTATTCAAATTCACAAAAAGGGGTTTAATTTCCCAAATTTCCAATTTAGTCCCCCAACTTTTCCAAAATTACCATTTGCCCCTACTTTATAAAAATGGTAAGTTTTGCCCAAAAATTCCAAAAATCGGCCAATTGGTCCTCAATTTTATGAAATTATACTTTAGTCCCTCTAATTTTTAAAATTTTCAAAATTCCCCCAAAATTTCCCCAAATTTCAACATTCTAACTCTGTTGAATTTGATTTCATAAAATTGACCAATCAAATGAGTTTAATTGTTTAAATTGAAGCTACATTGGAGTTCCTACACCTTCATACGATTCAATTGCACTTTGAATTACACGATTTGGTGCCGGAATGAGCTCAAATGGAGCAGCACCGGAAAACTGGACTTAGAGAGAGAAAGCTTCAAAAGCTTTCCGTCGGGGGCACAACGATCCGAGCTTTCGATCTGGGCAAATAGCTCTCATTCTGAGGTTCATCCTAGAATCAATAATTGCATCAATTGATGCTGAATTGAGTGAGAATTTTATCATTAAAGTTCTCCCGGTTCTCTCTCTAGCACTGATCGAAAATTACAAAGTGGAGCCGAATTGGCTTACCTTTTAGCTCTAATTCAGCTGTAGGAGGGCTATGAAGGTGTTGGGAGGGCTTGGTTTGGCCTAAGAAGGGCTTGAATTGGCCGATTTTAGCTCAGCCAAAATAGGGTAGCTTCGGGCGCTGAAGCTGCTTTAATGTTTGATCATGCCGGCGCTTCTCCATCGACCCTTAGAGCACAAGGAGACTACAGGCGTGTATCTGATTTCTCTTCAATTCTAAAGAACCTGACCTCATCTTGTTTGGCTTAGAAAAATGCCCAAGTTGGAGCTCTGGTTCGAGCTTCACCGGAAAATGGAGCAGTTAAGAGAGAATGGAGTTTTCAGGTGTGGAGAGGATGAATGGGGAAGGGGTCGTTATATAGGAAGCTCAGAGACTTCTTGGCCGTTTGATTGATGCCTTAATGGTGGTAATTCATTTTCTGAAACTTCCTAGCCAAAGACTTTTCAGCTTTGCCAGCGTTGCACAATTTTTCGGCGAGTGAACAGTGCTATCATCTGAATGAAGAAAACGACATTGTTCCGAACCAGACAAGATCGATCTAAATCGGGTTTAAAGCTTAAACCGGTCGGTTCACCCCCAATTTGACTAAAATTTTCAAATCTAAAAATTTCTAAATTTATCTAAATTTATTTTCTATCCAATGGTGGCCTCAAATCTCACCACCTAGAAAAATGAATTTAGCACCCAGTTCAATAGTGGTTCAAACTAAACCAAACTAGTTCAATCCGGTTTGGATCTAGTTCACCCAAATTGGTCTGGTTTTTCTCTCCCAATTTTTCCTAAGGTTATTTTGCAAGGTTTATGAACCATTTTAAGTCACTTGGGAGTTGTAAATTCTCCAATTTGCCCATTTCCTCATAATCGGGTTTGTGAACTGGTTTGATTTTCTCACTTGGTTTGATCGGTTCTTTTCCCGGTTTTCCTTAACTCCAAAGAGAGGGGTTTACAACTCTCCCCTTCTTTTAAGAGTTTTGTCCCCAAAACTTTATTAGCAATTTTTGTACGAGGAACCCTTTCCTTTGATGTTCACTTAGTGTTTGCTTAACATGCAAACTCTTCTCTTGTTCTTTCAATTAGTCCTTTTTATATAATTCACTTAAGGAATTTCTTTTCCTTTATATTATTTACCCCCTCCATGGAGTTTATCGTGACTAGACATACCTTACTCAAGGGTATATCCTTAGATTCACATCTTTCTTTGCTTAGAGCAACAATTTTTCCCTTTGAGATCCTATACTTAGGATTGAGAGTTCCAAGATACCTAACCATTCCATGTCTAACTAACCTCTTGGTTGTTGAAACCCTTAGCTCGATGTTCTTTAGAGTGTCACTTACTTGTTTTCAAGGGTTTCCTTGTTATCACCTTTTTCGTCCTATTTCGACTCTTCCTTCATCCGTTGTTCACTTCCTTTTTAGTCCAAATTTTATGTTTGACCTTGTCATGCTTACTAACTATCTCTTCCTTATTTTGAGTCATGTTTTCCTCAAGACAGTTGAGATATAGGAATTTAAGAATTTTGAGTACTTCATTAATAGAGGAATGCAAAAGGTTGGGGTTTTGGCCCCATTACAAAAAGTATTCATAGAATAGATAGGAAGCTACAATTTTCTTGGTAAATACCCTCCTTATACGTCTGTACTGGCATTCCATGGGGCCATCTTCCTAGTACAATCATATCATTGAAATATAGGAATTTAAGAATTTCAAGTACTTCATTAATAGAGGAATACAAAAGATTGGGGTTTTGGCCCCATTACAAAAAGTATTCATAGAATAGATAGGAAGCTACAGTTTTCTTGGTAAATACCCTCCTTATACGTCTGTACTGGCATTCCTGGCTTTAGGCATGGTCCCTTTGTATACCAGACTGTGACCCTAACATGTCTTTGCACCATACTCCTTTGTGGTACTTGATACTTCCCCATTTAGTCCTTTGGGGCTTCTACTATGTCTCGGGCATTAGGAAGCTTATAGGGTTATCTTCCTACAAGGAAAGGGTGTTGAGTAGAGTCATTCTCAGTTTTCTTGGTTCCTCTCCTGGGAGACATTTGAAAATTTTAAGATCAATCCTATTAGTTACTATATTTTCTAGTCTTGATTATGTATTCGAGGAAACAAGCTCTAATACCACTCAAGTTATCACACCACAACCCGATTTGGTTGGATCCTCGTGATCAACCTGCCACTCTCCCGGGGGTGGGTCCTCCCTTACTGGTCCTTAGTGGCTTTGTTTGGATCGTCGTCCCATTTCAACTTATCAGGCTACTTACTCCTCACATGATGTTGTCATGCCTATATGTCTGTCCTTCCTTTCCTAGTTTGTGCTCCTCTTTGGGTTTGGGGTCGGTGCCCCTCCCGCGCTTTCCTTCTTACGGGTTAATTTGCCCTTCCGATCTGGTGTCCTCCTCGAGTTTCTCGATATAACTTCCTTATGTAATGACCTAATCCGACTTTATAGTCTCCATGCTTGTCCGTTCATTCCTCCTTGCTTTCCCTTTATCTTTGGTGTCGGGATGTTCCATATCTTGTCATGGGCTTGCTTCTCAGTCCCTCATTACTGGGGTACTTTGTTGTTATCTCTCAATTATCTTTGGTGTCGGGATGTTCCATATCTTGCTTTCCCTTTATCTTTGGTGTCGGGATGTTCCATATCTTGTCATGGGCTTGCTTCTCAGTCCCTCATTACTTGGGTACTTTGTTGTTATCTCTCAATTATCTTGGATGTTCCTCGCTACGGTCCTATGGGGCGGTTAGGTCTTTTCCCGATTTATCCTTGACCCGTCTTCCATTTTTTTTCAGGTTCTCGTCTCTGGGCTTTTCATGTCTAGCTTTTGCCTTGATGCCATTCCTGGTTCGTGTCCTTTTCTTCTATCTTGGCATCCCTTTGGGGTCACCTTCCTCTTTCTTGATATGGCTCCCTTCGGGTCATTGGGCCTTTTTTAGGGTCCTTGCTGGCTTGCTTATTATGCCTCATTCTAACCTATTTCGTACGGTTCCCTACCTTGCCTTTTGGGGCTGGCTATGGCCCACCCCATTATGTCTAACTTTCCTTTGTCCTTTAAGGTTCTCCTCGGGGTCTCTTGTCACCCTAGTCTCATTGTGTGGGGTACAAATGTTAGACGAGAATGGCTAGTCTACTCAAGGCTAGCTTCGGGACTTCCTTACTCCCTTAGGGTTTCTCAGTACTCCGAGTTTCCTTTGTGTCCTCTTTTAGTAGTTCTAGGGTTTCAAGGGTTGGTTGAGAAATTTGGGTCCTTCCCTTGAGAATACTTGAAATCTTTTATTCATTGAACCGAAAAACCCTGGTCAGGTTTTATTACAATCATATAATTGCTAGAATATATTGCCCCATCCCTATCTCCTCTAGTTAACCGATGTAGAGTTATACCTAGGTGGGTTGCGAGATTTAGCATTGGGTGTTTGAACGCGCCTCCTCCTCCTAGGTGGGCATTCGCCTCCATGGTACCTTTCGCATCGAGGGCAAGGGTTCATGTTGGGTTCTTCAAACTCCGTGGACGCTGCTAAGCTAGGGGCCCTCCTAGCTTGTACTGGTGGTGCTATGTCTATCCCATACCAGCATAAGACAACAGTGTCATGGGCATGTTGTGTGGGACCCGCAGTACACACACTACTGTCAATTAGGGAGAGTTGGTGAAAAACCCTCACATAATTAGCATACGCCTCCCAAAAATTCCTCTTAGCTTCTTCTTGAATTTGGGCCAGGTCTAGCTCCCTAGGTGGGGATACTCTGTCCTCCATTAGGTAGGGAGGGGTCCTATCTCTAGGTGCATCCTAGGGGATGGACTCTTCTAGCACCTCTACCCTTTGTTCCATGACATGGATCCAGGGGATATACTCCTATCATGAGGGATCACACGTTTGCAGAATGATCCCCAACCATTCCACTTCTGGACCATAGCGCCTTTACTGTCCACCCTGATAGAGGTGCACTGCTTCTACTTGGAGTTTGAGTGAACATCAATAGTCCGACCATCAAACCCTAATCCTTCATCATGTCTGCTTAGTGGGATGAGACTTCCTTTCTCCTACTGCCTCGGTCTCTATGCGCCGGAAGCTCCCCGAGCTCCACAACCTATTGAACAACATACCACCCTTATGCATCCTGGGTTGTCCAATAGTCCTTGGGTTCCATTGCTACCTCATGCCAGGTGTCCTGACGACCCGAACATCATAGTAAATGTACAATTAACAATCTTTTTCATTATACCCTATATCTTTGGCCCTCCAGCACAACGGTCTGTCGGCTTGGCTTCGACCCACGTGTACTAGCCCAATAGGTTCGACGACCTGGCTTTAGCAGAGCAGTGGTTTGGCCCAACAAGCTCGACACCTCAGACTCGGCTTGATGGGTATCAAACAAATTTCTCATTATTTGGATCTTTTAGCATGATTCATCATAGACTAATTCTGGATGGGTCCATGCCTGTATCCATTTTCCTTAGGCCCACTAGCAAATCAAGTCTAAGTCTGAAATTAGCTCCCAAATGTTTTAAGTAGAGTCACCTAGTCATGGGAGACTAATTCCGAGAAATTTATTTTCAAAAGAATCATCCTTCCAATCGGAACAGACATTATAGCGATTCCCACTAACCCGATGATTCGGCGGAGTCTCTCTCCTCGGTGCGCTTCCGGGGGCCGACTCTCAAGAAATTCATTCTTGCATGGTACGAGTCTTTGTATCAGGACGCGATGGCTAAGAGATCACATACTTTCTCGTATTTGCACCTATGGCCCCGTACTTTGCTTTAATTGCATCTAGTTCTCTAATTTCCCTTTAACATCTATTAAGCCCCTAGGTTTCCAATCATTCTTTCTGGGTCCTTAACTTTTTTAATTTCATTAATTGGCCCTTAATTTTTCCAAAATTGACCTTTAGTACTTAATTTTTCAAAAATTACCATTTGGTCCCTAACTTTTAGAAATTTCCAATTTGCCCTCTATTTTGCCCAAAATGCCAAATTGACTCTCAATTGGGTTGAATTTCATGAAAAGACCTTCAATTTCATAATTTGCCGTTCATTCCTTCAATTTTTTGAAAATTGCATAAAAGTCCCCAAAATCCCCAAATTGAACTTCAGGTTCTTCCCCAATTCAAGCATATGACCCTTCAGATCTTACCTTGTCCAATTGGTGGCCTGTAAGTCCTTAATTTCTCCAATTCTCACCTCAATTCATCTCCCCAAACTCCCCTTGATCGTCCTACACTTTGAATTTTTTTTATTTTGGTTGAGTTTTAAGCCTCATTGGAGCTTCGTCGAAAAATTCACAATAGAGAGAGAAAGCTTATGTATGTTACTGACGGAGGGGGGATGGCCGGAGCATGTGGTGGGGGCAGCTAGTGCTCGTTGAGGGGAACCTATCAGGATTGAATCCCACACAATTCGCCACTATCCTATGGGAATTTGAAGGGAGAAGTTTTAGGGAGTGCAACTCTGAAACTTAGAAATTCCGATGGGGGGAGGCGAAATTGAGCTTACCATTGCGTAAAGGGAGGCCGGAGGGGCTTTTATACAGTCAGAGAAGGCCAACGCGGGCGGTGGAAGGGCCAAGTGTGTTGAGGATAGGTCGTTAGGAGCTCATTGTTTCGAGCTTTGAAGTGACTTCACTGTGCGATCCCATTCCTAGTTCTTTGGTAGGTCTTGGTTCATTCTGAGAGTGTGTGGAGCTCGAGTGTTCTTCCCCGATTCCAATGCTGTCCTCCAAAGCTTCTTTGGTGGAGATTTTGCCCTTTGTCAAAGCTCTGGTTTGTTGCTCGCTACAAAATGTACTCTTCTTCTTCTTCTCAATTGTGGGATGCTAAGAATGAATAGAGGGGTGCTCTTTATATAGGGAGCTCGACAACTACTCAGGCTACCCATCGCTGTAAGACTCGGCCTCCGACTTGGCCATTGGCGACCTGACCAGAGAGTTTTTCGAGTCGCTAGAGACACCAGCTTTTCCGGCGTCTCCATCTCCTCTGTTATCTCTGCTAGCATCTGAAGGTTGAACATGATGACGTGGCAGTCATGCCACGTGGTGCACTGTGATTGGCCAGTTTTTCTGACGTGGAGTTCTAGCTCGGCTGCCATGTCAACCATTGACCCAATGACTAGACACGTGGCAGCCTCTCATTGACTACTCGTGCCTACGTGGCATGTTGTCGAGTCGCCAGTTGGCCATTGACCAGACATGTGGCAGCCTCCCATTGGTTGCCTGTGTCTGCGTAGCTACTGATGGGGCACCATTGACCAATGACCGGTCAGGTCCATTGATCGGTCTGACCATTGACTGGTCCGGTTGGATCGTTGACCGGTCTGGTCCGATTGGGTTCTTTATCCCGAATTCAAAAATTGGCCGGTTCGGACCCGATTCGACAGGTTTTCTGAAATTTAAAATTTTTTAAATTAATCTAAATTCATTTTGTATCTAATGGTGGCTTCAATTTCCCAAATTGACATTTTAAGTCATATAGAAAAATGAATTAGTGAACCGATTCACTATGGTTCATCCCGGTTCAGTCTGATTTAGGTATGATTCACCCCGAATTGGTTCGGTTCTATCCTCGATTCCACTTCTCGGCTCTTGTAATTTTTTTTTTGAATTTTTGATCACTTGGGATTTTCCAATGTCCCACGTTAATCCTTCTTTACTATTTTCTATTGATTAAATTGGCATAGTTTTTCGACCATAGTGTCTGTATTCCTCCCGGTTTTCTTAGTCTAAGGGAACGGGTTCCACAATATACTCCCTAATTCTAGCTCTTATTATATTTATTCATAACTGCCTTTTAGTAATGTGTATCCTTATGTGCCCTATGATTGGTAATTATGTAGTTTTAAGACTCCTTCTTCCTATATTGTATCCTATCTCACAATGACCCTCTTCATCTAAATTTTGTATGGGCCTCTTCATGGATAGTCTTTCCATGGAATCCAAGACTGGGTAGGGAATTAGCTCTATATGATTTATGATTGGTTGGTCATCTTTTGATAATTCAACAATATTGTAAACCCTATCCCATAAAGACAAGGGAATCGAGGAAAGAACTGGTCAACTTGGGTGAGAAAATTGAACTGGTCCACGAACCCCAATAGTTAGAGAAAGGGAAAAATGGGAAATTTACAAATATCGAGTGACCTAATGAGTCATAAAAGTCATGGAAAAGGACTTTGGGATGAATTGGAAATGAAAACCAGACCGATTCAGGCGAACCGACCCTGAACTGGATTGAACCGGTTTGAACCACTATTGAACCGATTTCTAAATTCTTTTTTCTAGATAGCTTAGAAAATTTAAATTTGAAAATTGAGGCTACCAGTGGATAGAGAATGAATTTAAAAATTTTTAATTTCAAAAAAACTCGGTTGAATCAGGCCTAAACCGGCCGGTTTAAGCATTGAACCCGGTTCGAAACAATGTCGTCTTCTTCCTTCAGATGACAACATTGTTCACTCGCCAAAAAAATTGAGCAGCACTGGCGAAGATGAAATGTCTCTGGCCAGGGAGTTTCAGGCATTGAATGACCACCATAAAGGTGCCAATCAGACGGCCAAGAAGTCCCCAGACTTCCTATATAAAGAGCCCCTCCTCATTCATTCTCCTCACACCTAAAAACTCTTATCTCTCCCTACTGCTCCATTTTCCGATGAAGCTTGAACCAAAGCTCTGACTTGGGCATTTTTATAAGCTAAATAAGGCTGTTGGGTTCATTAGATTCAGGGAGAAGTTAGCTACCCAACGATAGTCTCCTTTTGCTTCGAGGGTCATTAGAGAAACGTCGGCGTGATAAAAAAGGGAAGTAGCTCCAACAGACCAAAGCTGCCCTATTTCTATCGAGCTAAAAATGGCCAATTCGAGCCCTTCTCAGGCCAAACCAAGGATCCACAACACTTCCACAACCTCATACAACTGAATTAGAGTGGAAAAATAAGCCAATTTGGCTCCCCTCTCTAAATTTCGGTCAGTGTTAGAGAGAGAACCGACGAAACTTCACTGAACAAATTCTCCATAAATTCAACATGAATTGCTGTGATTCTTGATCCTAGGAGAAACCTCAGGATGAGAGCTATCTGCCCAGATCGAAAGCTCCGACTGCCGCACCCCCGATAGTAAGCTTTTGAAGCTTTATCTTTCTAAGATTAGTTTTCCGACAAAGCTTTGTTTGAGCTCAAATCAAATCCAAATGACGCGATTCAAAGTTCCATTGAATCATGTGGAAGTGTAGGAACTCAATTTTACCTTCAATTTCAACAATTAACCTCGAGCGATTGGTTAATTTGATGAAATCAAATTCGACCAATTTGAAAGGGGGAAATTTGGGGAAATTTTGGGGATTTCAAAAATTTGAGGGACTAAAGTGCAATTTCCCAAAATTGAGGGCCATTTGGCCATGTAAAAGATGTTGGAGGATCAATTGGTCAATTTTGTGGTGAAATTTACCATTTTTGTAAAGTAGGGGCAAAATGAAAATTTTGGAAAAGTTGGGGACCAAATTGGGAATTTGGGTAACTTGAACCCCTTTTTATAATTTTGAATATATTGAGGTCCCAAAGTAAAAATTTGAAGTTTCAGACTTAATTTGGGGGAAAATTGGCATTAGAGACCTAAACTTAAAGAAAAAGAACTTTAGGGACCTAATTACAATTAATTGAAAAGTTTGAGTATTTTATTCATTCGTGATGAATGAAGGCTATCAGGCCAAAGGATAATGAACAAGGATGTTCATATCGTGTAAGAACATGAAGTACTGGGAATGCTAGCCAACACAAGCTCGCATAGATGCAAAGAGCCAGTTAAGAGGAATTTACTACATTAATGGGTGAGTGAGATTTTTACATCATACCCAGTTCGGATGATGAACACCTCGGTAATGAAAACCCAGTACTATGTGGGATTTTAACATCACACCTCGAAGGGGTGATGTGAGAAAATGTACGAAAAAATTACTTACCGGTTGTAAGTAGATCATAACCAGTTGGTGTGAAGAACTTCCTGGAAGGAAGTAGAAAACCCGTTTATCGGTTATGAGCGGAGATGTCCTCATACCCTATTGGTGTGATGGACAGCTGAAAAGTTATTTTTGTTAGAAGTGCTCTCCTTTGAATGTGTGTCACTGCTTAAACTTTTTGGGAGACCTTCTTGATAGGAGCTTGAATAGCTCAGATAGATAGAAAGCCTCGATTTTGGAACTTGGGGGCTAAAAAAGCCCGATTTTAAAAATCTCGTACAATGGGCCCAAGGCCAGTTGGCACAAGCAGAAGCTCGTTAACAAACATGAGATTAAGCCATGAAAACTTTAATGAATGATGTGTTTGGCCATGGTACCAAGACAAGACCGACATAATCAATGGACTGGCAGTAGTGCGACAAGACATGTCGACAGACTAGTCGAGACAAATAGTTGCAGGTCGAGTTGAGGGTCGGGGCCATTGGACCATTGACACTAAAGATTAAATGGATTATGATGAAAACTATTGTTTTGTGCATGCATTGAGGTTTGGGACCATCAAGATGCCCAAGAGGGGTAGAAATGTGTCGTTGGGGCTACTAGATGACATGGTGGAGATAAGGGAAGTTTGTCATGTCGGTAGTCAGGGAGGCTCGACGTAACTTCATGGGCATGAGATCAGGGTGGGGTCGGGATGAGGTCTTTGTCCTAATACGAACACGGAGTCTCCTTATGGGATTGAGGGTCGGATGTCATGTACATCCACTCATTCTTAGGGTAGAAGTGGACGGGCTTCTATCTTGGTGGTCGGTAGAGTCGCTCTGACGCCATAAGTGGATGCAATGGATGTGCTGCCCTACGAATGTGTGATCCCTTTATGATGAAGGGCGTGTTTTGATTGTTAAACACATCGACTGTGGTAAAGGAGGAATGATGGTTTGAAAATCGAGAAATTAAGGAAAATGTTTTAAGAAATTAAGGAGTCTGACACACTCCAATTCAAACTATTTTTTTTTTTGAAAGTCAAGTTTTAAACACACATTCACTGAGTTGTTGAACTCACCCCCTCCCTTATACCCCTTTTCAAGTAACTAAGGGAAAACCTACATAAGGACCTCCAGTTAGCTACATCTGCAAGAAAAGTATGTAAGTTAAAATTTCATGATGTTTTGATTAATGTTATTATAGGAAAGGTACAAATTTAAAGGAAGTCTTACTCCTCACGATTTAAACAATGGGAAAACCCTTAATAAGCCGGAAGAGTGGCAAGTTGCTCACGAGGATCCAACTAAATCGAGTTAGGGCATGACATGTACTCTTTCACAACCGATGCCCCATGGCTCATCTTTCACTAGGATGTCTTTGCATCAGGAGTCATGACCTACATACTCGCCATTAACCTTGCACATGCCCCTTTATACTAGCGATTCAATCCCATCTCCTTCTCATCGCAGTAGTGTAACTAGGACAGTACCCGTACATCAGCCGGGTGTCTCGGGAAATTTGGATGAAACAGTTCAATCTCCCCTTATCCTCCCTTTCAAAATTTCCTCGATATCGATACCACCTCAAAAGGTGTCCTATCAATGCCTCCACTTCATATCGGTATCTTAGTAACATAATAAAACACAACAATCATATTCATAAGCCATTTTTGAGCCTATCTCAATACTCATGAGCATGGTCCTCATTCCGACCATCTCTACATATTGCACACAACAAAGTTCACACAATAAGTCATTATGGAGCTTGGTCTATCATTCGACCAACTCCCACAATTTAGAAAAAATGGGTGCAAGGTCCCAAATGCATGATCCTATCCCACCTCAAAAAACCGTTATCTCGGTCTTACAACCGTTCCTTACTTCTTAGCCTTCTGAAGGAGTATTTTCTTTAATGGACGTGCACTTAGTCACTTTACACTTCTTATATGAGTTTCAAAAGTCAAGCTTATCACTCATATCAAGGCAAATATTCAAACACCCAAAGTGTTCTAGTTAGTTCAATCAGACTCACTGTTAATACTCCCACTCACTGTAAATCTCGAACTCGTTTATTCTGAAAGGGTTTCCATACTCTCACTCTTGGAGTCCTACTCAAGGGATCTCTTGTCTCTTCTACAAAGTTTAGCATGACAAGAAGATTAATTCAAACTTCTTATTACCCTTAAACTGGTACCCCTAAATTCTCTTAAGAATTTACGATTTTTCCCATCGGGCTCAATTCACTCGAATTACTTATCAAGGAACCGACCCTTTACTAACCTTTTCTAATGCTAATACCTAGGGCTTAAGGTCATAACCTTTCAAAATTACACTTGCCAAGTGTTCATAATTTCTTTTCTAATGCTAATACCTAGGGCTTAAGGTCATAACCTTACTTTTCCAAATTTACAATTTGCTCCCTAACTTAGAAAAAATTACCTTTTTGCCCTTATACAGTAAAATTTTCCTTGGACCTTAGAATTTTCCAATCATTTCATTTGGGTCACCCAAGTTTACTTGAGTCCCATTCTGGTCATCAACATGCTTTATAATATTTCTATGCCTTATTTCTCAACTAAATGGTCCCCATGTTTGGGAAAAATGGTAATTTTGCCCTTATTCTTTGCGCTTATCTTTTCGGAGCTAATTTGTTCTCCCATTTTCCATTTAGGTCCCTAAACTTTCTTTAATTCCACTTAGGCCCTTAGACTACCCAAAAGTCATCTTTGGGTACACAAATGCCCATATTTGCACTTTAGTTCTTATCTTCTTCTTTTATTCTAAATAGGTCCTTAGGCATTCCAAACATGTCAACCTAATACTAGAACTTGACCCCTCTTTCTAATTGACCCTAAAACTTTATTTAGCCTCTTAAGAAGACTCCATAGAAAGCTTATTCACAATTGGTTCCTCTAACTTTTCATTATTTATGTTTTAGTCCCCAAACCTTTGGTCCCAAGCAAAACTATCTCAAGGGGTTTCCCCTTCCTTTTATCAAGAGGAGTCAGGCGTAATTGAAACCTTATTCCTTGGAATAGCATATATTAATAAAAATACAAGCTTAAAAGAACTTTTAAGCACACCTAACAAAGGGTAGATACAAGCTTAAAAATACAAAGGGTACGTTTTCTTTAGTCATGTTCCCCCCTACTCCAAAAAAGGGATATAAAAAAAAAGGGTTGAGTTCAAGAACTTAGTGAGTGGGTGTTGGGAGCAAGTTTTAAGAAAATAGAGTGTTCAAGAGTGTGCCAATATTTTCATTTCTTTAAGAAGGATTTTTCCTCGCATTCCGGTTTTCAAAACCTTTTTTTTCTAGCTCCCGACAAGAAGGTCTCCCAAAAGGTTTAAGCATTGGCACACAGTTAGGGGAGAACACTTCTGACAAAAATGTACTTTTATCTCATGTCACCAACTGAGTGTGATGATATCTATGCTTACAACCGACAAACGGGTTTCTCCTTCCTTCAAGGAAGTCCATCATACCAATTGGGTATGATTTTAGCTTAGTTCCCACATCACTCCAACTAGGTGTGATGTTAAAATTCCACTTACAAGTGGTGTTTTGTTTCTAAAGTGCTCATCATCCCAATCAGTTATCATGTAAATAAGCCCACTCACCCAATAATTGTGGTGTATTCTTCTTTAATCGGTTTTCACCTCCACGCAAGCTTATCCTTGCTGGCTTTCTGGTCTCTTATGTTTCTACATGATTTGGGCATCCTTATTTATTAAAGTTTGGCATAACAACTTTCATTTCTCACATATGAGCGACTAGGCTCAAAATTGTTACTTAATTGCACTTACGTCCCTAATGTTCCTTTTTCTTAACTTTTGGTTCCTAATGCCAACTTTTAACCCGATTTTGAGTCCCGAACTTCCAAAAATTCTCTTTGGGTCCTCATTTTACTCAAAATTGTTTAAGGGGCTCAAGTTTTCCAAATTCCCAATTTGGTCCCCAACTTTTCAAAAATTACCAATTTTCCCATACTTTCCAAAAATGGCAATTTGACCCCAATTGTTTAAAAAATTGACCAATTGTTCTTCCAACATCTTTTTCATGCCCAATTGGCCAATTGTTCTTCCAAAAAGAGGTCCCTCAATTTTATGAAATCCCCAATTTTCCTGAAATTCCCCCCCAATTTTCCCCTTTAAAATTGGCCGAATTTGATTTCTTCAAATTGACCATTCAATCAGGGTTGATTGCTTCAATTGGAGATGTAAATAAATTCCAACACTTCCATATGATTCAATTAAGCTTTGAATTGCATGAATTGAGGCCGAAACAAGCTCAAACGGAGCTTCACCAAAAAACTGTGTGTAGAGAGAGAAAGCTTCAAAAGCTTATCGTCGGAGGTGCAACAGTCTAAGCTCTTTATTGAGGTAGGTAGCTCTGTTCCTGAGGTACCTTCTAGGATCAAGAATTCTTATAATTGACCTCGAATCGAGTGGCCGGTTTATGCTTTGAACTCGGTTCTAACTAGTCAAGTCCGGTTTGGAACAGTGTCGTGTTCTTCCTTCAAATGACAACATTATGCACTCGCCAGAAAATTGAAACAATGCCGGCGAAGAAGAAACATTTATGTTTAGTATGTTTCAGGCCATCAATGACAGTCATAAAGGTGCCAAACAGACGGCCGATAAGTCCCCGAGCTCCCTATATAAAGAGCCCCTCTCCATTCATCCTCTCAACACCTGAAAATCTCACTCTCTCTCAACTGCTTAGTTTTTCAATGAAGCTCAAACCAAAGCTCCAATATAGGGTCATTTCTAAGCCAAAGAAGGCATGGTTGGGTTCCTTAGAACTGGGGAGAGGTCAGCTACACGGTGGTAACACATTCACTCTGAGGGACACTAGAGAAGCATCGATGGGATTGAACAGTAAAGCAGCTCTGGTGGACTGAAGTTACCCTGTTTCAGCCAAGCTGAAATTGGCCAATTTGAGCCCTCCTCAGACCGAACCAAGCTCTCCGAATACCTTGATGAATTCTTTGAAAAGTTTTCTTGGCTCAAGAGACATCCTTGGTCTCAGGGGTTTGGTCCTCCTAGGCTCTTGAGCTCCCAAGCTAATTCCCTCATGTGGGACAAGATTTCTTCCTAGTTCCAGGATGGATATGATAGTGTATGTCCGTTTGGTTTTTATAGGGGTGGTCATATCTATTGACATAAGTTTATCGTGGGTTAGTTTTCTAAGGCTTTTAGTTTTGATACTTTGTTTGGAAAATCTGGCTCTAATACCACTTAAGTTGTCATACCCCAACTCGGTTTGGTCAGGGTTCATGATCAACTCGCCACCCTTCCTCGTATTAATCAAGTATCCCTACTAAATAGTCCGAGGAAGGTAAAGGCGTGGAGTACTTGTTTTCCATAAAAAAAAAAGTTTACAAAACATAAAGTTACCTGATGGCGGTACTGTTGGCTTCTTCTCCTAGCCTAGGCTCATCAAGGCGAGATGTTTCTCCTAAAAAAGGTTAATGGGAAGATGTGAGTTTTTACAACTCAGTGAGTGGGGGTTGGGAAGCGAGTTTTTAAAATAATCAGTTTATCGAAAAAGTTTTATTCTTTTAATTTATTGTAATATGAGTTCGTCTCTTCTTGAACATTTCCCCTTGCTCGGGAGATGCCTCAACAAACAATCACACGCCCTTTCTATCATAAAAAGAGATCACACGTTCGCAGAACCATCCCTGACCATTCCATTTGTGGTTTAGCACGTCTTTGTCATCCACCCGAATAGAGGTGCACTGCCTCTACTCTGAGTTTGAGGGGACATCAATAGTCCAACAATTCAAACCCTTATCATGTCCGCTTCGTGGGACGAGACTTCATTTCCCCTCCAGCCTCAATCTCAATGCTTCATCATGTCCACTTTGTGGGACGAGACCTCATTTCACCTCCAGCCTTGATCTTAGTGCGCAGGAAGCTATCAAAGCTTCATACCTGACTAGCACGATAGACCTACCCTTATTGCATTCAGGTCATCCAGCAACCCTTAGGACTCATCGACTACCACTCTTGGGCATCTAGATGCTCCTGAATTCCTCATACAGGCATATAGTAGTTTTGATTCATTAACCATGCTCTTCGGTGCCAAGGGTCCAATGGCCCTAACACTCGACCTGGCCTGCAGCTATTTGCCTTGACCGACCCATTGACCTGGACGTACTGCCACTAGCCCATCGAGCTTTGTTAGTCATGTCTTGTCCCCGTGCCAATCACACAACAATTCCAGCTTTTTTAAGAGTTTTCATGGTTCTTATAGTTCATGTTAATCTATGGGTCCAACCTGTGCACACTAACCTTGGGCCCACTTCATGAGCTTTCCAAAAACTGGGCCTTCGGCCCTATCATTTTCAAATTCGATGCCTCAAGCCTATTAGAGCAACCTCGACTCCTATCAAAAACGTCTCCCAAAATGTTTAAGCAGGTTCACACAATCAGGGGAGGCCATTTCTGAAAAAATAATTTTCAAACTTTAAAATAATTCTCATCACCGTCAACCGGGTATGATGCTGAATATCCCACTCACTCGACGATACTAATGTGATCGTCTTGGTGAGATCTTGACTCGTGGTATGCTTCCTTGCATCAGTACTTGAATGATCAGCTCCTGCATGGTTCGAGTACCCTTATCAGGAGAATTGACATAAGTGATTTCATTGTCTCAGGTATTTGCACAAAAATCCTCGTACTATGCCTAAATTACATTTAGGTCCCTCAACGTTTATAACCTTACATTTTGGTCCCTAAATTTTCATTTGATCTCGATTAAGTCCCTAGGACTCCCAATTATTCCTCATGGTCCATAAACTTTCCAAAATTACCAAATGGTCCTTAATTTTTCCAAAATTATAAATTGGTTCTTAACTTTCCAAATTTTACAATTTGGTCCTTGAGTTTTCAAAAATTGCCAATTAGTCCTCCATTTCATCCAATTACCCAATTGGAAGTTAATTTCATTAAAATTTCACAATTTTCCTTAAATTGCAATTTGGCCCCCATTTTCCCAAAAATATCCAAATTGCCCAATTTCTCAAATATTGCAATTTTGTCCATTTCATTCAATTGATCCCCCATAGAGGGTTAATTGTCTCAATTGGTGATCTGAATCGTCTTCCCTACGTCTCCCTCGTCATTTTAAGCTTTGAATTGCTCGATTTTGCTCAAAAATTAGCCAAACAGAGCTTCGTTGAAAAATTCAGTCTAAAGAGAAAAAGCTTTGATATGTTACCGGTAAGGGTCCTACGACTGAAGCTCTTGCTTTCTCTGGATTGCTCTCCTTTCGGGGATCCTCCGTAGATCAAACCGCGCCTCAATTGGTGGCCTGAGCAGTGCGAATTTCAATGTTAAAATTTTTGCAAAAATCTATCGTGAACAGTGCTAGCTCAGGGAAAGGTCAGGGCACTGCTAGGTGGTGTTTGGGGGGCTTGGTTTGGCTGGCATTGGCTTGGGGACAACTCGAGTTAAGCTCGAGCAGCTCGGGCTATTGATGGCCCAGGAGCAGTGTTAATGTTTGAGCTTTCTTGTCCTTCTACGGTGGAATGAAGGGTGCAACTGGATAGAGGACTTCCTCCCGGTTCTAAGGTATCGAATGCAACTTCTAAGGTGGTGAAAAGCTCCGATGTCGGAGCTCTGGTTTGCTGCTCACCAGAAAACTGAGTAGTTCGCCTTTTTCGATTGATTATGGGATGTTGAGATCGAATGGAGGAGTGCTCTTTATATAGGAAGCTCGGCAACTACTCAGGCTACCCGTCGAAATAAGATTCGGCCTCCAACTCGACCATTGGCGAACTGACCGAAGCGTTTTTCGAGTTGCTCAGGACCCTAGCTTTTTTGGCGACTCTTTCTTCTCTCTTCTCTCTATCAACGATTGGAGGTTGAAGATGGTGATGTGGCATGTGTGCCACGTGGCGCGCTATGATTGGTCGATTTTTCTGATGTGGAGGTTCAACTCAACAGCCACGTCAGTCATTGACCCATTGACCAGACACGTTGCAGCCTCTCATTGGTTGCTTGTGTTTGCGTGGCATGTTGACTGGTCATACGTTAACCGTTAACCAAACATGTGGCGGTCTCCTATTAGCTATCGTGCTTGTGTGGTTATTGATGTGGCGTTGTTAACCGCCGACCATTGACTGGTTCATTAACCATTGACCAGTTCGTTGACTAATCGGACCATTGACCCATCTGGTGCGACCGGGTTTGATGACCCGAATTCAAAATTTGGCCTGTTCGGAATCGATTTGACCGGTTTTCTAAATTTTAAAATTTTCTAAATTCATTTTCTATCTAATGGTGTCTCAATTTTCCAAATTGAAATTTTTAAGCTACCAAAAAAAATGAATTATTGAACCGATTAACTATGGTTCATCCCGGTTCAGTCCGGTTCGGATCTGGTTCACCCCGAACTAGTCTGGTTCTCTCATCAATTCTACCTCTCGGTTCTTACTCATGATTTTTATAAATGTTTTGTCACTTGAAATTTTCCAGTTTCCCGTTTAAACCCTTCTTTGTCATTTTTGGTCCCTTTTTCGGCTCGGTTTTCTCAAAACCGCCGATTCCTTTCCCGGTTTACTTGGT
This sequence comes from Trapa bicornis, assembly GCA_030064425.1. NCBI lineage: Eukaryota > Viridiplantae > Streptophyta > Magnoliopsida > Myrtales > Lythraceae > Trapa > Trapa bicornis. The sequence goes on from CM057746.1 coordinate 12,342,718, forward strand.
CTGAGGGTCGGGTTTCACAATCTGTCCTTAGAGTAGTTGGGAACGACTTCTAAAGCAGGAGCTTGGTGATAGCGGAAACTTTGATTGAACTTTCTGGATTTGATATTAGTCTTAAATTAACCTTTTAGTAGCGTAGGATCAAGATGTTGTAGAGCGATACTCCTCTTATACCATAAAGAATAGAGAAAATATACTAAAATATATATTGTTTCATGAGTGTTTTACAATGTGAAATTGTCCTAAATTTATAATAAATGTAAAGGTGCAAATATTAGGCACATATCTTTTAATATATACATATCTTTTGGTATGTACATATTTATTCATTGATTTTCTTGAATTCGAGTAGAATTGAGTCTTTAGAACGTAACCGAATCTGAATAGTGTAATCTGTAGTTATTTTAGTGTAATTTATAGATGTTTTAGTATAATATATAGATTTTTTAGTGTAATTTTTAGATTTTTTATTAATAATCAACCTACCACTCAAGATTGTAAGCACTTGGCTCAGTTCTAAAAATAGAATGGACTTGAGCAATGGTGTTGAGCTTATAGGATAAACAATAGGAGTGTGACAAAAATCATAATATAGAAGATGAGGAGGCTTGTAACCCAAAGGCAGTTAGACAGACATGTCCATGTCGGTGACCCGCCATTCTCCCCAAATCGACGATTAGGGTTGGGGAGGTTTCCGAGCGTGACGATGAGAAGAGATCCTGGAATCGCTGGTGAGGGAGCGTTAGAGTGGAAAGATGTTCCCGTGGTCCTTAGGAGACAGCTACAATAGGACTACTATTGTACTCAGTAGTGTCGAGAAGATTAGAGAAGAATGGAGCACCAGCATTCGAACCATACTTCCCAAGGCAGCCGGCGAGTATCATGTACAAGTAGAAGGGTTTTTAGGGAGTCAATTATCATTATTTAAGTACAAAGTGATATTGTTAGAGTCAATTACTCTTAATTTCTATCTAAACCATTAAATAATTAATCTTTAATCTTATAATCAAGCTTTAAAATGGACATTGGTTGATCTCATTTATTCAATTAATGACGCTATTGCTTGAAGAAGTCTTTTTAAGGATAGGGTTGAGAGCAATAGAGAGTTTGCAAGAGACCCAATACTCTGTGAGTTCCTTATAATATGCAAGTTTACAAGAGAAAGCTTGCCCATGTAGTAAGAGGGGCTAATATTACGTTAGACAGAATTTATGATGAATAACTCAAGCCTCATTTAGGGTTAGTGATTTCAGGGATAAAATCGCCCTCCTTTAATATAATCATAGGCTCGGGTGGTTCTAATGAGCCATCGGTATATATATTATTGCATGTTTATAGTTAATGTGTGACGATAGGTTAACATGGGGAGTTAGGCGTTCTATTATAAATATTAGGGATATTCACTATTCCAAGATGACTTATTTGACGTTGACAAGATATCTAATTTAAATGGACATTTGTCAAACATCGGGTTTATAAGCCGTGATTAACTAAAATAGAGAAAGAGGAAGAGAACAACTGATCCCTAGAGACCCTTCATGTCTTTCAAGTTTCTTGTGCAAGATGATCTGTACATGGGTTGGTAAGTACATTGTCAAGCATTGGGTTTTGCAGCGGAAGGGCCTTCATGACTAAGAATATAAATCATCATTAGATAAAATGGAAGAAGACAGAAAACAACACATTTCTAAAGATAGGGTCTATTCTCTTTCTAGTTTCTTGCAATAATGGGATATATGTAGTTTTTTCTTGGGATCCATGAAGAAACTATGATACTCGAGTAATCAGAGATAAAAAAAAATCACAAGGAGAAAAAAACAAATTGGCTTCTCTAAGTAGGCTAATATAGACTGTGTGAAGCAACTGTACTTTGGAGGAATCTACCTAAATAAGACTATCAAAGATATGGGCTAGATGTTTTTATATCAACAAAGCAGATTTGCGGTAAAAGTGAAATATTGTACGTAAGCAAGGGGTTTTAAGAGCATCATAACATATATAATTTGAGGTCTAACCTTATCGGCCAAACAAATGAAGTCTAACTATTCTCTGTTGCATGTTCAAGTGCTGTGAAAATGGATTTTCTATTCCGCTTGGACAGGAGAATGAGGAAGTGATGCTACCATACAAAATGGTTTCAATTCAATGAGGAATTTTCCTTGGGAATGGGCAGGGTACGCAAGGATCTAACCTAACTCTTGTGTTCATTTCATTTCCAATTCATTGGATCCTGGTTACCCAAGTATAAATCCCACCTTATGGGCTTGTTGAATGAATGAAGAGAAATTCAGTGATATTTCAGCATGCTAATATCCCAGATCATTATACCATCATGGAGCTTTTCAGCAGCATATGAAACAATGAAGTGTGGTAAGAAAGACCCAATGGGATGAGGTGGCTATAGCAAACAACATATGATGCATCTCACAGGATATTGACCATACCGAGTTAGTTCTATTAACTCGCAGAGCAGTCTGGGCATGGGAAGTGGCCCTTGGCTTGGCATTTTGTGCATCGAGTTGTCCTGGCATCCGATCCGCTGCCCCCGAGAGTTTGCAACACATCATCCAAGAGATCGAACCTGATAGGCCCGTTGGCTTTGACAGCCCCGATTCCTCTACAGGTTGAGCATGCTATTAACCTCAGATCACCGCATCTCTTGCACATACCCAGCGAGCTGTAGATCCACCAAACTTAGTCAATCATGAGATGCATAGGCACTCCATTCACAAGATAACAAGGTCCACATAGCATCTCATGGTATCAAGAGATTGAAGCATCTTCCTAGAGGCATGCTCTACAGAATCTAACATATTTAGACGTATTGAGATGATCATAGCATATGATTAATACAACAATGTATAATGCAACAAATGGAGGTTCTGCTCTATCTGTATCAGTTTCTCTTAGTGGTCAAGCTGAACAACTAAACGGCCAAGTACCTTGTAGACTTGTGGACAGAATAAGATGGCACAAAGATGATTGACCCACGTTGGCACACTATGCATATCACATGTTACAACAAAATATGCATCAGAACACTCTTAGTATCAAGAGGTTGAAGCATCTCTGGCAAGACAATGCTGCACAAAATCTAACATATCAGACAGATTGAGATAGTCATTGCCTCTGATTGGTACTGCCATCAATGATTAGTAAAAAGGCCAGCCCCAATGCAGCTGGTCAGACCAAAAAGGAGGATCTGGTCTCTGTATGGCTTAGTGTTCAAAAAAGGTACAGTGAAGTAGGCATGTTGACTTGGGCACAGATTAAGATAGCACAGAGATAGACTCAAAAAAATATTTGACCAATTTTACCATATAAAAGATCCAATGTTTTCCAGGCAAGATAACAATCTAGCTGAATAGTGGCACATCCATATTGATGCCAATAAGTAATACAGATTCACAAAACAATTATTTTTTGGCTAAAGAATAGCAGTATACTAATTAAACAAGTAAAAAATACAAATTTCAATTTATAAAGATCTTTTTGAACTAGAAGGTAAGTAGGACTACAAAAAATTCTCAATCAAAAAGCCCAATTTTCAGTTCTTTGAGAACCACAGTAGACAGACAGTACAAGGCAAAGGAAGGGAGGCATCTAAAAGGTTCGATCTTCAATTTTCACCTATATATTCACCCCCCAAAAATAGAATTATAATGAAGCCTAGGTTGAATCCAACGGATAACTCTCCAAATTTGTCTGCAAGTTATTTGAAAAATCCGAGAATTCAAATTCTTCGAAGGGATTTGCGTGCAACACTTCCACCCATAGCAAATTGAGCAAGCTATTCTCTGGTAGTTCATGGAGGATCACATATGTCATGAACTAACGGATAATGAGACCGGACTGAGTAAATAACTTAGGCACCCTTTTCCCTTTGGGTGAAGAAATGCTTTCTCGAAATCCAAAACAACCCACATAGACCAAAGGGAGCACAAGATAGACAAGTATGCCCCAGTATGTCTATGTATGGACATAGACGAGTCCAGAAGTAGATAGAAAAATAGCAAACGGTACCTTCGCTGAGAAGCAGAGATGAAAGAATCGATCTTGGGGGCAGCGATGGTGGCACATAGAAGCAGAGTGCCAACCCCGAATCCAGCTAGCTCGCTCGCAGTTATGTTATCCATAACTCTCTCTCTCTCCTGGTGAATTGGGTACTTATATATTTTCCAAATACTATATATATAAACAGTATTGAACAAATTATTTTTAAAATGGCCTATTAGCTCAGTTGGTTAGAGCGTCGTGCTAATAACGCGAAGGTCGCAGGTTCGAAACCTGCATGGGCCATTAATAATTTTTTAGAACATTTTAAATCTCTCATTCTTCTTACTATCTTCTTTTGGGTATTTGCAAAACAAGAGAAACTGCTTACAGAATAGTCCATCCTCCCTTACAAGCCCCCACCATATCCATATCATGAGGTATGTCCCACTTATCTGCAGGTCCGCATTGAACTTGGCCTATTCGTCTTGTGGTTGCTGCTGGTAGTCCTGGTGACCTCGGTGAGGCATCCATTTTTCTTACTTGATATGGCGTGAGGCCTTCTCGGGCTTCTTCTTGAAGTGTGTCCTCCAGTAGTTCTTTATCTCGTTATCTGTCCTTCCCGGCAGATACCGAGCTATGGTTGACCACTTGTGTATGGCAAAAAGATGTCGACATAAGTAAGTTGATATATATATATATATATGTACTTCAGCAATGTGTATCAATCAGAGTGAAATGAGTTTTTGCTTTATCAAAAGACAATGGATAATGTATCACATATATTTATAAGCTAAAATTCCAAATAAACTACAAAATTCTACCTAATAATTTAATTTAAATGCAAACATGATAAATATTTTATTGATGATTGAATTTACCTTTAGAACTTTTTTGAATTGAGTATCAATAAAAATTGTGTAAATTGAGGGGACTAAAAGTTTGCTTATAAATTGAGCTATACTGTAAAGTTTTCATATTATTTGGAGTTTTACGATAGGATTTTAACCTTATTTATGTGGAATGAGATTAGAACTAGGTTGAATGAACCAGCAGAGAGGACATTACCTGTTATAATGCATGTAATTCCATGATGATGCCCTTATCTGTCCTCTCCGAGCCTTGGCGGCGGTAGTTTACCTACCTCACAGCTCTTCCCACTTCCGGTTCAACCCTGCAAAGCATCCAATAAGATAGTCCACAACAAGTCCAACTCCATCTAATTCAAGTACACCACATGTGCTCTCAATGCGTATCAAATAGCTTATCTAAGCTGCCTTGTCTCTGGTTATTCTCGTGGGCTGCCATATCCATCCATAATAAACCCGTGAATATTGGTAATGATTTTTTCTAAATCTTATCTTGTACCTTATAAGAAAGTATTGTGTACGTTATGATGTGATATATTTTTACTTAAAATTTATAATTTTTAATTAGTAAAATATTTTTAACAGTATAAATTTATAATAATTATATATTTTATTTAATTTTTATTATATTTTTAATACTTATCCTCCATAACCAGATTATAATCTATATTTTTAATATCGAGTATAAGTAACAGTACACTCGTTCTATTATATTACTTGAAAAAGTATTATAAATGGATAATAGATGGTATTATATTTATTTAAAAATTATATTTTATAAATAATGTATTATATTTAATATAATAAAATAATATTTTTCTATTTTATACAATTTAAAATAATATTATAAAGATACTTATAATCTTTCTTACCTGGTTGCTTTATATATAAATTCCAGAGTAAGCATCAGCCCATGTAACAGGGGAGACAACTTTCTTGGCTTTTTAGAAGTAACAAATTTTAGAGGGCATGGAAGGCGCATGTATATTTATTGGTATAGATGAATCTATAAACATATTTTTAGTTATATAAGACAAATGTAGTTAAATTGACATGCAAGTCCTATTATAGGAATTAAGCCTTTAGATATATTTGTTAGAAACTCTCTTTCTTAATCTATGAACATACGAATGATTGACTACTTATGATTACGGTTGATCGGTAGAATTTTGGTGGTAGCTTAAGCCTAGTACAATCTTTGAGTCTTGGAATCCACCTCTTGTTCGAAATTGCTCAATTCCTATTATACATTTGTGCTTGAGAGTTATTCCGTGAAACTTTTCCTAATAATATTTTGTGATTTTAGTAACACGAAATTTTTATTGTAAATTTTTTTAAATTGTATTATAAATTTAAAATTTAATTAATATAATTTGAATAAATTTAATTTAAAATAAAATAAAAAGTATTATTTTTACCGAAATAAATAACTCGATAGAATGAATAGGTTAAATACCTAGTAAATTAATTTAGTTAAAAATAATGAGATAATTATATAAATTTAGTTTAGTACGAAACTATTAGCACTTGGTATTAGTATTAGTACTACGCACATAATATAAATATCCATAAATTAATATCTATATTCAATTATTTAATTTAGTACGAATTAATACCCATAAATTAACAATTATTTGAATAAATATCCCTAAATTAATATATACATTCCATTATTTGAATTAATACCCATAAATATATTAATAAATATTTCACATTTAACAGACATTAGAACAATTTATGAGAGCGACACCCACTGAACTAATAGAGCAATTCGAGTAGAATATAGCTACTAGGTCCACTAGTCCTTTCTCAACCTTAAACATAATTTTTACCATGATCACATTAGATTTATCAAATTAATACTCCATACTTATGAAATTCTCAATCTCGATCTCCACCATGCAACAACCATATTTAAGGAAAATGTAGAAGTATTAGAGTAGAGAAATACCAATAAGACCAATTAGGGACTGGTAGTTGAGAATCCCTACATGATGAACATATCTTTGAATAAAAGGTGAGTGGGCTAATTTACATTTCATACCCGATTGGGATGATGAGCACGTTTTTTAAATTGGAAGCCATTGTGAGTGAACTTATTTACATCATACCCGATTGGGATGATTAACACTTTAGAAATGAAAAATCACTTATATATGGGATTTTAACATCACACTAGGTTGGAGTGATGTGCGAATTAAGCTAAAAACCTACTTACCGGTTGTAAGTAGTGGAAACCATACCCGGTTGGTATGATAAACTTATGTGAATGAAGTAGAAACACGTTTGCCGGTTATAAGTAGAGATATCATCACACCCGATTGGTGTAATGAAGTGAAAATATGTTTTTGTTATAAAGTGTTCTTTACTGTGTACCAATGCTTAAACTTTTTGAAATACCTTTTTTACAAGAGTTAAAACAACTTAAATAAATTAGCTGCCTCGATTTTAAAACTTGTGAAACTAAATGCGACTTGCAAAAACATGTGCTGACATATACTCTGTAAGACCTAGTAACATTAGTCACATCTCAGTTTTTTTCAATGTCCTAGGTTGAATATTAATAGACCTCCTACGGTTCAAACACTGAATATATATATATAAAATAGCACTCATCAGTGATAGTGGCAGCATATCCTCATCTTCTCACACACTCCCAACAAATTCTGCATGTTCAATAGTACACGGTCAACTTATTTGCTGCTCCTCCCTAGTTAATAGCATCTCTGCAACTCTTCCTTTCTCCACTTTCAAGTCCATGCATGTCTTCCACATTTTCTCCACTCCAAACTTATTGCATATCCCCTACATTTTGTGTAGGGCATCCATTTCACACTCACAGCTTATAGAATAATTGTATAACCATTTAGCCTATAAAAATTGACCCATTTATAGAACAATTTATGTGATTACAAACATAACATTCCAATATATTACTTCCTTCCTATTATAGCCCTATTTTGAAAACTAGTCATATTCCTATTGCCCTACTAAGGCAACTTCTACCGGTTTCATTTGCATTCTCCCTTCATTTTTATTGTTGCAACAATTTACATACATTATAAAATTTACTTTGAGTAATTTTATTGTAATCATTGAAACTTTCGGAGAATGCATAGGAGTCCCTTAGGCATTGGTTGAACACTGTCCGCCCAAATATTGAAGGAATGAACAAGGTTGCCAACCCTATGCAATCAATTAGAAAGGCAACATGCTAGCATAAGTACTCACCGCTCTTTTATTATATTTTAGCATTTAATTTATAGTCTATTTTTTCTTAAAATATTACTATAAAAGGTTAAAATAGTATATTAGTTAATTATAATATATAATATAATATTATTAATTAACATTATATTATATATATATATTCACATATTATTTATTTTTATATTATTTTATTATATAATTAATTGAATAACTTACCAATAAAGAGTTATTATTGTGTTTTAATTATATGGTCTCCTACTCTAATTTAGATTATATGTTTTAATTATATAGTTTTTGCGTCTATATTTTAACATATTATAATACTCTATTTGAGATTTTTAAATAATATCATACCCGATCAAATAATTATTATTCATTAAATACGATAATTCTAAAAGTTTACTACAAATATCTCAATTCAAGTGAATTACAAACTTTTGAAACTTTAAATAAACAGACAAATTTTGGTTAGTTTGAAAAAATCACTATATCGACTAAAATAAAATTAATGTTTTTCATGACGACGAAATATAAAATAAATTTTTGTTGGTGTGTTCTGTTGCCAAATAGAAAATAGTTTTCAATTGTTGTCCGTCATGATGGGAGAATATAAAAAAATAGTTTTCAATTGTTGTCAGTTATGATGGTAGAATATAAAATGGTTTGTGGCTTCTGGTATGTTAGTGTAATAGAAAATGATTTCTGATTTTTGTATATTTGACTTTTATTTAGTATTTGGTAGTTTGAGTTTATGTTTTTGTAAAATAAATATTTTATTTAATTATATATTTATTTTGATAGAAAGTATTTAAATATTATGATAAATTATTATTATAGTATTTAATATATATAATATATAATATAATTTTATTAATTAATATTATATTATATATTTTAATATTATTTATATAATTATGATATTATCTAAATCACGTTTATTTTTTAACATTTTTTAATCCCTATTTTAGATTTCTATTAGGTTCGTGGAAAAAATTTCATCATCATACCACGTAAAATATAAAAAATGTGGCCTAATTTCATCATCATTACCAAATAAAATATAGAAAATGTGCCCTAAGATGATTTCCAAAAAAAATACAATATGCCATTGGTGAAGAAGTGGTTTTAGAGGAAATCAAATCATTGTGATTATAATGTGTATATGTCTGTATGGATTTCTCGTTAGGCCTTCTGCTGTTAAAAATTATATATCATGTTATAATTCGTTTTGATCGGATACGTGAGTTTTTGCACTTATTTAGTCATTTTCTTGTATTTTTTAAAATAAATTATAAAAAATTAAAAAAATATTTTATATAGACATATTTATTTTTACCGTTCTTATGGAGGTATTTAATTTTAGTTTTTTCATTGGTTACCAGTGAACAGGTATAGTGAGAAGTGAGTTTTAAAAATAATCAAACTAAAGTTATTATTTTTTTTAAAAAAATTTTCTCAAATTTTGATTTTCAAAATATTTACTCGATCAAATGTGTCATTTTCTTTCAAAATAATTTTAATTTTTTTAAATCTTATTTCAAAGTTTTACCATTTTTTTTCAAAGTTTTCTTAATTTTTTTTTATTTTTTTATTAAATATATTTAGCAAACAACACACCACCTTCATCCGTAAGGAATCATACATTTGTAGGACAACCCTTCATTATACCCACTTGGCATTGGAGCGACTTTACCGGCCAGCTAAATAGAAATTTGTCCACTTCTACCCTAGGTTTGAGTGTATGTTCGTGACATCCGACCCTCAAACCAAAATTAACTTTATGTCCGTATGAGGATAAATACATCATCCCGACCTCATCCCGGTCTCATACGCATGAAGGTAAGTCGAGCTTTCCTGACTGTTGGCATGACAAATTGCCCTTGTCTCCGCCATATCGTTCAGTAGCTCTTAGTACGTATCACTACTCATCTTAGGCGTCTTAATGGTTCCAAACCACAAGTGAATGCACAAACAATAATTTTTCATAAATACATTTATCTTTGATGTCACTGGTCCAATGTCCCCGACCCTCAACTCAACCTGCAACTATTTGTCTAAGCCGGTCCGTCGAACTGGCCCTGACGCACTGCTGTCAGTCCATCGAGTATGTCGGTCCTAACTTGATAACATGACGAAATCACATAATCTATTCATTAGAATTTTCATGGTTTTAACATATTATTATTGTTTACGAGCTTCTGCTTGTGTCAATTGACATTGGGCCGTACGGATTTTTGGTATGTATGTGTAAGTGTTTGTTTGGATGGAGATAGTATGGTATTTGGAGTTAGTTAAAAAATTAATAAATTTCTATTTTTATAAAATAATTTGAAGATATTTCAAATAATGAATACCTCTAAATCATTTTATTTAAATTAAAATTTAATTAATCAATTGTGATAATTTTATTGAATTGTTATTTTTTAATTAAAATAATATCAAATAATTATGACACCTTTTATATATTAATTTTCTTATTTCATAGTTATTAGGTCGAGTATCATTTTTTTCATTGCATATTGGATGTTATATCATAATTTTATTTTTATTCTTATATTTCTTAGAAAAAGTAATAGATTAATAATATTTTATTAAGTTATATAATAAAAATATATGATATATATTATAGTTTATAATACATATAGCATTTATCTCTTTCTTATTATATAATATTTATATATATTCTTATAAAATTATTTTTTATTCTAAAATTGATTAATTTGTATTATATGTTACAATTATATGATAAATATGTGATACATAAAAATATATGTTAGACTTAGTCTATTATATACGTATACATATTATTTTTTTTCTTTTTAGTATTATATTATATATTATATAATTAACATTAATTAAATGTAATACTAATACATTTAACTAATATGATATAATTATTCAATAAAAATATTTGCGTATGTCATATATATATATATAATATTTTATTATATATTATTTTTATTAATAATATTATAAAAAATTAGAACAATTGTAATTTTCTATTCATATTTTATTAAATAATATTAGATAATTATAACACTAATAATTTTAGATAAATAAATAGTAAATAATAAAATTGATGAAGTTATTAAATATTATTTTAAATAATAAAAATATAATATTATACCAATACATCATATAAATATTTTTATCACTTAAAATTAAAGTGTTAGCAACAATATTTCATCTATAATAATGAAGGTCAAAGAGACAAATCACCTAAACCTAAAACACATAATTCATTAAAAACTATTTTAAATTCAAGTTTATGGTTGAGCAAAAAAAAAAAAAATTCAAGTCTATAGGTGAAAATTTAAAAGCTACAATTGAGAAATGTGATAGTAAGTACTTGTAAGAAGCACACACCTCATGAGATCAAATATTTGTGCCAAATACACTTATTGGACAATGGTATACTTCAACTATAAAAAGAATAAGACAATAAATTTAATTGTATTGAAATCGTTATATGGACTATAAAACAAGAATGAGATAATAAATTTCATTAATACTCAAATCTTTTTATTTAATAAAATGTGATTTTTTTTACATTACACTTTAACTATTTCATGTCTCACTCACGCCAAATTTCATTCATTTTATATGGTTAATAATGATTCATTTATTATATAATATAATTATATAAAAACGAGATAAATATAATTTGTCATATATATAACTATATATATATATTATTTTACATTATTTTTATTTTATGTTAATATTTTATTTTATTGTATACCACATAATTCTTATTAATATAATTATATATATATATATATATGAATGAATAAGATGTTAATTTAATATTATAGATAATTAAATCATTATAACATTTATAAAATATGTCACACAATAATATGATTTAGGAGAGAGATAAACATGGCCTACATTATAGCTATTTCAAAAAAATCAATACATATTTTGTTGATGTTATTATTTAAATGTGAATGTGTAATTGATTTAAATGAAATAGTTATGTGAAAGTTTAGCGTGGATTAATACAAATTAAATTTGAAAATAAATTAAAAACAAAATTTTAAAGTATTAGTTTTATAAATTTTTTGTGTATTACATTACTGAAACTTATAAAAGTAGTGAATTATTTGTGGGTTATAGAATTTTGAAGTGTGAATTATGTTAAACAAATCCAATTATTATGATAATTTTGAGATGTTAATTATCACCTAGAGCCATATTAACTCGAGAACTATGAGAGCTAGGGATACAATGTGGTATTATTCATCCGTCAATATATAAAAGCCTATCAAATCTAGTTTTATAACATTAAATCATCATTAAAAGCCCTCAAATTATTTATTTTTAAAGAGTGAATTCTAAAACATTCAAAATATTTTGTTTTAATATCAAAACTTCATCATGGTGTCAGATTCAAGTGGTCCTTTAGCCATTAAATTGCACTAGCATATACCTAGCGAAAGAAAAATCACTTTATTGATATTAGTAAATAATATTTTTTTATTAAAATAATGATTTAATATCTTATATCTCACTGACACTAATTCTATATATTCTATATATGTACATGCATGCAAATCATGTATGTACATTCTATAAAATGGATAAATAACATTCAGTAGCCGCTATTGGGGAGTCAAAGGTCATGCTCCTAGAATTTCTAATGGTTGATGTCACTTATTTATATGCTGATAATTAAATTAGTATGTTGTACTAATTTAATATTTTTTAAAAGGAAATAATGATTTATTCCATATAAGGATTATGTGACTTTTAATATTAGATGTGAATTGTTATAATAAATACGAGAAGTGATTTGTAAATTTAGTAAATCCAACCTTAACATTTATGTAAGTTCAATTAAATTTTATATTAAATTCATTAGTTAAGTGATAGGGTCACTACAAAAGAAGGTACATCAAGGTAGATTGATGATGACAACATACTTACCAATGAACATAAGTAGGACACCCATCTAGGGTAGTGGACCAAACTCACATGTGAAACTATATAGTAGTAATAGTGTTGGAGAGAGAATAAGTGTAAATGGTAGGCCACCCTAATATCTACACTAGTGCAAGTTTCATGGGAGGTGATATCATGTTATGCTATAATGGCGGACAATCTAAACACTCCAACTAGGATAACCTCAATTAGGAGTGATAAGGGACATTGTGAAAAATGAAAATTAAGGATCAAATCATCCCTAGGACAAATGTTATAATATACTATGATGGTAGGCAACTTAGACACTTTCTTCATATATGTATATATGCCTATCACATGAGTAAGCCGTAACTAGTAAATCACCATCCACACCCACCAATAGAACATGACCTCGTAGAAGGCAAAAACTTAATTCACATAGAGACAAAATGAGCAGTACACATGTGATGTCCCATGCTCAACAAGATGGGGGTCGACATGAACAAACTAGTTATCAATGTAAGGATTAGGATAGGACCAAGCAAGAAATGGAAACTCCACAAAACTCTAGCGAAGAGTTATTACTAACCATTTTGAAATGTAGAAATCATATCAAATTCAAAAGATGAATGATCAATTTAAACTCGAGGCAACCCAATAGGTGATAGTGGCTTTCTCTATTAGGAAATATCAAGATGAAATATTATGTGATTTAGTACCAATGCATGCATATCAAATTTTATTGGGAAAACCTTGTAAGTTAGATCGTTACGTTACAAATGATAGATTAACTGATAAATACTCATTTGTGATGAATAATAGACCAATATCTCTTGTACCTCTGACTTTACAATAAGTTTTTCAGGATCAATTAAAAAAGAAAAAGGCAAATGAAAAGAAAACAACAGAAATAAAAGAGAGAAAAGCTAAGATTGAAGAGGAAGAGATAAAATGCAATATTGAAAAAGAAGAGAGAAAAATCAAAGAGAGAAAAACGGGAATTGAAAATGATGAAAGAAAAGACAATGTTGAAAAAGAAGATAGAAAAGTCATAATACAAAGAAAAGAGAGTAAAAATAATTTTATGGAGAAAAAAAGTGAGATAAAAGGAGATATAATTTCAGATACTATCCTTATAGTACTTATGTACAAGGATTTATATTTTACTAACCATATTGTCGGATATTTACAGAGCATTAGCATTTCTCTTCTGTAGGAATTCAAGAATATCATTTCTAAGAAGATAACTCATGGTTTGCTACCTGTTCGAGAAATTAAGTATCGAATTCAACACCAAATCCTAAATTTGAAGAAGCCGGGATATGCACGGGATAACATGGTTTCATGTGTTGTGCAAATGCCTAAGAAATATAAAATTTGGCGAAAGTGTGTTGATTTTTGAATCATCAACCATATGAAGGTGATGTATCTTCACCCTATTCCCCAATTAAATATTATGGTAGATGAGTTGCATGAAAATTGCTTGTTTCCAAAATTTGATCATCAAATTCCAATGAAAGGTAATTATGGATTGAAAACTGCATTAAAAGTAAAATATGGTTTATATGAATGGTTGACTATAATTTTTGGTTTGACTAATACATCTAACACTTTTATAAGATTAATAAATTATGTCCTACGTGTTTTTTTTGAAAATTTTGTTGACATATATTTTGATAAAATCATAATATACAACAATTACTTAGATAAACATGAATGATATTTAAAAATTTCCTTGCAAGTTTTTAGGAAATATCAATTATTTGCTAATTTAAACAATTGCATATTGTGTTCAGATAAACTTATATTTCTTGGATATTTTATAAGTTTTGAAGGGATTGGCATTGATAAGGAAATTAAGGCAATTCGAGATTGGCCAATGCATATTTCACGTAACCTATGGCCAAAAGAGTTTGTGATTCACATAGATAATGAATTTTTTAAGCACATCAAGGGGCAACACATGCTAAATAAACGTCATGCAAGTTGGGTGAAATTCATTGATACATCTTATTATATAATCAAGTGTAAGCAATGTATAAAAAATGTAGTTGCTAATACATTATCTAGAAAGTACATCTTTTTTATAATTATTGATACTAAATTGCTTAGTTTTGCTTGAAATACTTTGTTTGATACAAAATTTTTATTTTCAACTGCATGTTTACCACATGTTATTTTTGCTTATAATCGTTATATTTATTCAGTGACTAAGTTATCACCATTGGAGATTATCTATGGTTTTAATCCATTAGATTGAAAATGACAAACTCAAGAAAATATTAATCTAACCAACAAGAGTTTCAAGAAGGTTATTTTTGATCTAGAGATTTGGATTAGCCTACATCTAAGGAATGAACAGTTTATAGATAGAAAACTATTAAAATTTCTTAGATTAGAGGGATTATTTAAAGTGTTAAACTCAGTAGTAATAATTACAATATGAAGTTATCTAGCAAATATACTGTTAGCTATAGCATAAATATTTATAATTTAATGTCTTTTGATATAGGTGATGAATGAAGAGAAGATTTGAGGACAAATCATTTTCAAGAGGGGGAGAATGATGTGAATTCGACTAAAAAGACTACGAATTTACAAGTTCAATAAACCGAACCTGCAATGGAGCTGAATACTTTGTCACCAAATGGGATAAATGATCACTTGAGACTTCAAGAGGGCCTAATCACAAGGTTAAGGGGCTAAAAGATTCAAAGAAGTTATATGGGCTAATTAAAGAAATTACCGAAAATCCAAGTGGAAGCCCAATTGAAGAGACTTGGAAAAGCCCAAGAGAAGGAAACCTAATTAAAGTGTTCAAGAAAAGCCAACGAGAAGGTCCAGATTTAATTAATGAGTAAAGATAAATAAATCTTTTAGGATATTAAATGATAATATTAGATATTTAATTAGTTAAGATCTTTAAATTTGTTATTAAAATATCCTAGATATTTAGATTAGATATGGTCAATATGTAACCATAAGAGATATTTTCCTTGTTTTTAGGCTGTTCATTGTTATTTATGCCTATAAAAGGCTTACTCCAGAGCATTGGTGGACAGACACTTTGAAATTTCAATCTTGTGAGGTTTTGTCTTCTTTCTATCTTGAAAGAACTTTAAACTTATTAAGTTTTTACCTGTGGCATTCAAGCAATCAAGACTTATCACCCGAGGTTTTCTAAGAGTTCTTCTTAGAGGATTTGGGTGTGACGTCTACATATCCCATACCTTATTTCTCACATAAACAAGGTATATTCCATCTTTTTGTACTTGTATTGTGAAAGTCTCGGGGTCTTGCCATATTTGGTGTAGGGTGTCGTCAGCATATTGGCGAGGTTCGCATAACTTCCATATGATTTAATTGAGCTTTGAATCGCAGCATTTGGGTCCGAAATGAGCTCAAATGAAGCTTTGCTAGAAAATTGTTCGAAGAGAGAGAAAGCTTCGAAAGCTTACCGTCGGAGGTGCGGTAGTCCAAGCTCTTGATCTGGAGAGGTAGCTCTCGTCCTGAGGTTTCTTCTAGGATCAAGAATTGCTACAATCAAAGTCCAAATAAGGGTGAATTTTATCAATGAAATTCGACACTTTCTCTCTCTAACACGGATCGACAACGATAGAGGAGGGTCGAATTGGCTTACCTTTCAGCTCTGTTGAGGCCGTGTGAGGGCAATGAGGATGTTGGAGAGGCTTGGTTTGGCTGGAGAAGGTCTAAATTTGTCGAATTTAGCTTAGTCAAAATAGGGCAGCTTCGGTCAGTCAAAGCTGCTTCACTATTTGATTCCATCGACGCTTCTTCGGTAGTCCTCGGGTTGAAAGGAGTTTATTGTCAGATAGCTGACTTCCCCCGGAGTCTATAGGACCCGACATTGTCTTCTAAGCCATGAAAACTGCCCAAGTTAGAGCTCTGGTTTGAGCTTCATCGGAAAATGGAGCAGTTGTGAGAGAATGGCGATTCGAGATGTGTGGAGGATAAATGGAGAGGAGCTCTTTATATAGGGAGCTCGGGGACCCTCTGCCCGACCACTTTCCATTTTGGTTAAGCTTGTCCTCACCTGAAAATGCCATGATCGGAGCGGTTATTCCTTCATTAGAGAAGAAAAGTTTCTACTTTGATGAACTGTCACGCCCCGACCCTGTTTGGTCGGATCCCCGTGATCAACCCTCCACTCTCCCGATTTATTAAAGGGTTTCCCCTTATTATAGACCGTAAAGAGTAAAACGTCCTTTAAACCTGCATATTTTCCAGGAATAACATAAACAAAATTGCATAACAATTTAGATTTATCATACCTGTATCACAGGCATCTTAGTTGATGGTCTTTATGGGTAGGCTTTCCAAAATCTCCTGAAAGGGATATAAGGGGGGGGAGGGGGGGGTGAGTATGACTACTCAGTGAATGGATTTTGAAAAGTTTAGACTTTTAAGAAAATATTTATTATTGTAGTGTGCCAGACTCCTTACTTTTCAACAATCCTTACATTAAAAAGATTCAGTTTTTTCCACCTTTCTTCTTATCACGGCGCGTCATCACCCAACAAACATCCTTCATCATGAAGGTTACACACATTCGTAGGCCAGCATGACTACTGAACCCACTTGTGGCTTCGAAGCAACTTTACCGGCCACCCGAATAGAAGTACATCCACTTCTACCTTGAGAATGAGTGGATGTTCGTGACATCTGACTCTCATTCTTGGAATGGATTTTTCGTGTCCAAATGAGGATAGAGTCCTCATTCTGTCCCAACCCCAGTCTCATGCGCTTGGTGCTACTCCAAATTTCGCACAGGCACCTGGAACGACGAACTGCCCTTACAGTCACTGGGTCGTCTAGGGACCTTAGGATGCATCACTAGCCCTCATGGGCGTCTTGATGATCCCATACTCATAGTGCATGCACAATCAAAGTTTTCTCAACATGCCATGTAATCTATGGTGCCACTGATCCAACGGCCCCGACTCTCAACTCAACCCGCAGTTGTTTGTCTTGACTAGTCCGTCAACCTGTCATGTCACACTACTACTAGTTGACTGAGTATGTTGATCCAATTTGGTCCTCCAACTTTTCAAAAATTACCATTTTGCCCTTCCTTTACAAAAATAGTAAGTTTCACCCCAAAAATTCTAAAATTCCTCAATTGGCCCTCTAACATTTTTATCATGCCCAATTGACACTCAATTTTAAGAAATTGCATTTCGGTCCCTCAAATTTTCAAAAATCCCCAATTTTCCCCAATTTTCCCCCCAATTCCAACTCTTTAACACAACCAAATTTGATTTCATCAAATTAACTGATCAAACACCTCTAATTGTTGAAATTGAAGTTGAAAGTGAGTTCCTCCATGTTCATAAGATTCCATAGAAATTTAAATTGCGAGTTTTAACGCCGGAACGAGCTCAAACGGAGCTTCGTTGGAAAATAGACTGTAGAGAGAGAAAGCTTCGATTACTCACCAGTTAGGGCACGACGGTCCAAGCTTTTGATTTGGACAGATAGCTCTTATCTTGTGGTTCATCCTAGAATCAAGAATCACATCAATTGATACCGAATTGAGTTAGAATTTCATCATTGAAATTCTGCTGGTTCTCTCTCTAGCACCTGCTGGAAATTGCAGAGGGGAGTCGAATTGACTTACCTTTCAGTCCTAATTCGACAGTGGGAGGGCTGAGGAAGTGTTGGGAAGGCTTGGTTTGGCCTAAGGAGGGCTCGAAATGACCGATTTCAACTCAGCCGAAATAGGGCAGCTTCGGCCCACTGGAGCTGCTTCATTGTTTCATCATGCCGACGTTTCTCCGACGACCCTTGGAGATAACGGAGACTACAGGCATCTAGCTGACTTCTCCCTGGTTCAAAAGAACCAACGGTGGCCTTAAATATCATATTTGAGTCATTTAAGCCACTAAGAAAAAAGAATTTAGGATCCGGTTTAATAGTGATTCAAACCGGTCCAAACCAGTTCGGATCCGATTCACCTGAACCGGGTTAGTTTTCATGCCCAATTCCTTCACAAGTCCATTTCCATGTCTTTTGTGACTCCTTGGGTCACTTAGGGTCCATAAAATTCTCGGTTTACCATTGCTTTATCGATTCTGGTTGATAAACCGGCTTGGTCCTTAAACAGGTTCGAGTCCGGTTCACCTGTCAGATCTGGTTTTTCTCTCCCACTTTGTTCTAAGGTTCCTTCACAAGGTTTATAAATTTCTTTGGGGCACAAGGGAGTTGAATTTCTTTGATTTGCCCATTCTCTATCTGTTCCGGTTCATGAACCGACTCGGTTCATAAACCGGTTCAATCCAGTTGGATTCAGTTCATCTAAACCGGTCTGGTATTTCTCTAACAATTCATCCTAGGGTTCTTTTCCATGGTATTATGAACCCTTTGGATCACCCAGGAGTTGTAAATTCCCAAATTGCATGTTCACAAATGATCGAGTTTGTGAACTGGTTCGATTTTCTCACTTGGTTTGACCGGTTCTTTTCCCGATTTTCCTTATCTCAAAAGGGTAGGGTTTACAACTCTCCCCTCATTTTATGAGTTTTGTCCCCAAAACTTAATTATCAGCCTTGTATGAGGAATCATTTCCTTTGATGCCCCTTTGGTGTTTGCTTAACATGCAAACCCTTCTCTTGTCCTTCCAATTAGCCCTTTTTACATCCTTCACTTAAGGAATTCCTTTTCCTTTATATTATTTACTCCCTCCACAGAGTGTATCATAACTAGACATACCTTATTTCAGGGTATATTATTAGATTCATATTTTTCTTTGCTTAGATCACATTCTTCCCTTAGAGGTTCTGTACTAAAAATTGTGAATTCCAAGATACCTAACCATTCTTGTGTCTAGTTAGCCCCTTGGTCATTTAAACCTTTAGCTCAATGTTCTTTCGAGCGTTACGTACTTATTTCCATGGTTTTCTTTATTATCACTTTTTGTCCTATTTTGTCCCTTCCTCCATTCGTTGTCTATTATAATTTGGTCCAAATTGTTATATTTGACCTCGTCATGCTTATTAGCTGGCTCTTTCTTACTTTGAGTCATATTCTCCTCGGGTTGTTGGGCTTACATGCCCTTGCAGCATGGCATTTTCTAGGACTTGTCTCTGTCCATTTGATTTCTAGAACATCTCCTAGAGTGTCTCTCTTAGCTTTTAGACCTTTCAAGGATCGTATAACTTTATCCCTCTTTTCTTTTGATAGGATTCCTCAACTATCCTTTTTACCATTATCATCTCCTCCATCATGCCTTTGAAGTTATGTCTCACATAACCGCATGGATTCCTCTTACCTACTCATCTTTCCCCAACTTCTTTATTGGGTCTTTTTGGTTCCCATTGATTGGGTTTTCCAATACTATACCGACAAGCTGGGATTCATCCTTTCTTAGGTCCATCCTCATTCCCAATGACATCCTTTACTCAAGGATTTTACTTTGGCCTTAATCCACTCTTACTTGTTTGTAATCATTTCACAAGTCTTTATACCGAGTTGATTCCTTTCGGTCTACATGTCGATTTGCTTGGTTTGGGGAGTTCCCCTTTTTACGGTTTCATTCTCCACTATTTCCTTCAAAGTAGAGACTTTCACCTTAGGAGTTACATGTTCCACCTTCTTACCATTTCTTGAAGGTTTGCTTTCTTCATCTCCTTATACCCTTTCTATATTGGGGTATTTGCCCACTTTCAGTCCTCCATTATCTTAAATTTTTTCATTCCACCCCTTATTCCTTATTTGAGTAGATTCTGATTATCGGTCTTATTTCGTGTACTCCACCTTATGCCCAACCATCCACTCTTTAGGCTCTATTATGCGAGTGTAGACCACAATACATCTTGATATTAGTGGTTGTCCCCCCTTAACCACTTCTTATTTTGGGAGCTTACATTCCCAAGGTTTCTTAGACATTCTTTCCTTTATTTTCTTATTATGGGTAGTCTACCCTTTCTTACTTGTTACGACATCTATTGATGCTATCATTCTACCTACTCGTTCGTTGGGTTTAACTTACTCCTTAGGTTCTCCTAGTATGTTTCCCTTGGTTCTTTCATCTCACCATGCACTTCATTTGCAAGTTTGTCTCCTTGCCTCTAATCACCTGGTTCCATTTCTTCTTTATTAGGTCATGTATCATTTCTCAAGATTTCTTTATTTGGGAGGATTCTTACCCCTTTCTCCCATAATTTCTTTTTCATTCATCTTGAAGACACCTTAATTTAAATGTCATCCCTTGATGCTATTCTTTCATGTTTACCTTTACTCTTGAGATACTACAGGTACGTCTTTCATACTCCATCCTCATTATCACTTGTACTCCAGTACATGTCTATATCTTCCTTAGGGAGAGCTCATATCCACCTAGTGTCAAAATCACTTGATCGTCCTTCGAGAGGCTCACTTAACCATCTCATGTCCTTTTGATAGTAAATCCGATCTTGGCCATTGATTTCTTTAAGGATTTCCTTTCTCCATTTTTTTTCAACATTTTAGCCTTTTTACTTCTCCCTTCTTTGTCATGGTTTAAATCCATGGTTCTCTCGAATACCAGTTCTTTATCTGTCTTTTTCTCTCTATTTTTCTGGTCCAATCGTCTGGGCAGCTATATCACTCGTCCTTCATGCCCATTCAATTGTCCTTCATAGAGTGTAGTCTTTACTACATCTCTGCCTTTCATAGGGTTTTGTTTATTCTCTTTGGTTGTCCCTTTGTTACTCGCTTCTTCTTTCTACTTGGTTCTCCTGAAATTATTGTTTGATTCTCTGGCTTTCTCCAAACAGGTCACACTGGGTCATCATGATACTTCCTTCCTTTTGAAACATTTCATAATTAAGAGTTGGTTCCTTTCACTCCACATTAGTTCCATCCGCCCATCCATAATTTCGTCAAGGGTAGTTAGTCGCATGCATCCCTCCAAAGTTTACTTTCATAATGTATTTCCTTATGGAGCGTTCAAATCTTCTTTATTTCAAGATTTCTTGACAATTGTGTGAGAGGATTGCCTATTCTTTTCTTGGCTTGAGTTTAGTCGTTAATTTGGCCTTTGGTCCTATTAAGGATTTCTTTCATCCTTCTTTTCCCAAGTATTTGACCTTTCCGCCCCTCTCTTTATTACTAGAACTCAAATTTTGGTTTTCCCGTGTATTAGTTCGTTAACTATCTCGTCTCCACCATTCCTTTGGTCTAAGTTTCTTAGGGCAGTTGTTTCTCAACTCCTCCTGTCCTTAACGTCTATCTCACCGACCTTTTAGGTTGTAGTCCTTTCTACCTCACGGTCTTCCTTAGGGTGTCATTTATTTCATCTAACTATCTTGTTTTTTTTATTGTTTGCTTACTTCTGCTATGTTGGTTAGAGACTCTAATTTTTTACTTCTTTGCTTTTTCCAAAAGAGGTTGTACGTTAAAATTATCACTTTTCCAAAGCATGTTACTCTTGGCCTCCGATACTTCCTTCCTTCAAGTAGTTTCTCATGAGGGGTTTGTCCTTGCACTCCACATTATGTCCATCTGCCGACCAATGATTCCTTCAAGGCACTTGGTTGTATGCATCCCTCCAGAGTTCCCTTTCACATCGTATTCCTTCTCTTCTTCACTCTCACTGTGTCATTCCCTAGAGTTCCGGGGGATGTTTTTTTGTGTTTGCCCCTTATGAAAGGGTTCTAAGTATGCTTCCGATGAACCTTATCCCTATTCATGAGGTATCCTTCTCGGTTTGACCTTCTTAAGAAGTTTTTGCATTTCCTCATCATTTCTTGACCTCTTTGTGAACTGTTTACGTAACCTACTCTATGGTATCGATCTCCAATCCTTCATGTCTTTCGTGACCTTTGAGGAGGTATTGCCCTGAATCTATGAGGTGTGGAACACTCTTTCTTTCCTTACACTTATAATAGTTCATCTTGGTACTTGTCCTTTAGTAGGGTTGGGCATCTCTTCAGGTAATGTCCCATCGTTATTCCCTTACATGGATTGTTGTGGTTCCTTCTTTCCTTCGAATGGGGCTTTTATAGGGTTACTAGTGATTTGGTGCTTTACTGTTCTTTAGTCTGATCACTTTGACAGTTTTCTTGCTGAATCTCCTTTTCTAAAGGATCATGGTAAGAGTCCTCCTAAGTTTCTTAATTCCCCGATTCATCTTCCATAACCGAGATGTGACTTTTCCTTAGTTTCTAGGATAGTGTGGGTTTGTTTTATTTTCCTTAGGCCATATTCCCAACAAGATCGCATCATCAAGAGATAGAGTTTTGAGAATTTGAGTATTTTATTAATAGGGGGATACAAAAGATTAGGCTTTCAGACCTATCACAGGAAATGGTCACAAAATAACTAAGTAGCTATGGAATTCTTGATAAACATCATCCTTCATACTTAGAGTTGTGCCATCGATAGGTCCTAGCACCATTCTCTAAGATAATTCCCCATTTGGTCGTTCGAGATTTCTGCCAGGTCTCAGGCATTTGGGAAGCTTCTAGGGTTATCTTTCTACGAAGATATGGTGTTGAGTAAAGCCATTCGAAGTTTTCTTGGTTCCTCTCCTAGGAGCCATCTAAAAATTTTAGAATAAATCCTATTAGTTACTATATTTTCTAGTCTTGATTATGTATTCGAGGAAACAGGTTCTGATGCCACTCTAGTTGTCACACCCCGACCCTGTTTGGTCGGATCCCCTTGATCAATCCGCCACTCTCTTGGTTTATTAAAGGGTTTCCCTTTATTATAGACTGTAAAGAGTAAGGCGTCCTTTAAACCTATACTTTTTCCAGGAATAACATAAACCAAATTGTATAACAATTTAGATTTATCATATCTGTATCACAGGCATCTTAGTTGATGGTCTTTAAGGGTAGGCTTTTCGAAATCTCCTGAAAGGGATATAAGGGAGGGGGTGAGTACGACTACTCAGTGAATGGGTTTTCAAAAGTTTAGACTTTTAAGAAAATATCTATTATTGGAGTGTGCCAGACTCCTCACTTTTCAACAATACTTACATTAAAAAGATTCGGTTTTTTCCTGTGTCATCATTCAACACACATCATTCATCATGAAGGTTACACACATTCGTAGGCTAGCATGACTACTAAACCCACTTGTGGCTTCGGAGCGACTTTACTGGCCACCAAGATAGAAGTACATCCACTTCTACCCTGAGAATGAGTGGATGTTCGTGACATCCGACTCTCGTTCCCGTAATGGATTCTTCATGTCCATATGAGGACAGAGACCTCATCCTGTCCCCACCCCGGTCTCATGAGCTTGATGCTACTACAAATTTCGCACAGGCACCTGGAACGACGAACTGCCCTTATACTCACCAGGTCGTCCAGGGCCCTTATGACATATCACTATCCCTCATGGGCATCTTGATGATCCCGTACTCATAGTGCATGCACAATCAAAGTTTTCTCAACATGCCATGTAATCTATGGTGCCACTGGTCCAATGGCCCCAACTCTCAACTCAACCCGTAGTTGTTTGTCTTAACTAGTCCGTTGACCTGTCATGACGTACTACTACTTGTTGACTGAGTATGTCGGTCCTATCTTGGTACCATGGCTAAACAATTCCTTTACTTAAAGTTTTATAGCATATAATTCATGTTTGTTTACGAGCTCCTGCTCATGCCAACTCGCCTTGAGCCCACTGTACGAGATTTTCAAAATCCGGTATATTAGCCCCCAAGTTCCAAAACCAAGGCCCCTGACCTATAAGAGCTATTTGAGCTCCCATCAAGAAGGTCTCCCAAATAGTTTAAGCATTGGCACACAGTTAGGGGAGAGCACTTCCGACAAAATTATATTTTCAACTATCCATTATACCGATCGTGTATAAGGACATCTCCGCTCATAACCGATGAATGGGTTTTCAACTTCCCTCGATGAAGTTTCATCATACCAACCAGGTATGATCTACTTACAACCTATAAGTAGTTTTTCCACATGTTTTTTACATCACTACTCCAAGTTCTGATGTTTAAAATGCCACATAGTACTGGGTTTTCATTTCGATATCTTTATCATTCCCAACCGGGTATGATATAAAATCCCACTCACAAATGGTATGGGGTTTTTAACTTTAAGTTATGCTCATCATCCTAACCGGGTATGATGTTAGTAAACCCACTCACCCGTTTATGCCATGAATTCCACTAGACCAGTTCTTTGTATTCACGCGAGCTTGTCCTTGTTGGCGTTCCTGGTACTTCATGTTCCTACACGATATGAACATCTCGGTTCATTATCCTTTGGCCTAATAGCCTTCATTCATTCCAATTGAATGAGAAAGTCAAACATTCATTTATTTGTAATTAGGTCCCTAAAGTTATTTCTCTTTGACTATAGAGAGAGAAAGCTTCGATTTCTCACCAGTGAGGGCATGACCGTCTGAGCTTTCAATTTGGGTAGATAGCTCTCATCCTGAGGTTCATCCTAGAATCAAGAATCATATCAATTGATACCGAATTGAGTTTGAATTTTATCATTGAAATTCTGTCGGTTCTCTCTCTAGCACCAATCCGAAATTGTAGAAGGGAGCTGAATTGACTTACCTTTTAGTCCTAATTCGGACGTGAAAGGGCTATGGAAGTGTTGGGAAGGCTTGGTTTGGCCTAAGGAGGGCTTGAAATGGCCTATTTCAACTCGGCTGAAATAGGGCAGCTTCAGCCCGCCGGAGCTGCTTCACTGTTTCATCACGCTGGCATTTCTCCGGTGACCCTCGGAGCAAACGGAGACTACAAGCGTGTAGCTGACTTCTCCCTGGTTCTAAAGAACCTAACCTCACCTTGAAGACCTGAAATGTACCAAACAAAAATGTTTCTTCTTCGCCAGCGCTGCTTCGATTTTCTGGTGAGTGAATAGTGCTGTCATCATAAGGAAGAAAATGACACTGTTTCGAACCGGATCGGACAGGGTTCGAAGCTTAAACCAGCCGGTTCACCCCTCATTCAACCAAGTTTTTCAAATCTAAAAATTTCTAAATTCATTTTCTATCCAATGGTGGCCTCAAATCTCAAATTTGAATTATTTAAGCCACCTATAAAAATGAATTTTGGATCCGGTTCAATAGTGGTTCAAACCGGTCCAAACTGGTTCGGATCTACTTCACCTGAACCAGTTTGGTTTTCATCCCCAATTCCTTCACAAGTCCATTTCCATGTCTTTTGTGACTCCTTGGGTCACTTAGGGTCCGTAAAATTCTCGGTTTACCATCTCTTTATTGATTTTGGTTCATTAATCGACTTGGTCCTTAAACCGGTTCAGGTCCGGTTCACTTGAACCGATCTAGTTTTTCTCTCCCACTTTGTTCTAAGGTTCATTCCCAAGGTTTATAAATTTCTTTGAGGCACAAGGAAGTTGAATTTCTCTGATTTGCCCGTTCTCTATCTATTCCGGTTCATGAACCGACTCGATTCATAAATCGGTTCAGTCTAGTTGGATTCGGTTAATGTAAACCGGTTTGGTATTTCTCTTCCAATTCATCCTAGGGTTATTTTCCATGGTATTATGAACCCTTTGGATCACCTGAGAGTTGTAAATTCCCAAATTGCCCGTTCACAAATGATAGGGTTTGTGAACTAGTTCGGTTTTCTCACTTGGTTTGACCGGTTTTTTCCCGATTTTCCTTAGCTCAAAAGGGCGGAGTTTACATGAACAGTGCTGTCATCCTAAGGAAGAAGACGACACTGTTCCAAACTGAAATGGACCGGTCCGATTGAGTTCAATGGCGAAAATAGGCCGGTTTAGGCCTAATTCGATTGGTTTTCTCAAAATTAAAAATTTCTAAATTAATCTAAATTCATTCTCTATCTAATGGTTGCCACAATTTTCCAATTTGAACATGTTAATCCACCAAGAAAAATGAATTTAGAAATCGGTTCAATTCGCTTATATCTGGTTTAGGTCCGGTTCACCCTGAAATGATTTGATTTTCTCTTCCCATTTTTCCCAAGGTTCTTTTCCATGATTTTTATGACTCTTTGAGTCACTTGAGATTTATCAATTTCCCATTTTACCCTTTCTTTATCGATTATGGTTCGTTAACTAGCTCAATTTTCTCTTTTGAAACGATAGGTTCTTTTCCTATTTTTCTTATCTTTAAAGGGACAAGGTTTACAACTTAGTCCTCGTTTTTGGTGTTTTCTCCCCAAAACATAATCAACATCCTTTGCATCGGGAATATATTTCTCTTGATGTCAACTTGGGGTTTGCTTGACATGCTACTACTTTGGTTGTTCCTTCACTTAGCTCTTTAAACCACGTGCTTAAGGAATTTCTTTTCCTTTCCATTGTTTACTCACTCCATGGAGTGTATCACAATCAGTTATCTCTCATCCACTAATCCCAAGGTACATCCTTAGGTCCAAATCACTCAGTTGGGTGTTCCATAAACGTCCGATCATCCCCATTTCCAATCATTTTCTTGGTCGTTGATTCTCTTTGGCTTAGCATCCTTTTGGACATTTCATCCTTAACCCCGTGGGTTTTGATATGATTTCCTCCTTATCTTATTTTGGTCCTTCCTCCATCTTTTGTTTACTACGACTCCGGTTCCAGTTCTTAGGTTTGACTAATGGACTCTGTCTTACTTGAGTCACCTTTTCCTAGGACTATTGGAACTACATGTCCCTTACAACATGACATGTTCTAGAAATTTCTTTGTCCATTATAGTTCTAGAACATTTTTCCTCGATAATGGTTCATGCCTTTCCAACCGTTTATGAGTTGTGTTGCTTCATTCCTTCTTATTACCCGGTAGTGTTCCCTAACTACCTTTGGTGTTATCCAATTGTACCTTAAATTTTGACATCATGATTGTGTCGGTTTTTCCTTATCTACTCATTCCTTACCAACTTTCTCATTGTTTTTTTTTGTTTCCGACCATTGGGTTTCTCGATTACTTACCAACACATTGAGATTCTTCCTCTCTTATGTCCTTCCTCATTTTAAATGGCGTTCTTTACTCAAGGACTTTCCTTTCTTCCATCCACTCTTACTCGCTCGTGACCATTCACCATTCCTTATCCCAAGTTGATCCCTTTTGGTCTACATGTTGATTCCTTTGTTTGGGGAGTTCTCCTTTTACGGTTTCATTCTCTACTATATCCTTCAAAGTAGAGACTTCCTCCTTAGGATTTATATGTTCAACCTTCTTACCATTCTTTGAAGGTTTCCTTTCTTCATATCCTTACACCCTTTTTATATTGGGGCATTTGCTTGCTTTTAATCCTTTATTGTCTTAAAATTTCCATTTCGTCCCTTATTCCATATCCAAAGAACTTTCGACTATCGGGTTTTATTTCGTATACTCCATAATGTGCCCAACCTTCCAATCTTTAGGCTCCATTAATTGAGTGTGGACCACAACTAGTCTTGATGTCTATCGTTGTTTCCCTTAATCACTTCTTAATTGAAAGGTTTACTTCTCCAAGTTTTCTCAGATGTTCTTTCCTTTATTTCCCTATTATGTGTAGTCCAACCATTTCTTACTTGTATGACATCTTTTGATGCTATCTTCCTACTTATCAATTCCTTGGTCTTAACTTACTCCTAGGGCCCTCATGAGTACCTTTCCTTTGTGCTTGATCTTCCCTTCTCAACCAACATTTCATTTGTGAGTTTATCTTCTTTTCCATTTCGGTTGGTTCTGTTACCTCTTAGTTGGGATGTGTATGCCTCTCTAGGGCTTCCTTTCTTGGTGAGATTCTTCCCCTTTCTCCCATAATTCCTCTTTCATTCGTCCTTGAGAGTATCTAACCTTAAATGACATCCTTTGATGCCATCCTCTTCTGCTTAACCTTACTCTTGAAATATTGCAAGCACACCTTTTGTACCCCATCCTCATTCCCACTTTTATCCTAGTACAAGTCTATTTCTTTTAGGAAGGGCTCAAATCCTCCTTGTTCAAGATCTCTTGATCACCTTATGAGAGGCTTACTTAACCTTCTCATGACTTCAGTTTGGTCGTTGATCAGTTCTCAACCATTAATCTCTTTAAGGCTTACCTTCATCCTTCTTTTCTGATGTTTGACCTTTTCACTTCTCCCTTCTTCGTCTGGGTTTAACTCCATAATTCTTATGAGGATCAGTTCATTAACTACCTCGTCCCTACCATTCTCCTTGTTCACTTGTCTTAGGATAGTTGTCCCTTGAGTTCACCCATCCTTGATGCCTATCCTACTGCCCTTTTTAGGGTGTGGTCTTTACTAACTTTAGTCCTTCCTATGGCATCTCCTTATTCATCCCAAGACATCCTATTTGCCTTTCAACGTTCGGGACTTATTTTTGAAGGTGGAGGTGCTTCCTTCTCTACTTCTAGATGGCTTGTAGCTCTCTTTAAGGGAAAATTCCCTTCATCAATATTATGTTCTATTTGCGGTTTTCTCAAGGTCCTACCTTCGGTCCTTCCTACCTTTCGTGACTTTGGATTTCGGTAGTCGATGTGGTTCTTAGGAGGTATTGCCCTAGATCTATGGGGTGTGGGACAATCCTTCACTACTTGTCCTATACTTTGAGCATTGTGGGGTTTTTCTAGGGGATTGCTGGTGATTCAGTGCTTCGCCGTCCTTGAGTCTAATCACCTTGAGAGTTTTCTTGTCGAGTCTTCTTTGCCAAGGGGTCACTCCAAGAGTCCTCCTAGATTTCTTAGTTCCATGATTCAGATTCCTTAACTGGGATTCTCCCTAATTTCTATGGTGGTTAGAGTAACACTGGTTTGTTTGGCTACTTTTCTTGGGGCCATCTTCCTATGCAAGATCACATCATTTGAGAGACAGGGTTTTAGGAATTTGGAGTTCTTCATTAATGGAGAAGGAGTACATTATGTTGGTGTCTTAGCCCTATTACAAAAAAAGGTGGTTACGAAATAGATAGGGAGCTACGAGGTTCTTGATAAGTGTCCTCCTTGGTAAGTTTATAAACCTTTGTTGGCGTTCCTAGCTTTAGGCTTGGCTCCCTTCATACTTGGGGTTGTGACCTCAACAGGTCCTGACACCATCCTCTTGGATTCTTTCCCCTAATGTCTCTTGTCTCTTTGGGACTTCTACTATACCTCGGGTATTGGAGAGCCTTAGGGTCGTCTTCCTATGAGGATAGAGTGTTGGGTGGTATTGGTGATGTCAGTACTAGTTTTCTTCGTTCCTTTCTAGAGAGCCATTTGTAAATTATAAAAATTATTTCTCTTAGTTACTATGTTATATAGTCTTGATAATGTATTCGAGGAAACATGCTCCGATACCACTCAAGTTATTATGCCCCGACTTAGTTTGGTTGGATCCCCATGAGCAACTCGAGAAAAGATATAAACCCCGCCCTTTTGAGCTAAGGAAAATCGAGAAAAGAACTGATCAAACCGAGTGAGAAAATCGAACCGGTTCACAAACCCGATTATCAAGAAATGGGCAATTTGGAAATTTACAACTCCCGGGTGATCCAAATGGTTCATAAAATCTTGGAAAAGAACCTTAGAACAAAGTGGGAGAGAAAAATCAGACTAGCTTAGGTGAACCTGACCTGAACCAGATTAAACCGGTTTAAGAATCAAGCCGGTTTAAGAACCGAGCCGATTTATGAACTGAGCCGGTTTATGAACCAGAACCGATAGAGAGACAGTAAAATGGGAAATTTATGGACTCTAAGTGACCTAAGGAGTCATAATAGTCATGAAAAAGGACTTTAGAGTGAGTTGGAGATGAAAACCAAACCGGTTTAGGTGAACGGATCCGAATCGATTTGGACCGGTTTAAATCACTATTGAACCGAATTCTAAATTCATTTTTCTAGGTGGCTTTAAAAGATTCAAATTTGAGATTTGAGGCCACCATTGGATAGAAAATGAATTTAGAAATTTTTAAATTTGAAAAATTCGGTCAGATGGGGGGTGAACCGGCAGGCTTAATCTTAGAAGTTGGTTCGGACCAGTCGGGTTCAGTTCGGAACAGTGTCATCTTCTTCCTTAATATGACAACACTGTTCACTCGCTGGAAAATCGAAGCACCGCTGGTGAAGAAGAAATGTCTCCATTCAGTACATTTCCGGCCATCAATGCCTATCATAAAGGCGCCAATGGGATGGCCAAGGAGTCCTCGAGCTTCCTAAATAATGAGCCCTTCTCCATTCATCATCTTCACACCTGAAAAGCTCACTCTCTCTCAACAGCTCCATTTTCCGGTGAAGCTCGAACCAGAGCTCCGATATAGGGTCATTTCTGAGCCAAAGAAGGCAAGGTCGGGTTCTTTAGAACTAGGGAGAAGTCAGCTACACGTTTGTAGTTTGCTCCTAGGGTTGTTAGAGAAACACCAGCATGATGGAACAATTAAGCAGCTTCGGCGGACCGAAGCTGCCCTATTTCGGCCGAGCCGAAATCGGCCATTTTGAGCCCTCCTCAGGCCAAACCAAGCCATCCCAACACTTTGAAATTTAAAGGACCAAAATGCAATTTTATGAAGTTGAGGGTCAATTGGGCATGATAATAATGTTAAAGGACCAATTGAGGAATTTTGGAATTTTTGGGGTAAAACTTTCTATTTTTGTAAAAGAAGGGCAAAATGGTAATTTTGGAAAAGTTGGTGGACCAAATTAGAAATTTGGGAAATTAAACCCCCTTTTGTGAAATGAAATAAATTGAGCTCCTAAGATGAATTTTAAAAGTTTTGGGACTCAATTTGAGAAAAAACCGGTATTAGGGATTTAAAAAAAAATAACTTTAGGAACCTTTTTTTCTCATTCATTTGGAATGAATGAAGGCTATTAGGCCAATGGATAATGAACTGAGATATTCATATCATGTAGGAACATGAGATACCAGGTACGCTATCAAGGACAAGCTCGAGTGAATACAAATAGTTGGTCTAGTGGAATTCATTGTATTAACGGGTGAGTGAGATTTTATATCATACCGGTTGGGGATAATAAGTACCTCGGAATGAAAACCCACTACTAAGTGGTATTTTAAACATCACAACTTAGAGGAGTGATGTGAAAAATATGCGAAAAAACTACTTACTGGTTGTAAGTAGACCATACCCGGTTGGTATGATGAAACTTTCTCGAAGGAAGTTGAAAATCCGTTCATCGGTTATGAGCGGAGATGTCCTTATACCCGGTCAGTATGATGGTCAGTTGAAAACATATGTTGTCGAAAGTGCTCTCCCTTGACTGTGGGCCAATGCTTAAAATATTTGGGAGACCTTTTTTACGGGAGCTCGAATAGCTCTTATAGGTCGGGGGCCCTGATTTTGAAAATCTCAAACAAGTGGGCCATAGGCTAGTGGACACGAGCAGGAGCTAATAAACAAACATGAGATATGTGCCAAAAAACTTTAATAAATGAATTGTTTGGCTATGATACCAAGTAAGGACCAACATACTCAGTCAACTAGCGGCAGTGCGACATGACAAGTCTCCGTGCCAGTCAAGACAAACAGTTGCAAGTTGAGTTGAAAGTTGGGGCCGTTGGATTGCGAATATGTGTTTGACCTTCATGACGAAGGATGTGTGTTGGGTGATGACACATTGTGATTAAATAAATAAATGGTGGTAAAAACCGAGGCTTGAAATCAAAGTACTTTTGAAAGAAAGGAGTTTGGCACACTAGAATACAAATCTTTTTCCTAAAAGATAAAAGTGTTGAAAACCCATTCACTGAGTAGTCATACTCACCCTCTCCCATATATCCCTTTCAGGAAATTCCTTAAAGACCATCAACTAAGGTGCCTGTGAGACAGGTATGATAAATTTAAATTATTATGCAGTTTTGATTTATGTTATTTTAGGAAAAGGTGCAGGTCTAAAGGACGCCTTATTATTTACAGTTTATAATATGGGAAACCCTTTAATAAACCGGGAGAGTGGTGGGTTGCTCACGGGGATCCGACCAAACCAAGTCGGGGCATGACAACTAGAGTGGTATTAGAGCATGTTTCCTCAAATAAATAATTAAGACTAGAAAATATAGTAACTAATAGGATTTATCCTAAAATTTTCAGATGGCTCCCAGGAGAGGAAACAAAAAAACTAGGAATGGCTCTACCCTATCTTTGTACAGGAGGACTCGAGAAACAACTGCCCTAAGAAACTTAGACCAAAAGAATGGTGGAGACGAGGTAGTTAACGAACTAATACATGGGAAAGCCATAGTTTGAGTTCCAACAAATAAGAGAGAGGCGGAAAGGCTAAATACTCGGGAAAAGAAGGATGAAAGAAATCCTTAAAAGGACCAAAGGCCCAATTAACGACTAAACTCAAGCCAAGAAAGGAATAGGCAAGCCTCTTGCATAATGGTCAAGAAATCTTGAAACAAGGAGGATTTGAATGCTCCATAAAGAAATACACTATGAAAGTAAACTTTGGAGGGATGCATACGACTAACTACCTTTGAAGGAACCATTGATGGGTGGATGGACATAATATGATGTGCAAGTAACCAACCCTTAACTAGGAATTGTTTCAAAGGAAGGAAGTATCGTGATGGTCCAGTGTGATCTGTTTGGAGAGAGCATGAGAACCAAATAATAATTCCAAGAGAACCAAGTAGAAAGAAGAAACTAGTAGCAATAGATGGTCAAAGAGAATAAACAAAGTCCTAAGAAAGGCTGAGATGTAGTAAAGACTACACTCTATCAAGAACAAAAGGATGGACATGAAGGATGAATGATACAGCTGCCCAGATGATTGGATTAGAAAAAAATGTTAGAAGGAGGTAGTTAAAGAACAGGTCTTCAAGAGAACCATGGATTTAAACCATGATAAAGAAGGGAGGTGTGAAAAGGCAAAATAATTGGAAAAGAAGAATGAAGGAAAATCCTTAAAAGAAATCAATGTCCAAAACCCGATTTATAATAAAAAGTCTTAAGACAGTTAAGTGAACCTCTTGAAGGGTGATCAAGGGATTTTTGAAACTAGGTGGATGTGACCTCTAGACATGTGCTGAGGTACGAGTGAGAATGAGGATGGAGTACGAAAAATGTAGCCGTAAGATCTCAAGAGTAAAGGTAAGCATATAAGAATAGCATCAAGGGACATCATTTAAAGTTAGGTGTTTTCAAAGATGTATGAAAAAGAAATTATGGAAGAAAACGGTAAGAATCCTCCCAAATAAGGAAAAATCCTAAGAAATGATGCATGACCTAATACAGAAGAAATGGAACCAGGTGGTGAGAGGTGAGGAGACGAATTTACAAATAAAATGCATGCTAAGGTGAAAGGAACCTAAGGAGGAATATTAAGAGATGTTGTGACAAGTAAGAATGAGTGGACTATCCATAATAAAGTAATGAAGGAAAGAACGTCTGAGAAATGTTGGGAAAGTAGGTCCTCCAAATAAGATGTGCCTTCAGGGAATGGTAAGAAGGTTGAGCATGTAGCTCCTAGAACGAAAGTCTCTACCTTGAGGAACATATTGGAGAATGAAATCATAAAAAGGGAACTCACTAAACAAAACAATAAACTTAAAAAGGGTCAAATAGGAATAATGAACTATGAAATGATTATGAACAAGTAAGAGTGGATTAAGGCCAAAGGAAAATCCTTGAGTAAAGGATGTCATTGGGAATGAGGATGGACCCAAGAAAGGATGGATCCCAACATGTCAGTAAAACATCTGGAAATCAAATAATTGGAACCGGAAAGACTCAATAAGGAAGTCAAAAAAGGACAAGTGGGTAAGGAGAAACGACACAGTTTTGTAAGTTGATGTGGACAACGGTAAAGATAGTCAAGGAATACTACCAAAAGAAAAGAGGGATGAAGTTATACAATCCCTGAGAGAATGAAAAGTTGAGAATAATCCTAAAGGGGGTGTTTTTGAAATCTAATGGACATAGGGACAAAATCTAGAAAACGTTATGCTATAAGGGGTAGGTAAACCTAACAGTCCTAAGGAAAATATGACACAAAATAAGGAAGAGTCAGTTAGTAAAAATGATAATGTTAAACATAAAATTTGGACTGAATTGTAATGAGCAACGGATGAAGGAAGAGTCAAAATAGGATGAAAAGGTGATGACAAGGAAATCCATGAAAACATGAATGTAATGCTCTAAAGGATGTCGAGCTAAGGGTTTCAACAACTAAAAGGTTAACTAGACATGAGAATGGTAGGTATCTTGGAACTCCCAATTCTGAGTACGAGACCTCAATGAGAAAAATATTGCTCTAAGCAAAGATAGATGTGAATCTAAGGATATACCCTTAAGTAAGGTATATCTAGTTATGATAAACTCCATGGAGGGAGTAAATAATATAAAGGAAAAGAAATTCCTTAAGTGAAGGACATAAAAAGGGCTAGTTGGAAGAACAGGAGAAGAGTTTGCATATTAAGCAAACACCAAATGAATATCAAAGGAAATGATTCCTCATAAAAGGTTGCTAATTAAGTTTTGGGGACAAAACTCCTAAAAGGAGGGGAGAGTTGTAAACCCCACCCTTTGAGCTAAGGAAAACTGAGAAAAGAATCGATCAAACCGTGTGAGAAAATCGAACCGCTTCATAAACCTGATTATCAAGAAATGGGTAATTTGGAAATTTAAAACTCCTAGGTGATCTAAAGAGTTCATAAAATCTCGGAAAAGAACCTTATAACAAAGTGGGAGAGAAAAATCAGACTAATTTAGGTGAACCGAACCCGAACCAGATTAAACCGATTTAAGAA
Organism: Trapa bicornis; assembly: GCA_030064425.1. NCBI lineage: Eukaryota > Viridiplantae > Streptophyta > Magnoliopsida > Myrtales > Lythraceae > Trapa > Trapa bicornis. The sequence goes on from CM057746.1 coordinate 12,378,327, forward strand.
CCGAGCCGATTTATGAACCATAACAAATAGAGAGTTAGTAAACCAGGAAATATATGGACCCTAAGTGACCTAAGGAGTCATAAAAGTCATGAAAAAGGACTTTATGTTGAATTGGAGATGAAAACCAAATTGGTTCAGGTGAACTGGATCCAAACCGGTTTAAACCACAATTGAACCATATTCTAAATTCATTTTTCTGGGTGGCTTAAAAAAATTCAAATTTGAGATTCGAGCCACCATTGGATAGAAAATGAATCTAGATAAATTTAGAAATTTTTAGATTTGAAAAATTCGGTCAGAGGGGGATGAACCGGCCGGTTTAAACATCGAACCCGGTTCGGACCGGTCCGGTCGGGTTCGGAGTAGTGTCGTCTTTTTCCTCCAGATGACAACATAGTTGACTCACCGAAAAATTGAAGTAGCACCAGTGAAAAAGAAACGTCTTCGTTCAATATGTTTCCAGCCAACAATGCATGTCATAAAGATACCAATCGGATGGCCAAGGAATCCCCGAGCTTCCTATATAAAGAGCCCCTCTCCATTCATCATCTCAACACTTGAAAAGCTCACTCTCTCTTAATAGCTCCATTTTCCGGGGAAGGTCGAACCAAAGCTTCGATATAGGGTCATTTATGAGCCAAAGAAGGCAAGGTAGAATTCTTTAGAACTAGGGAGAAGTCAACTACATGCTTGTAGTCTCCGTTTGCTCTGAGGGTCGCCGGATAAATGTCGGTGTGATGGAACAGTGAAGTAGCTTCGGCGGACCAAAGCTACCTTGTTTCGACCAAGCTGAAATCAGCCATTTCGAGCCCTACTCAGGCCAAACGAATCCCTCCTAACACTTTCTTAGCCCTCCCATGATAGAATTAGAATAGAAAGGTAAACCAATTTGGCTACCCTCTACAATTTCCGACTGGTGCTAGGGAGAGAACCGGCAGAATTTCAATAATGAAATTATAACTTAGTTTGACATCTATTGATGTGATTCTTAATTCTAGGATAAACCTCAGGATGAGAGCTATCTGCCTAGATCAAAAGCCCGAACCGCCGTGCCCACGACGGTAAGCTTTCGAAGCTTTCTCTTTCTATAGTTTGTTTTCCGGCGAAGCTCCATTTGAGCCCGTTCTGGCGTCAAAAATTGAGATTCAAAGTGCTATGGAATAGTATAAAGATGGAGGAACTCAATTTTAACTTCAATTTCAACAATTAGAAGTGTTTGATCGGTCAATTTGATGAAATCAAATTCGGCTGTGTTAAGGAGTTGAAATTGGGGAAAATTGGGGATTTATGAAATTTGAAGGGCCAAAATGCAATTTGATGAAATTGAGGATCAATTGGGCATGATAATAATGTTAGAGAACTAATTGAGGAATTTTAGAATTTTTGGGGTAAAACTTACCATTTTTGTAAAGGAAGGGCAAAATGGTAATTTTGGAAAAGTTGGTGGACCAAATTGGAAATTTGGGAAATTAAACCCTTTTTTGTGAAATGGAATAAATTGAGCTCCAAAGATAAATTTTAAAAGTTTCGGGACTCAATTTGAGGAAAAATCGATATTGGGGACTTAAAGTTAAAGAAAAATAACTTTAGGGACCTAATTGCAAATAAATAAAAGTTTGGTTTTTCTCATTCATTTGGAATGAATGAAGGCTATTAGGCCGAGGGATAATGAACTAAGATGTTCATATCATGTAGGAACATGAGATACCGGGTATGCCAGCAAGGACAAGCTCAAGTGAATACAAATAGTTGGTCTAATGGAATTCACTGTACTAACGGGTGAGTGGGATTTTATATCATACCTGGTTGGGGATAATATGTTCCTCAAAATGAAAACCCACTACTAAGTGGTATTTTAAACATCACATGTTAGAGGAGTGATGTGAAAAACATGTGGAAAAACTACTCTCCGGTTGTAAGTAGACCATACCCGATTGGTATGATGAAACTTCCTCGAAGGAAGTTGAAAACCCGTTCATCGGTTATGAGCGAAGATGTCCTTATATCTGGTCAGTATGATGGTTAGTTGAAAACATATTTTGTCAAAAGTGCTCTCCCTTGATGGTGTGCCAATGCTTAAATGATTTGGGAGTCCTTCTTGACGGGAGCTTGAATATCTCTTACAGGCTAGGAGCCTCTGTTTTGGAACTTGGGGGCTAAAATGTTTGATTTTGAAAATCTCGAACAAGTGGGCAATAGGCTAGTGGACACGAGCAGGAGCTCATAAACAAACATGAGATATTTGCTATAAAACTTTAATGAATGAATTGTTTGGCCATGGTACCAAGTCAGGACCGACATACTCAATCAAGTAGAGGCAGTGCAACATGACAGGTCTCCGTACAAGTCAAGACAAACAGCTGCAGATTGAGTTGAAAGTTGGGGTCGTTGGACTAGTGGCACCATAGATTATATGGCATGATAATAAAATACTAGTTGTGCATGCACTGTGAATAAGAGACCATCAAGATGCCCTAGAGGGGTAGTGATGCATCCTAAGGGCCCTGGACGACTTGGTGAGTATAAGGGTAGTTCGTCTGTCACACCCTGACTTGGTTTGGTCGGATCCCCGTGATCAACCTACCACTCTCTCGATTTATTGAAGGGTTTCCCCTTATTATAGACCATAAAGAGTAAGGCGTCCTTTAAACCTGCACCTTTTCCAAGAATAACATAAACAAAACTGCATAAGAATTTAGATTTATTATACCTATATTAGAGGCGTCTTAGTTGATGGTCCTTAAGGGTAGGCTTTTCTAGTATTTCCTGAAAAGGGATATAGGGGAGGGGTGAGTACAACTACTCAGTGAATGGGTTTTTCAAAAGTTTTGACTTTTAAGAAAAAACATTTATCATTGGAGTGTGCCAGACTCCTTTCCTTCAAAAATCCCTTGATTAAAAATTTTTGGTTTTTCCACCATTTCATATTTAACCACGGTGTGTCATCACCCAACACACATCCTTCATCATGAAGGTTACACACATTCGCAGGTTAGCATGATCACTGAACCCACTAGTGGCTTCGGAGGGACTTTACCGGCCATACGGATAGAAGCACGACCACTTCTACCCTGGGAATGAGTGGATGTACACGACATCCAAACCTCAATCCTGAAATTGGTTCTTCATGTTCGTATGAGGACAGAAACCTCATCCCATCCCCACCCCGGTCTCATGCGCTTGGTGCTACTCCAAATTTCGCATAGACACCTGGGACGACGAACTGCCCTTATTCTCACCGGGTCGTCCAGGGCCCTTAGGACGCATCACTACCCCTCATGGGCGTCTTGATGATCCCGTACTCATAGTGCATGCACAAACAGAGTTTTATTAAATTTCCATGTAATATGTGGTGCCATTTGTCCCAACGGCCCCGACTCTCAACTCAACCTGCAGTTGTTTGTCTTGACGGGTCCATCGACGTGTCATGTCGCATTGCCGCTAGTTCACTGAGCATGTTGGTCCTATCTTAGTGCCATGGCCAAACAATTCACTTATTAAGTTTTATGGCACATATATCTTGTTCGTTCACGAGCTCCTGCTCGTGCCAACTAGCCTTGGGCCCAATGTATTAGATTTTTAAAATTAGGCATTTAGCCCCCAAGTTCCAAAACTGAGCCCCCGGCCTATCAGAGCTATTCGAGCTCCCATCGGGAAGGTCTCCCAAATTGTTTAAGTATTGGCACACAGTCAGGGGAGAACACTTCCGACAAAATAGTTTTTACTGTCCATTATACCGACCGGTATAAGGACATCTCCGTTCATAATCGATGAACAGATTTTCAACTTCCTTCGAGGAAGTTTCATCATACCAACCGGGTATGATCTACTTACAACTGGTAAGTAGTCTTTCCATATGATTTTCACATCACTTTCTTTGAGTTGTGATGTTTAAAATACCACTAAATAGTGGGTTTTCATACCAAGGTACTTATCATCCCCAAACGGGTATGATATAAAATTCCCACTCACCCGATAGTGCAATTTCATAAAATTGCATTTTGGTCCTTTGAATTTTGAAAATCCCCAATTTTCCCCCAATTTCAATTCTTCAATACTACCGAATTTGATTTCATCAAATTGACCGATCAAACACCTCTAATTGTTGAAGTTGGAGTTGAAATTGAGTTCCTGCATATTCATACGATTCTAAGAAACTTTGAATCGTAAATTTTAATGCCGGAACGAGCCCAAATGGAGCTTTGCCGTAAAATAGACTATAGAGAGAGAAAGCTTTGATTTCTCACCGGTGAGGGCACGACGGTCCGAGCTTTTGATCTGGGCACATAGCTCTGATCTTGAGGTTCATCCTAGAATTAAGAATCACATCAATTGATGCTGAATTGAGTTAGAATTTCATTATTGAAATTCTGCCGATTCTCTCTCTAGCACCGTCTGGAAATTGCAGAGGGGAGCCGAATTGACTTACCTTTCAGTCCTAATTCGGCCATGGGAGGGTTGAGGAAGTGTTGAAAAGGCTTGGTTTGGCCTGAGGAGGGCTCAAAATGGCCAATTTCAACTCGGCCGAAACAGGGCAGCTTCGGTCCGTTGGAGCTACTTCACTGTTCCATCATGTTCGCGCTTCTCTAGTGATTCTCGAATTGACTAGAGTTTGTTATCAAATAGCTGACTTCTCCCCGGTTCTAAAGAGCCTGACCTCTCCTTCCGAGGTTAAGAAAAATGTTCAAGTCGAAGCTCTAGTTTAAGCTTCACCGAGAAATGGAGTAGTAGAGAGAGAGAGAGAGAGAAGTGTTTGGGTTTGAGGAGAATGAATGGGGATGACCTCTTTATATAGGTGTAAAACCGTGTATTAAATGGGAGAGATTTATTACTAGTCTTAATATTGCCATAAATTATTGGTATTAATTCCAATAATTTAATTTCAGTATTAAATTATTTGTATTAATTCCAATAATTTAATTTAGTATTAAATTATTGGTATTAATTAAAATAATTAAATATATATTAATTTATGGCTATTTATGATAAGGCATACGTTCACCTAAACCAATTTGGTTTTTCTCTTCTGATTTGTCTTAAGTTTCTTTTCCAAGGTTTAATGAACCCTTTGGATCACCCGGAAGTTGTAAATTTCCAAATTGCTTGTTCCCAAATGATCGAGTTTGTAAACCGGCTCGGTTTTCTTACTTGGTTTGACTGGTTCTTTTCCCGGTTTTCCTTAACTCAAAAGTGCGAGGTTTACAACTCTCCCCTCCTTTTAGGAGTTTTATCCCCCAAAACTTAATTAGCAATCTTGCATGAGGAACCATTTTCTTTGATGTCCATTTGTTGCTTACTTAACATGCAAACTCTTCTCTTGTTCTTTCAATTAGCCCTTTTTACCTCCTTCACTTAAGGGATTTCTTTTCCTTTATATTATTTACTCCCTCCCTAGAGTTTATCATAACTAGACATACCATATTCCAAGGTATATCCTTAGATTCATATCATTCTTTACTTAGAGCAACATTCTTCCCTTTGAGATTTCGTACTCAAGATTTGGGAATTCCATGATAACTAATCATTCCCATGTCTAGTTATCCTTGGTAGTTGAAACCTTTAGCTCGATGTTCTTTCAAGCGTTACGTACTTGTTTCCATGATTTTTCTTTATTATCACTTTTTTGTCCTATTTTGACCCTTCTTTCTTTCGTTGTCTATTATAACTTCGGTCCAAATTTTTTTTTATATTCGACCTTGTCATGTTTATTAGCCGACTCTTCCTTACTTTGAGTCATACTCTCGTCGGGATTGTTGGGCTTACATGCCCCTTACAGCATGGTATTTTCTAGAACATCTCCTTGAGTTCTCTTTTAGCTTTTAGACCTTTCGTGGATTGTATAACTTCATCCCTCGTTTCTTTTGATAGCATTCCTCAACTATCTTTTTTTACATATACTCTCCTTCATCATGCCTTTGAAGTTGTCTCACATAACCGCATGTATTCCTCTTACCTGCTCATCCTTCCCCAACTTCTTTATTGGATCTTTTCGATTCCAATTGATTGGGTTTTCCAATACTATATCGACAAGCTGGGATTCATCCTTTCTTAGGTCCATCCTCGTTCCCAATGACATCCTTTACTCAAGGATTTCCTTTTTCCTTAACCCACTCTCACTTGCTCATGATCATTTCATGATTTATTACTTTGAGTTGGTCTCCTTTTGGTCGATGTATTGATTGTTTTGTTGAGGAATTCCCTTCTAATGATTTCATTCTCTACTATATTCCTCAACGTAGAGGTTTTAACCTTAAGAGTTACATGTTCAACTTTCTTGTCATCCTTTGGAAATTCTTTCCTTTATTTCCTTACACCTCCTTCTATGTTAAGGCAATTCCCCATTTTGAATCCTCATTCGTCTTAAAATTTCCTTTCATTCCTTGTCTAAGAAATTTCTGATTGTTGGTCTTATTTCGTGTACTCCACCCTATACCCAACCATCCTCTCTTTAAGCTCTATTATGAGAGTGTGCACCACAATCCATCTTCATATTAGTTGTTGTTTCCCCCTTAACCACTTCTTATTTAGGGAGCTTACTTTTCCAAGGTTTCTCGAACATTCTTTCCTTTATCTTCTTATTATGGGTAGTCTACCCATTCTTACTTGTTACGACATCTATTGATTCTATCTTTCTATCTACTCGTTCCTTGGGTTTAACTTACTCCTTAGGTTCTCCTAGTATATTTCCCTTGGTTCTTTCACCTCACTAGGCACTTCATTTGTAATTTCGTCTCCTCATCTCTCGCCACCAGTTTCCATTTATTCTTTATTACGTCATGTATCCTTTGTTAAGATTTCCTTATTTGGGAGGATTCTTACCCTTTTCTCCCATAATTTCTTTTCCATACATCCTTGAAGACACCTAACTTTAAATGATGCTCCTTGATGTTATTCTTGTATGCTTACCTTTACTCTTGAGATCCTATGGATACGTTTTTCATACTTCATTCTCATTCTCACTCGTATCTCAGCACATATCTAGAGCTTGCATCCACCTAGTTTCAAAATCCCTTAATTACCCTTTGAGAGGTTCATTTAACCGTCTCAAGACTTTATAGTCCCAGTTCTGGCCATTGATTTCTTTTTAAGGATTTCCCTTCGTTCTTCCTTTTAAACTATTTCCTTGGATCACTCAAGCATGCTTTCTTCGTTCCTTCACATTGGCTTGCGCTTCATTTGCAAGTTTATCTCTTTTTCCCTTTCTCTTGGTTCCATTATCTCTTAGTTGGGATGCATATGTATTTCCAAGATTTTCTTCCTCAGTAGGACTATCCCCTTTTTTTTGGTTTTGCGGAATATCTGCCTTTAAATGGCATCCTTTGATTGTCGTCCTCTTCTATTTATCCTTTCTCTTGAAATTTTGCAGGTATATCTTTGGTTCCCTATCCTCATCCTTACTTGTACCACAATACACGTCTATTTCTTTTAGGGTGAGTTTAAATTTTTCCTTGTTTTAAGATATCCTGACCATCATGTGAAAGGCTTACCTACTTCTTTCTCGGCTTGAATTCTGTCATTACTTTGGTCATTAGTTCTTTTAAGGATTTCCTTCATCCTTCTTTTTTCCAATATTTGGCTTTTCCACCTTTTCCTTCTTTGCTGGAGTTTACTCTATTACCCTCACGAGGGTAGTTCGTTACCTGCCGCGCCCCTACTATTCACCTTATCTAATTCTCTTGAGGTAGTTGTCTCTCGAATTTTCTTGTCCTTAATGATCCTTCCAATGCCCTTTTTAGGGTGTACTCCATACTACTTCCGAGTCCTCATAAGGGTGTCGTTCATTCTCTTTGACCATTTTGTTGTCACGGTTTGCTTACTTCTGTTATGTTCCTATGAAGATAGGGTGTTGAGTAGAGCTATTCCAAGTTTTCTTGGTTCCTCTCCTGGGAGCCATCTGAAAATTTTAGGATAAATCCTATTAGTTACTATATTTTCTAGTCTTGATTATGTATTTGAGGAAATAGGCTCTGATACCACTCTAGTTGTCACGCCCCGACCCGGTTTGGTCGGATCCCCATGATCAATCTGCCACTCTCCCAGTTTATTAGAGGGTTTCCCTTTATTATAGAATGTAAAGAGTAAGGCGTGCTTTAAACCTGCACCTTTTCTAGGAATAATATAAACAAAACTACATAAGAATTTAGATTTATCATACCTGTATCACAGGCGTCTTAGTTGATGGTCCTTAAGGGTAGGCTTTTCCAGTATTTCCTAAAAAGGGATATAGGGGACCCAAAGTACTTCATGTTCAATATGAGGATGAAGACTTCATCCCGCCTCCACCCTAATCTCAATGCAGAAGAAGCTCTCGGAGTTCCATGACTAACTAGCCTGACGAATTGCCCTTATCTCTACCATGTCGTCCAGTATCTCTTAGGACCCATCACTATCCCCTTGAACGTCTTAATGGTCCCGAATCCATAAGTGCAAGCATAAATAATAGTTTTCATAATTTAGCACTTCTCTTTGGTGTCGACGGTCCAATAGTCCCGACACTCAACCCGACCTATAGCTGTTTGTCTAGCAAGTTCGTCGACCTAGCCTTGATGCACTGTCGCCAACCCATTGAGCATTGTCATTCCTAACTTGGTATCGTGGCAAATCACACAATTAATTTTCATTTTAAATAAGAGTTTTCATGGCTCTTCATATTCATGTTTATTTACAAGCTTCGCCCGTGCCCACTGGCCTTGGGCCTACTGCACTTGTTTTTCAAAATTAGGCCTTGAGCCCTATGAGTTCAAAACTAGGGACCCTAGCCTGTTTGAGCTGTTCTAACTTTTGTCAAGATGTTCTCCCAAATAGTTTAAGCAATGGCACACAGTTAGGGAAGAACACTTCTGATAAAACCTTCTTTTTAACTCATCACATCAACCGGGTATGATGATAGGTTCACTTACAACTGGTATGCGGGTTTTTCCTTTCAGTAAAGAAGATTATCATACCAATCGGGTATGATATTTAAATAATCACACTTACAACTGGTAAGTAGGATTTCTTTTAATAAAAGTGCTTATCACTCCAATCGGGAATGAAGTGTAACTAAGCCCACTCACCCGGTGACTGTGAAGCGTTCATCCCTAGTCAGCTTTCAAGTCCTACTTGAGCTCCTTTGCTCACGTCCTTATCCAAATTCGTTCATACATGGTTTAATATCCTCATAAGGAACAACTTGGCATGAATGACCCTTCTATTACCAAGTATTTTCATTTTGTCCCTTATTTTGGCCTTATTGTAATTAGGTCGCTAAAGTCCATAAGCTTTGACTTTAGGTCCTAGGGCTACCAATATCCCTCTTGGGTCCTTAATATTTCTCAAAATGGTGTATGGAGCTCAAATTTCCCAAATTTCCAATTTGGTACCCCAACTTTTACAAAACTACCATTTTGCCCCTAAGTTCCAAAAATGGCCAATTGGTCCCAATACTTTCAAAAATTGACTAATTGGTCCTCCAACATCTTTCTCATTGCCAATTGACCTTCAATTTTGAGAAATTACATTTAGGTACTTCAATTTTTCAAAATTCCCAATTTCCCAAAATTTTCCCCCAATTTTCATCACTCTCTACTAAACGAATTTCATTTCTTCAAATATGACGTTCAAACGGGGTTAATTGCTAAAATTGATGGTATGGATCAGTTCATACACTTCCATATGATTCAATTGAGCTTTGAATTGCAACATTTGGGTCCGAAATGAGCTTAAATGCAGCTTCATCGGAAAACTGTACGTAGAGAGAGAAAGCTTTGAAAGTATATCGTCGAAGGCACGTCGGTCTGAACTCTCAATCTGGGAAGGTAGCTCTCCTCCTTAGGGTCGTTATAGGATCAAGAATTACTACAATTGATATCAGTATCAATGTGAATTTGGTTAGTGAAATTCAACATTTTCACTCTCTAAAACTAAACTACAATGACGAAGGGTGGCCAAATTGGCTTACCTTTCACCTATGTAGTGGTCGTGTGGTGGCCTTGGAGTCTGAGGGAAGGCTTGATTTGGCCATAGGAGGTCTGAATTGGTCGAATTCCGATCGGCCAAAATAGGGCAGCTTTGAACTAACAGAGCTGCTTCACTGTTCGATCCCATTGGCACTTCTCCTGCAATCCTTGGGTCGGAGGAATGTTACTGTCTAGTAGCTAACATCCTCTGGAGTCTTTAGGACCCGAGTTTTCCTTCTAAGACCGAGAAAAATGCCTAAGTCGGAGCTCTGGTTTGAGCTTGACCAAAAAACTAAGAACTTAGGAGGATGAGAGAATTTGAGGTGTGTGGACATTGAATGGAGGGGAGCTCTTTATATAGGGAGCTCAGGGACCCTTTACTCTACCCATTTCCATATTAATTGAGCTTATACTCTTTAGAAAATGCCCAAATTAGAGGGAATATTCCCTCGTTGAAGAAAGAAAGTTTTTCTACCATATGAATAGTGCTGTCATCCCAAGGAAGAAGATGACATAGTTCTAGACCGGACTAGACCGACTGGGTTTGACGATGATAATTGGCTGGTTCATGCATGATTCGACCGATTTTCTTAAAATTAAAAATTTCTAAATTATTCTAAATTCATTTTCTATCTAATGGTGATCTCAATTTTCCAAATTGAGATTTTTAAGCCACCTAGAAAAATGAATTTTCCAATCTAGTTCATTATGGTTCAACCTGGTTTAGGTCTGATTCACCCTTAACTGGTCCGGTTTTCCCATCCAATTTACTTCATGGTTCTTCCCCATGATTTTCATGACTTTTTAGTCACTTGGGATTTTCCAATTTTCCATTTTAACCCCTCTTTATCATTCTGAGTTCCTTAAGTGGTTCGATTTTCTCATTAAATTGACCGGTTCTTTCCCGATTTTCCTTGTTCCGAGGTGACAGGTTCACATTAGTCGTGTGTGCTGACTGGACACTGACCTGGCAGGCGGTCAGTTGACCGGTTGGACTATTGACTGATTCGGTTGGACCAGGTTCAGTGACCCGAAATAAAAAATCGGCTGGTTTAGGCCCGATTTGATCGGTTTTCTCAAAATAAAAATTTCTAAATTTATCTATATTCATTTTCTACACTTTGGTGACTTCAATTTACCAATTGGACATTTTTAAGTAACCTAGAAAGATGTATCTTTGAACTGATTCTTCTTGGTTCATTTCGGTTTAACCCGGTTTAGGTCTGGTTCTCATTTCCAATTTAGTTCATGATCCATTTACAATATTTTTGGATCTTAATTGAACACTTGGGATTGTCCAATTCCATTTTTGGTTTTCTCCTTACCAATTCTAGTTTACTTTGAACCCTGGTTTTCTCTTGAAATATTTCAGTTCTCATTTATGGTTTCTTCTTTTGAGAGAACAGGGTTTACAACTACTCCCCCCCTTTTAAGGAGTTTTTTACTCCATTTACATTTCCTCGTTTCCTCCTCCATTTTGGCCATTGCACTAGAATAATTTTGCCATTGAAATCTTTTTTGTACCTCTGATTCCTTTCCTACCAATTCATGATTCGAAAAGGCCATACACCATAGGATAGATTCTCATCCTATTTGTATCTGACCGAGTCTAGTTCTTCATTAAACACCTCACCCTTACCTTAGGGATTTTCCCTATCCCCTTTTCCTTTGGAGTTACTTTAAGATTTTGAAATCCGTGAGATCCTCTCCAATGATCTTTTCATACATTCCTTATCTCATTGTCACTTTGGGATCTTACCTTCTGACTTAACTGGTGTTTCCATATGGGTGTAATCTACGTACTCAAAGTCATTTGAGTCGCATCTTGTTAGCTTGCACCATCATCATGATGACGTGATCCTTAATGAATGTTCGAGATTCCTTCCCTTCATCTTAATTTCATTCTACTTGCCATCTTTTGTTCATAAATTTAACCTCCTATGAGGTAACCAATTACGTTGAACGAAAAATGTTCCCTTATGACTCATTCTTATTACCACTTACTCTCATTACATAACCACACATACTAGGTGGTTATTAATTGTTCCTTTATAAACATTTTGGTTGAGGTGTTTTAAATGTTTCACGACATTACCAAATGGCACCACTCTTACCATACTTCATATCCTTGCCATCTCTTTTGGGAGCATAAGTTATCCTACATCTCATAATGGACTTTAAATCCTTCATTCTCCCATCTTGAGGTTTCCATCCAAAAGTTGATTTTTGTCACAGCATTGTGATCCTTAAAATGCTTATCCGATCCATTGTTTGGTTGTTCTCTTAGTCGTTTAAAATCCTTGGGAAGATGCCCTTCAGAGCTTGTTATTGTTGCTTCTTCTTATTTTGGCGTTATTAACTTCGCCCATCAGGTCTTGTGCTAGTCCTTGAGTCCATCATTAACTCCGTTTATTGATATGATTATAAAATGATCCTCATAAGGAATATATGGTTAATCTATGACCCTTCCTTTACTTCTTTATTTCCTTTGATTTTGATCTTTCCATAGATCGTTTTGAGAAATTCTAGTCTACCAGTTCACTTCCATAGGTTTATCTTTTACTTGCTCTAACAAAGATTGTATAGATTCCCTCTACTTCCTTCGTCATCATTATTTCTTACTATTGACAATGGTCTTGTCTATAACTTCCTCATCACTCCGTTTCGGATATGGTGTGCATTGCCTAGGTACCACTTGCCTCCTTCAGTTAATGTGGTCTTAACTAAACCTCTCTTGGTAATGCACCGTCCTTACACCTTTTTTCCTGTTATTAAATGTCATGCCTTTTATGACTGTTTGGGTTTCCAAGAATTTTAAGCATTGCTTATTTACTTGTCCTTTACCAACCTCCTTATTTTTCACTCTTGGTTCCAACTCTCGGGTTTCCCGATCACTTCTCAATTTGCTTAACAACATATTATACTTATCTTCCTTAAAATTTCACTTAAACAACTTCATTTGATTCGACATATTCTTCCTTAAGGTTTTCCATCATCTTAGCTTATTTGTACATGCTCATGACTCTTTCACGATTTTTCCTTCTTTACTTATGGTTTGTCCCTTATAGTAAATAAGTACTTCCTTAGCGACCTTCTCTTAGGCATTCTTCCTATTTATCTCCTTCTCTACTCTCATTTCCTTGAAGTAGAGACCTTGATCCTCAGAGATTTCATGTTCATCTTCCTTGGAATTCTCTGAGGAGTTCTTTCTTTCCTATCTCTTAGCTTGTTGGGTCCTTCCTTCCTAGAAGCCTTTCCCCAACCTTGATTATCACACTCATACCTCTTTGGTGTGTTTGTCTATATACATTCCATTGTCACTTTTGGATTTATCCATTGTACTACATTCCCTGATCAAGGAATTTTCTATCATCGGAGCTTATTTCATATTCCCCACACTATACCACATTATCCCAATCTTGAGCTTCTTTAGATGGATGTGGACTTAACCAAATCTCCCTGGCATCTCTACATCCTCATCTGCATTTTTCCTTTAATAGAATCTAATTACTCTTTTCTCGGAGTGCATACTTCTCCAAGATTTTTCTTTCTCTAACACTTTCTCATTTTGCGTCTTTGGGAGTCTTCTTTCTTTTATACCCGATCTTTATTTCTACTTGTATTCTATTTACAAGTTTACTCTTTTTAGGTGAAAGATGCCAAAAACTTGTCCTAATTTTCTTGTCTTTTTTACAGAAAGAACATTAAGGTTTACTTAATCATTGTAGAATGGAGTTTACTTACTTTTCTTTTATGGTAATTGACTCTTCTTCATCATTTCTTTTTTGCTTTTTGTTGCCTCAAGGATTTCTTTATCCTTCATGTCTTGGCCTTACCAAGGACTTTCCTTTACTTGAAATCTTTATGAGATCACCAAAAACTTTATTGTGTAAAGATTGAAAGTGTCACACCCCGACCTGGTTTTGTCGGATCCCCATGATCAACCTGCCACTCTCCCGGTTTACTAAGGGTTGCTCCTCGTTTATAAACCGTGAAGAGTAAGACGTCCTTTAAACTTGCACCTTTCCTAGAATAACATAAATCAAAATTGCATACAATTTTAAATTGATCATACCTATCTTACATGCGTATTAGCTGGTGGTCTTTGGGGTAGGCTTTATGTGGTTACTTGAAAGGGATATAAGGGAGGGGGTGAGTACAACTACTCAGTGAATGGGTTTTTCAAAATTTATCTTTTAGGAAGAATGTTTGATTTAGAGTGTGCCAGACTCCTTATTCTCTTTTAATAATTTCTCATTTCAAATTCCGATCTTTATCACCATTTCTTATTAACCACAATGGTCTTGAAGGTCCCGCAAATACAGTGCATGCACAATCAACATTTTTTGCATGATGCCATATAATCTGTGGTGCCACTGGTCCAACGGCCCCAACCCTTAATTCAAGCTGCAACTGTTTGTCTTGACTAGTTTAGAGACCTGTCATGTTTCACTGTCGCTAGTTGATAGAGTATGTCGGTCCTGTCTTGGTACCATGGCCAAATAATTCATTTATTTAAATTTTCATGGCATATAAAACATGTTTGTTTACAAGCTCCTGCTCGTGCCAACCGGCCTAGGCCTACTGTTCGAGATTTTCAAAATTGGGCATAACAACCCCCAAGTTCCAAAACTGAGGCCTCTAGCCTAATAGAGCTATTTGAGCTCTCTTAAAGAAGGTCTCCCAAATTGTTTAAGGAGTGTCACAAAGTCAGGGGAGAGCAATTCCAACAAATATATATTTTTAACTGTCCATCATACCAACCTAGTATGAGGACATCTCCGCTTAGAATCGATGAACGAGTTTTCCACATACTTTGAGGAAGTTTCATCATACCAACCGAGTATGATCTACTTACAACTGGTAAGTAATTTTTCCGAGTGATTTTCACATCACTCCTCTCAGGTGTGATGTTTAAAATACCACTTAGTAGTGGACTTTCATTATTGAGGTGCTTATCAACCCAACTAGATATGATATAAAAATTCCACTCACTCGATACTACAGTGAAATTCCTCTTAGCCGACTTGTTCTCCTTACTTTAACTCGTCTTAGCTAGCGTTCTTGGTACTTCATATTCCTTCATGATATGAACATTCTTGTTTATTATTCTTTGGCCTAACAACCCCCATTCATACCAAATGAATGAAAAAATTAAACTTTTCCTTTATTTGCAATTAGGTCCATAAAGTTATTTTTCTTTAACCTTAAGTCCCTAATGCATGTTTTTCCTCAAATTGAGTCCCAAAACTTTTAAAATTTATCTTAGGACCTCAATTTATTCAAATTCTCAAAAAGGGGTTTAATTTCCCAAATTTCCAATTTGGTCACCAAACTTTTTCAAAATTACCATTTTGCCCCAACTTAACAAAAATGGTGAGTTTTGCCCCAAAAATTCTAAGAATTGCCCAATTGGTCCTCCAACATCTTTATCATGCCCAAGTCATCAATTTTATGAAATTTCACTTTAGTCCCTCTAATTTTTGAAATTCCCAAATTTCCCCCAATTTCAATGTTCTAACTCTACCAAATTTGATTTCATCAAATTGACCAATCAAATGAGTTTAATCATTGAAATTGAAGTTAAATTGGAGTTCGTACAACTTCATATGATTCTATTGCACTTTGAATCGCACGATTTGGCGCTGGAATGAGCTCAAATGGAGCTTAGTTGGAAAATTGGACTTAGAGAGAGAAAGCTTCGAAAGCTTTCCGTTGGGGGCACATCGGTCCGAGCTTTCAATCTTGACAAATAGCTCTCATCTTGAGGGTACTCCTAGGATCAAGAATTGCATCAATCAATGCCAAATTGAGCAAGAATTTAGTCATCAAAGTTCTGCCGGTTCTCTCTTTAGCATCAATCAAAATTTACAGAAGAGGGCCAAATTGGCATACCTTTCAACTCTAATTCAGCTGTAGGAGGGCTGTGAAGGTGTTGGGAGGGCTTGGTTTGGCCTGAGAGGGCTCAATCAATGCCGAATTGAGCAAGAATTTAGTCATCAAAGTTCTGCCGGTTCTCTCTTTAGCATCAATCGAAATTTACAGAAGAGAGCCAAATTGGCATACCTTTCAACTCTAATTCAGCTGTAGGAGGGCTGTGAAGGTGTTGGGAGGGCTTGGTTTGGCCTGAGAGGGCTCGAATTGGCCGATTTCAGCTCACCCAAAATAGGGTAGCTTTGGTCCGCCGGAGTTGCTTCACTGTTCGGTCACGCCAGCGCTTCTTCGACGACTCTTGGAGCAAATGGAGACTACACGCGTGTAGCTGACTTCTCTACAGTTCTAAAGAACCCGACTTCACCTTGTTTGGCTCAAAAAAGTGCCAAAGTCGGAGCTCTGGTTTGAGCTTGACTAGAAATTGGAGCAACTGAGAGATAATTAGGCATATCTATGGGACCCGAGACCCAAGCTTTGGATCCCTACCCGATCCGAGCGGACCCGAGTAGCCTTGGGTCTGCTCGGGTCTGTGCTCGGGTTTGGATCCATAGATTGGACCCAAGACTCGTGCCTCGAGTCCTGCTAGTTTGATTCCTACGGGCTCGGGTCCCGTTGGTTGGACTCGAGCCTCGGGTCTAGAAAAGTGGACCTGAGCCTCTAGTCGAAATGGACTCCCGCTAGTCGAAATGGACTCGAGCCTCGTTTCACCTGAACCGGTCTGGTTGTTTTTCTCTCCCAATTTGTTCGAAGGTTCTTTTCCAAGGTTTATGAACCATTTTGAGTCACTTGGGAGTTGTAAATTCTCCAATTTTCCCGTTTCCTAATAATCGGGTTTGTGAACCTGTTCAATTTTCTCACTCAGTTTGACCGATTCTTTTCTCGGTTTTCCTTAAATCTATGTGAGCACCATTGCCCAACCCCCAAACACCATTGATTCTTCTATTTGCTATTGAGGAATGAAACCTCTCTCCCTTCTTCATCAGTCTCAATGTGCATGAAGCTACTTGAGCTTCACGACATACTAGAACAACATTACTGCCCTTGTGCCACCCTTACTGTCCATTAGCTCTTAGAACCAATACTACCCCATATCGGGCATCTCTTTGGTTCTGCATGATTGCAATCAGACATAATAGTGTTTTGATTGAAAACCTTTATCTTTGCACTGCTATCCCAACAAGCTTTAACATTGCTTCAACTCAGCAACTTCATCAAGCATTATCAAATTGTGATAAAATTTTCTGGCTCTTAAATTATAACTTATTTACGGGACTGGACCCATTTTCCATTGGCCTTGGGCCCACTTTTACTAGTTTTCAAAATATGGCCTTGGGCACACTTCACTTTTCAAAACCATAGCCTTGTGCCCACTTGCATAGAACTAGATCTCACCCACCATTGTCAACCGTGGGCCTCGCCCATTTCCTACATCAACAGTCTCAACTAGATCATATCCCTTGGAGTGTATCCATACACTGTTCAAGGGTTGTCATATTATCATACGTTATGCTTTCTTCATAAATATAATCTCAAAAGATTTAAGTGGTTTCACATAGTGAAGGAATTATACTTCTAGAAATTTGATTTCAAAATAAAGCATGCTTGCAAGTATGCGTCATCGGTTCAATTTGACTCGATGTGAGAAATCCCACCAACCCGAGATCCATGACTTGTTTGTTTGGGACATATTTTCAATACCTTGGGTTGGATTCGTAAATGCAGATAAAGGCATTCCTTTCACACCTACATGATCATAGATAATGGAACCATCAATTATCTAATAATTGTACTTAGGTTCCTATACTTTCTTTAATTAATAGATAAGTCCCTAAGTTTATTTTATTTACAAATAAACTATCAATTATTTGCCATATTTTTCTCAATTTAATTTATTTGTAATTTTATTCCAAAATATTTTTATTTAATATACAATTATTCAAAATTACAAATAAAGCATACCATTCACTTTTAATTGCAATTAAATTCTCCAAAAAATATTTTTATTGCAATTATGCCTCCAATTTTATTTAATTCCTCAATTGACCCTTAACTTATGTCAATTGCATAGAAATCCCCAAATTTCCAAAAATTCCCAAATCACCTAATTTCTTCAAAAAATTGCAATTTATCCTCGAAATCATAATTTACCTAATTGACTATCAAACTTAGTTAATTGCCTCATATCATGCTACAAATCAACTACCCTACCTCTCCACAATCATTACAAGCTCTGAATTGTCCAATTTGGCCTAATTTCTTACCAGCATGAATGTGGTTGATAGAGATCTTAATTTTGGGAGCTACCTATGGTCGAGGAGATACTCTTAGGATTAAGTTTCATCTCAATTGGTGCCTTGAATAGGGAGAATTTTATAAACAAAGTTTTCATAGTTTTCTCTATGTAAATTAACTATTCTATCAAATGGCGGTGGTAAATGCTTACCTTAAAAGTTTAAGGAGGACTAGGCTTGGTCGTGGAGAGTCGTGGGAGAGTCAACCATGCCTTAGAAGGTCTGAGGGTGGTCCGATTTCATCTCGAAAGCACTTTTTGAAAGCCAATAGTTAGAGAGACTGTATTGTGTGGGTTCACCGGGGCTTCTCTAGTAATTCTCAAGCTGAAGGGAGTATGTAGCAAGGTAGAGTGCTTCCTTCCAATTTTAGGGAACCCAAATTCACATTTGGAGGTGAATAATTGGGTCGAAGTCAGAACTCTAGTTTATGGATGGTTGGAAACTGGAGTAGTTCGTCTTCTTCAAGTTTTCATGGGATAAAGATGATGAATGAAGGGGAGCTCTTTATATAGGTAACTAGGGGACTGACCATTTTATCTGTTCATCCTTCAGTCAAGAATTAACTCTCTAATTTAGGGGCTTGTTAGAGAGATTTATTGGGTGTCAGAGTAATAGCAGTCATTTTGTCTTTTCTCTTCCCTGTCTATTTAAAGGTTGAAGACAACATTATGCATGCGCATGCGAGCTTCGCACGTGCGAGTTGCAACGTGGCACTATATGATTGTATGGCTTTGCTAACATGTCATCTTACTTAGCATCCAATCATCTATTAACTCATTGATCGGACACGTTGCGACCTCCCATTGGTTGCTTTATCCTGTGTGGTGCTTGACCGAATCTGACCATCAGTTGACCATGACACGTGGTGCCCTTTGATTGATTGATTTAAATTCATCAGTTTCCCCACTTGACATATTGTGTCAATGCCACCTGTTAGCCTCTTATTGCCTGTGGCCATCCAACATGGCTTTGCCATGCGTCGACCTCTTATTGGTCTACCGATCTCTAATATCTTAGTTGGTTGTAGACCTCACACCTTTTCCACGTGTCAGCCTCTCATTGGTTAGCCCTACTGATGAGGCTCCTCCTTGATTGACCATTGACTGAGGACATGTGTCACTCTCCCATTAGCTAGTCTATGATGACGTGGATATTCCTCTTTTGACCGTTGATCGGGGACATGTGTCACACTTTGATTAGCCTATGTTTTCAAACGCTGACCGAGCTATTGAGTGGGTGCCCTTCTCCATGTGTCACGTACGCTGATTGGGCACTGACCTGGTAGGAGGTCCATTGACCGGTTGGACCATTGAACGGTTTGGTCAGATTGGGTTTGGTAACCTGAAATAGAAAATTTACCGGTTTAGGCCCAATTCGAGGTTTTTCTCAAAATTAAAAATTTCTAAATTGATGGAAATTTAAAAATCCCAAGTAAACAAATTCATACAAATCATGGGGAAGAGCCATGAAGTGAATGGGATGAGAAAACTGGACCAGTTTAGGGTGAACCAGACTTGAACTAGATCGAACTAGATTGAACCACAATGAACTTGTTTATAAATTCAATTTTCTAGATAGTTTAAAAATATCAATTTGGAAAATTGAGGCTACCATTAGATAAAAAACAATTTTAGATTAATTAAGAAATTTTTAATTTTTAGAAAAACGGTCAAATCGGGTATGAACTTGCCAATGTTCATTTTTGGGTCACCAAACCCAGTCCGACGGGACCGGTCAATGGTAAATGGTCAATGGATGCTCGGTCAATAGCCACGCATACACGAACAACTAATGGGAGGCTTCTACGTGTCCGGTCAATGGCCGATACGACGGCTGAGTTGGATTGCCATGTCAGTTAGGCCAGCCAATCACGTGCCCCCACATGGCCGGTTCACATATGCAAAGCTTGCATGTGCGGAACAGTTTCATCTTCCTCCTCCATCTGATGAAATTGTTCATTGAGGAAAGATTTTTCTTTCCTTTTTTGTTGAGGGAAGATTCCCTCCAATTTGGGGAATTTTCGATCAAGATGATCTCTACTAGTATGGAAACTGGTAGAGGAGAGGGTCCCCGAGCTCTCTATATAATGAGCTTTCCTCTATTCATCCTCTACACACCTCAAACCTCCTCCTCCTCCGAAGTGCTTAGTTTTTCGGTGAAGCTCAATCTAGAGCTTTGACTTGGGTACTTCCTTCATCCTTAGAAGTTGAATTCGGGTTCTACAAACTCAGGAAGAAGTTAGCTACCTGAAGACGACCTCCATCCGACCCGAGGATCGCCAGAGAAGCACCAATTAGCCCAAATAGTAAAGTAGCTTCGCCAGTCTCAAAGCTACTCTATTTTGGCCAATCTGAAATCGGCCAATTCAAACCTCCTATAGCCGAATCAAGTCCTCCCTTAGCCCCCAGAACCATTACATGATCTTCCTAGAAGGAAAAGGTAAACCAATTTGACTCTTCTTCGTCAAAGCAGTTTGGTTATAGAGAGAGAAAATGTTGAATTTTCATTGACCAAATTCACAATGATCATTATGTCAATTGTAATGACTCTTAATCCTAGAAGGACGAGAGCTATCTTCTCAGATCAAGAGGTTAGATCACTGCACCTCCAATGGTAAGCATTCTCTCTCTACGTCCAGTTTTTCGGCGAAGCTCCGTTTGAGCTCGTTTTGGACCCAAAATCTGCAATTCAAAGCTCAGTTGAATTGTACGTAAGTATAGAAACCAATTCACACCACAAATTGGAGCAATTAACCCTGTTTGAATGACCAATTTAAAAAAATCAAATTCAGTCAGTAGAAAGGAGTGAAATTAGGTGAAACATTTGGGGAAAATTGAGGATTTCAAAAAATTGAAGAACCTTAGGGTAATTTTTCAAAATTGAAGGTCAATTGGTAAAGAGAAAGATGTTGGAGGACCAATTAGTCAATTTTTGGAAGAATTAGGACTAATTGGCCATTTTAGAAAGTTTGGGGCCAATTAGTAATTTTGGAAAACTTGGGGACCAATTTGGAAATTTTGGCAAATTTGAGCTCCATTTACAATTTGAGAAATCCTTGGGACTTGATTTGGGGAAAAATTGAGCATTAGGGACCTAAAGTCAAAAGTGTATGAACTTTAGGGACCTAAGTGTAATAAAACCAAGAATCAGGGCCTAGTTGCCAATATATGAGAAGAAGAAGGCTATAATGTTGATCCCTTCCTGATAAGGATACCCAAACTGTGTAGGGACACTTGGGATCAGAATGCGGGCAAGGGGAGCCAAACTTGGACTTGGAAAACTGACTAGGGACGAACATGTTAAAGTTATCGGGTGAGTGGGCTTACTAACGTTGTTGGGATGATGAACACATTTTAAATTGAAAGACCACTGTGAGTGGGAAATTTTATACATTATACCCCATTGGGTGGTGAACACTATTTTGAAATGGAAAGCAATTACTAATTGTGAGTGGACGTATCTCTATCATCATACCTAGTTGGTATGATGAATACATTTGTGCTAAAAACCATTTTATCAGAAATGATCGCCCTTGACTATGTGCCAAGGTTTAAAACATTTGGGAGACTTTTCTGACAAGAGCTGAGACAACTCCAACAGGCCAGAGGCCACATTTTTGAACTTATAGGGCTCAATGCCTAATTTTAAAAAACTCGTGAAGTGGGCCAAATGCTAGTGGGTACGGGCTGGAGCCCATAGACAAACATGAGTAAAAGAGCCATGAAAACTCTCATTAAACTGAAAATTATATGCGATTTTCCATGGTACCACTTCAGGACTCACAAGGCTCGATTGACTAGTGGCAGTGCGCTAGGACTACGTCAATAGATTGGTCAGGCAAACAAACTACATGTCAAGTCGAGTGTTGGGGTCGTTGGACCGTCGGCACCAAAGATGATGGCTATTATGTGAAAGCAATTGTTTGTGCCTACACTCTGATTTGGGGCTATCGAGACACCCATGAGGGGTAGTGATGGATTCGAAGGGCTGTTGGATGACCTGATTGTGATAAGGGCAGGTTTGTCATGTCGGTTAGTCATAAAGCTGGTCGAAGCTTCTTGCGCATGAGACCAGGGTGGGGATAGGATGAGGTCTCCATCCACATACGAATATGAAGTGATTTCGAGTATGAGGGCCGGGTGCCCAAAAATATAATCCACTAATTGTGTGAAACCGCTTAAAACTTTTGGGATTATATTTGTGAATAAAGCATGAAGCATGTTTATAGGACAACACTTGTCAGTGTATGGATACACTTCAAGGGATATGGTCTAGTGTGACCATCGATGCAAGAAATGGGTGAAGACCATAGTCGACAATGGTGGGTTGGATCTAGTTCTGTGCAAGTGTACCCAAGGCCACATTTTTGGAAAATGAAGTGTGCACAAGGCCATGGTTTTGGAAAATGAAGTAGGCCCAAGGCCATGTTTTGAAAACTCACTTAAGTGGGTCCAAAACCAATGGAAAACGGGTTTAACCCTATAAATAAGTTTTGATTTAAGTACCCGTTAAAATTATCAAAATTTGATCATGTTTGCTGAAGTTTCTAAGCCAAAGCCAGGCCACTATGTGTTGGGCTAGCAACGCAAAGATAAAGGTCTTAAATAAAAAAACTATTGTATATGATTGCAATCGTGTGAAACCAAAGAAACGCCCGGTACGGGTAGTATTGGTTCTAAGGGCAGTTGGACAACAAGGTTTGCACAATGGTAGTTATGCTCTTCTAGTATGTCTTGAAGCACTAGAAGCTTCGTGCGCATTATTGGTCCAATCAGACTCGATGTTAGTAATCCCACTCACTTGAGATTTGTGACTCATTCGTCCAGTATATTATTCCAATAACTCGTGTTGGATTCTTGATTGTAGGTCAATGCCTTCCTTTGGCACCTATATGATCACAAATAACCGATCCATCAATTATCCAATATTTACACTTAAAGACCTATATTTTCATGGATTACACGTAAGACCCCAAGTATAATTTATTGACAAATGAATTCCAAAATATTTGCCATAATTTCCATAATTTACTTTATTTGAAATTTTATCCTCAAATAATTTTATATAAAATTACAAATAAAGCATTTACTCATTTTTAATTGCAATTAAATTCCCCAAAAATTATTTTAATTACAATTAAGTCTCAAACTTCATTTAAATTCTCAATTGACCCTCAATTTATGTCAATTGCATAAAAATCCCCAAATTTTCAAAAAACCCCTAATGTTCAATTTCTCCAAAAATTTCACTTTGATACCCAAAATCTCATTTGATCAAATTGACCAATTAAACTTAGTTAATTGCCTCCTATCATGATGCTAATCATCTCCTATATCACTCCACTATCATTTTAGACTTTGAATCATTCAATTTGGCCTAGAAACAAGTTCAAACAAAGATTCGTTGAAAAATACTTGTAGAGAGTGAAAGTTTCAAGGTTTTACCAGTGAGGACGTGATAGTCGGAGCTCTTGATTTGGAGAGTTAGCTCTCGTCGAGAGTATTCTCGTAAAATCAAATTTCAACTCAATTGGTTCTCTGAATAGGGAGAATGTGATCAACAAATTTTAAGAAGTGTTCTCTCTATAAATTCACTATTCCGACAAAGGTGGTAGCAATTGCCTACCTTGAAGGCTCAAGGAGAACTAGGCTTGGTCGTGGAGAGTCATGTGAGGGTTGGCCTAGGCTTAGGAGGTTCGAGGTGGTTTGGATTTAGCTTGAAAATGTTTGATACTTCTCGACAGCCAGGGTGATTGTACTGTGCGAGCTCATCGACACTTATTCAGTGATCCTCGAGCTGAAGGGAGTTCCTTGCAAGGTAAAAGACTTCCTCTTAGTTTTAGGGAATCCGAATTCCTGTGTAGAGGTGGAGAAAATGGTCTATGTCAGAGCTCTAGTTCATAGATGATAAAAAATTGGAGCAGTTCGTCTTATTCATGCTTTCGAAGAATGAGGAGGATCAATGGAGGGGAGCACGTTATATAGGGAGTCGGGGACTGACCATTCTAGCCATCTACCCATCGGTGAGCCATTAACTTGCCAATTTAAGGCCTTGTCAAAGGACAGTCTTTGGTGGCATATATTTTCTTCATTTTACTGTTAAACGAGGATCCATGTCACACTCTAAATGGTTAACGCTTCTAGAAGCTGACTAAGCGACTGAATGGGCATTCATCACAGCGTACGTTGACTTAGCGCTGACCTAGAAGGAAGTCTGTTGACTAGCTGGACTGTTGCCTAGTTTGGTCGAATCGGGTTTGGTGACACGAAATGAAAAATTGGTCGGTTCATGCTCGATTCAACCGGTTTTCTAAAAATTAAAAATTTCTAAATTTACCTAAATTCATTTCCTACAAATTGGTGACTTTAATTTCTCAAATTGATATTTTAAAGTCATCTAGACAAATGAATCTTTGAAGCGGTTCTTCTCGATTAATCTTGGTTCAACCTGGTTCAAGTCCGGTTATCCTAAACCGGTCCGATTCTCACATCCAATTTGGTTCATGATCCATTTCCATATTTTTGGATCTTCATTGAATACTTTGGATCATCCAAATTCCCATTTTAGTTTTCTCTTTACCAATTCTGTTTCACATTGAACCACGATTTTCTCTCAAAATTTTCCGATTCTCATTTCCGCCTTCTTATTTTGATAGAATGAGGTTTAACACTACTCCCCACCTTTTAATGAGTTTTTTTCCCTAAAACTCATTATGTGTCACTTAATCAAAAATGGTTCTCTCTTAAGATTCTAATGTGTCACTTACCATTGGGATCTTTTCATTTTTTTTAAATTCCTTTCTAATCGATCAATGATCCAGACAAGTTCTCCATCAAAACTCCCCATTCAACCTTGGAGATTTTCTTTATCCATTTTCTTTGAAGTTACCTTAAGGTTTTGAAATTCCTGAGATCCTCTCCTAGGACCTTATTATACCCCTTTTTGTCTCATGGTCACAACATGATCTTGAGATTTGACTGGTACTCTTAAACAAGGTGTAATATGTGTATCCAATCTATTTGGAGTCGTGTTCCATTAATTGTACTATCATCTTGATGATGTAATCATTGATAAATGTTTATAATTCCTTCACTTCTATTTTTCACCCATCTTGTGTGAGTAAAATCTTATTTATCCTTGAACTTAATGACTTATCAATACTTAAGCCTTTTAGTAATCCAACCCGATTAATGTCACGCCCCGACCCGGTTTGGCTGGAACCCCGTGAGCAACCTGCTACCTTCCATTGCTCCATCCAAGTATCTCTACTAGGGTGGAACAAAAAAAGTAAAGGCATTCAACCAGTTGGTATTCCAAGACAAAGTAATAAAACTATTGTAGAAATTTTTGTAACTTATACATGTCACGCCCCACAACAGATTGGTTGGATCCCCATGAGCAACCGACCACTCTTCCAGTTTATTAAGGGTTTTCCCCTTTTCTAAACCGTGAGGAGTAATGCTTCCTTTTCACCTATATCTTTTCCAGAATAACATTTATCAAAACTGAATACATTACACCTTACATACCTATCTTGCAAGTTCAGCTATAGGAAAGTCTTTAAGTGGGTTTTCTCTTGGTAACTTGAAAAGGGGTAAAGGGAGGGGGTGAGTTTGACAACTTAGTGAATGGGTGTTGTGAGAGAGTTTTCATAATCAAAACATCTTTAATCGGATTGTGCCAAACTCCTTATTTCCTTTCAAAATATTCCTTTCTCAAATTTCAGTTTTCAAAATTTCTTTCCTCATTATCCACAATAGGTGTGTTTAACAGTCGACACATGTCCTTCATCAGGAGGGGAATCACACTTTCGTAGGGTAACTTGTCTACTGCACTCACTTGTGGCATCGGAGCGACTTTACCGGCCACCTCGATAGAAGCCAGTCCACTTCTACCCTGTGTATGAGTGAATGTTTGAGACATTCGACCCTCAAATCCAAAATCAACTCTGTCTTTGTATGAGGACACAAACCTAATCCCAACCCACCCTGACCTTATGCGCATGAAGCTACGCCGAGCTTCCTTGACTGCTGGCATGAAAAACTGCTCTTATCTCCACCATCTCGTCCAGTAGCCCCTAGGACGCATCACTACCCCTCTTGGGCATCTTGATGGTCTCGAACCTCAAGTGCATGCACAAACAATAGTTTTCTGCAAAAACATTTATCTTTGGTGCCACTAGTCCAACGACCCCAACCCTCAACTTGACCTATAGCTGTTTGCCTAGATTGGTCCGTCGACCAGTAACTGTTTACCTAGATCGGTCCATTGACCTGGCCCTATGACAGTGCCACCAGTCCATCGTGTATGTCAATCCTATCATGGTATCATGGCAAAATCACATAATCCATTCATTTAGAATTTTCATGGATTAAATATCATGTTTGTTTACGAGCTCCTGCTCGTACCAACTGGCCTTGGTCCCACTGTACGTGATTTTCCAAAACTAGGCATTTTAGCCTCACAAGTTCCAAAATCGAGGCCCTCTAGCATATCTAAGTTGTTCTAGCCCTCTAGCATAATAGTGTTGTCATCTTGAGGAAGAAGATGACACTGTTCCAAACCGGGTTCAAAGCTTAAACCGGCCGGTTCACCCCCCATTCATCCGAGTTTTTCAAATCTAAAAATTTCTAAATTAATTCTCTATCCAAGGGTGGCCTCAAATCTCCAATTTGAATTAATTAAGCCACCTAGAAAAATGAATTTTGGATCTAGTTCAATAGTGGTTCAAACCGGTTCGAATCCAGTTCACCTGAACCAGTTTGGCTTTCATCCCCAATTCCTTCACAAGTTTATTTCCATGACTTTTGTGACTTCTTAGGTCAATTAGGGTCCATAAAGTTCCTAGTTTACCATTTTTTTATCGATTCTAGTTTATAAACCGACTCGGTTCTTAAACTGGTTTAATTTGATTTGGGTCCGATTCACCCAAACCGGCCTGGTTTTTCTCTCCCACTTTATTCTAAGGTTCCTTCCCAAGGTTTATAAATTTCTTTGGGGCACATGGGATTTGAATTTCTCTAATTTGCCTGTTCTCTATCGGTCCCCGTTCATGAACCGACTCGATTCATAAACCGGTTCATCTAATCTGGTCTAGTTTTTCTCTTCCAATTCGTCCTAAGGTTCTTTTCGATAATATTATGAACCCTTTGGATCACCCGGGAGTTGTAAATTCCCAAATTACCCATTCACAAATGATCAAGTTTGTGAACCGGTTTGATTTTCTCACTCAGTTTGATTGGTTCTTTTCTCAGATTTCCTTAGCTCAAAAGGGCGGGGTTTATAGTTTTCATAATCAAAACATCTTTAATTGGAGTGTGCCAAACTCCTTATTTCCTTTGAAAATATTCCTTCCAAAAATTTTAGTTTTCAAAATATTCCATAATAGCTGTGTTTAATAGTCAACACATAACCTTCATTAGGAAGGGAATCACACATTTGCAGGGCAGCTCGTCCACTGTACCAACTTGTGGCATCGGAGCGACTTTACCGGCCAAGAATTCCTAATGTTTAGTTAGTTTGCATATTTGATTTGCACACAATCATTTGCCCCTTTATCAACAAAGGGGATCACACATCGCAAAATAGTCCTCGACTATTCCACTTGTGGGCCAGAGCATCTTTACCATCCACCCTGGTAGAAGTTCACAACTTCTATCAAAGTCTATGTGGGCATCAACCGCTCAATACCTAGACTTGAATTCATACTTCATGTCCGCAAATGTGGGATGAGACCTCTCCCCCTCCAACTTCGGCCTCAATGCATATGAAGCTCCTCGAGCTTTCCGACATACTGATTGACAAAGCTTCTCTTATGCTCTATGGGTCATTTAGCAGCCCTTAGAACCCCCACTACCCCATATCGGGCACCTCGATAGATCTGTATCTCATGCATGCATAAACAACAATTCATTTTAGTTAAGACCTTTTATCTTTGGTGCTATTGGCCCCCACGAGCTTGCTGATACGACTTCGGCTTGGTACTACCAGCCCAACGAGTTCGATGACCTAGATTCTACTTAGTGATCACTAGACCAACGAGTTTGACAACCCTGGTCATGGCTCGATAGCTATCACAAACTATTGTCCATTATAAGAATTTTCATGGATTTATTACTCATCTATTTGTCTACGGACCTAAGCTTGTGCCCATCGGCCCACTTGAGTAAGACTAGCTCTAGTTATATCATGATTCATGCTTTCTTCGAAAGAGTCTCCCAAAACTTTTAAGCGGGTTCAAGAAATCAGAGGAGAGCATTTCCGAAAAATAGTTTTTAATTTGTGAAGGTGTGTTCATTAGCCCAAATAGACATGATGCTAAAACCAACTCACTCGGTATGTCTCGACTTGTCCCTGACTAGATCACGGTTGGCTACGTGCTCCTAGGCACAAGTCCTTGAATCACACGTCCTACACAGTCCAATCGTTCACATTAGTACAGTTGTTATGAAGGCCCTAAAATATGCCTTAATTGCTACTAGGTCCCTAAATTGCTCCTATTTTCTTCTTAGGTCCCTAATTCCTCTTATTTTCATCGAAATCCTCAATTTTTTACTTAATTGCAATAAGGACCCCAAGTTTATACTTAATTCCATTTAAGTCCCTAATTTCCCCAAAATTACCAAGTGGCCCTTAATTTCTTCCAAATTACCAATTGGTAAAATTTCCTCAAAATCACCAATTGGCCCTCAATTGAAAGTTAAATTTTTAAAATTCCCCAAAATTTTGAAAATCCCCAATTTTCACCCAAACTTCCCAAATTTGTTAATTTTTGTTGTGAAATATTATTTCATCAAATTGACCTAGCAAACATGGTTAATTGATCCCTAGCATGCTATTAATCGTCTTCCCAAAATTTCAATGATTTTGTTCCTACTTTGAATCGTGTTAGTTGTCCCTAAAATAAGCTCAAACGGAGCTTCATCAAAAAATTGAACTTAGAGAGAGAGAGCTTTAAAATCCTATAGGTCAGGGTGCGGTTATTGGAGCTCTAGGTTTGGGAAGCTAGCCCTCGTCAGGAGTGTCCTTTGAGGATTGAAATTCGCCCCAGTTGGCATCCTAGGCAGGGAGAATTTGATCAATATTTTTCTGCCACTTTCTTTATCTAGAATTTTATTACTCCGATGAGTGGAGGCAGAATGTATCTTACTTGAAAGCTTTAGGGAGATCGAGGGTCGATCGTAAGGAGTCGTGGGAGGGTTGTTTTAGTTGTAGGAGGTTAGGGTTGGCCATAAATTAGGTTCGACAGGATTTTGTCACTTTGGATCAGCTAGAGTAGCAGCATTATGCATGCTTGTCGGTGCTCCTCCGATGGTCCTCGGGTCGAACGGAGAGTGCAGTTGGGTGAAGAACTTCCTCTCCAATGACACCAAATGTGACTTCGTAGGTTGAGGAAAGGCTTGATCGGGGCTATGGTTTATGTCTCTCCGGAAAATGGAGCACCTCTTCTTATTTGCTCGCTAGTGGAATGACTGAGCTTCTCTGACATTGACAACTAACTAAGGACATGTGTTTCTCTCTTATTGGTCGGTCATCGCTAATGTGGATTTTTCCTCCTTTGATCGTTGACCAAAGACATGTGTTGCTTTTTGATTGGCCAGCGCTTCTAGGCGCTGACCGAGCAACTGATGGGGCACACTTCATCAGGCATCACACGTTGATCGATCATGCCTGCTGACTGGGTGCTGACCTGGCAAGCGATCTGTTGACTGATTGAACCGTTGACTGGTTTAGTTGAATCGAGTTCTATGAGCCAAATTTTAAAGTCGGTCAGTTTAGGCCCGATTTGACTAGTTTTTTAAAATTTAAAATTTTCTAAATTCATATAAATTCATTTTCTATTCAATGGTGGCTTCAATTTCCCAAATTGATGTTTTTAAGTCACATAGAAAAATGAATCTTTGAACCGGTTCTATGTAGTTCATCCCGGTTCAATCCAGTTTAGGTTCGGTTCACCCATAACTGGTCCAGTTCTCGCACCCAATTTAATCCATGGTTCCTTCCCATGATTTTTTTAGTATTTATTGGCCACTTAAGAATTTCCAATTTCCCATTTGACTCTTATTTAGCATTTCCGATTCGCTTTGATCCTCAGTTTTCTATCAAAATTTTCTGGTTCCCATCTTCGATTCCTTGGTTAGAGAGGACAGGGTTTACAACTACTCCCCTACTTTTATAGAGTTTTATCCCCAAAACTCATTGTACATAGCTTAAATAGAGAATGCGTTTCCATTTTATCTTGTTCAAGCCTTCTACTAAAAAATGGCTCCTATAGGGGTCATAGGACTCCGTCTCTCCTAGCCATTTGTTAGTGTTCACTAAGCATCTTGAACACGATCAAACCCTCAGATGTACATGACCCCATTATATGGTTATTTCACACAAATCTTGTAATCCTCCATACCTTGCAATTTTGGCTTTTCTAGTACCAAATCTTTACCATTTCCTTCCTTGTTCGATACTCCTATAAAGCTCCACCGGATGCCCCATGCTTATTCTTTCAAGCTCTTTTTCCCTTGCCTTGTTAACAAATTTCCATGGGGTTCTAGCCCTTTCTCACTTCTCCACTACCGTCGTGGGCTTTATCCTTATGAGCCCTTCCTTCATGCCATTTCGGACTAGCACTACTCTTATCCTATCCCCCTCTCTATTGCTATCTGTAAACCCCGTCATTTACAGATAAGAAAACCAGGGAAAGAACCAGTCAACTCAAGAGAGAAAAGAACCTTGGGACAACTGGGAAGAGAAAACCAAACCGGTTTAGGGTGAACCAGATTGAACTGGTTTGAACCATTCTTGAACCAGTTCCTAAATTCTTTTTTCTTGGTGGCTTAAAATGATCAAATTGGGGAATTAAAGCCACCATTAGATGGATAATGAATTTAGAAATTTTTAATTTTGAGAAAACCTGACCGGTTCAGGGTGAACAAATTGAATTTGTTTGAACCATTCTTGAACCGGTTCCTAAATTCATTTTTCTTGGTGGCCTAAAATGATCAAATTAGGGAATTAAAGCCACCATTAGATGGATAATGAATTTAGAAATTTTTAATTTTGAGAAAATCGGTCGAATTGGGCATGAACCGGCCAATTTACTTATTGAACCCTGCTGGACCGTTTCGGTACGATTCAGAATAGTGTCATCTTCTTCCTAAGGATGACATCACTGTTCATTCAATGCAGAAATGGATAACGCCAATAAAGCTTAAATTGCTCTGATCTGGCCGTTTTAGGGTGAGGATAAGCTCGACAAAAGTGGAAAGTTGTCGGACAGAGGGTCCCCGAGATCCCTATATAAAGAACTACTCTCCATTCATCCTCCACACACCTAAAATCCACCTTCTCTCTCAATTGCTCCAATTTCTGTTGAAGTTTGAATGAGAGCTCTAATATAGGCATTTTTCTTAGCCTCAGGAGGTAAGGTTGGGTTCTATAGACTCCGGGGGAAGTCAGCTACCTGACAGCAACTTCCTTTCGACACGTGGACCACTAGAGAAGCGCCGATAGAATCAAATAGTGAAGCAACTCCAAAGGACCGAAGCTGCCCTATTTTGGCCAAGCTGAATTCGGCCAAATTCAGTTCTAAACCCCGCCCTTTGAAGTTAAAAAAAAACCGGGGAAAAAACTGGTTAAAGCAAGTGAGAAAAACTGAACTAGTTCACAAACCCCGATCAATAGATAATGGGCAAATTGGGGAATTTACAACTCTCGAGCGACCCAAAGAGTCATAAAATCATTTTAGAACAATTTGGGAGAGAAAACCAGACAAGTTCAGGTGAACCGGATTCGAATCGGATTGAACCGATTTGGACCATCTTGAACCACAATTGAACCAAATGCTAAATTCATTTTTGTAGGTGGCTTAGAAATTTCAACTTGGAGAATTGAGGTCCCCATTTGATAGAGAATGAATTTAGATGAATTTAAAAATTTTTAATTTTGAAAAACTCAGTCGAATAGGGCCTGAACTGATCGATTTAAACATTAAACCCGGTTCGCACCAGTTCGATCCAGTTTGGAACAGTGTCACCTTCTTCCTTCAGATGACAGCACTGCTCACTTGCCGAAAAATTGAACCAGCATCGACGAAGAGGAAACATTTTTGTTCAGTGCATTTCAGGCCATCAATGACTGCCATTAAGGTGCCAAACAGATGGCCGGAGAGTCCTTGAGCTCCCTATATAAAGAGCCCCTCTCCATTCATCCTCCACACACCTGAAAACCTCAATGTCTCACAACTACTCAGTTTTTAGATGAAGCTCGAACCAAACCTCTGACATAGGGTCTTTTCTGAGCCAAAGAAAATGTGGTCGAGTTCCTTAGACTCAGGGAGAAGTCAGTTACACGGTGGTAGTTTCCAATTGCTCCAAGGATTGTCGGAGAAGTGCTGGCATGATCAAATGGTGAAACAGCTCCGACGGACTAAAGTTGCCATGTTTCTGTCAAGCAGAAATAAGCCAATTCGAGCCCTACTCAGGCCAAACCAAGCTCTCCCAAAACCTCCTCAGCCCTCCTACGACCGAATTAGTGCAGAAAGGTAAGCCAATTTGGCTCCCCTCTATGAATTCAGATCGATGCTAGAGAGAGAACAGGCAGATCTTTATTGACCAAATTCTCCCTCAATTTGACATGAATTGAGGTGATTCTTGATTCTAGGAAGAACCTAAAGACGAGAGCTATCTGCCCATATCAAAAGCTCGGACCACCGCGCCTCGACGGAAATCTTTCAAAGCTTTCTCTCTCTACATTCAGTTTTCCGACGAAGCTCCGTTTGAGTTCGTTCCGATGTCAAATCATGCGATTCAAAGTGCAATTGAATCATATGGAGTTGTAGAAACTTAAATTTAACTTCAATTTCAACAATTAACCTCATTTGATTGGTCAATTTGATGAAATCAAATTCAACCAAGTTGAAAGGTTGAAATTGTGGAAAATTTGGGGATTTCAAAAATTTGAGGGACTAAAGTGCAATTTCCTAAAATTGAGAGCCAATTGGGCATGATAAAGATGTTGGAGAACCAATTTGTCAATTTTGGGAATTTTTGGGGTGAAACTTACCTTTTTTGTAAAGTAGGGGCAAATTGGTAATTTTGAAAAAATTGTGGACCAAATTGGGAATTTGGGAAAGTTGAACCCCTTTTTGTGATTTTTAATAAATTGAGCACCCAAGGTGAATTTTAGAAGTTTCGGGACTCAATTTGGGGGGAAATTGGCATTAGGACCTAAATTTAAAGAAAAAGAACTTTAGGGACCTAATTGCAATTAATTGAAAAGTTTGAGTATTTCATCCATTCATGATGAATGAAGGCTATTAGGCTAAGGGATAATGAACAAGGATGTTCATATCGTGTAGGAATATGAAGTAGGGGGACCGCCAGCAAGGACAAGCTCATGTAAAGACAAAGAACCGGTTAAGAGGAAATCACTGTATTATTGGGTGAGTAGGATTTTTATATCATACCCGGTTAGGATGATAAGCACATCAGAAATAAAAACCCACTACAATAAGAATTTTAAACATCACACCTGAATGGAGTGATCTGGAAATTACACGGAAACACTACTTACCAGTTGTAAGTAGATTATACCCGGTTGGTATGATGAACTTCCAGGAAGGAAGTAGAAAATCCATTCATCGATTATGAGCAGGGATGTCCTTAGATCGGTTGGTGTGATGGACGGCTAAAAGATTATTTTTGTCAGAAGTGCTCTCTCCTGACTGTGTGCCACTAATTAAACTTTTTGGGAGACCTTCTTGACAGGAGCTAGAATAGCTCAAATAAGCCAGAGGCCTCAATTTTGGAACTTGGGGGGCTAATATGCCTGATTTTGAAAATCTCGTACAGTGGGCCCAAGGCCAGTTGGCACAAGTACGAGCTCATAAATAAACATTAGTTTAAGCCATGAAAAATTTAAATGAATGATATTTTTGGCCTTGATACCAAGACAGGACCGACATACTCAATGGACTGGTGGCAGTGCGACAAGACAGGTCGATGAACCAATCGAGACAAACAGCTGCAGGTCGAGTTGAGGGTCGGGGTCATTAGACCAGTGGCACCAAAGATTAAATTGCTTTTGAGGAAAACTATTGTTTTGTGCATGCACTGAGGTACGAGACCTTCAAGGTGCCCAAGAGGGGTAGTGATGCATCATAAGGGCTACTAGATGACATGGTGAAGTTAAGGGCAGATTGTCATGCCAGCAGTTAGGGAAGCTTGAGTAGTTTCATGCGCATGAGATCGGGGTGGGGTAGGGATGAGGTCTCTCTCCTCATACGGACATGGAGTTTTCTTTATAGGATTGAGGGTCGGATGTCATGTACATCCACTCAATCTTAGGGTAGAAGTGGACGTGCTTCTATCTAGGTAGTCGGTAAAGTCACTCTGATGCCACAAGTAGGTGCAGTAGACATGCTACCCTGCAAATGTGTGTTCCCTTCATGATGAAGGGCATGTGTTGGTTGATAAACACACCGTTGTGGTTAATGATGAGATATGGCTTTGAAAACCAAGATTTTGAGGATGAAATGTTTTAAAGAAAATAAGGAGTGTGGAACACTCCAATTCAAAAACTATTTTATTGAAACTTTATTTTTTTAAAATTTCCGATTCACTGAGTTGTAGAAACTCACCCACCCTTTTTATCCCTTTTCATGAAATAGAGAAATGACTAGGGATAACACCAAGCCTTACCCTTTGTTAAGTATGCTTAATTATTCTGAGTTACATTTTTATTGATAAATGTTATTCTAGGGAACAAGGTTAAAATTACGCCTAACTTCTCTTTAATTCAAAAAGGGGGAAACTCCTCATAAACCAAGAGAGCTGTGGATTTTTCATGGGGATCTGACCAAACCGGCTCGGGGCATGACATCATCTCTCCTCCGGCCAAACCAAGCCTTCTGTACACCCCCACAACCTTTACACGACCGCAATAGAGTTGAAAGGTAAGCCAATTCGGCCCTCCTTTGTCATTTCCGATCGAAGTTTGAGAGAGAAATTGCGAAATTTCAATGATAGAATTCTCCCTCAATTTGATGTTAATTGTAGTAATTCTTGATCCTAGGAGAAACCTCAGGATGAGAGCTACCTTCTCGAATGAGATCTCACACCATTGCACCTCTAACGGTAAACTTTCGAAGCTTTCTGTCTCTAAGAATCATTTTTCGGCGAAGCTCCGTTTGAGCTCATTTTGGCCTTAATTCATGTGGTTTAAAGCTAAATTGAATCGTATGTAAGTGTAGGAATTGATTTATACCTCTAATTGAAGAAATTAGCCTCGATTGAATGGCCAATTTGAAGAAAACAAATTCGGTCAGTTTGAAAGGGGGAAATTGGGGGTTTCAAAAAATTGAGGGACCTCTTTGCAATTTCCCTAATATTGAAGGCCAATTGGCCATGAAAAAGATATTGGAGGACCAATTAGTCAATTTTTGAAACATTTTGGGTCAAATTGTCATTTTTAGAAAATTTGGGAAAATGGTAATTTTTGAAAAGTTGGGGACTAAAATAGAAATTTGGAAAACATGAGCCCCTTATACAATTTTGAGTAAAATGAGGACTCAAAGGGAATTTTGGAATCCTTGGGACTCAAATTGGGCAAAAGTTGGCATTAGGGACCTAAATTTAAGAGAAATAAACTTTAGGGACCTAACTGTAATTAATCAATAATTTGTAAGTCTAGGCTTTTATGCCCAATCGTAATTGATAAGGATGCCCAAATCATGTAGGGACAAGTGTGACTAGAACACAAGCAAAAAAAAAAAAGCTCGCATACACTTGGAAAACCGACCGAGGACGAACACGTCACGATTATCGAGTGAGTGGGCATATTTACATCATACCCAGTTGGGATGCTGAGCACTTTAGAAATGAAAAACCACTTGTGAGTGGGCTTAATCACATCATACTCGGTTGGGATGATGAGCTTACTTTTATGAAAAGAAAACCTACTTACTAGTCGTAAGTAGAGATAATCATACCCGGTTGGTATGACAAACTTCTTTAAGGAAATGATAAGCATGTTTATCGATTGTAAGTGGAGGTGTCAACACACCTAGTCGGTGTGATGAAGTGGAAAAGAGATTTTTGTCAGAAGTGTTCTCCTTTGACTTTGTGCCATGGCTTAAACTATTTGGGAGACCATTTTGACGGGAGCTAGAACAACTCAGATAGGCAAGAGGCCTCGTTTTTTAACTCATGGGGCTAAATGTCCGGTTTTGGAAAATCACATGTAGTGGACCCAAGGCCAGCAGGCACAAGCTAGAGCTCATAAACAAACTTGAGTTATGAAAGCCATGAAATTTTCTAATGAAATGACTGTGTGATTTTGCCATGGTACCGAGTCAAGACGAACAATATTAATAGACTCGTGGCGGTGCATCAGGGCTAGGTCAACGGACCAACCTAGACAAATAGCTGCAGGTCAGGTTGAGGGTCGAGGCCGATGGACTAGTGGCACCAAAGATAATGACTATATGAAAACTATTGTTTGTGCATGTACTTGTGGTACAGGATCATCAAGACGCAAAAGAGGGGTAGTGATGGGTCCTAAGGGCTACTAGACGACATGGTGGAGATAAGGCAGTTCGTCGTGCCAAACAGTCGGGAAGCTCAGAGTAGCATCTTGCACATGAGACCAGGGTGGGGTCTGGATGAGGTCTCTTGTCATGCCCCGACCTGGTTTGGTTGGATTCCCATGATCAACCCGCCACTCTCCTAGTTTATTAAAGGGTTTCCCCTTATTATAAATCGTAAAGAGTAAGGCATCCTTTAAACCTACACTATTTCTTGGAATAGCATAATCAAAACTTCATGAAATTTTAAACTTTATATACATGTCTTACAGGCATCTTAGCTGATAGTCTTTAAGGGTTTTCGGGATTTCCTGAAAGGGATATAAGGGAGGGGTTGAGTACGACTACTTAGTGAATGGGTTTTCAAAGGTCTACTTTTAACTTTTAAGAAAAACATTTATATGGAGTGTGTCAGACACCTTTCTTTTCAAAAATCTCTTCATTTAAAAAAATTTGGGGTTTTCCATCATTTCTTATTTACCACGGTGTGTTATCACCCAACACACATTCACAAGTCAGTACGACTATTGAACCCACTAGTGGCTTCAGAGTGACTTTACCGACAACCCGAATAGAAGCACGACCACTTCTATCTTGGGAATGAGTGGATGTACGTGACATTTGACCCTCAATCCCGAAATCACTTCTTCATGTCCATATGAGGAAAGAGACCTTATCCTATCCCCACCCCGGTCTCATGTGCTTGGTGCTACTCCAAATTTCGCACAGACACCTGGAACGATGAACTGCCCTTATAGCCACCAGGTCGTCCAGTGCCCTTAGGATGCATCACTACCTCTCATGGACGTCTTGACGGTCTCGTACTCACAGTGCATGTACAAACAATGTTTTCTCGTATTTCCATGAAATCTATGGTGCCACTGGTCCAACGAC
The DNA here is from genome assembly GCA_030064425.1 of Trapa bicornis. NCBI lineage: Eukaryota > Viridiplantae > Streptophyta > Magnoliopsida > Myrtales > Lythraceae > Trapa > Trapa bicornis. The sequence goes on from CM057746.1 coordinate 12,415,961, forward strand.
CCCGACTCTCAACTCAACCCGCAGTTGTTTGTCTTGACTAGTCCATCGACCTGTCATGTCGCACTGCCGCTAGTTGACTCAGCATATCGGTCCTATCTTGGTACCATGACCAAACAATTCACTTATTAAGTTTTATGGCACATATATCATGTTCATTTACGAGCTCCTACTCGTGCCAACTAGCCTTGGGCCCATTGTACAAGATTTTTAAAATCGGGCATTTAGCCCCCAAGTTCTAAAACTGAGCCCCCGACCTATCAGAGCTATTCGAGCTCTCGTAGAGAAAGTCTCCCAAATTATTTAAGCATTGCCACACAGTCAGGGGAAAACACTTCCGACAAAATAGATTTTTATTGTCCATTATACCAACCGGTATAAGGACATCTCCATTCATAATCGATGAACGGGTTTTCAACTTCCTTCGAGAAAGTCTCATCATACTAACTGGATATGATCTACTTACAATCGGTAAGTAATTTTTTCGCATAATTTTCACATCACTTTCTCTAAATAGTGATGATTAAAATACCACTAAATAGTGGGTTTTTATACCGAGGTACTTATCATCCCCAACCATGTATGATATATAATCCCACTCACAACCGATAAGTGGTTTTAAATTTTAAGTTGTGCTCATCATCCCAACCGGGTATGATGTTAGTAAACCCACTCACCCGTTAATGCCGTGAATTCCACTAAACCAGTTCCTTGTATTCACACGAGCTTGTCCTTACTGGCGTTCTCGGTACTTCATGTTCCTACACTATATGAACATCTCAGTTCATTATTCTTCGAAATAATAGTCTTCATTTATTCCAAATGAATGAGAAAGTCAAACTTCGATTTATTTACAATTAGGTCCCCAAAGTTATTTATCTTTAACTTTAAGTCCCTAATGTTGGTTTTTCCTCAAATTGAGTCCCAAAACTTCTAAATTTTATCATAGGACAATTTATTCCATTTCACAAAAAGGGGATTAATTTCCCAAATTTCCAATTTGGTCCTCCAATTTTTCTAAAATTACCATTTTGCCCTTCCTTTACAAAAATGGTAAGTTTTGCCCCAAAATTTTCAAAATTCCACAATTGGTCCTCCAATATTATTTTCATGCCCAATTGACCCTTAATTTCATAAAATAGCATTTTGGTTTTTTGAATTTCCATAATCCCCAATTTTCCCCTAATTTCAACTCCTTAGCACAATCGAATTTGATTTCATTAAATTGACCAATCAAACACCACTAATTGTTGAAATTGAAGTGAAAATTGAGTTCATCCATCTTCTTATGATTCAATAGCACTTTGAATCACAAATTTTGACATCGAATGGAGCTTCATCAAAAAATGGACTATAGAGAGAGAAAGCTTCAATTATTCACTGGTGAGGGTATGGCGGTCCAAGCTTTCGATCTAGGCAGATAACTTTCATCCTAAGGTTCATCTTAGAATCAATAATCGCATCAATTGATGCCGAATTGAGTTAGAATTTCATCATTGAAATTCAGCCGATTCCTTCTCTATCACTGGCCAGAAATTGCAGAGGGGAGTCGAATTAGCTTACCTTGCAGTACTAATTCGGCTGTGGGAGGGCTGAGGAAGTGTTGGGAAGGCTTGGTTTGGCCTGACGAGGGCTCGAAATGGCCAATTTCAGCTCGACCGAAACATGTCAGCTTCGGTCCGCCATAGCTACTTCAATATTTCATCACGCCACCGACCCTCGGAGTGAACGGAGACGGCAGTCGTGTAGTTGGCTTCTCCCCGGTTCTAAAGAATCTGACCTCACCTTGTTTGGCTCAGAAAAGACCCCATGATGGAACTCTGGTTTGAGCTTCATCGAAAAATGGAACAGTGGAGAGAAAATGGAGTTTTTGGGTGTGGAGAGGATGAATGGGAAGGGGCTCTTTATATAGGGAGCTCAAAGACCCGTTGGCCGTCCGTTTGGCACCGTTATGACTAACATTGAGAACTTGAAATGCCCCAAACAGAAGTGTTTCTTCTTTGTTGGTGTTTCTTCAGTTTCCCAGTGAGTGAGCAGTGTTGTCATCTTGAGGAAGAAGATGACACTGTTTCGAACCGGACCGGACAGGTCCAAATTGGGTTCAAAGCTTAAACCGATCGGTTCACCCCTCCATTCGATCGAGTTTTTTAAATCTAAAAATTTCTAAATTAATCTAAATTCATTCTCTATCCAATGGTGGCCTCAAATATCCAATTTGAATAATTTAATCCACCTAGAGATATGAATTTAGGATTCGGTTCAATAGTGGTTCATAGCGGTCCGAACCAGTTCGGATCCGATTTACCTGAACCGGTTTGGTTTTCATTCAAAATTCCTTCACAAGTCCATTTCCATGTCTTTTGTGACTGTTTGGGCCACTTAGGGTCCATAAAATTTCTGATTTACCATCTCTTTATCGATTTCGGTTCATAAAACGACTTGGTCCTTAAACTGGTTCAATCCAGTTCGGGTCCGGTTCACCCAAACCGGTCTGGATTTTCTCTCCCACTTTGTTCTAAGGTTCCTTCCCAAGGTTTATGAATTTTTTTGGAGTACAATGGAGTTGAATTCCTTTGTTTTGCCTAATCTCTATCGGTTTTGGTTCATGATCCGACTCGGTTCATAAACCGATTCAATCCTATTGGACTCGGTTTATCCAAACTGGTCAAATTTTCCTCTTCCAATTCGTCCTAAGGCTCTTTTCCCTAGTATTATGAACCATTTGGATCACTTGAGAGTTATAAATTCTTAACTTGCCCATTCACAATTGATCGGATTTGTGAACCGGTTCAGTTTTCCCACTCGGTTTGACCAGTTCCCTTCCTGGTTTTCCTTAGTTCAAAAGGGCGGGGTTTACAACTCTCCCCTCCTTTTAGGAGTTTTGTCCCAAAACTTAATTAGAAACCTTGTATGAGGAATCATTTCCTTTGATGCCCCTTTGGTGTTTACTTAACATGCAAACTCTTCTCTCGTTCTTTTAATTAGCCCTTTTTACAACCTTCTCTTAAGGAATTCCTTTTCCTTTGTATTATTTACTCCCTCCATGGAGTTTGTCATAACTGGACATACCTTACTTCAGCGTAGGTTCTTAGATTTTTTCTCTTTCTTTGCTTAGAGCAACATTCTTCCCCTTGAGGTTCTGTACTCAAGATTGGAAAGTCTAAGATAAGTAATCATTTCCGTGTCTAGTTAACCGCTTGGTCATTGAAACCTTTAGCTTGATGTTCTTTTGAGCGTTACATAATTATTTCAATGGTTTTCTTTATTATCACCTTTTGTCCTATTTTGACCCTTCCTCCATTCATTGTCTATTATAACTTCAGTCCAAATTGTTATATTTGACCTCGTCGTGCTTGTTAGCCGACTCTTCCTTACTTTGAATCATATTCTCCTGGGGGTTGTTGGACTTACATGCCCTTACAGCATGGCATTTTCTATAATCTGTCTCTGTCCATTTGATTTTTGGAACATCTCCTGGAGTGTCTCTCTTAGCTTTTAGACCTTTCAAGGATCGTATAACATCATCCCTCTTTTCTTTTGATAGCATTCCTCATCTATCCTTTTTACCATTATCATCTCCTCCATCATGCCTTTGAAGTTATGTCTCACATAACCGCATGGATTCCTCTTACCTACTCATCTTTCCCCAACTTCTTTATTGGGTATTTTTGGTTCCAATTGATTGGGTTTTCCTAATACTATACCGACAAGCTGGGATTCATCCTTTCTTAGGTCCATCTTTGTTCCGTTGACATCCTTTACTCAAGGATTTTACTTTGGCCTTAATCCACTCTTACTTGTTCGTAATCATTTCACAATTCTTTTTACCGAGTTGATTCCTTTCGGTCTACATGTCGATTTGCTTGGTTTGGGGAGTTTCCCTTTTTACGATTTAATTCTCTACTATTTCCTTCAAGTAGAGACTTTCACCTTAGGAGTTACATGTTCCACCTTCTTACCATTTCTTGAAGGTTTCCTTTCTTCATCTCCTCACACTCTTTCTATATTGGGGCATTTGCCCGATTTTAGTCCTCCATTGTCTTAAATTTTTTGTTCCATCCCTTGTTCCTTATTTGAGTAGATTCTGATTACCGACCTTATTTCGTAACCTGCTCCATGGTATCGGTCTCCAATCCTTCATGTCTTTTGTGACCTTTGAGGAGGTATTGCCCTTAATCTATGAGGTGTGGAACACCCCTTCTTTCCTTACACCTGTAATAGTTTATCTTGGTACTTGTCCTTAGTAGGGTTGGGCACTTCTTCAGGTAATATCTCCATCGTTCATACTTGTAATAGGTTATTCCCTTGCATGGATTGTTTTGGTCCCTTCTTTCTTTCGAGTAGGGCATTTCTAGGGTCACTATTGGTTTGGTACTCTATTGTTCTTGAGTCTGATGACTTTGACAGTTTTCTTACTGAATCTCCTTTGCTAAAGGGTAAGAATCCTCCTAGGTTTCCTGATTCATCTCCCATAACTGGGATGTGGGCTTGTTTTATTTTCCTTAGGCCATATTCCTAGTAAGATCACATCTTCAAAAGATAGAGTTTTAGAGAATTTGAATATTTTATTAACATGGGCATACAAATGGTTGGGCTCTCAGCCCTATCACAGAAAATGGTCACAATTTAACTAGGGATCTATGGGATTCTTTATAAGCATCCTCCTTTACACTTAGGGTTGTGCCATCAATAGGTACTAGCACCATTCTCCAGGATACTTCCCCATTTGGTCTTTCGACATTTCTGTCAGGTCTCAAGCATTTGGAAAGCTTCTAGGATTGTCTCCCTATGAAGGTAGGGTGTTGAGTAGAGCCATTCCAACTTTTCTTGGTTCCTCTCTTGGAAGCCATCTGAAAATTTTAGGATAAATCCTATTAGTTACTATATTTTCTAGTCTTGATTATGTATTTAAGGGAACAGGCTCTAATACCACTCTAGTTGTCACGCCCCAACCTGGTTTGGTCGGATCCCCGTGATCAACCTGCCAATCTCCCGGTTTATTAAAGGGCTTCCCCTTATTATAAACCGTAAAGAGTAAGGCGTCCTTTAAACTTGCACCATTTCCTAGAATAACATAATCAAAACTGCATGAAATTTTAAACTTTACATACCTGCCTTACAGGCATCTTAGTTGATAGTCTTTAAGGGTTGGCTTTCTGGGATTTCCTGAAATTGATATAAGGGAGGGGGTGAGTACGACTACTCAGTGAATGAGTTTTCAAAGGTCTACTTTTAACTTTTAAGAAAAACACTTATATGGAGTGTGCCAGACTCCTTTCTTTTCAAAAATCCCTTCATTTAAAAAAATTCGGGTTTTCCATTATTTCTTATTTACCATGGTGTGTCATCACCCAACACACATCCTTCATCATGAAGGTTACACACATTTGCAAGTCAGTACGACTACTAAACCCACTAGTGGCTTCGAAGCGACTTTACCGGCCACCCTGATAGAAGCACGACCACTTCTACCCTGGGAATGAGTGGATGTATGCGACATCCGACCCTTAATCCTGAAATCACTTCTTCGTGTCCATATGAGGACAAAGACCTCATCCTGTCCCCACCTCGGTCTCATGTGCTTGGTGCTACTCCAAATTTCACACAGACACCTGGAACAACGAACTGCCCTTATAGCCACCAGGTCATCCAGTGCCCCTAGGACACATCACTACCCCCCATGGGTGTCTTGATGGTCTCGTACTCAGTGCATGCACAAACAATGTTTTCTCATATTGCCATGAAATATGTGGTGCCACTAGTCCAACGGCATTGACTCTCAACTCAACCCACAGATGTTTCTCTTGACTGGTCCGTCGACTTGTCATGTCGCACTGTCGCTAGTTAACTCAGCATGTCGGTCCTATCTTGGTACCATGGCCAAATAATTCACTTATTAAGTTTTATGGCACATATATCATGTTTGTTTACAAGCTCCTGCTCATGCCAACTGGCCTTAGGCCCACTGTACAAGATTTTCAAAATCGGGCATTTAGCCTCCATGTTCCAAAATCGAGGCCCCCAGCCTATCAGAGCTATTTGAGTTCCCGTCGAGAAGGTCTCCCAAATTGTTTAAGCATTGGCACATAGTCAGGGGAGAACTCTTCCGACAAAATAGGTTTTTAATGTCCATTATACCAACCGATATAAGGATATCTCCATTCATAATCGATGAACAAGTTTTCAACTTCTTTCGAGGAAGTCTCATCATACCAACCGGGTATGATCTACTTATAACTGGTAAGTAGTTGTTCCGTATAATTTTCACATCACTTTCTCTAAGTACTGATGATTAAAATACTACTAAATAGTGGGTTTTTATACCGAGGTACTTATCATCCCCAACTAGGTATGATATATATTCCCACTCACAACCGGTAAGTGGTTTTAAATTTTAAGTTGTGCTCATCATCCAAATCGGGTATGATGTTAGTAAACCCACTCACCTGTTAATGCCATGAATTTCACTAAATTGGTTCTTTGTATTCATGCGAGCTTGTCCTTGATGGCATTCTCGGTACTCCGTGTTCCTACATGATATGAAAATCTCGTTTCATTATCATTCAGCCTAATAGTCTTCATTCATCCAAATGAATGAGAAAGTCAAACTTCTATTTATTTGCAATTAGGTCCCCAAAGTTATTTCTCTTTAACTTTAAGTCCCAAATGTCGATTTTTCTCAAATTAAGTCCTGTAACTTCTAAAATTTATCATAGGACCTCAATTTATTCCATTTCACAAAAAGGGGATTAATTTCCCAAATTTCCAATTTCTCCTCCAATTTTTCAAAAATTACCATTTTGCCCTTCCTTTACAAAAAAGGTAAGTTTTGCCCCAAAAATTTTAAAATTCCTCAGTTGGTCCTCCAACATTATTTTCATGTCCAATTGACCCTTCCTTTGAATTTTGAATATCCCCAATTTTCCCCCAATTTCAACTCCTTAGCATATCCGAATTTGATTTAATCAAATTTAGCGATCAAACACCTCTAATTGTTGAAATTGAAGTTAAAATTGAGTTCCTTCATCTTCGTATGATTCAATAGCACTTTGAATCACAAGTTTTGATGTCGGAAAGAGCTAAAACAGAGCTTCGCTGGAAAATGAACTGTAGAGTGAGAAAGCTTCGATTACTCACCAGTGAGAACACGGCGGTCTAAGCTTTTGATCTAGGCAGATAGCTCTCATCCTAAGGTTTATCCTAGAATCAAGAATCGCATCAATGGATGCTGAATTGAGTTAGAATTTCAACAATGAAATTCTGTCGGTTCTCTCTCTAGCACAGACCGAAAATTGCAGAGGGGAGCCGAATTGGCTTATCTTTCAGTCTTAATTCAGCCGTGGGAGGGCTGAGGAAGTGTTGGGAAGTTTTGGTTTGGCCTGAAGAGGGCTTGAAATGGCCAATTTCAGCTCGGCCAAAATAGGCAGCTTCGGTCTATTGGAGCTGCTTCATTATTTCATCACATCGGCATCTCGCCGGATACCCTCAGAGTGAACGGACACTACAGATTTATAGCTGACTTCTCCCCAGTTCTAAAGAACCTAACCTCACCTTATTTGGCTCAAAAAAGACCCCATGTCAGAGCCCGGGTTCGAGTTTCACTAGAAAATGGAGAAGTTGAGAGAGAATGGAGTTTTTGGGTGTGGAGAGGATGAATGGGGAGGAGCTCTTTATATAGGGAGCTCGGAGACCCGTTAGTCGTCCATTTGGAACCATTATAACTGTCATTGAAGACCTGAAATGCCCTGAATATAAGCATTTCTTCTTCACCGGTGTTTCTTCAGTTTCCTGACGAGTGAACAGTGTTGTCATCCTAAAGAAGAAGATGACACTGTTCCGAATCGGGTTCATAGTTTTAACTGGCCGGTTCACCCACCATTCGATTGAGTTTTTAAAATCTAAAAATTTATAAATTCATCTAAATTCATTCTATATCCAATGGTGGCCTCAAATCTCCAATTTGAATTATTTAAGCCACCTAGAGAAAGGAATTTAGGATTCAGTTCAATAGTGGTTCAAACCGGTCCAAACCGGTTCAGATCCGGCTCACCTGAACTGGTTTGGTTTTCATTCTCAATTCCTTCACAAGTCCATTTCCATGTCTTTTGTGACTCCTTGGGTCACTTAGGGTCCATAAAATTCCCAGTTTACCATCTATTTATCGATTATGGTTCATAAACCGACTTGGTTCTTTAACCGGTTCAATCCGGTTCGGGTCCGGTTCACCCGAACCGGTCCTTGTTTGCTTGTTTTTCATAAACTTTAGTCATCCGTTCAATATGCATCTTTGTCTTCTCGTGAAGTTCTTTCACAAACTCTGCTTTTCTCTTTCCATCAAAATTCACAAATTCACCTACATGAAGTGGAGTTAGATCTAGAGGGGTTAATGGATTGAAACCATAAACAATCTCAAATGGTGAAAAATTAAGCAAATTCAACATGTGGTAAGCAATCTTCCCATGATTTCAAATTCTTTTTTATTATAGAACGTAATAAAGTGCCTAATGTCCTATTTACTACTTCTGTTTGACCATCAGTTTGTGGGTGACATGTTGTTGAAAACAGCAGTTTGATTCCCAATTTACCCCATAGGGTTTTCCAAAAATAACTCAAGAATTTAGAATCACGATCAGAAACAATAGTTCTAGGCATACCATGCAGTCTGACAACTTCTCTAAAGAACAAATCAGCCACATTTGATGCATCATCAGTTTTATGACATGGAATGAAATGTGCCATTTTCGAAAACCTATCAAATACCACAAACACAGAATCCCTCCCCCTCTTAGTTCTTGGTAATCCTAAAACAAAATCCATGGAAATATCAATCCAAGGTGCATTAGGAATCGGAAGAGGAGTATACAGGTCGTGAGGTTGTTGCCTAGACTTAGACTCCTTACATGTAATGCATCGAGAACAAATTTTCTCAACATCCCTTTTCAAGTGGGGCCAAAAAAATGCTCGTGCATCATCGCTATAGTTTTAGCTACCCCAAAATGTCCCATAAGTCCTCCACTATGTGCTTCCCTAACAAGTAACTCACGCAAAGAAGACTGAGGGATGCATAATTTATTTTCTCGAAAAAGAAATCCATTTTGTAAATAAAAATTTTCAAACCTACCACTTCGATAACCTTTAAACACTTCACAGAAATCAGGATCATTTGCATAAAAATCCTTGATATAATCAAAACCAAGTAATTTAGAATCTAGCATTGAAAGCATAGTGTACCTTCGCGATAGAGCATCTACAACTATATTTTCCTTACCTTGTTTGTACTTGATCACATATGGGAATGTTTCAATGAACTCCACCCACCTTGCATGGTGTTTGTTCAACTTGTGTTGTCCTTTGAGATGTTTAAGAGATTCATGATCTGTGTGAATCACAAACTCTTTGGGCCATAGGTAGTGCTGCCATGTTTGAAGAGTTTGAACTAGGGCATACATCTCCTTATCATAGGTAGGATAGTTAAGGGTTGCTCCACTCAACTTTTCACTGAAATATGCAATTGGTCTTCCTTCCTGCATTAAGACACCTCCAATACCTACTCCTGATGCATCACACTCAATTTCAAATGTTTTCAAAAAATTAGGCAATGAGAGTAATGGGGCAGTAGTTAATTTTTCCTTTATCAATTGAAATGCATTTTGTTGCTCATTACCCCATTTAAAAGGTACATTTTTCTTTATAACAGCAGTAAGAGGTGCAACATAACTACTGAAATTTGGAACAAAGCGTCTATAAAAACTAGCTAATCCATGGAAACTTCTTACCTGACTTACCGAATTAGGTGTCGGCCAGTCGCGAATTGCCTTAATCTTTTCCTCGTCAACTCCAATCCCTTCTAAACTTATAATATATCCAAGAAACACAAGTTTATCCGAACAAAAGACACATTTATTCAAGTTGGCAAATAACTTATGTTGCCTTAATGCTTCTAACACATCTCTTAAATGTGCTACATGTTCATCCATGGTCTTGCTGTAGATTAGAATATCATCAAAATATACCACTACAAATCTCCCAATAAAAGCACGTAATACATGATTCATTAATCTCATGAAAGTGCTTGGTGCATTAGTCAATCCAAAGGGCATAACTAACCATTCATATAATCCTTGTTTAGTTTTAAATGCAGTTTTCCATTCATCCCCTTCTTTCATTCGAATTTGATGATATCCACTCTTAAGATCTATTTTTGAAAATAAACAAGATCCATACAACTCATCTAACATGTCATCCAAATGAGGAATAGGGTGGCGATACTTTACCGTGATGTTGTTGATGGCTCGACAATCCACGCACATTCACCATGTTCCATCCTTCTTAGGTACAAGTAGCACTGGCACAGCACATGGACTCATACTCTCTCGAACATACACCTTTTCCATTAGCTCTAGGACTTGGCATTGGAGTTCCTTTGTTTCCTCAGGGTTACTTCTATATGCTGGTTGGTTGGGAATCGTCGCCCCAGGGATTAAATCGATTTGATGTTCAATTCCTCGAATTGGTGGCAAACCTGGTGGTATCTCATCAGGAAAGACATCGATAAATTCCTGCAAAACAGTAATAATATTGCTCGGCAAAGATCCGACAAGATCATTAGTACTCAAAAAGGCGTCCTTGTACATAAGTACAATAAGAGCCTGATGTGAAAGTAAAGCTCGCTTGATCTCACTTTTTATTGCAATAAAATTGTTTTTACTCTCTTTTTTTTCCACTTCTGGCTTTTCCCTCTTTTTTTTCAACTCTGATATTTCTCCTTTCTTTTTTTCTTCTAATTTCTGTTCATTTGCCTTTTTCTTTTTCAGTTGATCTTCAAAAACTTGCCTTGGAGTCAATGGTACAAGAGATATTGGTCTCTTATTCATCACAAAAGAGTACCTATTAGTAAATCCATCATGCATAACTTGACGATCAAACTGCCAAGGTCGTCCCAAAAGTATATGGCACGCGTGCATTGGTACCACGTCACATAGTATGTCATCTTGATATTTTCCAATAGAAAATGCAACCAACACTTGTTTGGTTACCTTGAGTTCACCTTGGTCGTTCAGCCATTGTAGTCGATAAGGCTTCGGATGCTTTAAGGTTGGTAATGCCAATTTCTCCACCAGCTCAGTGCTAGCTACATTAGTGCAGCTTCCCCCATCTATAATAACACAGCAAACCTTATTTTTCACACAACAACGAGTATAAAATAAGTTCTCACGCTGATTGTTTTCTTCTTCTTAGGCTTGAACACTGAGAGTTCGCCGTGCAACCAACAATTCCCCTTCTTCTACATATTCATCAGCATCTTCAAGTGATGGCATCCCCGGATCGATATCTTCTTTTTCATCATCGGTCTCAATCTCACCATTAGCATTGATCACCATTGCCCGCTTATTTGGGCATTGACTTGCAATGTGACCCCTGCCTTGGCATTGGAAACACTTAATATCACGAGTTTTGGGAGTTGTGATATGGGTGTTACCTTGATTTTGGGCCACAGCCTACTTGGTTGTCTCTTTTAGTGGAGCATGCTGAGGTTGAGTTGATTGACTCTCAAATCGCCTTGAGGATGGTTTCCATGAGTTCGAGGAACCATTATTTAATCACCTTTTGTGTAAACTCTTTCTCTTCAATTGTTGTTCGACTTTGATAGCTTGATGTACCATATCTTGCAACTCAACATGATATTGCATTTCCACCACGTCAGCTATCTCATGGTTTAGACCATGCAAAAATCTTGCCATTGTTGCCTCTCTATCTTCCTCCACATTTGCCCGTCGACGCTTCTTGATCCTTGGGTAAGCATTTGGAGTTTATTGAACAACTCCCGGTGATAGTGGCTGGGAACAAATCATCGTCGCATGATCGCTTTCATTTCATCCCAAGACTCCACAGGGTGTTCGTGATTTCGTTTCCTTTCCTTCACTAACTGATCCCACCATATTATAGCATAATTAGTAAATTCGACAGCAGCAAGTCGTACCTTTTTCATCTCCGAGTAATTATGACAGTCAAAAACCATCTCCATCCTCTTTTCCCATTCAAGATACGCTTCTAGATCAGTTTTTCCTTGAAAAGAGGGTATCTTCAACTTGATATTATCCAAGTTGTCATCAACTCGGGGTCGTTTTCTATGAGCATATCGATCGAACTCCTCAGGTTCTTGTGGATCAAAACGTCTTGGCTGAAAGCTTCGAGGTCGCTGTTCAGTAGGGGTATGTTGACGCGAACCCCTCACTCCTTCTTCCAATTGATCCATTTGCTCATGAAGCGGTTCCAACTCGGACTTCAGCATTCGTCTCATTTCGCTTATTATGGCTTGCATTTGTAAATTTGGAATCGGTTGTTGGGAGTCTTCTTCATTTGGCGTATCTCCTCGTCGCTGTGCCATGAGTTCCTACAACTGATAAAATTAACAGAAGAACGTTGCAAACGCTCACTCACGTATTTCTCTCAATCACTCGTGTTTTCACACTCAATTGACTTTTTCTTAAAGATTCAAACACTCTTACCTTTTTCCTCTCGAAGGTCTTCTTTCAATCTAAATTGAACTTTAAAAACAAATCGTTTTTACGAAGCAGTTCAACTTGAGGAACAATCAAGACAAATCAATAAAGGTTTTCAAAAAGTAATTCCAAAGAATTTAAGTAAGAAGAAAGAAATTAAGATGGAATGACGTAATAGACTTAGATAGAGCAGAATAAGAATGAGATATAAGATAGAATTGTGTGCCTCCTTTTTTTTTTCTTTTGCCTTTTTTTTCACAAAAGAAATTTTGTTTTGCCCCTTTTTTTTTAGCACGAACTTTTTTTGCTTTCTTTTTTTTTGGCACGAATTTTTTTTGGCTTTTTTTTCTTTTTTTTTGACCTTCTGAAGAGAAGATAGATAAAAGAATATGATAATTTTTTTTATAGAGAATAGAAATAGGTAGAGATGATAAAAAAAAAAGAACTAGATAAAAAAAATGGTATGGAACTTGCCGTGCAACCGTGTGCTCTGATACCAACTGATGCGAACCTCGCCAATATGCTGACGACACCCTACACCAAATATGGCAACGATCCCAAGACTTTCACGACGCAAGGGCGAAAAGATGGAATATACCTTGTTTATGTGAGAAACAAGGTATGGGATATGTAGACGCCACACCCAAATCCTCCAAGAAGAACTCTTAGAAAACCTCGGGTGATAAGTCTTGATTGCTTGAACGCCACAGGTAAAAACTTGATAAGTTCAAAAAGCTCTTTCAAGATAGAAAGAAGACAAAACCTCACAAGATATAAATTCCAAATTGTGTCCCTCCAATGCTGTGGAGTATGCCTTTTATAGGCTTAGAAAACAAGCGAATGACCCAAATAATGAGGAAAAAATCTATTATAGTTATAAACTAACCTTATCTAATCTGACTACCTAATATTATCCTAAGAGATTTATTATATTTATAAATCTCTCCTTATTAATTAAATCTGGACCTTCTCTTGGGCTCATCTTGGGCTCTTCATTTGGGCTTCTATTTGAATACTCAGCAATCTCTTTAATGAGCCCATATAAAGCTTTTTTGAATCTTTTAGCCCTTGACCTTGTGATTGGGCCCTCTTGTAGACTCAAATGATTATTCATCTCTTTTGGTGACGAACTGTTCAGCTCCATTGCAGGTTCGGTTGATTGGACTTGTGAATTCGTAGTCTCTTTAGTCGGATTCACATCAGGGCACATGATCAATAAGCGTGCCACGTGGTTAAGCGTGTCTAGTTAGTGTTTGAGAGTGCTAGTAAATTAGAGTGTGACACGTGTCTTTTGTCAACGATCAAAATCATGTCATTGGAAACTGACCAATAGGAGCATGACACGTGTCCTCAGTCAATGGTCTATAGGAGAGAAACCTTGTAAGCAGGGCTTACTAATGAGGAGTTGACATGTGGTAAAGGTGCCACGTTAGTGACCGACTAGGATGTTAGAGAACGGTCGATCAATTAGAGCTTGACATATGGCAAAGCCACGTCTAATGGCCATGACCAATCAGAGGCTGACACATGGCAATGACATAGTGCGTCAAGTGGTAAAACTAACGAATTTAAATCATCCAGTTAGAGGATGCCACGTGTCATGGTCAACGGAGGGCTAGATTTAGTCAGCGACCACGTCGGTTTAGACAACCAATGAGAGGCCACCACGTGTTCGATCAATGGGTCAATGGGTGACTCAGACGCTGACTAAGAGGTTGTGTTAGCAATGCCAGCCAATCATAGTGTGACACGTGGCAGCCCAAACGTGCATAACTCACATGCGCGCGCATAGTGTCGTCTTCTTCCTAAAGATTTCTGAATAGTTAGGGAGAAGGAACGATGCCTTAACTTTAGCGAGTCTTTAATGGCTCCAACAAGGCCTTAAAACGGCAAATTATAGGTCGACCAATGGATGGATGGCTAGAATGGTTAGTCCCCAAGCTCCCTATATAAAGAGATACTCTTCATTTATTCTCCACACCCCTCCATTGATAAAAAAAACTCGAACAATTCCACATTTTGACCATCCTCGAACTAGAGCTCCGAAAATGACCCTTTTATCCACCTCTGACCATGAAATTTAGTTCTCTGAAGTCCGTTCTACGAATTAGTGATCCATTTTTATGAGAAAAAAGGGCATTTTATTATTTATCTAATATAAATCCACTACATAAATAATATGGTGATAGGAATGATATACAATTATCTCTCTAAACCTTATACCTTTAAACCTACTCACTACGTTATGAACCCACCTTATTCCCCAAATCCCCACAAGAAGAATCGGCAAAACCTCTAAGAAAAAAAAGACATCTCAAGTCTTAAAGAAAGCTACGAGAAATTGTTATAATTAGATAAATATGGTTGTTTGTGATCATTGTTTTGGAAGGACATTTATGTATTGGCACCTTACTCCTACCTGAACCATCATAGTAGACAATACCATCCAGGCATAGAGAGTGGTGGCGGGTTGATCACAGGGTCTCAACCAAATAGTGTGTGTGACAACTAAATTGGTATCAGAGCCAAGTTTTTTCAAAACAAAGATCTCAAAACTTTAAGGGAAGAATTAAAAAAATACCAAAAATTTTAACTTTTTCCTAATATTTTAGATGGCCTCTAAGAGAGGAACCAAGTGCACTCGTGCTGCTACCACTAGACCCACTGCAAACTAGTGGAAAACCTCATTCCTAACAATGAGATAAGTATGGGAACACAAGACTCAAGGAGAACTCAAATTAGGATCACTTCACTTTGGATGGCTCCCGAACACTAGAAATTGTATCAAGAATTCATTAAAGTGTTCAGAGAACCTAACCTTACTATCGAGGAAGCCCCACATTCTATTAGAAATTCACACCTCAAGAATTAGGAGGTACAATCTCAAACCACCCCTACCTTAGCCATCCCCTTTTGATATTTCACGACATTTGAAAACACTCCGACAATTAGGGTGTACGACGTTCAAGGGGGAGAAAGATGCAAGAGCTTCTATGGATTGGCTAGCAAGAATAAAAAATTTATGAGGTTAATAAGGATTCCACCAAAAGAAAAAGTGACCATGATGGAATTCTTCCTGGAAGGAAACACAAAGAGATGGTGGAGAAATGTAAGAAACCTCACTCCTACAATACCAACCTGGGAGGAATTTGAAGGGAGATTCTTGGAGGAATACTTGGCCCCCACCTAATAAATGAAAAGAAATAGGAATTCTTTCAACTCCGTCAAGGCACCACTACTATCTCCGAGTACAAGACTCATTTTAACGAGTTACAACCATTCGCACCTGACCTAGCCAAACCAGCAAGTATTTTCCAAATATTCTTGGATGGTCTTAGTTAGGACATAAGAGACCGAATGACGGTATTAGGAAGACCCACTAATCTGGCAGCCTTCATCAGTATGATACATGAATGTGAATGCCTAGTACATGCAAGATACCATAGACTAGAGAGTATTTGCTAGGAGGAGGATAAGAATAATCATCCTCGAGAGAATTGAAAGTTTTCAAGAAACCATTGAAGCTCCCAAGGAGGAAAGAAACTAAAGATGGAGAAAGGACATGGAGCTCTTAGGCTAAACAAGGAAGGAGGTGCACCACAAAAGAAAACCTCCCATTATCCCAAGTGTTAAAAAAACCATGAAGGAGCAAGTAATGAAATAACATATTTTTGATGCATACAACTGGGACATTATGCTAAAAATTGTCTAGTATTGCGGGGTAACATGACAATACCTTCTGACAACAACCATACTTCAACTAATGGAGTTCAAGATGCTAGAGGATGAGGAGCCACTAACACACCTAGGATCCTAATAAGGGTATACAACCTCACCCAAGAAGAGGCACAAAGGGATCCTTGGTCCTTAATCATGCATTAATCGCAATTAGATCCCTAAAGTTTTTTGTTTCCCTCTTAGATCCCTAATTCCTCTTATTTTCACCAAGTCCTCAATCTTTCCCTTAATTGCAATTAAGACCTCAAGTTTATACTTAATAGTATTTAAGTCCTTAATTCATCCAAAATTACCAATTGGCCCTTAATTTCTTCAAAATTACCAATTGGTTCCCAATTTTCCTCAAAATCACCAACTGGTACTCAATTTCATCCAAATTGCCAATTTGCCAACAATTGGAAGTTAATTTCACAAAAGTCCCCCAATTTTTGTTCAAACTTCTCCAATTTATTCATTTTGGTCCTGAAATCTTATTTCACCAAATTGATTATGCAAACTTGGTTAATTGATCCCTAGCATGATACAAATCATCTTCCCCACCTTTCTATGATCTGTTCATGCTTTAAATCATCTTAATTGGCTCCAGAATAAGCTCAAATAGAGCTTTGCCAAAAAAACTGAACTTAGAGAGAGAGCTTCGAAATCTTACTAGTCGGGGTGATGTTGCTAGAGCTTTGGATTTGGGAAGCTAGCACTTGTTACAAGGGTCCTTCGAGGATTGAAATCCACCTCAATTAACATCCTAGGCAGGGAGAATTTGATTAGTATGTTTCTGTCACTTTCTCTTTCTAGAATCTTACTACTCCGAGGAGTGGAGGTGAAATGGACTTACTTGAGAGCTTCAGGGAGGTTAAAAGTCGGCCATGAGGAGTCGTGGGAGGGTCGTTTTAGTAGAAGGTCTCGGGTGGTTGGAATAGGGTTCGACAGGATCTTGCCAGTTCGGATTAGTTGTAGCAGCAACATTGTGCAGGCTTGCCAGTGCTCCTTGGGTTGAACGGAAGGTGCAACTAGGTGGAGAACTTCCTCCCAGTTCTAGAGACACCAATTGCAACTTCTAAGGTTGAGGAAAGTGCCGATGTCAGAGTTCTAGTTTACATCTCACCGAAAAATGGAGCACCTCTTCTTATTTGCTCGTTTGTGGGATGAGAAAGTCAAGGGCAGGGGTGCTCTTTATATAGTAAGCTCAGAACTGACAGATCTGTTGGCCAGCATAAGACTTGCCCTCATCTCGCTCGCCGATGATCTGATCAAAGAGTTTTTTGGGTCATTGGAGCCCAAGCTCTCATTCTCATCCCTTTTTGTTAACTATCTTAAGGAGGAAGATGACACTGTTCCATGCGTCTAAGCTTTGCACGTGTGGGCTTGCCATATGGTGCACTATGATTAGTTGGCTTTATGATGTGGCTTCCTACTCAGTAGCCTAGTCAGCCTTTGACTCGCTGACCGGAGATGTGGCGGCCTCCCATTAGCCTCTCGTTCCAACATGGCTGGTGACCATATTCGGTTAGTCGTTTGACCATGAGACATGGCGTCCTCTAATTGGCTTATTTAAATATGTTAAATTTCACTCGTGACGCATAATACCACTGCCACGTGTTAGCCTCTAGTTGGTCGAGGTCATCCGACGTGGATCTGTCATGTGTCGACCTCTGATTGGTAGACCATTTCTCCGATATCCTAGTCGGCCGCTAATGTGGTACCTTTGCCACATGTCCTTTTCCCATTGGTCAGTCTAGCTGATTGGACTTCTCCAACATTGACCGTTGATTATGGAAACGTGTCGCTCTCTTATTGGTCAGTCGTCTCTAGCATGAATTTTCCTCCTTTGACCATTGATCGAGTACACATGTCGATCTCTGAATGGCCATCGCTTCAAGACATTGACCAAGCAGCTGATGGGGCACGCTTCGCCACGTGTCACGCACTGATTAGTCATGCATACTGAGTGGATGCTGATCTGGCAGGCAGTTCGTTGACCAACTCCAACATTGATCGGTTCGATCAAACCAGGTTCGGTGACCTGAATTCAAAAATCGAACGGTTCAAGCCCAATTAGACCAGTTTTCTAAAACTTACAAATGTCTATCTTCGTATAAATTCATTTTCTATCCAATGGTGGCTTCAATTTCCCAAATTGATTATTTTAAGCCACCTAGAAAAATGAATCTTTGAACCAGTTCTATATGGTTCATCTTGGTTCAATCCGGTTTAGGTCCGATTCACCCTGAACCGGTCCGGTTATCACAACCAATTTCGTCCATGGTTCCTTTACATGATTTCTGGGTATTTATTGACCACTTGGGATTTTCAAATTTCTTGTTTTGACTATTATTTTTCAATTTTAGTTTGCTTTTATCCTCGGTTTCTCTTGAAATTTCCCGATTCCCATCTTCGGTTCCTTAATTTGAGAGAACAGGGTTTACTCGTCGAGTTGCAAATTTTCTTTCCGGAGTCATCCGGTTGTTATTGTTGCGACAATCCTAAGCTTTGTGCCCCACTTTCCCACATGGAAAATGTTTGTTTATTTGATAAGGGCTTGGTGGAATCCCACATACCTTGTACATTGTGGTACTCCACTCCTTTCCCTAAAACTAAATCGTGCATTCATTGAATCCAAACTAAAATTCTCAACTACATCCAAACATAATATAGAAATTCATAATAGGTTCATATATTTAACTCTCATCTTTGCTTCAAGTTCCCAGGTTTCTTCCTCGACTTGGTTACTATGCCATAAGACATTTACCATGTAAATCTTCTTGTTTCAAAGATTCTTCCCTTGTCGGTCTAGAATGCATACATGTTCTACTTGGTATGTTAGAGCTTCTTATAGCTCCAGAGGAGGTTGATCCAACACATGTCTTGGATCATGCTCGTACCTCCTTAGTACGGACATGTGGAATGCGTCGTGGATACTTTCAAATTCTAGTGGCAACATCAATTTGTATGCAACATGTCCAACTCTCTAAGTTATTGAGTAGGGTCCAATCTACATAGGGTTTAATTTCCCTTTGTACTAGAATCGGAGTACTCTCTTTCATGGGGGTACCTTCAATAATACTTAATCATGCACCTCAAAATTTAGCTCCCAACATCGGTTATCTGCATAACTCTTATGTCGATCATGTGTAGTGTAAACCCCGTCTCTTTATAATTAATAAAACTGGGAAAAGAACCAGACATTTCAAAAGAGAAAATCGAACTGCTTCACAAACCATAACCAATAAAAAAAAGGGTAAACCGCAGAATTTACAAATTTCGAGTGGCTCAAAGAGTCATGCAAATCATGGAAATGAACCTTGAGACAAATGGGAAGAGAAAATCAGACAGGTTTAGGTGAACCGGACCTAAACTGGATTGAACCATATTTGAACTAGTTCCTAAATTTATTTTTCTTGTAGGCATAAACTAATCAAATTGGGGAATTGAAGCCACCATTAGATGGAAAATGAATTTAGAAATTTTTAATTTTGAAAAAATTGGTCAAATCGGGCCTGAACCGACCGATTTATGCATTGAATCGGTCGGACTGGTCTGGTCTGGTTCAGAATAGTGTTATCTTCTTCCTCTATATGACAACACAATTCATTCAATGCAGAAATGGATAACACCGACCAAGGAAAAATGGCTCTGATCAGGCCGTTTCAAGGCGAGGATAAGCTTGACCAAAAAGGAAAGTTGTTGGGCAGAGGGTCCTCGAGCTCCCTATATAAAGAGCTACTCTCCATTCATCCTCCACACACCTGAAATCTCCATTCTCTCTCAAGAGCTCCATTTTTCGGTGAAGCTCAAACCAGAGCTCTGATATAGGCATTTTTCTTAGCCAAAGAAGGCAAGGTCGGGTCCTTTAGACTCTGAGGGAAGTTAGCTACCTCATAGCATCTTCCTTTCGACCTGAGGGCTGCCAGAGAAGTACCAGCAAAATCAAACAGTGAAGCAGCTCCGACAAACCAAAGCTGCCCTGTTTTGGCCAAACTGAATTTGGCCAAACTCAGCCCTCCTCCAACCAAGCCAAACCTCTCCAACACCCCTACAGCCCTCATACGACCTTAACAAAGCTGAAAGGTAAGCCAACTCAGCCCTACTCAGTCGTTGTAGATCGGAGTTAGAGAGAGAAAGTGCTAAAATTTACTAACAGAATTCTCCCTCAATTTGATACCAATTGTAGAAATTCTTGATCCTAGAAGGAACCTCAGGGTAAGAGATATCTTCCCCGATTGAGAGCTTGGAACGCTGCACTTCCGACGGTAAGCTTTTGAAGCTTTCTCTCTCTACGTATAGTTTTCCGGCGAAGCTCCATATGTGCAAAATTTGCAACCAAATTAGGCAGTTCAAAGCTCAATTAATCATATGGAAATGTAGGAACTGATCCATACCTTCAATTGGAGTAATTAACCCCGATTGAATGGCCAATTTGAAAAAATAAAATTCGGTCAATTTGAAGGGGAGAAATTGGGGGAAACTACTGTGGAAAATTGGGGATTTTAAAAAATTGAGGGACCTCTTTGCAATCTCCCAAAATTGAAGGCCAATTCTATGAGAAAGATGTTGAGGAACCAATTG
Source organism: Trapa bicornis (assembly GCA_030064425.1). Taxonomy (NCBI): domain Eukaryota; kingdom Viridiplantae; phylum Streptophyta; class Magnoliopsida; order Myrtales; family Lythraceae; genus Trapa; species Trapa bicornis. Next base: position 12,436,762 of record CM057746.1, read on the forward strand.
GTCAATTTTTGGAACATTTGGGGTCAAATTGCCATTTTTGGAAAGTAGGGGCATAATGGTAATTTTTGAAAAGTTGGGGACCAAATTAGAAATTTGGAAAAATTGAGCCCCTTATACAATTTTGAGTAAATTGAGGACTCAAAGGGAATTTTGGAAACCATGGGACTCAATTTGGAAAAAAGTTGGTATTAGGGACCTAAAGTTAAGGAAAACAAACTTTAGGGATATAAGTGCAATTTGTCGATAATTTGTGAGACTAGGCCGTTATGCCAAACAGTAATTGATAAGACTGCCCAAATCGTGTAGGGACATGTATGACCGGAACACATGCAAGAGAAAGCTCACGTATTAGTAAACCAACCTAGGATGAACACGTCACGATCAACGAGTGAGTGGACATATTTACATCATACCTAGTTGGGATGCTGAGCACTTTAGAAATGAAAAAACACTTATAAGTGGGACTTTAACATCATACCCGGTTGGGGTGATGGGAAGCTAAAACCTAATTACTGGTTGTAAGTAGACGAAATCATACATGGTTGGTATGATGAACTCCCTTGAAGGAAGGAGAAACCCGCTTGTTGATTGTAAGCGGGGATATCATCACACCCGATTGGTGGGATAAAGTGAAAATATATTTTTGTTAGAAGTGCTCTACCTTGACTGTGTGCCAATGATTAAACTATTTGGGAAACCTTCTTGATAAGAGCTAGAACAGCTCAAACAGGCCAAAGGCCTCGGTTTTTGAACTTGTGGGGCTAAATACCCAGTTTTGGAAAATCATGTGCAGTGGGCCCAAGGCCAGTGGGCACGAGCAGGAGCTCGTAAACAAACTTGAGTTATGAAAGCCATGAAATTTTCTAATGAAATGATTGTGTGATTTTGCCATGGTACTGAGTCAGGACTAACAATACTCGATGGACTGGCGGCAGTGCGTCAGGGCTAGGTCGACGGACTGGCGGCAGTGCGTCAGGGCTAGGTCGACGGACTGGCGGCAGTGCGTCAGGGCTAGGTCGACGGACTGGCGGCAGTGCGTCAGGGCCAGGTCGACGGACTGGCGGCAGTGCGTCAGGGCCAGGTCGACGGACTGGCGGCAGTGCGTCAGGGCCAGGTCGAGGAACTGGCCTAGACAAACAGCTGCAGGTGGGGTTGAGGGTCGGGTCCGTTGGACTAGTGACACCAAAGATAAATGGCTATATGTGAAAACTATTGTTTTGTGCATGCACTTGTGGTACATGACCATCAAGACGCCCAAGAGGGGTAGTGATGGGTCCTAAGGGCTACTGGACGACATGGTGGAGATAAGGGTAGTTCGTCATGCCAGTTAGTTGAGAAGCTTAGAGTAGCTTCTTGCGCATGAGATCAGGGTGGGGTCGGCATGAGGTCTTTGTCCTCATATGAACATGGAGTGGTATTCGGGTCTAAATGTCGTATGTCGAGAACATCCACTCAGACCGAAGGTAGAAGTGGACAGACTTCTATCTTGGTAGCCGGTAAAGATGCTCCAAGCCACAAGTGGGTGTAGTGGATGGGCTGCACCTGCAAATGTGTGTTCCCTTCCTGATGAAGGGCATGTGTTGGTTACTAAACACACCTAATATGGAAATGGGAAAATGGTTTTGAAAACTGGAATATGAAGAAAGATCCTTCTTAAGGAAATGAAAATGTTGGCACACTTTTTCAACAAACTATTTTTTGAAAACTTACTCCTAACACCTGCTCACTGAGTTGTAGAACTCATCCCCTCCCTTTATACCCCTTTGAGGTAACCGCAAAAAGACCCTTCCTAAAGGCCTTACTAAATTGGAACAAGAGAGGTATTTCTATTTTAAAATACTCAGTTTTGTATAATTTTATTCTATGAAAAACAAGTAAAAGGACGCCTTACTTCTCATGGTTTAGAAAGGGGGAAACCTTGATAGACCACGAGAGTGGCAGGTTGTTCATGGGGATCCGAAAAAATTGGGTCAGGGCATGACATGCAGCCTTGAGTTGATGTGGTTATCCTTATTTTCACGGGAGCATCCTCTATGAATTCCAATTGCTCCATTTAGTGTTCTCCCACGTCATCCTAGTACAAAGGAGTCCTACATTTCATTCCTCCAAAAGCCACATACGGGGTCATTTGCATGTTGGCTTGGTAGTTGTTATTGTAACCAAACTCTATTAGGCATAAGTTGTAAACCCTCTCCTCTTGGACCAAGGAACCAGAAAAGGGAACTGAAAATTTTCAAGAGAAAAAATGAGGATCAAAGGGAACCGTAATTGGTAAAGAAGGGCTAAAATGGGAATTAAAAAAATCCCAAATGGCCAATAAATCACAAAAATCATGGAGAAGAACCATGAAGTGGATTGGATATGAAAACCAGACTGATTTAGGGTGAATCGGACCTGAACTGGATTGAACCGTCAATACTCAATTCAAAGATTTATTTTTCTAGGCAACTTAAAAATATATAATTGGGAAATTAAAGCCATCATTAGATAAAAAATGAATTTAAAGAAATTTAAAAATTTTTAATTTTTGGAAAACTAGTCGAATCGGGCCTAAACCAATCGAACTGAATTGGTCAGTGCTCCAACCGGTCAATGGACCGCTGCCATGTTAGTGCCCCATCAGGAGATACGACCAATCAATGCACGACATGTGGTGCAACGCACCTCGTCAACATATATTCATCGCCTAGAAGCACTAGCCAATCATAAGGCAACATGTGTCCTTCGTCAATGGTCAAAAGTGGAGAATCCATGTCAGTGAAGACCGACCAATAAGAGAGCAACATGTGCTCCTGGTCAATGGTCAATGTCAAAGAAGCCTCATTAATAAGGCTATCCAATGAGGAGCTAACACGTGGCAAGGATGCCATGTCAGCATCCAACAAGGATATTGGAGAAACAACAGACCAATCATAGGTCGACATGTGGCAGTAACAATGAGCACTAGAAGGGAAATATGATGCATTTAAATTAGTCATTAAGAGGCCACCACGTGTCGGATCAACTAGTCAAAGACTGACTATGATGCTGAGTAGGAAGTCACGTCAGCAAAGCTAGCCAATCATGGAGTGCCATGTGGCAAGTTCACACGTGCGAAGCTTGCACAATTTCGTTGCCTACCTCGAGATGGGCAGGAGAGAGAAAGCCAAAGTGGTCACCATTTTTTCAATGGCCAATAAACCCATCCAAGAGGGCCTTAAATCAGAGAGTTAATGGCCAATCGATGGAGTAACAGATTAAAAAGCCAGTCCTCAAGCTCCCTATATAAAGAGCTCCTCCCCATTCGTCCTCCTCATCCCTGAAATGCCCAGAGAAGAAGAAGTGTTCATTTTTCGACAAAGCAGGAACCAGAGCTCCAACATGGGCACTTTTCTACACCTTTGAAGGCAAATTTGGGTTATTTGGAATCTTGAAGAAGTTAGCTACATGACTGCATATTTCATTCAACTCGAGGATTGCCGAGGAAGTGACGACAAGCTCGCACAGTACATTTGCTCCTCGATAGTCTACAACTTGAACTGGTTGAGCTCAACTCGAGCCACCCTCGGGCATATTTCTAATAAACCAAGCTCCCTAGACCACCCCTAGAGGTGCCTCGACCTTCCCTAAGCTGCATTGGTAAGTCCCTTCCGCCACCCTTCGTCGAAATTCACTATTCACAGTTGGTTTTGCCTGAACACTAAGTTGAGTAATTCGCACTGCTCAAGCCACCAATTGAGGTATGGTTTGATCCAGGGAGGACCCCTTGAAGTGAGCAATTCATTGGAATCAAAAGCTCTAATCACTGGACCCTAATCGATGAGTAATCGAAGCTTTCTCTCTCTAGGATGATTTTTTGGCAAAGCTTCATTTGAGCTCATTTTTAAGCCAAATCAAGTGATTTAAAGCTTGGAATGAATTAGGGGACATATGGAAGATTATTAAGATCATGACAAGAGACAATTAACTAAGTTTGGGTGGTCAATTTGATGACACATGGATTCGGGGGTCAAAATGCAAATTTGGAAAATTTTTTAAATTTGGTGATTTTTGGAAAATTAGGGGCCAAAATGCAATTAAAGGAAAATTGGGAGACCCTTATGAAATTAACTTCCTATTGAGGGCCAATTAGCAATTTTGATGAAATTGAGGGCCAATAGGTGTTTTTTAGAAAAAAATTGGGGACCAATTGGTAATTTTGAAGAAATAAAGGACCAATTTGTAATTTTGGGAAAATTATGGGCCTAAGAGGGATATTAGAAACCTTAGGTACTAAATTAAAAACAAATTTAACATTAGGGACCTAAAGTCAAAATTATGAACTTTAGGAATCTAATTGCAATACTGCATAATTTAAGGGCCTATATGCAAATACATGAAAGTTATAGGTCTTTTATGCCAAATATTCCTTATATGAATACTTGAACCATGTAGGAATTGGTTGTGCAAGTACTTGTGCAGAGGAGCACATTAGTAATTGTAATCCAGCTGAGACGAACACGTCACAGTTACCTGGTGAGTGGTATTTTCAATATCATACCCATTGGGGTGATGAGCACCTTGTTAAATTTGAAAAATCATTTTCTAGGAATTGTCTCCCCTAACTACGTGAACCTGCTTAAACCTTTTGTGAGACATTTTTTATGAGAGCTGGAATTGCTCTAGTAGGCATGAGGCATCAGTTTTTAAATTAATAGGGTCCAAGGCCTAAGGCTAGTGTGCATGGGTTGGACCTATAGACAAACGTGAATTATAAGAACCCTGAAAACTCTATGAAAAATTGGAATTATTGTGTGATTTACCACAGGGCCAAGACAGGACTAACAAGGCTCGAAGGGCTAGTGGTAGTGCGCCCACACTAGGTTGACAGGCCGATCAAGGCAAACAATTGTAGGCTAGGTCAAGTGTCAGGGCCATTGAACCGTTGGCACCAAAGAGCATGGTTAATGGATCAAAATTGTTGTAATGCATGCATGAGGAATCCTGTAGCATCTAGATGCCCAAGAGGGGCAGTTGATGGGTCCCAAGGACTGTTGTATGACCTGGATGCAATAAGGGTGGGTCTGTTATGCAAGTTAGTCATGAAGCTCTAATAGCTTCATGTGCAATGAGACCGAGACTAGAGGGGAAATGAGGTATTGTCCCACAAAGAGGACATGATGAAGCACTAAGACCGAAGTCGGAGGGGAAAGGAGGTCTCAAGACCGAGGCTGGAGAGGAAATGAGGTCTCGTCCCAACAAGCGGATACGATGAGGGTTTGAGAGTCAGACTATTAATGTACACTCAAACTCAAGGTAGAGGCAGTGCACATCTATTCGAGTGGACAATAAAGACGCACCGAACCACAAGTAGAATGGTCGGGGACTATTCTACGAAGGTGTGATCCCTTTCTATGAGAGAAAGGGCGTGCGATTGTTTGTTGAAGAACCTCCTGAGTAAGGGGAAATGTTAAAGAAGAGATGAACTCATATTACAATAAACTAAAAGTATAAAACATTTTGTCCAACCCCCACTCAATAAGTTGTAGAAATTGTCCTTCTCCCATTAAACCTTTTTTAGGAAAACCACCTCGCTACAATGAGCCAAGACTAGAAGAGAAAGCCAAGGTTACCGCCATTAGGTAACTTTTATGTTTTGTAAACTTTGTTATGGAAGACATGTACTCAAACGCCTTTACCTTCCTCGAACCATTTGATAGAAATACTAGATTAGTACAAGGAAGGGTAACGGGTTGATCACTGGACTCTAACTAAGCCGGGTCAGGACATGACAACGTATGTGGTATCATAACAAGATTTTCCAAACAAACTTTCAAAACTAAAAGCCCTAGAACTGTAACCCACGATAAACTTCTATTAAACATATACGACCACTCCTAGAGAAACCGAACAAACCCACACTGTCTCAGCCACCTGAGGACTAGGGAGGAATCCTGCCCCACGCAAGGAAATTAGCTTGGAAACTCATGAGTCTAGGGAGACCCCACCCATGGGACCAAGGGAGTCTCTTGAGCCAAGAAGACTTTATGAAGAGTTCATCAATGTATTCGGGAAGCCTTGTTTCACACAGGAAGGAGGACTATTCCGTAGGAAGTACGCACCTAAGGATGAAAAAATGTAGAGGCCCCCAACAACCAACAAGAAAAACTCCCCAAGACTCGAGATGGAGAAGGGGCTATGACGGTTCCCGTAAGGAAGTAACTTGCTACAATTGCGGACATAGGAGACACTACACTCGAAAGTGCCCAAAGCCACTAAGGAATGTGGCACCCACTCCTGGGAGCACCACCTCCACCGATGAGGAAGGACATGAAGAAAGGAAAAGAAAGGAAAACAGGGCAGAGGAAGCCTCTCCACCGTGTAAATACCGAAGAATCTACATAGGATCCAGTGACAGGATAACATGCTATAGGTGTTAGGGAATAGGACACATGGTGAGGAGATATCCCACACTACAAGGATGGATGGCAATACCTCCCAAGAAAAATACCTCCCTGACTACTGAACTTCGAAGGGATGAAAGACAGGAGGCTGCCCCAGGAACCACAACTCCAAATGAGGATTTCAGACCCACCCCAGAGAGAGTTCCTCAAGATTCTAGCATAGAGCTTCCCGACCTTTCATTTAACCATCTCCTTTAGAAGGAAGAAGTCCCCAACTATATTATTTTTTATTCCCAATAAATAAAATTTCAAGTTTCCATAAATTTTTGTCACCCAAATCATAGTGTGTCCAATCAAGCTCTCGTGCCTCGAAACAAATAAGAAATGAGAAGGACAAATCTCAGATAAGAAGGGTCAGAGAATTAAGACCAAAGGATTTTCCAACCCATTTAAAACTTAGGAAGGACAAATAACGCCTTTGGATCCCCTAGACTAGGAGGTCAAGTACCCCGACCCCCCGAAAAGATCAAGCCTATGTAAGAGGAAAGGTAGGATCCTGTATAGAACTAAACCCAATGAACCGGCAAACAAGGAGCCAACAACAAAGGAGTTGATAACCCAATTAGGATAGGTAACCATAACCCAGAAACAAGGGAAGGAACTTCCAAAAGAGAGGAATGTTGGAAGAGAACGCCACTAGCTAAGAAATGGTAAACACTGATCTCTACCCATCCCTACTTGAGGGAAACTTAGGATCAGCTGACGAGGCGTAATATGGAGTGCACAAGATAAGGGCCAAGACCAGAAATTTCTAGGGTGGAAACATGGAGTTCAGCATGAAAGCCACCGAGAAGGAGCGAGGGAGCTCAAATAGTGTTGTTGCTCCTTGGCCAGAATACAGTCGACCTTTTATAGCCCACTTTGAGCTTTCCCCTAGCCAATTGTGGCCAAGCCAGATCCCCTACACCCCACCTATAGGTGCCCCGACATTCCCCGAACTAATACGGTAAGCCCCTTTGTTGCCCCTTCACTGGAAAAAACTTTTCATTGCGCATTTATGTGAAAACTGAAACTAAGAAATTTACACACTACTCATGTCACCAATTGAGGAGTGGTTTGATCAAGGGACGATCCCTGAGGGGAGAGAAATTCAGAGAAAGAAAGAGCTCTGATCTCCAGACCCTCATCGGTAAGATATCAAAGCTTTCTCTGTTTAGACAAAATTTTCCAACGAAGCTCCATTCGAGCTCATTTCCTAGCCAAATCAAGCTGTTCAAAGCTCAAAATGACAAGGAAGACACAAGGAAGACGATTCATATCACAAATTGAGATAATTAACCACGTTTTGGGGGTCAATTGAACAAAATTGAGATTCAGGAACCAAATTGCAATTTTGAGAAAATTGGGCAATTTCGGGATTTTTGGAAAATTGGGGTCCGAATTGCAATTTAAGGAAAATTAGGGCAATTTCATGAAAATAACTTTCAATTAGGGTCCAATTGGGACTTTGGATGAAATGGAGGGCTAATTGGCAATTTTTGAAAGTTCAAGGACCAATTGGTAATTTTTGGGAAATTAATGACCAATTGGCAATTTTGGAAAAATTGAGGACCAATTGGTAATTTTGGAAAAGTTAAGGACCCATGAGGAAAATTGGAAGTTTTAGGGACTTAACTAATATTAATGAAGACCAGGGACTAAAATGTAAAGCTATAAACTTTAAGGGGCCTAACTACAATTAAGGCATAGTGTAAGGACCAATGTGTAAATACTAGAAAGTATATGGTTCCTTATGCCAACTCTTCTGATATGGATGCTCGAAGCATGTAGGCACGAGTCATATGAGTACGGGTGCTAAGGTGCACATTAATGATTGGAAATCTAGCTAGGACGAATCCGTCACAATAACGAGTGTGTGGGATTTTAATCATCATACCCGGTTTTGGGTTATGAGAATCGTTTTAAAGTTTAAAAAAATAATTTTTCCATGAATGGTCTCCCATGACTACGTGAAACTACTTAAACATTTTATATGGGAGTTGGAATCGCTCTAATAGGCTCGAAGCCTCAGATTTGAAAATGACAAGGCAGAAGGCCTAGTTTTGGAAAACTCGTGAATGGGCCCAAGGCCAGTGTGCATGGTTGGACCCATAGACAAACATGAATTATAAGAAGAATGAAAACTCTCAGAAAAATTAGAATTTTGGTGTGCTTTGTCACAAGGCCAAGACAGGACTAACAAGGCTTGATGGGTTAGTGGCAATGCGCCTAGACTAGGTCGACTAGCCGATCAAGGCAAACAGTTGCAGGCTAGGTCGAGTGTCGGGGTCGTTGGACCATTGGCACCAAAGAGCATGGTTAATGGATCAAAACTATTGTATGCATGCATGAGGAATCTGATGAAATAAGGGTGTGTCTGTCATGCTAGTCAGTTATGAAGCTCTGCTAGCATGGTTCCTAAGGGTTGTCCAACTACTTACCAATTGTAAGTAGATCATACCCGATTGGTATGATGAAACTTCCTCGAAGGAAGTGGAAAACTCGTTCATCGGTTATGAGTGGAGATGTCCTTATACCCGTCGGTATAATGGACAGTTGAAAATATATTTTTGTCAGAAGTTCTCTCCTCTGAGTATGTGCCAATGCTTAAATGATTTGGGAGACCTTCTTGACGGGAGCTCGAATAGCTCTTATAGGCCCGGGACCTCAATTTTGGAACTTGGGGGCTATTATACCCGATTTTGAAAATCTCGAACAAGTGGGCCATAGGCCAGTGGGCATGAGCAGGAGCTCATAAACAAACATGAGATATGTGCCATAAAACTTTAATAAATGAATTGTTTAGCCATGGTACCAAGACAGGACCGACATATTCAATCAACTAGTGGCAATGCGACATGACAGGTCTCCGTACCAGTCATGACAAATAGCTGCAGGTGAAGGGTCGGGGCTGTTGGACCAGTGGCACCATAGATTATATGGCATGATAAGATAATACTATTTGTGCATGCACTATGATTACGGGATCATCAAGACTCCCATGAGGGGTAGTGATGCATCCTAAGGGCCCTGGACAACCTGGTGAGTATAAGGGCAGTTCATCGTTCCAGGTGACTGTCCGAAATTTGGAGTAGCACTAAGCGCATGAGACCGAGGTGGGGAGGGGATGCAGTCTCTGTCCTCACACAGACACAGAGAATTGATTTAAAGATTGAGGGTCGGATGTCACGTACATCCACTCATTCTTAGGGTAGACGTGGACGTACTTCTATCTAGGTGGCCGTTAAAGTCTCTCTGAAGCCACAAGTGGGTTTAGTGGTTGTGCTGGCCTGTGAATGTGTGTTTAACCTTCATGATGAAGGTTGTGTGTTGGGTGATGACACACCGTGATTAAATAAGAAAATGGTGATAAAACCCGAGATTTTAAATGAAAGAATTTTTGAAAGAAAGGAGTATGGCACACTCCAATACAATTCTTTTCCTCAAAGTGAATTTTTGAAAACCCATTCATTGAGTAGTCGTACTCACCCCCTCCTTTCTATCCCTATTTTAGAAAAAGGAAAAATGACTAAGAATAATACCGAGCCTCATCCTCTGTCAGGTATGCTTAAATTTTCCCTAAACTTGCATTTTATTGGATACATGTCTTTCTAGGGAACAAGGTCAAAATTACGCCAGGCTCATCTCGAGTTAAAGTCGGAGGAAACTCCTCTTGAAACGAGAGAGCGGCGGGTTGTTCATGGGGATCCAACGAAACTGGGTTGGGGTGTGACAAAAGGAGTAGAGTATAAATGGGATGACAACTGTGAGAAATCTTTCTTGGAATTGAAGACTCGTTTGACAACCGCACATGTACTCTCTCTACCTAACCCAAGTGCAAGGGAGTACACCATCTATAGTGATGCATCTGGACAAGGGCTCGTATGTGTACTGATGCAACAAGGAAAGGTTATTGCCTACGCTCGCGACAACTTAAGGTACATGAACCGAATTACCCTACTCATGACTTGGAATTAGCTGTAATAGTGTTCACCCTAAAGATTTGGTGACACTACCTATATAGGGTTAAGTGTAGGATATACACTAATCACAAGAGTATTAAATACTTCCTAAATCAGAAGGAGTTGAACCTTCACCAGAGGAGATGGCTGGAATTGGTTAAGGACTATGACCTTGTGATAGAGTATCACACTAGGATGGCAAATGTAGTGGCAAATGCCCTAAGTCGCAAGTACCAAATCGAGGTGGCACAAATAAAGACAAGTTATTTACCATTGTTGCAACAGTTGGGAAGAATGGAGGTGGACCTTAAGATGGACAAGAGGGAGAAATGCTTCATAGTTGAAGTCGTGGTGAGACCCAGCCTAACAGAGCAAATTAAGGTTCAGCAAAAAGCGGATAAGCAGCTCCAACCCTATTTGGACCTGGTCAACATAGGGACAAAACCAAACTATGACTTTCGAGGTGATGGAGTACTAACCTATAAGGTTAGAGTGTGTGTGCCTCAAGATAAAGAGCTGAAGAGGTTAATTCTAGATGAGACACACAAATCTTTTTTTGTGATGCATCTGGGAAGTACTAAGATGTACCACACCCTCAAATAAGGATATTGGTGGAAAGGAATGAAGAGGGATATTGTGGAATATATAGCCCGATGCTTGTCTTATCAGTAGATCAAAACTAAGCATTAGAAACCATCAGGACTGATAAAACCCTTGCCAATACTAGAATGGAAATGGGGGAGCATCACCATGGACTTTGTTACAGGACTACCTGTGACCAGGAAAGGATGAGACACAATTTGGGTCATTGTGGACAGATTGACCAAGTCCGCCCATTTCCTACCTATAAGAGTTACGGATTCAGTGGAACAATTAGTCATCCTATATATGAAGGAGATAGCAAGACTCCATGGTGTCTTAGTGAGCATAGTGCTTGTAAACCCCGCCCTTTGGAGTTAAGGAAAATTGAAGAAAGAACCAATCAACCCGAGTGAGAAAAACTGAACTGGTTCACAAACCCGATCATCAAGAGAACGGGCAATTTGGCAAAGTTACAACTTCTGAGTCACCCAAAGGGTTCATAAAATCTTGGAAAAGAACCTTAGAACAAATTGGAAGAGAAAAACTAGACTGAAGGTGAACCAGATCCAAGCCATATTGAACCGGTTAATAAACCGAGCCGGTTTATGAACCGGAACCGATAGAAAGAGGGTAAATTGGGAGATGAAAACCAAATTGGTTTAGGTGAACCAGATCCGAACTGGATTGAACTGGTTTGAACCACTATTGAACTGGATGCAAAATTCATTTTTCTAGGTGGCTTAGAAAATTAAAATTTGAGATTTGAGGCCAACATTGGATAGAGAATGAATTTAGATGAATTTAGAAATTTTTAATTTTTAAAAACTTGGTCGAATCGGGCCTGAATTGACCAGTTTAAGCTTTGAACCCAATTAGGACTGGTCCGGTTTGGTTCGGAACAGTGTCATCTTCTTCCTTCAGATGATAGCACTGTTCACTCACCAGAAAATCGAGCAGCACTGGCGAAGCTGAAAAGTCTCCGGCCAGGGAATTTCAAGCAATTAATGATTGACATTAAAGCACCAATCAGACAGCCAAGAAGTCCACGAGCTTCCTATATAAAGAGCCCCTCTTCATTCATCCTCTCCACACCTGACAACTCCATTCTCTCTCAACTGCTCCAATTTTTGGTGAAGCTCGAACAAAGCTCTGATATAAGGTCTTTTCTGAGCCAAAGAAGGCATGATCAGGTTCTTAGGATTCGGGGAGAAGTCAGCTACATGCTTGTAGTCTCCATTTGCCCCGAGGGTTGCTAGAGAAACATCAGCGTGATCGAACTATGAAGCAACTCCAACGGACCGATGGTGCCCTATTTTGACCAGGCTTAAACTAGCCAATTCGAGCCCTTCTCAAGCTAAACCAAGCCCTCCCAACACCTCCACAGTCCTCCTACAGCTGAATTAGAGCTGAAAGGTAAGCCAATTTCGCTCCCCTATGTAAATTTTGATCAGTGCTAGTGAGAGAATCAATAGAAATTTGACGACTAAATTCTCACTCAATTCGGCATCAATTTATGCAATTCTTGATCCTAGGAGAAACCTCAGGACAAGAGCTATTTGCCCAGATTGAAAGCAAGGACCGTCGCACTCCCGACAGTAAGCTTTCAAAGCCTTCTCTCACTAAGTTCAGTTTTATGGCGAAGCTCCGTTTGAGCTCATTCCGGCATCAAATCGTGTGACTCAAAGTGCAATTAAATCGTATGAAGTTGTAGGAAATCCAATCTAACTTCAATTTCAAAAATTAAACTCATTTGATTGGTCAATATGATGAAATCAAATTTGGCTGCGTTAGAAGGTTGAAATTGGGGGAAATTTGGGAATTTCAAAAATTCTAGGGACTAAAGTACAATTTCATAAAATTGAGGGTTAATTAGGCATGATAAAGATGTTGGAGCACCAATTAGGAAAATTTCGAAATTTATGGGGCAAAACTTACCATTTTTGTAAAGTATGGGCAAAATGGTAATTTTGGAAAAGTTGGGAACCAAATTAGAAATTTGGGAAATTGAACCCCTTTTTGTCAATTTGAATAAATTGAGGTTTCAAGGTGAACTTTAAAAGTTTCAGGACTCAATTTGAGGAAAAGCAGGCATTATGAACTTAAAGTTAAAGAAAAATAACTTTAGGGACCTAATTGCAAATAAATGAAAAGTTTGGTTTTCTCATTCATTTGGAATGAATGAAGGCTATTATGTCAAAGGATAATGAACAAGAATGTTCATAACATATAGGAATACAAAGTTCCAGGAATGCCTATAAGGATGAGCTCGCGTGAAGACAAAGAACCGGTCGAGAGGAATTCGCTGCATTAACAAGTGAGTGGAATTTAATATCATACCTAGTTGGGATGATAAGTATCTCAGAAATGAAAATCCACTATTACGTGGTATTTTAACCATCACACCTAAGAGGAGTGATGTGAAAATTATGCGGAAAACTACTTAACGGTTGTGAGTAAATCATACCCGATTGGTATGATGAAGCTTCCTAGAAGGAAGTAGAAAACCCGCTTATCGGTTATAAGTGGATATGTTATCATACCCGATTGGTGTGATGGACGGTTAAAAGTTCATTTTGTCGAAAGTGCTCTCCCGTGACTATGGAAATTAGGCAAAAAAACTACTTACCTATTGTAAGTAGATCATACCTGGTTGGTATGATGAAGCTTCGTGGAAGGAAGTAGAAAATTCGTTTATCGGTTATAAACGGAGATGTCCTCATACCCGAATGGTGTGGTGAACGACTAAAAATTCATTTTGTCGAAAGTGCTCTCCCATGATTGTGTGCTACTTCTTAAACATTTTGGGAGACCTTCTTGATGGGAGCTCGAATAACTCATATAGGCTAGAGGCCTCGGTTTTGGAACTTGGGGGTGCTAATATACCTGATTTTGAAAATCTCGAATAGTGAACCCTAGGCCAATTGGCATGAGTAGGAGCTCATAAACAAACATGAATTTGAGCCATAAAACTTAAATGAATGAATTGATTGGCCATGGTACCAAGATAGGACCGCATACTCAATGGAGTGGCGGTAGTGTGACATGACAGGTCGACGAACCAGTCGAGACAAACAGCTACAGGTCGAGTTTAAGGTTAGGACCGTTGGGCCAGTGGCACCAAAGATTAAATGGTTTTTGAGGAAAATTTTGTTTGTGCATGCACATGAGGTTCAGGACCATTAAGATGCCCAAGAAGGGTAGCAATGCGTCCTAAGGGCTGTTGGATGACATGGTGGTGATAAGGGAAAAGAGAAGCTACTGGGTTTGTGTTTCTCATCATACCAGTTAGTCATGGAGTTCTGTGTTTGTACTCCATGAAGTTTTTGTGTTTGTACTCCATAGAGTTTCTATGTTTGGACTCCACAAAGCTACTGTGTTTGGGGCTTCCAGAAGCTTCTATGTTTGAGTTTCATGCGCACGAGACCAAGACATGGTCTCTATCCTCATACAAACACAGAGTTTTATTTAGAGGATCGAGGGTCGGACGTCGCGTACATCCACTCATTCTCAAGGTAGAAGTGGACGTGCTTCTATCTAGGTAGCTGGTAAAGTCGTTCCGATGCCACAAGTGGGTACGGTGGATGGGCTAGCCTACGAATGTATGTTCCCTTCATGATGAAGGGCGTGTTTTGGTTGATAAACACATCGGTTATGGTTGAGGAGTGAGTAATGGCTATGAAACCGAGATTTTGAGAATGAATTATTTTAAAAGAAAATATGGAGTCTGGCACACTCCAATTCAAATATTTTCCCTAAAAGTCAAACTTTAAACACCCATTCACTGAGTCGTTGAACTCACCCCCTCCATTATATCCCTTTTCAAGTAACTAGAGCAACCTACCCAAAGACCTCCTGTTAATCACACCTGCAAGACAGGTATGTAAGTTAAAAAGTTTATGCAGTTTTGATTTATGTATTCTAGGAAAGGTACAGATTTAAAGGACACATTACTCCTCCCGAGTTAAATGAGGGAAAAACCCTTAGTAAACTGGGAGAGTGGCGGGTTGTTCATGGGGATCCAACCAAACCGGGTTGGGGCATGACAGTTGATCATTGGAGGAGAGATCTAGAGTTTGAGGTGGGAGACTAAGTATTCCTAAAAGTATCTCCATGGAGGGGAAATCTTAGGTTTCAACAATGAGGGGAGTTGAAACCAAGGTACATTGGTCACTACACAATAGTCCAAAGGATAGGACCGGTGGGATATAAATTAGAACTGGCCCCGGACTTACAAAGAATACATGATGTATTCCATATCTTAGTACTCCGGAAGTACCAGCCTGATCCTAGCCATGTATTAGACCGACCTCCACCAAAGCTAGAAGTGAAACTGACCTATCAAGTAGAACCGGTACGAATCATCGACTGGAGGGACAAGAACTTGAGGAATAAGAGAATTCCTATGGTCAAGGTTCTTTGGTATAATGGACCCGTGCAGGAAGAGACATGGGAGATTGAGAGCTTGATGAGAAATGGGCACCCTCATTTGTTAGACCTATAATTGTTTTAGGGACCAAACCCCTAAAAGGATGGTAGAGTTGTAAACATCTTCCTTTTATAAATAAGAAAATCGGGAAAAGAACCGGTCATTTCCAAAGAGAAAATTGAGTTGGTTCATGAACTTTAACCTAGAGAGAAAGGGCAAAAAGGGAAATTTATAAATCCGAGTAACCTAAAGAATAATAAAAGTCATGGAAAAGGACTTTGGGATGAATTAGAAAAGAAAACCAAACCGATTTAGGTGAACCGGACCTAAACTGGTTTGAACCATCATTGAACCGATTGCTAAATTCATTTTTCTAATTAGCTAAAAGTATTCAAATTGGGGAATTGAAGCCACCATTGGATGGAGAATGAATTTAAAATTTTTTAATTTTGAAAAACTTGGTCGAATCGGGCCTGAACTGGTTGGTTTAAGCATTGAACCCGATTCAGACCGGTCTGGTCCAATTTGAAACAGTGTCATCTTCTTCCTCCAAATGACAACACTATTCACTTGTCGGAAGAACGGACAGCACCGGCGAAGCTAAATCATCTCCTTTTAGGGTGTTTCAGCCCATGAATGAGTGCTATAAAGGTGCCAAACGGATAGACAGAGAGTCCCCAAGCTCCCTATATAGAGAGCTCCTCCTCATTCATCCTCCTCACACCTGAAAACTCCACTCTCTCTCAATTGCTCCATTTTCCAGTGAAGCTCGAACCAGAGCTTCGACTTGGGTAGTTTTCTTAACCTCAGAAGGTGAGGTCAGGTTCTTTAGACTCCAAGGGAAGTCAGCTATCTGATAGCAACCTCCATTCGATATGAGGATTGTAGGAGAAGCGCCGGCATAATCAAACACTGAAGTAGCTCCGACGAACCGAAGATGCCCTGTTTCGGCCGAGCTAAAATCGACCGAATTCAGCCCTCCTCTAACCAAACCTAGCTTTCCCAACATCCCCACAACTCTTAGACAACCTCAACTGAGCTAAAATGTCAATTAATTCGGCCCTACTCAGTAGTTGCAGGTCGAAGTTAGAGAGAGAAACTACAAAATTACACTAACAAAATTCTCACTCAATTCAATGTCAATTGTAGGAATTCTTGGTCCTATAAGATACCTCAAGAAGAGTGCTATCTTCCCCAATAAAGAGATTGGACCACCGTACCTCTGATTGTAAACTTTCAAAGCTTTCTCTCTCTACGCTCTATTTTCTGGTGAAGCTTTATTTGAGCTCAATTCGGACCCAAATGACGCAGTTCAAAGCTCAATTGAATCGTATGAAAGTGTAGGAACTGATTCATGCCATCAATTGGATTAATTGAATGGTCAATTTGATGAAATCAAATTCGACCACTTTGAAATGGGTGAATTTGTGGATTTGGTAAAATTGATGTACGAAATTGCAATTTCCCAAAATTAAGGGTCAATTGGGCACGATAAGGATGTTGGGGGACCAATTGGTCAATTTTTAAAAATAATTGGGGTCAAATTGCCTTTTTTGTAAAGTAGGGGCAAAATGGTAATTTTGAAAAGTTGGGGACCAAATTAGAAATTTGGAAAACTTAAACCCTTAAATGATTTTGAGTAAATTGAGGACCCAAAGTGAATTTTTGGAAGTTTCAGGACTAAATTTGGGGAAAGTTAGCATTAGGGACCTAAAGTCAGAGAAAAAGAACTTTAGGGACCTAAATGCAATTAATTAATAAATTTTGGCTTAGTCGTTCATACGTGGGGAATGAAAGCTACCATGCCAAATATTAATGGATAAGGATGTCCAAATCATGTAGGAACATGAAGGGCCGCAACGCCAGTAAGGATAAGCTAGCGTGGAGGAAAAATTGACTGAGAAGGAATACACTGTGATTATCGGGTGATGATGAGCACATCGGAATTGAAAAACTACTTCTATGTGAAATTTTAACATCACACCCGGTTGGAGTGATGTGAGAACTATGCGAAAAAACTACTTACCAGTTTTAAGTAGAGAGATCATACACGATTGGTATGAAGGACTTCCAAGAAGGAAGGAGAAAATCCGCTTGCCGGTTATGAGTGGAGATATCATCAAACTCGATTGGTGTGATGAATGGAAAATTATTTTGTCAGAAGTGTTCTCCTGTAACTATGTGCCAACGTTTAAAAATTTTGGGAGACCTTCTTTACGAGAGCTAGAATAGCTTAGATAGGCCAGAGGCCTCAATTTTGGAACTTGAGGGCTAAAATGCCCGATTTTGGTAAATCACGTACAGAGGGCCCAAGGCCAGTTGGCACGAGTAGGAGCTCGTAAACAAAAATGTGATATTTATGCCATGAAAATTCTAAATGAATGGAATGTGTGATTTCACCATGGTACCAAGATAGGACCGACATACTCGATGGACTAGCGGTAGTGCGTCAGGGCTATGTCGATGGACCGGACTAGACAAACAGTTTCAGGTCGAGTTGAGGGTCATGGTCGTTGGACCAGTGGCACCAAAGATAAATGGAATTGTGGAATTATTATTTTTTCATGCACTTGAGGTTCGGGTCCATCAAGATGCCTAAGAGGGGTAGTGATGCGTCCTAGGGGCTACTAGACGACATGGTGGAGATAAGGGCACTTTATCATGCCAGCAGTCAGGGAAGCTCGACATAGCTTCATGCGCATGAGGCCAGGGTGGGGTCGGGATGAGGTCTCTATCCTCATACAGACACGGAGTTGATTTCGAGTTTGAGGGTCGGATGTCATGAACATCTACTCATACCCAGGGTTGAAGTGGACAGGCTTCTATCTAGGTGGCCGGTAAAGTCGCTCCAACACCACAAGTGGGTGCAATGGATGGGCTGCCCTGTGAATGTGTGATTCCCTTCCTGATGTGGAAATGAGGAAAATGGTTTGAAAACCGGGAATTTGAGAAAAGAATATTTTTAAAGGAAATAAGGAGTCTAGCACACTCTGATAAAAAATGTTTTGATTATGAAAACTCTCTCTTCCAACACCCATTCATTGATTTGTCGAACTCACCCACTCCCTTTTCCCCTTTTCAGGTAACCAAGGGAAAAGCCACTTAAAGACTTTTCTATAGTTGAACCTGCAAGACAGGTATGTAAAGTTAAATGTATTCAGTTTTTATTAATGTTATTCCACGAAAGATACAGTTAAAAAGGACGCCTTACTCCTTACGATTTAGAGAATGAGAAAACCCTTAATAAACCGAGAGAGTGACGGGTTGCTTACGAGGATCCGATTAAACTGGGTCGGGGCGTGATAGTGTGAGTCACGTGTACTCTCCACAACCGATACCCCTCAGGTCCGTCTCTTATTTGGATGACTTAGCATCTGAGGTCATGCCAATATCCCACTGACAGTCATAGCCATGCTCCTTAAACATGTGACTCAATTCCACATTTTCTCAACACAATGATGTAACAAATGGGACCACATTCTTACATCATTCGAGGGTCCTAAGAAAACTAGAAGTACCATTTTCAATCTTCCCTTATCCACACTTCAAATTTCCCTAGTTGTCAACACTACCTCAGCAGGTGTCCTGTCAATGCCCCCAATTCTTAATTGTATACAATATTCATACATGTATATTCACAAACATGCACACATGCAGAAATCATGCCTATCTCAGTTTTTATTTAATATGATCCATATTCTGACAATTTATATTCAGGTCCATGTATGAAAGCAGCAAGTAGTATGCATAATCAATATATCACATATAGTTTATCCTTATCCCGACCAACTAACTCACTCAAATGCATGTACCAAGTTCAGCAGTGAACAACATATTCACAATCATATCATAAGGAGTTTGGTCGATCACTCGACCAACTCCTATAAGCAATGATATCACATGCACAAGACCTCAACTCACATAGTCCTAGCATGTGATTATGGTTCATTTACTTTGGTCTATATAAACCTTAACTTGATTCTTAAGTTCAAAAAATAGTATTCTTTAGTGAGTATGCATTGATGTCAGAGATTTCATAGTATTATCAAAAGCAGTAAAGCATATTCAGTCAGTCCAATCAAACTCATCATCATTATTCTCACTCACTCCTTTCACTAGAACTTGTTCGTTTAGACGGTTTTTTATTTTAACTCTCTATTCACAAGTCCTTAACTGAGCTATCATGTATTCTCTCTACAAGAGGCATAATAAGGCATAGGGATCAATTTAAGTACTAATATTAACACATAAAAGCTACACAGTAATTTCTCTAAGAAATTATAGTTTTTGGCCCTCGGGCTTGGTTTATTCGACTTACGTGTCAAAGAATTGTTATTTAACTAACATTATTTCAAGGTTAGTTAGTATTTTTTAGGGTCATAACCTCATGTGGTTATACTTATTCATATTCTTAGAAATCCTTAATCTATCACTTAGGTACATTATTTTTTCCAAAATTTTATTTTGGTCCCTAAGTTGGGTAAAATTAACATTTTACCCTTTATAACTTAAAATCCTTTCTTTTTGGACCCTAGATTTTTCCAAGTCTTTCTCTTGGATTCTCAAGTTTCTTTGAGTGCCATTCTAGTTCCCAAAATACCTTATAATATTTTCTAAGTCTCACTTCACACTATTTACAAAATAGTCCTTAAATTAGGCAAAATTACTCTTTTGCCCCTACTCTTTAAAACTTATCTTTTCATGACTTTAGATTTTACAAATCTTATATTTGAGTTACTAGACTTTGTTTAGTCTCATTTAGGTCTTAAACTTCCTAAAAATACACTTTGGCGGACAAATTTTCTTATTTGCACTTTAGTCCCTAAACTTTCTCTTTTGTCACATTTAGTTCCTTATGCATTCCTAACATGATATCCTAGTTTCAAAATATTACCAATCTCTCCAAATGGTCCTAAAACTTTATTCATACCCTTAAAAAGACCCCAAAGAAAACTTGTTCTCAAATGGGTCCTCTAACTTATACATATTTATATTTTAGTCCTCGAACTTTGCTCTCAAACAAAATAATTCCCAACAGTTCTCAAACTCATATATAAGGTCTCTAGGGACTTCTCCTAATTGTCGTAGTCTCTGTTCAATCAGGATTGGCCAGAACAATGACAATTGGGATTAATTCTAAGCTAATAGTTTATCGAGCGGAAGTCGGGTCAAGGTTTGAATCTCGCTAGAGTTGGTGATTCGAATGGTGACACTGATATGGTTTGAAAGGTGCCTCCTAAAGGAGTTTGTGGTCACTTGAAGTACTTCAAATAGAAATATAAGCAACCTGAAAAGTTCGTTTTACTAAACTTTGTGACAATTGAAGCTAACTAGCAATTCTTAGAATTAATTCGAACTCGATACTTAGTCAAATTATATGAAGTCGATGGCATTGGAAAGTTAAGGCCAAGAGTAGTCTAATAAATTTTTTGTAGCCCTTGTTGGTTGTCGAAAATGACCACACAACTAAATGTTTTATTTCTGGTCAAAAAAGGTCTGGTACTGTATGATTTTGTCAATGATGGTAGAGCTAACATTGGTGACCAAGAGAGCCGTCATTGGAAAGATAACTCTCGTAGATTTTCAGGGATACCTAAAACACTAAGTTTGGTAATTAGGAGAGTAAGTGGTACTCTCTACAAATTCGATCACCGGGAAATAGTGGTATGAGTGCTTCAGAGAGAATTTTGATCTTAAACGAATAGTGGGATATCCAAACTTTATATGACCTAATTTTACACTTAATTGACTCTATGATCATAGTCTTATTTCATCATTTTAGAACATGTGAATTTATTAATAAATTAATTCCTAAATTATGGGTTTTGGCATTCTACCGAGAAAAATCTAGATTTCCATTGGGTTTGGGTCGATTGTGCCGATGGAATGAGTGTGTGCGCGTGTGTTCAGCGTGTGGCGGAGTCGCGTATGCATGTGCAACATGTGGTGAAGTCACACGTCTACCTGAGTGTGTTCTAATCATTCGTTTAGTTTGGCATTATTCTAAACCGGTTTCCAGCAAATTTCTCAGTTGATTCGGTTGTTTATTAGTCAGTTTAGTCCCAATTCGGTCGTTTTTTTGATCCAATAAAATTTTTAAAAATTATTTATTTATTTTTCAATTGAATTACTAAAAAATCACTAAATTCTAATCCATTTAACATTATCTAAAAATCGATTGTTTTGTTACCTAGGCAGTTCAAATCCAATTTGAACCAATTATTTCTCAGATTTTTCTCGATTCTTTACTTTCAATTATGAGATTTTATTCAAGGATATTTCATAACTGTTGTCATTGTTTTATGTAACGGTTTTGAATTATATTCCAAATTTGGTTCGATTTTAAATTTTGGTTGAGTTTTTTTAGGGTTCCTAGTGTTTCAATCACAATTTGGAATTTCCATTTTGAGTGAATTAATATAATGTAAAATATTTTAAAATAATATTTTATGTATTTGTCTCTATCAGTATTCTTTTTGTATTTGTAATATGTTAAAGAAATATACTATAAAAATATTATAGAAGAGTATTTTAATTATTTTATTTAAAATTTGTAATTAATCAATAAATGAGGAAAATTATTTTAATTTTACATTATTAATTTTTTTAATAAAGCAATATATATGTTCCACATACATTACGTTACATGTTAGTGAAGATGATCCCGTGACTATTGTTATATAATATATTATCTTCACTCCAAAGATAATATATAAAACTTGGATAAAACATGAATTTCGCATCACAAATAACAAATATCTATATAATTTTATATATAACATACCATAATATAACTTATTGCCTATTATATAATGTTACTTGATACCCTAAATTCAATTGTACAACCCCTATAAATTGCAATAAACTCATACGATATAATCTTTTAGTTGATTATATGATTATATTTATGTACTTATTATATATTGAGATTATTTTGTTATGGATTAGACCAAACCTTCATGTAACTCATTTTATAAGTGAAGCCATTCAAAATCTTTGAAAACATTTGTATCCTAGTTGGACAAAGATTCTATTGAGAATGAGGGAAGTCATGCATGAGAAGTGGTAAATAAGTATAATTACTAAAATAGATGGATTAGGGTAGTTGGACACTCATATTTATATCTTAATGGGTCAATTTGACTAAGTCTAGATTGATCATATTATAATGTGATTTTTGAATACCAATAATGAGATGGAAAAAAAATAAGTATAATTTGATGAATAAGATTGCTGATTATTTCATTATATTTCAGTATTTTCCATCAAACAAAAAATTGCATTATATTTTTTTGTTGATATAAAGTCGTGTTTTGGGACAAAATTTATGACCATATGATATGGGAAGCATTCAATCAGAATGAAACTACTCCATTTACACAGAGTATACCTTTAGGTTTATATGGAAAAGGAATAAAAAATCTAGTACACTATAATGGGATGGGTTCAAATCTAGTGTGTGGACTTGAATGGGCTTTATAGGACAAGAGCCCTTAGTTTATTAGCCATCATTTCTTCTTGTGACATGAAACAAGGATAAACTTTGATCTAAGCCATATTGTTTAACCCTTTAGGGCCTGATGAATGGTAAAGATGAAGGCACCCATATACCCATATCAACATTGGGGTAGACTCTAATGAGTAGGGGATAAACCATCAGTAGTCAACCGATGATTGACTTGATTTATGTCTTGGATTATGTTCCTTCCTTTAATGATGTCTCTTGTGTATTAGGGCCATGCAGTCAAATTTGAACATAACCTTCTAGGAATCTGCCTAGAATAAATAATATATATTTACTTATTTTACAAGCAAAAGGTATGACATGATTCCTCCCCTCTCTTTGATCATCCATCCCATTCTACTACATGTGCAAAATCTGTGTTTGGGAGGGGGTTTAGTGAGAAGATTCAACCCTAATGTGGAGACCATGAGGTGCCACCACTCTTGGAAATTTCATTAGCTTATTCCCTCCAACTTCCTCCCACCTGGGTAAATAGCAACATAAAGAACAATCAGTTGAAGAAAGGACAAAACAAAAGAATACTCAAATCAACTTGCATTTACTCATCCCTCTACCTCAGTTCATCAAATTACCTGTATCTTGTCACAAAGTAGTGCAGAAATGTCGAGATCTCGGCTATTCCGAGCTCCTTTCCAGGGCACAACCTTGACCCCCCTCCGAATAACAGGTTGTTGTTTGGGAAATCTGCGTTCTTATCCTGCATTCGCCCGATTTTTCCACATTAGATCAGTCAAGTTCACCTAACTGGGTAGATGCAGAAAAGAAAGAAGCTACTCGGGAGAAGATGAAGATTCTGCTAACCAGCCATCTCCACGGGTTGAAAGCTAGTGGATCGGGATATGAGTACGAGCTGTAGTTCATCTCTCTCGTGTATACATATATTCTCCATCCTTTGGGGATCACAAATCCTACATGGAAAAACAACAGTGAATCAGTGCTTATGAGAGAAATAAAATACAGGGAAAATCACAGTATGTATGAACATAAAGCACACCATTGATTTCCATGTCGTGAGTGGTCTTTCTGAGGACCCCGTTGACAATAGTTGCTAGCCTTGAGGTTTCATATATCACCTGGTTAGTATGATAGCAGAAATAAAGTTTCAGCCTTTTCTGCAGATTTGATACTGAAATCAAATGAAGAAATATGACTGGGTTAGTCACTTACAGCGCGAGTGAAGCGCATCGACTTAAGTTCATCCCATTCAATCGGATCCTCGAGCCTCTTCCTCCCTCTGATCTTCATGTGTTCTTCCTGCTCAAGAAAATGCCACTTATTAGCATAGAGGTCATGCAAGAGAAGGAACAATTTTGTTTAGATTTTAAGCAGGGGCGTACTCTTAGTGTCAGGAGGGCTTTTCTGTTGTCATGGAGGTACTTAACGGCCATCATGGAGGTGGTAGAGACTGTCTCATACCCAGAGTACAGTATTGTGATTATCAGGTCGATGATCTCTTCGTCTGTCAGTTTCTGTATGTTTTCTTCGCTTCTCATGAGGTAGCTGAGCATGTCATTGCAGCTGCCGGTCACCATGGAAGCCCTCCTCTCGTTCATCAGCCTCCTCAGAATCCTGACGACGTTCTTCCTTGCCTATCAAAGAAAAGCAACTTTGCTCAGATTGAGACACAGGTGGAAACAGAGACTGAGAGTCCTGTTTGAGAAAAACGTTTTACCTGAAGACCTTGTCTGTAGTTAGTCCCTGGAAGGTCTATGGGCAGAGAGAGAGTTCCGAGGACGAGTTTGAAGAACTCCGACTTTAACGAATCCATCATGGGTCCCGATTGAAGCCCGATAGTTTGGTTCAGTGACGACAGCAGAGCCATCTGCATTGAAAACAGAGATCATTAGACTATAATGAGACAGACGAAGAAAGAGACCTCGAAATCGGGACTGACCTTTTTGGTCTTCTCTTGGATGTCCACCACGGAGCCGCCCCAGTTGCGGAGGTAGTCTCTCATGAAGCAATCGATCTTGGGCAGGAGCTGGTCTCTGACCATTGTGGGGCTGACCAGAGAGAGCAGAGCACCCCTCATGTACTTGTGGGTGGAGCCATGGACTGCTGCAATGTTGCACCTCCCAAGTATGTCCAGCATCGACTGCGGGTACCCAGGGACGAGACCTTTTGCCTCGTTCATCAGGATATATCGGTTTATCTCTGGATCCATTGAGACAACCGTTGGGCAGCCCAGTATGTGGGACTTGAAGAAGCTCCCGTACCTGTAAGATCCCAGATTGGTGAATGAAGAAAATGATATAAAATCGAGACCTGAAAGGTATCAACAAAAGGAAAAGAAAACGATTCTGCCAGTGATCATGTACAGTCTCTGTTTTCGCAAGACATGATAGAGAAAAAAAAACAGAGCACGAGAAGATTAACCTTGCTCGCTGATTCTTCATGAAGTTGGGACCTTGCTTGAGGAACTCCGTCGTCTCCCCAAAGACAGGCCAGCCCATGGTACCAGGGGGCAGCCCTTTCTTTCGGTACTTCAGCTCGTTCCACTTCAGCAGGGCGGCGGAGAGGCAGAGTGAGAAGAGGAGGATCATCCCAATGACCAGAAGGTAGATCGCCATTGATGGATTTGCTTCAAGGGGGATTTGAAGAGACCGGGGGATGGTAAGATTAATAGCTTTGTGGTCTTTTCTCGCATCCCCACAGAGTAGAGTATATATAGGCCTCCGGCGCTCTATACTTGTTTTTTTTTTCAAGCTCTAGATGTGGTTGAGTTATATAGATGGCCAAAATCCAAACCAGGGGTCAGGATTAAAAAAAATAAATGTATATATATATATATATTTATATTTGAAATAAATTTCAGTCAATTTTATTTTTCAATTACAGTGGCCTTCAACATGCACCTATTTAACCAAAAACATAAAACAATATATACCGTTGTCTGCCTGGTGGCAAACCACTCTTGTCCTTCTCTATACTTTTGTGCAATTATTAATGATTTAATTTTTTATTTTATATATTAATAATTTAATTCACAAAATTTAATTGTATTAATATTTTAGTCATTCACATTTTTTTTAACATTTTCGTTCTTCAATTTACTTCCATCAATACTCTAATCCATCTATTTATTAGTTTAATTTGAGTGGATGAAATAAATACAATATTAATTGGAAGTGAAATAAAAAGAAAATATATTATTAAATAAATAAAATTTAAATTACTAAATTATTAAGTAACCCGAGAAAAAAAGAAGATAATATGAAAAATATGGAGTAAATATAGAAATTTCTAAATCTGATACATTTATAATCATATAAATTAGTATAATTTATATTAAAAATTGAATTTAATCATGTCCAATTATTAATATTTTCCTCAATTATCTTGTAAAATACTTCTTATATTAAAAATATATAATTAATTTAAATTAATTCAGATGGGTCCATTAACATGTAAAATACAAGATACAAGAATACGTTAATTTTGGCAAAAAAAAAACAATAGGTTAATAAAAAGTGTGAGTTGGGCAGACTATTATATACTAGGAGAGGGAGAGACCCTCCTAAGACCTGAATAGCGCCCCCAGAGAAAAAACTAATTTATTCCCCAAAAAATAAAGTAAATGGGTTTCACTTTTATATGGGTTTTCATAATTTATTTAGGATACAAACAAATTTTGCCACTTAGAATTTGATGTATTCCACTCACGAATCATGTTGATGAAAGTTGTAAACAGTGGATGCAATTCTTTAAAAAAAAGAAATGTAATTGCAGTTTGAAAAGTTATTCTCATATATAGATAAGGTATAGTATGAAATCACTTAATATATGGAAATCCAATTATATTATCAGAGATTTCACATTTACTACACTCAATGATTTCACTATAGATTTGAATAGGTTACTCCTCATCTGATCTAAAGAGTCATTGTCACATTCTGATGCATAGGAGATTGGCTGAAGGCGCTAATAGCAAGAGAGGCACATGAACTCATGGAGGGTACAACTTTTGTATTTACAAATGAGATCATAGGTGCCCCAGGTCCTCTTACATGCCTAGGAAGAACATGGATGAAGATCTAGCTATTGGGTAGCAGAATGAGAAGAGATAATGGAGATCTTATGCAAAGTCGTTGTCACTCTGCGCTATGCGCTATAGAAGCTCGATATATAATTCTCATTGTATGAATATTTATATATAGCTTGATATATAATTCTCATTGTATGAATATTTATATCTCATTTTTTCTTCCATCATATCTTCTTTCATCTTTGGATCTTTTTATAGACATAAATATATTTATATATAATCCAAAAAAAATAAAGGAATAATGAATATTAATCAAATTAGATAAAATAGGTTGATGAATTATACGCATAAGAAATAATTGAGTTATTATTATAATAAAAATATTAATATTAATTAAATATAAATATATTATCATTATAATAAGAAAAATAATATAAATGTATATAATAAATTATATTATATATAATAATAAAAAAATTCCGACTTTATATCTAAGTCAAATTCCGATTAAACCAACAATCAAATGATTATCAGAGAGTAGATTAAATCGAAAATATGAAACATATCGAATAGAGGTTATGAGTGATGAATAAAGGCCATGAGTGATTAATAAGAGCAACGAGAAAATATTAGAATGATAATTAGACTTGGAATCAAGTATTTGGAAAAAACTAGATTGAAGTTGGATGGAGTTACAATATTCTCAAATTTTTAAATAGTCAAAACAAATTCAAATTTGACAATTTTTTAGTACATTCAATAGAAAATTTAGTTATTTTATTTTATTAAGAACCGATCGAAAATGGGGTGAACCTTCTAAAAACAACTGAACCAGCTGAAAAATTCGCTAGAAATCGGTTCACTATAGTGCCAGACCGGTTGGCTACGAAGCCTTGTGCACGCGAGAAACGCGAGGAGCACACACATGGCCAGGTGCGCGGGTTGTCTTCTTTGCCCAACTTCTGACCCGTATTCCCCTGTTTTACCTAACAGATCATCTTTAACTCACTAACTCCACTGCTTTGAGAAATTAATTTATTGTCAACATTACAGGTTATGAATTAATGAAAGAAATTTATGGATAGATTTTACGGAGGTTTAGATCACAACCATATAAATTGGATATCCACCCTCGCCAACAATTGCTTAGAATTCTCTCACAACCACCAATTGCTCCCAACTTTGATGACCTTGCTACCAGAAAGCATAAATTTATCGCCTGATCACCTCTAACGATGTTCTTGGTATCCCTAGAAAGTAGAGGACATTAGCTTTCCATCGTCACGACTCTCGACACTCAACTCTTCTAATATCGGCACTGGTGAGATCACACAGTACCTAATCTCCGGCGAACCAAAATAAAGCACATGTTTTCGAGGCCAATTCCGATGGCCTTGACGACGCTCGCGAGGTGAGAAAAAATAGGCGAGTCCCTTACACCACGAGCTTTCCATAGCCATTAGATTTGCCCGATTTGATCAAGAATTTGATCTGAATTAAAATTTCAAATATCAAATTATTGGCAAAGTGACCAAACTGACTAAAATACTAATTACAAGAGCTACAAACCACTATTTGAGTTGGTTCAAGTAGTCATGGACTCCTAGGAGTGTCAACTTTCCAACCCCACTGGCCTCGACGACTAACGTACCACCTCCAGTGAGTTTCTGGCTTCGATCTAGCTCACTACGTGTTGTGTCATTATTTCTAATCAAGCTCAGACGAAGTTACTTTGATCAACGCCGACCAAAACTAAGCTACCACTATGTAGAGGGAGGCTAGAAGGACCACCCCACTTAATTTGATAATTTTTTGAGACACTTGAGTTATGGGTCAAAGGTGGAGAGCTAAAATATAAAGATTTGAAAGTTAGGGGACCCAATTAGGAATAAACTTTTTATGGGGTTTTCCTAACGATCCAACTAAAATTTTGGGGTTGATTGGGAAGTTTGGTGAAGTTTTAGGACTAATTTTTCCTATTAGGAGAGGTTTAAGGACCATTTTACAATAAAGGCAAAAATTGGGGCCAAAATAAAAATATGAAAAGTTTTATTGCCAAAGTGGAATTTTGGGTAGTACAAGTACCTAAACTTAATAAAAAGAAGTTTAGGGATCTATGTGGAAATTTTGGGGGTCAAATCGATCCCCGAACCTAATTCATCACATTAAAGGTAAAATGGTAATTTTACCAAAATTAAGGGAACTTTTGGCAAATAAAGGGAAATAAGGCTTGGAATCATTCTAAATATATATTGGGACTTAACATAGACCCAAAAAAATTTTAGGGACTGAATGGAAAGACTTAAGAAAACTCTAAGGTACGGGAAGAGGAACCTTAAAAGTATAGGGACCATAGGAAGAATGCGGTCAAGAAACCTATAAGTGTTCAGTAGAAAAACTGACCATAATGTTGCTATAACTTGCACAAAATGCAAGGAGCCTTCACCTGAAATTAAAGTAGATTCTAGCCACCTAATAGAAAGAACAAGTTTTGTGAACTAGGTGAGTGGGTTTTGTTCGACGGCACGTCCTATTGGACCGACAGAGTTTTGATAACTTGTACTTGTGTGACCATGCATTCTAATATAGTAAACTGCACTTTGAAAACTCATATAAAAAGAGTGAACTGATAAAAGCATGCCCACTAAACCAAATATTAATTTAAAAATTATAAGTAAGAATAGGTCATGAGAACCGAGGTATGAGATGAATACCCATTTTTGAGAACCCAAAGGAAAACAATGTTTTTGTCTTAGAGTCATTGCGTGAATTGGGGAGAGGGCCACTAAGAGTTGGATTCCCGATATGTGTGTATTACTTTGCTGTGATAATGATTGGGTCAGGTTGATGCGATGAGACTTGAATCCGGGGCTGTTGGGCCAGTTATTTGAAAGGGGAATCCATCTCTTGTAGAGTTGAGCTCCCGAAGTTTGTGCATACAACCTTTAAGGGGAGACGACGAGTGGGGGTCTGAGCTCTCATGTTTAACCATGTTTTAGCATGATAGTTGTGGTGAGCATTTTTGTGTGAAAGTGATGGGGAGTTGGACATGTGTTGTGTCGAGCTCCTAGTAATGTAGCTCATGTAGCACCATTACGAGGGATGTCCATTAGTGCCACGTTATGACCTGTAGTCATATAAATTGTTATTGTGAATTCTGATATGGGGGAAATAGGGGCGATGGATGTACGCCTTTGCCATTGTGTCGTCGCCCAAGAGAAAATGTAAAGGAGATCGGAGAGTGCACAATATGATCTTCCATGTTTCCTTGAACACCAAGAATATGTACGATGTCACGCCCCAACCTGGTTTGATTAGAACTCCGTAATCAACTTGCCACTCCTTCTGGTATAAAATAACAGTCATTGTGGTACCAACAAGAGTTAGGCATAACATGAAAATATTTTAAAATAATTTATGGAAATATATTTTTTCTATAAAACATACCAAAACATGATTATTGCATAAGTTTTACTAAGGGATAAACTCTTCACTCATGTTCCTCTTCATATTTTACTCAAATATTTTAAGGGAGGGTGAGTTCTACGACTTAGTGAGTAGGATATCGTGACTTCATGAATTTAGTAAACACTCGAGCAAGATTTCAAAAATAGTGTACCAGGCTGTACTTGTCTTATTTTTCATAAAAGATTTGTCATCAAGTTCTTTGCTCATTTCATCAACTTAGAGTAGGATCCTCTCTATTTAGAGTGATTTAATTTAATAAACCCATTAGGGTTTGTTTCAAACAAACATAGAAACACCCTTTATCCATAAAGGGATCGAGAAGTTGTAGAATAGACTCTTAGAGGCTAACAATCTTGATCTGTTCCACTTGTGGCCCATAGTGACTTTATCGTCCACCCTGGTGAGAGGCCACAACATCCACCACATTGTCTACATGAGCACCATTGCCCATACCACACACTTATCGATACTTCGATCCCTATATTTGTAGAGGAGAGACCTCACTCTTCTATCCCCCCCTCCAGTCTTAATGCGTATGAAGCTCCTAGAGCTTCAAGACATACTGAAACAATGTTTTTGCCCTTGTAACACCATTGCTATCCAGTAGCCCTTAGAACCAACACTACCCCATACTGGGCAGTCTCTTTGGTTTCGTATTATTGCAATCACATACAAAGGTATCTTGATTTAAAACCTTTATCTTTGTGCTACTAGCCTAACATGCTGCAACCTAGCTTCAACATAATAGCTTCAACAAGTATTATCCAATTGTGATAATTATTGACAGGTCCTTAAATTAAACTTATTTACGGGATTGGACTCATTTCCACTGGCCTTGAGCCCACTCGTGCTAGATTTTTAAAGCATGGCCTTAGGCCCACTTCATTTTCAAAAAATCATGGCCTTAGGCCCACTCACATAGCACTAGATCTAGCCCACCATTGTCGACCATGGGCCTCACCCATATCATGCATCGATGGTCGGACTAGACCATAACCCTTGAGGTGTATCCATACACCATTCATGGGTTGTCCTAATATCA
The DNA here is from genome assembly GCA_030064425.1 of Trapa bicornis. Lineage (NCBI taxonomy): Eukaryota > Viridiplantae > Streptophyta > Magnoliopsida > Myrtales > Lythraceae > Trapa > Trapa bicornis. The sequence goes on from CM057746.1 coordinate 12,468,153, forward strand.
TGCTTCATGTTATCATAAAAAAATATAAACCCAAATAATTTAAGTATCTTCACACAGTAAGGGGAATATATTTCTAGAAAATCAGTTTTCAAAATGAAGCATGATCTTTAAGTATTTGTAATCAGTCTCGATGTCATAAATCCCACTCACCCGATATTCATGACTCGTTCTTCTTGGATGTTATTCCAAACTCGGGTTGGATTCTCATTGTAGGTCTGGACCTTCCTTAAGTACCTACATAATCACAGATAACCGATCCATTAGTTGTCCAAGATTCATCATTAGTTCTATATGTTTTGTTGACAAATAAGCTCCAACTATTTACCACAATTTCCTCACTTTATTTTATATGAAATTTTCTACTCAAATAATTTTATCTAATATAAAATTGCCTAAAATTACACTAAAGCATATTAGTTACTTTTAATTGCAAATAAATTCTCCAAAAATCATTTTACTTACAATTGAGTCTCCAATTTCCTTTAAATCCCCAACTAACCCTCAATTTATGTAATTTCTTTAAAAATCCCCAAATTTCTACAAATCGTCCAATTTTCACAAAAATTACTCTTTGAGCCCCAAAATTTCATTTCATCAAATTGATCGCATAAACTCACTTAATTGCTTCCTATCATGCTGCTAATAATCTCCCCTACCTCTCCACGATCATGTCATGCTTTGAATTAATCCATTTGGCCTAGAATTAAGCTTAAATAAAGCTTCGTCGAAAAATATTCTTAGAGAGATAATTATTCGAATTCTTACCAACACTGACACAGTTGTGGGAGCTCTTGATTTGGGGAGTTAGTACTCGTCGAGAGAAATCTTCTATGATCAAGAATTGCCTTAATTGATACCTTAAAGAGGGAGAATTCGATTAGTAATATTTGAATAGTTTCTCTCTCTAAAATTTCACTATTCCGACAGAGGAGGTGGTAAGTGCTTACCTTGGCAGCTCAAAAAGGACTAGGCTTAGTCGTGGAGAGTCGTGGAAGGGTCGGTCTGGCTTGAGGTGGTCCGAGGTGGATGAATTTTAGATCGAAGTATTATGCTACTTTGCGACCGTCGAAGTAACAGTACTGTGCGAGCTCACTAGTACTCCTCCGGTAATCCTTGAACTGAAAGGAGATTGCAGTAAAGTATGAGACTTCTTCCCGATTCTAGGGAACCCAAATTTGCCTTCGGAGCTGGAGAAAAATGCCCAAGTCAGAGCTCTGGTTCATGCTTGGCCGGAAAGAGGAGCTCTTCTTCTTATTCAGTCGTTTGAGGGATGAGGAGGTTGAATGGAGAGGAGCTCTTTATATAATGTGCTTGGGGACCCTTTGTTCTACTAGTTTCCAAATTTGGTTGAGCTTATTCCCATCAGAATTGCCATTGTCAGAGCAGATATTCACTCACTGGAAATGGAAAGGAAATATTCTATTTTTCGTCCATGAACAATGTTGTCATCTAAAGGTTGAATATGACATTGTTCATATGCGTGTGAGCTGCCATGTGGTGCACTATGACTGACTAGTTTCCTTGACGCAACTTCCTACTTAGCGTCTTAGTCGTCCGTTGACTCATTGACCTACCACATGGCAACCTCTCATTGTTCGCTCGTTCCAACGTGGTTGTTGACCACATTTGACCATTTGTTGACCGTGATACGTGGTGTCCTCTGATTGGCTGGTTTAAATAAGTTAGTTTTCCCTCGTGGTGCATTGTGCCATTGCCACATGTCAGCCTCTAATAGGTTTGTGGCCATCCGTGGCTCTGCCATGTGTCGACCTTTGATTGGTCGACAATTTTCTAACATCCTGGTCGACCTCTAACGTGGCACCCATGTCATGTGTCAGCTCCTCATTGGTCACTCCGCTAACAAGGTTTATCCTTAGTTGCCCATTGAGTGAGGATATGTCATGCCCCGACCCGGTTTGTCGGATCCCCTTGATCAACTTGCCACTCTCCCGGTTTATTAAAGGGTTTCTCCTTATTATAAACAATAAAGAGTAAGGCGTCCTTTAAACCTGCACCTTTTCCTGGAATAACATAAATCAAAACTGTATAATATTTTAAATTTATCATACATATCTCACAGGTGTCTTAGTTGATGGTCTTTAAGGATAGGCTTTCCGAAATTTCATGAAAGGGATATAAGGGAAGGGGTGAGTACGACTACTCAGTGAATGGATTTTTGAAATTTAACTTTTAGGAAAAAGATTTGTATTGGAGTGTGCTAGACTACTTATTTTCTTTCAAAAATACTATTATTTCAAATCTTAGTTTTCATCACCATTCCTTATTAATCACGGTGTGTCATCACCCAACACGCATCCTTCATCATGAAGTTCAATCACACAATCACAGGCCAGCCCGTCCACTGAACCCACTTGTGGCGTTGGAGCGACTTTATCGGCCACCTAGATAGAATCATGTCCACTTCTACCTTGAGAATGAGTAGATGTACGCGACATCCGACCCACAATCCTAAAATCAATTCTTCGTGTCCATATGAGGACAGAGACCTCATCTCAACCCCACCCCGGTCTCATGCGCAATTAAGCTACGTCAAGCTTCGCAAGGTCAACTGGTCCGACGAAATGCCCTTATATCCACTAGGTCGTCCAGGGACCTAGGACACATCATTACCCCTCTTAGGCGTTTTGAAGGTCCCGTACACACAGTGCATGCACAATCAGTATTTTCATCTCATGCCTTATAATATGTGGTGCCAGTGGTCCAATGGCTCCAACCATCAACTCAACCTACAACTATTTGTTTTGACTAGTCTGGAGACCTGTCATGTCGCACTACCACTAGTTGATTAAATATGTCGGTCCTATCTTGGTATCATGGCCAAACAATTCATTTCCTTAAAGTTTTATGGCATATATCTCATGTTTGTTTACGAGCTCCTGCTCATGCTAATTGACCTATGGCCACTGTTCAAGATTTTCAAAATCGGGCATATTAGCCCCCAAGTTTCAAAATCGAGGCCTCCAACCTAAAAGAGCTATTCGAGCTTCCGTCAAGGTGTCCTAAATTGTTTAATTAGTGGCACATAGTTAGGGGAGAGCACTTCCGACAAAAATAATTTTTTTAACTATCCTTCATATCAATCGGGTATGAGGATATCTTTGCTCATAACTAATGAACAGGTTTCCACTTCCTCCGAGAAAGCTTCATCATACCAACCGTGTCACGCCCCAACCCGGTTTGGTCGGATCCCCATGATCAACCCACCACTCTCCCAGTTTATTAAGGGTTGCCCCATGTTTATAAACCATGAAGAGTAAGGTGTCCTTTAAACCTACATCTTTCTTGGAATAACATAAATCAAAACTGCATAAAATTTTAAATTAATCATACCTATCTTACAACTGTAACTAACTTGAGGTCTTGGGTAGATTTTCTTTGGTCTACCTAGAAGGGATATAAGGGAGGGGTGAGTATAACTACTCAGTGAATTGGTTTTTGAAATTTAACTTTTAGGAAAAAGATTTGTATTTGGAGTGTGTCAGACTCCTTATTTTCTTTCAAAAATACTTTTATTTCAAACCTTTGTTTTTATCACCATACAAATCATGATGTATTATCACCCAACACACATCCTTCATCATGAAGGTCAATCACACAATCGTAGGCCAGCCCATCCATTGAACCCACTTGTGGCGTCGGAGCGACTTTCCCGACCACCTAAATAGAAGCACGTCTACTTCTACCCTGAGAATGAGTGGATGTACACGACATCCAACCCTCAATCCTGAAATCAATTCTCCGTGTCCGTATGAGAATAGAGACCTCATCCCAACCCCATCCCGGTCTCGTGCGCAATGAAGCTACAACGAGCTTCGCAAGGTCACCTAGTCTGACGAACTGCCCTTATATCCACCAGATCGTCTAGGGCCCTAGGACACATCAATACCGTTCTTGGGCGTCTTGAAGGTCTCATACCCACAGTGCATGCACAATCAGTATTTTCATATCATGCTATATAATCTGTGGTGCCACTGGTCCAACGGCCCCGACCTTCAACTCAACTTGCAGCTATTTGTCTTGACTAGTCCGAAGACCTATCATGTCGCACTACCACTAGTTGATTGATTATGTCAATTCTGTCTTGGTACCATGGCCAAACAATTCATTTATTTAAAGTTTTATGGCATAAACTCATGTTTGTTTACAAGCTCTTGCTCATGCCAACTAGCCAAACAATTCATTTATTTACAGTATTATGGCATATAACTCATGTTTGTTTTCAAGCTTCTTCTCGTGCCAACTGGCCTTGGGTCCACTATACGAGATTTTCAAAATTGGGCATATTAGCCCCCATTTTCCAAAACCGAGGCTTCCAACCTTTAAGAGCTATTCGAGCTCTCATCAAGAAGGTCTCCCAAATCATTTAAGCAGTGGCACACAGTTAGGGGAGAGCACTTTCGACAAAATCTAGTTCCAATTGTCCATTATACCGACCGGGTATAAGAACATCTCTGCTCATAATCGATGAACAGGTTTTCCACTTCCTTCGAGTAAGTTTTATTATACCAACTGGGTATGATCTACTTATAATTGGTAAGTAGTTTTTCTGTGTGATTTTCACATTACTCCTCTAAGTTGTGATGTTTAAAATACCACTAAGTAGGGGGTTTTCATTTCGAGGTACTTATCATCCCCAACCGGGTATGATATAAAATCCCACTTACCTCTTAGCACATTGAATTTCACTTGACCGGTTCTTTGTATTCACGCTAGCTTTTCCTTGCTGGCATTCCTGGTACTTCATATTCCTACATGATATGAACATCCTTGTTCATTATCGCTTGGCCTAATAGCCTTCATTCATTCCAAATGAATGAGAAAACCAAACTTTCTATTTATATGCAATTAGGTCCCTAAAGTTGTTTTTCTTTAACTATAAGTCCCTAATGCCGATTTTTCCTCAAATTGAGTCCTGAAACTTTTAAAATTTATCTTAGGACCTCAATTTATTCAAATTCACAAAAAGGATTTTAATTTCCCAAATTTTCAATTTGGTCCCCCAACTTTTCCAAAATTACCATTTTGCCCTTCCTTTACAAAAATGGTTAGTTTTACTCCAAACATTCTACAATTGCTCAATTGGCCCTCTAACATTCTTATCATGCCCAATTGACCCTCCATTTTATAAAATTGCATCTTGGTCCTTCAAATTTTTGAAAATCCACAATTTTCCCCAATTTTCTCCCCAATTTCAACTTCCTAACACAGCCGAATTTGATTTCATCAATTTGACTGATTAAACACTTATAATTGTTGAAATTGAAGTTAAAATTGAGATCATACATTTTCATACAATTCAATAGCACTTTGAATCACAAGTTTTGACACTAGAAGGAGCTCAAACGATGCTTCATCAGAAAATAGACTATAGAGAGAGAAAGCTTCGATTACTCACTGTAGGGAGCATGACAGTCCGAGCTTTTGATCTGGATAGATAACTCTCGTCCTGAGGTTCATCCTAGAATCAAGAATTGCATTAATTGATGTCACATTTAGTTAGAATTTCATCATCAAAATTCTGTTGGTTCTCTCTCTAGCACCGATCAGAAATTACAAAGGGAAGCCAAATTGTCTTACCTTTAAGTCCTAATTCGGCCGTGTGAGGGCTAAGGAAGTGTTGGGGGGGGGGGTTGAGGAAGATGATTTTCTGGTGACTGAATAGTGATGTCATCTAAAGGAAGATGATGACACTGTTCTAAATTGGACCGGACCGGTCCGAATTGGGTTCAAAGCTTAAATCGGCCAGTTCACCCCACATACGACTGAATTATTCAAATCTAAAAATTTCTAAATTTATCTAAATTCATTTTCTATCCAATGGTGGCCTCAAATCTCTAATTTGAAATTTTTAAGCTACCTAGAAAAATGACTTTAGGATCTGGATCAATAGTGGTTCAAAATGGTCCAAACTGGTTTAATCCAGTTGGATCTGATTCATCTAAACCGGTTTGGTTTTTCTCCTCCAATTTGTCCTAAGGTTCTTTTCCAAGGTTTTATGAACCCTTTGGATCACTCGGGAGTTGTAAATTTCCAAATTTCCAAATTTCCCGTTTACAAATAATTGGGTTTGTGAACCAATTCAATTTACTCACTCGGTTTGACTAGTTCTTTTTCCCGGTTTTCCTTAACTCAAAAGGGCGGTGTTTACAAACCAAGTATGATCTACTCACGACATGTAAATAGTTTGTCTGCATCATTTTCACATCACTCCTCTATGTTGTGATGTTTAAAATACCACTAAGTAGTGGGTTTTCATTTCGAGGTACTTATTATCCCCAACCGGGTATGATATAACATCCCACTCACAATTGTTAAGGGGTTTTTAACTTTAAATTGTGCTCATCATCCCAAAGGGGTATGATCTACTTACAACTGGTAATTAGTTTTTCCACGTGATTTTCACATCACTTCTCTAAGTTGTGATATTTGAAATACCACTAAGTAGTGGGTTTTCATTTCGAGGTACTTATTATCCCCAACCGGGTATGATATAACATTCTACTCACCCGTTAATGTAGTGAATTCCACTCGACCAGTTCCTTGTATTCACGCGAGCTTCTCCTTGCTGGCGTTCCAGGTACCTCGTATTCCTATACAATATAAACATCATTTTTCATTATTTATCAGCTTAATAGCCTTCATTCATTCTAAATGAATGAGAAAACTAAACTTTCTATTTATTTGTAATTAGGTCCCTAAAGTTTTTTTCTTTAACTTTAAGTCTCTAATGCCGATTTTTCCTCAAATTGAGTCCCAAAACTTTTAAAATATATCTTAGGACCTCAATTTATTTAAATTCACAAAAAGGGGTTTTATTTTCCAAATTTCCAATTTGGTCCCCCAACTTTTCCAAAATTACCATTTTGCCCTTCCTTTACAAAACTGGTAAGTTTCACCCCAAAAATTCTAAAATTTCTCAATTGGCCCTCCAACATTTTATCATGCCCAATTGACACTCAATTTTATAAAATTGCATCTTGTTTCTTTGAATTTTCAAAAATTCCCAGTTTTCCCCTCAATTTTAACTCCTTAACACAGCCGAATTTGATTTCATCAAATTGACCAATCAAACAAATCTAATTGTTAAAATTGAGATTCTATAGTTTCATACGATTCAATAGCACTTTGAATCGCAAGTTTTGACGTAAGAACAAGCTTAAATGGAGCTTCCTCGGAAAACAGACTATATAGAGAGAAAGCTTTGATTTCTCACTGGAAAACAGACTATAGGGCGCTACAGTTTGAGCTTTCTATCTAGGCAGATAGCTCTCATCCCGAGGTTCATCCTAGAATTAAGAATTGCATCAATTGATACCGAATTGAGTTAGAATTTAATCATCAAAATTATGTTGGTTCTCTCTCTAGCACCGGTCGGAAATTGCAAAGGGGAGCCAAATTTGCTTACCTTTCAGTCCTATTTCGGCTGTGGGAGGGCTAAGGAAGTGTTGGGAGGGCTTGGTTTGGCTTGAGGAGGGCTCAAATTGGTCAATTTCAACTCGACCGAAATAGGGCAGCTTCAGTCCGCCAGAGTTGCTTCACTGTTCCATCACGCCGACGCTTCTTTAGTGACCCTCGTAGCTAACGGAGACCACAGGCATGTAGCTGATTTCTCCTAATCCTAAAGAACTCCACCTCAACTTGTTTGGCTAAAAAAAGTGCCCATGTCGAAGCTCTGGTTCAAGCTTCACCGGAAAATGGAGCAGTTGTGAGAGAATGGAGTTTATAGGTGTAGAGAGGATGAATGGGGAGGGGATCTTTATATACGAAGCTCGCGGACTTCTTGGCCGTCCAATTGGTGCCTTAATGGCAGTCATTCATTATCTGAAACTCCATGGTTGGAGACTTTTCAACTTCGTCGGCGTTGCTCTATTTTTCGGCAAGTGAACAATGCTATCATCTAAAGGAAGAAGATGACATTGTTCCGAACCGGACCTGACCGGGTTCAAAGCTTAAACCAGTCGGTTCAGCCCCCATTCGATCGAGTTTTTCAAATCTAAAAATTTCTAAATTCATTTTCTATCCAATGGTGGCCTCAAATCTCAAATTTGAATTTTTTAAGCCATCTAGAAAAATGAATTTAGAATCTGGTTCAATAGTGGTTCAATCTGGTCCAAATCGATTCAATCCGGTTCAAATCCGGTTCACCTGAACCGGTTTGGTTTTCATCTCTAATTCATTCTCAAGTCCATTTCCATGACTTTTGGTACTCTTTGGGTCACTCGGGATCCATAAATTTCTCAGTTTGCCCTTTCTCTATCGGTTCCAGTTCATGAACCTACTCGGTTTATAAACTGGTTCAATCTAGTTAGATCCGATTCATCTAAACCGGTCTGGTTTTTCTCTTCCAATTTTTCCTAAGGTTCTTTTTCAAGGTTTTATGAACCATTTGGATCATCCAGGAGTTGTAAATTTTTAAAATTGCCCATTCCCAAATGATCAGGTTTATGAGTCGGTTCAGTTTTCTTACTCGGTTTGACTGGTTCTTTTCCCGATTTTCCTTAACTCAAAAGGGCGGGTTTTACAACTCTCCCCTCCTTTTAGGAGTTTTTTCCCCATAACTTAATTAGCAACCTTGCATGTGGAACCAACTCCTTTGATGTCCATCTGGGATTTGCTTAACATGCAAACTCTTATCTTGTTCTTTCAATTTACCCTTTTTTCATCCTTCACTTAAGGAATTTCCTTTTCCTTTATATTATTTACTCCCTCCATGGAGTTTGTCATAACTAGACATACTTACTTCAAGGTATATTCTTAGATTCACATCTTTCTTTACTTAGAGCAACATTTTTTTCCTTTGAGGTCATATACTCAGGATTGGAAGTTCAAAGATACCTAACCATTCCTGTGTCTAGTTAACCTCTTGGTCGTTGAAACCCTTAGCTCGATGTCCTTCAGAGCATTACGTACCTGTTTTCATGGATTTCCTTGTCATCACCTTTTCGTCCTATTTCGACCCTTCCTTCATCTGTTGCTCATTACAATTCAGTCCAAATTTTATGTTTGACTTTGTCATGCCTATTAACTGATTCTGCCTTATTTTGAGTCATGTTTTCCTCGAGACTGTTGGGTTTACTTGCCCCTTACAGCATGATGTTTCCTAGATTTTTTTTCCAATGTCCATTAGATTTCCAGAACACCTCCTTTAGGGTTATTCCCAAGTTTCCAACCTTTTAGGGATTGTATAACTTCATCCCTCTTTTCTTTTGGCAGCATTCGTCAACTACCTTTACCTTTATCCAATCAACTTACAAAACTGTGTGGGTTCTCCTTACTCACTCGTCCTTTCTCAACTTACTTATTGAGTCTTTTCAGTTCCAATTATTTGGTTTCTAGGGGATTTACTGACATGCTGGAATTCTTTCCTTCGTAAGTCCTTGGCATTCTTTATCCAAGGATTTTTTTTCCTTACTCCTTAATCCACTTTTACTTACTCATAATCATTTCATGATTCTTCATTCTAAAATAATCACTTTTGATCTATGTGTCGATTCCTTTGCTTGGGAAGGTTCCCTTCTTCCAGTTGTGTTCTCTACTTTGTCCTTCATAATAGAGACTTCCCTTTTAGGAGCTACATGCTCAACCTTCTTATTATTCCTTGTAGGGTTCTTTCTTCTTTTCTTCGCACCCATATCTATGTTAGGGCATTTGCCCATATTGGGTCCTTCTTTATTCACAACTTATGTCTCATCCCATATTCCTTACTGGAGATACTTTCAATTTTTTTCGGTCTCATTCCATGCAATTCATATTATGCTCAATCGTCCACTCTTTGAACTTCGTATGCGCGTGTGAACTATGACATGTCTTACCAATTGTGGTTATTCCTCCTTAACCACATCTTTATTTGGAGGGCTTACTTTTCTAATGTTTCTCGGATGTTCTTTCCTGCATTACCTTGCCACAACACCTCTTGATGTTAACTTACTACTTACCCTTAACTTACTCCTTAGATTCTCTTAATATGTTTCCCTGAGTTTCTTTCACCTTAGCATGCATTTTAATTGCAAATTCATCTCCTCACCTCTCGTCACCTAGTTCCATTTCTTCTTTATTAGGTCATGTATCCTTTCTTAGGATTTCCTTATTTGGGAGGATCCTTACCCTTTTCTCCCGTAATTTCTTTTTCATTCATCTTTGAAGGCACATAACTTTAAATGATGTCCCTTGATGCCATTCTTTCATGCTTACCTATACTCTTGCGATCCTACGGGTACGTCCTTCGTACTGCATCCTCATTCTCACTCGTACCCTAGTACATGTCTATTTCTTTCTAGGAAGAGCTCACATTCACCTAGTTTCAAAATCACTTGATCGTCCTTCCAGAGGCTCATTTAAACATCTCATGACCTTTTGATAGTAAATCCATTCTTGGTCATTGATTTCTTTAAGGATTTCCTTTCTCTAATTGTTTTCAACATTTTAGTCTTTTCACATCTACCTTCCTTGTCGTGGTTTAAATACATGGTTCTCCCAAAAGTCAGTTCATTAGCTGCTTCATTCCTGCTATATATATATATATATATATATTAATTATCCAACTGTCTGGATAGATGTATCACTTGTCTTTCATGCCCATACTATTGTCACTAGTTACTTCATTCTACTAGTTTCTCCTGGAATCGTTATTTGGCTCTATTACAATTCCAAAGAAAGTCATACTTGGCCTCCGATACATCCTTCCTTCAGGAAGTTTCTAACAATGCGTTGGTTCCTTGCACTCCACGTTATGTCCATCTGCCAACCAATGATCCCTTCAAGAGGGTACTTAATCGTATGCATCCCTCTAGAGTTCCTTTTTGTAACTCATTTCTTCTCTTCTTCATTCTTACTGTATCCTACCCTGACATTTCTAGATGACATTTTTCTATGTTTGCCCCTTTCTGAGGGGGGTTCTAAGCATATCTCCCATATACCTTACCTCTATTCTTGTGGTATTCCTCTATGGTTGACCTTCTTAAGAAGAAGTTCGAATTTCCTTCCTTTACCTCGCTATTTCTTGTCCTCCTTGTGAATAGCTTACTTAACCTGTTCCATGGTTTTGGTCACCTGTCCTTCTTGTCTTTCATGACCTTTGAGGAGGTGTTGCCCTAAATCTATGAGGTGTGGAATAGTCCTTCTTTACCTGTCCTATTCCCTTGCACCTATGACAAGTTTGGTATTTATCCATTGTAGGTTTGGGTACTTCTTCACGTAGTGTCCCTATTGTTCACACTTTTAATAGGTTATTCCCTTGCTGTGAACCTCACCAATATGTTGACGACACCCTACACCAAATATGGCAAGACCCTAAGACTTTCATGATGCAAGTACGAAAGGATGGAATATACCTTGTTTATGTGAGAAACAAGGTATCGGATATCTAGACGCCACACCCAAATTCTCTAAGAAGAACTCGTAGAAAACCCTGGTGATAAGTCTTGAATTGCTTGAATGCCACAGGTAAAAACTTGATAAGTTCAAAAAGCTCTTTCAAGAAAAGAAAGAAGACAAAACTCACAAGATTGAAATTCCAAAGTGTGTTTTTCCAATGCTATGGAGTATGCCTTTTGATAGGCTCAGAAAACAACTGAATAGCCCATAAAATAAGGAAAAAAAATCTATTATGGTTATAAACTAACCATATCTAATATAAATATCTAGGATATTTAATAACTAATTTAAAAATCTGAACTATCTAATATTATCCTAAGAGATTTATTATATTAATAAAGCTCTCCTTATTAATTAAATGTGGACCTTCTCTTGGGCTCTTCATTTGGGCTTACATTTGAATATTTAGCAATCTCTTTAATCAGCCCATATAAAGCTTCTTTGAATCTTTTAGCCCTTACCTTGTGATTGGGCCCTCTTGCAATTTCAAATGATTATTCATCTCATTTAGTGAAAAACTGTTCAGCTCCATTACAGGTTCGGTTGATTGGACTTGTGAATTTGTAGTCTCTTTAGTTCGATTCACATTATCCCTTGCATGGACTGTTGTGATTCCTCCTTTCCTTCAGGTATTGTGGGGCCTTTCTAGGGGTTGTTGGTAGTTTGGCGCTTTGTTGTCCTTGAGTATGATCATCTTAAGAGTTTTCTTGTTAAGTATTCTTTGCCAAATGGTCACTCTAGGAGTCCACCTATATTCCTTGATTCCCTCATTCAGCTTACTTAATTGGGACAGGATTCTCCCTAATTTTAATGGTGAAGGGGGTTTGTTTGTTTACTATTCTTAGGAGCATCTTCCTAGCAAGATCACTTCATCGAGAGATAGGATTTTAGAAATTTCGAGTACTTTATTAATCGAGAAGTACAGTATGTTGGGGGTATTAACCCTATTATAGAAAGTGGTCACAAAATAAATAGGGAGCTACGGGGTTCTTGATAAGCAACCTCCTAGGTAAGGTTATACACCCTTTACTGGTATTTATAGCTTCACTCTTGGCTTTCTTTATACTTAGAGTTGTGCCCTCAATAGGTCCTAGCACCATTCTTCAGGATACTTTCCCATTTGGTCTTTTCAGATTACTACTTTGCCTCAAGCATTTGGGAAGCTTCTAGGGTTGTCTTCCTATAAGGACAGGGTGTTGAATAGAGCCATTAATAGTTTTCTTGGTTACTCTCCCGGGAACCATCTAAAAATTTTAAGATAAATCATATTAGTTACTATATTTTCTAGTCTTGATTATGTATTCGAGGAAACAAGCTCTGATACCACTCAAGTTGTCACACCCCAACCCAGTTTGGTTGGATCCCCATGATCAACCCGCCACTCTCTTGGTTTATTAAAGGGTTTCCCCTTATTATAAATAGTAAAGAGTAAGACGTCCTTTAAACCTGCACCTTTTCTGGGAATAACATAAGTCAAAACTGTATAATATTTTAAATTTATCATACCTGTCTCACAGGTATCTTAGTTGATGGTCTTTAAGGGTAGGCTTTCTAGAATTTCTTGAAAAGGATATAAGGGACGGGGTGAGTACGACTACTTAGTGAATGGGTTTTTGAAATTTAACTTTTAGGAAAAAGATTTATATTGGACTATGCCAGACTCATTATTTTCTTTCAAAAATCCTTTTATCTCAAATCTCAGTTTTTATCACAATTCCTTATTAATCACTATGACCCAACATGCATCCTTCATCATGAAGTTCAATAACACAATCGCGGGCCAACCCGTCCTCTGAACCCACTTGTGGCATTGGAGCGACTTTACCGGCCACCTAGATAGAAGCACGTCCACTTCCATCCTAAGAATGAGTGGATATACACGGCATCCAACCCTTAATCCTAAAATCAATTCTCTGTGTCCGTATGAGAACAGAGACCTCATCCAGACCCCAACCCGATCTCATGCGCAATGAAGCTACGTCGAGCTTCGTAAGGTCACCTGGTCCGATGAACTACCCTTATTATATCCACCAGTTTGTCGAGGGCCCTAGGACACATCACTATCCCTCTTGGGTGTCTTCAAGGTCCAGTACACACAGTGCATGCACAATCAGTATCTTCATCTCATGCCTTATAATCTATGGTGTCACTAGTCCAACGGCCTCGACCATCAACTCAACCTGCAGCTATTTGTCTTGACTAGTCGGGAGACCTATCATGTTGCACTACCACTAGTTGACTGAATATGTTGGTCTTGTCTTAGTACTATGGCCAAACAATTCATTTCCTTAAAGTTTTATTGCATATAACTCATGTTTGTTTATGAGCTCCTGTTCGTGCCAATTGGCCTATGGCCCACTATTCGAGATTTTCAAAATTGGGCATATTAGCCCACAAGTTTCAAAACGACCCCTCGGCCTATAAGTGCTATTCGAGCTCCCGTCAATAAGGTCTCCCAAATCGTTAAGTAGTGGCACACAGTCAGGGAGACCACTTTCGACAAATATAAAATTTTCAACTATCCTTCATACCAACCGGGTATGAGGATATCTCCGCTCATAATCGATAAACGAGTTTTCCACTTCCTTCGAGGAAGCTTCATCATACCAACCGGGTATGATCTACTCACGATTTGTAATAGTTTTTTCGTGTCATTTTCACATCACTCCTCTATGTTGTGATGTTTAAAATACCACTAAGTAGTGGGTTTTCATTTCGAGGTACTAATCATCCCCAATCGGGTATGATATAACATCCCACTCACAATTGGTAAGGGATTTTTAACTTTAAATTGGGCTCAGCATTCCAACCGAGTATGATCTACTTAGAACCGGTAAGTAGTTTTTCCGCGTGATTTTCACATCACTTCTCTAAGTTGTGATGTTTAAAATACCATTAAGTAGTGGGTTTTCATTTCGAGATACTTATCATCCCCAACCGGGTATGATATAACATCCCACTCACCCGTTAATGCAGAGAATTCCACTCGACCGATTTCTCGTTTTCACACGAGCTTGTCCTTGCTGGCATTCTCGGTACCTCGTATTCCTACATGATATGAACATCCTTGTTCATTATCGCTCAGCCTAATGGCCTTCATTCATTCCAAATAAATTAAAAAACTAAACTTTCTATTTATTTACAATTAGGTCCCTAAAGTTATTTTTCTTTAACTTTAAGTCCCTAATGTCGATTTTTCCTCAAATTTAGTCCCAAAACTTTTAAACATTTTCTTAGGACCTCAATTTATTTAAATTCACAAAAAAGGAAATTATTTTCCAATTTGGTCCCCCAACTTTTCCAAAATTACCATTTTGCCATTCCTTTACAAAAATGGTAAGTTTCACCCCAAAAATTCTAAAATTTCTCAATTGGCCCTCTAACATTCTTATCATGCCCAATTGACCCACTAACATTCTTATCATGCCCAATTGACCCATAATTTTATTAAATTGCACCGTGCGGTCCAAGTATTGCATATGGAAAGAATCCATGCCTTTCTTCAAATTGTGGAGCCAATTCATGGCTCTCACCACATTAGTCCCTCCATGGAAATGACCTACACTCTTTAGTAGGCTCGCCCTTCTGTGTTCAGTATTGGGGACTACGGATAGTCAACTAGACTCGCCATCATAGTACCCTTCTCCCATAGGGTCCGACACCCTACTATCGGTGTCACTCGACGCGGTATTTTCCGAGTCACTAGAGTCCACTAGGATCGGCTCAGGCTAGGGTCCGCTACCCTTCAATGCTCGTAGGCCCTCCTTCAACTCTATACCTGGTTGGTGGTTCTAGTGATGGCCATGGCTATAAAAGTATTGGCATGATAAATTAGTGAACTTGTTCACTTTAATCTTATAAAAAAATGTCTTATCATTTCTATTCACAGGTTCCATCAAATCAGTGTACTAGGAAGGAATTCGTACATCATCTAGGTAATCTGAGAAAACATTGAAGATATCACACAATGCACTCCCTGACCTCCTTTCCATTTTTTCCACGGATAACGGCACAACCTCATAGGTGCCCATCCACCATCTCTGCTCTCCTATACCATTATTCACAAAAATAAACAACATGAACCATGGTCGTAACCTTGGCACCCATAGCCACTCTCGTAATAGTGTTAAACGCATCTCGTTATTAGGAGCTCATCGCGTATCTTGCCCAACTTTCACGGCATATTCCTAAATCTGATCTTTCAAAAACAACCCACTAAGCCTACAGGGAGCCCATCCCCTCAATGGCCATCTCCCCAATTCATGCAAGGCTTAAAATAACACCTTTTCCCCTGGTTTCTCAAAACCGGTTTTTCACATCACACGCTTTGGTCTTCTAACTGGTTCTTAATTATCCTTTAGAAAACTCATATTTGATTTAGTGGGCATGATTTTATTCATTTGCACTGCTTATATGAGTTATGAGGTCATCTTTCTAGTTAGAAACACACGATCATGTTATTTAGATTTCCGGTCGGTCCAATAGGACTCGCCGTCAAAACCCCACTAACCTCTTTTCCCAAAACTCGTTATTTCGCAAGGTGTCCCAAAACCCTCTCTCTATTCTGCAAGCTTCCTTCTTGCGTTTACTACAAGGTTAAGCATCAATTTGGGTTAGTATTTCTCATGACCACTTCATAGAAATCTATCATACTATCTCTACAGTTTTACAATTTAGCTCTCTTAGGTCCCGGTTACCCGACTCATAAATCAGTAACCCGACCCTTGATCTAACCTTTGCTAAGGTTGCTCTCTCTAAGGCTTGAGCTTACACTCTTTCCACTTAGCACAAAATGAAGTGCCTATTATTTCACAACTAACCACCTAGTGGTTCCATTTCCACCAAATTACAATTTGGTCCTCAAATTGGGCAAAATTACCATTTTGCCCTTATACTTTACAACTTGCCTTTCTATGGACCTAAGACTTTCCCAAGTCTTCCATTTAGGCCACCAAGTCCTCTTGAGTCACATATAGGTCCTAAATAGGCATTGGAACATTTCCAAGCTCAATTTCCCAAAATTACCAAAAGCCCCCTAAGATTTGGCAAAATTACCATTTTACGCCTCTTCTTGAGTGCTTAGGTTTCATGATCCATTATTTGACCCCAAAGTTTCTCATGTAGGTCTTTAAACATTCATAAATTATGTTTAAGTCCTCATACTACCTAAAATTTCTTTTTAGCCATGCAAATACTCATATTTGCACTCTAGTCCCTATCTTTGCCTTTATTACAAAAAGGGCCCTAGAAATTTTCCAATAGGCAAACTCAATCCCCAAACTTCATAAAACTTTCTATTTAGGCTCATAACTTTATTTTACTCTTTAGGAAGACCCCACAAAAGCCTAGTTGCATTTCATTCCCCTAACTTTCAAAACATTACATTTTGGCCCCTATCCATTGACCAATAACTAAAGTATTTCTAAAAATTATCAAACTAAGTGGAGAGGTACCCATGGCCTCCCTCAAGGCCATCGTAAACTTAGTTTGGTCTGTGTTTGTCAAAGGTGCTCTGATCAGGCTTAATCAGAAACATGTATGTAGACAAGTTGAAGTCGGGTCAAAGTCATAAACATACCGGTGGTGGCACGTCGGTCATCGAGGCCAGTGGGGTTAGAAAGATGACTTTCTCAAGAATATGGAGCCACTAGAATGACCTCAAATGGTGGTTTATAACTCCTGCAATCAATGTTTTTGTTAGCTAAACCACTAGACCCGTGATTTGGAACTTAGATGATTTAATTCATCCTAAAATCTTACTCAAATCAAGCAGGGCCGGAGCCAATGGAAAGCGGGTGGTTAAGGGCCTCAATAAAATTTTCATAGCTCACAAGGGTTGCATGGTCATCTAAATTGTGCCCAAAAGTTGCTGCTCTATTTCAGGTTGTCGAAGATTGAGTATCGTGTGATCTCGTCGATGATGGTAGAGGAGGAGTTGAGGGTCGAAATGGGTGGCGATGGAAAGTTAAGCTTCTCAGCTTTCAAGAGGTACCAAGAATGACATCAAAGGTGGCCAGATGGTAGAGAAAGCATCTATGATAGTTGTGTCACCAGAGCTAGGAGTAGTCGGTGGTTGGGAGAGGATTCTGAGTTAAATCCAATGAGGGAGCGACCCCAATTTATATGGAGGTGATTTTGACCTCCATGGCAATCTATCCATAGGCTTCTTTATTCATTTCATATCTTCAAGCATTGAGAATGGATTTAATTTCTACAAGTGATGGATTCTGCTTGTCTAGATGATTCACTGGGTAAAATAGAGGAATTCGAGTAAGTTGTCGGGCGAGGAAGACGACACGCTTGTGCATGACCGCACGTGTGTGCACCCCACGCACCACGTGTGTAACACGTTCATGCGCCCAATGTCCCAACTGACTGGTTTGGCCCTGTAGTGAACCGAGTTCTAGTGATTTTCTCAACTGGTTCAATGATTTTTTTGCATGTTTCACCCCTTTCCAGATCTGTTCTTGAGAAAATAAAAGTATCTAAAAATTCTACAATCAATTTCCTATTAAATGGACTTAAGAACTATTCTATTTTGATTTGTTTTGACCCCCTTTAAAAGTTGGGGGTTTTGTGACTCCTCCTAGCCCGATCTGAGTTCAAACTGGTTATTTCTCGATTTTCTCCCAACTCTTGACCACATGTCCCAAGAAACTCCTAAGGGTTTCTTTTGACCCTTTTCACCCTTACTTGCCTCTCCATCGATCCCTCTCCTCAAGTTTTGCCTCCCGGTTTAACTCAGTCCAGTCATGGACTTAAGATTTCCCATTCTTACACACAAGGTGAAATGCCAAGACAACATGGCGAAAGTCCCAATACAGAAAAGAAAAAGATAATATTCCCAACAAAATCACACACGAGATGAAAGTCACTATGTATAGAGCATCAAGGCACCATAGACAAGGTTGTTAAGTGAAAATCATCCTTAGGTAATGAATGATCTACAACAGTAACCAAGATTTTATGTGGTAACTTTCCAAAAATAGGACAATAAGTTTAAATGTATTTTTGGGGATTGGTTGGAGTATTGGACCAAAAGAGTGCGACTAGATCAATTGGAGGCGTAGTCTGAAGTCCTCAGATCTTAGGGCACAAGTATGGGTTATAAAGACCCACAATGTGTTGGACTCCAAGGAGTTTTATGAGAAACATGAATCGCGAGTACAAGGTACTAAGGGATTTGATCTATTGGATGAGTAAGTCTAAAGAAATTCCAAGTGGTCACAACTTCAATGGTGTAGAAGTCCCAAAGTCCTAAAAATGGTTTTAATGTACAAGCCTTTAAATGTGATAATGATATGACCATTAAAGTTGGTCAATGTATTTAGTAAGCAAGGATAACCAGGTGAAAAGTCATTCTAGGAAATCATGGTCGTTCATGTAAATATTAGTGAATAATTCATATTGATGGTGGTGATGCACATACATTAAATTGGAAACCAATATAAGGATAACATGGATAAAAGAATTATGTATGTGGACAATGGTAAGTATGTCACTTGTGATTTGAGGAGGTGTTACATCACTAAGTTGAGACTCAATGAATACATGTATGAGCCCCACCATTTAAGGGTAATTAGATAGAGTACTTGTGACTAATGAGGATAGAGAAATCCTGTGAGAATGAAATGATGAATTTTTCATATGAGTCTTGCCTCTCCTCAGGAATCTAATTTGGGTTTCTAAGGCTAATGAATTCCTCTAGGAGCCTCGTCTCTTAAGGGTATTTTATCATGATACACATGACAAGTGGTGATGGAGAAATCCTTTGTGGATTTGTTAACAACAAATTCTCATGTGAGCCATGCCCCATATGGGGAATTCAATTCAGATACAATATCCGATAGAATGAAAATGATTACGATGATGGAGGAGGTGTTAAGAAATATAACCTCAAGCCAAGAGATGAGTCAATACCCCATACCACAATTTGAGTGCCCTAATAAAAATGAGTTTGAGACCATGATACAAATAACCACACTCATCACTAAAAAAAACCCACGAGTGAAATCCTTAAAATAGACAACTCAACAAGGAAGTTAAGTTGAGACGCATGAAGAACTTTGAATGATATCTTTTGATAGCTCCTGAAAAAAAGAGGAAAATATTTGGGTTGGTGATTTATGATCTATTTTGACTACCAAACCAAAGGAGGTTCTGTAAATTACCCTCAAGAGAGAATTCATAAACAAACATGATAATATAATGATCGGTTAAATAGAGAAAAGTGGAAAGACTTGAGTTTATAAAGATGGGAATCATTTCTCTTGAGTCAATAAACGTTTTGAGAACAAAACTCCTAAAAGGATGGGAGTAGTTGTAACACCAAGGTTTCAAAAGGGGAAATTAAACCCAATTGGACTAGAATCTAATGTTGAATCGAGAATAAATCTAAACCGAGAATTTGAAACTACATAATATTATAAATAGATTTGAAATGAAAGTTTAGAAATTTATTAAAGTGACCAAGACCACTCCTAAAGGACCCCTTGATCAGAAATCAAGAATTGGGAAACATACGATTGAGAATTGGATTGGATTGAGAATGAATCATACCAGAATTAGAACAAAATGATTTTTTTGAGGGGTCATAAAAAGGGCTAAAGTGTAATTCTTGGTTCCAAATTATAGTAAATGAGTTGAAGATTTTTTACAAAAATAAAGTAGGGCAAGAAAAAGTTGAATTGTAGGTGAATCGAGCAAGTAAAGGCCAAAAAATATCTTAACCAGCCAAAAATATCCAAAACCCAGTCCAAAAGAATGTAGAACCAACTGAACGAGTCGAACGGGCAAAGCACACACGCACGCATGCCTCCCTCCCTCCCCTCCAGCCATCCCCCCAAACTGGAGGCCTAGATGACGTGATTGTCTATTGAACAAAATCCAGAAACCCTCAATTTGTGTTCCAATGGAAATAAATGCTTGCAAGGCTATAGGACACCTAATTTGACAAGGGATAGCCATGGATCAGTGGTCCTTGAGGTCATGGAATCACTCCAATAAGGCCGACTACCCCTCTCACTGGGGACACCCATGAATCATTTCTAGAACCAAGGTTTCTTTGTTTTCCAATGAGCCAAATTCTAGAGGTTGTCACTTTTTATTCCAACCATTAAACTTAGAGCACATTGTTCTTGAGTTGTTTTTAATGCCCCCAATGTACAAACATGGGCAAGAAACATTCCATGGACTCCTATTGGTCCTAGCTAGTAGACCCCACCTGCCTCTGAAGTTGAGGGTAAATATTGAGGTCAAATAAGTTAATGAAAGTGTAACCTAGCTTTCGATCTTGACCAAGCTTAGTAAAACTTCATTTCCAAGTGACCCCAACCTCCATTTGAGGTTATTCAAAAGCCCACATGCTCCTCTAGGAGTTAGCTATCCAAACCCAAGTGCCATTATCTGAGTTGCTACCTCCAATGAGTTCCAACTTTTTACCGATTTCAGTCATATTCCATCGAGTTTTAGAAACTGGTCCTAAACAATATTATTATGGCCAACCTTGGCTATATATGGATCATGATGCCCATGAAAAGTGTTTAGAGACTTGATATTACTTATTCATAATTTTTGTGATGCATTTTGATGGGGTATGGAGCTTGGGAACCAAAAAGTAATTTTGTCAAATTTATGGCACCCATTCGGGAATAAGAAGTTTTAAAGAACTCAAGGAAGGTATGAGGAAGGTCTTGGGACCCATATGATGACAATTGAAAATTTAAAGGTCTTAGCGAAACTTTGGAAAAAAGTTCAAGGGTAAAATGGTAAATATTTGAAAGATATGGCTACAAATGTAAGTTTGGAAACTTGGGGTACCCAAATGAGTCTAATAAGGAGTCTAGGGACCCAATTGGAATATTAGAATAACTTAAGGTCCTAAAGGTAAGACTTTGGATGTCTAAGGGGAAAATGCGACTTTAGTAAAGTAATAGGGCTAATGAGCTATTTTTAGAAAAGTTAAGGCCTAGGGTTAATATTTGGAAATTTGGGGAAAACTCTGTATTTTTAAGTAAATCAAAGGGTTCATTGATGTCTAAATTGATCGAACTATGCCTTAAGGGAAAAATTATTATTATGAAAAATTACGAGATAATACGAGATAAATTGTTATAGTCCGACCCTTAATAGTCATGAATATCTTAATAATGTATGTATATTGTTATATGAATATATACACTAAAGAATTGTGCACGAGGAGTACAAATGATTGAAATATCTTCAGGGCAAATAAATACTGAATATATGGTGAGTGGAATTTTGGGCATCGCTTCCAATTGGACCATTGAAGTAAATAATTACAAATTTATCAAATGATGAAATTCATGTTTTATAAATGATAATAAGAAATTAAAAATGATACAGAGATTTTTTTTTATCAAAGGGCAGAAGGTATCCTAGGAAATTTTAAATAGTAGACTAAGACCTAAAAATCATAGAAAAGGTGGGTGTGAACCTAAGGGTTTGAAAATAGGTGAGAACCCAACCCTTTACAATGTTTATGCAAATGTGCTAAGGTCAATGTATATGAAAAGGGAAAAGGTCCAATTGTTCAAGAAATGAGTTAAAGCCCAAATTATTTATAAGAAATGGCCTAATGATCAATATATATTAAATGGGCTAAGATCCAACATTTATAAAATGTGCTTAGCCCTAAGTTTTATGAAAATGGCTATGACCCAATTTTATAAAAGGGGCTAAGGTGCAAGGTTTATAAAAGGGGCTACGTCTAATGTTTATGATAGGGGTTAAGGACCAAGGTTTATGAAAGGGGCTACGACCCAATGTTTACGAAAGGGTAGAGGGATAAGACACAATGTTTATAAAAATGAGCTAAAATTTGAATGGTTAAAAAGAATGGAGTTGATGCCTAATTGATTATACGAAAGGGCCTATAACCCAAGTTATTTTTAAGAAATTGGTGAAATTCAAATTTTTATAAGGAAAGGGCTATGACCCACATTTTAAGAAAAATGGGTATTGACCCTATGCTCTCATGGAAAAGTAATTTCCCCTTGATGATGTGTTGTGACATTTACGATCATATGTAAATTTCTATATGAAATAGGATTAATGGGGTCATTTATTTAGCAAGTCGAGCCTCGAGTAATTTAGAATTTACTATAATTTATGAAATGTTGTGTTTGGTATATTCCGTTCATATTGTTTGGGATGGTAATGTGGGCGATGACTGGAGAGTTATGATGAGAGGTTGTATCAACATTGGGTTTTGATTGGAAGCAGGGGAATAAGGGGTCATTTTTGTTTTTAGTTCACTTGGGACTCGAAGGAGACATACAGTGGGGGTTCATGTAAACTTATGGTGTGGTAGAAGGGGAATCCCATAGTATACGAATGTTCGATTGGCATTGCATCGAACATGTCACGCCCTGACCGAGTTTGGTTGGATCCCCACGATCAACCCGCCATTTTCCCTGGTTTATTAAGGGTTTCCCCTCTTTTAAACCTAGGAGGAGTAAGACATCCTTTAAACCTGTACCTTTCATGGAATAACATTATACAAAAGTGAAAAATAGACATGCCTAATTTTATAGTTCCTATACAGGGAAGTCTTTAAGATTGATTTCTCTTGGTTTCCTGAAAGGGGTAAAAGGGAGGGGGTGAGTTCTACAACTCAGTGAGCGGGGGTTAGGAGTGAGTTTTCATAAACGAAACAACTTTAATCAGAGTGTGCCAAACTCCTTATCGTCTTTTAAAATATCATTTCCTCAAATACTAGTTTTTAAAACCTTTACCCTACCGAGGGTGACATTTTCAAGTTGGAGTGTGCTAGACTACTTAATTTCCTTTAGATTTTCTCCACTTTAAAAATCTTTATTTTTCACCATTTCTTATTAATCACGGTGTGTCATCACCCAACACATATCCTTCATCATGAAGGTCAAAACACACAATCACAGGCCAGCCCATCCACTGAACCCACTTGTGGCGTTAGAGCGACTTTACCAACCACCTAGATAGAAGCACGTCCATTTCTACCATGAGAATGAGTGGATGTATGCGACATTTGACCCTCAATCCTAAAATCAATTCTTCGTGTCCGTATGAGGACAGAGACTTCATCTCGTCCCCACCCAGATCTCATGCGCTTGGTGCTACTCCAAATTTTGCATAGTCAACCGGTATGACGAAGTGCCCTTATACTCACCAGATCGTCCAGGGCCCTTCGAACGCATTACTACCCCTCTTGGGCATCTTGATGGTCCCGTAATCAGTATTTTCTTATCATGCCATGTAATCTGTGGTGCCATTTGTCCAACGGCCCCGACGTTCAACTCAACCTGCAACTGTTTGTCTTGACTGGTCTGGAGACCTATCATGTCGCACTGCCACTAATTGACTGAATATGTCGGTCCTATCTTGGTACCATGGCCAAACAATTCATTTATTAAATTTTTATGGCACATATCTTATGTTTGTTTACGAGCTCCTGCTTGTGCCCACTGGCCTATGGCCCACTTGTTCGAGATTTTCAAAACCGGGCATAATAGCCCCTAAGTTCCAAAACTGAGGCCCCCAACCTATAAGAGCTATTCGAGCTCCTGTCAAGAAGGTCTCCCAAATCATTTAAACATTAGCACACGGTCAGGAGAGAGCACTTCCGACAATATATGTTTTCAACTGTACATCATACCAACCGAGTATGAGGACATCTCCACTCATAACAGATGAACGGGTTGTCCACTTCCTTCAATGAAGTTTCATCATACCAACTGGGTATGATCTACTTATAACTGGTAAATAGTTTTTTCGCGTGATTTTCACATCACTTCTCTAAGTTGTAATGTTTAAAAATATCACTAAATAGTGGGTTTTTCATTTTAAAGTACTTATCATCCCCAACCGGGTATGATATAAAATCCCACTCACAACCGGTAAGTGGTTTTTAATCTTTAAATTGTGCTCATCATCCCAACCAGGTATGAAGCATAAATTAGCCCAGTCATAACCAGTAAGTGATTTTTAACTTAATTTTCTCATCACCCCAATAGGGTATGATGTTAAAAGTCCCACTCACCTGTTAACCATGACGTGTTCGTCCACAATTGGTTTTCCAAGTTGATGCGAGCATTCTTTGATGGCATTTCGATCACACTTGTCCCGTCGAAGGTGCGACGGTCCAAGCTTTCTATCGGGAAAGGTAGCTCTCTTCCTAAAGTACCTTATAGGATCAAGAATTCCTACTATTGACCTTCCAGCATTGTTGAGGTCGTATGAGGGATGTTGGGAGAGCTTGGTTTGGCTAGAGGAGGGCTGAATTTGGCTAATTTTAGCTAGGCCGAAACAGGGCAGCTTCGGTCTACCGGAGTTGTTTCACTATTTAATTATGTCGGCATTTTCTTTGGTGATCCTTGGATCGAATGGAGGTTGCTATCAAATAGCTGACTTCCCCGAAAATCTAAAGAGCCTAACCTCTCCTTCCGAGGTTAAGAAAAATGCTTGAGTCGAAGCTCTAGTTCAAGCTTCAACGGGAAATGGAGTATTAGAGAGAGAAAGGAGTTTTCAGTTGTGAGGAAAATTAATGGGGATAAGCTCTTTATATAGGAGTAGAATTGTGTATTAAATGGGGAGAATTTATTACTATTGTATTAATGTTGTCATTATTCTCATGAAATTGATGGGCATTTATTAGTATTAATTCTAATAATTAAATATATGTATTAAATTATTGGTATTAATTTCAATAAATAAATATAGGTATTTATAATATTTATCTCCTTATTTTCACCTAATAATTTACACTTTTCATTGTATTTATTTTAATTATATCAATTAAATTTTAAACTTATAATATAATTCCATAAACTAATTTTGACCGAAATTTCGGGTTACTAAAAAAATAAATTCCCAAGAGGTCACCCATCCTAGCACTACTCTCACCCAAACTCTCTTAATTTCAATGTTTTGATTGGATTTGGTGCATTAGTGCTAGTATATTATTACATTTTTTGTTACTAAAAAATATGTTTTGACAACTATTAAGGGGATACAACATGAATACTTCACAATAAATCACCCATCCTAGCACTACTCTCACCAAGTATGCTTAATTTCAAAGTTTTAAAGGGATCGTACATTAGTGTTGATATGTTTTTAATTTTGAATTACTAAAAAATATGATTTGTCGGTAATTGAAATGATGCAACCCTATATTTATTTATTGAAATTAAAACCAATAATTTAATACATATATTTGCTTATTGGAATTAATACTAATAAATGAATCCTAGCATTACTCTCACCCAAGGTCGCTTAACTTTGATATTTTGATAGGATCTGGTGCATTAGTGCTAGTATGTTATTAAATTTTGGGTTACTAAAAAATATGGTTTGACAACTATTGAGGGAATGCAACATGAATACTTCCCAATAAGTCACCCATCCTAGCACTACTCTCACCAAGCGGTTTCACAACTATTGAAGGGATGCAACATGAATATTTTCCAATAAGTCACCCATCCTAGCACTACTCTCACCAAGCACACTTAACTTCGAAGTTTTGATAAGATCCAATGCATTACTACTAATATGTTATTTAATTTTAGTTTAGTAAAAATATAGTTTGACAACTATTGAGGGGATACAACATTAATACTTCCCGAGGTCACCCATCCTAATACATTAGTGCTAGTATTTTTTTTGGGTTACTAAAACAATATGGGTTTTATTGAGAGAATGGAAAATGAATACTTCTAGGGAGGTCACCCATCCTAGCACTACTCTCACGCAAGCACACTTAACTTCGGTATTCTAATGGGATCGAGTTCATTTGAACCAATTTGGTTTTTCTATTCTAAATTTTTTTTTTCTAGTTACTAAAAACACAGTGTTACAGAACATCACTATGAGTGTGGCGGTTCTTGTGTAAAGTCGAGTGAGTGCACATCACGCACATACTCTCATAGATCCAAATCAAGAGTGATGATTCTTGTGCAAAGTAGAGTGAGTGTGCACCACACATATTCCCTCATAGATCACGGTCGAAGGGGATGTTCCCTGTGTAGATTCTAGTGAGTGTTTTCAGTTGTGCTTTCAATAATAAGAATGTCGGACTAGGGAACTGGAAAATTTTGAGAGAAAACCGAGGTTAACACAAATCAAAACTTGTATTTTGAAGCAACAACGAAAATTTGGAAAACCCCAATTGGCCAATACAAATACAAAAACCATGGAAAAGAACCATAAAATAAATTGAATGTGAAAACGAGACCGGATTAGGGTGAAATGAACCTGAACTAGATCGAACGAAAATGAACCGTGGAGAACTGGTTCAAAGATCCATTTTTTTAAGGGGCTTAAAAACATCAATTTGGAAAATTGAAGAAACCATTGGATAGAAAAATGAATTTAGACAAATTTTGAAATTTTGAAATTTCAGAAAACCGTTCGAATTGGGCATGAACCGTCCAATTTTTTATTTCGGATCACCGAACCTGATCTGATAGAACCATTCAATAGTTTTGTAAACCCCGTCCTTTGATAGATATGAATACCGGGAAAAGAACTGATCGTTTCAAAAGAGAAAATTGGGCCAAATCACGAACCCCAACCGATAAGTAAAGGGTAATTTGAGAAATTTTCAAATCCTGAGTGACCCAAAGAATCATAGAAACCTTGGAAAGGAACCTTGGAACAAATTGGAAGAGAAAACTAGAACGATTTAGGTGAACCGGATTGAACCAGTTTAAACCACCATTGAATCGGTTATTAAATTAATTTTTCTAAGTGGCTTAAAATATTAAAATTGGGGAATTGAAGACACCATTAGATAGAGAATAAATTTAGATAAATTTATAAATTTTTAATTTTTAGAAAACCAATTGAATCGGGCCTGAACTGATCGATTTACGCATTGAACTGATTGGATCGATTCGATCTAGTTCGGAATAGTATCGTCTTATTCCTTCAAATGATAGCACTGTTCATTCAATGCAGAAACGGATAGCACCGACAAAGGAAAAATGGCTCCATTCATGCCATTTCAGTGCGAGGATAATCTTGACTAAAATGGGAAATGGTCAGGCAGAGAGTCTACAAGCTTCCTATATAAAGAGCACCACTCCATTCATATTCTACACACTTGAAATCTTCATTCTCTCTCAACTGCTCCATTTTCTGGTAAAGCTCAAACCGGAGCTCTGACTTGGGCAGTTTTCTGAACCTCAGAAGGCAAGGTTGGGTCCATTAGATTTCGAGGGAAGTCAGTTACCTGATAGCATTCCTCTTTTGACTCGAGGACTACGGAGAAGCATCGGCGGAATCAAACAGTGAAGCAGCTCCAACGGACCGAAGTTGCCCTATTTTGGTCGAGCTGAATTCGGCCAATTTCAGAACTCGTCAGCCAAACCAATCCTCCCCAACACCCTCACAGCCCTCATACGACCTCAACAGAACTGAAATGTAAGCCAATTCAGCCTTCCTCAGTCGTTGTAGATCGGAGTTAGAGAGAGAAACTATGAAATTTCACTGATGAAATTCTCACTCGATTCGAGGTCAATTGTAGAATATTTTTATCCTAGAGGTAACTCAGGAAGAGAGCTACCTTTCCCAATAGAGAGCTTGTACCGCCGCACCTCCGATGATAAGCTTTCTCTCTCTACGCATAGTTTTACAGTGAATCTCTGTTTGAGCTCAATTCGGACCAAAATGATGCAGTTCAAAGTGCAATTGAATCATGTGGAAGTGTAGGAACTGATACATACCTTCAATTGGAGCAATTAACCCGATTGAATGGCAAATTGGAAGAAATCAAATTCGGTTAGTTTGAAGGGGGAAAATTGGGGAAAATTGGGGATTTCGTAAAATTGAGGGACCTCTTTGCAATTTCCCAAAATTGAGGGCCTATTGGCCATGAAAACAATGTTGGGGGACCAATTGGTTGATTTTTCAGAACATTTGGGGCCAAATTACCATTTTTGGAAAGTAGGGGCAAAATGGTAATTTTTGAAAAGTTGGGGACCAAATAAGAAATTTGGAAAACTTGAGCCCCTTATCCAATTTTGAGTTCACTAAGGACTCAAAGGGAGTTTTGGAAACTTTGGGATTCAAATTGGGTAAAAGTTGGCATTAGGAACCTAAACATAAGAAAAAAAATAAAGTTTAGGGACCTAAATGCAATTTATCGATAATTTTTTAGCCTAGGCTTTTATGCCAAGTCGTAAGTGAAAAGGCTGCCCAAATTGTGTAGGGACAAGTGTGATCGAAATGCAAGCAAGAGAAAGCTCACATCGACTTGGAAAACTAACCGAGGACGAACACATCACGGTTATCGGGTGAGTGGATTTACTTACATCATAACCGGTTGGGATGATGAGCACTTTAGAAATGAAAGGCCACTTGTAAGTGGAATTTTAACATCACACCCGGTTGAAGTGACATGTGAACTAAGCTAAACCTACTTACCGGTTGTAAGTAGAGGAAATCATACCCAGTTGGTATGATGGACTTCCTTGAAGGAAGAAGAAACCCATTTGTCAGTTGTAAGCGAAGGAGGTACCATCACATTCGGTTGGTGAGATGAAGTGAAATTACATGTTTTTATCAGAAGTGTTCTCCCCTAACTGTGTGCCAATTCTTAAACCTTTTGGGAGATCTTCTTGACGGAAGCTAGAATAGCTCAAATAGACTAGAGGCCTCAATTTTTGAACTTGTGGAGCTAAGTGCCTGAGTTTGGAAAATCAGGTGCAGTGGGCCTAAGGATAGTGGGAATGAGTAGGAGCTCATAAACAAACTTGAATTAAGAAAGCCATGAAAACTCTAATGAAACTGATGTGTGATTTTGCCATGGTACCAAGTCAGGTACTCGATGGACTGGTAGCAGTGTGTCAGGGATAGGTCGACGGACCAACCTAGACAAATAGTTGTTGGTCTAGTTGAGGGTTGAGGCCATTGGACCAGTGGCACCAAAGATAAATGGCTATGTAAAAACTATTGTTTTATGCATGCACTTGAGCTACAGGATCATCAAGATGTCCAAGAGGGGTAGTGATGCATCCTAAGGACTATTGGATGATTTGGTGGAGATAAGGGCAGTTCGTTGTGCCAGCAGTCGGGAAGCTCGAAGTAGCTTCTTTCGCATGAAACAAGGGTGGGGTCGGGATGAGGTCTATGTCCTCATTCGGACCCGGAGTTGCTTTCAGGTCTAAGGGTCGGATGTCGAGAACATCCACTTAGACCCAGGGTAGAAGTGGACGGGCTTCTATCTTGGTGGCCAGTAAAGATGCTCTGAGCCACAAGTGGATGTAGTGGATGGACTACACCTGCGAATGTGTGTATCCTTCTTGATGAATGGTGTGTGTTGTTTGCTAAACATACCTAATATGGAAATGGGAAAAAGAGATTTTGAGAACCAAAACTTGAGAATAGATCTTTCTTATAGGAAATGATGATATTGGCACACTTTGAACAAAGTTATTTCTGAAAACTCGCTCCCAACACCTGCTCACTGAGTTGTAGAACTCACCCCCTCCCTTTATCCCTTTTCAGGTAACTAAGGGAAACCAACCCTAAAAGACCTTCCTATAGCCAAACCTTAAGACAAGTATATAAGATTTAATATATTGAGTTTTGTTTAATGCTATTCTAGGAAAGATATAGGTAAAAAGGACGTCTTACTCCCCGCGGTTTAGAAAAGGGGAAACCCTTGATAAACTGTGAGAGTGGCGGGTTGTTCATGGGGATCCGACCGAACCGGGTCAGGGCATGACAGGTCCAGCCAGTCAATGGACCCGAGTCAGCGCACAGTCAATAGACCCGGCTAATCATCACACGACGTGTGGCGTGGCGCGACACGTGGTGAGGCACACCTAGTTTGTTCTCAATCAACGCTTGGAAGAGTTGGCTAATAAGGGCACAACACGTGTCATCGATCAATGGTTAAAGTAGGAAATTTCACATCAGTGATGATTGACTAATAGGAGAGTGTCACATACGTGGCAATGGTGCCACGTCAGCAACCGACTAGGATGTGGGAGAAATAATCGACCAATCAGTGGTCGACACATAGGAGAGACATGTTAGATGGCTTACTCCAATCAGAGGCTAACACATGGCAATGGCACTGTGCATCAGGAGGGAAATCTAACATATTTAAACCAACCAATCAGAGGATGCCATGTATCATGGTCAATGGCTAACCAAGTACGGTCAGCGACCACGTTGGAATGAGTAACCAATGGGAGGCTGCCATGTGGCCAATCAATGAGAAAACGGTTGACTCAGACGCGGAGTGGGAAGTCGTGTCAGCGAAGCCAACCAATCACAGCACGCCATGTGGCAAGCACACACGTACGGCACAGAGTCGTCTTCCTCCTTGGAAAGCTAGCAAATAAGGATGGAGAGCTGGCCACTCGGTCTCTAGCGATCGAAAATAGCTCTAGTATGACCGTGAATGGGCAAATTGAGGGTCGAGTCATGGGCAGACTTATAGCCTTATCAGTTTTCGAGCTCTTCCCCATTCATATTCTTCATCCCGCAAATAATTGAAGAAGAGAGAGTGTTCCATTTTTTGGCAAGACGTAAACTAGAGCTCCGACGTGGTTATTTTCTCCAGCCTCTAACGCCGCATTTAGGCTCCTTGGAACTGGAAGGAAGTCCTCCACCCAGCTACAACCTCGATTCAGCTCGAGGACCTCCGTAGGAGCGCTAGTGAACTCAAATAGTATTGTTGCTCCAGCGGTCGCGAAGAAGCCGAATTTCCCCAGGCTAAACTTCGATCACCCCCAACCTTCTGTAGCTAGACCGACCCTCCCACAGTCCTAGTCGACGCCCTAGAACCTATAAGATAAGCCAATTCCGCCCAATTTTGTCGAAATAGTAATATTTCAGAAACTAGAGCCCAAAAAATTCTCTCATCAAATTCTCATTGCTCCGGCTACTAATTGACTCGCATTTTGATCCTATGAGAATCCCCGGGACAAGCACTAGTCACCCCTATCCATAGCTCTGATCGTTGTCCCCTCACATGTAAGAAAACCAAGCTCTCTCTAGAAAGCTTTTCTAGTGAAGCTCCATTTGAGCTCAAATATAGGTCAAATGAAGTAATTCTAAGGTCAGGATGATTGTAGGATGATGGGGGAAAATGATTAGCAACATGATAGGGAGCAATTAACCAAGTTTAAGTAGTCAATTTGATGAAATGAGAATTTGGGGGCAAAGTGCAATTTTTGGGGAAACTGAAAGATTTGGGAAATTTTAGAAAAATTGGGGGTCGAATTGCAATTAAGGGAAATTTGAGGACTTGGATGGAAATAAGAGAACATTAGGGACCTAAGAGAGATATTGGAAACCTTAGGGACCTAATTTAGGGTAAAGTGAACATTAGTGACATAAATGTAAGGTTATAAAGTTTAGGGACCTAATTACGATTAAGACATAAATTAAGGACCAATGTGCATATATATGAGAATATGAGGTATTTTATGCCAACATCCTTATGTGAATACTCGAACCATGTAGGAATTGGTTGTTCAAGTATTGGTGTAGAGGAGCACATCGTTGATCGAGATCTAATTGGGACAAACATGTCATAGTGACCAGGTGAGTGGGATTTCGAACATCAGGACCAATTGGAACTTTTGAAAGATCATGCTTCATTTTGAAAACCCGATTTCTAGAAATATAACATTGTGACTGTGTGAATCCACTTAAACGATTTGGAGTTATATTTCTAATGATAACATGAATCGTGATATTAGGGTAACCCGAGAGCAGTGTATGGATACATCGCAAGGGTTATAGTCTAGTCTGACTGTTGATGCATATATGGGTGATGACCATGATCAACAATGGTGGGCTAGATCTAGTATGGTGCAGGTGGGCCCAAAGTTGTGTTTTAGAAATCTCGCACCAATGGGCCCAATGACAATGGACACGGGTCCTGCCTTGTAAATAATCTTGATTTAAGAGCCTATAAGAAATTATCAAAATCTGGTAATGCTTGTGACGCTACCGCATCAAAGCCAGATTGTAGCCTAATAGGCTGATAGCGCAAAGAAAAATGATTTAAATCAAAATTTCTTGTTTGTGATTGTAATCGCACAGGACTAAAAAGACGCCCAGTTCGGGGTAGTATTAGTCGTAAGGGCTACTGGACGGCAAGGGTGATATAAGGGTAGATATCACTATTCTAATACGTATCGAAACTTAGGGAGCTACATGTGCATTGAGATTGAGGGGGTGGGAGGATGAGATCTCACCCATAAAGTACCTGGGGATCGAAGTATTGATAGGTCTATGGAATGGGTTATGGGGCTCACACAGACTTGTGATGGAGGTTGTGTACTCTTACCAGTGTGGACGGTAAAGGCGCTCTAGGCCACTAGTGGAACAGACCGAGGTCGTTTAACCTCTAAAGGTCTGTTCTACAATCATTTGTTCCCTTTATGGATAAAGGGCTTGTGTTTATTTGAGGTATGAAACAAACATTAGTAGGTTCACTAATTAAATCCCTCCAACTAGGAAGGTACCTACCCTAAGTTTAATGAAATAAGCTAAGAAACCGTAAGAAATCTATTTACTAAGGACAATACAAGTAGTGACTTGCTTATCACAAGATTTTCCACCTAAAAGGGAAACATATTGTTTAAATACTTACTAAACCTTGAAGTCATATTGTCCTATGACCCTGCTCACTGAGTTGTAGAACTCACCCCCTCCCTTATCCCCTTTTAGGGAAGCTCACATATCAAGGAGAGGAAAGTCAGAGAAGTAGGCTAGGAATTTACATAAAGAGGTAATTTTATTGAGTTGTTTTGTTTACTTTGTTTTGGGAAAATATTTGTGCTTATATGCCTTTACCACTCCTAGTATATCTTGGTAGGAATACCATTCTAGTAGGGAAGGGGTGGCAGGTTGTTCACCATGACCCGACCAAATTGGGTCGGGGTGTGATATAGTGCGTACGAGCATCACACATACCCTTTGTTGAACTCGCATGGTCGATTGAGTGACATTTGGGTGCATGGCAGTGCCATATTGTTTGTTTGGCATGTGCTGCCTCGTTCTATGTATGATTTGATTTGAGTTTTCATGAGAAAACCCGATGATGTTGAACTTTTTAAGAATAATCTTTACTTTGAGAAAAGGATTTTGAACAACATTTTTTAAAATATCATGCGATGAGTATTTTTTGAAAATTGAAATTCTCTTGAAGAAAAATAGAAGAGAAAATTTTATAAACTCTATATAGTCCTTTTGAGTGGAGATGACACCAAGGCTATAAACAACTCAATGATTGTTTTTGTGGCCATTGAGCATTGCTCACCCCTACTCTAATACATTTTCAGGGAAAAGGTGAAGGAACAGAGAAATGGAAGAAACTTCTGTGTATCGAGGCCAAGATCAATGTAGAGATCATTGAAGAAAATTGCAAGAAGGTTTTCTATCAAGTATTATATGTTTCTCCAAAGTTTTCAAATATTTTTTGTAAATTTATACAATATATATATATATGAAAAGTTTAGATTTTTTATAGAAATTATTGTGTTTTTATTAAGAGTATTGTGTCATGTTGTTTCTACAATGGTGAAGGTGCTCACTATTATTGCATCGAGAGGGTGTGGCGAGTTGTTATTGGACCCAAGACCAAGGAATTGGGTTGGGGCATTATAGTCAATATTCTTCTTTTCACGTATTTCCCTATCGGGGTGTGTCGAAATGTCACATTTTCATGTAGGATACACAAATTCTACTCATTTGTTCAAGCATTGGTAAATAAGTCGACCTGGTATGATAAAGACTTACGTTATTCTTTCAACTTAGTGCATATGACACCACATTTGTTTTCCTTGGGTGGTAATCAATTATAAGATCATAGTTATTTATTAATTCTACCATTGTTTTTGCCTTAGAATCAACTCCTTCTAGGTTAAAATATACTTAAGGCTCTTATAATCCATGAAAATCCTACGGGTGACTCCATAAAGATAGTGCCACCAAATATTGAGGGCAAAAACTATGACCCCTAATTCCAAGACCTGAGTAGTGTAGTTAAGCCCATGCCTTTTTAGTTGTCTTGACGAGTAGGCAACACTTTGCCCATTTGCATCAACACACATTTCAATCCATGCCCACATATGTCACTATATTCGGTGTACTCCCCACCGTTTAGATTTGGAAGTGCGAGGATTGGGGCAATAGTAATTTATTTGTTTAGTTTCTCGAAAGTTGCATTACACTTCTCATTCCATTCATATTTGACATTTTTTTTATTAGTCGTGTCATTAGGGTTGTCAATATAGAAAAGTTCTCCATAAACTTTTGGTAATACTCGACACCCTAGAAAATTTACTACTCCGTAGAATTCTTGGTCAACTTCCAATTCGAAATTGCCTCAATTTTTAAGAGGTCAACTTATATGCATGCTCCTGAGAACACGTGTCCTTGAAATCTCACCTCACATAACTAGAGCTCGCACTTTAAAAACTTGGAAAAAATTGGTTCTCCTGTAGTTTTTGCAATATGATTCAATGTGTGTTTCATGTTTTGCCTCATATCGGGAGTATATAAAGATGTTATCAATGAATACGATGATGAACTAATTTAGATATGGTTGGAAAACTCTATTCATGAAGTAAATAAATGTGGCTAAAGTATTAGTTAACTTGAACCACATCAAATGAAACTCGTGGTGTCCACACCGAGTTTGGAAAATCGTCTCTAGATATCCTCTTCTTTTATTCTTAATTGATGATACCATGATAGGATAATTTTTGAGAAATATGATACTACTAGAAATTGATCAAACAAGTCATCTATTATTGGGAGGGGTACTTGTTCTTCACTATTACTTGATTTAATGTTCGATAATCGATACACAACCTCATATTTTCATATTCTTTTTTAGAAATAGAACAGAGCACCCCATGGGGAATGAATCAAGCATCTGAAAACATTTTTTTTTATAGAAGTTCATCTGATTGCTTTTTTAGCTCACTTAGTTTTGTAGAGTTCATCATGTACGTGACTTGTGATATCTTGTGTGTCCCTAGATAATTTCAATTGTAAATTCAAATTGTTGATCTAGTGGTAGTCTAGGTAGTTATTCCCGAAATATGTATGAAAATTCACAAATCATATGTATATCCTCTTACGTATGTTCTAGCAAAGGTGTGCTTGTGATGCATGTCAACAAGGTCATACATACCTTGTTTATCAGTTCGTGAGCCTTTAGGCAAGAGATTATGTAGCATTTACTCTGATTCATCTTCACTCTGAAAGGTTATTTTGCCGGTGTCATGAATGTAAAATGTCTACAAAATAAGTCTATTATAGATATTATAGACCTGGGGAGTGTTCAAAGAAGTTAGTTTGTCTCCTAAAAAAGTCTATTTATGGACTAAAACAAACATGTAGGCAATAAAAATAAACATTTTCTAAAACATTAGTTGATAATATATTTTGTATGAACTATTTTGATATATCTTTGTTTGCAAAAGGAAAAGTGTTTAATTAATATTTTATTACTGTGAGAAGGTACTGTGAACCGATAATAGGTTGGTCTTATATCTACTTAAAAATTATGACTTGTAAGTAGTTAAACCTTTCCAACCTTATAAATATATGACACTTCTCTATTTTATCCAATTTGGGATTATATTATCAACAACGGCCCTCACGTGCAATGTGTATACAACACGTACAATTTTAAGTCTGCCTTCAACAACTGTATACGAGTCGGGTATTATTCTTATAGTCTTGGACGATGGGGGAACAATGGCCTCCAGTTGGGTATTTTTCCTTTATACTCGGGCAGACCACGAGCCGGGTTTTCAGTATCAGATCGGATATGGGTGTGAGCCCACTGGCTCTGATACTATGTGAGAAGATATTGTAGATCAATAAAGGGTTGAGTCAATGTGTACTTAAAAAGTCATGACTTTAAGTAGTGAAATATTTACAACATTATAAATATACAACACTTCTCTATTTTATCCAATATATGATAATATTCTCAACAATTACTTTTATTTTATATGTTAATGATATATTGTTATTTGATTCTATTATGAATTTGTTGAATAAGATTTGTGAGTTTTTGTCTTTAAACTTTAAACTAAAAATATTAGACCAATCAAAATATTTCCTTGCATTTGGGTATTCATTTAAATAAAAGAAAATATTTTTTAAATATGATGGAAAATTTAATTCTTCTAAGTTGTAAAGATACTAGTATTCTTATTAGTACAAATGAAAATTTTAGTAAATTTGAGAATAATTTAGTTTGTGAATATATAATAAATATATAATAATTGCAGTAAAATTCTCATACATTACTATTACATGTCATGATATATATTATATCATTCATTATTTGCATCAATATATTTATGTCTTGAAGAACTTTGAATGTTTTGAAATATTTGAATGGTACAGAATCTTGTGTGTCAGTGTATTTATTAACGTAGAATCATGTCCAATTCTAGAAAGTGAATGAATGAATTATGTATTTTTAGAGAGTATTCTCTTTTTTCATGGAAAACTAAAAGAGTATGTTGTTGTAGGATCCACAGTTGAAGCTTAATTTGGGATAAATAAATTTAGTTACTACGGAATTAATTTAAATAAGAAAATTACTAAATAATATAATACTTATTTTATCATATTGTACACTAATATTTTATGATAATCAAATACCTATACATATAAAGAATAACTCAATTTATCATCAAGGAACTAAATGTATTAAGTTATACTATGTTGGTATTATTCACTTGTTATCACTATCTAAATAATTGCATTACTCAATATGTTATTGTCTAAGATGGGATTGATAATTTGTCCAAACCCACCTTGAAGGGGAGTATTGTAAATTTCATTAATTAGGTTTGTTGAGTTTAATTGGTACAATTTCATTTGTTTGAGGAGTTGTTTGTAATATTTGATTTTTCATTATAACGTTATATATAAAGAGGAGCAAGAACCTAATTGTAATTCGTTTTTTTCCTATCAATAAAATTTATTATTCTTCTCACCTATTAATTCACAATACTACTCTCAAGTTACGTACAATCTAACTTAGCCCCACTCCTCCCAAGATGATTGGGATTTTGTAATTTTCTTGCATTAAACATAAACACTACATGCAAAAATGAATGAAAATATAAGATATTGTAACTTCCATTAAAATTTTCTAATAAGATAATCCCATTTGGAGTGACAACTTGCTACTTGTCCAACACGTGCAACCCGAAAAAAGGACAAATTTGCAGCTTGTCAAGTGATGGGTATGGTTAACAGATAATGAACCAGAAAAGTGATGAAAAATGGTAACGCATGAGGATGAAGATTTGGGTATCCACCAATCAAATTAAAATGAATCAATGAGGTTATTATTATATCTTCAGCACCCTTAGGGTTTGTCTTTTATTGTTGCATAATTAGCTTCCAGATGGACATGTCGCCATTTTGTTTACAGACCACATTCCATATATGTTTTTAAAAATTAAAGATGCAATCATGTTGCTTTTTGCCTCAATCATTGGACAAATTTGCCAACCAGATCTTACATGCAGATACCAATCCTCCCTCACCTTACTAACCCAAAACCCAAGTCGAGCTAACCCTAGTTCTCGTGTTCCATTCTTGGATATAGGCAAGTGAAGTTATAGATTAAGTTAACTTTTTTTAATATTTTTTCTTAAATTTGTTGTACTATAATGAATTGATGTCAATTGTTGCCAAATCTAATCCGTTCATGTGGAACATCTTACCATACCCGTGAAGACATTTCCATGCATGGCCTAGAACCACGAGTTGACTCATGCCCTACACGTAGTGCTTGTCTCAACCATCAAAACCCTCACAAATGAGGACAACCCCATTTCAATTCACTTTACTATTTTTTTAACTCCATGGATATGCATCCATAATGAATGTGTCGCATATGATTGATCTAATATGTGGAAAAAAAATGAAGGAAACCGGAAATAAATAAGATGGAGAGGGACATGTCATTATTGCTATTAAATTTATGGGAAAAGGTGGGGAATTGTTGAAGGATGCTGCCATTTTGCATTTGGTGCTATGTCGTTATAAAAGATTACGTGAACGTGCACATTAATGCCCCCTATGCACGGCTTTTCCGTACATCTTCCTGTACAGATCGATCCCTTAACCTTGATCGACCAGTCGAATCAATCGCATGTGCATACATTAACCCGCTTGTTAAATGCAACCATGCCTTTTCCAGTCCCACCATTCCTCTAGAGGTCAAAAGTTTATACTGTTCAACACAGCATTAAAAAGTTTTCGCTACTATTCTTATTAACCACACGTGCATCACATAGCTTCATCCAAGTAGGCTTCGATGGAAGATCTTATGTCGATGGAACCACTGTCCTTATTAACAGCATCAGACGCCCACCATCAATTGGGGGATAGTAGCGAGCAAATTCTTTGTATGTTCTTTTCCATCTCTTTAAATCTGTTTGCTCTTTCTTGCTGATAGTTCCGTATGCCATATGTTCGGTGGAAGCTGTGGAAATTGGTTTGCTGAAACCGACAGGACATGTCTCAATATTGGCAGTGGGAATACATTAACAGATCCCCCTCCTCCTCCTATAGGGATCTCTCACAATCACTTTCATTTCCGTACGTCTCTTCTCATGCAGATACCCACACACCCATATTTCTGACTCGTAAGTATGTCAATCTTTACGGCGTTCGCAATCGACCAAGATGGCTTTCCGCATTTTGTACAGTCGATTTCATCAAAGGAATTAATTGAGAGCCCGTTCATGC
Organism: Trapa bicornis; assembly: GCA_030064425.1. Lineage (NCBI taxonomy): Eukaryota > Viridiplantae > Streptophyta > Magnoliopsida > Myrtales > Lythraceae > Trapa > Trapa bicornis. The sequence continues at coordinate 12,507,309 of CM057746.1, forward strand.
CATGAAATGAAGACCCATTACGTTGAAGAAAAGAAATAATATGTCAAATCAATTCAATCTACAAAATTTGACATGTAACTTTTATGGAGATTTGTCCCTTGGAGAATTTTGGTCTTAAATGCAAAGATCATGTATTTTTGACCGTTCTCTATGCATTATTGAGATGGAGGAAGACATTGCCGACAATAGGTCGATAGTGATCTTACGTGCATTGATGTGTACAGTATCCTGACAAGTACATACAAAATTTTTTGATTGGCATGAGCAGCCAATTGAAAATTTATATATATATATATATATGGATATTCCAATAATTTGGTCCTAGATAATTTTCCCAAAAAAATTGGTACAAAATGCAAATTCTCCCCCATGTGGGACGACCAACATCCAATCCAACCCAACCCAAGTAGCCCCTGATCCTTATCAACATATATATAGAAACGTCGAATTTTGATAGTCTATCTTATGATCAACCTCTTCACCAAGATGCGCAAATCATCCCCATATTCATACACATAGTAATAAGATTCGAGTTCACTTACAATCAAATGTGACACGTATGTGTGGGACGAGCAGAAAATGTTAATGGACTTTGCAGGTCGTGAATGCATGAACATGACACGCGTGGGGAATTATATATATATATATATATGGATATATATGAATGAAGGTGGAGTGTATGTAAATTTTATATAAGCAATGATCAAAAAAGGTTAGGGAATGTACGTTCAAAAGAGTCCAGTTGCACGAGGGCCTCTCTTTTGTTTTCTTGTGCTTTTTTCTGCCCATAAATGGGCACCTCTCATTTCTCTATCTCTCACATCCCTTATTATTTCTCTTGTATTTATTGTCCATGCACATCTATCTATATTTTGTATGCTCCATATTTCGTGTATAAATATTCGATAAATGGAAATCAAATAATAATTTGATTTAAAATAATTTATAAATATTTGTAATTATATGGAAAAGATAGCTCAAATTCAAATTTGTCATAATTTGAGTAGATTCCCAAGCACCTGCCTGCAGTCAAGTCTGTGCTTTGACCAAAAGAAGGGAATGACTCGCATGAGAGCCCATTTACAGGATTAGAATCTAACTACAATCTTTATTTTTGGATTATTGCTGCATCAAATCAATTTTCTTGCATTGGTTTTGTAACTTGTAAGATGAATTAAAAAGAAATGAGGGAAAAGGACAACAGAAACGAATGATAACTAGGGTTTGAAATTCGATCCCTCTACCCATAGCCTCTGGGCTAGCTAGCTAGTTAGCTACATATCTATTCTACACATTAGAGCCAGCAAGATCTTTTACTGCGACATGTGAGTAGAGTCAAACTCCAACCATGCAGAGAACTAGATCGGTTCGTTTCCAATCTATTTTCGTTCTTCCAACTCTAACATTAGTTCCGTTTTCATCGCCACACACACGGCCTCACGAGGTCTTCTATTATCCAACATTGAATTGAAACTGCCGGAAGAATAAAATAGAGTGGAGGAGGGTCGAGAGCCCGAGAGAGACCCATGAATAAAAAAGTTGCATTAATGTCAGCTTCCCTTGTTTTCTAATGTCAGCTTCCCTTGTTTTCTAGCTCTTTTGGAATCAATCAGGCAGAGCAGACCGAGAGAGAGTCTGATTTCTGAGTTCATGAAGATGGATTATTGCACGTGTGTGGGGGAAGCTGATCCACACGGTCAGTTGTTGTTATTCGAAAATACTTCCAAAAAAATCAAAATAAAATAAAGATGAAAAACTTGAACAAAAAAAAAGATGAAATGTTATTTACTTTTTATATTAATTGATTTTTTCTTTTATTTTTAAAATTTTTCATTACATGAAAATCATGCACTATGATAATTAGATAAATATTATAATTTTATAATAAAATATTAAACTCATCATCTTTATATTTATGATATTTATATTTATAAGAAATGAAAATTTGATAATAAAATTTTTAAAATTGCTATTTTAATATCAAAATTTTGATAAAATATATCATATAATTTCAAAAGTAACCATTATTTATATGATAAATTATTGTGTACATGTAAATAATATAATTCAAATCCACTTTATGATGATATTTATCCTATTTTTTATTTTACTTAATTTAACATCATTTTCTTTACAATTATTCTAATAGCCATTAATGTAATATAAATACACTTGTAACCACTATTAATATATATTTACTAGATATTGTGCAAAAAATATATATATATATATTTACTCGATGAATAATTATTTTAATATAAAGTAATGAGAACAATATTATAAATTAAATATATTTTTTCTTAGATAAAATACCAATGAAATTTTCAGTAAAGATGTAGTCTAAATTCTCTTAAAATTATAAACAAAGTGGCGTCACATTATTTTCTTGTAAACACATAATATTTTTTATATTATTTTAATTATAATTATTTTCTTAATATTTATTATATAAAATAAATATATTTGATCAAATATTTAATATAAAATAGGTACAGTTGATATAATTTAGCCATTAACAAGATGGAGATGAGATTTTTTTCCCATTGAAATATCTCATTTTCTGTATCTTTTATTAAAATTTAAAATTTAATATATGTTTGGCAGATAGGGATTCACGTGTGCTGCTGGTCCATACCCTTGCTCAGTTGTTGGACGTACTATCCACAGGGAGAACTGACTTATTTGCAATATAAAATGATGTTTTTTAATTAGAGAATGAATGAAAGTAGAATGACAGTTCTGGCCTAAAGAAAGTACAGTTGAATCATGAAATAATAGTAAAAATATTTATTTATTTAGGAATTAAATTGCATGTTTTATGCGATAAAAAGGAAACAAAAAAAAGGCCAAATGGAACGGCAGATTCTACTGTTCACTCAATATTTAGGCCCAAGTTGGGATACTTTTAAATTATTGCCACAACTTTTCATTTTTGAAATAGGTAAAATATCAATTGTGATTGTACGTATAAATTCCATCACCGTCTGCAAAATGAAATAGACATAAAATATAATCTCTCTTATTTACCCCCACAATTCTATTAGCACATAAATAAACATCTGTATGCAACTATGGTCTTATACATAAAATTATATTAATTCACTTTATATTTATTAATTTAATTTTTTTTATCTTAATTCACATTATAATAATTTCAAACAACCAATGTTAACTTACTATCTCTTTAACCCTTCTAAAATACTTTAGTGTTTACTTTTATAAAACCATTATACTTAACTCATATTTAATTTTTTAGAATTTATTCAATATTATATTTCACCATAAAATTATTATTATTTGATAAAATTAAAAATATTCTCGGTATAAAATTTTAATATTAAAATTTATTTTAATAAAAACTTCATAATTTTGAAATAAGCGAGTATAAACATTATTGAATAAATTAGATTTGATTTCCAAAATTGCAATCACATTAACTCGAGATTTACTAGTCTCGATTAGTGCTAATGGATATCCTAACACGTATTAATTTGAATTACTACAAATATTTTTATAATTTTTTAGTTCTTATAAATATGAGTTGATTAATTATATCTTATTTATTTGATTAATATTTATAAAATTATGATTCTCCTACTCAATTACTAGTCCAATACCTTGTTGCAATTACAGAAATTTCTTGTTCTTCTCATTCATTTTATAAAGAGACATGTACTTCTCATTAAATCGAATTTTAAATTCAACCCGTGTTGGTATGGAGACAACCATGACTCGTATATTCAACCACCACCGGTATACACTCTATTAAATGAAAAATTCTACCATATTTACCTATTGTGATTGTAAGTCCCGTCCCTTTAAGGTAAGAAAATCGTAGAAAAAATCGGTCAACTCAAGAGAGTGAACTGAATCGGTTCACGAACTCCAATTGTTAGAAAAATAGCAAAACGGGAAATTTATAAATCCCGATTGACCTAAAAAGTCACAAAAGTCATGAGATAGGACTTTAGAATGAATTGGAGGTGAAAACCAAACCGGTCCAAGTAAATAAGACCTGAACCGGATTGAACAGATTTGAACCACTATTAAACTGGTTTCTAAATTAATTTTTTCTAGTTAGCTTAAAAAATTCAAATTTGAGAATTGATACCATCATTTGATAGAGAATGAATTTAGATGAATTTATACATTTTTAATTTTAAAAAACTCGGTTCAATCGGGCATGAACCGGCTGGTTTAAGCATTGAACTCGGTTCGGGCTGTTCCGGTTTGGTTCGGAACAGTTTCGTCTTCTGCATTCAGATGGCAGCACTATTAACTCACTAGAAAATCGAGCAGCGCCGATGAAAATGAAAAAGTCTTCAGCGATTGAGTTTCAGGCAATGAATGACCGCCATTAAGGTGCCAATCGACCAAGAAGTCCCCAAACTTCCTAGATAAAGAGCCCCTCCTCATTCATACTCTCACACCTAAAAACTCATATCTCTCTACTGCTATATTTTCCTGTGAATCTCAAACCAGAGCTCTGACTTAGGCATTTTTCTGAGCCAAATAAGGTGAGGTCGAGTTTTTTAGATTCGGGGAGAAGTCAGCTACCTAACGGTAGTCTCCAATTGCTTCAAGGATAACCGAAGAAATGCTGGTGTGATCAAATAGAGAAGTAACTCCGGGGACTGAAGTTGCCCTATTTCGGTTGAGTTGAAAACGACCAATTCGGGCCCTTCTCAGGCCAAACCAAGCTGTCCCAATACCTCCACAACCCTCATACAACTAAATTAGAGCGGAAATGTAAGCCAATTCGACTCCCCTTTGTAAGTTCTGATCAATGATAGAGAGAACTGATGAAACTTCACTGACCAAATTCTCCATCAATTCGATATGAATTGATATAATTCTTGATCCTAGGATGAGCCTTAGGAAAAGAGCTATCTACCCAAATTGAAAGATCGGACCATCGTGTCCCTGACGGTAAGCTTTCTCTCTATATGTCTAGTTTTCCAGCGAAGCTCCGTTTCAGCTCGTTCTAGTATCAATTCGTGCGATTCAAAGTGCAATTAAATCGTATGGATCTGTAGGAACTCAAATCCATCTTCAATTTCAATAATTAACTTCAATTGATTGATCAATTTGATGAAATCAAATCCGGTCAAGTTGAAAGGTTGAAATTAGGGGAAAATTTAGAAATTTAAAAAATTCGAGGGACTAAAGTGTAATTTCCTAAAATTGAGGGCCTATTGGCCATTAAAAAGATGTTGGAGGACCAATTGGTCAATGTTTGGAATTATTGGGGTCAATTTTACTATTTTTGTAAAGTAGGGGCAAAATGGTAATTTTGGAAAAGTTGAGGACCAAATTGGGAATTTGGGAAACTTGAGCCCCTTTTTTTAATTTTGAATAAATTGAGACCCCAAAGTAAAATTTTGAAGTTTCATAACTCAATTTGGGAGAAAATTGGCATTAGGAACCTAAAGTTAAAGAAAAAGAACTTTAGGGACCTAATTGCAATTAATTGAAAAGTTTGGGTATGTTATTCATTCGTGATGAATGAAGGCTATTAGGCCAAAGGATAATGAATAAGGATATTTATATTGTGTAGGAACACGAAGTATCGAGAATACTAGCCATGACAAGCTCACATGTAGGTAAAAGCCGGTTAAGAAGAATTCACTGCATTCACGGGTGAGTGGGAATTTTCACATCATATCATGTTGAGATGATGAGTACCTCGGAATTAAAAACCACTACCTAGTGGCATTTTAACATCACACCTAGATGGGTGATGTAAGGAAACATGCAAAAAAACTACTTACAGTTGTAAGTAGATCATACCTGGTTGGTATGATGGACTTCCTGTAAGGAAGTGGAAAACTTGTTTACCGATTGTAAGTGGAAATGTCATCACACCGGTTGGTTTGATAGACGAATGAAAAGATTATTTTTGTTAGAAGCGCTCTCCCCTGAATGTGTGCCACTGCTTAAACTTTTTGGGAGACCTTCTTGACGGGAGCCCGAATAGGTCAGATAGACCAGAGGCTTCGGTTTGGAACTTGGGGGTTAAATGCCCGATTTTGAAAATCTCGTCAGTGGGCCTAAGGCCAGTTGGCATGAGCAGGAGCTCATAAACAAACATGAGATTAAGTCATGAAAAATTTAATGAATGATGTGTTTGGCCATGGTATCAAGTCAGGACCGACATACTCAATGGACTGGAAGCAATGTGATAAGACAGGTTGACGGACCAATCTAGACAAACAGCTACAGGTCAATTTGAGGATTGGGGCTGTTGGACTTGTGGCACCAAAGATTAAATGGCTTATGAGGAAAAACATTATTTTGTGCATGCACTGAGGTTCGGGACCATCAAGACACCCAAGAGGTGTGGTGATGCGTCCTAGGGACTACTGGACGAGATGGTGGAGATAAGGGCAGTTTGTCATGCCAGTAGTTAGTGAAGCTCGATGTAGCTTCATGTGCATTAGATCGGGGTGGGGTCGGGATGAGGTATTTCTCCTCATACGGACACGGAGTTTCTTTTCAGGTTTGAGGGTCGGATGTCGAGTACATCCACACATTCCTGGGGTAGAAGTGGATGGGCTTCTATCTAGGTGGCCGGTAAAGTCGCTCCGATGTCACAAGTGGGTGTAGTGGACGTGCTGCCCTACAAATGTGTGATCCCTTCATGATGAAGGGTGTGTGTTAATTATTAAATACACCGACTGTGGTTAATGATAAGTAAGGAGTTTGCCCTTTCTTTTCAGATGGCCTCAAGAAAAGTAGCCAAACAACCCGCACTACCTTGGCCATCCTGAAAGCTAGAGAGAACCCCATCCCAAGAGAGGAAATGAATTAGGAGTATAAAAGGACCCTTGGAGTAACGCCGAGTAAAAGAGGACTCGACAAGAAAGCCTCCAAGATGTTCATGCTCAAGGACGACAAGGCATCGAACCATTAGCAATCCCAAAAGGCCCCACAATGCTCAAAGTATAGGAGGAACCACAAAGGTCCATGCAAGGAGATGACCTACTATAGATGTGGGCAATGGGGACACTACATTAAAAGATGCCCAACATTTCAAAGGACAAGACCCGAGAGGATCTATTATGAGTGTAGGAAGGTGGGACACATAGTAAAAAATTGTCCCACACTGCAAGGAATCCAAGCGATACCTTCCAATAAGGACACCTCCACCCCTACAGAAGTCGAAGGGATAACATTATAAGAACCACAATTGTGGCTAGGGAACCTAATCTCACCTAGGAAGAAATCCTTCTAAACCATACCATAGTACTGAGTATTCCCCAAATTGTCATTGTAACAATCTCCCTCAAGAGATGTTAAAACCCCAAAATTGTATTCTTACTTTAATGAATAAGATTCTGAGTTCCTGAAAATTTCTCTATCCCTTAATAATACAATTGTATGCCTCAATTACCCAAGGAAAGATCACAAAAAGAAGATCAAGGGAAGGACCTTAAGAAAACCAAAAAAATAGCAGAATATAGATAAAGGGAATTTTCCCTTAAGGAGCATTACAAGCCACCTAGGAGCAAAGAAAAAAACACCTCCTCCATAAAAGACAAGCTTGAACGATGAAAGACAATTAGGATGTCTTGAGATAGCAAGGTGTGACCTACTTTGGAAAAACATAGGAGTTAAGTAGGGTTGTAGACTAACCTAGCGAAAAGGTAATGTAAACCCTGCCCTTTTGAGTTATGGAAAACCGGGAAAAGAGCCGATCAAATCGAGTGAGAAACACTGAACCACTTCACAAACCCGATCATCAAAGAATAGGCAATTTGGGAAATTTATAACTCCCGAATGACCCAAAGGGTTCATAAAGTCTTGGAAAAGAACCATAGGAGAAATTGGAAGAGAAAAACAAGACTGGTTTAGATGAACTGGATCCAACTAGATTGAACCTGTTTATGAATCGAGTCGGTTCATGAACCGGAACTAATAGAGAAGGGGCAAACCGAGAAATTTATAGATCTTGAGTGACCTAAAGAGTAACCAAAGTCATAAAAAAGGACTTAAATGAATTGGAGATGAAAATGAAACCAGTTCAGGTGAACCAGATCCGAACTGGATTGAACCGGTTTGAACCACTATTGAACCGTATGCTAAATTCATTTTACTAGGTGGCTTAGAAAATTCAAATTTGAGATTTGAGGCCACCATTGGTTAGAAAATGAATTTAGATTAATTTAGAAAATTTTAAAATTTTAAAATTTGGTCGAATCGGGGGTGAACCGATCCGTTTAAGCTTTGAACCCGGTTCGGACCGGTCCGGTCCGGTTCGGAACAATGTTGTCTTCTTCCTTCAGATGACATCACTATTCACTCATCAAAAAATCGCGCAGCACCGTCGAAGCTAAAAAGTCTCTAGCCTAGGAGTTTTAGGCAATGAATGATGGCCATTAAGGCGCCAATTAGATGGCCAAGAGGTCCCCAAACTTCCTATATAAAGACCCCCTCCTCATTCATCCTCTCTACACCTAAAAACTACATTTTCTCTCAACTGCTCCATTTTTCGGTGAAGCTCGAACCAAAGCTCTGACTTGGGCACTTTTTTGAGCCAAACAAGGTGAGGTCAAATTCTTTAGAATTAGGGAGAAGTCAACTACACACTTGTAGTCTCCATTTGCTCCAAGGGTCACTGGAGAAGTGCCAATGTGATCGAACAGTGAAGCAGCTTCAGCGGACCGAAACTGCCCTATTTTGGCCGAGCTGAAATCGGCCAATTTGAGTCCTCATCAGGCCAAACCAAGCCTTCCAAACACCTCCACAGCCCTCCTACAGCTGAATTAGAGGGAAAGGTAGGCTAATTTGGCTCCCCTCTATAATTTTTGACCTGTGCTATAGAGAGATCTGACAGAACTTTGATGATAAAATTCTTATTCAATTCGACATCAATTGATGCAATTCTTGATCCTAGGAGTAACCTCAAGATGAGAGCCATCTGCACAGATCGAAAGCTCAGACCGCCGCGCCCCTAACGGTAAGCGTTCGAAGCTTTCTCTCTCTGAGTCCAATTTTCTGGCGAAGTTCTGTTCGAGCTCATTCTGGCCCCAAATTGTGCGATTCAAAGCACAATTGAATCGTATAAGGTGTAGGAACTCTAATCTAACTTCATATTCAACAATTAAACTCATTTGATCGGTTAATTTGATGAAATCAAATTCGGTTGAGTTAGAAGGTTGAAATTGGGAGAAAAATTAGGGGAAATTTGGGAATTTTTAAAATTCGAGGGACTAAAGTGCAATTTCATAAAATTGAGGACCAATTGGTCATGATAAAGATGTTGGAGGACCAATTGGACAATTTTGAAAATTTTGGGGCAAAACTTACCATTTTTGTAAAGTAGGGGCAAAATGGTAGTTTTGGAAAAGTTGGGGGACCAAATTGAAAATTTGGGGAATTTAACCCTTTTTTTGTGAATTTAAATAAATTGAGGTCCCAACGTGAATTTTAAAAATTTTGGGACTCAATTTGAGAAAAAATCGGCATTAGGGACTTAAAGTTAAAGAAAAATAACTTTAGAGACCTAATTGCAAATAAAGGAAAATTTTGATTTTCTCATTTACTTGGAATGAATGAACGCTATTAGGCCAAGAGATAATAAATAAGGATGTTCATATCATGTAGGAACATGAAGTATCGAAAATGCTAGCAAGGACGAGCTCGCGTGAATACAAAGAACCGGTCGAGAGAAATTCACTACATTAACGGGTGAGTGGGATTTTTATATCACACTATGTTGGTATGATAAGCACTTCGAAAATGAAAACCCACTGCTAAGTGGTATTTTAAACATCACACCTGAGAGGAGTGATGTGAAAATCACGTGGAAAAACTACTTACTCGTGTAAGTAGATCATACCCGATTGGTATGATGAAACTTCCTTTAAGGAAGTGGAAAATCCGTTCATCAATTATGAGCGGAGATGTCCTCATACTCAATTGGTATGTTGAACAGTTGAAAAGTACTTTTGTTAGAAGTGGTCTCCCCTAACTATGTGCCATTGCTTAAATATTTTGGGAGACCTTCTTAACAGGAGCTTGAATAGCTCATATAGGCCGGAGGCCTCGGTTTTGGAACTTGGGGGCTAATATGCCCAATTTTGAAAATCTCAAACAGTGGACCCTAGGCCAATTGGCACGAGCAGGAGCTCGTAAACAAATATGATTTATATGCCATGAAAACTTAAATAAATTAATCATTTGGCAATGGTACCAAGACAAGACCAACATACTCAGTCAACTAGCGGCAGTGCGGCATGACAGGTCTCCGGACTAGTCAAGACAAATAACTGCAAGTCGAGTTGAGGGTCGGGGCCGTTGGACCAGTGGCACCACAAATTATATGGCATCATGCGAAAAATGTTGATTGTGCATGCACTATGTTTACGAGACCTTGAAGACGCCTAAGAGGGGTAGTGATATGTCCTAGAGCCCTAGACGACCTGGTGGATATAAGGGCAGTTAGTTGTACCAGAAGCCTTGCGAAGCTCGAGGTAGCTTCAAGCGCATGGGATAGGGGTGGGGTTAGGATGAGGTCTCTGTCCTCATATGGACATAGAGAATTTTTATGGGATTAAGGGTTGGATGTCGCGAACATCCATTCATTCTTAGGGTAGAAGTGGACGTACTTCTATCTAGGTGGCTGATAAAATCGCTCCGACGCTACAAGTGGGTTTAGTGGACTCGCTAGCCTGTGATTGTATGTTTTACCTTTGTGATAAAGGATGTGTGTTGGGTGATGATACACCGTGGTAATAAGATATGGTCATAAAAACTGAAATTGAAAATGAAAGGTTTTTAAAAGAAAATAAGGAGTCTGGCATACTCCGAATAAAACATTTTTCTAAAAGTTAAACTTTAAAAACCCATTCAGTAAGTTGTTGTACTCACCCCCTCCCTTATATCCCTTTCAGGTAACCCTGGAAAGCATACCCTAAAGACCACCAGTTAACGCACTTGTAAGATAGGTATGAATAGTTTAAAATTTTGTGTAGTTTTAATTTATTTTATTATAGGAAAGGTGCATGTTTAAAGGACGCCTTAATCCTCACAGTTTATAAACAGGGGAAACCCTTAGTAAACCGGGAGAGTGGCGGGTTCATCATGGGGGTCCGAAAAAAACTAGGTCGGGGCGTGACATGTAACTAGAAACTTTGGGAGAAGATGCCCTAGGAAGAACCAAAAGATAGTAAGGATTTCACCCTCAAGAGAACGATGGGATAGGCATTAAGGACGAGTAAAATCGAAGGATAACTATCCTAAGATAAGTGAAAGGAGAATAGTGGGGATGAGACAATTAACGAACTGACCCTCGAGAAGGTCCTAAATCTAAACCCCAATGAGGAAGAGGGAGTGGAAAGGACAAAACAGTGGAAAGGAAGGATGAAGGAAATCCTTGAAGAAATAAATGGTCGAAAATGAAATGATGACCACAGTCAAGCTATAAGGAGGATTTAGTAAGACTCACACAAAAAGGTCTTGGAGCAGTGTTGGAACCTTTCCCAAGGAAGGAGACCCTGGGAAGCCAAACATGTCCCAAATAAGAAGTAATGGACCAAGTGACAAAGGATGAGGAGATGAAGTGCATGCTGAAGTGAAAGAACCAAGGGAAGCATACTAGGAGGACCCAATTAGAAAGTTAAACTCAAGGAACGGGTAAGTAGGAAATAACATCAAAGGACATCGTGACAAGTAAGAAAGGTTGGGCTACCCATAATAAGGAAATAAAGGAAAGAACATCCGAAAAACCTTGGACAAGTAAGCCCTCCAATTCGGAAGTGGTTAAGGAGAAAACAACCAATGACAACAAGACTGGTTGTGGCCCACACTCGCTTAATAGAGCCCAAGGAGTGGATGATTGGACATAAAACAGAGTGCTAGAAACCAACCTATCAGCAGGAGTTCCTCGAAGAGAGGACAAGAAACAAAAAGGAAATGGAGGACAATGACGGATAAAGAACGGGAAACAATACCAATCTTAGAATGGTGTAAGAAAGGAAAGAAGGAAAAACCTCTAAGGAGTGTTAAAAAGGTTGAACCAGGACAAGAGTCCCTAAGTAGAAAGATAAAAGTAGGATATGAGACCTTAAAAAGGGAAGTTCTGAAGCTAAGGAACAGTCAAATGGATCTTTAGAGGCTTAACCCAACATAAGGAACCTCATAAAGAACCATAAGTAGTTGAGGGTATATCGGAACGACCAAGTGTTTCCTATTTTGGAAGAGCAAAGAAGCCAATTAGGGATTTTCGACGAACCTAGCAGAAGGAAATATCTAGTAGTAACATGATGGACAAGGAGAATAAACAAGACCCTAAGAATGATCGGGAAGTAGTGGAGACTACACTATAAACAAGGGTAATAGAGTGGGCATAGTTTTGAGTACACAAAATAAGACCCGACGATCGGAAATACCTTGAGTGGGAAAGAAAAAGGTGAATTGGGAAATTATGATTAGCAAATGATTAAAGGTGAGCCAAAGCCCTAATTCAAAAGGGTGTAAGAATGCAAAGGAAGGAAACCTTCAAGGAGTAGTAAGAAATTCTCACACATAGCGCCTAAAGGGGAAATCTTTACTTTGAAGGACATAGTAGAGAAGGAAAATCGTTAAAGGAGAACTCCCCAAACAACGGAACCATGAAATGGTCACAAGCAAGTAAGAGTGGGTTTAGGGGAATGGAAAATCCTCAAGTAAAGGACATCACCAGCAAGGAAGAAAGACATAAGAAGGGAAGAATTTCAGTGTGTCGGTAAGTCATCAGGAAATCCAATGATTGGCACCAGAAAGACCCAATAAAGAAGTTGGGAAAGGAAGAGTGGGTAAGGAAAGCTGAAACGGTTGTGTAAGACATTTTGTCAAGACATGAAGGATGATTGAATAATGGTAAAGGTAGTCGAGGAATACTACCCGATGAAAAGATGGATGAAATTATACAATTACTAGAAGGTTGGGAACACCTAGTAAGGAAGTGATCTAAAATTTTAATGATCAAAGACAGATTCTAGAGTATTGTCATGCTGTGAGGGACACGTAAGCCCAATAGCCCAAGGAAGGATATGACTCAACTAAGGAAGAGCCAGTTAGTTAAGAATAATAAGGTCAACATCGAAGTTGGACCAAAGATGTCATAAATAACGGAGGAAGGAAGGGTCAAAATAAGAAAAAAAAAGTGATAACATAGAGACCCATGAAAACAAGTACGTAATGCTCACAAGAACACTGAGCTAAGGTTTCAACAACCAAGAGAATAACTAAACACTGGAACGATTGGACATTTTGGAACTCCTAGACCTAAAGTCTTAGGCAAGAACCCCAAGAGGAAGAATCTTGCCCTAAGTAGAGGAGGAAGTGAACCTAAGGATATACATTTGGATTAATGGGGAAGATATGCCTCATTATGATAAACTCCATGGAAGGAGTAAGTAATGTAAATGAAAAGAAATTCCTTAAATGAGTGATTTATGGGGGCTATGTGAAAGAACAATTGAAGTGTTAGCATGTCAAGCAAACCCAAGTTGACATTAAGGGAAATTATTCCAGATGTGGAATATACTTATTAAGTTTTGGGGACAAAACTCCTAAAAGGAGGGGAGAGTTGTAAACCTCGCCCCTTCAAGGTAAGAAAACTGGAGAAAGAATTGATCAACCCAAGAGAGTGAGCTGAATCGGTTCACGAACCCCAACCATTTGAGATAGGGAAAAATGGGAAATTTATAAATCTCGAGTGACCTAAAGAGTTACAAAAGTCATGAGATAGGACTTTAGGATGAATTGGAGGTGAAAACCAAACCAGTTTAGGTGAACTGGACCTGAACCGGATTGAACCAATTTAAACTACTATTGAACCAGTTTCTAAATTCATTTTTCTAGGTGGCTTATTGAGGCCACCATTTGATAGAGAATAAATTTAGATGAATTTACAAATTTTTAATTTTTAACAACTTGGTTGAATTGGGACTGAACTGAATGGTTTAAGCATTGAACCCGATTCGAACCGGTCTGGTCCGGTTCAGAATAGTGTCATCATCTTCCTTGAGATGACAACACTGTTCACTCGCCAGAAAATTGAGCAGTGCCAAAGAAGATGAAAAGTCCTCGACTAGGGAGTTTTAAGCAATGAATGATCGCCATTAAGGCGCCAATCAGACGGCCAAGAAGTCCTCAAGCTTCCTATATAAAGAGCCCCTCCTCATTCATCCTCCTCACACTTAAAAACTACTCTCTCTCTCTACTGCTCTATTTTTTGGTGAATCTCGAACTAGAGGTCCGACTTGGGCATTTTTCTAAGCCAAATAAGGTGAGGTCAGGTTCTTTAGATTTTGGGAGAAGTTAGTTACCCGACGGTAGTCTCCAATCGCTCCAAGGATCGTCGAAGAAACACTGGTGTGATCGAATAGTGAAGCAGCTCCGTTGGACCGAAGTTGCACTATTTTGGCCTGGCTGAAAATAGCCAATTCAAGCCCTTCTCAGGCCAAACCAATCTCTCCCAACACCTCAACAGCCCTCATACGTATTAGTGTAGAAAGTTAAGCCAATTTAGCTCCCCTTTATAAGTTCCGATCAGTGTTAGAGAGAGAACCAATGAAACTTCACTGACCAAATTCTCCATTAATTCAACATGAATTGATGCTATTCTTGATCTTAAGAGAAACTTCTTGACAAGAGCTATATGCCCAAATCGAAAGCTCAGACCGTCGCATCCCCAACAGTAAGATTTCGAACCTTTCTCTTTCTATGTCCAAGTTTCCAACGAAGCACCTTTTAAGCTAGTTCCGGTGTCAATTCATGCGATTCAAAGTGCAATTGAATCGTATGGATGTGTAGGAACTCAAATCCACATTCAATTTCAACAATTAACTTCGATTGATTGGTCAATTTGATGAAATCAAATTTGATCAGTTTGAAAGGTTGAAATTGGGGGAAAATTGGGGAAATTATGGAAATTTCAAAAATTTGAGGGACTAAAGTGCAATTTCCCAAAATTGAGTGCCAATTGGCCATGGAAAAGATATTGGAGGACCAATTAGTCAATGATTGGAATTATTTGTGTCAATTTTACCATTTTTGTAAAGTAGGGGCAAAATGCTAATTTTGGAAAAGTTGGGGACCAAATTGGGAATTTGGGAAACTTGAACCCCTTTTTGTAATTTTGAATAAATTGAGGACCCAAAGTAATTTTTTGAAGTTCCAAGACTCAATTTGGGGAAAATTGTACTTTAGGGACCTAATTGAAATTAATTGAAAAGTTTGGGAATGTTATTCATTTGTGATGAATGAAGGCTATAAGGCCAAAGGATAATTAACAAGGATGTTCATATCATGTAGGAACATGAAGTATCAGGAACACCAGTCATGACAAGCTCGCGTGATGGCAAAAAGTCAATTAAGAAGAATTCACTTCATTCACGGCTGAGTGAGAATTTTATCATCATACCCATTTGGGATGATGAGTACCTTGAAATTAAAAACCACTACCAAGTGGCATTTTAACATCACACATGGTTGGGGTGATGTGAGAAAACACACAGAAAAACTACTTAATAATTGTAAGTAGATCATACCCGGTTAGTATGATGGACTTCCTAGAAGTGGAAAACCCATTTACTAGTTGTAAGCGAAGATGTCATCACACCGGTTGGTGTGATAGATGAATGAAAAGATTATTTTTGTAAGAAGTGCTCTCTCGTGAATGTGTGGCACTACTTAAACTTTTTGGGAGACCTTTTTGACGGGAGCTCGTATAGCTCAGATAGGCTTGAGGCATCGGTTTTGGAACTTGGGGGCTAAATACTCGATTTTGAAAATCTCGTAGAGTTGGCCCAAGGCCAGATGGCATGAGTAGGAGTTCATAAACAAACATTAGATTAAGCCATGAAAACTTTAATAAATGATGTATTTGGCCATTGAACCGAGACAAGACAGACATACTCGATGAACGGGCCGGTCTAGATAAATAGTTACAGGTTGAGTTGAGGGTTGAGACGATTGGATTAGTGACATGATGTTTTATGAGAAAAACTATTGTTTTGTGCATCCACTGAGGTTTGGGGCTGTCATGCCCCAACCAGTTTGGTTGGATCCCCGTGAACAATCTGCCACTCTCTCGGTTCAAGAGAAGTTTCCTGCAACTTTAACTCGAGATGAGCCAGGCGTAATTTTGACCTTGTTCCCTAGAAGACATATATCCAATAAAATGCAAGCTTAAGGAAAATTTAAGCATACCTGACAGAGGGTAAGGCTCGGTATTATTCTTAGTCATTTTTCCTTTTCCTGAAAAGGGGATAGAAAGGAGGGGGTGAGTACGACTACCAGTGTCAGACTCCTTTCTTTCAAAAATAATTTCATTTAAAATCTTGGATTTTACCACCATTTCCTTATTTAATCACGGTGTGTCATCACCCATGACACATCCTTTATCATGAAGGTTAAACACACATTCGTAGGCCAGCACAACCACTGAACCCACTTGTGGCTTCGAAGCGACTTTACCGGCCACCTAGATAGAAGTATGTCCACTTCTACCCTGAGAATGAGTGGATGTATGTGACATCCGACCCTCAATCCCGAAATCAATTCTCCGTGTCCGTATGAGGACATAGACCTCATCCCGTCCCCACCCCGATCTCATGCGCTTAGTGTTACTCCAAATTTCGCACGGTTACCTGGTACAACGAACTGCCCTTATACTCACTGAGTCATTTAGGACCCTTAGTATGCATCACTACACCTCATGGGCATCTTGATGATCCCGTAATCATAGTGCATGCACAAACAATATTTTCTTATCATGCCATATAATCTGTGGTGCCACTGGTCCAACGGCCCCCACTCTCAACTCAACTGCAGCTATTTGTCTTAACTAGTACAGAAACCTGTCATGTCGTACTTCCGCTAGTTGACTGAATATGTCGATCCTGTCTTGGTACCATGGCCAATCAATTCATTTATTAAAGTTTTACAGCACATATCTCATGTTTATTTATGAACTCCTGCTCATGCCCACTAGCCTATGGCCCACTTGTTCGAGATTTTCAAAACCAGGCATAATAGCCCCCAAGTTCCAAAACTGAGGCCCCCATTTTCCTCAATTTTCCCTTAATTCCAACTTATTAACACAGCCAAATTTGATTTCATCAAATTGACCAATAAAATGTTTCCAATTGTTAAAATTGAAGTTGAAATCAAGTTTCTACATGTTCATACGATTCTTTTGCAATTTGAATCGCAAGTTTTAATGCCGGAATGAGCTCAAATGGAGCTTTGTCAAAAAATGAACTATAGAGATGTTCTTTCTAGGATCAAGAATGACATCAATTGATGTCGAATTGGATTAGAATTTTGTCATTGAACTTCGACCGACTCTCTCTCTAACACTGATCGAAAATTACAAAGGGGAGCCGAATTGACATACCTTTCCATCCTAATTCGGCCATGGGAGGGCTTGGTTTGGCCTGAGGAGGGCTCGAATCAGCTGAAACTAGGCAGCTTCAGTCCACCGGACTACGTCACTATTCGATCACGCCGGCTCTTCTCCGACGACTCTTGGATCGAACGGATGTCACCATCGTGTATCTGACTTCTCCTCGGTTCTAATGAACCCGACCTCGACTCCTTTAGCTAAAAAATGACCCTATATCAGAGCTCTGGTTCGAGATTTGTCAGAAAACTAAGCAACTAAGAGAGAGTGAGCTTTTCAGGTGTGGAGAGGATGAATGGAGAGGGGTTCTTCATATAGGGAGCTCGGGGACTCGTTGGCCGTCCGTTTGGCATGTTTATGCAGACATTGATGGCCTGAAACGTATCAAACAGAAATTTTTCTTCTCCGCCGGTGCTGCATTGATTTTCTGGTAAGTGAATAATGCTGTCATCTGAAGGAAGTAGACGACACTGTTCCGAACCGGACCGACCGGTCCGAACTGGGTTCGATGCTTAAACCAACCGGTTCACTCCTCATTCGACTGAGTTTTTCAAATCTAAAAATTTTTAAATTTATCTAAATTCATTTTCTATCCAATGATGGCCTTAAATCTCAAATTTGAATTATTTAAGCTACATAGAAAAATGAATTTATGATTTGGTTCAATAGTGGTTCAAACCGGTCCGGATCCGATTCACCTGAACCGGTTTGGTTTTCATCCCCAATTCCTTCACAAGTCCATTTCCATAACTTTTGTGACCCCTTAGGTCACTTAGGGTACATAAAATTTCTGGTTTACCATCTCTTTATGGATTCCAGTTCATAAACCGCCTCGGTCCTTAAACTTGTTCAATCCGGTTCGAGTCCAGTTCTAATATTCCTTTCCAAGGTTTATATATCTTTTTGGATCACAAGGGATCCATAAATTTCTTGGTTGACCCATTGTCTATCAGTGCTGGTTCACGAATAAACTCGGTTCATAAACCGATTCTATCCGGTTCGGACCTGGTTCTCTTGAACCGATCCATTTTTTCTTCCCCATTTCATCCTAAGGTTCTTTTCCCAAGTTTATGGACCATTTGAGTCACATGGGAGTTGAAAATTCTCAAATTTTCTTGTTTTCTAATAATTGAACTTATAGACCAATTCGGTTTTAAAATTTGAAAGTGACTGATTCTTTTCCCGGTTTTCTCATTATCAAAGGATGGGGTTTACAACTCTCCCCTTCTTTTAGGAGTTTTATCCCCAAAATAGTTACACATTAAATAATTGAGGGTAACTATCCCTCAACAGACACTCGGTTTCCCATGTCTCCTCCTGCACGGGTCCATTCTGCCATAAAAACTTGACTATTGGGATTTTTTCTTGTTCCTTAAATTCTTGTCTCTCTGTTCGATGATTCGTACTGGTTTTGTCTGATAGGACAAGTTCTCTTCTAGTTCCATTGGAGGTCGGTCTAGTATGTGACTAGGGTCAAACTGATATTTCTGAAGCATGGAGTTATGGAATACATCATGTATTCTCTGTATTCTTTAAATGATGGGATATGGACCGATATATCTTGGTTTCAACTTTCCTCTTTTGCTGAACCATAGTATTCCTCTCCATGGGGATACCTTGAGGAATACTTGATTTCCCACTTTAAAACCCTAGACTTAGATTATTTGCATAACTATTTTGCTTGTCCTAGGCGGTCTTAAGACAACTCTTTATTAGTTTTATCTTCTTTGTGGCATCCTCAATTATTTTTGTCCTTTATAACTTCATTTCCCCCACTTCTTCCCCAAGTAGAGGGGTGTGGCAAGGTCGTCCATAAAGGGCTTCATAGGGAGCCATTTGAACATTGGCATGATGACTATTATTGTAAGCAATTTCCATCATGCACAAGTATTCCCCCCAACTTTTGTTGATGGTGATCTCGCATGCTCTTAGCATGTCTTCCAAGGTTTGGATGGTCTGCTCAGACTGACCATCTGTCTAAGGGTGGAATGTCGTGCTCATATGAAGCTTGGTCCCTAGGGCATTTTGTAGACTCGGCCAGAACCTGGAAGTAAATCTTAGATATCTATCCGCTACTATACTTACCGGGATACCATGGAGTCTCATGATTTCCTTCATGTATAGAACGGCCAGCTGTTCTACTGTGTCCGTCACCTTTATAGTAAGGAAATGTGCTGATTTGGTTAATCTATCCACAACAACCCAAATTGCATCACGACCTTTTCTGGTCACCGATAAGCTCGTGATGATGACCATGGTGATGTGCTCCCATTTCCACTCCGGAATTGGTAATGGTTTCTGATGCTCTATTTTTATCTATTGATAGGACAAACATCGATGTACACATTCCGCAATGTCCCTCTTCATGCCCTTCCACCAGTATCCTTGTTTGGGGGTGCGATACATCTTAGTACTGCCTGAATGCATAACATATACTGAATCGTGTGCCTCTTCCAAACTTATCTTTCCAACTCCTTATCTTGAGGCACACATACCCTACCCTTATAGGTTAGTACTTCGTCACGTCGCACGTCATAGTCTGGCTTCCTTTCTCTATTTACCAGGTCCAAATAAGATTAGAGTTCTTTATCGGTCATTTGTTAAGCCTTATTATGCTTGGTTAAACTAGGTCTTACTGCCATGTTAGCTACCAAGCATTTCCTACTTGTCTACCCTCATATCTACCTCCATCCTTCCCAAATGTTGTTACAAGGGTAGGTAACTTGTCTTTACTTCTGTCATCTTAGTTTGATACTTGCGACTTAAGGTATTTGCTACCATATTAGCCTTTCCGGGGTGATATCCTATTGCAAGATCACAATCCTTCACCAATTCTAGCCATCTTCTCTGACTGATATTTAACTACTTCTAAGTTAGGAAGTACTTAATGCTCTTTTGATCTGTGCATATCCTGCACTTAACTCTGTAAAGGTAGTGTCGCCATATCTTTAGGGCAACATTATTGCAGCAAATTCTCAGTCATGAGTCGGGTAATTTCTTCCTCCTTGTTACCTGATTCTTTCTTCCACTATCTTGTTCTTGAGGAATTATCATATTGCTTATTCTATTTATTTCACTTTCTTTCCTTGATACACCAATGTCTTTCCAAGATTTCTTTCTCTGATGAGCTTTTCATTCTCTTTTCCCTCCGTATTTCCTTCTAGATCTACTATTGAAATCCTTAAATTTCTGAAGTATATTTTTCCGATATTTTCGCCAACTTATTCTTGCTCTTTGGATCCAAGAGTACCTTCTATTGATCCTGCCTCATTTCCACTCGCTTCAGTGTTCGCCTATTCCTTTGAGGTGGGTCTCTCCTTCTCATCGTGTCCAAACCTTTCGTACCCTTATATCCCTAATATTTCTCTTTTTGCCTTGGTTGGGGAGTATTTTTCCACTATTCCCCATCTCTGGTTAGACTGTGTTTACTCCTCCAAATAATTTGGTCCAATAAGTTATTTCCTTATATAGGATTCTTTTGACGTTCCTATTTTTAGTTTTCCAAGCTCTCTTGTAGTAGATCATGCCCAACCTCCCTATACTTTCACCTAACCACTCGTATTTTCTGGTGTTTGATCGCCCTATCCCTTGGAAACTTTCTCCTAAACTTAAGGACCTGGTATGATTTATCTACTTCTTGTTTTTCTTCCTTCTTTGACTCACACTTTACTTTCCACCTGCCTATTATCCTTTGCAATTTCTAGGAATTTGTATCTTAGCTCTTTAGTTTGTTACACCTGAGACTTTCTATTGTTGTACTTCCTCTCCATCTTTCCGTGGTAGACTCTATACTTAATTTCTTTTCCTTATCGATCCGCTTTTGTTCTTGTGGTTTCTTTTGGGATGTTATACTTCCTCTTATATCTTAAATTCTCAGAACTTCTTGTCTCTCAAAAGCCACGTACTCTTGGATGGTTGCTCCTCTAACTCTTTTCCTTTTCTTAGGATTTCCATCAGATGAATTTATCGTGTTTTCTAAGGTAAGTCTTAAGGGTTGAGTTTAACTACCCATAACCCATTCTTCCTCAAGGGGTTCCTTTTTATTTAAACTTTTATTATCTTACACTTAATTTTTTTCTCAAGGAAACTTAGGAGTTTTTATAAACTTCACTTTCATTTATTTAGGAAATATCTTCTTGCCAAAATTTGGCTTATTACATGAATTCTCTACCCCTTAATCCCTTGGGGTCATAGAGCTAGAGTTAACACTAGAACATTTATGGGACTCTTGATTAGAAGGCTCTAAGGAACTGATTGGGGTCTTTTTGTGCTCTTTAATAGGGCGAATTCCATGTATGGCCTCCAATCCGTACCGCCTTAGTATTTCCTCTTCACACTCATAGGTTCACTTCACCCATTAAGACCGGTTGAAGTTAGGTTGAGTGGGTGGAGGTACTTGGTGGACCTTCATAAAGGTGGCATATACATCCCAATAGTTATCCCAGGCCACCTTCTTGGTGGGATTCCTCTTCAGTTGTTGTGGCATTGGAGGAGGAGGGGTTGGACTTCTAGGAGGTGTTGCTGGTTCTTCTTGTCTAGGAGGAGGGTATATGATACCTTCTGGTACTTATGGGGCTCCAACTAATTTCCGGTAATCTTCTACCATGTCCTTGGGTACCCTCTTCTCACCCTTTAGAAAACTTTGAACACCTTCCTCCCTTGGGTTGGATGTCTTTTTCATGATTATAGGGGAAGGACTAGATTTCTCTGCGAATTTCTTAGGGACTTTCCTTCTTACATGATAGTTTAGAGTTGGGTTAATATCAGGGCATAATATTGATAATGTTTCAAGGGAACTTGGCTCTGATACCACTCTAGTTGTCACAACCCAACTCGATTTGGTTGGATCCACGTGTACAACCCACCGCTCTCTTGGTTCAAGAGAAGTTTCCTCCAACTTTAACTTGAGATGAGTCAGGCGTAATTTCAACCTTGTTCCCTGGAAGACATATATCCAATAAAATGCAAGCTTAAGAAAAATTTAAGCATACTTGACAGAGGGTAAGGCTTGGTATTATTCTTAGTCATTTTTCCTTTTCCTGAAAAAGGGATAGAAAGGAGGGGGTGAGTACAACTACTTAGTGAATGGGTTTTTCAAGAAATATCTTTGAGGAAAAGAGTTGTATTAGAGTGTGCCATACTCCTTTCTTTCAAAATTCATTTCATTTAAAATCTTGAGTTTTACCACCATTTCCTTATTTAATCACGGTGTGTCATCACCCAACACACAAACTTTATCATGAAGGTTAAACACACATTCGTAGGCAAACACGACCACTGAATCCACTTGTGGCTTTAGAGCGACTTTACCGGCCACCTAGATAGAAGTACGTCCACTTCTACCCTGAGAATGAGTGGATGTACGTGGCATCTGACCCTCAATTCCGAAATTAATTCTCCGTATCCGTGTGAGGACAGAGACCTCATCCCGTCCCCACCCCGGTCTCATGCACTTAGTGCTACTCCAAATTTCGCTCGGTTACTTGGTACGACGAACTGCCCTTATACTCATCGGGTCGTCCAGGGCCCTTAGTATGCATCACTACCCCTCATGGGCGTCTTGATGATCCCATAATCATAGTGCTTGCACAAACAATATTTTCTTATCATGCCATATAATCTGTGGTGCCATTGGTCCAACGGCCCCGACTCTCAACTCAACTTGCAGATGTTTGTCTTGACTGGTCTAGAGACCTGTCATGTCGCACTTCTGCTAGTTGACTGAATATGTTGGTCCTGTCTTGGTACCATGGCCAAATATTTCATTTATTAAAGTTTTACGGCACATCTCTCATGTTTTTTTATGAGATCCTGCTCGTGCTCACTCGCCTATGGCCCACTTGTTCGAGATTTTCAAAACCGGGCATAATAGCCCCCAAGTTCCAAAACGGAGGCCCCCAGCCGGTAAGAGTTATTCGAGCTCCCATCAAGAAGGTCTCCCAAATCGTTTAAGCATTGGCACACGGTCAGGGGCGAGCACTTCTGATAAAATATATTTTCAACTATCCTTTATAGCGACCGAATATGAGGGACATCTCCACTCAAAATCGATGAACGTATTTTCCACTTCCGTCGAGGAAGTTTGATCATACCAACCGGGTATCATATACTTACAACCGGTAAGTAGTTTTTACACGTGATTTTCACATTATTTCTCTAAGTTGTGATGTTTAAGATACCACAAAATAGTGGGTTTTCATTTTGAGGTACTTATCATTCCCAATCAGGTATAATATAAAATTCCCACTAACCCGTTAATACCGTGAATTCCACTAGATCGGTTCCTCGATTTCACGTAAACTTCTCCTTTCTGTCATTCCTGGTGCTTCGTATTCCTACACAATATTAACATCTCGATTCATTATCTCTCGGCCTAATAGCCTTCATTCATTCCAAATGAATGAGAAAAACCAAACTTTTATTTATTTGCAATTAGGTTCATAAAGTTATTTTTCTTTAACTTTAAGTCCCTAATGCTGGTTTTTCCTCAATTGAGTCCCAAAACTTTTAAAATTCCCCTTGGGACCTCAATTTATTCAATTTCACAAAAAGGGGTTTAATTTACCAAATTTCCAATTTGGTCCCCCAACTTTTCCAAATTACCATTTTGCCCTTCCTTTACAAAAATGGTAAATTTTACCCCAAAAATTCTAAAATTCCTCAATTGGTCCTCTAACATTTTTATCATGCCCAATTGACCCTCAATTTAAGGAAATTACATTTCGGTCCTTCAAAATTTCAAAAATCCCCAATTTTCCTCATTTTCCCCCAATTCCAACTTATTAACACAGCCGAATTTAATTTAATCAAATTGACCAATCAAACATTTCCAATTGTTGAAATTGAAGTTGAAATAGAGTTTCTACATGTTCATACGATTCTTTATCAATTTGAATCGCAAGTTTTAACGCTAGAACGAGCTCAAACGGAGCTTCGCCGAAAAATAAACTGTAGAGAGAGAAAGCTTCGATTACACACCGGTGAGGGCTCGGCGACCCGAGCTTTCTATCTGAGCAGGTAGTTCTTCTCCTAAGGTTCTTTCGAGAATGACATCAATTGATGTCAAATTGGATTATAATTTTGTCATTGAACTTCGGTCTACTCTCTCTCTAACACCGATAAAAAATTGCAAAGGGGAGTCAAATTAGCTTACCTATCCATCCTAATTCGGCCGTGGGAGAGCTGAGGAAGTGTTGAGAGGGCTTGGTTTGGCCTGAGAAGGGCTCGAATCAGTCGATTTCAATTCAGCTGAAATAGGGCAGCTTCGGTCCGCCGGAGCTACTTCACTATTCGATCACGTTGGCGTTTCTTGGATCGAATAGATGTCACCACCGTATAGCTGACTTCTCCCTGGTTCTAATGAACCTGACCTCACATCCTTTGGCTAAAAAATGACCCTATATCAGAACTCTGGTTCGAGCTTTGCTAGAAAACTAAGCAACTAAGAGAGAGTGAGCTTTTCAGGTGTGGAGAGGATGAATGGAGAGGGGCTCTTTATATAGGAAGCTCGGGGACTTGTTGGTCGTCCATTTAGCACTTTTATGATAGACATTGATGGCATGAAACGTATCGAACAGAAACGTTTCTTCTTCGCTGGCGCTGCTTCGATTTTTCGGCGAGTGAACAATGGTGTCATCTAAAGGAAGAAGACAACACTGTTCCGAACCGGATTGGACCGGTCCGAACTGGGTTTGAAGCTTAAACTAGCCGGTTCACCCCTCATTCGGCCAAGTTTTTCAAATCTAAAAATTTCTAAATTCATTTTCTATCCAATGGTGGTCTTAAATCTCAAATTTGAATTATTTAAGCCAAATAGAGAAATGAATTTAGGATCTGATTCAATAGTGGTCCAAACCGGTTCGGATCCAATTCACCTGAACAGGTTTGGTTTTCATCCCCAATTTCTTCAGAAGTCCATTTCCATGACTTTTGCGACTCTTTAGGTCACTTAGGATCCATAAAATTTCCGGTTTACCATCTTTTTATCGATTCTGGTTCATAAACCTACTCGGCCCTTAAACCGGTTCAATCCGGTTTGGGTCTAGTTCACCCGAACCAATTTGGTTTTTCTCTCCCATTTTGTTCTAATGTTCCTTCCCAAGGTTTATAAATCTCTTTGTATTACAAGGGACCCATAAATTTCTTGGTTGACCCATTCTCTATCGTTTTCGGTTCACGAATAAACTTGGTTCATAAATTGGTTCTTTTCGATTCGGACCCGGTTCTCTTGAACCGATCCGGTTTTTCTTCCCCATTTCGTCCTAAGGTTCTTTTCTCAAGTTTATGGACCATTTGAGTCACATGGGAGTTGAAAATTCTCAAATTTGCCTATTTCCTAATAATCGATCTTGTAGACCAATTCGGTTTTAAAATTTGAAAGTGACTGGTTCTTTTTCCGGTCTTCTCATTATTAAAGGACTGGGTTTACAAGGATCATCAAGATGCCCTAGAGGGGTAGTGATGCGTCCTAGGGGCTACTGGACAACATGGAGGATATAAGATCAGTTTGTCGTGCTAGTAGTCAGGGAAGCTCGACGTAGCTTCATGCACATGAGACTAGGGTGGGCTCGGGATGAGATCTCTGTCCACATATAGACATAGAGTTTCTTTTCAGGTTTGAGGGTCGGACGTTGCATACATTCACTCATTCCCAGGGTAGAAGTGGACGGGCTTCTATCTAGGTGGCCGGTAAAGTCGCTCAAACGCCACAAGTGAGTGCAGTGGACGTGCTGCCCTATGAATGTGTGATCCCTTCATGATGAAGGGCATGTATTGATTGTTAAACATGCCGACTGTGGTTAATGATGAGTAATGGTTTTGAAAACTAAGAAATTGAGGATGGAATAATTTTGAAAAGAAATAAGGAGTCTAACACACTCCAAATCAAACTATTTTTCTAAAACTCATGTTTCAAACACCCATTCACTTAGTTGTCAAACTCACCCCCTCTCTTTACCCCTTTTTAGGTAACTGAGGGAAAAACCCACCTAAAGACCTTCATCTAGCTAAACCTACAAGACATGTATGTAAGCTTAATTTTATGAAGTTTTGGTTAATGTTATTCCAAGAAAGGTATAGGTATAAAGGATGCCTTACTCCTCATGGTTTAAAGAGGGGAAAACCCTTAATAAACCGGGAGAGTGGCGAGTTGCTCATGGAGATCCGACCAAATAGGGTTGGGGCGTGACATATCAGGTGTATTTTTATGATGTATCAACTTTTTGGTGTTATGCATACAATCCATGGCTACCACTATGTCTTTCTCTTTCGATAATGATTTACACCAAACTTGCTTGAGGGCCTTTATATTCCTCGGGATATCAAAATCTTGAGCCTCTCTTTGAGATGGGGGTGCTCCTTGAGGTGGGGTAACCTTGAATTCCCTTGTTGTAGCTAGTAAGATAAGGAGTGACACTCTTGATTACCCATGATTCATCCTTAGATCCCTCATAATGTCCATATAGGCTCATATGTATTTCAAGGTCTTGGTAGGTTCCTAGGAGCCTTCAGCAGGTGCTCCCCTAATTTTACTCCTCGTGTCTCTATGTACCAGTCCTCCAACTAAGTCAAAGGTGTGCTTCTCCAAGGATGCTCGATTGCTCTCGGACAAAGAAATTCGTAGTCTCCTTAGAATTGTATTTACAAAATTTTAAGTATTTTGTTAGTATATGTTAGACTTATTTTCTTTTAATATTTTAACCAAAGGTTTTATCAGTGTTGTTCCCATTTTCTCCAACCATCCCAAAATCCTCCTATTTCCAAAATTCCATGATTTGAAAATGTGGTCTTTGACACAACTAAAGTTGTCACGCTCAACCCGATTTCCCGGGTCGAGATCTAATGACAACCTACCATTTCCCCTCAATACTACAATAGTGGGTACCTTCACCAAAATAGTATAGAACAAGTCTTAGAACAAAATATTTATAAATTTCAATGTAAATTAAAAAATTTCTTAGATCAAAGTAATGTGCCCAAAATTAATACAACTTTCCATCGAGAATTCAACAACTGATAAGTAAAGTATATAAACTTGCATGCTTGCACTTCGTGATCTATACCTCGATTCACACATGAGAGTTGGATACAGCTAGGGCTCGTGCCTCTTCGTACTCCCTTAAACCCATGAAATGGTTTTGGAGGGGGAGGGAGGAGGGGGGGGGGGTGGGTGGGGATGGGGAGGGGGGGGTGGGGTGAGCTCACAACTTAGTAAATGAGTTTATCGATGTCAAGTCACTACATGTCTTATAACCCCGACCTCTACATAAAATGTTTAACTTAAGTTTTTAACTTAACAATTCACAAATCACATAGTATCTACAAGGGTGAACCAATTATTTAATCTTTTAACATGTCAATTATCACAGAGAACTCGATTCCCCTCTCTTATGTCATAACTTGGTATACACACAAGATCACACTTGGCAGCATATCCATTGTCATGTCCATTGAGGTCTCACAAATGAAAACTCAAGGCTACAAGTGATATGTATGTTATATTCTCCTCTCCAAGTCACATCCTATGATGACCGTCCCATTCATAGTGATGTCGATTGTAAACCTCGTTTTCACATAATAAGAAAGTCGGATTCGAGAACCGGAAATTTTCGAGTGAAAACCAAGGTTGAAACGAACCAAAATTTGTAAATAAGAGTACAAATGAGAAATTTGAAAATCCAAAGTGACCAATAAATAAAAAAAAATCATAGAAATGAACCATGAATAAAATTGAGTGTAAGAACTTACTAGTTCAGAATGAACCAAACCTGAATCGGATCAAACAAGGATGAACCGTAGGGAACCGATTCAAAGATTCATTTTTTTAGGTGGCTTAAAAACATCAATTTAGAAAATTGAAGCCACCATTGGATAGAAAATGAATTTAGAAAATTTTAAATTTTAGAAAATTGGTCGAATCGGGCATGAACTAGCAAATTATTAAATTTGAGTCACCGAACCCGGTCTAACTGGATCGATCAACGGTCTAGCCGATCAACAGACCACTGCCAGGTTAGTGCCCAATTAGTAAGTGTGACCAATCAGCGCGTGACACATGGCAAAGTGCATCCATTCAATGCTCGGTTAGCACTTAAAAACATTGACTAATCAGAGCACGACACGTATCCTCGATCAATGGTCAACTAAGGAGAAGCCTCACCAATAAGGCTGACCAATGAGGAGCTGAAATGTGGCAAGGATACCACGTCAGCATCCAACAAGGATGTTGGAGAAATGGTCTACCAATCAGAGGTTGACACGTGGTAGAGCCACGTCTGATGGTTTCAGCTAATCAAAGGCTGACACGTGGTAGTGAAACTATGTATTAGAAGGGAAATTTGACGCATTTAAATCAACCAATTAGAGGACGCCACATATCATGGTCAACGACTGACCGAGCATGGTAAGCACCTATGTTGGAACAAGCGGCCAATGGGAGACCACCACGTGTCCGAACAACGAGTAAAAGGTTGACTAGGAAGCTAAGATGGAAGTCGTATCAGTGAAGGCAACAAATCACAGCGTGCCATGTGGGAGTGCACACCTTCGAAGCTCTCACACATGCATAGTGTCATCTTCAACCTTAGCCTTTCTAGAAGAGAGAGGGATGGGCAGACTCTTCGGTCTTTAGTGACCCGAAAACCTCGATGATATAACCACTAGTGAGTGAGTTTGGGGCTGAGTCCAACGACAATAGGTAGCCTTGTCTATCACGCTCCGACCTGGTTTGGTCGGGGTTCGTGATTAACTTGCCACCCTTCCTCTTACTAATCTAGTATTTCTAATAAATAGTATGAGGAAGGTAAAGGCATTGGAGTACTTGTTTTCCATAAAAAAGTTTACAAAACATAAAGTTACCTGATAGTTGTACCATTGGCTTCTTTTCCCCGCCTAGGCTTGTTGAGGCGAGGTGTTTCTTGTGAAAAAGTTTAATGGGAGGGGTGAGTTTCTACAACTCAGTGAGTGGGGGTTGGAGAGTGAGTTTTCAAAATGATCAGTTTATCAAAAAAGTTTTATGCTTTTAATTTATTGTAATATGAGTTTGTCTCTTCTTGAGCATGTCCCCTTGCTCGGGAGATGCCTTAACAAACAATCGCATGCCCTTTCTATCATAGAAAGGGATCACACGTTCATAGAACAACCCTCGACCATTCCACTTGTGGTTCAACGCGTCTATTCCATCCACCCAAATAGAGGTGCACTGCCTCTACCCTGAGTTTGAGGGGACATCAATAGTCCAAACCTTCAAACCCTTATCATGTCCCCTTGGTGGGACGATACCCCATTTCCCCTCTGGCCTTGGTCTCAATGCTTCATCATGTCCGCTTTGTTGGAGGAGACCTCATTTCCCCTCCGGCCTCGGTCTTAGTGCACAGGAAGCTATCAAAGCTTCATGACTAACTAGCACGACAGACCCGCCCTTATTGCTTCCAGGTTGTCTAGCAGCCTTTAGGACTCATCAACTACCCCTCTTGGGCGTCTAGATGCTCCCAAATTCCTCATACATGCATACAGTAGTTTTGATTCATTAACCATGCTTTTTGGTGCCAACGGTCCAATGGCCCCGACACTCAACTTGGCCTACAGTTGTTTGCCTTGATCAGTCCGTCGACCTGGTCTGGGTGCACTGCCACTAGCCCATTGAGCTTTGTTAGTTCTGTCTTGGTCCCTTAGCCAATCACACAACAATTCTTGTTTTTCTAAGGGTTTTCATGATTCTTATAGTTCATGTTTATCTATGGGTTCAACTCGTGCACACTGGCCTTGGGCCCACTTCATGAGCTTTCCAAAAACTGGGCCTTCGACCTTATTATTTTCAAATTTGAGGCCTTAAGCCAATTGGAGCAATCCCGGGTCCTATCAAGAAAGTCTCCTAAAATGTTTAAGCAGGTTCACGCAGTTAAGGGAGGCCATTCCTGAAAAAAGGATTTTTCAAACTTTAAAACGATTCTCATCACCCCCAACTAGGTATGATGTTGGAAATCCCACTCACCCGGTGATAGTGACGTGGTCTTCCCAGTGAGATCTTGACCCGTGGTGTGCTTCTTTGCACCGATACTTGAACGATCAGCTCCTGCATGGTTCAAGTATCCTTAAAAAAAGAATCAACATAAGGGACCTCATAGTCTCAGGTATTTACGCACAAGTTCTTGCACTATGCCTAAATTGCATTTATGTCCCTCAATGTTTATAACATTACATTTGGGTCCCCAATTTTTATTAAATCTCTGCTAAGTCCCTAGGACTTCCAATTACCCTTCACGGGTCCCTAACTTTTCCAAATTTACTAATTGGGCCTCAATTTATCCAAAATTACTAATTGGTCCTTAACTTTCCAAAAATTGCAAATTGGTCCTAGAATTTTTAAAAATTTCAAATTGGCCCTCCACTTCATCCAATTGCCCAATTTGGTCCCAATTATAAGTTAATTTCATGAAAATGCCCCAAATTTCCTTAAATTGTAATTCAGCCCCCAATTTCCCAAAAATCCCCAAAATTTCCAATTTCTCAAAAATTGCAATTTGGTCCTTGAATCACAATTTTGTTCAATTGACCCCCAAATGAGGTTAATTGTCTCAATTGGTGATTTGAATTGTCTTCCCTACATCTCCCTTGTCATTTTAAGCTTTGAATCTTTCGATTTGGCTCAGAAATGAGCTCAAACGGAGCTTCATCGGAAAATTCAATCTAGAGAGAGAAAGCTTCGATATCTTACCAGTGAGGGTCCGGTGACCGGAGCTCTTGCTTTCTTTGGATTGCTCTCCTCCCAGGGATCTTCCATGGATTAAACCATGTCTCAATTGGTGGCATGAGCGGTGTGAATTTCATTATTAATTTATTTGTTGAAATCGGCCATGAACATTATTTTCCGGCAGAGGGGCTAACTGTGCTAGCTCAGGGGAAGGTTGAGGCACCTCTAGGTGGTGTTTGGGGGCTTGGTTTGGCCGAAATTGGCCTGGGGATGACTCGAGTTGAGCTCGAGCAGCTCGGGCTATTAATAGCCGAGGAGTAGTGTTACTGTTTGAGCTCCCTCGTTCTTCCACGGTGCCTCTCGGGCGGAATGGTGGGTGCAACTGTGTAGAGGACTTCCTCTTGGTTCTAATGGTACCGAATGCAGCTTCTGAGGTGGAGAAAAGCTCTGATGCCGGAGCTCTGGTGTGCTAGTCATCGGAAAATTGAGCAGTTCGTCTTCTTCGGTCGATTGTGGGATGCTAAGATTGAATGGAGGGGTGCTCTTTATATAGAGAGCTCGGCAACAACTCAGGCTACCCACCGGCATAAGACTCGACCTTCGACTCGGTCGTCGACGGAGATCCCAGCTTTTCCGGTGACTCTTTCTTCTCTCTTTTCTCTGTCAGCAGTTGGAGGTTGAAGATGATGATGTGGCAGGTATGCCATGTGGCACGGTGTGATTGGCCAATTTTTTTTGACATGGAGGTCAAACACAATAACCACGTCAACCGTTAACCGGACATGTGACAACCTCCCATTGGCTGCCCATGTCTGCGTGACATGCTGACTAGACATCCATTGACCGTTGACCGAACATGTGGTAACCTCTAATTGGTTGCTCATGCTTGTGTGGCTGTTGATGTGGCGTCGTTAACCATTGGCTGTTGACTGGTTCATTGATCGTTAACAGGTTCCTTGACCAGTGTCACACCCCAACCCGGTTTGGTCGAATCCCCGTGATCAACCCGCCACTCTCCAAATTTATTAAAGGGTTTCCCCTTATTATAAATCGTAAAGAGTAAGGCATCCTTTAAACCTGCACCATTTCCTAAAATTGCATAATCAAAACTGCATGAAATTTTAAACTTTACATATCTATCTTACAGGCATCTTAGTTGATGGTCTTTAAGGGAGGGGGTGAGTACGACTACTTAGTGAATGGGTTTTCAAAGACATATTTTTAATTTTTAAGAAAAATATTTATACGGAGTGTGTTAGACTCCTTTCTTTTCAAAAATCCCTTCATTTAAAAATTTGAGTTTTTCCATTATTTCTTAGTTACCAGCGTGTCATCACCTAACACACATCCTTCATCATAAAGGTTACACATATTTGCAATTCAGTATCACTACTGAACCCGCTAGTGGCTTCGGAGCGACTTTTCCTGCCACCTGGATAGAAGTACAACCACTTCTACCTCGGGAATGAGTGGATGTACGCGACATCCGACCCACAATCCCAAAATCACTTCTTCGTGTCCGTATGAGGATAGAGACCTCATCATGTCCTGACCCCGATCTCATGCGCTTGGTGCTACTCCACACCTGGAACGACGATCCGCCCTTATACTCACCGAGTCGTCCAGGGCCCTTAGGACACATCACTACCCCTCATGGATGTCTTGATGATCCCACACTAACAGTGCATGCACAAACAATATTTTCTCATATTTCTATGTAATCTGTGGTGCCACTGGTCCAACGGCCCCGATTCTCAACTCAACCCACAGTTGTTTGTCTTGACTGGTCTATCGACCTCTCATTTCGCACTACCGCTAGTTGATTAAGCATGTTGGTCCTATCTTGGTACCATGACCAAACAATTCACTTATTAAGTTTTATGGCACATATATAATGTTCGTTTATGAGCTCCTGCTCGTGCGAACTGGCCTTGGGCCCACTGTACGAGATTTTCAAAATCGGGCATTTAGCCCCCAAGTTGCAAAACCGAGGCTCCCGATCTATCAGAGCTATTTGAGCTTCCATCGAGAAGGTCTCCCAAATTGTTTAAGCATTGGGGAGAGCACTTCCAACAAAACATATGTTTTCTCTATCCATTATACCGCCTGGGTATAAGGACACCTCCATTCATAACCGATGAACGGGTTTTCAACTTCATTCGAGGAAGTCTCATCATACCAACCATGTATGATCTACTTACAACTGGTAAGTAGTTTTTTCGCATGATTTTTACATCACTTCCTTTAAGTTGTGATGTTTAAAATACCACTTAATAGTGGGTTTTCATACCGAGGTAATTATCATCCCCAACCGGGTATGATGTTAATAAACCCATTCATGGCTTTTAAGTAGAAATGGGCTCGACCCCTTATTAGTCCACAATAACTTCTCAAACATTATCTCTATATCCATTAGATCTCCAAAACTCCTCCTTTAGGGTTATTTTTCAACCTCTCAGGGATTGCATAACTTCATCCCTCTTTTCCTTTGGTAATATTCCTCGACTACCTTTACCGTTATTAACTCAATTTACACAACTATGTCAGTTCTCCTTACTCACTCATCCCTTTTTGACTTGAGTATTTTCGGTTCCAATCATTTGATCTCCAGATGTTTTACTGACATGCTGGGACTCGTCCATTCTTAGGTTCATCATCACTCCCAATAACATCCTTTACTCGAGGATTTCCTTTGGCCTTAATCTGCCCTTACATGTTTGTAACCACTTCATAGTTCGTTATTCCCATGTGACCCTTTTCAGTCTATTGTTTTGTTTTGGGGAGTTCCCTTTTTACGTTTTCATTCACTAATGTGTCCCTCAAGGTAGAGACTTTTGTTCTAGGGGCTACATGTTCAACCTTCTTACCATTGCTTGAAGGTTCCCTTTTTTTTTCCCTTTCTTCATACCCTTATCTGTTTCAGGGTATCTATTTTGCTTTGGATCTTTCTATATCCACAACTTTTGTTTTATCCCTTGTTCCTTACATAAGACACTTCCGATTATTGGTTTTTTTTTTCTGTGCATTCCATACTATGCTTGGTTGTCCACTCTTTAAGCTTCGTATGCTTGTGTGGGCTATTACCCATCTTACCAATTGTGGTTATTCCTTCTTAGCTACACCTTATTAGGGGACTTACTTCCCAACATCTTCTCGAACATTTTTCCTCTATTACCCGAGTATGGGTTGTCCAATCATTCATACTTATCACAACATCTTTTGATGCTAACCTGTTAAATAATTTCTATTAAGGAGGATTTACATCCTCCTTACTTCAAAATCTCTTGTTCGCCCTACTTGAGGCTCACTTAACCGTTCCAAGACTTTAAACTATAAATTTGGTTTTGACCATCGATTTCTTTAAGGATTTCCCTTCGTTCTTCTCTTCCTACATTTTGACCTTTTCACTCCTCCCTTCCTTGTTATGGTTTAAAACCATGGTTCTCTCAGAAACCAATTCTTTAACTGTCTTTTTCTCTTTATTTTTTTGGTCCAGTTGCCTGGGCAGCTGTATCACTCATTCTTCATGTCCATCCCATTGTCCTTCAAAGAGTGTAGTTTTTACCATATCTCATCCTTTCTTAGGATTTTGTTCATTCTCTTTGGCTGTCCACCGTTACTAGTTTCTTCTTTCTACTCGGTTCTTCTGGAATTATTTCTTGATACTTCTGCTCTTTCTCCAAACAGGTCATACTGGGACATCACGATACTTCCTTGGTAGGATTCTTTCCTTTTCTCTTGACATTCTTTTTACATTTGCTTGAGGGGATTTTTACCCTTAAATGACATCCCTTGATGTCGTCTTCTCCTGTTTACCTTTACTCCACAATTCTTGCAGGCACATCTTGTATACTCTATCTGCATCTTCATTCATACCCAGTACTTGTCTACTTCTTTAGGGAGCATACAAATCTTTCTTGTTTCAAGTTTACTTGATTGTTATGTGAGTGGTTTACCTATTCCTTTCTTGGCTTGAGTTTTAGTCGTTAATTGGCCCTTGGTCCTTTTAAGGATTTCTTTCATCCTTCTTTTCTCCAATATTTGGCCTTTCCACCTCTTCGTTCTTAGCTGGAGTTTACTCTATGACCCTCACGAGAGTAATTCGTTACCTGTCTCACCCCTACCTTTCACCTTGTTTTGTTTTCTTGAGGTAGTTGTCTCTCTAATCTCCTTGTCCTTAATGATCCTTCCAGTACCATTTTTAGTGTGTATTCCTTACTACTTCTCGGTCCTCCTTAGGGTGTCGTTCATTTTCTTTGACCATCTCATTGTCATGGTCTGCTTACTTCTGTTATGTTGTTTCGAATCTCCACTTTGATTTCTCTATATTTTCCAAAGGATGTTGTACCTAATATTCTATCACTTTTCCAAAGTAGGTTAGTCTCGGCCTTCAGTACATCCTTCCTTCAAGTAGTTTCTAATGAGGGGTTATCTCCTTGAACTCCACGTTATGTCCATCTGCCAACTAATAATTCCTTCAAGGCATTGGTTGTATGCATCCCTCCAGAGTTCCATTTCATAGCGTATTCCTTCTCTTCTTCACTCTAACCATGTCATTCCCTAGAGTTCTGGGGGACATTTTTCTGTGTTTGCCCCTTATGAGAGGGTTCTAAGTATGCTTCTCATGTACCTTATCCCTATTCATGAGGTATCCTTCTCGGTTTGACCTTCTTAAGAAGTTTTTGCATTCACCTCGTCATTTCTTGACCTCTTAGTGAACCGTTTGCATAACACGCTCCTTGGTATTGGTCTCCAATCCTTCATGTCCTTCATGACCTTTGAAGAGGTATTGCCTTGAATCTATGAGGTGTAGAACACCCCTTCTTTCCTTATACTTATACTAGTCCGTCTTGGTACTTGTCCTTAATAGTGTTAAGCACTTTTTCGAGTAACATTCCTATTGTCCTCACCTTGTAACATGTCATTTCCTTGCCCAATAGTTACTATCATAGTT
Source organism: Trapa bicornis (assembly GCA_030064425.1). Taxonomy (NCBI): domain Eukaryota; kingdom Viridiplantae; phylum Streptophyta; class Magnoliopsida; order Myrtales; family Lythraceae; genus Trapa; species Trapa bicornis. Next base: position 12,543,348 of record CM057746.1, read on the forward strand.
CTCACTCCTTAGCCTCCTTGTCGATTTTCTTGCCAAGCCTTCTCTGCCTACTAATTTTCCCTTTAAGAGTTCTCCAAGATTCTTTAGTCTTTTGGTTCATTTCCTTATTTGGGATGGGATTCTCATCGGTCCCTAGGGTTTGTTTGGTTACTTTTCTTGAGGCAATCTTCCTACAGTTGAGACGTAGGCTTACATCCTTGTTTAGAGACATGGTTTCAGGAACTTGGAATTCTTGATTAATGGAGGAGTACAATATGTTAGGGTCTTAACCATATTACAAAGAGGTGGTCATGAAATAGGTAGAGGACTATGGGGTGTGTGCTAAGCATTCTCCGTGGTAAGGTTATAAGCCCTAACCAGTGTTTCTGGTCTCAAGCTTGGCTTCCTTTGTACTCAGGGTGTGACCTCAACAGGTCCAAGCATCATCCTCTTGGATACTTTTTCATTTGGTCCTTGGGGATTTCTACCATGCCCCAGGCATTTGGGGAGCTTCTAGAGTCGTCTTCCTACGAGGACAGGGGGCTGAGCAGAGTCATCCTTAGTTTTCTTGGTTCCTCTCTTGGGAGCCATATGTAAATTTTAGGATGAATCCTATTAGTTACTACATTTTCTAGTCTTGATTATGTATTCGAGGAACCTGGCTCTGATACCACTCTAGTTGTCACGCCCCGACCTGGTTTGGTCGGATCCCTGTGATCAACCTGCCACTCTCCAGGTTTATTAAAGGGTTTCCCCTTATTATAAACCCTAAAGAGTAAAGTGTCCTTTAAACCTGCACCATTTCCTGAAATAGCATAATCAAAACTGCATAAAATTTTAAACTTTACATACCTATCTTACAGGCATCTTAGTTGATGGTCTTTAAGGGTAGGCTTTCCCGGATTCCTGAAAGGGGTATAAGGGAGGGGGTGAGTACGGCTACTTAGTGAATGGGTTTTCAAAGACATATTTTTAATTTTTAAGAAGAACATTTATACAGAGTGTTCCAGACTCCCTTCTTTTAAAAAAACGCTTCATTTAAAAATTTGAGTTTTTCCATTATTTCTTAGTTACCGGTGTGTCATCACCCAACACACATCCTTAATCATGAAGGTTACACATATTCGCAAGTCAGTATCACTACTGAACCCGCTAGTGGCTTCGGAGCGACTTTTCCTGCCACTCGGATAGAAGTACGACCACTTCTACCCTGGGAATGAGTGGATGCACGAGACATCTGACCCACAATCCCGAAATCACTTCTTCATGTTCGTATGAGGATAGAGAGCTCATCCTATCCTCACCCCGGTCTCATGCGCTTGGTGCTACTCCAAATTTCGCACAGACACCTGGAACGATGATCTGCCCTTATATTCATCGGGTCCTCCAAGGCCCTTAGGACGCATCACTACCCCTCATGGGCGTCTTGATGATCTCGTACTCACAGGGCATGCACAAACAATGTTTTCTCATATTGCCATGTAATCTGTGGTGCCACTAGTCCAACGGCCCCGACTCTCAACTAAACTTGTAGTTGTTTGTCTTGACTGGTGCGTCAACCTATCATGTCGCACTGCCGCTAGTTGACTGAGCATGTCGGTCCTATCTTGTTACCATGACCAAACAATTCACTTATTAAGTTTTATGGCACATATATCATGTTCGTTTACGAGCTCCTGTTGATGCCAATTGGCCTTGGACCCACTGAATGAGATTTTCAAAATCGGGCATTTAGCCCCCAAGTTCCAAAACCAAGGCCCCCGGCCAATTAGAGCTATTCGAGCTCCCGTCGAAAAGGTCTCCCAAACTATTTAAGTATTGGCACACAGTTAGGGGAGATCACTTTTGACAAAACATATGTTTTCTCTATCCATTATACCGCCCAGGTATAAGGACACCTCCGTTCATAACCGGTGAACGGGTTTTCAACTTCCTTCGAGAAAGTCTCATCATACCAACCGAGTATGATCTACTTACAACCAGTAAGTAATTTTTTCGCATGATTTTCACATCAATTCCTTTAAGTTGTGATGTTTAAAATACCACTTAATAGTGGGTTTTCATACCGAGGTACTTATCACTTCCAACCGGGTATGATATAAAATTTCCACTCACAATCGGTAAGTGGTTTTCAATTTTAAGTTGTGCTCATCATCCCAATCGGGTATAATGTTAATAAACCCACTCACCCATTAATGCCATTAATACCACTAAACCGATTCTTTGTATTTACGCGAGCTTGTCCTTGCTGGTGCTCCCAGTACTTTATGTTCCTACACAATATAAACATCTCGGTTCATTATCCTTTAGCCTAATCACCTTCATTCATTCCAAATGAATGAGAAAGTCAAACTTCCATTTATTTGCAATTAGGTCCCTAAAGTTTTTTTTCTTTAACTCTAAGTCCCTAATGCTGGTTTTTCCTCAAATTGAGTCCCGAAACTTCTAAAATTTATCATAGGACCTCAATTTATTCCATTTCACAAAAAAAGGGAATAATTTCCCAAATTTCCAATTTGGTCCTCCAACTTTTCCAAAATTACCATTTTGCCATTCCTTTACAAAAATGGTAAGTTTTGCCCCAAAAATTCCAAAATTTCTCAACTGGTCCTCCAACATTATTTTCATGCCCAATTGGCCCTCAATTTCATAAAATTTCATTTTGGTCCTTCAAATTTTGAAAATCCCTAATTTTCCCCCAATTTCAACTCTTCAACACTACCAAATTTGATTTCATCAAATTGACAGATCAAACACCTCTAATTGTTGAAATTGGAGTTGAAATTGAGTTCCTACATGTTCCTACAATTTTAAGGAACTTTGACTTGCAAATTTTAACACCGGAATGAGCTCAAACGGGGCTTCGCCTTAAACAGACTGTAGAGAGAGAAAGCTTCGATTTCTCATCAGTGAGGGCACGATGGTCCAAGCTTTTGACCTGGGCAGATAGCTCTCATCTTGAGGTTCATCTAAAATCAAGAATTACATAAATTGATGCCGAATTGAGTTAGAATTTCATCATTGAAATTCTACCAGTTCTCTCTCTAGCACCGGCCGGAAATTGTAGAGGAGAGTCGAATTGGCTTACCTTTCAACTCGGCCGAAACAAGGCAGCTTCGAACCGCCGGAGCTAAGGAAGTGTTGGGAAGGCTTGGTTTGGCTTGAAGAGGGCTTGAAATGGCCAATTTCAACTTGGCCGAAATAGGGCAGCTTCGATCCGTCGGACCTGCTTCACTCTATCATCACGCCGACAACTCTCGAAGTGAACGGAGACTATAGACGTGTAGCTGACTTCTCCCTAATTCTAAAGAACCTGACCTTGCCTTGTTTGGCTTAGAAAAGACCCCATGTCGGAGCTCTGGTTCGAGCTTCATCGAAAAATGGAGCAGTTGAGAGGGAATGGAGCTTTCAGGTGTGGAGAGGATGAATGGGGAGGGGCTCTTTATATAGAGAGCTTGGGGACTAGTTGGTCGTCCATTTGGTACCGTTATGATTGACATTGATGACCAGAAACTCCCCGAACTGAAGCGTTTCTTCTTCGCCGGCGTTTCTTCAGTTTCCTGGCGAGTGAACTGTTCTGTCAACCTTAGGAAGAAGATGACATTGTTCCAAACCGGGTTCGAAGCATAAACTAGCCGGTTCACCCCCCATTCGACTAAGTTTTTCAAATCTAAAAATTTCTAAATTCATCTAAATTCATTCTCTATCCAATGGTGGCCTCAAATCTCCAATTTGAATTAAGCCACCTAAAAAAATATGAATTTAGGATTCGGTTCAATAGTGGTTCAAACTGAACCGGTTTGATTTTCATTCCAAATTCCTTCACAAGTCCATTTCCATGTATTTTGTGACTCCTTGGGTCACTTAGGGTCCATAAAATTCCTGGTTTACCATCTCTTTATCAATTTCGATTCATAAACCAACTCGGTCCTTAAACCGATTCAATCAAGTTCGGGTCTGGTTCACCCAAACCGATCTGGTTTTTCTCTCCCACTTTTTTCTAAGGTTCCTTCTTAAGGTTTATGAATTTCTTTGGAGTACAATGGAGTTGAATTCTTTTGTATTGCCCGATCTCTATCAGTTCTAGTTCATGAACAGACTCGGTTCATAAACAGGTTCAATCCTGTTAGACCCGGTTCATCCAAACCGGCCTAATTTTCCTCTTCCAATTCATCCTAAGGTTATTTTCCATAGTATTTTGAACCCTTTGGATCACCTATGAGTTGTAAATTCCTAAATTGCCCATTCACCATTATCGGGTTTGTGAACTGGTTCAGTTTTCTCACTTGGTTTGACCGGTTCTCTTCCCGGTTTTCCTTAGCTCAAAAGGGTGGGGTTTATAGCCGGTCTGGTCCGATCGCGTTCTCTGACCCAAATTTGAAATTTGGCCAGTTTGGACTCGGTTCGATTGATTTTTTTAAATTTAAAATTTTCTAAATTTATCTAAATTCATTTTTTATCTAATTGTGGTCTCAATTTCCCAAATTGACATTTTTAAGCCACAAAAAAATGAATTATTGAACCGATTCAGTATAGTTCATCCTGGTTCAGTCTGGTTCGGGTCTGGTTCACCCCGAACCGGTTTGGTTCTCTCATCAATTGCACTTCCCTGTTCTTCCTCATGATTTTTATGAATTTTTGGTCACTTGGGATTTACCAATTTCCCATTTTAACCATTCTTTGTCATTTTTGGTCCCTTTTTCAGCTTGGTTTTCTCAAAACCACCGGTTCCTTTCCTGATTTACTTGGTCCAAGAGTTGGGTTTCACACTGTTAGTTGCAGAGCTCCCTATATAAAGAGCTCCTCCCCCCTCATCCTACAATCGATTGAAGAAGAGAGAGTGCTCAGTTATCTGGTGAGGTGTAATCCTGAGCTCCGACATTGGCATTTTCCTGAGCCTTCGACACCACAATTGGACTTCCCGGAACTAGGAAGTCCTTCACCCAACTGCAACCTTAGTTCAGCCTAAGGACCACCACCGGAGCACCGGCAAGCTCAAACAGTATTGCTGCTCCTTCAGTCGTGAGGAAGCCAAAACTCTCCAAGTTGTACTCTAGTCGCCCTCAACCTTCTACAGCTAGGCTAACCCCTCCCCAGCCCTCCTTGACCGATCCTTGACTCCCTACAACCTTTGAGGTAAGCCAATTCTGCCCTTGGTCATTGGAATTTCGAAGTCATAGAACCTAGAACATATGAACTTCTCTCATCAAATTTGTTGTTTTCAGATAGATAATTAACCTGCAATTTGATCATAGAAGGACCCCCTCAGAGAGCACTAGCCGCCCACATTGAGAGCTCCGACCACCACCCCCTCACCAGTAAGAAAATCGAGCTTTATTTCTCTAAATTTTTTTTCTGATGAGGCTTCATTTGAGCACGAATCTTTGCCAAATGAAGTGATTCAAAGGCCTAAATGCTCGTAAAGAGAGGGGGGGATTAGTAGCATGATAGGGGGCAATTAACCAAGTTTGGGCAGTCAATTTAATGAAACAAAGATTTAGGCATCAAAGTGCAATTTTAGAGGAAAATTGGGCGAAATTGGGATTTTTGGGAAATTAGGGGTCGGATTACAATTAAGGGAAAATGGAGGACTTAGGTGAAAATAAGAGTAAATTATGGACCTGAGTAGGGAATTGTAAACTTAGGGGCCTAATTGAAGATAAATTAGGCATTAGGGACCTAAAGGCAAAATTATAAACTTTAGGGACCTAATTATGATTAAGACATAATTAAGGACCTATGTACTAATACGTGCAATTATGAGGTCGTTCATGCCAATTTTACTGATGTGAATGCTCGGACCATGTAGGACAGGCGATTCAATTACTTGTGTAGAGGAGCACGTAGCCGACCAAGATCCACCTATGAACGAGTCACGACGTATCGGGTGACATCATGTCCACGATTTAGCAGATACTCAAAATGGTGTACTAATACTTTTCCTTGGATAAAAAGGCTTTAGGTATCAAATTAACAAAATCAAACATGTTCTATCATTGAAAAATCATTCCAATGATTTCTCCATTTATTTCATAACTTGTATCTCACAAGCTAAAAATATGTTCATACCTGTAAGAACTTTTATAATTTGTATAAAATGTAGTTACCATGGGTTTATATAAGATTAACAATCAAACACCCTTTCTCATAAATGGGATAATTCATTTGTAGAATGGACCCTATGAGGCTACAACCTCGATTTGTCCCACTTGTGGCCTAGAGTGCCTTTACAGTCCACCTTGGTGAGAGGCTACAACCTCTACAACATTGGTGTGAGGCAACAACCTCAACCATTCGTTTGTGTGAGCAACATTACCAAACCACCAGACATTTCCGAATGAAGTTGTCCACTATTGAGGGACGAGACTTTTCTCTACAACCTATCTTTTTGTGCATGGTAATGCTAGAGCTTCGAGACATACTAGACCAGCAATAGCTTCCATTTTTTCATTCTTTTTGTCCATCAACCTTTAGAACCACCACTACCCCCATACTAGACGTCTCTTGGTTACATACAATTGCAATCACAAGCAATAATATTTTGATTTAAGACTTTTCTTTTTGTGCTGCTAGCCCAACATGCACCAACACGATTTTTGCTCAACAGCTTAAATAGCCATTATACATTTGTGATAACTTTTATCATGCTCTTAAATTGAAATTTATTTATGGGATTTGAACCAATTCCATTATCTTTGGTTCCATTGTACGAGTTTTTAAAACATGGCATTGGACCCACTTCACTTTCAAAATTATGGCCTTGGACCCACTTTCACAAAAATAGATCTAATGAACTCTTATTGACCATGTGTTCCACCCATATCCTACATCGATTGTTAGAATTAGATTGTCCCATTGAAGTGTATTCAAACATCTTTCATGGGAAGTCCTAAAATTATGGTTTATGCTCACTAAATAAATAAATCTCATAATGGTTTGAGCAGTTTTACACAATCATGAGATTGTATTTATGGAAAAGAAATGTTCTAAGCAAATTATATTGTTCAATTTGTGAGTAATATCACGTCATCAATTCAATTAGACTCGATGCCAAAAATCCAACTCGCCTGTATCCAGAGACTTATTCGTCTGTGGGGAGATTTACCAGCCTTGAGTGCCTTTCCTTTGCACAGACTTGTAGATGGTATGTTCCTACAATAAATTCGTCAGTTAAGTCCCAAATCATAAGGTTTTCATACTTATTGTCCTTAACTTTTTATTAATTATAATTAGGTCCTTAAGTTATACCTTATCACTAATTAGGTCACTAAGATTCTTAAAGCCTTTTGGGTCCCTAATTTCTCATCATTTCTAATTTGATACTTGATTTCTCACTATTTGTAATTTAGTCCCCACACTTTAAAAAATTGCAATTTATTCTTCCAACTTTAATCATCATCAAATCAATCTTAAACCTTCCCAATTGAGTCTTAACATAATTCTAATAATCTTCCATATGTCCCCACCATCATTTCAAGTGTTGAATCATCCAATTTGGCTAAGAAATGAGCTTAAACGAATATTCTTCAAATATTTGTTCAAGAAAGAGAAAGATTTGATTACTTACAAGTGATGGCTCGATGGTTGGAGCTTTTGATACAGGAAGATGGATCTCCTCTGTGGGATACTCCTTGGATTAAAACACACCTCAATTGGTGGCCTTAGACATGAGAATTTCATTAGATAAAATTTTGGGTAAAATACACTGTGAATAGTAATTTCCATTAAATGACGGCGGTGGAGACCTACCATGGCTGTGCAGGGAAGGTGTGGACTCTATTTGGCAAAGTATAGGAGGATTCATTCAGTCGTGGATGGCTCGAGGATAACTTGAATTTGGTTTGAGTTGTTCTGATTGTAGACAATCGAAGGAGCAGCGGTACTGTGCGAGCTCACCAACACTTCTCCAGCGATCCTCGAGGTGAATGGATGGTGCAACCATGTAGAGGATTTCTTCAGGAATTGAGGGAACTTGAATGCACCTTTGAAGGTAAAGAAAATTGCCTAGGTTTGAGCTTTGGTTCTTAGGTGATCAGAAAATGGAGCAATTTAGATTCTCTAAGCTTTTGGGGTGTGGAGAGGATGAATGGAGGGGATCTCTTTATATAGGAAACTTGGGGACTGACGTTCCTATCTATTCATCCATCGACCAACCATTAACTCTCCAATTTAACACGTTGTGGGAGGGAGTTAAGGCTCGTCAGAATAATAAGGACCTTCCTCCTCTACCGTTCAAAAATCTAAAGAAAGAAGATGACATTGTATGCGCATGTGCGAGCTACCATGTGTCACACTGTGATTGACTGGCATTGCTACCACAACATCCCACTAAGTATCCAATTCGTCCATTGACTGGACATATGACGACTTCCCATTGGTTGCTTTGTCGGATGTTGTAGTATACTGTTGTTGACATTGCCATGTGGCATCCTTTGATTGGTTAATTTAAATTCATCAGTTTTTTCATGTAACGCACTGTTCCACTACCACATGTCATCCTCTAATTAGATGTGACTATCAGACGTGTCCTTTCCACATGTTGGCTCCTAATTGGTCAACCTTTCTCAGATATCCTAGTTGGTCATTGACTTGGCATATTTGCCATGTATTAGCTTTTCATTGTTTAGTTCTAATGATGGAGATTTTTTGCTGCTTACCATTGACTCAAGATACATGTAACGCTCCCATTGGTAAATTTCTGATGATGTGGATTTTCTCCATCCATCTGTTGACTTAGGACACGTGTTACATTCTGATTGGTTAGCACTTCCAAACGCTGACCTAGCGACTGACGAGGCGTACTTCACCACATGTTGCATGCTTGGACAGAGTGCTGACCTGGTAGGCAGTCCGTTTACTCAACTGTACCATTGACCGGTTTAATTGGATCAGGTTCGGTGACCCAAAATAAAAAATCATTGGTTCATGCCCGATTTGACGAGTTTTTTAAAACTTAAAAATTTATAAATTTATCTAAATTCATTTTCTACATACTGGTTAATTAAATGTTCTAAATTAACATTTTAAGTCATCTTTAAAAATGAATCTTTGAACCGGTTCAATCTAGTTTAACCTGGTTGGGTTCCGATTCATCCTAAATCGGACTGGTTCTCTCTTCCAATTTGCAATAAGATCCTTTTACTTAATTTTTGAATCTTCATTTATCACTTGGGATCACTTTAGTTCTTGTTTTGATTTCTCTTCATAAATTCTTATTCACCTGAACCATTGTTTTCTTTCAAAATTTTCCGGTTCTCTATTCCCGCTTTCTTATTTTGAGAAAATGGGGCTTACATATCTCCTTTGACCTTTCAATATGTTTGGACATATTTACTTTTCATTGAACCATTGGTCACTATGGTCCACTTTAATCATGAACGGCATTTGGTTTTTCATTACCATAAGGTTTCCCTTGATTCCATACCGATCTTGTAATGCCCAACTTGATTCTCACATAGGGGTGATATCACAAACCTCATGCCCTTCTGATACTATAATAGTGGGGCTTATACAATTATAGGACATGAAGGTCGTAAGGTTCAAATAACATAAAACTTCCAAATTTTGTAAGAAATTAATACATTTAAACATTAAATCTATAATATACATAATTCATACATATTTTTCCTAATGATATGTTGCCCAAAAACTCCTTAAATTATAATTGAGATATTTACTTGAGAACTTTCTGTGCTACTTGCTTTCCCTCGATTAAGACCTAAAAGAGGATTATGGAGAGCGATGAGATGTAAGGTTTAGTAAATGTAAAATTTGTATTGGATTGTCATGTACACGATCACACCCCTTCAAAAATATTAGACATGGAGTGATGGAGTTTTTAAATAATTTTACTTTCATAACTTATTAGTTGTAAGCTTCCTTATTAAGTGGATCACCCCCTAAAAACATATATCATAATATAAGCACACCAAGGTTACAATCTAGCAATGCAGATACATCCCTCTCCATTGACATACAATGAATGCAAGACAAATCTACTGTTAAGAAAAGTGCACTATCTCATTCTCTAAATGTAACGAACCCACTTTTTAGAAATGATGACCATATGAATTCAACGTGGACTCCACCTTATAAATCCTTGGTCCTAAATATTTCGACAAACAATCTCCCTTTATTCACTCCCAATCTATATATTCCTAAGTAACGAATATAACCTCTATATGTAAGCATCTACCATATTATCATACCAAATAGGCCTCAATCGTAATTAATGAAATTGATTATTAGCGTGTAAATAAAAGTGAATTTGCTATTTGGACAACTTCTATAAAATAGTACAAGTATGTAATTATTTGACCGATCCATTTTATAAACATTGGATCGAATCTCCTTTTATAAAATATAGATCAGAGCCTTTTTCTAATAATTAAATCATAAAATATAGATTAAATCCTTTTTTAAAATATTAGATAAAATTCTCGTTTCATAAAATATAGTTTAAAGCCATTTTAACAAATTGGTCTAGCACTTCTAAAGAAAGGTTGATATTAGTACTTTTCAAGGAAATAGATGATTATGTCTATTTCCGATATTATATATAATTCATGTATAAAGAATAAGTTAATTCAAACACTATTATTAAATCTACTCACCTTAGCTCCGGATATTAGTATCATTTTAACTAGTGAATTTATGTGTAGGGTTCTCGTCATCTAGATCGGTCTTAACCATGGTCGTTGCGTTCTCTTGTTGGACATGATAATTATTCTTTTACCTTAAATCATTAACCATTACTTGATCCCATATTAAATTTAATGTCACAAAATTACTTCCATGTCAAATAACCCGTAAAATTAAATAATAAATTCCTTCTATTGTTACCAGCGTCTCCCCCATCAATCTCACTTAGCAATAAATGATTGTCCTCATTTTCCTTCATCCCTTTGATGCTTTTAGTGTCATAGCCAAGCCTCTACCTCAAGAGCTCCAAGTTTTACAACGTCTATATTAACCACCGACTCACCATTATCACCTCCTCAACCATACCTCTCCTTGTCACCCACTTCCATTCCCAGCTCTTCCTCCAAGTAGCATATACCTACCTATTGGTGAAATCAGAGCAAAGTGGCCACCACTACTGTGGCTACCTCCATCGGGTAACCAACCCACTACCGTGCATGGATCCAATGACTTTTGCATCTCCTTTAGTTTGACATCCTCTTCATCGAAATTTGTTGTAGACACTAACTTTGAGCTTGGGATCCATGGAAATGACCACGAGTGGAAATTCTTGGAGGCTATTAGAGATACTCAGGAGTTCGCATCTCGACATTTTCCGTATTTTTATGAGTGTTCTTCTCCAAACCCCCACAAGAACTTTTAACATGGATCTGCTATGAATATTTTCTTGCAAATCCAAATCCAAGTACATGTCCTTTCACCAACATATTTCGTACCTTCAATCTCATGGGAATACTAATGTTGAATTAGAGTCTTACATGTAAGATTCCGTGCATGGCAGCATTACTAGTCTCCGCAATTTAAACAACTCTAGATTTGTAGTTCTCTCGTTTGAAACAGTGTTATCAAGGTCTCAGTTTTCAAAAGATGACATACCAAAGCTGGAGGCTTCCGGAGAGGATGAGGCATTTGAAATATCCTAGAAGGAGTTGTGGAGAATCAGTGTGTGTAAACTGATGGAACATGCTAATTATTCAATTCAAGAAGGTTGATGCCTCATTGTGGGGATGGCGACACCGAATATTTGTAAAGGAATGGTGCCCAAATTTTTAGAGGAGGCGATCAGTTGTAGATGGGATGACACTTCAGATTTTTAGAGGAAGTCATATGAAATTGGGTCACGACCTCTCTCGGATTTCCACGGCCGATTTCACGATCCTTAGACAATAAACTGCATCACCGTCACCGTCTATTGATTAGTAAGAATACCTTTTGAAGCATAAGGTAGAGCAAAAGGCGTATTTGGACATTTTCTGTAAGACAAAATTCTTTTTCTAAGAAAGGAATAGTGTGTCGATCGTTAGGGTTAGGAGGGAAAGTAATTTTTTTATATGTTTCTCCATGGAGGATCCACACAACCTTCTTTGAGGAATATGAATTGGAAGAAATTAGGACATGCAGCTTCCTTGGAAAATTAAGAAACACTAGGATGTGTTAGTTAGTAGGCTACTAAGGTATCACTCATTCACTTAACATTCCTCGAGATTTGCATCGGAACTGGAACGATCAAGATCACATCAAAGCAAGATAACTGACCGTTTCCTTATGGCTGACGAGATTAGAGATTGACCAACTTCCCTAGAGTCTTGGGGTTAAACTCTACTATAACACATTAACATAAATTCCCACTAACTGGTTGACTCTTTATCCAGGTTGCAATTTCAGGTAAGAAAATATGGTCCGAGACTCTTCTCAATTCAATTCCTGAGTCATAGAAGTATTCTTCTATGTTTCTAAAGACCAAAGACATATAGGAGGAGTTAATTTCTTAAAATTTCTACAGGGTAGTTAGGCAAAATGATATCTTGGTTCTTCTGTGGTTATAAATGGACTCCATGATCTTCACTGCCAAAGGAAATTTCTTAGCATGTGGGGCAGACAAAAGAGAAATGGATCGAATGGATTGCAAGGTTTATTTAGCTAAGGAGAATTTTTAGGATGGCCACACATGTTGTAATCCTGTCTACCAAGAGGAAATGATCTTGGTCAGATTCACAAGAAGATACGCATGAGTTAATTGATGGAAACATCTCAAGAATTTCCAACTAGAAAGATGGAATTTTTCGATAATAAAAAAAACAAGGAATGGTGGGTTTATTGTATATGGTGTAGTCAAGCTTAATGGGAACAAGATGTGTATGTGGGATTTTTGTAATTGGGTTATTTATTTCTTATTTTGGGCAATAGGTTTAGGAAAAGAGCTTTCTTTCATATTTATTTAACAACCCAAAAATTTCCATCTTGCCTTTGTCCCTCCAGCGTGGTCCAATTCTAACCCACAAATTCAATTAGACTAACTATCAAATCAAAATCTTCGTCCAACGAATTATCTCTAATGTAGGAAACTTTTCCATTTTTTAATTTTGGAAGATTCTTTATTCCCTTTATTTCAAATCTTGATTCAATTATCATTTCTCACAATAACATGTTATAACTTAATTATTAAAAAATTCATGTTTTCTACTTAGTTATAAGTACTATTCGATTAACATGCGAGATCCTTGGTGCCACTTAGTTATACCCCATTTGGGTGCTACGTTTAAATTCCTTAGTGATGATCCTTTACACCACACATTCTCAAATCCATATTTTGACCCTAGTCGTCTTTTACGAGCAAAAGTTCCTATTTTAATAAAAGTTATCTATTGTACCTATTTTAATAAAAGTTATCTATTGTTCCTATTTTAATAAAAGTTAACATGGGAGAGAATAACCCATGAATTAATTTCACGTCTTATTTCGTATACTCAGAATTAGTTAAATATTTCCAGAGATGTTCCATATTTATTTCACCACCATTTCTTATCATTGTATAATTTTTCTTATTTACAATAGTTTTTATCCTTTTCTCACCAATTTGGCGGTAAGAATTGTAATCATATGGTAAGTAGGTATAAATCCACCACGGATGTTTTTATCACGAGTGGGTTATTCTTGAATAATCTCTATGGGACATTCTCTCCCATGTTCCAAATGGTATACATTGTTATAGACAACAATATTTCCTTAGGCTTCCACACAGGCCTAAATCCATGCATAATATACCATCACATGTCATTTCCTATCATCACTTACTCATGACATATGTATATAATCCCAAGTTAGCATTTAATCCTTTTGAAAGAACCTTCTCCATCCTCAGTTTCCAGTGTATATTAGTTTACTTACTACTTATGGTTTAATTACCCTCATATCCATATACCACCAATATAATCCTCTAAACTTATCTTGAGTTTCGAACATGTTGGAATGTACAACCCTCCCTTAATACCCTTTTAAGGTTCACAAGCCATATTTGTTAACATGAATTATTGATCATATTTTCTTGCACCAGTTCTTGCATTTGATAGTTCCAACCAACTTTTTTATTATTATTCACTATATCTTGCTTTTACTTATTGTGATTCTCCTTTTCTTTCCCAAAATTAAATCATAAATTAATTTCTTAGGGTTTGGAACAGGTCAATCATTTTAGTTCAACCCTTATTTTCATGGTCTTTGTGGGTACGGGATCTCTCAAGGAGATCCTTTCAACACCTCTTCCAATTTTCTATCTAATAGTCTTCTCAAATGTTGGTTTGTTCTTTTAGCTCAACTAAAATAATGGTTGTTTCCTATTCTCATGATCTCATCATTCTTTTAGCAACATCTTATCATAATATTTCTATCTTATCCCTTCTTGGATTTCAAGATATTTAGATCCACCTTTAATACTTCATTTGCCCACACAAACTAGATAAATTAACACCTCATTGTATAATTATTCAACCATGTGTGACTTTGCTCTTCTTGAAAAAATCTCGTGGTATTTTATAAATTATGTCTCCTTTGGTACATTTCTTTCTCCACTTTTCACATTTACTAATGTTTATTTGCTTAGATTTCTCATATCTAAGTCCTTGTTGTCTTAAATTACTTTGAGTTTACAAACATTTTGTATTCCCATTCATAATATAATCAAATATTTATTGGTGGTGTATGTCATCCATTTATCAATTCATTCCCGGTCGATTAATAGTTCTTCCTTTACTACTACCTGTGGAGCATCAATTCCTACTCTCAACTGTCTGCACATAATGAGGTATTGTGGTGTTGGATACTCATCCCCTATCCAGTGTGTCATGCCTCGACCCGGTTTGGTCGTATCCCCGTGATCAACCCGCTACTCCCTTTGGTCTATGAGAAATTTGACCCCCTTCTAAATTGTGAGAAGCCATACATGATTTTTCCCTGTTCTTCCTCTAATAGCATTATACAAAAGTTGATATATTAAAAACTTATATACCTGATTTAGGGTTCAACTGTGAGGGGTATTTAAGGTTGGTATTCTTTTTTCCTAAAAATGGTTAAAGGGAGGGGGTGAGTTTTTACATCTTAGTAAGCAGGTGTTGGGAGTGAGCTTTAAAAAATGCTTAGTTTATCAAAAATCATGCCAAGGTTTAACATCATTTTCAAAATTTTCTCAAATCTCAGGGGTTTTTTCAATTTCATATTACGTCTATTTAGCTCTCTTAGCACACCCCTTGCCTCGGGAACTATTTAGAAAACAAACACATGCCTTTTATCATAGTGGGCACAATCATTCATAGGGCAGTCCCAGACTGCACCCATTTGGGGATCAACGTGACTTTGTCGTACACCCTGATAGAAGTCCTAGACGTCTACCCTGAGTTTGAGTGGACGTCCCAAACGTCAGACCCTTAGCCCTATGAGTTTAAAAGTGAGGCCCCTAGCCTACTAGAGCTATTCACGCTCTTGTCAAGAAGGTCTCCCAAATGGTTTAAGCAATGATACTCAATCAGGGAAGAACACTTCCGACAAAATCATCTTTTAACTCATCACACCAATCGGGTGTGATGATAGGTCCGCTTACAACCGGTATGCGAGCTTTTCCTTTTAGACACTCATCAAACCAACCAGGTTTGATGTTTAAAAGTCCCACTCATAGTGGTTTATCATTTCTAAAATCGTGCTCATCACCCCAACTAGGTATGATGTATAAAGTTCCCACTCACCCGATGACTGTGATGTGTTTGTCCTTAGTTAGTTTCCATGTCCACGCTAGCTCTCTCTTGCTTGCATTCTGGTCCTAAGTGTCCCTACATGGTTTGGGTACTATTATTAGAAAGGGTTCGGCATAACAACCTTCTTTTTCTCACATATGAGCGACTATGCCCAAATCTTTGGTTTATTGCACTTAACTCCCTAAAGTTCATACTTCTTGACTAAAGGTCCCTATTGTTAATTTTTTCCAAATCAAGTCTCAAGGACTTCCAATATACTCCTTTGGTCCTTAATTTACTTAAAATTGTGTAAGGGACTCAAGTTTTCCAAATTCCCAATTTGGTCCCCAATTTTCCTAAAATTACCGTTTTGCCCATACTTTCCAAAAATAGCCATTTGCCCCCAAATCTTTCGAAAACTGACCAATTGGCCCTACAACATCTTTCTCATTGCCAATTGACCTTTTTGAGAAATTGTATGGAGGTCCCCAAATTTTTTGAAATCCCAAATTTTTCTCTCAATTTCCCCTAATTTCTACCCCTTTTACTAACCGAATTTGATTTCTTCAAGTTGACCGTTCAATTGGGGTTATTTGTCATGCCCCGTCCCGGTTTGGTCGAGGTCTCGTGATCAACCCACCACCCTTCCATGCATCATCCGGGTATCCCTACCCTAATGATACATGGAAGGTAAAGGCGTGTCTATGTTCAAACCCTTACTATAAGTTGGGGGTAGGGAACGTACCTTGAGGGCCCAAGGTTGTCCTAGAACTTTCCATCTTTGTCCTAGACCTGAAAGGGTGAGAGGAGGGGAATGAGTATACATATACTCAATGAGGGAAACTACTATAATGATTGAGTTAATTCAATGTTTTGCCCATTAGTTATCCATTTGTCATTTTTCACATATCAACCATGCATCAACCACCCTCCTATCATAGGAGGGATCACAGTCCACTCGATAGAGGTTAACTACCACTACCCTGAGTTTGAGTGGACATCAATAGTCCGACTCTCAAACCCTGATCACTTCATAATGTCCACTTTGTGGGACGAGACCTCCTTTCCCCTACTGCCTCGATTTTAATGCGGATGAAACTCCCCGAGCTTCTTGACCTACTGGATGCCATATCGCCCTTATGCACCCTAGGTTGTCTAGTAGTCCTTGGGATCCATCACTACTTCATGCTAGGTGTCCTGATGTCCTGAATCTCACAGTGTATGCACAATCAAGAGTCTTTTAAGTTATAGTCATTATCTTTGGCCCTCCAGCGCAACGGTCAATTGGCTTGGCTTCAACCCACTTGTACTAGCCCAACAGGTTCGACGATCTAACATCGGTGGATTAGGGGTTTGGTCCAACAAGCCCAACAACTCAGACTTGGTTTGGTGGGTATCACACACAATTTCTTGTTAACTAAATCTTTTAGCTTTACTCATCACATGCTAGTTCTAGATGGGTCCATACCTGTGTCCATCGGCCTTGGGCCCACTTGCATACCAAGCCTAAGCCCCGAAATTAGCTTTCAAATATTTTAAGTAGAGTCACCCAGTCAGGGGATGCTAATTCCAAGAAAATAATTTTCAAATGTGAACTGTCATTTAAACCATAATTGATGTTATAGCAATGCCCACTCACTCGAAAATTTTAGCAGGTTCGTATTGGTAGGGTCTAGCTTCACGGGGTGCCATCGGAAGCTAGCTTTCGATCAGTCCTCTCCTACATGACACGAATATTCACATCAGGGTACATCGATTGAGATGTCGCGTAATTTCTAGCATTTGGCGCATAAGGCCTTGTATTTTGCCTTAATTGTATTTAGATCTCTGATTGCCCCTTAGTCTCAATTAAGCCTCTAGGATTTCCAATCATCCTTCTTGGGTCCTTAACTCTCTTAAGCTCATCCATTGGCCCTTAATTTTCCAAAATTTCCATTTATTCCCAAAATTTCCAAAAATTGCAATTCGGCCCTCAACTTTTTGAAATTTTCCAATTTGCCCGTTAATTTGCCTAAATTGCCCTATTGGCTCTCAATTGGGAGTGAATTTCATGAAAATGCCCTCAATTTCATCAATTTGCCATTCGACCCTCCAATTTTTGAAAATAGCACAAAAGCCCCAAATCCCCAATTTTTGCCCTATTCTTCTTCTCCAATTTGAGCATATGAACATCTGAATCTTACCTCATCCAATCGATGACCTATAAGTCCTTAATTTCTTCGTTTCTTGCTATAATTCGTCTACTACAGCTCCCCTCAATCGTCCTACACTTTGAATTTTTGAATTTTTTCAAGTTTTGAACCCCGTTAGAAAAGTTACAGTAGGGAGAGAAAGCTTGCTTATCTTATCGATGGTGGGGCGGTGGCTGGAGCTTGAGGTGGGGGCAGCTAGTGCTCGTCGAGAGGAACCTACCAGGATAGAATCCTGTTGCAATTCACAGCTACCCTATGGAAATTTGGAGAGAGAAGTTTCGGGGGCGCAACTCTGAAACTTAGAAATTTTGATGAGGAGAGGCGAAATTTAGCTTACCGTGGGTCTGAAAGGGGCTATGGAGGGTCTTAGGAGATTAGCAGTGGCCAATAAGGGTGGCAAAAGGGCTGAGGGTGTCTGGGTTGGGTCGATCAGGAGTTTGCTGCTTTGAGCTCCAAAGTAACTTCACTGTGTTATCATCTTTACACTTCTCTAGTTGTTCTCTAATTGATTTGAGAGTGTTTTGAGCTAGAGTACTCTTCCTTAGTTCCAATGCCACCCTTTGGAGCTTCTCAGGTTGTGAAAATGCCCGTTGTCGAAGCCTTGATCGAAGTGTCATCGAAAAAGGTGTCATGCCTAGACCCGGTTTGGTCGGATACCAATGATCAACCAGCCACTCCCTTAGTTTAAGAGGGGTTTCCCCCTTATTTTAATCAAGAGGAGCCAAGCGTAATTCAAACCTTGTTCCCTGGAATAACATACATCAATAAACATTCAAGCTTAAAAGTGATATTAAGCATACTTGACGGAGGATACGTCCTTGTGTTTACTTTTGTCATGATTACTCCTGAAATGGGGTATAAAAGAGGAGGTGAGTTCTACAACTTAGTGAGCAAGTGTTGGGAGTGAGTTTTTAAAAGATACAACTTCATATTAATTTGTGCCAAGGTATATCATTTCTTTAAAAGAATTTCTCCTCAAAATTCTGTTTTCAAAACCATTTGTTCTCATTTCCTTATTAGGTGTGTTTGGCAGACAACACACACCCTTCATCAGGAAGGGAATACACATTCGCAGGTGCAGCCTGTCCACTACACCCACTTGTGGCTCAGAGTGTCTTTACCGGCCACCAAGATAGAAGTCAATCCACTTCTACCCTGGGTCTGAGTGGATGTTCTCAACATCCGACCCTCAAAGCCGAATACCACTCCGTGTCTGTATGAGGACAAAGACCTCATCCTAACCCCACCCCGGTCTCATGCGTAAGAAGCTACATCGAGCTTCCCAACTGACTGACATGACGATCTTCACTTATCTCCACTATGTCGTCTAGTAGCCCTTAGGACCCATCACTACCCTTCTTGGGCATCTTGATGGTCCTGTACCACAAGTGCATGCCTAAAACAACAATTTTCACATATAGCCGTTTATCTTTAGTGTCATTGATCTAATGGCCTCAACATTCAACCCGACCTGTTGCTATTTGTCTAGGTTGGTCTGTCGACATGGCTCTAACGTACTACCGCCAATCCATCGAGTACTGTCGGTCCTAACTTGGTGCCATGGCAAAATCATACAACCATTTCATTAGAAATTTTCTCATGGCTTTCATAACTCAAGTTTGTTTATGAGCTCCTGCTCGTGTCCACTAGCCTCCATTAAAAAACAGGGCATTTAGCCCCACAAGTTCAAAAACTGAGGCCTCTAGCCTATTTGAGCTATTCTAGCTCCCATCAAGAAGGTCACCCAAAGAGTTTAAGCATTGATACATAATTAAAAGAGAACACTTTCGACAAAATTATATTTTTCCTTCATCCCACCAATCGGGTGTGATGATATCTACTCTTACAAATGACAAGTGGGTTTCTCCTTCCTTCAAGGAAGTTCATCATACTACTGGGTATGAACTCTACTTACAATTGGTAAGTAGGTTTTAGCTTAAATCACCCATCACCCTAGCCGGGTATGAGGTTAAAGTCCCACTTACAAGTGATTTTTCATTTCTAAAGTGCTCACCATCCCAACCGGGTATGATGTTAATATGCCCACTCACCCGATAACCGTGATGTGTTTGTCCTCGGTCGGTTTCCCAAGTCTACGCAAGCTTTATCTTGCTTGTATTCCAGTCACACTTGTCCCACACGATTTGGGCAGCCTTATCAATTATGGTTTGACATAAAAGCCTGGGCACACAAATTATCGATAAATTGCACTTAGGTTACTAATGCCAACTTTTGCCTAATTTGAGTCCCAAGGTTTACAAAATTCCCTTCGAGTTCTCATTTTACTCAAAATTGTAAAAGGTGCTCAAGTTTTCCAAATTTCCAATTTGGTCCCCAACTTTTCAAATATTACTATTTTGCCCCTACTTTCCAAAATTGGAAATTTGACCCCAAATGTTTCAAAAATCGATCAATTGGTCCTCCAATATCTTTTTCATGGCCAATTGGCCTTCAATTTTGGGAAATTGCAAAGAGGTCCCTCAATTTCACGAAATTCCCAATTTCCCCTTTCAAAATAACCGAATTTGATTTCTTCCAATTTGCCATCCAATCAGGGTTAATTGATTAAATTAGAGGTATAAATCTGTTCCTACACTTCCATGTGATTCAATTGAGCTTTGAATCTCATGAATTGTGGTTGAAAAAAGCTTAAATGGAGCTTTGTTGAAAAATTGTACGTAGAGAGAGAAAGCTTCAAAAGCTTACTGTCGGAGGTGTGGCGGTCCGAACTATATTTGGGCAGGTAGCTCTCATCCTGAGGTTTCTCCAAGGATCAAGAATTGCTATAATTGACATCGAATCGAGGGAGAATTCTATCAATGAAGTTTCACACTTTCTCTATCTAACTCCGATCGAAAATGACAAAGGAGGGCTGAATTGGCTTTCCTTTCAACTCTGTTATGGTCATGTGAGGGCTGTGGCGGTTCCGGGAGGACTTGGTTTGGCTAGAGGAGGGCTGAATTTGGTCGAACTCAGCTCAGCCAAAACATGATAGCTTCGGTCCTTTGGAGCTGCTTCATTGTTTGATTCCACCGACACTTCTCTGACAATACTCGGGTCGAACGAAGGTTGCAGTCAGGTAGCTGACTTCCTCCCAGAGTCTTTAGGACCTGACCTTGCCTCCTGAGGCTGAGAAAAAGGCCTATGTTGGAGCTCTAGTTCGAGCTTCGCTAAAAAAGGGAGCAGTTGAGAGAGAATGGAGATTTTAGGTGTGTGTAGCATTAATGGAGAGAGGCTATTTATATAGGAAGCTCGGGGACCCTCTACTAGACAACTTTCCTATTTGCTCAAGCTTATCCTCACCCTGAAACGAGTTGATCGAAGCCATTTTTCCTTCATTGGCGTTATCCGTTTCTACATTGAATGAATAGTGCTGTTATCTTGAGGAAGAAGACGACACTGTTCCGAACCGGACCGAACATGTCCAATCGGTTCAATGCATAAATTGGCTGGTTTAGGCCCGATTCAACCAATTTTCTCAAAATTAAAAATTACTGATTTTCTAAATTGAATTCCCCAATTTGATCATTTTAAGCCACCAAGAAAAATAAATTTAGAAACCGGTTCAAGTATGGTTCAAATCGGTTCGATCCGATTCAATCTGGTTCAAGTCCGATTCATCTGAACCGGTCTGGTTTTCTCTTCCCATTTGTCCCAAGGTTCTTTTCCATGATTTTTATGACTCTTTGAGTCACTTGGGATTTGTCAATTTCCCATTTTACCCCTTTCCTTACCGATTATGATTCGTGAACCGACTCAGTTTTCTCTTGTGAATTGACCGGTTTTTTTCTCGGTTTTCTCAACTTTAAACAACGAGGTTTACAACTCTCCTCTCCTTTTAGAGGTTTTGTCCCCAAAACTAAGTCAGCACTTATTGCACTGAGAGTGATTGTAAACCCCGCCCTTTTGAGCTAAGGAAAAACTAGGAAAATAACCGGTCAAACTGAGCGAGAAAAACCGAACTGGTTCATAAAACCGATCATTTGTGAATGGTCAATTTGGGAATTTACAACTCCTGAGTGATCCTAAAGGTTCATAATACCATGGAAAAGAACCTTAGGATGAATTGGAAGAGAAAAACCAGACTGATTTAGATGAACCAGATCCAATTGGATTAAATCGATTTATGAACCGAGAACGGGCAAATCAGAGAAATTCAACTCCCTTGTGCCATAAAGAAATTTATAAACTTGGGAAGGAATATTATTAAAAAGTGGGAGAGAAAAACTAGACTGGTTTGGGTGAACCTGACCTGAACCGGATTAAACTGGTTTAAGAACTGATCCGGTTTATGAACCGTAATCGATAAAGAGATAGTAAACTGAGAATTTTATGGACCCTAAGTGACCCAAGGTGTCATGAAAGACATGGAATTGGACTTGTAGAGGAATTGAGGATGAAAACTAAGCCAGTTCAGGTGAACCGGTTTGAACCACTATTGAACCGAATCCTAAATTCATTTTTCTAGGTGGCTTAAATAATTAAAATTGGAGATTTGAGGCCATCATTGAATAAAAAATGAATTTAGAAATTTTTAGATTTGAAGAACCTGGTGGAATGAGGGGTGAACCGACCTGTTTAAGCTACGAACCCGGTTCGGACTGGTCCGGTAAGGTTCGAAACAGTGTCATCTTCTTCCTCAAAATGACAAAGCTATTCACTCATCGGAAAAATTGAAGCAGCATTGATGAAGAAGAAACGTTTTCATTCAGTACATTTTAGGTCTTCAATGTCAGTCATAAAGATGCCAAACGGATGGCCAACGGGTCCCCGATCTCCCTATATAAAGAGCCCCTCCCCATTTATCCCATCTGCACCTAAAAACTCCATTCTCTGGTGAACCTCGAACTAGAGCTCCAATATGGGGTCTTTTCTGAGCCAAACAAGGCAAGGTCGGGTTCTTTAGAACCGGGGAGAAGTCAGCTACACGCCTGTAGTCTTCGTTTCTCTAAGGGTCGCTGGAGAAGTAACGGCATGATGGAATAGTGAAGCAGCTCCGATGGACCAAAGCTGCCCTATTTCAACCGAGTTGAAATTGGCTATTTTGAGCCCTCCTTAGGCCAAACCAAGCCTTCCCAATACTTCCTCATCCCTTCCACGGCTGAATTAGGACCGAAAGGTAAGCCAATTCGGCTTCCCTCTGCAATTTTCGGCTGGTGCTAGAGAGAGAACCGACATAATTTCAATGATGAAATTCGAACTCAATTCGACATCAATTGATGCGATTCTTAATTCTAGGATGAACCTCAGGATGAGAGCTATCTGCCCAAATTGAAAGCTCGGACCGCCATGCCCTCACCGGTGAGTAATCGAAGCTTTCTCTTACTACAGTCTATTTTCCTGTGAAGCTCCGTTTGAGCTCGTTCCGACATTAAAAGTCGCGATTCAAAGTTCTATGGAATCGTATGAACATGAAGAAACTCAATTTCAACTTCAATTTCAAAAATTAGCTGTGTTTGATTGATCAATTTGATGAAATTAAATTCGGCTGTGTTAAAGAGTTAGAATTGGGGGAAATTGGGGATTTTCAAAAATTTGAGGGACCAAAATGTAATTTTCTAAAATTGAGGGTCAATTGGGCATGATAAAATTGTTACACGGCCAATTGAGGAATTTTAGAATTTTTGGGGTGAAATTTACCATTTTTGTAAAGGAAGGGCAAAATGGTAATTTTGGAAAAGTTGGGTGACCAAATTGGAAATTTGGGAAATTAATCCCCTTTATGTGAAATGGAATAAATTGAGGTCCTATGATAAATTTTAAAAGTTTCGGGGACTCAATTTGAGGAAAAAATGGCATTTGGGGAGTTATAGTTAAAGAGAAATAACTTTAGGCACATAATTGTAAATAAATGAAAGTTTGACTTTCTCATTCATTTGGAATGAATTAAGGTTATTAGGCCAAGGAATAATGAACCAAGATATTCATATCGTGTAGGAACATGAAGCACTAGGAATGCCAGCAAGGACAAACTCGCGTTTATACAAAGAAACGGTATAGTGGAATTCACGACATTAACGGGTGAGTGGGTTTACTAATGTCATACCCAGTTGGGATGATGAGCACAACTTAAAGTTAAAAACCACTTACCGCTTGTGAGTGGAATTTCATATCATACCCAGTTAGGGATGATAAGAACATCGTAATGAAAACCCACTACTATGTGGTATTTTAAACATCACGACTTAGAGTAGTGATGTGAAAACCAAGCGGAAAAACTACTTACCGGTTGTAAGTAGATCATACCCGGTTGGTATGATGAAACTTCCTCGAAGGAAGTTGAAAACTCATTCATTAGTTATGAACGGAGGTGTACTTATATCGGGTCGATATAATGGACAGTGAAAACATATTTTTGTTGCAAGTGTTCTCCCCTGACTGTGTGCCAATGCTTAAACAATTTGGGAGACCTTTTCGATGGGAGCTCGAATAGCTCTTATAGGCCGGGGACCTCAGTTTTGGAACTTGGGGGCTAATATGCCCGATTTTTTTGAAAATCTTGAACAGTGGGCCATAGGCCAATGGGCACGAACAGGAGCTCGTAAATGAACATAATATACGTGCCATAAAACTTTAATAAGTAAATTGTATGGTCATGGTACCAAGGATGACCCGACATTCTCAATCAACTGGCAGCAGTGCAACATGACTGGTGTCCGGACCAGTCAAGACAAACAACTGTAGGTTGAGTTAAAATTCGAGACCGTTGGACTAATGACATCACAGATTACATGGCATAGAAAGAAAACATTGTTTGTGCTTGCACTATGAGTATAGGATCATTAAGACGCCCATGAGGGGTAGTGATGTGTCCTAAGGGCCCTGGACGACCCGGTGAGTATAAGGGCAGTTTGTCGTTCTAGGTGGCCGTGCGAAATTTGGAGTAGCACCAAGCGTATGATACCGGGGTGAGGACGGGATGAGGTGTCTGAAAAACTTGATCGAATGGGCGGTGAACTAGCCAGTTTAAAGTTTGAACCTAGTTCGGACAGGTCCGGTCTAGTTCGGAACACTATCATCTTCTTCCTTTAGATGACAACACTGTTCACTTGCTGGAAAATCGTGCAGCTCCAGCGAAGCTAAAAAGTATTCGGCCAGGGAGTTTTAGGCAATGAATGACCGCCATTAAGGCGCCAATTGGATGGCCAAAAAGTGCCCGAGCTTCATATATAAGGAGCCACTCCCCATTCATCCGCTCTACACCTGAAAAGCTTAAACTAGAGCTCCGATATATGGTCATTTTTGAGTCAAAGAAGGCAAGGTCGGGTTCTTTAGAACCGGGGAGAAGTCAACTACATGCATGTAGTCTCCGTTTGCTCTGAGGGTTGCTTGAGAAGCGCCGACATGATAGAACAATGAAGCAGCTCTGGCAGATTGAAGTTGCTCTATTTTAGCCAAGCTAAAATCAGCCAATTCGAGCACACCTTAGGCCAAACCAAGCCCTCTCAACACTTCCTCAGCCCTCTCATGGCCAAACTAGGACTAAAAGGTGAGCCAATTCGGCTCCCCTCTGCAATTTCTGGCCAGTGCTAGAGAGAGAACTGACATAATTTTTATGATGAAATTCTCACTCAATTTGACATCAACTGATGCAATTCTTGATTCTAGGATAAACTTCAAGATGAGAGCTATCTGCCCAGATCAAAAGCTCGGACCGCCGTGCCACTGACAGTGAGTAATTGAAGCTTTCTCTCTATATAGTCTATTTTCCGGCAAAGCTCCATTTGAGCTCGTTCTGGCGTCAAAACTTGTGATTCAAAGTGCTATTGAATCATATTTAGTTGTAGGATCTCAATTTAAACTTCAATTTCAACAATTAGTTGTGTTTCATCGGTCAATTTGATGAAATCAAATTCGGTTGTGTTAAGAAGTTGAAATTTGGGGAAAATTGAAGATTTTTGTAAATTTGAAGGACCAAGATGCAATTTTATAAAATTGAGGGTCAGGCATGATAAGAATGTTAAAGGGCCAATTGAGAAATTTTAGAATTTTTGGTGTGAAACTTACCATTTTTGTAAAGGAATGGCAAAATGGTAATTTTGGAAAAGTTTGGGAGCCAAATTGGAAATTTTGGAAATTAAACCCCTTTTGTGAATTTGAATAAATTGGGGTTCTAAGATAAATTTTAAAAGTTTCGGAACTTAATTTGAGGAAAAATCGGCATTAGGAACTTAAAGTTAAAGAAAAAATAACTTTAGATACCTAATTGCAAATAAATAGAATGTTTGGTTTTCTCATTCATTTGAAATGAATGAAGGCTATTAAGCTGAGGGATAATGAACAAGGATGTTCATATTGTGTAGGAATACTTAGTGCCGAGAACGCTAGCAAGGACAAGCTTGCGTGAATACAAAGAACTAGTTGAGTGGAATTCACTGTATTAACGGGTGAGTGGGAATTTTATATCATCCCCGATTGGGATGATTTGTACATCAAAATCAAAACCCACTATTTAGTGGTATTTTAAATACCACAACTTAGAGAAGTAATGTGAAAATCACGCGGAAAAACTACTTAACGGTTGTAAGTAGATCATACCCGATTGGTATGATAAAACTTACTCGAAGGAAGTGGAAAACCCGTTCATCTATTATGAGTAGAGATGTCCTCATACTCGGTCGGTATGATGGACAGTTGAAAATATATTTTTGTCGGAAGTGCTCTCCCCTAAGTATGTGCCAATGCTTAAATGATTTGGGAGACCTTCTTCACGGGAGCTCGAATAACTCTTATAGGCCGGAGGGGGCTCGGTTTTGTAACTTGGGGGCTATTATGCCCGGTTTTCAAAATCTCGAACAAGTGGGCCATATGCCAGTGGGCATGAGTAGGAGCTCGTAAACAAACATGTGATATGTGCCATAAAAATTTAATAAATGAATTGTTTGGCCATGGTACCAAGACAGGACCGATATATTAAGTCAATTGGTGCTAGTGTGATTCGGTAGGTCTCCAGACCAGTCAAGACAAACAGCTGCAGGTTGAGTTGAAGGTCGAGGCCATTGGATTAGTGGCACCACAGATTATATGGCATGATAAAAAAATATTGATTGTGCATGCACTGTGATTACGGGACCATCACGACGCCCAAGAGGGGCTAGTGATGCATCCTAAGGGCTCTAGATGACATGGTGAGTATAAGGGCAGTTCCTCATACTAGGTAACCGTGCGAAATTTGGAGTAGCACCAAGCGCGTGAGACCAGGGTGGGGACGAGATGATGTCTCTTTCCTCATAAGGACACAGAGTATTGATTTCGGGATTGAGGGTCGGATGTCACGTACATCCACTCATTCTTTGGGCAGAAGTGGACGTGCTTCTATCTAGGTGGCCGGTAAAGTCGCTCCGACCCCACAAGTGCATTTAATGGACAGCCTGCGAATGTGTGTTTGACTTTCATGATGAAGGATATGTGTTGGGTGATGACACACTTTGATTAATAAGAAATGGTGGTAAAATCTAAAATTTGAAATGAAAGGATTTTTGAAAAAAAGGAGTCTGGCACACTCTAATACAAATCTTTTTCCTAAAAGTTAAAATTTTAAAATCCCATTCACTTTGTCATTGTACTCACCCCTCCCTTATATCCCATTCAGGAAATTTCGAAAAGCCTACCGTTAAATGCCATCTACTAAGATGCCTATCAGACAGGTATTATAAATTTAAAATATTATGGAGTTTTGATCTATGTTATTCCATAAAAATGTGCATGTTTAAAGGATGCCTTACTCTTTACGATTTATAATAAGGGGAAAACCCTTTAATTAACCGGGAGAGTGGCGAGTTAATCATGAGAATCCGATCAAACTGGGTTGGGGCGTGACAACTTGAGTGTTATCAGAGCATGTTTCCTTGAATACATAATCAAAACTAGAGAATATAGTAACTAATAGGATTGATCTTAAAATTTTCAGATGGCTCCCAGGAGAGGAACCAAGAAAACTAGGAATGACTATATTCAATACCTTGTCCTTGTAGGAAGACAACCCTAGAAGCTTCCCAATGCCTGAGGTATGGTAGAAGTCTCAAAAGCCAAATGAGGAAGTATCCAAGAGGATGGTGCTAGGTCCTATTGAGGTCATAGCTCAAAGTATGAAGGAAGCTAAGCATGAAGCCATAAATGCCAGTAAATGGCATATAACCTTACATAGGAGGATGCTTATCAAGAATCTCGTAGCTCCCTAGTTATTTTGTGATAATTTTCTGTAATATGGCCAAACACCTAACATACTGTACTCCTCTATTAATGAAGTACTCTAAATTCCTAAAAACCCTGTCACTCAAAGGATGTGATCTTCAAGGAAGATGGCCCCAATGAAAGTGACCAAACAAGCATGTACTACCATAGAAACTAAGGAGAATCCCATCCAAGTTAAGGAAATTGAATTAGGGAGTCGAGAAATCTAGGAGGACTCTTAGAGTGATCAATTGACAAAGAAGACTCTACAAGAAAAACTCTCAAGGTATCCAGACTCAAGGACGAAGGAGCACCAAAACTAACAATTCCATAGAAAATGTTAGAAGGAACCACTTATGTTTACGTAATTACAAGTATGAACAATAGGGACACTGCGTGGAGAAGTGCCCAACCCTACTAAGGATAGGAATCAAGTTAACCTACAGGGGAATAGGACATAAAGTGAAAAACTATCCCACACAGCAAGAAGTCAGGACAATATTTTCTAAGAATAATGCCCCCACAGCTATAGGAAACCCGAAAGAATGTCATCCTTAGAAATACAACTCCTACTTGGAACTTCAATTACATCCAAGAGTAAGCTCTTCAAGATTCTAGCATAATGGTAGGGAAAGAAAAGGGGACTAAAGGTAGGACCTCGATAAACCACAAGTAGAACAAAGTGAACTCTCCCTTGAAAGAAGAAAATTTTAAATATTGGGAGCAAAGAAGGGAGAGCAACCATAAGAGAAGACAAGACGAACATTTAACGACAAATGGGATGTATTGGGATTACAAGAATGAATCACCTTGAAAAAAGCAATGAAGCCAAATAGGAATTTCGGACCAACATGACAAAAGAAAGCAAGTCGTTACAACAAGATAGAGAGAATGAATGACACCCTAAGGAAGATCGAGATGTAAAAAGGACTGCACCCTAAAAAGGCCAGTGAGATGGACGTTAAGGACAGAAGGACTCGAGAAACAACTGCCCTAAGAAACTTAGACCAAAGGAATGGTGGAGGCAAGGCAGTTAACGAACTAATACACGGGAAAGCCATAATTTAAGTTCCAACAAAGAAGAGAGAGGCGGAAAGGCCAAATACTCAGGAAAAGAAGGATGAAATAAATCCTTAAAAGGACCAAAGGTCAAATTAACTACTAAACTCAAGCTAAGAAAGGAATAGGCAAGCCTCTCACATAATGGTCAAGAAATCTTGAAACAAGGAAGATTTGAACGCTCTATAAAGAAATAGACAGGTGTTGGGTAAAAATGAGGATGCAGATAGAGTATAAAAGATGTGCCTGCAAGATTTGAGGAGTAAAGGTAAACGGGGGAAGACGACATCAAGGGATGTCATTTAGGGGTAGATATTATTCCTTAGAACAAATGAAAAAAAAAATTTCAGAAAAAAAGGGAAGGAGTCCTACCAAGGAAGGAAACCATGGAAAGGCATATGTATCCCAATTAAGTGATAATGGAACCAAGAAAAAGGGACAAAGAAATATACTTGCAAATGAAGTGCAAACTGAGGTGAAAGAACCAAGAAATCATACTGGGAGGACCCAAGGAAATAAGTTAACGAGTTGATAGGAAGTTAGCATCAAAAGATGCTGTGACAAGTAAGAATGAATGGACTATCCATAATAAGGTAATAAAGGAAAGAACGTCTGAGAAATGTTGGGAAAGTAAACCCTCCAAATAAGATGTGGTTAAGGAGGAATAACCACAATTGGTAAGTTAGGTCATAGTCCACACACGCATAGGAAGCTTAAAGAGTGGACAAATGAATATAGTGTGAAGTGTACGAAATAAGACCGAAAATTGAAAGTATCTCCAATAAGGAATAATGGATGAAACAAAAGTTGTGGATAAAGAAGGATCCAATATGGGCAAATGCCCTAACATAGATAGGGGTGCGAGGAAAGGAAGAAAGAACCCTACAAGGAATAATAAAAAGGTTGAGCATTTAGCTCCAAAAAGGGAAGTCTCTATATTGAGGGACATAGAAGAGAACGAAACTAGAAGATGGGAACCTTCCCAAGAAAAGGAATCAACACATAGATCAAAAGTGATTATTTTAGAATGAAGAATCATGAAATGATTATGAGTAAGTAAAAGTGGATTAAGGAATAAAAAAATCCTTGGATAAAGAACACCAAGGACTTAAGAAGGAAAGAATCCCAGCATGTCAGTAAATCACTTGGAAACCAAATAATTGGAACTGGAAAGACTCAATAAGGAAGTTGAGAAAGGACGAGTGGGTAAGGAGAACCCACACAGTTTTTGTAAGTTGATTGGATAGCGGTAAAGGTAGTTGAGAAATACTATCAAAAGAAAAGAGTGATGAAGTTATACAATCCCTCAGAGGTGGGAAAGTTGGGAATAACCCTAAAGGAGGTGTTCTAGAAATCTAATGGACATAGGGACAAAATCTAGAAAATGTCATGCTGTAAGGGGCAGGTAAACCCAATAGTCCTAAGGAAAACATGACTCAAAATAAGGAAGAGTCAGTTAATAGGCATGACAAAGTCAAACATAAAATTTGGACTGAATTGTAATGAGCAACAGAAGAAGGAATAGTTGAAATATGACAAAAAAGGTGATGACAAGGAAATCTATTAAAACAGGTACGTAATGCTCTAAAGGACGTATGTTGAGCTAAGGGTTTCAACGACCAAGAGGTTAACTAGACACGGGAATGGTTAGGAATATTGGAACTCCCAGTCCTAAGTATAAGACCTTAAAGGAAAAAATGTTGCCTAAGTAAAGAAAGATGTGAATCTAATTGAATCTAATAATATACCCTGAAGTAAGGTATGTCTAGTTATGATAAACTCCATGGAAGGAGTAAATAATATAAAGGAAAAGAAATTCCTTAAGTGAAGGATGTAAAAAGGGTAAATTGAAAGAACAAGATAAGAGTTGCAGGTTAAGCAAATACCAAATGGAAATCAAAGGAATTGGTTCCTCATGCAAGGTTGATAATTAAGTTTTAGGGAAAAAACTTCTGAAAGGAGGGGAGAGTTGTAAACCCCGCCCTTTTGAGTTAAGGAAAACTGGGAAAAGAACCGGTGAAACCGAGTAAGAAAACTGAATCGTTTCACAAATTCGATCATTTGGGAGCGGGCAATTTGGAAATTTACAATTCCCGGGTGATCCAAAGGGTTCATAAAACCTTGGAAAAGAACCTTAGAACAAATTGGAAGAGAAAAACCAAACCGGTTTAGATGAACTGGAACCAATAAAGAAAGGGCAAACTAGGAAATTTATGGATCCCGAGTGACCCAAAGAGTCCCTAAAGACATGGAAATGGACTTGAAAATGAATTGGAGGTGAAAACCAAACCAGTTTAGGTGAACCGTATCTGAATAGCATTGAACTGGTTTGAACCACTATTGAACCAGATTCTAAAATCATTTTTCTAGGTTGCATAAAATATTCATATTTGAGATTTGAGGCCACCATTGGACATAAAATGAAATTAGATGAATTTAGAAATTTTTAGATTTGAAAAACTCAGTCGAATGGGGGCTGAACTGGCCAATTTAAGATTTGAACCCGGTTCGGACTGGTTTGGCCCGGTTTGGAATAGTGTCGTCTTCTTCCTTTAGATGACAGCACTATTCACTCGCCGGAAAATTGTGCAGCACCGACGAAGCTGAACAAGTGTCCAGACATGGAATTTTAGGCAATGAATGACCGCCATTAAGGCGCCAATCGGACGACCAAGAAGTGCCTGAGCTTCCTATATAAAGAGCCCCTCCCCATTCATCCTCTCAACACCTGAAAATCTCACTCTCTCTCATCTGCTTAGTTTTCCAGTGAAGCTCGAACTAGAGCCTAGATATAGGGTCATTTCTGATCCAAAGAAGGTGAGGTCGAGTTCTTTAGAATTAGGGAGAAGTTAGCTACACGCTTGTAGTCTCCGTTTGCTATCAAGGAGAAGTTAGCTACATATGATGCAATTCTTGATTCTAAGATGAACCTCAAAATGAGAGCTATCTACTAGATTGAAAGCTTGGACCATCGTGCCCCTGACGGTGAGTAATTGAAGCTTTCTCTCTCTATAGTCTATTTTCTGGCGAAGCTCCATTTGGGCTCGTTCCGGCGTCAAAACTTGCGATTCAAAGTGCTATTGAACGTATGAAGCTGTAGGATCTCAATTTTATCTTAAATTTCATAAAAATTATGGACAAGGACCTTGGGACAAATTGGAAGAGAAAACTAGACTGGTTCAGGTGAACCAGACGTAAACCGAATTGAATCGATTTGAACCATCATTGAACCGGTTGCTAAATTCATTTTTCTAGGTGGCTTAAAATATTTAAATTGGGGAATTAAAGCCACCATTAAATAGAGAATGAATTTAGTTGAATTTAAAAATTTTTAATTTTGAGAAAATCGGACGAATTGGGCCTGTACAGGTCGGTATAATCTTTGAACCCGGCTTGACCGTTCCACTCCAGTTTGGAGCAGTGTCGTCTTCTTCCTTTAGACGATGACATAATTCATTCAATGTTGAAACTAACAATGCCGGTGAAGGAAAAAAATCTCCATTGAGGGCATTTCAGGTCAAGGATAAGCTTGACCAAGATGTGAAACGATCAGGCAGAGAGTCCTCGAGCTCCCTATATAAAGAGCTCCTCTCCTTTCATTCTCTTGACACCTGAAATCTCTATTCTCTCTCAACTACTCCATTTTCTAGTGAAGCTCAAACTAGAGCTCCAATTTTGGCAATTTTCTGAGCCTTAGAAGGTGAGGCCAGGTTCTTTAGACTTCGGGGGAAGTCGGCTATCTGACAACAACCTTCGTTCAATTTGAGGACGCTGGAGAAGCATCTGTGGAATCAAATAGTAAAGTAGCTTCGAAGGACCGAAGCTGCCCTATCTTGGCCGAGCTGTATTTGGCCAAATTTAGCCCTCCTCGGGCCAAACCAATCCCTTCCAACATCCCCACAACCCTCATACGACCCCAACTGAGCTGAAAGTTAAGCCAATTCAACTTTACTTAGTCATTGTAGGTTTGAGTTAGAAAGAGAAACTATGAAATTTTATTGACAAAATTCTCCCTCAATTCGAGGTCAATTGTAGGAATTCTTGATCCTATAATGTACCTCAGGAAGAGAGCTACCTTGATAGAGAGCTCGGACTGTCGCACCTCCAACAATAAGCTTTCCAAGATTTCTCTCTCTACGCACAGTTTTCCGGCGAAGCTCCGTTTGAGCTTGTTTTATACTCAATTCATGTGATTCAAGGCTCAATTGAATCATATGGAAGTGTAGGAACTGATTTACACCTCCAATTGAAGTAATTAACCCCGATTGAATGGTCAATTTGAGGAAATCAAATTCGGCCAGTTTGAAAGGGGGAAATTGGTAGAAAATTTTGGGGGAAATTGGAGATTTCATAAAATTGAGGGACCATTTTGCAATTTCCCAAAATTTAAGGCTAATTGGCCATGAAAAAGATGTTATAGGACCAATTGGTCAATTTTTGGAACTATTGGGGCCAAATTACCATTTTTGGAAAGTAGGGGCAAAATGGTATTTTTTTAAAAGTTGGGGGACCAAATTGGAAATTTGGAAAATTTTAGCCCCTTATGTATTTTTGGGTAAAAAGAGGACTTAAAGGAAAATTTGGGAATTTTTGAACTCAAATTGGGCAAAAGTTGGCATTAGGGACCTAAAGTTAAGAAAAATAAAATAAATGTTAGGGACTTAAATGCATTATATTGATAATTTGTGAGTTTAGGCTTTTATGCCAAACTTTAAGTTAAAAGGCTGCCCAAATCGTGTAAGGACAACTGTGATTGGAATGCCAGTAAGAGAAAGCTCACGTCGACTTAGAAAACTAACTAAGGACGAACACGTCACAGTTAGCGGGTGAGTGGGCTTATTTACATTATACCTAATTAGGATGATGAGCACATTAGAAACGAAAGACCACTTGTAAGTGGAATTTTAAAATCCCACCCGATTGGAGTGATGTGCAGACTAAGCTAAAACCTACTTACCGATTGTAAGTAGAGATCATATCCGGTTGGTATGATGGCCTTCCTTGAAGGAAGGAGAAACCCGCTTGCGGTTGTAAGCGGAGGTATCATCACACCCGGTTGGCGGGATGAAGTGAAAACGTATTTTTGTCAGAAGTGTTTTCCCCTGACTGTGTGCCAATGCTTTAACCCTTGGGAGACCTTCTTGAGAGGAGCTAGAATAGCTCATATAGGCCAAGAGGCCTCGATTTTTGAAATTGTGGGTCTAAATGCCAAGTTTTGGAAAATCATGTGCAGTGGGCCCATGGCTAGTGGGCACGAGTAGGAGCTCGTAAACAAACATGAGTTATGAAAGGCATGAAAACTCTTAATGAAATGATTATGTGATTTCGCCAACTCTACCAAGTTAGGATTGACAGTACTCGATGGATTGGCGGTAGTGCATTAGGGCAAGGTCGATGGACAGTCCTAGACAAATAGTTGTAGGTCGGGTTAAGGGTGGGGGTCGTTGGACTAGTGGCACCAAAGATAAATGGCTATGTGAAAACTTTGTTTGTGCATGCACTTGAGGTACAGGACCATCAAGACACCCAAGAGTGGTACTGATGAATCCTATGGGCTACAGGACGACATGGTGGAGATAAGGGCAGTTTGTCGTGCAAGCTGTCAGGAAACTCGACATAGCTTCTTGCGCATGAGACTAGGGTGGGGTTGGGATGAGGTCTCTATCATCATACAGACCCGAATTTGCTGCCGAGTCTGAGAGTTGAATGTCATGAACATCCACTCAGACCCATGGTAGAAGTGGACAAGCTTCTATCTTGGTGGCTGGTAAAGACGCTTTGAGCCACAAGTGGATGCAGTGAACGGACTGCACCTGCGAATGTGTGTTCCCTTCCTGATGAAGGGAGTATATTGTTTGTTAAACACACCAGATGGAAAATGGAAAGAGGTTTGGAAAAACCAGAATTTGAGGAAAGAACATTCTTAAAAGAGATAAAGATTTTGGCATGCTTTTATCAAAACTGTTTTTATGAAAACTCACTCCTAACACCCATTCAGTGAGTTATAGAACTCACTCCTTCCCTTTACCCCTTTTCAAGTAACCAAGAGAAACCAACCTAAAGACCTTTCTATAGCCTAACCTTGAGACATGTATGTAAGATTTAATATATTCAGTTTTGTATGATGCTATTCTAGGAAAAATAGGAAAAAGTACGCCTTACTCGTGGTTTAAAAAAGGTTGAAACTCTTCGTAAACCAAAGGGAGTGGCGGGTTGTTCATGGCGATCCCACCAAACTGGGTCGGGGCATGACAATTTGAGTGGTATCACAGCCAGGTTCCTCGAATGCATTATCAAGACTACAAAACATAGTAACTAATAGGAATAAATCTTAAAATTTCAGATGGCTCCCAAGAGAGGAACCAAGAGAACAAGAGCGGCAGTTTCTAACACTGCCCAACAACCTCTTCCTGTGGAAACTCCTCGAGAAGCCCAGATAGTTCCACCTGTACTGAGCTCAGAACACCAGAGATTGTATGAGGAATTCACTCGGGTATTTGGACGACCCAACCTCATCCCTGAGGTGGGCACCAACTCTCAAGCTGAGCCGGAGGTAGTACAATCGCATCCCCCTCCTGTTAACCATCCTCCTCAAGTTGACATCCCCAAATACCTCAAGACTCTCAGTCAACTGGAGTGTAAGCCTTTTCTTGGAGAAAAGGATGTTGGAGCCGCCATGGACTGGTTGGCTAACATCAAGAATCTAATGGGGATAGTCAAGATATCACCAGAGGACATGGCGATCCTGACATAATTTTTCCTGGAGGGCAGTGCCAAAAGATGGTAGGATAATGTCCAAAGCCCGCATACCACCACCCTCACCTTAGAACAATTTGAAGAGAGGTACATGGGATATAAGGGAGGGGGTGAGTGCAATGACTTAGTGAATGGGTTTTCGATATTCAAATTTTTTTAGGAAAATTATTTGTTTTGGAGTGTGCCAGACACCTTATTTCCTTTCAAAAAATTTTCATTTCAAATCTCTGTTTTATTACCATTTCATATTAATCATGGTGTGTCATCACCCAACACACATCCTTCATCATGAAGGTTAATCACACAATCGCAAGCCAGCACATCCATTGAACCCACTTGTGACATCGGAGCGACTTTACCGACCACCTGGATAGAAGCACGCCCACATCTACCTTGAGGATGAGTAGATGTACGCGACATCCGACCCTCAATCCTGAAATCAATTCTCCATGTCCATATGAGGATAGATACCTCATCCCAACCCCACCCCGGTCTCGTACGCTTGAAGCTTCATCAAGCTTCGCAAGGTCACCTGGTACAACAAACTACCCTTATACCCATTAGGTGGTCCAGGGCCTCAGAACACATCACAACCCCTCTCCGGCATCTTGAAGGTCCCGTACACATAGTGCATGCACAATCAATATTTTCACATCATGCTATATAGTCTATGGTGCCACTAGTCCAACGGTCCCGACCCTCAACTCAACCTGTAGCTGTTTGTCCTGACTAGTCCGGAGACCGATCATGTCGCACTGTCGCTAGTTGACTGAGTATGTTAGTCCTGTCTTGTTACCATGGCCAAACAATTCATTTATTTAAAGTTTTATGGCATATTTCTCATGTTTGTTTATGAGCACCTGCTCATGCCAATTGGCATATAGTCCACTGTTCAAGATTTTCAAAATTGTGCATAATAGCCCTCAAGTTCCAAAACCGAGGCCTCCAGCCTTATAAAGCTATCCGAGCTCCTGTCAAGAAGGTCTCCCAAATCATTTAAGCAGTGGCACACAGTTAGGGGAGAGCACTTCCAACAAAAATAAATTTTCAACTATCCATCATACCAAGCGATTATGAGGATATCTCCACTCATAACCGATAAACGGGTTTTCCACTTCCTTCGAGGAAGTTTCATCATATCAACTGGGTATGATCAATTTACAATTTGTAAGTAGTTTTTCCGCTTCATTTTCACATCACTCCTCTAAGTTGTGATGTTTAAAATACCATTAAGTAGTGGGTTTTCATTTCAAGGTACTTATCATCACCAACTGGGTATGATATAAAATCCCACTCACACGATGGTGCAGTGAAATTCCTCTTAGATGGCTTTGTTGTGCTTATTTAAACTCGTCTCAGCTAGCATTCTTGGTACTTCATGTTTCGACACGATATGAATGTTCTTATTCAATATTTTTTGGCCTAACAACCCTCATTCATCTCAATTGAATGATAAAATCAAATTATTCCTTTATTTGTAATTAGGTTTCTAAAGGTACTTTTCTTTAACTTTAAGTCCCTAACGCCGATTTTTCCTCAAATTGATTCCCTAAACCTTTAAAATTCCTCTTGGGACTTCAATTTATCCAATTTCATAAAAAGGGGTTCAAGTTTTCCAAATTCCCAATTTGGCCCCCAAAATTTTTCAAAATTACCATTTTGCAATTCCTTTACAAAAATGGTTTCACCCCGAAAATTCTAAAATTTCTCAATTGGCCCTCTAACATTATTATCATGCCTAATTGACTCTCAATTTTATAAAATTTTATTTTGGTCCTTCGAATTTTCAAAAATCAATTGATTAATAATGACATCAATTGATGCATTTTGAGGTTCTTCCTAGGATTAAGAATGACATCAATTGATGCCGAATTGGATTAGAATTCTGTCATTGAAATTTTGTCGGTTCTCTCTTTAGCACTGGTCAGAAATTGTAGGGGGAAGCTGAATTGGCTTACCTTTCGGTCCTAACTTGGCCGTGGGAGGGTTGAGGAAGTGTGGGGAGAGGTTGGTTTGGGGTAAGGGGGGCTCGAATTGGCCGATTTCAGCTCGACTAAAATAGGGTAGCTTTGGTCCGCTGGAGCTGCTTCACTGTTCTATCATGCTGGCGTTTCTCCAATGACTCTTGAAGCAAACGTAAACTACAGGCATGTAGCTTACTTCTCCACGGTTCTAAGGAACTCGACCTCGCCTTCTTTGGCTAAAAAATGACCTTATATTGGAGCTCTAGTTTGAGCTTCGCTGGAAAACTAAGCAGTTGAGAGAGAATGGAGTTTTCAAGTGTGGAGAGGATGAATGAGGAGGGTGTCTTTATATAGGAAGCTCGGGCACTTCTTGGACGTCCGATTGGCATCTTAATTGCAGTCATTCATTTCCTAAAACTCCCTGGCCGGAGGCTTTTCAGCTTCACCAACGCTGCACGATTTTTTGGCGAGTGAATAGTGCTATTATATGAAGGAATAAGATGACAGTATTCCAA
This sequence comes from Trapa bicornis, assembly GCA_030064425.1. Classification (NCBI taxonomy): domain Eukaryota; kingdom Viridiplantae; phylum Streptophyta; class Magnoliopsida; order Myrtales; family Lythraceae; genus Trapa; species Trapa bicornis. Next base: position 12,581,690 of record CM057746.1, read on the forward strand.
ACTGGACTGGACCGGTCTGAACTGGGTTCAAAGCTTAAACCAGCTGGTTTACCCCCGATTCGACCGAATTTTTCAAATCTAAAAATTTCTAAATTCATTTTCTATCCAATGGTGGTAATCTCAAATTTGAAATTTTTAAGCCACCTAAAATAATGAATTTAGAATCTAGTTCAATAGTGGTTCAAATCGGTTCAATCCAATTCACCTGAACCGATTTGATTTTCATACCCTATTCATCCTAAAGTCCTTTATCATGACTTATATGACTCTTTAGGTCACTTAGGATCCATAAATTTCCCAGTTTACTCTCCATCTATCAGTTCCAGTTCATAAACCGGTTCGGTTCTTAAACTAGTTCAATCTGGTTCGGATCCGGTTCACCCGAACCGGTCTGGTTTTTCTCTCATAATTTGTCCAAAGGTTCTTTTCCAAGGTTTATGAACCATTTTGAGTCACTTGGGAGTTGTAAATTCTCATATTTGCCCATTTCCTAACAATCGGGTTTGTAGATCGACTCAGTTTTAAATTTGAAACTGATCGGTTTTTCCCGAGTTTTCTCATTATCAAAGGACAGGGTTTACAACTCTCCCCTCCTTGTAGGAGTTTTGTCCCCAAAATAGTTACACGTTAAATAATTGAGGGTAACTATCCCTTATCATACTCTTTGTTTCCCTTGTCTCTTCCTGCACGGGTCCGTTCTACCACAACACCTTGACCATAGGAATTTTCTTCTTCCTCAAATTCTTGTCTCTCTGGTCGATGATTCGTACTGGTTCTGTCTAATAGGTCAGGTTCTCTTCTAGTTCCATTGGAGGTCGGTCCAATACATGACTAAAATCAGGCTGATATTTCCGAAGTAGTGAGATGTGGAATACATCATGCATTCTCTACAGGTTAAGAGATAGTTCCAATTTATAAGCTACCAGTCCTATCCTTTGAATGATTGGATATGGACCGATATATCTTGGTTTCAACTTTCCTCTTTGCTGAAACCTAAGTATTCCCCTCCATGGGGATACTTTAAGAAATGCTTGATCTCCCACCTCAAACTATAGATCTTTTCTTCGATTGTCCGCATACTTGATCTCCCACCTCATACTGCCCGGATGCATTGGATACACCAAATCGTGTGCCTCTTCCAGAATTAATCTCTTCAACTCCTTATCTTGAGGCACACATACCTCACCCTTATATGTTAGTACTCCATCACCTCGCATGTTGTAGTTTGATTTCCTTTCTCTGTTAACTAGGTCCCAAAAAGATTGGAATTCTTTATCAGTCTTTTGTTGAGCCTTAATATGCTCGGTTAGACTGGGCCTCACTGTCACATTAGCCACCAAGCATTTTTCCTGCTTGTCCATCCTCGGGTTCACATTCATCATTCCCAATTGTGCCGCCTCAGTTTGATACTTGCGACTTAAGGCATCTGCTACCACATTTGCCTTTCCGGGGTGATACACTATCACAAGATCATAATCCTTCACCAATTCCAACCATCTCCTCTGACAAAGATTTAACTCCTTCTGAGTTAGGAAGTACTTAAGACTTTTGTGATCTGTGTATATCTTGTACTTAACCCCGTAAAGGTAGTGTCACCATATCTTTAGGGAAAACACTATTGCAGCTAATTTCAAGTCATGAGTCAGTTAATTTCTTTCATGCACCTTCAGTTGTCATGAGACATACGTGATAACCTTCCCTTGTTGCATTAAGACACATCCAAGCCCTTGTCCGGAGGCATCACTATAGACTGTGTACTCTCCAGCATTAGGATCGGGTAAAGAGAGTATCGATGTGGTTGTTAGTTGAGTCATTAACTCTTGAAAAGACTTCTCACAACTCTTATCCCATTTATACTCAACTCCCTTCCTGGTGAGTCGAGTTAGAGGAATTGCTATTTTAGAAAAGTCTTGCACAAATTGTCTATAGTATCCTACCAATCCTAAGAAACTTCTTATTTCTGTAGGATTCCTTGGAGCCTTCCAATATGATATGGCTTCCACCTTAGTTGGATCTACTTTGACTCCATCCTTAGACACAATGTGCCCTAAGAATCCTACCACATGCAACCATAACTCACACTTGAAAATTTTTGCATATAATTGATTTTCCTTTAATATTTCCAAGGTAGTTGCCAAATGCTCTTCATGTTCCAACCTGGTTCATGAGTTTATAAGGATGTCATCTATGAATACTATCACAAACCTGTCCAAATGAGGTTGGAACATGCGGTTCATTAAGTCCATGAAGGCTGCAGGGGCATTCGTCAATCCAAATGGCATCACTCTGAACTCATAGTATCCATATCTGGATAGAAATGTTGTCTTAGGGATGTTCTCTTCTCTAATCTTGAGTTGGTGATAGCCCAACCGAAGGTCTATTTTAGAGAAGTAAGCTACTCCTTTTAACTGGTCAAACAAATTATCTATCCTTGGGAGTGGGTATTGATTCTTGATGGTGACCTGGTTCAGCTTTCTGTAGTCGATGCATAGTCTCATGCTTCCGTCCATTTTCTTCACGAATAGAATAGGACCATCCTACGGTGACTGACTTGGACATATGAAATTCTTCTCCAATAATTCGTCCAGTTGTTCCTTTAATTCTCTCAACTATGTTGGAGCCAGGCGATATGTGGCTTGGGATATGGGGTTTGTTCCTGGGATTATATCTATGGTGAACCCCACTTGTCGGCTTAGAGGTAGTCCGGGTAGCTCTTCTAGAAACACCTCTGGATAGTGTATGACTACCGGAATGTCTTCCAGTTTCTTTTCTTCTGACTTTTTGTCCACAACCATGGCCAAAAAAGCTGTACAACCTTTTTGTATCATCTTTTGAGCTTTCAAATGGGACACTAATTGTACTTCACTTTTCCTTCTATCTCCCTGGAACTTTAGTCCTTTCGTCTTGGAAGTATGAAAGGTTACTGTCTTCTTCCTACAATCCATCTTTGCCTGATGGTTACTCAGCCAGTCCATTCCCAAGATTACTTCAACCTCCTTTAGGGATAATGGAATCAAGTTAGCTTCAAGTTGGATTACTCCAATTTTTATCTCACATCCCCTTAACTGTTTATTCTTGTTTTGACCTTCTCCTAAAGGTGTAAAGATATTAAGGCTTTATACTAGTGGGGTGAGCTCTAGGGGTACTTTCGAAACCAACTCTTCCTTGATGAATGATCTCTCTGCTCTGGAGTCAAAGAGGGCATAGACTTGTTGTCCCCAAAGCTGTATATATCCTGATTTAAGAAACGTATGGTTTAGAAGAAATTTTCTTTTTTAGATCAAAAGATGTTTAGTATACAAGACTCTCTTGAACTAATTTGGAGGGTTTGGGTATGTACCCAATACAATGCTAGGGTCTCCTCTAGCCTCCTATTGAATGAGGTTGTATACTCTAGCTGGTACTCTAGCTAGTACTCTTGCAGTAATATCTGGCCTAGGGTTTCTGGGATTCCCTTGAGGTGGTCCAAGAGTATTCCTCTGCCTGTTCTTCCTAAGAGTGGGATAATCCTTCACAAAGTGTCCCAATTGTCCGCATGCAAAGCAGGTAAGGCATGCTCCCTCATGGTTCCTTTAACACTTTGGACAATGAGGGTTTCATTGGGGTAAGGTGGGGACTCCTCTAGGGGAAGGTGGTGGATGTCCCTTCTATTTTGGAATGCTGTACTATTTCCCCATCTTGGAGCGTTATGTTCCTTCCATCCTCCTTGAGGGTTTGGACCCTTATCCTTCTTTTTGGTCGTCTGCTCCATTCGACAACGTCGGGTCAACACCAGTTTCTCACATTCGTGAGCCATACTGATTATGACTGCCAGGTTTGTGAGGCATCCCAGTACCCCCATACAATCTCTAATGTCCATATTGAGACTGTCCATGAACCTCTAACATATGTTTGCTAGCCTAGCTAGGTTTGGGGCAAAGGGTCTTAACTAGTTGAACTTTGTCTCATATTCTACTATGGAGTTAAGCCCTTGTCCAAGCCGGATGAACTCTTGCTTCTTCTCGTTTATCAGATGGGGCGCCAAGTACTCCTCTAAGTACCTCTCCTCAAAGTATTCCCAATTGGGGATGGTGGTGTGCAGGTTTCGGACATTGTCCCACCATCATTTAGCGCTTCCCACTAGGAAAAACTTTGTCAGGGTCACCATATCCTCTGGTGGTATTCTAACAATCCCCATTAGTTTCTTGATGCTGGCTAGCCAATCCATGGTGGCACCCACATCCTTTTCTCCAAGGAAAGGTTTACATCTAAGTTGTCGGAGAGTCATGAGGTTTTTGGGAATGTCTATTGGAGCGGGATGGTTGACAGGGGGATGGTGAGATTGCACCTCCTCCGATTCAACCCGAGAATTGGTGTCGGCCTTAGGAACAAGGTTAGGTTGCCCAAATACATGAGTGAACTCCTCATACAATCTTTGGTGCTCCCTACTGAGTCTAGGAGAAGTTGTCTGAGCTTCTCTAGGAGTTTCTACAGGTAGGGATGGTTGGGCAGTGTTGGATATGACAACCCATGTTCTCTTGGTTCCTTTCTTTGGAGGCATTTCTGAAAATATTAAATAAATCCTATTAGTTACTATATTTTCTAGTCTTAATTATGTATTCAAGAAAATGGGCTCTAATACCACTCAAGTTGTTTTGCCCCGACCCGGTTTGGTCGGATCCCTGTGATCAACCCGCCATTCTCCCAGTTTATTTAAGGGTTTCCCCTTGTTATAAACCGTAAAGAGTAAGGTGTCCTTTAACCTACATGATTCTAAGCCATGAAAACTAAAGTGAATGAATTGTTTGGCCTTGGTACCAAGACGAGATTAACATATTTGATGGACTGGCGGCAGTGCGACATGATAGGTCGAGTTGAGGGTCGGGGCCATTAGACCAGTGACACCACAAATTATATCGCTTATTTGGAAAAATTACTGATTTGTGCATGCATTGTCTTATGGGACCTTCAAGATGCCCAAGAGGGGTAGTGATGTGTCCTAGGGTTATGGATGACCTGGTGGAGATAAGGGTAGTTTGTCGTACTAGAAGTCTTGAGAAGCTCGACGTAGCTTCATTATGCATGAGACCGAGGTGGGGACGGGATGTGGTCTCTATCCTCATATAGATAAGGAGTTTTGTTATGAGATTGAGGGTTGGATGTCACGTACATCCTGTAAACCTCGCCCTTTTGAGCTAAGAAAAATCGGGAAAATAACCGGTCAAACAGAGTGAGTAAACCAAACCGGTTCACAAACCCAATTATCAGGAAATGGGCAATTTTGAAATTAACAACTCTCGTGTCAATCAAAGGCTTCATAAAACTATGGAAAACAACCTTAGGACAAATTGGAAGAGAAAAACAAGACCGGTTTAAATGAACCGGATCCAACTGGATTGAACCGATTTATGAATCGAGTCGATTCATGAACCGGAACCAATAGAGAACGGGCAAATTACAGAAATTTCAACTCCCTTGTGACCCAAAGAGATTTATAAACCTTGGGAAGAACCATAGAACAAAGTGGGAGAGAAAATCCAGACCGGTTCGAGTGAACCGGACCCGAACTAGATTAAACAGGTTTGAGAATCGAGAAAGTTTATAAACCGGAACTGATAGAGAGATAGTAAAGAAAGAATTTTATGGACCCTAAGTGACCTAAGGAGTCATAAAAGTCATGAAAAAGGACTTTAGGGTGAATTGGAGATGAAAACCAAACCGGTTCAGGTGAACCAGATCCGAATCGTGTTGAACCATTTTGGACCGGTTTGAACCACTATTGAATCGAATAATAAATTCATTTTTCTAGGTGACTTAAAATTTCAAATTTGAGATTTGAGACCACCATTAGATAGAAAATAAATTTAGATGAATTTAGAAATTTTTAGATTTGAAAAACTCGATCAAATAGGGGGTTAACCGGCCGGTTTAAGCTTTGAACACTATTCAGACCAGTCCGGTCCGGTTTGGAACAATGTCGTCTTCTTCCTTCAAATGACAACACTATTAAAGCACCGACAAAGAAGAAATGTTTCTATTCAATATGTTTCAGGCCATCAATGTCTATCATAAAGGTGCCAAAAGGACAGCGAACGAATCCCCGAGCTCCCTATATAAAGAGCCCCTCCCCATTCATCTTCTCCACACCTGAAAACTCCATTCTTTGTCAACAGCTCCATTTTTTGGTGAAGCTCGAACAAGAGCTCTGACATGGGCACTTTTCTGAGACAAACAAGGTGAGGTCGGGTCCTTTAGAACCGGGGAGAAGTCAGCTACACGCTTGTAGTCTCTGTTTGCTCCGAGGGCCGCCGAAGGAGCGCTGACGTGATGGAATAGTAAAGCATCTTTGGCGGACCGAAGCTGCCCTGTTTCGGCCGAGCTGAAATCGGCCATTTCGAGCCCTCCCAACACTTCCTTAGCCCTCCCACGGCCGAATTAGGACTGAAAGGTAAGCCAATATGGATCCCCTCTGTAATTTCCGATCGGTGCTAGAGAGAGAACCGGCAGAATTTCGATGATGAAATTCTAATTCAATTCGGCATCAATTGATGTGATTCTTGATTTTAGGATGAACCTCAGGATGAGAGCTATCTACCCAGATCGAAAGATCGAACCGCCATGCCCCCGACGGTAAGCTTTCGAAGCTTTCTCTCTCTATAGTCCGTTTTCTGGCGAAACTCCGTTTAAGCTCGTTCCGGTGTAAAAACTTGTGATTCAAAGTGCTATTGAATCGTATGAAGATGGAGGAACTCAATTTTAACTTCAATTTTAATAATTAGAAGTGTTTGATCGGTTGATTTGATTAAATCAAATTCAGTTGTGTTAAGGATTTGAAATTGGGGGAAAATTGGGAATCTTTGAAATTTGAAGGACCAAAATGTAATTTTATAATATTGAAGGTCAATTGGGCATGATAATAATGTTAGAGGACCAATTGAGAAATTTTGGAATTTTTAGGGCAAAATGGTAATTTTGGAAAAGTTAGGGGACCAAATTGGAAATTTGGGAAATTAAACCCCTTTTTGTGAAATTGATTAAATTGAGGTCCTATGATAAATTTTAAAAGTTCTGGGACTCAATTTGAGGAAAAACCGGCATTAGGGACCTAAAGTTGAAGAGAAATGACTTTAGGGACCTAATTGCAAATAGATATAAGTTTGTTTTCTCATTAATTTGGAATGAATGAAGGCTCTTAGGCCGACGGATAATGAACTGAGATGTTCATATCGTGTAGGAACACAGAGTACCGGGAATGCTAGCAGGGACAATCTCATGTGAAATTCAAAGAACCGGTCTAGTGGAATTCACTGCGTTAATTGGTGAGTGGGATTTTATATCATACCCGGTTGACAATGATAAGTACCTCGATATGAAAAGCCACTACCAAGTGGTATTTTAAACATTACAACTTAGAGTAGTGATGTGAAAATCATATGGAAAAACTACTTACCAATTATAAGTAGATCATACTTGGTTTGATGAAACTATCTCGAAGGAAGTTGAAAACCCATTCATCGGTTATGAGCGGAGATGTCCTTATACCCGGTCGGTATAATGGACAGTTGAAAATATATTTTTATCAGAAGTGCTCTCCACTGACTGTGTGCCAATGCTTAAACAATTTGGGAGATGTTCTTGACGGGAGCTCGAATAGCTCTTATAGGCCGGGGGCCTCAATTTTGGAACTTGGGGGCTATTATGCCCGATTTTGAAAATCTCAAACAAGTGGGCCATAGGCCAGTGTGCATGAGCAGGAGCTCGTAAACAAACTTGAGATATGTGCCATAAAACTTTAATAAATGAATTGTTTGGCCATGGTACCAAGATATGACCGAGATATTCAGTCAACTAGTGGCAGTGCGACATGACGGGTCTCTGGACCAGTCAAGACAAACAGCTGCATGTTGAGTTGAGATTCAGGACCGTTGGAACAGTGGTACCATAGATTGTATGGCATGATAAAAAAAATACTATTTGTGCATGCATTATGATTACAGGATCATCAAGATGCCCATGAGGGGTAGTGATGCATCTTAAGGACCCTGGACGACCTGATGAGTATATGGGCAGTTCGTCGTACCAAGTGACCGTGCAAATTTGGAGTAGCACTAAGCACATGAGACCGGGGTGGGGACATGATGAGATCTCTGTCCTCATATGGACATGAAGAATTTATTTTAGGATTGTGGGTCGGATGTCGCATACATCCACTCATTCTCAGGGTAGAAGTGGATGTGCTTCTATCTAGGTGGCCGGTAAAATCGCTTTGAAGCCACAAGTGGGTTAAGTGGTCATGCTGGCTCGTGAATGTGTGTTTGACCTTCATGATGAAGGATGTGTGTTGGGTGATGACACACCGTGATTAATATGGAAATGGTGGTAAAAACTGAGATTTGAATTGATAGAATTTTTGAAAGAAAGGAGTCTTGGCACACTCCGATACAAATGTTTTTCATAAAAGTAAAAGTTTTGAAAAAACCAATTCATTGAGTAGTTGTACTCACCCCTTCCTTATATCCCTTTCAGAAAATTTTGGAAAGCCTACCATTAAAGACTATCAGCTAAGATGCCTGTAAAACATGTGTGACAAATTTAAAATATTATGCAGTTTTGATTTATGTTATTCCAGGAAAAGGTGCAGGTTTAAAGAGCGCTTTACTCTTTACGGTTTATAATAAGGAGAAACCCTTTAATAAACCAAGAGAGTGGCGGGTTGATCACAGGAATCTGACCAAACCGGGTCGAGGCGTGACAACTAGAGTGGTATCAGAGCTTGTTTCCTCAAATACATAATCAAGACTAGAAAATATAGTAACTAATAGGATTTATCTTAAAATTTATAGATGGCTCCCAGGAGAGTAACCAATAAAACTTGGAATGACTCTACTCAACACCCTATCCTCATTAGAAGATAACTCTAGTAACTTCCCAATGCCTAAGATATAGTAGAAGCCTCAAAGGACCAAATGGGGAAACATCCAGTACCGTGAAGGAGTACGGTGCTAGGGCATGTTAAGGTCACAGTCTTGTGTACAAAGGGAGCCAAGCCTAAAGCCAGGAATGCTAGTACAGACGTATAATCTTACCAAGGAGGATACTTACCAAGAAAATCGTAGCTTCCTATCTATTCAGTGATTATTTTATGTGATATGGCAAAAATCCCAACCTTTTGTATCCCCTTGTTAATGAAATACACAAATTCTTAAATATGTAGCTCTTAATGATGTGATCTTGCTAGGAAGATGGCCTAAGGCAAATAAACCAAACAAACCCACACTATCCTAGAAACTAAGGAAAAGTTACATTTTTGTTATGGAAGATGAATAAGGGAATTAAGAAACATAGGAGGACTTTTACCATGACCCTTTAGCAAAGAAGATTCAGCAAGAAAACTCAAAGACAGTGAAGCACCAAATCACCAGTAACCCTGGAAAAGCCCCACTCAAAGGAAAGAAGGAACCACCATAATCCATGCAAGTGAATAACCTATTACAAGTATGAACGATGGGGACATTATGTGAAGAAGTGCCCAGCCCTACTAAGGAAAAGTACTAAGATAAACTATTATAGGTGTAAGGAAAGATGGAGTGCTCCACACCTCATAGATTTAGGGCAAATACCTCCTCAAAGGTCACTAAAGACATGAAGGACTGGAGACCAAAACTATGGAGCAGGTTAAGTAAGCGGTTCACAAAGAGATCAAGAAATGATGAGGTGAATGCCAAATTTAAACTTCTTCTTAAGAAGGTCAAATTGAGAAGGATACCACAAGAATAGAGATAAGGTACATGGGAAGTATACCTAGAACCATCTTATAAGTGAGCAAACACCGAAAAACGTCCTCTGGAAACTCTAGGGAATGGCACAATGAGAGTGAAGAAGAGAAGGAATACGCTAGGAAAGGGAACTCTAGAGAGATGCATACATCTAAGTACCTTGAAGGAATCATTAGATTGGTAAATGGACATAACGTGGAGTGAAAGGCACTGAGCCACTGTTAGAAACTTCTTGAAGGAAGGATGTATCAAAGGCCAATTATGACTTGCCTTGGATGAGTAATAGAGCCAAATAACAGGACGTAGTGGGATTTTAGGAATGAATCACATTGGAAAAAGCAATGAAGTAAAATATGAATTTTGGACCAACATGACAAAAGAAAGCAAGTCGTTACAACAAGATAGTCAAAGAGAATAAATGACACCCTAAGAATGATCGGGAGGTAGAAAGGTCTACACCCTAAAAAGGTCAATGAGATAGACGTTAAGGACAGGAGGACTTGAACAACAACTGCCCTAAGAAACTTAGACCAAATGAATGGTGGAGGCGAAGTAGTTAACGATCTAATACTCAAGAAAGCCATAATTTGAGTTCCAACAAAGAAGAGAGAGGCGGATAGGCCAAATACTCGAGAAAAGAAAGATGAAAGAAATCCTTAAAAGGACCAAAGGCCAATTAACGACTAAACTCAAGCCAAGAAAGGAATAGGCAAGCCTCTCACATAATGGTCAAGAAATCTTGAAACAAGGAAGATTTGTACACTCCCTAAAGAAATAGACAGGTACTGGGTACGAATGAGGATGCAGATAGAGTATAAAAGATGTGCCCACAAGATTTGAGGTGTAAAGGTAAATAGGAGAAGACGACATCAAGGGATGTCATTTAAGGGTAGAAATCCCCTATAGCAAATGTAAAAAAAAAAGAATGTCAGTAGAAAGGGAAAGAATCCTATCAAGGAAGGAAGCCCCAAAAAGACATGCGTATCCCAATTAAGAGGAAATGGAACCAACCGAAATGGAAAGAACGATAAGCTCACAAATGAAATGCCAGTTGAGATGGAAAGATCGAGAACCAAGAAAAAGTACTCATGAGGCCCTAAGAAGTAAATTAAACCAAAGGAATGGATAAATAGCATGGTAGCATCAAAGAATGTTGTAACGAATAGGAGTGGGTGGACTACAATCATAAGAGAATAAATGAAAGAATATATGAGGAATCTTGGAGAAGTAAGCCCTCAATTTGAAATCAATTAGGGAAAACTACCACTGACATCAGGATGGGTTGTAGTCCATGCTCACTTAATGGAGACTAAAGAATGGACAGATGAGCATAATGTAGAGTATATGAAATAAGACCAACAATCAGAAATTCCTTAGATAAGGAATGAAAGGAAATTTTAAGATGAATAAGGATTCAAAGTGGGAAATTGCCTCAACATAGAAGAAGGTGTAAGGAAATAAAGGAAGGAATCTCCAAAGGATGGTAAGAAGGTTGAACATGTAACTCTTAAGGATAAAACCTCTACTTTAAGGAATGTAGTAGAGAATGAAATCGTAAGAAGGGAATTCCTCAAACAAAATAATCAATACATTGACCAAAGAGAGATCAACTCGAAATAATGAATCGTGAAATGTTCACGAGCAAGTAAGAGTGGATTAAGGAAAAAGGAAGTCCTTGAATAAAGGAAGCCACTAAAGAAGAGAAAGGACATAAGAAGGAAAAAAATCCTAGTATGTCAATAATCATCAGGAAACCCAATGATTGGAATCGAAAGGACCCAATAAAAATGTTGGGAAAGGATGAGTAGGTAAGAGAAATCCATGCGGTTATGTGAGACATAACTTCAAAGGAATGATGGATGAGAGGACAATGGTAAAAAGGATAGTTGAGGAATGCTATCAAAAGAAAAGAGGGATGAAGTTATACGATCCCTGAAAGGTCGAAAGATAAGAGAGACCCTCAAGGAGATGTTCTAGAAATCTAATGGAAAGAGATAGGTCCTAGAAAATGCCATGCTGTAAGGGGCATGTAAGCCCAACAATCCTGAGGAGAATAAGACTCAAAGTAAGGAAGAGTTGGCTAATAAGCATGATGAGGTCGAATATAAAAATTTAGACCGAAGTTATAATAGACAACAAATGGAGGAAGGGTCAAACTAGGACGAAAAAGTGATAATAAAGAAAATCGTGGAAACAAGTACGTAACGCCTAAAAGAACATCAAGCTAAAGGTTTCAACGACCAAGGGATTAACTAGACACGAGAATGGTTAGGTATCTTAGAATTCCCAATCTTGAGTAAAGAACCTCAAAGGGAAGAATGTGCTCTAAGCAAAGAAAGATATAAATTTAAGAATATACCCTGAAGTAAGGTATGTCTAGTTATGATAAACTCTATGGAGGGAGTAAATAATATAAAGGAAAAGAAATTCCTTAAGTGAAGGATGTAAAAATGGCTAATTGAAAGAATAAGAGAAGAGTTTGCATGTTAAGCAAACACTAAAGGGACATTAAAAGAAATGATCCCGAATGCAAGGTTGATAATTAAGTTTTAGGGACAAAACTCCTAAAAGGAGGGGAGAGTTGTAAACCCCACCTTTTGAGATGAGGAAAACCCAGAAAAGAACCGGTCAAACTAGGTGAGAAAACCAAACCGGTTCAAAGACTCGATTATCAGGAAATGGGCAATTTGGAAATTTAAAACTCTTGGGTGAATCAAAGGGTTCATAAAACCATGGAAAAGAACCTTATGACAAATTGGAAGAGAAAAACTAGACCGATTTAGATGAATCAGATCCAACTGAATTGAACCGGTTTATGAACCAAGTCAGTTGATGAATTAGAACCAATAGAGAACGGGAAAATTAGAGAAATTTCAACTCCCTTGTGACCCAAAGAGATTTATAAACCTTGGGAAGGAACCTTAGAACAATGTGGGAGACCAAAACTAGACCGGTTCGGGTGAACGGCCCTAAACAGGATTAAACCGGTTTAAGAACCGAGCCGATTTATAAACCGGGACTAATAGAGAGATGGTAAAGTAGGAATTTTATGGACCCTAAGTGACCTAAGGAGTCATAAAATTCATGAAAAATGTCTTTAGAGTGAATTGGAGATGGAAACCAAACCGGTTCAGGTGAACCAGTTCTGAATCGGGTTGAACCCATTTGGACCGATTTGAACCACTATTGAACCGGATATTAAATTCATTTTTCTAGGTGGCTTAAAAATTTTAATTTTGAGATTTGAGACCACCATTGGATAGAAAATGAATTTAGAAATTTTTAGATTTGAAAAACTCGGTCGAATGGGGGGTGAATCAGCCGGTTTAAGCTTTGAAACTGGTTTAGACCGGTCTGGTCCGGTTCGGAACAGTGTCGTCTTCTTTCTTTAGATGATAGCACCGTTCACTCACCGGAAAATTGAAGCAGCACCGAGGAAGAAGAAACATTTCTGTTTGATACATTTTAGGCCATCAATGTCTGTCACAAAGATGCCAAACGGAAGGCCAAAGAGTCCCCGAGCTCCCTATATAAAGAGCCCCTCCCCTTTCATCCTCTCCACACATGCAAACTCCATTCTCTCTCAATTGCTCCATTTTTCAGTGAAGCTCGAACCATAGCTCCGACATGGGCACTTTTTTGATCCAAACAAGGTTAGGTCAGGTTCTTTAAAACCGGGGAGAAGTCAGCTACACACCTGTAGTCTCCGTTTGCTTCGAGGTCGCTGGAGGAGCGCCGGCGTGATGGGACAATGAAGCATCTTCGGCGGACAAAAGCTGCCCTATTTTGGCCAAGCTGAAATTGGCCATTTCGAGCCCTCCTTAGGCCAAATCAAGCCCTCCCAACATTTCCTCAGCCCTCCCATGCTCGAATTAGGACTGAAAGGTAAGCCAATTCGGCTCCCCTTTGTAATTTCCGACCAGTGCTAGAGAGAGAACTGACAGAATTTTTATGATTAAATTCTAATTCAATTCGGCATCAATTGATGCGGTTCTTAATTCTAGGATAAACCTCAGGATGAGAGCTATCTACTCAGATTTAAAGCTTGGACCGTCATGCCCCCGATGGTATGCTTTCGAAGCTTTCTCTCTCTACAGTCCATTTTCTGACGAAACTTCATTTGAGCTCGTTCCGGTGTCAAAACTTGCGATTCAAAGTGCTATTGAATCGTATGAAGATGGAAGAACTCAATTTTAACTTCAATTTCAATAATTAGAAGTGTTTGATTGGTCAATTTGATGAAATCAAATTCGGTTGTGTTAAGGATTTGAAATTACGGGAAAAATTGGGGAAAATTGGGAAATTTTGGGAATTTTTGAAATTTGAAGGACCAAAATGCAATTTTATGAAATTGAGGGTCTATTGGGTATGATAATAATGTTAGATCACCAATTAAAATTTTGGAATTTTTAGAGCAAAACTTACCATTTTGTAAAGGAAAGCAAAATGGAAATATTGGAAAAGTTCAGGGACCAAATTGGAAATTTTGGAAATTAAAACCCTTTTTGTGAAATTGAATAAATTGAGGTCCTAAGATAAAATTTAAAAGTTTCGGGACTCAATTTGAGGAAAAAATGGCATTAGGGACTTAAGTTAAACAAAAATAACTTTGGGGACCTAATTGCAAATAGATAAAAGTTTGGTATCTCATTCATTTGGAATGAATGAAGGCTATTAGGTTGACGGATAATGAATTGAGATGTTCATATCGTGTAGGAACATGGAGTACCGGGAACGCCCGCAGGGACAAGCTCGCGTGAAATACAAACAACCGGTGTAGAGCAATTTACTACGTTAACGGGTGGGTGGGATTTTATATCACACCCAGTTAGGAATGATAAGTACCTCGAAATGAAAACCCACTACCATGTGGTATTTAAAACATCACAACTTAGAGAAGTTATGTGAAAATCATACGGAAAAACTACTTACCAATTGTAAGTAAATCATACCCGGTTGGCATGATAAAACTTTCATGAGGAAGTTGAAAACTCGTTCATTGGTTATGAGCGGAGATGTCCTTATACTCGTTCGGTATATTGGACAGTTGAAAATATATTTTTTTTGGAATTGCTCTGTAGTGACTGTGTGCCAATGCTTAAACAATTTAGGAGACCTTCTTGATGGGAGATCGAATAGCTCTTATAGGCTAGGGCCCTCGGTTTTGGAACTTGGGGGCTATTATGCCCGATTTGGAAAATCTCGAACAAGTGGGCCATAGGCCAGTGAGCACGAGCAGGTGCTCGTAAACAAACATGAGATATGTGCCATAAAACTTTAATAAATGAATTGTTTGGCCATGGTACCTAGGTAGGACCGACATATTCAGTCAATTAGTGGCAGTGCGACATGATAGGTCTCCGAACCAGTAAAGATAAACAGCTGCAGGTTGAGTTGAGAGTCGGGGTCGTTGGACCAGTGGCAGCATAGATTATATGGCATGATAAGAAAATACTGTTTGTGCATGCACTATGATTACAGGATCATCAAGATGCCCATGAGGGGTAGTGATGCATCCTAAGGGCCTTGGATGACCCGATTAGTATAAGGGCAGTTCATCATACTAGGTGACCGTGCGAAATTTGGAGTAGCACTAAGCACATGAGACCGGGTGGGGACAGGATGAGGTCTTTGTCCTCATATGGATAGGAAGAATTGATTTTGGGATTGAGGGTCTAATGTCGCGTACATCCACTCATTCTTAGGGTACAAGTGGGTGTGCTTCTATTTAGGTGGCCAGTAAAGTCGCTCCAAAGCCACAAGTGGGTTCAGTGGTTGTGCTGGCCTACGAATGTATGTTTGACCTTCATGATGAAAGATGTGTGTTCGGTGATGACACATCGTGATTAATATGGAAATGATGGTAAAAATTGAGATTTGAATTGAAAGGATTTTCGAAAGAAAGGAGTCTGGCACACTTTGATACAAATCTTTTTCTTAAAAGTAAAAGTTTTGAAAAAACCCATTCACTAAGTAGTCGTACTCACCCCTCCCTTGTATCCCTTTTAGGAAATTTTGGAAAGCCTACCCTTAAAGACCATCAGCTAAGATGCCTGTGAGACAGGTATGATAAATTTAAAATATTATGCAGTTTTGATTTATGTTATTACAGGAAAAGGTATAGGTTTAAAAAAATGTCTTACTCTTTACGGTTCATAATAAGGGAAACGCTTTAATAAACCGGGAGAGTGGCGGGTTGATAACGGGGATCTGACCAAACTGGGTCGGGGCGTGACACATCCACTCATTCTCAGGGTAGAAGTGGACGTGCTTCTATGTAGGTTGCTGGTAAAGTCGCTCCAATGCCACAAGTGGGTACAGTCGATGGGCTGGCCTGCGAATGTGTATTTCCTTTATGATGAAGGTCATGTGTTGGTTGATAAACACACTGTGGTAATGAGAAATGGCTATAAAAATGAGATTTTTAAGGATGAATGGTTTTAAAAGAAAATAAGGAGTCTGACACACTCCGACTGAAACATTTTTCCTAAAAGTCAAACTTTAAAAACCCATTCACCGAGTCATTGTACTCACCCCTCCCTTATATCCTTTTTCAGGTAACCCAAGGAAAACCTACCCAAAGACCACAGTTAACTACACTTGCAAGACAAATATGTAAAGTTTAAAATTTAATGTAGTTTTGATTAATGTTATTCTAGGAAAGGTACATGTTTAAAAGACGCCTTATTCCTCATAGTTTAAAGAAGGGGAAAACCTTTAATAAACTAGGAGAGTGGCAGGTTGCTCACGGGGATCTGACCAAACAGGGTCGGGGCACGACAACTAACCTACAGGGGTAGATTGTTTGTTCCACAAGATAAGGAACTGAAGAGGTTACTTCTGGAAGAGGCACATGACTCTGTTTATGCGATGCATCCGGGCAGTACTAAGATGTACTGCACCCTCAAACAAGGTTATTGATGGAAAGGAATGAAGGGAGATATTACAGAATGTAGCCCGATGCTTGTTCTATCAACAAATTAAAGTTGAGCATTAGAAACTATCAGGACTGCTACAACCCTTGCCAATCCCCGAATGCTAATGGGAAGACATCACTATGGATTTTGTAACAGGATTACCTGTGACTAGAAAATGACGAGATGCAATATGGATAATTGTGGATAGATTGACCAAGTCTGCCCATTTTCTACCTATAAGAGTGATGGATTCAGTGGAATAACTGGTGGTCTTATACATGAAGGAGATAGTGAGACTCCATGGCATCCCAGTAAGCATAGTGTCGGATAGAGACCTTAGATTTACCTCAAGGTTTGGAAAGTGCCTTAGGAACCAAGCTCCACATAAGTATGACATTTCATCCTCAGACCGATGGACAGTTTGAGCAAACGATCTAAACCCTTGAAGACATGCTAAGGACATATGTACTCACCATGAATAAGGGTTGGGAGGAATACTTGTGCCTGATGTAGTTTGCGTACAATAACAGTTATTAGGCCAGTATTCAAATGGCCCCATATGAGGCCCTTTTTGGACAATCATGCCATACCCCTTTATTTTGGGAAGAAATGGGAGAAAGGAAGCTGGAAATGGTTGAACTAATCGAGGTTGCCACCAAAAAGATTACGATAATAAGGAGTCAACTTAAGGCCGCTCAGGATAGGCAAAAGAGCTATGCGGATCATTGGAGAAGAGATCAGGTATTTGATGTGGAAGCTAAGTGTTCCTAAAGTTATCCCCATGGAGGGGAATACTTATGTTTCAACAAAGGGGGAAGTTGAAACTAAGGTACATCGGTCCTTACATAATAGTCCAAAGGATAGGACCGATGGTATATAAACTATAGCTGCCTCTGGACTTACAAAAAATACATGATGTATTCCATATCTTGGTACTCTAGAAGTACAAACCTAATCCTAGCCATGTGTTTGATTAACCTCCATCAAAGCTAGAAAAGAACCTGACCTATCAAGTAGAACCGGTGTGAATCATCGACCGGAGGAAAAACATCTCCATTTTGGGCGTTTTAGGTCAAGGATAAGCTTGACCAAGATGTGAAACAGTCGGGCAGAGAGTCTCCCAGCTCCCTATGTATAGATCTCCTCTCCATTCATCCTTTTCACACCTGAAATCTCCATTCTGTCTCAACTGCTCCATTTTCTAGTGAAGCTCAAACTAGAGCTCCGACTTGTGCAGTTTTCTGTGCCTCGGAAGGTGAGGTCGAATTCTTTAGACTCTAGGGGAAGTCAACTACCTGACAGCAACCTCCATTCGATTCAAGGACCGCCAGAGAAGCATTGGCGAAATAAAACAGTGAAGCAGCTTTGAAGGACTGAAGCTGCCCTATTTCAGTTTAGCTGAATTTGGCCATATTCAACCCTCCTCCAGCCAAACCAAGCCCTTCCAACATTCACACAACCCTCATAAAACCTCAGCTAAGTTGAAAGGTAAGACAATTCAGCCCTACTCAGTCATTGTAGGTCGAAGTTAGAGAGAGAAACTATGAAATTTCATTGACAAAATTATCCCTCGATTCGAGGTCAATTGTAGGAATTCTTGATCCTAGAAGGTATCTCAGGAAGAGAGCTACCTTCCTCAATAGAGAGCTTGGACCGTTGCACCTCCTACAGTAAGCTTTCAAAGCTTTCTCTCTCTCTACACATAGTTTTCCAATGAAACTCCGTTTGAGCTCGTTTCAGCCAATTGGCTATAAAAAAGATGTTGGAGGACCAATTGGTCGATTTTTGGAATAATTGGGGCCAAATTACCATTTTTGAAAAGTAGAGACAAAATGGTAATTCTTGAAAAGTTGGGAGGCCAAATTGGAAATTTGGAAAACTTGAGCCAATTATGCAATTTTAGGTAAGAAGAGACCTCAAAAGAAATTTTGGGAATTTTAGGACTCAAATTGGGCAAAAGTTGGCATTAGGGACCTAAAGTCAAGATAAAAATAAACTTTAGGGGCCTAAATGCAATATATTGATAATTTGTGAACCTAGGCTTCTATGCCAAACCTTAAGTGGAAAGGCTGCCCAAATCGTGTAGGGACAAGTGTGATTAGAACACTAGCAAGAGAATGCTCGCGTCGACTTGAAAAACCAACCGAGTACGAACACGTCACGATTAGCGGGTTAGTAGGCTTATTTACATCATACCTGGTTGGGAAGATGAGCACTTTAGAAATGAAAGACCACTTGTAAGTGGAATTTTAACATCACACCCGGTTGGAGTGGTGTGCGAACTAAGCTAAAACATACTTACCAATTGTAAATAGAGATCATACTCAGTTGGTTTGATGGCCTTCCCAAAAGGAAGGAGAAACCCGCTTGTCGGTTGTAAGCAGAGGTATCATCACACCTGGTTGGTGAGATGAAGTGAAAACGTATTTTTGTCAGAAGTGTTCTCCCCTGACTATGTGCCAATGCTTAAACCCTTTGGGAGACCTTCTTGACGGGAACTAGAATAGCTCATATAGGCTAGAGGCCTCGATTTTTGAACTTATGGGGCTAAATGCCTAGTTTGGGAAAATCACTTGCAGTGGGCCCAAGGCCAATGGGCACGAGCAGGAGCTCATAAACAAAAATGACTTATGAAAGCGATAAAAACTCTTAATGAAATGATTATGTGATTTCACCTTGGTACCAAGTCAGGACCAACAACACTCGATGGACTGGCGGCAGTGCATAAGGGCCAGGTCGACGGATCGGCTTAGACAAAAGTTGTAGGTCAAGGTCGTTGGACTAGTGGCACCAAAGATAAATGGCTATGTGAAAACTTTATTTGTGCATGCACTTGAGGTACAAGACCATCAAGATGCCCAAGAGTGATAGTGATGTGTCCTAAGGGCTATTAGATGACATGGTGGAGATAAGGGTTGTTTGTCGTGCGAGTAGTCACGAAGCTCAACGTAGCTTCTTACATATGAAACTGTGGTGGAGTCGGGATGATGTCTCTGTCCTCATACGGACACAGAGTTACTTTCGAGTCTGAGGGTCGAATGTCACGAACCTAGGGTAGAAGTGGATGGGCTTCTATCTTGGTGGCCGGTAAAGACGCTTCAAGCCACAAGTGGGTGCAATGGATGGACTGCACCTACGAATGTGTTCCCTTACTGATGAAGGGCGTGTGTTGTTTTTTAAACACACCAGAAGGTAAATGGAATGAGGTTTTGAAAAAATGGAATTTGTGGAAAGATCATTTTTAAAGGAGATAAAGATTTTGGCACACTTTGGTCAAAACTATTTTTAAGAAAACTCACTCCTAACACCCATTCACTAAGTTGTAGAACTCGCCCCCTCCCTTTACCCCTTTTCAGGTAACCAAGAGAAACCAACCCTAAAGACCTTTCTGTAGTCGAACCTTAAGACAGGTATGTAAGATTTAATATATTCAGTTTTGTATGATGCTATTCCAAGAAAAATAGGAAAAAGGACGCCTTACTCCTCACGGTTTAAAAAATGGTGAAACTCTTCATAAACCAAAGTAAGTGTCATGTTGTTCACAGGGATCCGATATAACCGTGTCGGGGCATGACAATGATCTTGTACCACAAGTGCATGCACAAAACAACAGTTTTTACATATAGCAATTTATATTTGGTGCCACTGGTCCAACAGCCTCGACACACAACCCGACCTGCATCTGTTTTTCTAGGCCGAACCGTCGACGTGAACCTGACACACTACTGCCAGTCCATCGAGTACGATCGGTCTTAACATTGTTTTCATGGCCAATTGGCCTTCAATTTGGGTAAATTGCAAAGAGATCCCTCAATTTCACGAAATTCCCAATTTTCCCCAAAATTTTCCCCCAATTTCCCTCTTTCAAACTGACCAAATTTGATTTCTTCAAATTGGCCATCCAATCGGGGTTAATTGCTTCAATTAGAGGTATAAATCGATTCACACACTTCTATATGATTCAATTGAGCTTTGAATCGCATGAATTGAGTTTGAAATGAGCTCAAACGGAGCTTCGCTGGAAAATTGTACGTAGAGAGAGAAAGCTTCAAAAGCTTACCGTCGGTGGTGCAGTGGACCGAGATCTCTATCTGGGCAAGTTGCCATTATTCTGAGGTAGCTCTATCTGGCTGAGCTAAAATTGACATCGAATTGAGGGAGAATTATATCAGTGAAGTTTTGCACTCTCTCTCTAATTTTGATCGAAAATGATAGAGGAGGGCCGAATTGGCTTACCTTTCAACTCTGTTGTGGTCGTGTGAGGGCCGTGGGGGTGCCGAAAGGGCTTGGTTTGGCCGGAGGAGGGCTGAATTTGGCCAAATGCAGCTCAGCTAAAATAGGGCAGCTTGATCCATCGGCGCTTCTCCAGCGGTCCTTGGGTCGAACGGAGGTTGCTGTTAGGTAGCTAACTTCCTCTAGAGTCTTTAGGACCCGACCTTGCCTTTTGAGGCTGAGAAAATAGCCTATGTCAGAGATCTGGTTCGAGCTTCACCAAAAAATGGAGCAATTGAGAGTGAATGGAGATTTCACATGTGTGTAGGATGAATGGAGATGGGCTCTTTATATAGGGAGCTCTGGGACTCACTGCCCGACAACTTTTCTTTTTGGTTGAGCTTATCCTCACCCTGAAACGACTTGATCGAAGCCATTTTTTCTTCGTTGGCCTTATACGTTTCTATATTGAATGAACAGTAATGTTATCTAGAGGAAGAAGACGACATTGTTCCAAATTGGACCGGACTGGTCTGAACGGTTCAATGCGTAAATCGGTCGGCTCAGGCCCGGTTCGATTGATTTTCTCAAAACTAAAATTTTTTAAATTCATCTAAATTCATTCTCCATCTAATAATGGCTTCAATTCTCCAATTTTATTATTTTAAGCCACCAAGAAAAATGAATTTTGAAACCGGTTCAAGTGTGGTTCAAACTAGTTTAGGTCCAGTTCACTTGAACCGGATAGGTTTTCTCTTCCCATTTATCCCAAGGTTCTTTTCCATGATTTTTATGACTCTTCAAGTCATTTGGGATTTGTCAATTTTCCATTTTACCCTTTCCTTACTAGTTATGGTTCATGAACCGGCTCGGTTTTCCCTTTTGAATTGACCGGTTCTTTTCTCGATTTTCTCACCATTAGAGGACGGGATTTACAAAAGGAGTTGTTTGTCTTCAGAGAGTGCCTAAGAGGTGAGGATGATGAATGGGAGGGTGCTCTTTATATAGTGAGCTTGATAACTTTTCAGTTCACTGACCCGCGTGAGACTAGGCCTCCAACTCGACCGTCAGTGACCTGACCGGAGAGATTTTTTAGTTGCCGGAGACTCCAACTTTTTCGGCCTCTCTCTCTTCTCAGTTAGCAAACTGAGGTGGAAGATGATGATGTGGTGGGCATGCCACGTGGCACACTGTGATTGGCCAATTTTTCTAACGTGAGGTCTAACTCAGCCGCCATGTTAACCGTTGGCCAGTTGACTAGACACATGGCAGCTTCTCATTGGCTGTTCGTGTCTACATGATAGGCTGACTGGTCGCTCGCTTACCATTGATCGAACACGTGGAAGCCTCCCATTGGTTGTCCGTGTTTGTGTGGCTACTGATGAGGCATCGTTGAGTGTTGATCGATCTGGTCCGTTGTCTGGTTGGACTGTTGACTAGTCTAGTTCTTTGACTAGTTGGACTGTTGATTGGTCCGGTCCGACCGGGTTCGCTGTCCTAAATTTGAAAATCGATCGGTTTGAACCCAATTCAATCGGTTTTCTAAAATTTAGAATTTTCTAAATTCATTTTCTATCTAATAGTGATCTCAATTCCTCAAATTGACATTTTAAGATGCCTAGAAAAATGAATTATTGAACTGATTCACTATTGGTCACCTCAGTTGAGTCTGGTTCGGGTCCAATTCACCCTAAACCGTTTCGGTTCTCTCATAAATTCCACTTCCCGGTTCTTCCTCATAATTTTTGTGAATTTTTGGTCACTTGAGATTTTCTAATTTCCCTTGTTAACTCTTATTTACTATTTTCTATTGATTAAATTAGCCCATTTTTCAAGAATAGTGTATGTTCTCTTCCCAGTTTCCTTGGCCCAAGGGGACGGATTCCACATTATTTTTTCAAATTGATGATATGAATCAGTTTCTACACTTCCATATAATTCAATTGCACTTTAAATTGCAGCATTTGACTTCAAAACAAGCTCAAACAAAGCTTTGTTGGAAAACTGTTCCTAGAAAGAAAGCTTCGAAAGCTTTCCATCGAAGGTGCAGTGTTCCGAGCTCTTGATATGGGGAGGTAGCTCTCGTCCATTGGATCTACCTAGGATCAAGAATCACTACAATTGATGTCCATATCAGTGGAAATTTTGTTAGTGAAGTTTGACACTTTCTCTCTCTAGCATAGATCTACAACGACAGTGGAGGGCTGAATTGGCTTACCTTTCACCTATGTGGTGGTCATGTGATGGTCGTGGGGACTTTGGGGAGGCTTACTTTGGCTAGAGGAGGTCTTAATTGGTTAAATTCTGCTCGGCCAAAATAGGGTAGCTTCAAACTAACGGAGCTACTTCACTGTTCGATCTTGTCGATGCTTATATGACAATCCTCGGGTCAAAGAGAGGTTGCTATTAGGTAGCTTACTTTCCCAGAGTTTGTAGGACCTAACTTTGCCTTCTAAGGCTAAGAAAAGTGCCCAAGTCGATGCTCTAGTTTGAAATTTACCAAAAAATTGAGCACTTAGGAGAGGAGGATGATTTGAGGTGTGTGGAGGATGAATGCAGGGGAGCTCTTTATATAGGGAGCTCGGGGGCCCTCTGCCCGACCAGTTTCTATACTAATTGATCTTATCCTCACCTGAAAATGCCAAGATCGGAGGAAATATTCCTTTGTTGGGAAAGGAAAGTTTCTGAACCGATGAACAGTGCTGTCATCTCAAGGAAAAAGATAAAATTATTTCGGACCGGACCGATTTGATCGGGTTCAATGGCAAAAATCGACCAGTTCAGATCCGATTCGACAGGTTTTCTCAAAACTAAAAATTTCTAAATTTGTCTAAATTCATTTTCTATCTAATATGGGTATGTTTTCTCCATTTGAAATCTCTAAGCCACCTAGAAAAATAATTTACCTAGTATGGTTCATTATGGTTCAAATCAGTTCAATCCGTTCAGGTCTAGTTCACCCTGAACCGGTTTGGTTTTCCCTTCCAATTGGGTTTATGGTTTTTCTGCATGATTTTCATTACTCTTTTGGTCACTTGGAATTTTTCAATTTCCCATTTTACCCTTATTTACCAATTTCGGTTCGTTAATGGATCAATTTTCTCTTTAGAATCGACCAGTTCTTTTCCCGATTTTTTTATTATTGAAAGAACGGGGTTTACACAATACCTATTAGTTTCCCCATTAACACTTCATCCTTATGGGAGTTTATTAGTCAATTGAACCTTATATTCACTTTGTCACCATATCTATTTATCATTTCAAATTTCTAATCACTCATAGTCATACCCTTCCTTTAGGTGTGCATGATATTACTAGTCGGCTTATGAATCCTTATCCTATATTCTTAAAGGCATCTACACATTTCATCCTAGTGTATTGCCACGTACTCAATTCATGTGTAACTTATTTATGGACTTAATCTACTTAGGCCATTCCTTAACTTTCAATGCCCAGGTTTTACTCTTAGTATTTCCATACTTACTCCATCCTCCTACCCTTATTACTTAGAGTAGAGCCCCTTACTAACTTAGATGTAAATTTAGTAAATTCACTTTTCCCCTTTTAACGTTATAACTTTGATATTTCTGACTTAGAGACTAACCCTTGCATTCTTCATGGGTTTTGTTTGTATACAACAAGATTTCCACCCAAAAATTAATGAAGAATTTAATGGTAAGTCTCTAAGAGAATGATCCCTTATTATATATTATTGCTACGTTAGGTTCAGTTGTATATTTCTCTTGAGTATAAATATATTTGTGAACTTCTTTCCATTGTCCATTCTACAAATAGATACTTCAATTATCAAAAGAATATATTTTTATTAATTTGTAAGCCGCAATATAGGTTTTTTTACATTGTAATTTTAAAACCAAAAAGCCATTAATGCTAATTTCTCCCATTGATTAGAATGAGTTTGTATGGGTGTTGGCTGTTCAACAAGAAAGTGACAGGCTTAGTGTGAGAGTTTTCTACACTAGTAACAAAATAGTCGTATGCAAAGTCCCGCATGAAACCCGTCACACTTCAAAGAATAATGGATGCTTTGGTTCTCTCTTTCCATAGAGTTTCACGATAGAGATTCCTCATGCTTATTAGTCAAAGCCATCACTTTTCCCATCTAGGTTAACTCCTAATGGGCATGAATGACCTTCAGACATTCAAATTATTGTTGCATGAGTGTTATAGATTTTGAGATAGGTTCGCTTCCCATTCCCGATGTAAATGTTACATAGTATACACAAGTTGACGAAAAGTTTCCCTCCATTTATTTTATGCAAGAATCAATTCTTGGGTTTTATATTCTTCGAAATGGAAACTCCCATCCTTGGAAGCTTTCTCCGGAGTTCTCTCATGTAGAGCTATAGAGCCCATTGAATTATTTAGAGCATTCTTGGGAGTTCCAAGTCTAGTTGGAACTAAGCTCTGAGGAGTAATATCTGGAACTTGCAATAAAATTCATGAATCGTCAACCGAATGAGATTAGGAATGGATTTGAATTTAATAATATATTAAATGGAAGTTGGATTTTGAGACCGAAGTAGATAACCTATACATTTAGATTAATTTATTTTGTCAGTCAATCACGTAAACAGTGGCGTCTAATCATTTTGCGCTACAAGAAAATATATTGTCATCTTTTTTGTTGATCCCTTTTCAAAAGTAGAGTAACATGAGCTCAGCTCTGACACTATGGCAAATATCCATCAAATACCCCCATTCCACATAGACGAGAGACCCGGTGAAACTGTTTATAAATTTAGCCATCCTCCTCTACTTTATTCAAAGAAATTCCCTTTTAAATGATGATAAATTAGTTTTTCGACGATAAACTTTTGAGCTTGAATTTGAGCAAACCGCAAATAGTCAATGAGAGTTGCTTGACATGCCACTAAGCACTAATAAATAGTGGCATGAGTCCACAATCTAGCCATCCTCCTCTACACTATTCAAAGAAATTCCCTTTTAAATGTCGACAAATTAGTTTTTTCACGATCAAACTTTCGAGCTTGAAATTGAGCAAACCGCAAATAATTAGTGATAGTTGCTTGACATGCCACTAAGCACTAGCAGAGAATGACATGAATCCACTACTAGATTGTGACCCTAATACATAGGTATTATTGTGACAGTCACAATACAATTTATAAATCAATACATGAGTCATTGTTATGATGTACTTGTGTGGTTGGGGCTCATTCTTATGAGAATTATTATTAAAAAAACCTTATAAGAATTGAAATTGAAAACATTAATGATTTTTGTACTCTATATTGTCATTTTTAATAGGGGTTATATTCCCTCGCATGATGTCCTAAGATTAGTATCCCACTCACACACCCTCATAGTAGACCCCTCTTTCTAACCTTCTTTCAGGTACCCGCATAACCTGAGAGTGAAGATGTTGATAAATATTTGATATCAAACTCGATATAATCCACCTCGACAATAATTGGACAATTCCTTATAAGTAGAGAATTTTTTTAGATGTAAATTATTTTCACTTATGTGGTTGTAGCAACCAAAATTATCAAAAGAGTATTTACTTTTTGTTTCTTAGGCCATTCTATAAGTTGGTACTATAGAGTGAGGGCTTACTATTTTAGCATTGGGAGGACATGGCAGTTGGGATCGTCATCTGGCGATGTTGGGTTGGGACATTACACAAGATATCTCCCATTTTTGTTCATGAATTATCTTTGTGTTACCCTTTGAGATTTATAGAAGATCTAGAAAGCATACTATTTTTGGTCTATTTCATTTTCTAAAGTATTTTTTTCTTTCAAAATATAATTTCTAAAAAATATGGGTTCTAATACAACTTAATTTATTATACATCAACCTAGTTTCTCGATCAAGCTTCTATTTAATCCGTCACATTCTCTCTATACCACAATAGTGAGTGTCATACTTTTATAGGATTGATTGGATATAAGCCTTGAAATAAGTTTTAAAATTATTAAAAGTATTTTCTTAAAAGTCTAAATATAACTTGTTAGAAAACATCCTTAAGAAAGGATGCTTGAATATAATATTATACAAAAAAAATCTTTAGGTAGATTTTGACTTGGCAAATGTGTTGCCTTATAACAAAATAAAAATATATATCCTTTCTCTATTACCTAAAAGAAGAATTTCTAGCATTTATGTTGAATGAATAGGATTTACTAAAATTGAGACATTTTCTCGAGTTAGCCTATACTCAAAATAACTATACAAGACATTCTTATTTATCTTTTTAAAATAACTTCATTGCTTTTCTCACTTTTTTTAGAAAGTCTTAGAGTTAATGCCCTTCAACTTATATTTGAGTTTTCAAAAATTTATATTCATGAGTTCACACATTTTATTAAAGCTCGTGTGTTTTAGCTTTAACATAAGGAAAATATTTAAAATATTTTCACAATAATTAACAAACAAGCATGGGATGAAATTAAATTATCATCCACTCATGGTCCAAACTTACGTTAAGAACTACATATCTACATGAAAATATATTAATCTTCACATACATATTTTTTTCATCATAAAAGGATATCAAAGAAGTGTGAAATAGAGTTATGTTTCCATAAATTAGTGGTCTATGAGTTACATTACCACCCATTAACAAATATGTTCAATCATGATAGGATATGACCTATACAACATCACCATGTCATCATACATTGGAACCCTTAATATGACCTATCTTGTCCTCAATTAGTAAATAACTCACCCTTCTTTGCCTCAATGAATCTAATAACCCTCTAAGACCATTACAACATCACCATGTCATCATACATTGAACCCCTCAATATGACTCATCGGGTTAATATGTATAGTTAGCAAATAACTCACCCTTCTTTACCCCCAATGAACTTAATAGCCCTCGAAGACTATTATTATCTTTTACTGAGTGTCTTATGGTACCCAACTTACATCTATGTCAAACATAATTAATTCAATCAATAATTTTATAATTGATACTTTATTGGTATCTGGAAAATGCTATCTATTGATATTATTTACAATTAAACTTTTCAGTGGATGACCCATTTCTAAACTTGTAGTCATTATGGGATGTGACCTACTTCTATAAATACAAGTAAATTAATTAATAGTTTTATTATTGAGACATGACTTGATATTTAACTAATTCCATTTAATGATATTATTCTTGATGAAGCTTTCGAGGTATGACCCATTTATAAGTTTTTCAAAATATTATGGTTGTGTCTTATTTCTAAATTTAAATAATACTTTTGAAAAGGTTGGGATCATGACCACTTTATTTTAAAATATGGCCTTGCACACAATTGTTTATAAATGTGTCCTTGGACCCACTATTTCAAAAAATGTTTATAGCTGGCCATTTCTCTTAGTTCATGGGACTTTGCCCATATTTATCAACCATGGCATTGACAAATTTCCTATGTTGAGTTTGGGACTAGTCTCGTATTTTCATGAAATATCTTAAAAACTTATCACGATATAGTTGTGATCTTTCCCAAAAGTTTCATAAAATGATACTCTAATTTAATTAAATTGTGCGCAATAACATGTCATCAATCTAATTGAATGTGATAAAAGAAATCTCACTCACTAGTTATCAAAAACTTGTTCTTTCTAGACAAATTCATGAGTTGTCATGCTTATCCTCACATAATCAAGTAGGTGTAAGCACTACAACATTATACATATGCTATGTGAATAATTAGGTTGACTGATAAGATTATATCACAATGGCATACCATAAATTTCCAATAATTACGATTTTTCTGTTAAGGTTTGGTTAGCTAGATTTGTTTTCTATGATGGTCCCTTTTTCTCTACATGAGCCTTATCTTCATCTTTATCTTGATGTTTAGCCAAAACAAGTCTAATTTTCAAAGTGGTAAAATTATAAAAAATATTTACATTTATGTCCATATACTTTCATTATTTTTGCAAAAATGTCTCTAAGTTTTCTTTATTTACCAATTGTGTCCCCAAATCTATTAGGAATTTCCTTTAGGTTCTTATACTTTATTTATTTCCATTTTGATCCACAAATGTTTCTTTATTTGCACTTGTGTACCAAAGTTTCTAAAATTTGCAAAATGATCCCTGAACGTAGTTGTCCTTGGAGTTTAATTTTAACTTCCAAATTTCGGACCTAACATGCTTCTAATAATCTTCCCCATGTTGCCACAATCATTTCAAGCTTTGAATTGAGTGATTCGACCTAGAAATAAGTGAGAACAGATCTGTATCGAAAAATTCCTCTAGATAGAAAGCTTTGAATTATTACCGCTGGTGGCACATCGGTCAAATGTGAGGATATGAGGAGTTATCTATCCTTCTTGGGGATCTTCTAGGATAAAGTGATGCATCAATTTATTGTTAGAGATTTCTATAAACATGATCAAAATATTTTCAATATTGTTTTATAAAAATTTAAAGAAGGTTCATAATTTTAGAGAGTGGGCGCAAGGTTACTAAGCGTCAACTCCGGTGCTTCTCGGGTCACCATCAAGCTTCGGAAAGTATGGTGTTGTGTAAAGGACCTTCGTTGGAGCCTATAGAACATAAGATCACCCTTTTTGGATGCAAAAAAGGGGCCCTATAAGTGCTTTTATTTGTAGATTACCGAGAAATGGAGTAGTGGAGGCTTCATAGGGGACTTTAGGTGTGGAGAGAATGAGGAAGTAATTGATCCTTATAATGGGAGCTCGAGGGTTCGAAGGGTTCTCCATCCTTGTCTCTACCAACCCAATTTTTCTCAAAATAACTATAATCAAAGCTAATATTTCCATTGATAGAAATGTATATTGCGAAACAAATAGAACAATGTATTTTAAACATGGGATTTAGAGGAAGAATATAACACTATGCACACACATATGGGCTTGCACGTGTGAATTGCCAAGTGATGCACATTGATTGGTTGTGTCAGTTGACATGAAAATTATTCCAAGATCTATGTTGCATTCTAATCGTTTAACATGCCATGTGACATCATCCAATGGTTGCTTATCTAACATGGTTGATGACTGAACTTGGGTGTTTGTCGACCATTATGCTATTGCACTGTGGCTTCCGAGTTTGGTAGATTTAAATTTCTTAGGTTTTCCACCAACTAACATATGTCATTTCCATGCATCATCTTAAGATTGATTGTGTAAAACCAAATTTTCTATAACTGAGACCTAGGATAGATGGACCAAAAATCAATATTAAATAAGAAAGGGGATCCCAAATTGTGATTGAGATTAAAAACCAAGAATGGAATCTCGAATAGAGGATGATATCTAAAACCAGGAACGGAATACCAAGTCGAGGACAACACCTAAATCGAGAATGAAACCTCGAATTCATAATGGAACCCAAGTCGGGATTTCAAAAGTTAGTCGAATCATGACCCCATTATTAGAGATGGGAAAGGGGATGTGAAACCAAGAAGGGGAATCTGAACGGATTAGGGATTGGAGTCCCGAGCATGAAAATTGAAGCCTTTGGAAAAAGTCTGATTTCGCCCGAACGAGACAGAAATAATTATCAAAGGGGTCAACAAGGGCAAAAGGATAATTTAATTTACCAAAGAAACAAAGAAAAGAAGGGAAGTTGAGTTAATTCGACTCGAGTCGAGTCAACTCGACTCAGATGACTCACTCACAAGGCTCACCTCCCCTAATTGTAATTGCTGGCACACACCATAGTAAATGTCACCACAATTAATCAATTCTTGATGAAATTGCATGGAACAAATTAAAGAGATCAGTATATAACTGAGCAGTTGGTCTCGCTATGAAGTTAATTGCATTAACTCCACCAAGATAGATAGAAATTAGAGTTTAAATTCAAAACTCTCATTCTCGGACAAACCCCAACCCCAGTGGGTAAAACAAGTAATTTTCTCTCACCAAATCACCAAATGAAGTGGCCTTGGTTTCAAAATGTCACTAATTGACTCATCTTGAGGTTTGTAGGTTGGTCCCAACTTGTTAGTGGTTTAAACATTTCACATGAATGTCATTTTTACCAACCCTGATCTATGATAGATTTTCTACCCTCCGTTGACTACATTGCGGGGCCAAATTTGGCTTTCTCTATTAACTACGCCGGCGTGCGCTGGTGCTAAAGTGACTGCCAACCTCCCCTCTACCTCTTCATAGTAAGGGTCGGCCTCCGACAATGGAGAAATTAGCCAATAGAAGAAATTAACCATTGTGGGGTTTGCCTAGTTCTCTCACCTCTAGCGACCAATTGGTCGGCCGCCACCACATAAAGTTTCACGTGGACCTTGGCTAAAAAATGTCTAAGCTCCTGCCACCTCCAATGATAATTTTTTAGAATTCCCTTAATATCTTTGTTTCATCTAGTTTTTAGAAAATGACCAAATTCGACCATCATTTGTTGAGGTAAGGCCCTCCACTCCAACCACAAGCCATTGTGAGTATAATGAGATTAGTTGGGGGTAGATTGTGAATTTAGAAGTTCATTTGATTCATGTTCCAAATTTTATGGAATAAAATGAAATCATGGAAAGTTTGGGAATCAAATTGCGAAAATGGAAAAATTATGAAAAATGTCCCTAAGAGTAGCCTAAGGGTCCTAGGATTGATTTTAATACAAATGTAGATATCTAAAGTCATTTTCGGTGAGTTTAAGGACAAAACTGTAAATTTTTTAAAGGAGGGGCAAAATGGTTATTTACACCAAAAGGGATGTCAAAATAGTTTATTTTGAACTATGAAGGGCTAAATGATAATTTCAGCAAAGAAAATATGCAAAAATGAATATTTTTGCAAGAGAAAGGTAAAATGGTAATTTTGTCCATTTTAGGGACCAAAGTTTAATTAATACATTTTGGAGGCCCAAATGTGTTTAAAGTAGTTTTTGGGCCTAAAATTGAAACTTGGAAAGTTCAGGGTCCAAAATGATGAACTTTGGATGATTACGGGCAAAATAATAATTTTGCCTAACTTAAGGACTAAAATGCAAAATTTGGAAAAATTTAGTCATTTAAGTGGGAAACTTAGAAACTTATGGTGTTTTAGTAAATAAGATCAATATGGCCTTAACCTGTAATATGTGAATTTAAATCATACTTGAGAGCTAGTAGCTTCGATGGTCCATCGACATGATTGCTCGAATGAATCAAGCCTGTGGGGCGAGAACCGTAATTGTCGAAAATTATGGGATGGTATATTATTACGGAGTCAATATATAAAATAACTTTGGATAATGCAATTTGATTATGTAGAGCAACTACTAAGGCCAATCATACGTGGATCCAAAGTTTCGAGTTAAGAATCTAGAATTGAGACGAATTAGTCTCAACAATAACAATGAGTGGGATTTCCGACTTCGAGTCCAATTAGATTGATGTCATTAGTGCTTATTTATACATTTGATCATATGATTCAATTGCATACTATTTTGGGAAGAAAACCGAAAGCAAGTGATTTTGAAAAGGAAGGCATGGGCCAAGCAAAATACTCGTAAATATTTTCATGAGTATTTATTGATTTACCACATGGATTAATTTAATACAAAAATTCTAATGGGGATGACAAGTAATGTGCCATCCTCAATACTCGATAGATTGTAAGGGAGATTTGGTTTGTATGTTGTTCCCATCCAATAATCCTGAGCACTTTGATCAGATGTAGTTCTCGTCTATCATCTAAAAGAATGTTCCCACACTTTCAGAAGGGTGCTTAGTTTCAGAAGTTGTTCCCGTCAAATGATCCTAGGCATTTGTTTTGGATGTTGTTCCCATCCATCGTCCAAAGAATGTACACACACAGTGGAAGGGGATTTTGGTTTAGACATTGTTCCCATCTAATGATCTCGAGAGCTTGGTTCAAATGTTGTTCCCATCTTTCATCTAAAAAGAGTACACATTAGATGGAAAGTGATTTGGTTCAGATGTTATTCCCGTCCACAACCCCACTGTTGGTTTAGATGACGTGTACCAATCCAACAATGTTGTGTTAGGATAGGAGTATAAATCTTCCTAGCACGTAAACAAAAGGTTCAAAATTGAATCCCAAAAAGAAAGTGTCACACCCCGGCCCGGTTTGGTCGGAACCCCGTGAGCAACCCACCACTCTCATCGGTCTAAGAAGAGTTACCCCTTCTTCTTGGCCATGAGGAGTCAGGCCTCCTTCTAACCTGGTTTCCAGGAATAACATTATACAAAACTTGCGTAATTCATAGAGGCTTTCGACATACCTAATATAGGGTTTTAACTTTGAGAAGGTCACTAAGGGTTCATTTCATTTCCTAAAAAAGGGATAAAGAGAGGGGGTGAGTTTCTAAAACTTAGTGAGTGGGTGTTGGGACTGAGTTTTAAAAATAACTAATTTATTAAAAACACCTTTCTTTTTCACAGCCTTTTCATCATTTTAACTTATTGTGTGTTTAGCTCTTTTTAGCACTTCCCCTTTCCTCGAGAGGAGTTTAGCAAACATACACACGCCCTTTCTCATAAAGGGTACACACATTCTTAGGGCAGTCCTAGACTGCACCCACTTGGGGATCAGTGCGACTTCGCTGTCCAAGCCGATAGAAGTTCGACCACTGCTACTATCATGCCCCGACCTAGTTTGGTCGGATCTCCATGATCAACCCACCACTCTCCCGATTTATTTAAGGGTTTCCCCTTTTTATAAACTGTAAAGAGAAAGATATCCTTTAAACCTTTACCTTTCCAAGAATAACATAAATCAAAACTGCACATGATTTTAAATTTAACATACCTGTCTTACAGGCGTATTAGTTGGTGATCCTTGGGGGTAGGCTTTCCGGGATTTCCTAACAAGGGATATAAGGGAGAGGGTGAGTACAACGACTCAGTGAATGGGTTTTCAAAATTTTAACTTTTAGGAAAAAGATATGTTTGGAGTGTGCTAGACTCCTTAATTCCTTTAAAAAAATCCTTTCATTTCAATTTTTTATTTTTATCACCATTTCTTATTAATGATAGTGTGTCATCACCCAACGCACATCCTTCATCATGAAGGTCAATCACTCAATCATAGGCCAGCCCGTCCACTGAACCCACTTATGGCATCGGAGGGACTTTACCGGCCACCTAGATAGAAGCACGTCCACTTCTACTCTAAGAATGAGTGGATATACGTGACATCCAACCCTCAATCCCAAAATCAATTCTCTATGTCCGTATGTGGACAAAGACCTCATCCTGACCTCACCCTGGTCTTGTGCGCTTGAAGCTATGTCGAGCTTCGCAAGGTCACCCGGTTCGACAAACTACCCTTATACCCACTACGTCGTCCAGGGCCCTAGGACACATCACTACCCCTCTTGGGCGTCTTGAAGGTCCCATACACATAGTGCATACACAATCAGTATTTTCACATCATAGCATATAATATGTGGTGCCACTGGTCCAATGGCCTCGACCCTCAACTCAACATGCAGCTATTTGTCTTGACTAATCTAGAGACCACTCATATCGCACCACCGCTAGTTGACTGAGTATATCAATCCTATCTTGGTACCATGGCCAAACAATTCATTTATTTAAAGTTTTATAGTATACATCTCATGTTGTTTACGAGCTCCTACTTGTGCCAACTGGCTTATGGCCACTGTTCGAGATTTTCAACATTGGGCATAATAGCCCTCAAGTTCCATAACCGAGGCCTATAGCCTAACAGAGCTATCCGAATTCCCGTCAATAAGGTCTCCCAAATCGTTTAAGTAGTGACACACAGTTAGGGGAGAGCACTTCTGACAAAAATAATTTTTCAACTATCCATCATACCAACCGAGTATGAGAATTTTTTTGCTCATAACCAATGAACGGGTTTTCCACTTCCTCCGAGGAAGTTTCATCATACCAACTGGGTATGATCTACTTACAATTTGTAAGTAGTATTTCCATGTCATTTTCACATCACTCCTCTAAGTTGTGATGTTTAAAATACTACTAAGTAGTGGGTTTTCATTTCGAGGTACTTATCTTCCCCAACCGGGTATGATATAAAATCCCACTCACACGATCGTGCAGTGAAATTCCTCTTAATTAGCTTGTTGTCCTTACTCAAACTCGTCTTAGCTTGCGTTCTCAATATTTCTTGTGCCTACACGATATGAATGTTTTTGTTCATTATTCTTTGGCCTAATAGCCCTCATTCATCCCAATTGAATGAGAAAACCAATTTTTTCCTTTATTTGCCATTAGGTCCCTAAAGTTATTTTTCTTTAACTTTAATTCCCAAGTGTTGGTTTTTCCTCAAATTGAGTTCAAGAAATTTTAAAATTTATCTTAGGACCATAATTTATTTAGATTCACAAAAAGGGGATTAATTTCCCAAATTTCAAATTTGGTCCCCCAACTTTTCCAAAATTACCATTTTTCCCTTCCTTTACAAAAATTGTAAGTTTTACCCCAAAAATTCTAAAATTCCTCAATTGGCCCTCTAAAATTATTTTCATGCCCAATTGACCCTCAATTTTATAAAATTGTATTTTGGTCCTTCAAATTTTTTAAAATCCCCAATTTTCGTCAAAATTTCTCCCAATTTCAACTTCCTAACACAACCGAATTTGATTTTATCAAATTGACCAATCAAACACTTCTAATTGTTGAAATTGAAGTTAGATTGGAGTTCCTACACCTTCATACAATTCAATTGAACTTTAAATCCCGTGATTTGGTGCTGTAATGAGCTTAAACGGAGCTCCACCGGAAAATTGGACATATAGAGAGAAAGCTTACTGTCGGGGGCGTGGTAGTTCGAGCATTCGATTTGGGCAGATAGCTGCCGTCTTAAGGTTCATCCTAGGATCAAGAATTGCATCAATTGATGCCTAATTGAGTTAGAATTTCATCATTGAAGTTATGTCAGTTCTCTCTCTAGCACCGATCGGAAATTGTAGAGCGGAGCCGAATTGGCTTACCTTTAAGCTCTAATTCAGCTGTAGGAGGGCTGTGGAGGTGTTTGGAAGAGCTCGAATTGGATGATTTCAGCTCGGCCAAAATAGGGCAGCTTCGGTCCGCGAGAGCTACTTCACTGTTTCATCACGCCGTCCCTTCTCCGGCGACCCTCAGAACAAATGGAGACTACAAGCGTGTAGCTGACTTCTTCCTAGTTCTAAAGAATCTGACCTCGCCTTATTTGGCTCAGAAAAATCCCAAGTCAGAGCTCTAGTTCAAGCTTTGTAAGAAAATGGAGCAATTGAGAGAGAATGGAATTTTTAGGTATGGAGAGGATGAATGGGGAAATGCTCTTTATATAGAAAGCTCGGGGACTTCTTGGCCATCCGATTGGTGCCTTAATGGCGATCATTCATTGTTTGAAACTCCCTGGTTAGAGATATTTCAGCTTTCTTAGCATTGTGCGATTTTCCAGTGAGTGAACGGTGTTGTCATCTAAAGGAAGAAGATGATATTGTTTTGAATCGAACCGGACCGGTCCAAACCGAGTTCAAAGCTTAAACCGGTTATTTCACCCACAATTCAATCGAATTTTTCAAATCTAAAATTTTTTAAATTCATTTTCTATCCAATGGTGGCCTCAAATCTCAAATTTGAATTTTCTAATCCACCTAGAAAAATGAATTTAGAATCTGGTTTAATAGTGGTTCAAATAAGTCCAAACCGGTTAAATCCGGTTTGGATCCGGTTCACCTAAACCAGATTGGTTTTCATCTCCAATTCATTCTCAAGTCCATTTCCATGACTTTTGGGATTCTTTGGATCATTTGGTATCCATAAATTTCCCAATTTTCCCTTTCTATATTGGTTCTGGTTCATGAACCAACTTGGTTCATAAATCGGTTCAATCCAGTTGGATTCGGTTCATTTGAACCAGTCTGGTTTTTCTCTTCCAATTTGTCCTAAGGTTCTTTTCCAAGGTTTTATGAACCCTTTAGATCACCTGGGAGTTGTAAATTTCCAAATTATCGTTCTCTAATGATTGGGTTTGTGAACTGGTTTGATGTTTCTCACTCGGTTTGACCGGTTCTTTTCCCGGTTTTCCTTAACTCAAAAGGGTAGGGTTTACATCAACCTTGAGTCTGAGTGATGCCCTAGGCACTTGACCCTTAGACCCAAAAATTACTTTGTGTCCGTATGAGGGCGGAGACCTCATCTAGCCCACTTGCCCAGAAGCCACGACATAATAGCTTCAAAAAGCCAAGACACAATAGCTTTATGACTAATTGGTACAACAAACTGCCCTTATCGCCACCAAGTCGTCAAGTAGTCCTTGGAATCCATCACTAGCCCTTACGGGCGTCTCGATGGTCCTGAACCAAAGTACATGCAAAAAAAAATAGTTTTCACATAATATCCATCATCTTTGATGCCAACGGTCCTAACACCCGACTTGGCCTGTAGTTGTATGCCTGACTAGTCCATAGACCTAGTCCTGGCACATTGCCACTAGTCCATCGAGCCTTGTTAGTCATGACATGGTAAAATGGAACATCACACAATATTTCTAGTTTAATGAAAGCTTTCATGGCTCTTTTTACTCATGTTTGTCTACGGGACCCATCTCGTGCCCACTAGCCTTGCACCCACTTCACAAGTTTTTCAAAAACTGGGCCTTGAACCCTATGAGTTCAAAATTGAGGCCCCTAGCCTGTTGGAGCTATTCTAGCTCTCATCAAGAAAGTCTCACAAATCATTTAAGTATTTGCACACAGTTAGGGGCGAACATTTCCAAAAAATGGTTTTTAGCTCAAAGTACTCATCACACCAACCGGGTATGATGATAGAGGTATGTCCACTTGCTAGTGGATTTTTATTTCAAAAGTTGTGCTCTTCACCCCAACCAGGTATGCCGTGTAATTAAGCCCACTCATAAGTGGATTTCTCATTTTAAATTGTGTTCATCATCCCAACAAGTATGATGTGTAAAATTCCCACTAACAGTGGTTTTTCATTCTAAAAACGAGCTCATCACCCCAAGCGGGTATGATGTTAAATAGCCCACTCACCCGATGACTGCGGTGTGTTCAACTCGAGTCGATTTTCCAAGTCATG
This sequence comes from Trapa bicornis, assembly GCA_030064425.1. NCBI lineage: Eukaryota > Viridiplantae > Streptophyta > Magnoliopsida > Myrtales > Lythraceae > Trapa > Trapa bicornis. The sequence goes on from CM057746.1 coordinate 12,619,564, forward strand.
TTTGAGCTCCTTTGCTCTCGTCCTTATCCATTCCTACACAGTTTTGAATATCCTTATAAGGAACAGCTTGGCATGAATATCCCTTCTATTTTCATGTATTTACATTTAGGCCCTTATTTTTGTCTTATTATAATTAGGTCCTTAAAGTCCATGATCTTTAACTTTAGGTCCGTAATGCTCAATTATTTTCAATTGAGTCCCTGGGGTTTTCAGTATCCCTATTGGGTACTTAATTTTCTCAAAATTGTAAATGGGGCTCAAATTTTCCAAATTTCCAAATTGGCCTCCAACTTTCCCAACATTACCATTTTGCTCCTAACTTCCAAAAATGGCCAATTGGTCCCAATTCTTTCAAAAATTGACTAATTGGCCCTCTAACATCTTTCTCAATGCCAATTGACCTTCAATTTTGAAAAATTGCATTTAAGTCCTTCAATTTTTTGAAATTCCCAATTTCCCCAAAATTCTTCCTCCAATTTCACCCCTTTCTATTAACCGAATTTGATTTTTTCAAATTGGTCATTCAAACAGGGTTAATTGCTCCAATTGGTGGCGTGAATTGGTTTCTACACTTCCATACAATCCAATTGAGCTTTGAAATGAGGATTTTGGGTCCAAAACGAGTTCAAACAGAGTTTCGCCGGAAAACAGGACGTAGAGAGAAAAAACTTACCGTCGAAGGTGCGATGATCTTATCTTTTGATATGGGGAGATAGCTCTTGTCTTTAGGGTCCTTCTAGGATCAAGAATCACTACAATTCATGTCTTGAGCAGCAGGGATTTGGTTAGTGAAATTCGACATTTTCTCTCTCTAAAATCGAACCATTCTGACGAGGGGGGGCCGAATTTACTTACCATTTTTCTTTGGGAGGTTGAGTGTGAGTTGTAAAGGCTAGGGAAAGCCTTAGTTTAGCCATAGGAGGTTTGAATTGGTCGAATTCTGATAAAAAAAAATAGGGCAGCTTTGGGACTGATAGAGCAACGTCACTATTTGGACCCGCATGCGCTTTTCTAGTGGTCCTCATACAGAATAGAGAGTGCCGTTAGGTAGCTAACTTCCTTCGGGATCCATAGGATCTGAATTCGCCTTCTAAGTTGAGAGAAGTGCCCAAGTTGGAGCTTTGGTTTGATCTTAGCAGAAAAATGGAGAACTTCTCCTTATTCGAAGGTTTGAGGTGTGTGGAGGATGAATATGTGGAAGCTCTTTATATAGGGAGCTCATAGACCCTCTGCAATACAAGTTTACATATTGGTTTAGCTTATCCTCTTCGAAAAATGCGATAATCGGAGGGAATATTCCTGCACCAAAAAAGGAAGGTTTTTCTGCCATTGATGAACAGTGTTGTCATCCTAATGAATACCATGACACTATTCATTTGACCGGTCCGATCCGACTAGGTTTGGTGATGAAAATTGGCCAATTCAGGCCCGATTCGACATGTTTTTTAAAAATTAAAAATTTCTATATTAATCTAAATTCATTTTCTATCTAATGTTGGCCTCAATTCTCTAAATTGACATTTTTAAACCACATAAAAAATGAATTATTAAATCCGGTTCACTATGGTTCAACTCGGTTCAATCTGGTTCACCCCGAACTGGTCTAGTTTTCTCTTGCAATTTCCTTCATTGTTATTCCCCATGATTTTTATGACATCTTGGTCACTTGGGATTTTCCTATTTCCCATTTTAACCCTTCTTTATCATTTGTGGTTCCTTTAAATGGCTCAGTTTTCTCATGAAAATGGTCGGTTCTTTTTCCTAGTTTTCCTTGGTTTGAGAGGACGGGTTTCACAACTCTCCCCTCCTTTTAGGAGTTTTGTCCCCAAAACATAATTATATATCCTTTACATTGGGAATAATTTCCCTTGATGTCAACTTGGGGTTTGCTTGACATGCTAACACTTTGGTTGTTCCTTCACTTAGCCCTTTAAACCATGCACTTAAGGAATTTTTCTTCCTTTCCATTATCCACTCATTCCATGGAGTGTATTACAATTAGGTATGTCTTACCCACTAGTCAAATGGTACATCCTTAGGTCCACTTCTTACTCTGCTTAGGGTAAGACTCTTTCTCTTGAGGGTTCTTATCCAAGTCACTAGGTTGGGTGTTCCATAATCGGCTGACCATCCCCGTTCCTATTTATTTTCTTTGGTCGTTAAAACTCCTTAGCTTAGTGTCATTTTGAGCTTTTCATCCTTAATCTTGTGGTTTTGATATTATCCCCCTTCTTATTTTGGTTCTTCCTCCATCCTTTCTTTATTACAACTCTAGTTCACCTAAATTTTATATTTGATCTTGTCATGCTTAACTAACTGACTCTCCCTTATTTGAGTCACATTTTCCTAGGACTGTTGGACCTACATGTCCCTTACTGCATGACATGTTCTAGAACTTGTCTTTGTCCATTATAATTCTAGAACATATCCATGATGGTTGTTCTTGACTTTTCCACTTTTTGGGGATCGTATGGTTTCGTCCCTTATTATCATTTGGTAGTATTCCTCAGCTCTTTTACTTAAGGATTTCCTTTCTTCAATCCATCCTTGCTCGTGACCATTTCACGGCTCTTTACTCCAAGTTGGTCCCTTCCGGTATATTTGTCGATTCCTTGAATTCACTTGAAGCAATTCCTTTGTTGGTTTCATCCTCTACACTCGTAGTTCGGGGCAGAGAATTCCTTTTGAACTACCCGTTCGACCTTCTTACCATTCCTTGAAGGTTTCCTTCCTTCACATTCTTACACCCTTTTGAATTGGAGCATTCGCCCACATTTAATGCTTCTCCAACCTTAATTTCCTAGTTCGCCCTTTACATCCTATACGAGGTATCTTCGATTGTCGAGTCTTATTTCGTGTCATCTACATTAGGCTCTAACATTCAATCTTAAGATCCATGGTTGTAGACCGGAATTAGTACTAGTGTTTGTCGTTATTCTTTTAAATCACATTTTGACTGAAGTATGTCCTTTTCCAAGGCACTACTTCTTTCGAAATTCATTTCCTTGTTCTTTTATTTGGGGTATGCCACTCATTCCCACTTATTTACTACACCATTTGATGATATTCTACTACTTACATGTTCCTTGGGTTTAATTTACTGCTTGGATCCTCATGAGTATACTTCCTTTGTACTTGATATTTTCACCTCAACCTACATTTCATTTGCAAGTTTATCTTCTTTTGCCAATTCAATTGGGTCCATCGCATCTCCATTGGGATATATATATATATATATATATCCTCAGGACTCACTTCCTTGCAGGCTCCTTCTCTTTCCAAAATTTCCCTTTTTATTCGTCCTTGTGGTAATTTAACCCTAAATCGACTTCATGACATCCTTTGATGCCATCTTTTCTTGCTTACCCTTACCTTAGGAATCTTACTTGCACATCCTTTGTACCTTATCTTTATTCCTACTTGTAATCACTATAATTTTTGTTTAATTAGGGAGGAATTTCAATCTCTTTTGTTTCGAGGTTTCTTAACCTCCTTCTAAGAGCTTGCTTGATCTTTCTCGTGGCTTGAGTTTAGTCACCAGTCCATTTTTGACGATTGATTTCTTTAAGGACTTCCTTCATCCTTCTTTTTCGATGTTTTGCCCTTTCACTTCTCCCTTCTTCACCTGGGTTTAAATCCATGATTCTCATGAGGGTCATTTTGTTAACTACCTCGTCCCTACTACTCTCCTTGTCTAATTGTCTTGAGACAATTGTCTCTCGAGTTCATTCATCCTTGATGCCCATCCTGTCGCCCTTTGTAGGATGTAATCGTTACTACTCCTTGATCCTCCTTAGGGCATTGTTTATTCTCCTTAATCATCCCATTGTTAGTAATTGCTTCCTTCCACTAGGTTCATCTGTAACCCTACTTGGCTCCTCTGCTCCTCTAAAGCAGGTCACACTTTGCCATCCCGAGACATCCTGTTTATTGTCCAACATTCGGAGCTTGTCTTCTCTTGTGGAAGTGCTTCCATCTTTGCTACTAGATGGCGTATAGCTCTCCTTAAGGGAGAATTACCTTCATCTATACTTTGCTTCGTTTGCAGTTTCTCAAGGTCCTACCTTCGATCTTTCTTTCCTTTTGTGATCCCTCTTCATATAGATGAGGCACACGATCGCATTATTCTTTGAGATGCAGAGCTTTAGGAACTTATGATTCTTATTAGTTGAGAAAGAGTATAATATGTTGGGGTTTTAACTCTTTTTAAAGGGAAATTGTTATAGTGATGGGTTGGGAAGTACCCACTACTATGCTAGGATCTTCAAGAGCTACCTCCTGAGTGTGGTTGAAATTTCAGGCAGGAGTCGTGTTTCTTGGGGTGGTATCCTTTCGGACTCTTGTAGTTGAGCTGGTGTTGTTCTTGGGAGATATTAACCTAAATCCTCGCGGTGTGGGACAATCCTTCTCCAAATGTCCTATTCCTCTACACCTATAACAAGTTATCCTGGTACCTATCCTAAGTAGTGTTGGGCACTTCTTCACTTAGTGTCCCCATCGTCCAAACCTGTAATAGGTCATTTCCTTGTGTGGACCTGTGTGGTTCCTTCTATACTTCGAGCATTGCGGCGCCTTTTTAGGGGCTTGCTGGTGGTTCGGTTCTTCATCGTCCTTGAGCCCGAACACCTTGAAGGTTTTCTTGTTGAGTCTTCTTTAACCAAGGGTTACTCAAAGAGTCCTCTTAGACTCCTTAGTTCCCTGGTTCATTTCTTTATTTGGGATGGGATTCTCCTCGGTTTTCATGGTGTCTAGGGTAGCGCAGGTTTGTTTGACTACTTTTCTTGGGGCCATCTTCCTACAAGGTTGGTAGTTTTTGTTAAATTCTTATATTATATAGTCTTGATAATGTATTCGAGAAAACATGCTTTGATACCACCCAAATTGTCACGCCCCTACCCGGTTTGGTTGGAACCCCATGAGCAACCCGCCACATCCCTCTATCTAAGAAGCATTACCCCTTCTTCTAGGTCATGAGGAGTTAGGCATCCTTGTCACCTGGTTTCCTAGAATAGCATTATACAAAAGTTGCGTAATTATTAGAGGCTTTCGACATACATGATTTAGGGTTTTAACTTTGAGAAGTTCTCTAAGGGTTCGTCTCCTTTCCTAAAAAGGGATAAAAGGAGGGGGTGAGTTTCTACAACTTAGTTAGTGTGTCTTTTGAGTGAGTTTTAAAAATAACTAATTTACCAAAAACATTTTTTTGTTCACAAGCTTTTCATCATTTTCACTTATTGTGTGTTTAGCTCTTTTTAGCACTTCCCCTTTCATCGGGAGACGTTTAGCAAATATACACATGCCCTTTCTCATAAAGGGTACACACATTCATAGGGCAGTCCCAGACGACACCCACTTGGGGATCAACACGACTTTGTTATCCACCCTAATAGAAGTTCGACAACTTCTATCTTGAGTCTGAGTGATGCCCTAGGCGCCCAATCCTCAAACCCAAAAATCACTTCGTGCTCGTATGAGGACGGAGACCTCATCCAGCCCACTCACCCTAGTCTAATGTGCAAGAAGCCCAGACACAGTAGCTTCAAGAAGGCTAGATACAATAGCTTCATCACTAACTAGTACGACAAATTACCCTTATCGCCACCAAGTCATCTAGTAGTCCTTGAAAACCATCACTATCCCTTACAGGCATCTTGATGGTCCCGAACCAAAGTGCATGCACAGACAATAGTTTTCACATAATATCCATCATCTTTGGTGCCAAATGGTCCAACGACTCCGACACTTAACTTGGCCTGTAGTTGTTTGCCTCACTAGTCCGTCGACCTAGTCTTGGCGCACTGCCACTAGCTCATTGAGCCTTGTCAGTCCAAACTTGGTACTTGGGCAAATCACAAAGCATTTCCAATTTAATGAGAGTTTTCATGGCTCTTTTTACTAATGTTTGTCTCCGGTCTCTAGCCCGTGCCCATTGGCATTGGGCCCACTTCACGAGTTTTTCAAAAATAGGGCCTTGAGCCCTATGAGTCCAAAATTGAGGCCTCCAGCCTATTGGAGCTGTTATAGCTCTCGTCAGTAAAGTCTCCCAAATTGTTTAAGCATTTGCACACAGTCAGGGGAGAACATTTCCGACAAAATAGTTTTTAGCTCAAATTACTCATCACACCAACTGGGTATGATGATAGAGGTATGTCCACTCACCATTGGATTTTCATTTCAAAAGTCATGCACATCACCCCAACCGGGTTTGACGTGTAATTAAACACACTCATAAGTGGATTCTCATTTTAAATTGTGCCCATCATCCCAACTAGTATGATGTGTAAAATTTTCACTCACAATGGATTTTCATTCTAAAAACGATCCCATCACCCCAACCGGGTATGATGTTAAATAACCCACTCACCCGATGATTGTGACGATAGTCCCCAATCGGTTTTCCAAGTTCTGTTCGAACTCCTTTGCTCTTGTTCTTATCTGAATTCATTCCTCAAAGGTTTTGAGTATCATTTTAAGGAATGACTTGGCATGAATAGACCTTCTATTCCCATGTATTTACATTTAGGCCCTTATTTTTGCCTTATTGCAATTATGTCCCTAAAGTCCATGATCTTTGACTTTATGTCCTTAATACTCAATTATTTTCAATTGAGTCCCTAGGGTTTCCAATATCCATATCGGGTCCTTAATTTTCTCAAAATTGTAAACGGGGCTTAATTTCCAAATTGACCCCAACTTTTCCAAAATTACTATTTTGCCCCTAACTTCAAAAAATGGCCAATTGGTTCCAATTCTTACAAAAATTAACCAATGGGTCCTCCAACATCTTTCTCATTGCCAATTGATCTTTAATTTTGGAAAATTAGGTCCTTCAATTTTTCGAAATCTCCAATTTCCCCCAATTTCACCCCTTTCTACTGACCGAATTTGATTTAATCAAATTGTTCATTCGAACATGCTTAATTGCTCCAATTGGTGGCATGAATTGGTTTTTACACTTCCATACAATCCAATTGAGCTTTGAATTGCGGATTTTGGGTCCGAAACGAGCTTGAACGGAGCTTCGCCAGAAAACTAGAAGTAGAGAGAGAAAACTTCAAAAACTTACCGTCGGAGGCACGACAATTTGAGCTCTTGATCTGGGAAGATAGCTCTCATCCCTAGGGTCCTTATAGGTTCAAGAATCACTACAATTCATGTCTTGGGCATAGGGAATTTGGTTAGTGAAATTCGACACTCTCTCTCTAGAATCGAACCATTCTGATAAGGGAGGGCCGAATTGACTTACCATTTTCTTTGGGGAGGTCGAGTGCGAGTTGTAGAGGCTAGGGGAAGGTTCAGTTTAGCTGCAAGAGGTCTGAATTGGTCGAATTCCAATCGGCAAAAATAAGGCAGCTTTGGGACCGACGAAGCTGTGTCACTATTTGGACTCGCCGACCCTTCTCCGGTGGTGCTCAGGCGGAATGGAGGGTGCCTTTACGTAGTTGACTACCTCTAAGATCTATAGGACTCGAATTCACCTTCTATGGTTGAGAGAAGCACCCAAGTCAAAGCTTTGGTTTGATCTTCACCGAAAAATGGAGCACTTCTCCTTCTTCGAAGGTTTGAGGTGTGTGGAGGATGAATGGATGGGAACTCGTTATATAGGGAACCCATTGACCCTCTACTCTACAAGTTTCCATATTGGTTGAGCTTATCCTTTTCAAAAAAATCTATAATTGCAAGAAATATTCCCTCACTAGAAAAGGAAGGTTTTTCTACCATTGATGAATAGTGTTGTCATCCTAAAAAAGACAATAACACTATTTATTTGACCAATTGGACCATTGACCGGTCCGGTCCAACTGGTTTCGATGATGAAAATCGACCAGTTCAGGCTTGATTCGATCGATTTTCTAAAAATTAAAGATTTATAAATTAATCTAAATTAATTATATATCTAGTGGTGGCCTCAACTCTCCAAATTGTCATTTTTAAGCCACATAGAAAAAAATGAATTATTAAATCTGGTTCACCTTGGTTCAACCTAGTTCAATCTAGTTCAGGTCTGGTTCACCCCAAACCAGTCCGATTTTCTCATCCGATTTTCTTCATGGTTCTTCTCCATGATTTTTATGACTTTTTGGTCAATTGAGATTTTTCAATTTCCCATTTTAACCCTTCTTTATCATTTGTGGTTCCATTAAATGGCTCGGTTTTCTCATGAATATGGTCGGTTCCTTTTCTCGATTTTCCTTGGTTCGGGAGAATGGGTTTCACAGAAAGAATTAAAAAGGGAAAGAAAATGTAAAAACAAAATATGTTGTTTGAGTTATGATACTATTGAGGCCTTGAAGGACCCGATGGATGAGCGGTTTTTGCACTCATTGAGCTGTGAGCTCATGCCCTCCCTTTAAAACATTTTAAAAACTCCCAAGGGAAGGAGGATAAGGATAAGGACACTTATCTAATTGAAAGACTCAGGACAAGGTAATTGAGTATACAATAGGTGAATTCATAGGAGAGACTCATTTCTTGTTATTTTATTTTTGGTCCTTATAAACAATATTTCAAAAGTTTAAATTTTGAGTGTTTTCACTATGTAAATTATCTAGTTTTTCTTTGCCAATGGGTACTACTGTTGTGACATATTGTTCCCTCATACATAAACCATCTGACTTAATTTAGCATTATTTAATAGTTGATTGTCACATGTCACTCTTAGATTGTCAAGTTCCGTAATACATCTCCCTTGTGTCTTAAATCAATCCACTTTCCACGTTTCATGCCATAATTGGCCATATTAACTAATATGGCTTGCCAATTGCATTCATTTTCCATTTAATTATTAATGACTACCCCTAGGCACATGATGATTGGTCAACTTATCAAACCACATTTGTTTTCTATTGATTAAGTGTGCTTTCCATGTGTTGCTCGATAGTTTGTCGCTCGTGGTGATGTGGCTAACTGACTGGGTAGATAAGCTACCCATCTACTTTAATCATGTTGACATGGTTCAGATCGTTGACTTTTTCAATTAACCTACTTCGACTAATTTTCTAGTTTCTAAAAGTTCTAAAATCATTTAAGTTCATTTTCTATGTATTGGTGTCTTTAAATTACCATTTTACCCTTTTGTGTAATAACATCAATATGACTCAAAAATTAGATGATACTGAGAAAAAATTCGCATTTAATAAGAAATAAATTCAAAGTCAAATTTTCTGATTCAAATATGAAAAAAGGGATAAAGCCAAGAAACATATCATTGGGTTGATGATTCAAGGAGGGGAAACTAAAATGTGAGGCATAGAATGATAAGAAGTAAGATCAAGACGGAATTAGAACGAATTGTAAAAATGTGAATATTTCCATGAAATGTGAGTGGTGTAAAAATGTAATCCTTGGGCACAAAATGAAGAAAAAGAGTTGAAGAATTTTGAGAAAAATAAATTGGGTCATGAACCAATCTAATCAAAGGTGAACTAGGCATAAAATGACAGAAATTGTCTAAACCAGTTAGAAAATTCATCAAAAATCGATCTAAATTTTGATAGTCCATGACTGTGGACTTGATTGCCATGTCAGAGGCATTAACTAATCATGACATGCAACATGGCCCGACAACCAATCATGGCATGCCACTTAGCCTGACGACCAATCATCATGCATCACTTGGCAAATCATCATTCAGCAGATACTGAGCTATGTCATAAGGCACGACAAATTAAGGTGCACTACATATCGAAGGGACAATGTTGATGACAGTCAAAACACGTCAAATAAGGTCAAACAATCATAGTGTGCCATGTGTCGATGAACACTATGGATGACATTAAACATGTTAGACAAGTACAACCAATCCTAAAGAGTCATGTGGCAACAATTACACAATCAACAATGTTCGAACTCGATTATTTGAGCATGGCCAATTATTAGTGACCACGTGGCAAGGGAATATAATAATATAATTTTAATCCATCCAATTGCACATATCAGTAGAATATAGTCAATCACAGTTCACCACGCATGCATGCATGCACGCATAGATTTCCATCTTATACGGTGAACATACACCATAAATGGAGGAGTTGAACATCAATTGTCCTAGAAAATGATCAATCACACTTTACATCTCCCATGAATTCCCTTCTGAAAGTCAACTGCTTTGTTTTCCAATGAGCAAACTTTAGAGCTTAAGCCTAAGTAAACCAAGGCACGAGGGAAGTTTGACCCTAGTCCAAAATATTCTTGGGAGGCTTCCATGCATGAAGGAACCCACATCAAAGTTCACCGATGATAGAGGCATCGTTGACATGGCAAAGTAGTTTCCATGCTTCCTGTGTAGAAAATATATGAACTACTTTGTTGGTGAATTTCGGCCTTCTCCAATGACCAAATTGATTAGTAAAGGTGTCCCAAGCTTTCCAGCATCTCCTTCATTGTTCGTGGTCGAGCAAGATCTGAGTTAAGCCCTCGTCGTAGCTTTTTGTTCTCTTCTGTAGAATTTCCTACTAAGGTTTAAGGGGTAGATCGACCTGAATTTTATATGACTCCAATGGCTGATTATGGTTGGGCCAAGCCCATGGAGGTCACATCAGAGGCCAATAACTTTCCACACGGATGGCTGTAATAACTTGCCATCGCCAGTGATAATCTAACAAATTATGCAAATGCCACAATTTTTTGGTGAAGCTCCAATCATGGTCTAAACAGGGCCAAATTGGTCCATTCAATGTGCATGATGATTCTTAGAAGAAGAGGAAGATGATAGGAGAATTTATATGTGCAAATTTGAAGGATTTAGGATGAGAATTTATGAAACCTAAATGTAGTGTAACTTTGCAAAAGAGTAGTAAGTGGGGTGACCCAAATGCAATTAGTAGAAATTTGAGGACCCAATTAAGCTATTAGAGGGATTAGAAGTCCGAAGTATAAGAATTATAATGGTAGGGGGCTACAACCATATTTTGTAAAAGAAAGTCCACAATATTATTTTAAAAGTGGGGCTAAAACCCATGCTTTATGAACTATAGACTTTGGACCATATTTTTTTGGAAATGAGTTATACGATCCATAACATGGGCTACTCATAGCACTATACATACAATAGCACAACCAGAATGTAGTGTCGCTTGGGCAATACTAGACCGAGAGTTGGAGTGAGGAAGTCGCTTAGGGCGCTCTGACCAAAATCAGCACTCGAGGTGCCATCTTGTAATTGGGTGTCTTAGCACCTAGGTTTTTGGAAGCCTTACCACCTACACAATAATGGGCTAACTCGCAGCTAGGTTTGTAAGCACTCAAAGTCATGGCTGTCATGACATGTCACGCCCCGGCCCGATTTTTTCAGAACCTCGTGAGCAACCCGCCACTCCCTTGGGTCTATAAAGGATTTCTCTTCCTTCTAAATGGGGTCCTTTTCACCTAGTTTACTGTAATAACATTATACAAAACTTGAAAAAATTTAAAACATACATGTCTTATGGTTCAGCTTCAGGAAATCCTCTGAGGGTTTTGTCTCCTTTCCTGAAAAGGGTAAAGGGAGGGGGTGAGTTTCTACAACTCTTAAAAGTAATGATTTATCAAAATATTCTTTTTTCACATGACTGTGGATTTTTCTTTATCTTAGAAAATCATTCCATCCTTTTTTAAAATCCATTACTGTTATGTGAGTTTCAACACTTTTAATATCCCCCCTTACTCGGAAAGTGTTTCATGTAGTACCACCGTACGTGCCTCTCTTTTACAAAAGGGTTTACACATATTTCCCCAATAATTAGTTTATCAAAAAACACCTTTCTTTTTCACAGCCTTTTTATCATTTTCACTTATTATTTATGTTTAGCTCTTTCTACACATCCCCTTTCCTCAGGAGGCATTTAGCAAACATACACATTCCCTTTATCATAAAGGGTACAAATGTTCACCGATGCAGCACGCCCACTACACCCACTTGTGGATCAAAGCATCTTTACCATTCACCATAATAGAAGTCTTTGACTTCTACCTTGAGTCTGAGTAATGCCCTAGGCACCAAGCCTTCAAACTCAAAATCTCTTCATGTCCATATGAGAACAAAGACATCATTCCACCTCCACCCAAGTTTCATGCACAAGAAGAACCAACACAATATCTTCATGACTAACTGGTGCAAAGAGAAGCCCAAATACAGTAGCTTTTCCTTCCCTTATTGCCACCATGTCATCCAGCAGTCCTTGGAACCCATCACTATCCCCTTGGGCATCTTGATGGTCCCAAATCAAAGTGCATGCACAAACAATAGTTTTTATATATAATCATTATCTTTGGTGTCAACGGTCCAACAACCCCGACACTAGACCCAGGCTGTAGTTGTTTGAATGGCTGGTCCGTCGGCCTAGTCTTGGTGCACTGCCACTAGCTCATCGACCCTTGATGGTCCTGACTTGGTACCATGGTGAATCACACAAACATTTCCCTTTTTATGAGAGTTTTCATGGCTCTTCTTATTCATGTTTGTTTACAGGCTCCAGCCCGTGCCCATTGGCCTTGGGCCCACTTCACGAGTTTTTCAAAACTGGTTCTTGATCCCTATGAGTTCAAATTTGAGGCCCCAAGCCTGTTAGATATGTTCTAGCTTTGGTCAAGAAAGTCTCCCAAATAGTTTAAGCAATGGTACACAGTCAAGGGAGAATAATTCTGAAAAAATCTCTTTTAGCTTAAAGTACTCATCGCACCAACTGGGTGTGATGATAAAGGTAGGTCTACTTACAAACCGCAAGTGGGTTTTCCCTTCTTAAAAAGGATGCCCATCATCCCAACTGGTATGATGTGTAAAGTTCCCACTCAAAACCAGTAAGTAAGTTTTTAACTTTTTAAAATGTGCTCATCATCCCAACCGGGTATTAAGTGTAAATAAGCCCACTCATAGTGGTCTTTCAATTTAGAAAAAGATGTTCATCACCCCAACCGGGTGTAATGTTGAAAACTCCCACTCACCCGATGGCTGTGATGTGTTCTTCCCCAATCAGCTTTCCAAGTCCTGCTTGAGCTCCTTTGCTCACGTCCTTAGCCAAATTCATTCCTACATGGTTTGAATATCCTTATAAGGAACGGCTTGGCAAGAATAGCCCCTCTATTTCTAGGTATGTACATTTGGGCCCTTATTTTTGTCTTATTGCAATTAGGTCCCTAAAGTAAAAAATCTTTGACTTTAGGTCCCCAAATGCTAATTTATTTTTAATCAAGTCCGCTAGCTTCCAATATCCCTCTTGGGTCCTTAATTTAATCTAAATAGAACATGAGGCTCAAGTTTCCAAATTGGTCCCCCAACTTTTAGAAAATTACCGTTTTGCCCCTAAGTTCCAAAAATGGCCAATTGGTCCCAATTCTTTAAAAAATTGACCAATTGGTCTTCCAAAATATTTTGCATTGCCAATTGACCTTAAATTTTGTGAAATTGCATTTAGGTCCTTCAACTTTTCAAAATTCTCAATTTCCCCTACAATTTCATCCCTTTCTATTGTCCGAATTTGATTTCTTCAAATTGATTGTTCAAACAAGGTTAATTTCTCCAATTGATGGCATGGATCGGTTGCTATGCTTCCATACAATCCAATTAAGCTTTGAATTGCAGAATTTGGGTCTGAAATGAGCTCAAACAGAGCTTCGCCAAAAAATTGTACATAGATAGAGAAAGCTTTGAAAGCTTATAGTCGGGGGCATGACAATCCGAGTTCTTGATCTCTGAAGTTAGATCTTGTCCTCAAGGTCCTTCTATAATCCATAATCAAACTACTCTAATGAAGGGGAATCAAATTGGCTTACCATTGTCCTTGGGGAGGTCGAGTGTGCGCTGTAGAGGCTTGGTGAAGGCTCAGTTTGGCTGTAAGAGGTTTGAATTGGTCGAATTTCGATCAGCAAAAACATGGCAGCTTTGGGACCGACGAAGCTATGTCATCATTTGGACCCACCAATGCTTCTCTGGTGGTACTCAGATGGAATGGAGGGTGCCATTATGTAGTTGACTTCCTCCATAGTCTATAGGATCCGAATTCACCTTCTAACGTTAAGAGAAGTGCCCAAGTCGGAGCTCTGGTTTGAGATTTGCCAAAAAATGGAGCACTTCTTCTTTGATGGTTTGAGGTGTGTGGAGGAATAATGGAGGGGAGCTCTTTATATAGGGAGCATAGGGATCCTCTACTATACAAGTTTCCATTTTGGTTGAGCTTATTCGCTTCGGAAAATACCATAATCAGAGGGAATATTCCCTTGTTGGAAAAGGAAAATTTTTCTGCCATGTGAACATTGTTGTCATCCTAAGGAAGACGATGACACTATTCTAGACCAGACCGGTTAGGTCCGACCAGATTCGGTGACGAAAATTTGTCAGTTCAAGGTCAATTCAACCAGTTTTCTCAAAATTAAAAATTTATAAATTAATCTAAATTCATTTTCTATCTATTGGTGACCTCAATTTTCACAACCGACCCTGCTTGGTCGAATCCCCATGAACAACCCACCGACCTCAAAATCTCAACCTTGTTCCTTGGAATAATATATATCAATAATAATGCAAGCTTAAGAGAAAATTTAAGCATACCTGATTAAGGGTAAATTCGGGTGTTATCCCTAGTCATTTCTCTAATCCTAAAAACGGATAAAAAGGTGGGTGAGTCTCTACAACTTAGTGAATGAGTGTTTTGAAAAAGAATTTCAATAACATAGTTTTGAATTGGAGTGTGTCAGACTCCTTATTTCCTTTAAAATTATTTCTTCCTCAATTTCTCGGTTTTCAAAACCATTACTCATCATTAACCACAATCGGTGTGTTTAATAATCAACTCAAGCCCTTCATCATAAAGGGATCACACATTTACATGGCAGCCCATCCATTACACTCACTTGTGGCGTCGAAGCTACTTTACTGGCCACCTAGATAGAACCCATCCACTTCTACCCTAGGAATGAGTGGATGTACGTGACACCCTACCCTCAAACCCAAAAAATAACTCCATGTCCGTATGAGGACAAAGACCTCATCCCGACCCCACCCTGGTCTCATGTGCATGAACCTATGTGGAGCTTCCCTGACTGCTGGCATGACAAACTGCCCTTATCTCCAACATGTCGTCCAGTAGCCCCTAGGATGCATCACTACCTCTCTTGGGTGTCTTGATGGTCTCGACCTACAACTGTTTGTCTAGACCGGTCCGTCGACCTATCTTGTCGCACTGTCGCCAGTCCATCGAGTATGTTGGTCCTGTCTTGGTAACATGGCCAAATCACATCATTCATTAAAATTTTCATGGCTTAATATTATTTTTGTTTACGAGCTCCTACTTGTGCCAATTGGCCTTGGGCCCATTGTACGATATTTTAAAAATTGAGCATTTTATCCCTCAAGTTCCAAAACTGAAGCCTCCGACCTATCTGAGCTATTTGAGCTCTCGTCAAGAAGGTCTCCCAAAATTTTTAAGCAACGGCACACAGTCAAGGGAGAAAAATTCCAATAAAATAATCTTTTCACTCGTCTATCACACTAATTGGTTGTGACCAAATCTCCGCTTACAACCGGTAAACGAGTTTTCCACTTCCTTCTAGGAAGTTCATCATACCAACCGGGTATGATCTACTTACAACCGGTAAGTAGTTTTTCCGTGTAGTTTCCACATCACTCCAACTAGGTGTTATGTTAAAATTCCACATAGTAGTGCTTTTTCATTCCGAGGTACTCATCATCCCAACTGGGTATGATGTGAAAATTCCTACTGACCCGATAGTGTAGTGTATTCCTCTTATTTGGCTCTTTGCCTTCATGCGAGCTTGTTTTTGTTGCCATTCTCGGTCCCTCATGTTCCTACACGATATGAACATACTTGTTCATTATCATTTGGCCTAATACCCTTTATTTCTCAAAAATGAACAAAACGCCCTAACTTTTAATTATTTGCATTTAGGTCCCTAAAGTTCCTTTCCATTAACTTTAGGTCCCTAATACCAATTTTCCCCAAATTGAGTCCCAAAACATTCAAAAATTCACTATGGATCCTTAATTTATCCAAAATCCCAAAAAGGATTCAAGTTTACAAAATTTCCAATTTGGTCCTCAAATTTTAAAAAATTACCATTTTGCCTCTACTTTATAAAAATGGTAATTTGACCCCAAAAATTCTAAAAATCGACCAATTGGTACTCCAACATCTTTTTCATGGCCAATTGGCCCTCAATTTTGGGAAATTACATTTGGTGAATCAATTTTACGAAATCCCCAAGTTTTCCTAAAAATTATCCACCAATTTCCCCATTTCAAACTGGCTGAATTTGATTTCATCAAATTAAGTGATCAATCGAGGTTAATTGTTGAAATTGAAGGTAAAATTGAGTTCCTACACATCCATACAATTCAATTGAGCTTTGAATTGCATGAATTGACGCCAGAATTAGCTAAAACGGAGCTTCATTGGAAATTTGTTCTTAGAGAGAGAAAGCTTCGAAAGTTTACTGTCGAGGGTGCAACAATCTAAGCTTTCAATCTGGGCAGGTAAAACTTGTCCTGAGGTTCCTCCTAGGATCAAGAATCACCTCAATTCATGTCGAATTGAGGGAGAATTTGGTCAGTGAAAATTCATCAGTTCTCTCTCTAACACTAATTGAAAATTATAGAGGGGAGCCGAATTGACTTATCTTTCCGCTCTAATTCAGTCATGTGAGGGCTGAATGACTGTTAGGAGAGCATGGTTTAGCCTAAGGAGGGCTCAAATCATCCAATTTCAGCTCGAGAGAAATAGGGCAGCTTCGGTCCATTGGAGCTGCTTTATTGTTTTATTAGGTTGGCGCTTCTACGGCGATCCTCGGACTAAATGGTGACCACCGTTGGGTAGATGACTTCTCCCTAAGTCTAAGGAATTCGACCATGCATTCTTTGGCTCAGAAAAACCCCTATGTGAGAGCTCTAGTTCGATCTTCATCGAAAAATTGAGTAGCTGAGAGAGAGTGAAGTTTTCAAGTGTGTAAAGGATGAATGGAGAGGGGCCCTTTATATAGGGAGCTTGTAGACTTCTGGTCATCCGTTTGGTACCTTAATGAAAGTCATTGATGGCATAAAACGTCCTGAATGAAAACGTTTCCTTTCCATCGGCACTGTTCGATATTTTGGTGAGTGAACAGTGCTGTCATCTAAAGGAAGAAGACGACACTGTTCCAAACTGAATCAAACCAATCCGAACCAAACTGGGTTCAATGCTTAAGCTGACCAGTTCAGGCTTGATTCAATTGAGTTTTTCAAAATTAAAAATGTCTAAATTCATCTAAATTCATTCTCTATCCAATGGTGGCCTCAATTCTCCCATTTGAATTTTCTAAGCCACCTAGAAAAATGAATTTTGCATCTGGTTCAATCTAGTTCGGATCCGGTTCACCTGAACTAGTGTGGTTTTCTTTCCCAAATTGCCCTAAATTCCCTTTTCAAGGTTTTTATGACTCTTTGGGTCACTCGGGAGTTATAAATTTTCCAATTTGCCTGTTTTCTAGTGGACGAGGTTCGTGAACCGGTTTGGTTTTTCTCACTTGGGTTTACCGGTTCTTTCCCGATTTTCCTACACTCCAAAGGATGGTGTTTACATCAATTCTCCAAATCAACATTTTTAAGCCACCTAGAAAAATGAAGTTTTCAATTTGGATCATTATGGTTCAACCCAATTCTAGTCTGGTTTACCTTGAACAGGTCTGGTTTTCTCATCCAATTTCCTTCATGATCCTTCCCCATGATTTTTGTGACATCTTGGTCACTTGGAATTTTCCAATTTCTCATTTCAGCCCTTCTTTATCATTCTTAGTTCACTAAGTGGTTCAATTTTTTCATTAAATTGAATGGTTATTTCCCGATTTCCTTGATCCGAGGTGACAGGTTTCACAACTCTCCCCTCCTTTTAGGAGTTTTGTCTCCAAAACTAAATTACACATCCCTTTACATTGGAAATAATCTCCCTTGATGTCAACCTGGGGTTTGCTTGACATGCTACCACTTTGGTTATTCCTTCACTTATCCCTTTAAACCACGTGCTTAAGGAATTTCTCTTCCTTTCCTTAGCTCGGGGTCCTCTCGAGCACCGCCTACTCACTTCATAGATTTCGGTGTTAACTTCTTTTATCCAATTTTGACCCTTCTTATGTCCTTCCTTAGTTTTAGTGGTGTTCTTTTCTCAAGTACTTTCTTTTCTTTTAGTCAACTCTTATTCTCTAGTGATCACTTCAAATTTCTTATGAGAGTTAATCTCCTTCGGACTTAAGTGTCGATTGCTTACTTGTGATAGCTCCCTTATTTCGATTTTGCTCTCTACCATGTCCCTTACAGTAGAGACGTTCACTTTAAGAACTACATGTTAAACCTTCTTATCATTCTTTGAAGGTTTCATTCCTTCCTTTCTTCATACCCCTTCTTATAATAGGGTATTTGTCCTTTTGAATCCTTCTCTAATGGAAATTTCAATCTCTTCCCTTATTCTTTACCTGAGATATTTCCAATTATCGATCTCACTTTGTGTACTCTGCACTATGTCTAGTCGTTCTCTCTATAGGCTCTATCAATTTGAGCGTTGATCACTACCAGTCATGATGTCATTGATCCTTTACTTAAATCCCTTCCTAACTGAGGGTTCATAGATGTGTTTTCCTTTGTTTCCTCTTTTATGGGTAATCCACCCCCTCCTTACTTGCATGGTATCCTTTGATGTGTTTTCCTACTTACACATTACTTGGACTTAACTTGCTCTTTGGGTCCTCATCAGTACTTTTTCCTTTGTACTTGATCTTTCCATCTCAACCAGCATATCATGGATGAATTTATCTCGTCTCCATTTCTGTTGATCCCATTACCTTTTAATTGGGACACTTTTTTCCTTCTAAGGTTTCCTTCCTTGGTAGTTTATATTCTTTTCTCTCGAGTTCTCTTCCCGTTTTGCTATTTAGAATATCTAACTTTAAAAGGTATTCCCTGATTCCATCCTCTCCTACTTACTCTTGAGAACTTACATGTACTTCATCTTCATTCTCCTTTCTTTCATGTATCCATCTATTTCTTTTAGATGTGATTCACATCTGCCTTATTTTAAGATCTTATGATCATCTTGTGAGAGGCTTACTTAATTTTTCTCATGTCTTGAGTTTGGTTGTTAATTCAGTCTTGGTCGTTGAAATCTTTAAATATTTTGCCTTCATCTTTAATCACCACGTGTTTGGCCTTTTCATCTCTCCCTTCTTTACTGGAGTTTAAATTTATAATCCTCCCAAGGGTCAATTCATTAATTACTTCTCCTTGTCATATGATCTTGAGGTTGTCGTCTCTTGAGTCGTATTATCCTTGATATCCATCTCATTTCCCTCTTTAGGACGTAGTCTTCACTACTTCCCCGTCCTTTTTAGGGCATCATTTATTCTCTCGGATTATCTTGTTTTTACGCATTAATTTCCTTCAATCGGGTTTGTCTGAAATCCTTATTTGGTTTTTCTGCTCTTTTTTAAAGTATATCTCACCTGGCCATCCAGGTATATCCTTAGCCACCTATGTCTTTTTAATAAGGTCCTTATTTCGACTTTAGTTTTATGGCGGTTCATTTATTGGTTACTTGAGCATGGAACTTCCTCCTTCCACGGTTCCACTTCCTATCCTTATCCTTCTTCTAGGGACTTCCGTTCTGGGATTTTCACGTTCAATCTCCCTACTGCTCCTTGAAAGTTCTTCCTTTATTCTTTTCTTATACTTTATGACCTTTGTATGGTTATTCACTTAGGATTTCTTCCCTATATTCTATTCCATCTCATTGCTTCAAAAAGTCACCTTATTATTATTGAGTTCCTAAGAACTTGTGTCCTAACTCTTTCCAAGTACTGGTATTATTCCAGGGGTTGTCTTCCTATCGTACTTCTTTCCTTTCTCCTTTCTCCTTGTCTTATCTCAATTGACTTAACATCTTCAGTGCTCCCATATATTTCTTACTTTCTTCCTAGTCAGCTTCCATTCCATTGTTTTTCCTTAGGATAGTCCTTATTTCCTGACTTTTATCCATAGAGTCTTTCCTTAACTCCTTAGACTTTCACTAGTCCCATATTCTTTGACGTTCACTTCCATTGCTCTAGACTTCTTCCTCCTTTCCTTAGTTAGGATTTGTCTTCCTTAGGTGAACTCTAGTAGTCTCTTTTTTGCCAAGTCTTATTATCTTATTTTTCCCTTCTTTGGATGGTAAACTTACTTTAAAGGTTTGGGTTAACTTAGTAATGACCCGTTGTTTTTCTTAGGTGATTTCTTCCCTACCCGTTACTCTGATCCTTATTGGCATACTCTCATTATTTGAATTCATCAAAGAGACCCAAAAGTTTTATCGGGAAAAAGTTGATTTTCATTCATTCAAGAAATAGTTTCTTGCCATAACTGGCTTATTACAGAGATTTTCTACCCCCTAGTCCCTTGGGGTCATAGGCCGGGAGTTAGCCTTAGAATGATTGTGGGATTCATCATCAGATGGCTCTCAGGAATAGGTTGAAGTCCATCCATATTCTCTTATGTGATGAACTTCATGTATGGCCTCCAATCTATACCGCCTCGAAACCTCAGCCTCACACTCATATGTCCACTTCATCCATTGAGAGGGATTCAAGCTAGATTGAGTAGGTGGGGGTACTTAGTGGACTTTCATGAATGTGGCATAAGTATCCTACTAGTTGTCCAAAGCCTCCTTCCAAGTAGGATTTTCCTCTGGTTGTCGTGGGGCTGGAGGAGGTGTTGGACTCCTCGAGGAAGGAACAGGTTCCTCCTGCCTGGGAGAAGGGTATGTAATGCCTTCTGGTTCTAGTAAGGCTCCCACGAGTTTTCGATAATCCTCCACCATATCTTTGAGCACTTTCTTCTCGCCCTTTAGGAACTGTTGAGCAGCTGCCTCACTAGGGATAGGCATCTTTTTTAGGGTCAAGTGTGAAGGATTGGATCTCAAGGTGAACTTTCTATGGATTCTCCTTCCTACATGGTAGTTAAAGTTTTACTAGTGTCAGGGCATAGTATTAATAATGTTTCAAGGGAACTTAGCTCCGATACCACTTATGTTGTCACGCCCTGACCCGGTTTGGATGGATCCCCGTGATCAACCCACCGCTCCCTTGGTTCAAGAAGGGTTTCCCCTTTTCTTTAATCAAGAGGAGCCAAGTGGAAATTTCAACTGTGTTCCCTAGAATAACATATATCAATAAAAATGTAAACTTAAAAAGAAATTAAGCATACATGATAGAGGGTAAATCCTAATGTTATCCCTAGTCATTTCTCTACTTCTGAAAAGGAATAGAAAAGGTGGGTGAGTTTCTACAACTCAGTGAATCGTTGGTTTAAAAGGAATTCTTATAAAAATAGTTTTCAATTGGAGTGTGCCAGACTTATTAATTCTATTCAAAATATTTCTTCCCTTAAATTTCCAGTTATTCAAAAATCAATTTTTCTCATTATCCACAATCGGCATGTTTAATAATCAACACATGACCTTTATCATGAAGGGATCACACATTCGTAGGGCAGACTGTCCATTGCACCCACTTGTG
Organism: Trapa bicornis; assembly: GCA_030064425.1. NCBI lineage: Eukaryota > Viridiplantae > Streptophyta > Magnoliopsida > Myrtales > Lythraceae > Trapa > Trapa bicornis. Next base: position 12,641,068 of record CM057746.1, read on the forward strand.
GCAACGGAGCGACTTTATTAGCCACCTAGATAGAAGCTCATCCACTTCTACCCTACGACTGAGTGGATGTTCGCGACATCTGACCCTCAAACCCGAAAAGCAACTCCATGTCTGTGTGAGGACAAAGACCTCATCCCGACCCTCCCAGGTCTCATGCACATAAGGCTACGTCGAGCTTCCCTGACTGCTTGTACGACAAACTGCCCTTATTTCCACCATGTCTTCCAGTAGCACATAGGACGCATCACTACCCCTCTTGGGTGTCTTGATGGTCTCGAACCTCAGTGCATGTAGAAACAAAGTTTTTCATAAAGTCATTAATATTTCGTGCCACTAGTCCAACGACGCCGACCCTCAACTCGAACTACAGTTATTTATCTAGACCGGTCTGTCAACTTGGACCTGTTGCACTACCGCCAGTACATCGAGTATGTTGGTCCTGCCTTAGTACCATGGCCAAATCACATAATCATTCATTTTGAAATTTTCATGGCTTATCGACATGTTTGTTTACAAGCTCCTGCTCGTGCCAACTGACATTGGTCCCATTGTACAAGATTTTCAAAATCGAGGCCTCTCTCTTATCTAAGCTATTTGAGCTCTTGTCAAGAAGGTCTCCCAAAAGTTTTAAGCATTGGCACACAGTCACGGGAGAGCATTTTTAACAAAATAACTTTTCACTTGTTCATCATACCAACCAAGTGTGATGACACCTCTGTTTATAACCGATAAGCAGATTTTCTACTTCCTTCTAGGAAGTTCATCATACCAACTGTGTCTGATCTAGTTTCAACCAGTAAATAGTTTTTCCACGTATTTCTTGCATCACCCCAACCAGGTGTGATGTTAAAATTCCACATATTAGTAGTTTTTCATTTTCGAGGTACTCATCATCCCACCCGTGTACGATGTGAAAAATCCTACGCACCTGATAAGTGGAGTGTATTGCTCTTGATAGGCTTTTTGCCTCCAAGTGAGCTTATCCTTGCTGGTGTTTTTGGTCCTTCGTGCTCCTACACGATTTTGGACATCCTTGTCTATTAACATTTGGCATAATAGCCATAATTCCTCACATATGAACAAAATGCCCAAACTTTTTAGTTATTTGCATTTAGGTCCCTAAATTTCTTTTTTCCTTAACTTTAGGTCCCTAATGCTAATTTTTCCCAAATTGAGTTTCGGAACTTCTAAAATCCACTTTCAATACTCAATTTATTCAAAATCACAAAAAGGGGTTCAAGTTTCTGAAATTTCCAATTTGGTCCCCAACTTTTAAAACATTACCATTTTGCCCCTACTTTACAAAAATGGCAATTTGACCACAATAAATTTTAAAAAATCGACCAAATTGGTCCTCCAACATCTTTTTCATGGCCAATTGGCCCTCAATTTTGGGAAATTGCACTTTGGTCCCTCAATTTTACGAAATCTCCAATTTCCCCCAATTCCCCCCTTTCAAACTGGCCAAATTTGATTTCATCAAATTAACTGATCAATTGAGGTAAATTGTTGAAAATGAAGGTAAAATTGAGTTCCTACATATTCATATGATTCAATTGAGCTTTGGATCGCATAAATTGATGCCAGAACAAGCTCAAATGGAGCTTAGCCGGAAAACTTAACTTAGAGAGAGAAAGCTTCGAAAACTTACCGTCGGCGGTGCGACAGTCTGAGCTTTCGATAGAGGCAGGTAGCTCTCGTCCTAAGGTTCCACCTACAATCAAGAATAACATCAATTCATGTTGAATTAAGGGAGAATATGGTTAGTGAAGTTTTGTCAGTTCTCTCTCTAACACTGATTAGAAATTATAAAGGGGAGCCAAAATAGCTTACCTTTCCATTCTAATTCAGTCGTATGAGGGCTGAGAGGGTGTTGGGAGAGCTCGGTTTGCCATTAGGAGGGCTCAATTTGGTCACTTTCAGCTCAGCTGAAATAGTGCAGCTTTAGTCCACAAGATTTGTTTCACTGTTTGATTACGCCGGCGCTTCTCCGGTGATCCTCAGAATGAATGGTGACCATAGTCGGGTAGTTGACTTCTCCCCGAGTCTAAGGAACCTGACCTTACCTTCTTTGGCTCAGAAAAACTGCTATGTTGGAGCTCTGGTTCGAGCTTCATCGGAAAACTAAGTAGCTGAGAGAGAGTGAAGTTTTCAGGTGTGTGGAGGATGAATGGAGAGGGGCTCTTTATATAGGGAGCTTGGGGACTCTCCGGTCGTTTGTTTGGCACCTTTATGACACTCATTGATGGCCTGAAATGTCCTGAATGGAAATATTTCCTTTCCGCCATCGCTGTTCATTTTTTCGGTGAGTGAACAGTGCTGTCATCTGAAAGAAGTAGACGACACTATTCCGAACTGGGTTCAATGCTTAAACTGGTCGGTTCAGGCCCGATTGGATCGAGTTTTTCAAAATTAAAATTTTCTAAATTCATTCTCTATCGAATGGTGGCTTCAATTCTCCAATTTGAATATTTTAAGCCATATAGAAAAATGAATTTAGCATCTTGTTCAATGATGGCTCAAACCGGTCTAAACTAGTTCCGATCAGGTTCACAAAAAACCGTCTGGTTTTCTCACCCAAATTGTCATAAAGTCCCTTTCCAAGGTTTTTATGACTCTTTGGGTCAATAGAGAGTTGTAAATTTTTCACTTTGCCCATTCTCTAGTGGTTGGGGTTCCTGAATCGATTCGGTTTTCTCACTCGGGTTGACCAGTTCTTTGTCGATTTTCCTTAACTCCAAAGAATGGGTTTTACACCAAAGCTTTTGGCTCTGGGAATGAATTACTTTCCCCAAGTGGTTGATTCAAGTTGTCTAGGTGTGTCACCAGGTAAAATGAGGGGAATCTGAGAGAATTGTCAAGTGAGGAAGATGACACACGCGCGCGTGCATGACGTGCAAATGCCCAGTATCACATACTGCCTGGTTTCCACTGAAGAGAACTAGTTTCCAGTGAATTTTTCAGTTGATTCATCAATTTTTTGGCCTAATTCACCCCTTTTCTGGTCGATTCATGAGAAAATAAAAATATCTAAAAAGTCTTCATTCAATTTCCTATTGAAAGGACTCAAGAACAACTCCAATTGGATTTGTTTGGCACCCTCTTAAATTCTGGGTGGTTTGTGACTCCTCCTAGCTCAATCCTTGCCTAAATCGATTTTTTCCAAGTTTTCTCCCAAATTCTTGACCACGTGTTCCAAGACACTTGTAAGGGTTTCTTATGACCTTTTTATCCATTTTTTCCTCTCTATCCATCATTTTCCTCGTTTTAGTTTAATTTCACCTCCCAATTGACGTTTTTCCTCCTAGTCCAATCCCACTTCCCAGTTCAACTTTGTTTGGTTATCAAGTTGGGATTTTCTAGTCTTACAACCATGATGTCTATATATAAAGAGATAGGGATACTCTCTAAACATGAAAATGGGACTAGGTTTTACATGTTTGGTTAATCTATGAAGTAACTAGTAACGAATGAGTTGGTTTGAAGGCCAAAACCGTGAAATTCATATTATAACACACACAATATGTTTAACGAAATGAGAATAACAAGTTGTTGGGTTGGTCATATAGCATACCTAGCCTCGACAATTTAAAGAAGATTATTTCTTGTTATGATTTTGAATGTATGCTAAAGAACATGAGTAGCGGGGCCGATTAGATAGCAACCACATGCTCAAATAAGATTCGCCATTATATTGTGTGACAATAATTGTGATATATTTGGATGGATGTGTTATGATGCTAGAATGACACCTAGTACTAGTAGTGATGTCGAGCATAATGGTGAGGATTGGCAGTGACAATACAAGGGAAGATTCAACTTTGAGAATCTTCCCACGGACATGAAGGTAGGTGTATGGCTGGGGTCTAGACATCGCTTGTGATCTAGGAGTTAGGGTGAGTTGGATCAAGGGATGTGGAATGTCATGTGACACATCATCGACATTCGGCGAGGGGAGCAGTCATCTCCAGATGTTTCATGGGAGTGTGTTATGGCACACATACCCCTCGCACCCTGGGTTCGTATGTTTAAGAACTCAGTGAATTGTGTTTATGCATTTAATGTGTGATTTGTGAAATGGAAAATTAATTCATGACTTTATGAATATGGGATAAAATACTATTGTAAGAAAGAAAACCATAAAAAGATACAAGTAAGATATCACCAAACCCTAATAAAAGATTAGGTAGGGATCGGATTGTAAGCATGTCGTGGTTCGACATCAATAAACACATCCACTAAGTTGTCAACTCACCCCCCTCCCCTACATCTTTTTAGGAACATGCAAGGAGCACAGAGATTATAAACCAACCTCGTCGCCTATACACATGCAAACAAGGCACGACACTCAAAAAGTGTACATGAAGATTATCTTAACTTATCAGTTGTTTATTTCCCAAGAAAAAGATTGTAAATTGATTTGGGCTTACTATATGCTTTTAGAGTTTTAAATTTAGGTTGAATTATGTGAGTTTCTATTATGAAGCTTTTTTCCTTTCGATTTGGTGAAGCTACCCACCTTAGTAGCATCGAGGCAACGTGGCGGGTTTCCATTGGTTCCTTCGGTCGGGGCTTGAATGAGTTCCCGATCAAGAAACCAAATTTTTTGGAAAAGGCAGTTTTTTGACCAATTGGGATTGGGAACCGAGTAAGTCATGTTACTCGGTATCGAGTCAAGAAGACCCGACTCACAAAACTCGTGTGCAACCCCTTCGGCTCACGATCCACAAGCTAATACACGCAACATGTATCCCCAAATTGGGAACACTCCAATTGAATTAATTTATGAAGAAAATGCATGGATAAGTTGACAACTCCCATATTAGTCTCCCAATAAGATTAATTGATTTTTCATATGCTCATCATATTTAATTTTGCATAGTTAAAAAAACCCTATACTAGAATCTCTATTGACCACCGAGTAATTCTTCCTCACCTGATCACCAAATGAGGTGATCTTTGTGTCAAAATATCGCTAATGGACTCCTCTTGAGTTCTATGGGCGAGCCTCCATTGTAAGTGGTTGGAAAATGTCATAGAGGGGTCATTTTCCTGACTTCATTTTTGGGACATAAATTATGTCTGTTATTGCCATGCTTATAGGGCCAAATTTGGCCACATCCGACAACCACTCTAGTGGGCACCAATTCCATAGTGATCATCTGCCTCCACTCTATCTGCTAATAGCAAGGGCTTACCTCCAGCAAGGAAAGAATCGGTTGTTATGAGCCACCCAACCGTGGCCAATCAAGTCCTAAATTTTCGAGACTCTAGTGACCACTTGCCTGGTCATCACCATAGAATGATTCACTTGGACCTTGGCTACAACTTTGACCACCTCTCCGGCCATCTCGGGTGAGAATTTCTAATAGCTCCTCAAGTACCTCTATTTCGGTCAATTTTGGAAAACAACCAAATTTGGTCGGGGTAAGAGCCCCCACACCTCATGCAAGCCTTAAGAGTATAATAAAAGTATTATGGAGGGATTTGTAAAAATGGAACTTGGTTTAGTTTATTTTCAAAGTTTGGGGACTAATGTACAAAATTTAAAATATTTTGGGTCGATTTGAAAAAATTGGGAAACTTGTGGAAATAGTCCACAAATATATTAGAAGGTGCTATGAGGTGATTTTGGGATAAATGGATATGTCTAAATTTATTTTTTGGAAGTTTATGAGCAAAATCGTAATTATGAGTAAAAGAGGGGCAAGTTTGTAATTTTGCTCAAGGAGTGGAAAATAGTCATTTATGTCCAATGGAGGGTTAAATAGTTTATTTTGTGATATGAAGAGAAAAAATAGTAATTTTGCAAAGTAAATAGGCAAAATGGGACTTTATGCAAGTAAGGGAAAATTTGGTAATTTTGTCCATTTTAGGGACCAAAGTGTAAATAATGTAATTTGATAACCCAAAAGTGATTTTAAGGAACTTAGGCCCAAATAAGTTTTGGGGAAATCAAAGGACCCAAATAAGAGAATTGGGAATTCTAGAATCCAAAATGAGAGAGATTTGATGAGTATGGGTAAATAGTAATTTTACCAAACTTAAAATACCATAATAAAATTTTTTAAAATGTTAAGTATCTAAGTGGGAAACTTAGAGAATTTTAGGAATTTTGGAAAATATAACCAAATGTGAGTATAACCTTTGATATGTGGAATAAAATGATAGGAAGTGTTAGTTAAAATGGAATCGTCGATAGGCAAATCGAAAGAACCAAGCACAAGGGACAAAATAGTAATTTTAGAAAATTATGAGGTATTATATGAGTACCAAGTAGAAGTTGAATTTGGCTCTAAATATATGATCTAATTTATGCATAGTAACTCCACAATTGTCATATAGAGATCACGCATCTCGAGACAAAATGGTAAATAATTGGGACGAATAAGTATTGATTATAACAATGAGTGGTAGTATTAACGACGAATCCGATTAGACTGGTCATTGCACTTTATAATTTTCCATGAAATTCATAATGTGCATGTTGTATGCTTTGGAAAATATTATGAAAAATGGAAGAAAATCTACATTGATGCATAAACACATATGTAGAGGACATATGTTCCTTGTCTATTGAAAAAAAAAGTCTAGAAACTGGGAAAATGATAGTGACATGACAGGCTATATAAATTAAGGCCATGGTATTCTTAAATGACATAAGTGAGGGAGATAGTAGGATAAGGAACTAACTCTAAGATATTGTGATTTAAACATGATTGTTGGTTATGTGTGCTTGGTATCTATCGATATGTTATGATATACATGAATACATATAAGGTTGTGTGCTTTGTATATATCAATATGTTGTGATATACATGATTACATATAAGGTTTTTTTATGGTATACATCGATATGTTGTGAATGATGGTGTCATTAGGACACCTATCAAAGTAGTTTCAATGCATATGTTAGATTGAAAGCGGGGAATAATGAGGGAGTAAGTTATACTTCCAGATCAACCCTTGACCCAACAAAAGGGGTCTAGGTATACTCATGTGTGATGCAGTAGGGGACAAGAAGAGTATATACTTGAGTGTCTAGTCGAAGGGGTTATCCATAGTACATAGATGAATGAGGACACATACTCAACATCGATATAAGCAATGTCAACTTTGTTTAAAATATGGCATATACTTGAGTGTGTGGTTAGAGGGGACGGTCAGAGTATGCAAATGGATGTGACACATCCTCAACATCCATATGAGTCATGTGTTTGTTTGGAATATGGTGAGGTCATTTTTTTTTCGATGGGAACATATGATTGATTTATTAAAATGGTAAATAGTGATCGGGAGCTCGACCTCATTATACAAGAGTGCAAAAATCCAAAGGCATGAGTCCTTAAGGGTAGGGAAAATTATGAAAGCAACATAATGTATGTAATTATAAATAATTCTCCATGTATATACTTTTTAGTGAAGTTTGGAGTCATAAGCCATGTAGTGGCACAATATTAGTAACCTCATTCACTAAATTATGAGTTCACTACCCTTCACAAAATAATTACAGGTGAAAGTAGAAGTTCGTGAGATATAGTGTCGGGACATCACTTATATCAAAAGTGTGACTTGAGATAAGAATCTCAAAGCACACGTAAAAAGGTTTTAAATTAAATGCTTATTAGTTTTTGTATTCCCATATTTTTTGTATGAGTTTTTTGGCATATTGTTTATGAACGAAAAGTTCAAATTTCCACTGAAAATTGTATGTACTTATTTTGAGCTTTGGTCTCATATGTACTACTTCAGTAAAGGAACACACCATTGTAACATAGAAGGGACATGTCACGTTGTTATCAAACCCTTGTCCCTAAGATTGGGTCGGGGGTTACACCTATAGTGGTATCAGAGCTAGGTTTTTAAACATGTTATTTTGAAAACAAAAGGATTTGGGAAAGCTGGAAAAAAAATTGGAATAACACTATAAGGCCTTCATTTATATCCTTAAAACTCCATGTAGAAGATAATACAAATATTTATGATTAGAAATTAAAACCCTTGTATATCATTGAACATATGGTAGTGTCAGTTGGAGGACCCAACAATGGAGAATCATATGTTGAGCCAAGGGGAATTCATATTGGGAACTCCCATGTAAATCTTATGACTCCAAAGTATGTTTGTTTGTACTTAGACATCATGAGTGATCTCAGATGAACTCAGTGTTTGCTAGGGTATACTTTCTTGTCAAGCCATTGGAGGTGAAAGTGTAGGAGGTTGCACCACCCTAGGAGGCACTTCTACCCCTAAACTAGAATGTTCGGGGTTTTGACATTTCTAGGAACTTAAAAGCACCAAGGCAACTTGGGTGCAAGACATTCTTAGGTGAGAAGGCAGTTATACTAGTTATGGATTGGCTGAGTAGTACAAAGAAGTTGTTAGATATTGTAAAAGTACTAATGACAAAGATAGTGGTCATAATTGAGTTCTTCCTTAAAGAGAACGATGACAGATGGTGATTGAACATACAAGCCATGCCTCCTCCAGACAAGACTGGACTGAGTTTGAGGCCAAGTTCTCCGAGTAATATCTATCTACATACAAGGTGAATAAGAATAAGTAGAACTACCTCTAACTACAACGTGGCATAGGATTTGTGATTGAGTACGAGAATATATTCAATGCCCTCAGGTTATTTGCATCAAATTTTGCAAGACCCACTAATAAATGACAAATATCCATGGACAAGATATCTCAAGAGATATGCAATTGTACGGGGAGTATAGGGAGACCCACGGATCTGGTCGTGGTAATCAGCTCAACATACAAGTGTGAGTGTATCCTTTTGATCACTTGACACTCTACGAAACGAGTTGAGAAGAGGAAGGAGAATGGAGTGACATTGACCACTCCATTGAAGTAAAATTGGGAAGTCTTGCATCAACTACTTAGTCGCCCTCTGAGTGTACCTAGACATTCTTCTTGGATCAGAGGGATGAGAACCTTTTATGGATAGGAAACCATCGGACAATACAAAGTAATTCTACATGAGAAGAGTAAAGAGTAATAGCAGTTTAAGGAATGAGCCACCCCGATGTCTAAAGTGTGGAGAGGTTCCCTCAAGGGTTTCTCAGGGCACGGTTTGTTATATGTGTGAACAATTAGGACATTTCACTTGTAATTGCCTAAATGTCAGTTATTTGGCAGCAATTATTAGGTCCATTGCATCCCGACCCCCACTACGCCTAAGATTCCAAATAGGGTCTAACATTGCATCTTATAATGGTACGAAGAATGGGGGATTTGTAGCTCACTCAACCTAGTCCAAGCTTCTGGCTAGGGTCTATAACCTGACATGGGAAGAGGCTAGAGTTGGCTTGAGTGTTGTAGTGATTACATCTCAGAAACCTTAACAAAAAAATTTACTCATCCTTACTTTTGGAATGGCAAGGTGATAACACACTTTTATTGTAGCATGAGCATTTTGACTCAAGTTCCATTTTGTATGTAGGGGAATGATTGTCGTGTAATCCATTTGGAATAATGAATCAAATGAAATTTTTATGTTTTTGAAATATAAGGCGCTTATCTTTATAAAGAAATGGATGAGTAGAAGTAACATACATAATGTGTAATGCTCAATAATTCAGAAGTTGTATGATTATACCTCATGGGAATGAAAGAATCCAAGATAATTTGATAAGAGACACCAATTAAGATTTAGGGATAGCAACTTACTTGCCCCATCAAACAAAATGGTTGGAATCAATGGTAGAAAATGTCATGAACTGCAAAGTATAGGCTACCTAATAGAACTAAGGAAAGTGGCATAGTGAGTTCTCTTATCTTAGATTGTTTCAGATTTTGATAGTATAATCTCTTATAAAAGGTGTTTCACTCCAATTTTTTATATGTAATGTACTCCATAATGGTTGTCATGCCTCCTTCATGCAACTTATTGCATTTTCATTATGACTCTTGACATTCCCTTCCATATGCATTGTTTTCATTTTTCTAGTATTGTCATTTCTCCAACTCTTTAGGTAAGTCAAATCGAGCTCTTATTTTAAATATTTATAATGTCACGTCCTGGCCCGATTTGGTCGAATCTCTATGAGCAACCCGCCACTCTCTCAGATTATTAAGAGTTTCCCCTTTTCTAAACTACAAGACGTAAGTCGTCCCTTTCACCTATATCTTTCCTGGAATAACATTAATCAAAACTGAATACATTAAACCTTAAGTACCTATTTTGCAGGTTCAGCTACAGGAAGTTCTTTAGATTTATTTTCCCTTGGTTACTTGATAAGGGGTAAAGAGAAGGGGTGAGTTTAACAACATAGTAAATGGGTGTTGGGAGAGAGTTTCCAAAAATAAGGTATCTTTATTCGGAGTGTGTTGGACTCTTTATTTCTTTTAAAAATATTCATTCCTCAAGTTCTAGTTTTCAAAACCCTTTTTCCTCATTTTCCAAATTAGGTGTGTTTAATAGTCAACACACGCCCTTCATTAGGAAGGGATCACACATTCACAAAACAACCCATCCACTATACCCACTTGTGGCATCGAAGCGACTTTACCGGCCACCTAGATAGAAGCCCATCCACTTCTACCCTAGGTATGAGTGGATGTTCACGACATCCGACCCTTAAACTCAAAATCAACTTTGTGTCCATATGAGGAGAGATACCTCATCTCGACCCCATCCCGGTCTCATGTGCATGAAGCTACATCGAGCTTCCCTGACTACTAGCACAACAAATTGCTCTTATCTCCACCATGTCGTCCAGTAGCCCCTAGGACGCATCATTACCCCTCTTGGGTGTCTTGATGGTCTCAAACCTCAAGGACATGCACAAATAATAATTTTCCACAAAGTCATTTATCTTTGGTGCCACTAGTCCAACAACCCCGACACTCAACTCGACCTGCAGTTGTTTGTCTAGGCCGGTCCGTCGACCTGGCCTTGACGCACTGCCGCCAGTCCATCGAGTATGTCGGTCCTGTCTTGGTACCATGGCGAAATCACACATTCCATTCATTTAGAATTTTTATGGCATAAATATCACATGTTTGTTTACGAGCTCCTACTCGTACCAACTGGCCTTGGGCTCACTATACGTGATTTTCCAAAACCGGGCATTTTAGCCCAACTTCCAAAATTGAGGCATCTGGCCTATTTAGGCTTGTTCTAGCTCTCGTCAACAAGGTCTCCCAAAAATTTTAAGCATTGGCACACAGTTATGGGAGAACACTTCTGACAAAATAATCTTTCCATTCATCACACCAACTGGGTGTGATGACATCTCCGCTTACAACTGACAAGCGGGTTTTCTCCTTCCTTTCAAGAAGTCCATCATACCAACCAGGTATGATCTCTCTACTTACAACTGTTAAATAGTTTTCCACTTAGTCTCACATCACTCCAACCTGGTGTGATGTTAAAATATCACATAGAAGTGGTTTTTCATTTACAATATGCTCATCATCCCAACCGGATATGATGTGAATAAACCCACTCACAATCGGTAAGTGATTTTTAGTTTAAATTGCTCATCACCCCAACCAGGTATGACGTTAGATAATCCCACTCACAACCAGTAAGTGATTTTTAGTTTAAATTGCTCATCACCCAAACCGTATATGATGTTAGATAATCCCACTCACCCGATAATTGAAATGTACTCTTCTCCAATCGATTTTTGCTTCCACGCTAGCTCGTCCTTGCTGGTGTTCTAGTCCCTCGTGTTCCTACATAATTTGGACATCCTTATCTATTAATATTTGGCATAACAGCCTTCTTTTTCTCACGTATGAACTACTATGCTTATAATTTCTAATTAATTGCACTTATGTCCCTAAAGCTCATTTTCCTTGATTTTAGGTCCTTAATGATAACTTTTCTCCAAATTGAGTCCCAAAACTTCCAAAAATTCACTTTGGGTCCTCAATTTACTCAAAATTGTTTAAAGGGCTCAAGTTTTCCAAATTTCCAATTTGGTCCCCAATTTTCAAAAATTACCAGTTTTCCCCTACTTTACAAAAAGGGTAATTTGACCCTAATTATTTTCAAAAATTGACCAATTGGTCCTCCAACATCTTTTCCATGGCCCCTCAATTTTTGGAAATTGCAATTTGGTCCCTCAATTTTACGAAATCCCAAAATTTCCCTAAAATTTTTCCCAATTTCCCCGTTTCAAACTAGCCGAATTTGATTTCATCAAATTCAACATTCAATCGAGGTTAATTCCAATTGAAGTATGGATCAATTCCTACACTTCCATACGATTCAATTGAGCTTTAAACTGCGTCATTTGGTTCAAAATTGAGCTCAAACAGAGCTTCGCTGGAAAATTGAGCGTATGGAGGGAAAGCTTTGAAAGCTTACCGTCGGAGGTGCGACGGTCCGATCTCTCTATTGGGGAAGATAGCTCTCTTCCTGAGGTATCTTCTATGATAAAAAATTCCTACAATTTACCTCGAATTGAGGGAGAATTTCATCAGTGAAATTCTATAGTTTCTCACTCCAACTCTGACCTACAATGACTCAAGAGAGCTGAATTGGCATACCTTTCAACTCAGTTGAGGTCGTCTAAGGGTTGTAGAAAGGTTGGGAGAGCTTGGTTTGGCCTAAGAAGGGCTGAATTTGGTCGATTTCAGCTCAGCTGAAATAGGGTAGCTTCGATTCGTCAAAGCTGCTTCATTGTTTGATTACGTCGGCATTTCTCCAATGGTCCTCATATCGAACGGAGGTTACTATCAAAGATCTGACTTCCCCCAGAGTCTAAAGAACTCGACCTCGCCTTCTAAGGTTAAGAAAAATGCCCAAGTCAGAGTTTTGGTTCGAGCTTCACCGGAAATTGGAGCAGTTGAGAGAGAACGGAGTTTTCTAGTGTGGGGAGGATGAATGGGGAGGGGCTATTTATATAGGGAGCTCGGGAACTCTCTGACCATCCGTTTGGCACCTTTATGGTGCTCATTAATGGCCTGAAATACCCTGAACGGAGGCAATTCAACTTTATCGACGATTTCCATTTTTTCGACGAGTAAATAGTGTTGTCATCCGAAGGAAGAAAACGACACTGTTCCAAACCGAACCGTTCCTGTCCAGATGGTTTAGGCTCAATTCGATCAATTTTTTTTTAAATTAAAATTTTTTAAATTCATTCTCTATTCAATGGTAGCTTCAATTCTCTAATTTGAATATTTTAAGCCATCTAGAAAAATGAACTTAGAAATCTATTCAAGGTTGGTTCAAACGGGTTCAGGTCCGTTTCACCTGAACTGGTCTGGTTTTCTTTTCCAATTTGTCCCAGATTCCTTTTTCATGACTTTTATAAATCTTTAGGTCAATCGGGATTTATAAATTTCTTAAGAAACGACTGTTCGGCACCGGTCATTTTTTTCTTTAGAAACGACCGGTTCTTCTCCAACGGTTAAGGTTCGTAGACCGGCTCATTTTTTTCTTTAAAAACGATCGGTTCTTTTCCGAATTTTCTTATTATAAAAGAATAGGGTTTACATAAAACTTGAGTCTTATTCTCCTTATTCCAAATAGCATAATGCATAAAACTTGAGTCTCATTCTCCTTATTCCAAATAGCATAATGCTCTTTCCCTTCACGTAGTTTGTTGCCTTAACAAGTTCATAATAATATTTGATAGAACTTATATGTGCACTTAATCCAAGAGTTTCATCGACATGTATATTTATACTACTGTGTTTCTTGCTTACTCATATCCTTCTTATTATATTACTCATATCCTTCTTATTATATGATGTATTTTTTCATTCATAGGGATAGCAAGTGCATGTCTTTGATGTATCCCTTCTTAAATAGTGGCATGTCTTCCGTCTATATTTTCATAAGGGTGGATCATGGAGCTTACTATTCGGCTTTACTTTGGTTTCATCAGGCAATTTGTACGTTATAGTTCAGGCGTTTTCCACTTATGAGTTCAACTTATTCACATTATTTGTCTGATGGTACTGATGATCTACGAATCTACCATTCACATCTTCCAGTTACAATATTTATGATACTTATTTTTCTCATCAGAACCTTTCAAATTTATATGAAAAAATTACTCGTACGGTACATTTATATTATCATTTTCATCTAGATATCTTAATCTATTAGTCAAATATATAATGTACATTTTTCATGTACTATCTTTCGTTAAAATTTTTACCCTCTAGCATTATTAATATGTATATATTATTAAGGTATTCAATATTATGAAAAGTTGAGTTGTACTAGCGGTAGCGGTATGTGATGTATCATCTTTAGCTACCTACTGAGTCCATTTGTATTTAGAGGTCGCATGTCCTCATCACTACTCATATTTATGTGATGTATCATCTTTACTTACCTACTGAGTCCATTTGTATTTAGAGGTCGCATGTACTCATCACTACTCATATTGTTTCCCTAAGTATTGTCATAACTTTTTAACGAGAACCTAGCTACGGTGACCATCCTAGTCACCGACATCTTTGGGACACTTACGCATCCCTCTCATTTTCAAGCTTAATATTTATAGCAAGTGTGTCCTTCTAACATTCACAATCTTTACCATTAGATCCATTTAGAGATTTCACGCAACTAGGCTTATCATTGTTTTATATCGGACATACTATTTCTCCACCACGTGAGTATATCATATGTTTAAAAAAAATTTGTAATATTTTCTTGATCATTTTGTTACCTGAATAGAGACTTCCTTCTCATGGATTCCTATTTCTTTTCTCCAACTCCATGAGTTGTATAACCCTACTTCACAATCCTCTCTCAAAATATATTGGTTCCAACTCCATGAGTTGTATGACCCTACTTCACAATTCTCTCTCAAAATATATTAGTTAATAAAGTTTTATTTCTCGTTAGTACATCTAAGTACTTACTCAGTTGAGTAACTTTTATTGTTTTCAAGAAAGTTTTCTGAGTGTTGTCCCCCATTTACACAAGTTTTTAAGACCTTTTTCAAAAATACATGTTCTGAAATTTGGCCTTAAGTTATAACCTCCTGATCCAATTATTAGGTTGGGTACAATAAAATAACACGCCACTCATTCTTAATGGTACAACACAAAAGGTTTAAAATATAAAATATAATAATTTTTATAAAAATTTAAATATTACATTTATAATAATGAAACAAGTTTATAACCAGACATAAAAGAGTGCTGCTAAAAGTATATACTACTAAAAAAGAAATTCTCCTACAATTGTTTCAATGATAATAAAGTATAATAAATGTATAAGAATCTAGAATTATGTAATTAGTATGACGACGAGAAACTATTAAATAAATCTCATAAGTTTACCAGTATAGGGTTATTCCCTTTGAATAGGTTTTGTTTCACTTACATGAGATATTCATTGATGAAGGATATAAAATGAGAATAAATAAGCATGGAATTTTTATTTGTAAGGATCAAACATCAAATTCTCTTGATTGGATGCAAGTGATTATGTTACTATATTATCCTCCTACTTCATTCCAGAATATTTACACACCACTTCCAACTACATTGTACAGCTATAAATGGTGGATATGGAAGTGGGATTAGTGAACACTAGCTAGGGTTGTATTACTATAATTAAGGATTATAGTAATACAAGTTTTGAAATTTATCTATCTCTTATATAATTTACAGTCCTATATTTGTTATGCATGTTAATATGTAGTGGCAATAATGTTTTGAAATTTATTTTCTTTTAGAAATCATAAAATAAAGGGATCACCCCCGCCCCATGTGTGAATGTCCCCATTTGTGTTTGTTTTATGGTCATTTGCTTGTTCAGCCAGCCTGCCCTTATTGTTCCTTTCCCAATCCAATTTTTCTAATCTTCAAAGTTTGATTTTATTTTATTTTTTCATAATTCTTAAATGATTTATCCATTCTTCAATTCCTTCTATGATCAATTTACCTGCATTGCTTTTTCTTGTCTTCCCCAAATTCATCTCCGGTTCAACTCCTTGCCCCCGATGTCAATTAGTACGGCCGAGTGGCTGCAAGAGGGTTTGCTGATCAGTCACCCATCCACTAGATAAGCCCCAAAAGCTGGCGGCTAGTAAGCATGTGGTGCACTCTTTATCAGTCAGTATGATATGTTCCTATCTTAGGATTCAATTTTCTACATGGAAACTGACGGTTCGAATGCGAGTGATATTGCAGTGGTAGTTACATCCGAATTGTCGACTACGATAGTAAAATAAGTTAAATTCGATCAAATTAATTTAGATGGCGACCGTCCTAGTGGAATGTCAAGAGGAAACAAAGCAAGTTGAAGATGATGGTGATTGAAAGGGAAGAGCATGTTACCCCCTCGTGGGATATCGTCATCGTCCTTTGGTAGTGGATGTGAAGAGGAAACAAAAGCAACTTGGAGATGACACTGATGGAGGCAGGAAGTGCATGTTACCCCTCGTGGCGTGGGATATTGTCATCGTCCTTTGGTACGACGGTGAAGGAGAGGGCCAACATTGACACGTATCCATCGGTTTTGGTAGTAATGGTGTGATTAAATCAACTTACACTAAATTATTAAATAGTTAAAATAATAATTTACTCTTTAAGAAGTTATCGTGCAGCAATATGTGATACAGTCAATATTTATTGAAAAATTATTAATTATAAGTAATATAATATTTTTAAATTTATAAAAAAAATAATTTTTTATTTTATCTAATTTATAATAATATTTTTAATAAATATTTATATAATTATTCCGTACAATTTTTAAATTAGCACATAACAAATATTTAAAAGTCGAGTATTATTTTTTGATGTATTACTATGGATAACAATAAATTTGAATTAATTATTTTATTCTCTATATTAGCACCTAATATAAGTTAAGTTTTTAATATTTAGTCCACTTATTTTAATAACATTTAATAAAATATTTTATATAATTATAGTACTTATATTTAATTAAAAATTATAATTAATAAATAAGAAAATATTTCTAAAATTATAAATATATAACACTTATTTATTTTATTTTATTATTTTAAACTACCATAGTCATACTATTTTACTATAGAAATTATTCGTAAATACAAACTTCATCTTAGAGCTCGAATAGTAATACTAACAAGTAGCAAAAAGTAGAGGAAGGTGAGGAAGAAGAATGATTCTTGCCCATTCCTTGATCGTCATATCTTGTTTCCTTGGATGTTGTGGACCGACTGCTCCATTGCTCACCTCCCACAAATTTTCTTTTCCAATATTTTTAGAAACTTTTCGATTCAAATTATATGTTTTATATGCACATGGGTCATGTTATCGATTCCGAGCTTTTAAGTCAAAGACAGGATCAACCACGGCAAAGCTCGAGAGATAAAGTGTCCAATCACCACAGTGGTCAACTCGCTAAAATGGGAAAAATGGTTAATTAATTAACCGCATTCGTAAAATGAGGAAAAAGGACAAAAAGTAAAAATAATATAATGCAATATGGCCTTACATTACAATACTTTCTAATTTTTATTTATTTCTTAAAGTATTTTTATTTATTTTAAATAAAAATGTGAAGTATACTGATAAATTTATAATTTATAAGAATTTTCTTATTATTTTTATGTTAAAATTAAATTTGATTTATTTATGATACGATAATTTAAAAAAAAAAAGAAGCATACGTAGTACTTGATTCTAATTCATGGAAAATTAAATTTATTATTATTATAATAGAATAAGTGATAAGTTGTAACATATAATATGGTATAAATATGATATTAAAGTAGAAGATGGTATGATGTTATTCTTAAATATTATATTATTTGTTATTGACAAATTATATCACTCACACAAAATTTTTGTTATTTACGAAGTTTTAATGAGTGAATTGATCGATTAGATTTGATTTTGGTGACCCACTAAACAACATAAAATATATTTTATGTTGTTAGTCCCCTAATTTAATTAATCTTACGTTCAATAATATCATTAATATTTTAATTTTAATGAAATAAAAAATTAGGCATATAACCATTTAATTTTTTTCTTAAAAAAAATAATGACATTGTAGTAATTCTTATTATAAGAATTTACCCTATTTTTCTTAGATCATAAGCATATTATAACCTAAATAAAATATTTCACTTTTTTTTTGGTCCCGTGAATAATTACAAAACCCATTTTTGAAAGGGTTGCACATGTTTAGATGCCCTCGTCCCCTAATCTATCTGCTCACATGCCCACACAAATTAAATTTTAAAATATTCGACCCTGTAAATCCAATCGAGAAATTGAAAAAACACGAGCTTCTTCCTGCTCATTACATTGGCTAATTTCTAGTTCAAGAACTCGGACTATACTGTTTGAATAAAGAGCCAATCAAGATATCTATTTCTACTATCAACATCATTTTGCAGCAATTCAGCTTGTTGGACCGTGGCATTAGGCTAACTATTGTCTATTGGCTTTTTTTCGATCAAGACTCAGGAGGTGCTTTGGCTTTAGTCATCCTAGTAATGTGCGGCGGGCCATTGGAAAAGTGAAACAATTAATCTTAAAATATAACCTTCCGTTATTGTGGTCAATTAACCTATGGGTTATGATAATTAAGCTATGCGCATACGTCAAAGATTCTAGTCATCACCGCCCCCAATTTCCCATGTGTTAAATACAGTAACATACATATCTTGTTATTTTTTTCTGACACGTGGAAAAGAAATTAGAAATGACCAAACTGTATATGTAAATATGAACTCAAAGAACTCCGTGTCTCTACTGTAGCCCTCGGCAAATTATTGCTTTTGCTACAATATAACACTCCTTTACATTAGAAAAAAAAAAAAAACAATCCATATACATAGGTTGTTAGATGGACAGGCCGGTTTATAAGGGCCGTAGAATCCTTGGACCTTGTTACAGTTCCACATGTTATGCTTAATGGGTCAATAAGAAGACCATGATCCAGACCAAAACCTGACCTAAGTGAGCCACTAGTTCACTGTTCCATCCAGTTCGAAGATTTGTTTACAGAATAAAACATTTCATTCGAAGTTTTTGGAACTCAATTTTCATTGGAAGTTGACCACGGCCGTTTGCATATTTTTTTCCATTTTAAATTATTTTTAATTCTATAAATAAATAATATTAGATCAAATTAAGAGTGTGCTTATATGTGTTGTATACCTGCAATATATTATGGATGTGTATTAATAAGATTCTCATAAATTATAAGTAATATTACTTTGGTGAAATACTTATAAAGTACTTGTTCATTTACATGTTATAACTTAAATTAAAATTTTCATTTTAAAATTACTTAGTAATATACAATATTATTTTATAAATTATATAATATACAATAAATTTTACTATAAATTTATCATATACATATCAAATGATTAAAAATTATAAAAACTAATATAAATTTAAGTATTAATAATAATTAAATATTAAAATAAAATAATAAATAAAGTTCAAGTTGGGACCCACAAAATGTCACTTGCATCATCAAAGCAAATCCACATGCTATACAAGAAATTCCGCACACTTTCCTTATTGACTAAGGTTACCATTTGAAGAAAAATATACATTTAATAAATGCATAATAGAGTCCATACTCCCCACAATTAATAGAGAATCTCCAATATTGAGTTTAAGTAGTAATTTGTTGAACTTACAATACAAAAATTCTTTGTAATGAGATTATCATGAGTTTGAGTAAATTAAATGGGTGATATCCTTAGAATATACACTATTAAGTGAAATAATAATTATTTTCAATATTTTAATGTGAGTATCTAATATAAGATTTGTGATTTGTGTTAAAAGATATGTTATTCATCCATGATTGAAGATATTACGATGAGCTTTCATTATAAAAAAATTAATATAAATAATTTATATAGTAGGTTAACAATGTTATTATATTAAATTTCGGTGATAGAACGATCAAAAATATATTATTATTTAGAAATTTAGTAAATAAAATTTTGATAAATAAAAATGACAAATATTCTAATGAAGTGATTATAATCTAGTAATTATAATCTAGGTTTTCAATCCAATTAGTATCGAGAAAGTAGTGAATTAATTAATTAGTATTAAGATATATATTATTGCATGAACGATTGATTGCAATCCAATATATCAAGGTATCCATCAAATATTTTGAATAATACAATAAATATATAGGCATGTGAAAGTGATATATTGAAGTTCATGAGTTGTTTAGAAGTTTGAGGGTAGACGAGAATAACACTCAACAAATGTGGTCAAATAGTGCTTGGGTAGCCACTAGTTTAAACTTAGTCATTGCAATCTTTTAAATGATATCTTAAATGTACTAATGATGTGAAAGGAGAATACCATGAGAAGAAGCATAATAGCTTATGAAGTGCTATGAATAAAGAAAGAAATATCATATTTGAATGCTCGAAATCCTAATTTAATAAGAAATGAACTCAAGTAAAAAAATTGCCCGACAAGCTTGCTTTAGGTTATAGAGGGAACGCCGTAAGCAAAATACATGTTGTGGATGAGCAAGACCTATTCTTTTGAGTAATTAAAAAAATGACTCACTTCTGCACTGATCCTTACAATTCTAAATTTAAATGGTAGTGAATACACTGTTTATAATGATATATCCTGTAACATTGGGAATACCTGAACTAAAAAATAAGACTAAACTGAGAAAGGAAATACGATCCGAGATCTCAAATCGAACCAGACAAAGAAAATGGTTCGGAAAGGGGACTTAAGAAAATAACAAGTGTCATAATCGACTTTAGAGAACATCCCGAGTTCCAAAACCAAGGATTGGGGAAGAACCTGTTTGAACCGATTTTGGGCTGGCTTAGGTCACAAAACCCCTGATTTTCAGAGTGGGTTAAATAAATCAAAATGAGATAGTTTTTTGAGTTCATTTAATAGAAAATTAAATGAAGAATTTTTAGATATTTTTATTGGGCCAAGAACTGATTAGAAAAATGGGTGAATCGACCGAGAAATTTACCGAAAATTGGTTCGTTACAATGCAAAGTAGTCGGCGTGTCATGCCACGTGTAAAGACGCATGGGCACGCATGCACATGTCCTTCTACACCTGACTACGAGGCATCCGACCTAGAAAAACCCAGAAACCCCATCCAACAATCCAAAATCCACCAGTAGGGGAAGTAATTCATTCAAATAGCCACATGCTATGAAATGACATAAGAGAACTTTGGATGGATAGCTACGCAAGTCTATAATTCACTCATATAAAGCTTGGATGTACCATTGGCGATTTTGGATCAGAATTCTCTCTGAAATTTGAATATCTCTAATTTCTTGTGAGAGCAGTTGAAGAGACCATGCTTGTGAAATATTGTGATAGTATAGTGTATTTGTCTATGAATATGATTATTGTGCTTTTCTTATGATATTGTAATACTGGTATGAACTGTGGGCGTTGACAGGACACCTACCGATGTAGTGTCAACGTTAAGAGAAATTGGAAAGGGAGGATAAGAGGAGATTGAACTGTTTCTTCCATATTTCTTGGGACACACGATTGATGTATGTATACCATCCTAGTTACACCGTTGGGATGAGAATGAGGTAGGATTGAATCGCATGTGTAAGGAGTATGTGCAAGGCTATCGATGGGTATGTTGGCCATGACCCTGAATGCAATGTCATCCCAGTGAGAGATGACCCCAAGGGGAATCAGTTGTAGAAGAGTACACATAACTCCCACACTTTCATAGGACCGATTGGTATCATGAAATATCCTTCATGCGTGAATTTGGGAAAATGAACGTCCCATGTAAATTGGGGGCAAATGTACTACCCATGTATGTGGGTCATGAGTTGCCCATGTGTGTGTAGGCCATGAATGCCCGATGTGTGTTATGATGTTGTTGATATGAAATGTCTTGCAGGATTGTTTGGGGGAAACTGACAGTGACTCGATCGTAGAGTAGACTACGGTTTCGGGCGATCTGAGATATGAGTCTCAAGGGGCAAGATATAGTACAATGGATATGAAAGTGTTAAAAATCCACAATAAGATTTGTGTTATGAGGTTTAAGTGTGATGTCTGAGATTGTAAGCCAAGCAGCTCCAACGAACCGAAGCTGCCCTGTTTCGGCCGAGCTGAAAATGGCCAAATTGAGCCCTCTTTAGGCCAAACCAAGCTCTCCCAACACTTCTACAACCCTCATATGACCGAATTAGAGCTGAAAGGTAAGCCAATTTAGCTACCCTCTGTAAATTCATATCAGCATTAGAGAGAGAAATGGTGAAACTTCATTGACCAAATTCTCACTCAATTCAGCATAAATTGTTGCAATTCTTGATCCTAGGAGAATCCCCAGGACGAGAGCTACCTGCCCCAATCAAAAGCTCGAACCGTCGCACCTTCGACGGTAAGCTTTCAAAGCTTTCTCTCTTTAAGTTCAGTTTTCAGATGAAGCTCTATTTGAGCTCAATTTAGACCCAAATGACACGATTCAAAGCTCCATTGAATCATGTGGAAGTGTAGGAATTGATCTATACGATCAATTGGATCAATTAACTCCGATTGAATGTCAAATTTCATGAAATCAAATTCGACCAGTGTGAAAGGGGGAAAATTTTGGGAAAATTTGGGGGTTTCACAAAATTGAGGGACTAAAGTGTAATTTCCCAAAATTGAGGGTCATTTGGCTATGAAAAAGATGTTGGAGGACCAATTGGTCAATTTTTAAAAATAATTGGTGCCAAATTGCCATTTTTGTAAAGTAGGGGCAAAATGGTAATTTTTGAAAAGTTGGGGTCCAAATTGGAAATTTGGGAAACTTGAACCACTTTTATGATTTTGAATAAATTGAGTACCCAAAGTGAATTTTAGATGTTTCAGGACTCAATTTGGGGAAAAATTAGCATTAAGAACTTAAACTCAAGGAAAAAGAACTTTAGGGACCTAAATGCAAATAATTGAAAAGTTTGGACACTTTGTTCATACGTAAGGAATGAAGGCTATTATGCCAAATGTTAATAAACGAGGATGTCCAACTCATGTAGGAACACGATTGACCGGAATGCTAGCAAGGATAAGCTCGCATGGTAGCAAAAATCTGATTAAGAAGACATACACTATGAATATAGGGTGAGTGGGTTATTCACATCATACCCGGTTGGGATGATGAGCACCTCGGAAATGAAAACCTACTACTATGTGAAATTTTAACATCACACCTGGTTGGAGTGATGTGAGAACTACGTGGAAAAAATACTTACCGGTTGTATGTATATCATACCCAATTGGTATGAAGGACTTCTTGGAATGAAGTAGAAAACCCTTTTACCGATTGTAAGCGAAGATGTCATCACACCCAATTGGTGGAAAAAATTTATTTTGTCAGAAGTGTTCTTCTCTGATTGTGTGCCAATGCATAAAACTTTTTGAGAGACCTTCTTAACGAGACCTAGAATAGCTCAGATAGGCAGAGGCCTCGGTTTTGGAACTTGGGGGGGCTAAAATGCCTCTTTTTGGAAAATCACGTATAGTGGGCTCAAAGCCTAGTTGGTACGAGTAGGAGATCATAAACAAACATGATGATAAGCTATGAAAATTCTTAATGAATGATTTATATGATTTGGCCATGGTACCAAGATAGGACTGACATACTTGATGGACTGGCGGCAGTGCGATAGGACTTGGTCGACGGACCGGTCTATACAAATAGTTGTAGTGTTATTCTAGGAAAGGTATAGGTAAAAAGGATGCCTTACCTCTCGTGATTTAAAGAAAGGGGAAACCCGTAATAAATTGAGAGAGTGGCGGGTTGCTCACGGGGATCCGACCAAACCAGGTCGAAGCATGACAACTTAAGTGGTATCAGAGCTTGTGTTCTCAAATACATTATCAAAACTAGAGAACATAGTAACTAATAGGGATAATTTTAAAATTTTCAGATGGCTCCCAAGAGAGTAACTAAGAGAACTAAAGTCGTAGTCTCCGACACTACCAAACCACCCCTCCTTATGGAAACTCTCCGAGGAGCTCAAACAATCCCACCTGGGCTAAGCTCAAAACACTAGAGGTTGTACGAGGACTTCACTCAAGTATTTGGGCAACCTAACCTCGTTCCTGATGTAGGCACCAATTCTCAGGCTGAACTGAATGAAATACAATCTCATCCTCCTCCTATTAGCCATCCCCCTCCAATTGACATTCCCATAAATCTCAAGACTCTCTGTCAACTAGGGTGTAAGCCTTTCCTTGGAGAGAAAGATGCTGGAGCCACCATGGATTGGCTGGCTAACAACAAGAAGCTTGTGGGGATAGTTAGGATATCACTAGAGGACATCCTCAACCTGGGAAAAATTACCATTTTACCTCTCTTATTGAGAACTTCAGTTTTGGGTTTCATTTGACCACAAATTTTCTCATTCTGGCCCATAAACTCTCTTTAAATATGTTTAGGACTTTGTATTGCCCAAAAGTTGAAAGTCCCTAACTTTATCTTTATTGCAAATAGGCCCCTAGTCATTCCACAATAGGCAAATCAAGTCTACTCTCATGACCAAACTTCCCAATTAGCCCCAAAAATTCATTCAACCCCTTAGGAAGACCCCATAAAATGCTAATTCCTATTTAGGTCCCCTAAGTTTTACGTATTTACATTCTAGTCCTTGGTCTTTGACCCCAAACCAAAGTATAACAAAAAAATATAAAATTAAATGGAGAGGTCCCCCTAGCCTCCCTATACCCTGTTGCAACCGTGGTTTGGCCAGAATCTGTCGAAATTGCTCTAATTGGGCTAGATCGGAAACTTATTCAAAACCAAGTTTGTAAACTCCACCCCCTTAAAGACAAGGAAATTGGGGAAATAACCAGTCAACTCGGGTAAGAAAACCGAATCGGTTCACGAATTTTAACCGATAAATAAAGGGCAAATCGGGAAATTTACAAATCTCGAGTGTGCTAAAGAGTCACAAAAGTCATGGGAAAGGACTTTGAGATGAATTGGAAAAGAAAACCAAACTGGTTTAGGTGAACCGGACATGAACCAGATTAAACCACTATTGAATCAGTTTCTAAATTCATTTTTCTAGATAGCTTAAAATATTCAAATTGGAGAATTAAAGCCACCATTGGATAGAGAATGATTTTAAAAATTTTTAATTTTGAAAAGCTTAGTCGAATCGGGCTTGAACCAGCCGGTTTAAGCATTAAAACCCAATTCGGACCGGTCCAATCCGGTTTGGAACAGTGTTGTCTTCTTCCTTCAAATGACAGCACTGTTCACTCGTTGGAAAAGTGAGCAGTGATAGCGAAGGTGAAAAGTCTTTGTTCATTGTTTTTTAGGCCATGAATGATCGCCATAAAGGCGCCAATCGAATGGCCAAGGAGTTCCCGAGCTCCCTATATAAAGAGCTACTCTTCATTTCTCTTCCTCACACTTGAAAACTCCTCTATCTCTCTACTGCTCCAATTTCAAGTGAAGCTCGAAAAGAGCTCTGACTTGGGCATTTTTCTGAGCCTTAGAAAGCGAGGTTGGGTTCTTTAGACTCGAGAAGAAGTCAGCTACCCGACAGTAGTCTCCATTTGCTTTGAGGATCGTCGGAGAAGCGCTGACGTAATCAAACAGTGATGCAGCTCCGGTGGACCGTAGTTGTCATGTTTCGGTCGAGCTAAAAATGAAAAAATTGAGCACTCCTCAAGCCAAACCAAGCTCTCTCAACACTTTCACAACCCTCATACGACCGAATTAGAGCTGAAAGGTAAGCCAATTTGGTTTCCCTCTATAAATTTCGATCAGCATTAGAGAGAGAAACAGTTAAACTTCACTGACCAAATTCTCATTCAATTCAACATGAATTGTTGCAATTCTTGATCTTAGAAGGATCCCTAGGACGAGAGCTACCTACCCTGATTGAAAGCTCGGACCGTCGCACCTCTGACAATAAGCTTTCAAAGCTTTCTCTCTCTAAGTTTTATTTTCCAACGAAGCTCCATTTTAGCTCAATTCCGACCCAAATGATGCGGTTCAAAGCTCTATTGAATCATATGGAAGTGTAGGAACTGATCCATACCTTCAATTAAAGCAAGCAACCCCGATTAAATGGTCAATTTGATGAAATTAAATTCGGCCAGTTTAAAAGGGGGAAATTTAGAAATTTCATAAAATTTAGGGACTAAAGTATAATTTTCCAAAATTGAGGGCCAATTTGCCATGAAAAGGATGTTGGAGGACAAATTGGTTAATTTTTTTAATTTATTGGTGTCAAATTGCCATTTTTGTAAAGTAGAAAATTGAGTACCCAAATGGGACTAAAGGTAGTGTAAGGACGTAAATGAATGACTTGAGAAGTCTATGGTCTCAAAAGGGAGAATTCTTATGTGTTTGGGCTAAATTACCATTTTATCCATCTTAAGGACCAAAAGGCAATCTTTAGAAAAGTCCTCGAGCTTCCTATAAAAGAGCCCCTCCTCATTCATCCTCCTCACACCTGAAAAATCCACTCTCTCCCTACTGCTCCATTTTTCGGTGAAGCTCGAACTAGAACTTTGACTTGGGCATTTTTCTGAGCCAAAGAAGGTGTGGTCGGGTTATTTGGATTTGGGGAGAAGTCTTTACACGCCTGTAGTCTCCATTTGCTCCAAGGATAGCTAGAGAAACGTCGGCGTGATAAAATAGTGAAGCAGCTTCAGTTGACTGAAGCTGCCCTATTTTGGCCGAGCTAAAATTTCCATTTATGCCAAAAATTTACTTTCTTTACCATTTTGCCCTTAAAAATTTTCCAAAGTTTCATAGTGGTCTTTCCCGAGCTATCATTTAAACCCCATTCTTTTAATAAAGCGGAATTAGAAATTTTTGAGAGAAAATCGAGGATTTAAGTGAATCAGACTGGGTAAAGAAGGGTTAAAACGGGAAGTTGGAAAATCCCGGGTGGCCAATAAATACCCCAAAATTAGGGAAAGTAACCATGGATAAAATTGGGTGTGAGAACCGGACTAGTTCAGGGTGAACCAGACCTGAACCAAATTAAACTAGGATGAACTATAGGGAACCATTTCAATGATACATTTTTCTAGATGGTTTAAAAATATCAAGTTAGAAAATTGAAGCCACCATTGGATAGAAAATGAATTTACACAAATTTAGCAATTTTTAAAATTTAAAAAACCAGTCAAATTGGGCCTAAACTGGCCGATTTTAGAATTCGGGTCACCGAACCCGGTCGGACCGGACCGGTCAATGGTCCAGCCGGTCAACTAACCATTGCTATGTTAGTACCCAGTCAGCAGGTGCAACCAATCAATGCGCGATGTGTGGTGAAATGCACTTAATCAGCGCTCAATCAGCTCCTGAAAATGCTAGCCAATCAAAGCGTGACACATGTCCTCCATCAACATGAAGAAAATCTACCTCAGCAACGATCAACCAATAGAAGAGCGACACATATCCCCGGTCAATGGTCAATGTCGAGAAGCCCTATTAGTAGGGTTGACCAATGGAAAGTTGACACATGGCAAAGGTGCCATGTCAGCATCCTCTGGGATGTTAGAGAAATGGTTGACCAATTAGAGGTCGACACATGGCAGAGCCATGTTGGATGGCCTCAATCAATCATAGGCTAACTTGTGGTAGTGGAACTGTGCTTTAGAATGGAAATATGAGCATTTAAATTAACCAATCAAAGGACGCCATGTGTCACGGTCAACGGTTGACCAAGCACAGTCAGTAGCCATGTTGTAACGAACGACCAATGGGAGGCCGCCACATGTCTAGTCCACAAGTCAAAGGCTTACTAGGACGCTGAGTAGGAAGTTGCGTCAGCGAAGCCAGCCAATAATAGTGCACCATGTGGCAACACACACATGTGAAGCTCACACGTGTGTGCATAATGTCATCTTCAACCTTAGCATTTCTAGTAGTGAGGGGCGGGGAGACTCTTCGATCTTCGAGGACTCAAAAAACCCTTTGATCTGACCGATGGTGGGCGAGTTTGGGGTCGAGTCCAACGCCGGCCAGTAGCCTTGTCAGTTGTCGAGCTCCCTATATAAAGAGCTCCTCACACTCATCCTGCAAACAATCGAAGAAGAGAGAGTGCTTAGTTATTCAGTGAGGCGTAAACTAGAGCTCTGATGTAAATCCCATACTTTTGAGTTAAGGAAAACCGGTCAAACCGAATAAAAAAACCGAGTTTGTTTACATTTGGGAACAAGCAATATGGAAATTTACGATTTCCGAGTGATTCAAAGGGTTCATTAAACCTTGGAAAAGAAACTTAAGATAAATTAGAAAACAAAAACCAAATTGGTTCAGGTGAACTAGATTCCATAAGAACTTTAAAGTTAATCTTGCTTGCTTAAAAGTAGTGTGAGGATGGGTGACCTCTTGGGAAGTATGAATTTTTTTGTAACCCGAAATTTCGGTCAAAAATTTTTGAACGTACGACTTATCATAAATAGTCATAAATTAATATATATTTAATTATTGTAATTAATACCAATAATTTAATACCCAAATTGAATTATTGGAATTAATACCGATAATTTATGACAATATTAATACTAATAATAAATCTCTCCCATTTAATACACGGTTTTACACCTATATAAAGAGGTCATCCCCATTCATTCTCTTTACACTCGAATACTTCTCTCTCTCTCTACTACTCCATTTCCTAGTGAAGCTCGAACTAGAGCTTCGACTTGATCAAAGTTCGGGCTCTTCAGAACCGGGGAGAAGACAGCTATTTGGTAGCAAACTCCAATCAATCCAAGAATCGTTGGAGAAGCGCTGGCATGATGGAATAGTGAGGCAGCTCCAGCGGACCGAAGCTGCCCTATTTCGGCCAAGCTGGAATCAGCCATTTCAAGCCCTCCTCAGGCCAAACCAAGCCTTCCCAACACTTCCTCAGCCCTCCCACGGCCGAATTACGACTGAAAGGTAAACCAATTCAGCTCCCCCCTCCAATTTTCGATCAGTGCTAGAGAGAGAACCGATAGAATTTCAATAATGAAATTCTAACTCAATTCGGCATCAATTGATGCAATTCTTGATTCTAGGATGAACATTAAGATTAGAGCTATCTGTCTAAATCGAAAGCTCAGACCGTCATGCCCTCACCAGTGAGAAATCGAAGCTTTCTCTCTCTACAGTCTATTTTCCGGCGAAGCTCCATTTGAGCTCGTTCCGGTGTTAAAATATGCAATTCAAAGTTTCTTAGAATCGTATGAACATGCAGGAACTCAATTTTAATAATTAGAAGTGTTTCATCGGTCAATTTGATAAAATCAAATTCCGTAGTGTTGAAAAGTTTAAATTGGGAAAAAAAATTGAGGATTTTTGAAATTCAAAGGGCCAAAAAGCAATTTTATGAAATTGAGGATCAATTGGGCATGAAAATAATGTTGGAGGACCAATTGAGGAATTTTGGAATTTTTGGGGTAAAACTTACCATTTTTGTAAAGGAAGGGAAAAATGGTAATTTTGGAAAAATTGGGGGGGACCAAATTGGAAATTTGGGAAATTAAAGCCCTTTTTAGTGAAATTGAATAAATTGAAGTCCCAAGATAAATTTTAAAAGTTATGGGACTCAATTTGAGGAAAAATCGAGATTTGGGACTTAAAGAGAAATAACTTTAGGGATTAAAAGTTTGGGTTTTCTCATAATGAATGAGGGCTGTTATGCCGAGTAATAATGAACAAGGATGTTCATATCGTGTAGAACGTGAAATACCGGGAACGCTAGCATGGACGAGCTTGCGTGAATACAAAGAACCGGTCAAGTGGAATTCACTGCGTTACCGGGTGAGTGGGTTTACTAACATCATACCCGGTTGGGATGATGAGCACAACTTAAAATTAAAAACCACTTACTGGTTGTTAATGGGATTATATATATCATACCCGGTTGGGGAGGATAAGTACCTCAGTATAAAAACCCACTGTTTAGTGGTATTTTAATGATCACCACTTAGAGATAGTGATGTGAAAATTATGCGAAAAAACTACTTACCGGTTGTAAGTAGATCATACCTGGTTGGTATCATGAGACTTCTTCGAAGGAACTTGAAAACCCGTTCATCGATTATGAATGGAGATATCCTTATACCGCTTGGTATAATGGACAGTGAAAACCTATTTTGTCGGAAGTGTTCTCCCTGCCCAAGACGTTAATTGGGGCAATTCTCGATCCTTGAAGGACCCTTCCAATAGTGTTAGCTTTCCAAATCTAGAGCTTCAACAACCGCACTCCGGCCGATAAGATTTCACGGCTCTCTCTCTCTCTTTCTCTGAGTTCAGTTTTCCCACAAAGCTCCATTTGAGCTTATTCCAGGGTCAATTAAGATGACTCAAAGGATGAACAGATTGTAAGAAGGTGGGTAAGATGATTAGTAGTATTTTAAGTATCAATTAACTAAGTTTGCCGACTCAATTTGGGAAAATATGATTTCCCCGGTTGGTATGATGAATAGTTAAAAATTTATTTTTTGTTGGAAGTGCTCTCCCCTGACTGTGTGCCACTGCTTAAATGATTTGAGAGACCTTCTTGACGGGAGCTCGAATAGCTCTTATAGGTCAGAGGCCTTGGTTTTGGAACTTGGGGGCTAATATGCTCGAATTTGAAAATCTTGAATAGTGGGCCATAGGCTAGTTGGCACGAGTGGATGCTCATAAATAAACATGAGATATGTGCCATAAAACTTTAAATAAATGAATTGTTAGGCCATGGTACCAAGACAGGACCGAAAACTCAATCAACTAGTGGCAGTACAAGTTATATAGCATGATGAACCAGTCAAGACAACAGTTGCAGGTTGAGTTGAGGGTCGGGGCCGTTGGACCAGTGGCACCACAAATTATATGGCATGATGTGAAAATACTAATTGTGCATGCACTGTGTGTACGAGATCTTCAAGATGCCCAAGAGGGGTAGTGATGTGTCCTAGGACCCTAGACGACCTGGTGGGTATAAGGGCAGTTCGTCGAACCAGGTGACCTTGCAAAGCTCGGAGTAGCTTCAAGCGCACGAGACCGGGGTGGGGATGGGATGAGGTCTCTGTCCTCATATGGACAGGGAGAATTGTTACGAGATTGAGGGTTGGATGTCGCGAACATCCACTCATTCTTAGAGTAGAAGTGGACGTGCTTCTATCTAGGTGACCGGTAAAGTCTCTCTGATGCCACAAGTGGGTTCAGTGGACGTATTGGCCTGCGAATGTGTGTTTGACCTTCATGATGAAGGATGTTTGTTGAGTGATGACACATCATGATTAATAAGAAATGGTGATAATAACTAAAAATTTGAATTGAAAGGATTTTTGAAAGAAAATAAGAAGTCTGGCACACTCTAATACAAATCTTTTTCCTAAAAGTTAAATTTTGAAAAACCTATTCACTGAGTTGAAGAAACTGACCCCTCTTTTCTATCCCTTTTTCAGGAAAAGAGAAAATGACTAGGAATAACACCGAGCCTTACCCT
Source organism: Trapa bicornis (assembly GCA_030064425.1). Classification (NCBI taxonomy): domain Eukaryota; kingdom Viridiplantae; phylum Streptophyta; class Magnoliopsida; order Myrtales; family Lythraceae; genus Trapa; species Trapa bicornis. Next base: position 12,672,444 of record CM057746.1, read on the forward strand.
CTGTCAGGTATGCTTAATTTTCTTTAAGCTTGCATATTATTAGATATATGTCTTTCCAAGGAACAAGGTTGAAAATATGCCTGGCTCATCTCGAGTTAAAGAAGGAGGAAACTCCTCTTGAATCGAGAGAGCGGCGTGTTGTTCACGGGGATCCAACCAAACTGGGTTGGGGTGTGACAATTAGAGTGGTATCAGAGCCTAGTTCCCTTGAAACATTATCAATATAATGCCCTAACATTAACCCAACTCTAAACTATCATGCATGTAGGAGAGTCCCTAGGAAATTCGCGGTAAAATCCAGTCCTCCACCTATAACCGTGAAAAAGATGTCCAACCCAAGGGATGAAGTTGTCCAAAGGTTTTTAAGGGGCGAGAAAAGGGTGCCCAAGGACATGGTGGAAGACTACCAGAAACTAATTGGAGCCTTACTAGAACCAGAAGGCATTATATACCCTCCTCCTAGACAAGAGGAACCAACATCTTCTCTTAGAAGTCCAACCCCTCCTCCTCCAATGCCACAACAACCGAAAGGGAATCCCACCAAGAAGGAGGCCTGGGATAACTATTGGGATGCATATGCCACCTTCATTAAGGTTCACCAAGTACCTCCACTCACTCAACCTATCTTCAATCTATCTCAATGGGTGAAGTGAATTTATGAGTGTGAGGTGGAAGTACTAAGGCAGTACAGATTGGAGGCCATACATGAAATTCGTCCTATTAAGTGGCACAAATGGACCCCGATCAATTCCTTAAAGCCTTTTTATCAAGAGTCTCATAATCGTTCTAGGGTTAACTCTAGTCCTATGACCCCAAGGGATTAGAGGGTAGAGAATTTTTGTAATAAGCCAAATTATGATAAGAAAATATTTCCTAAATAAATGAAAGTAGGAGTTTGTTAAAACTCCTAAGTTCTTTAATAAAATTTAAGAGTATGATAATAAAAGTTTAAGTAAAAGGGTAGAAATTTCCTAAGGAAGAAAAAAATGGGTTATTGATAGTTAAACTCAACCTTTAAGACTTACCCTTAGAAACATGAAAAGGAGTAATTCATCTGAAGGAGATTCTAAGAAAATGAAACGGGAGTTGGAGGAGCAACCATCCAGGAATACATAAATTGTTTGAGAGTCCAAGAAGTTAAAACTAAGCTCTGAGAATATAGGATAAAAAAATCCAGGAAGAAGTAGAACATTCCAAAGGAACCACAAGAATAGAAGCTGATCGAGAAGAAAAAGAATTAAGTATAGAGTTCACCAAAGAAAGATGGAGAGAAACTACAACGACAGGAAGTCCCAGGTGTAACAAATTTCTAAGATACAGATTCCTTAGGAATTTCAAAGGATAATGAAACATGTGAAGGTAAAAGTATGATCAAAGAAAGAAGAAAAAATAGGAGTAGATGAATCATACCAGGTCCTTAAGTTTAAGAGAAAATTTCCAAAAGATAGGGTGATTAAATACAAGAATCCCAAATTGGAAGACACTAGAAGGAGGATGGAAAATAGGAAGTGAGATCAGGGAAGAAGAAAGCTTCAGGTCAAGATAGTTGATAGAAGGAGGGTTCAAACACCAAGGCCGTGATGAGGTTCTCAGTAAGGAGTACGAGTGGTTAAGTGAGAGTATTGGGAGGTTGAGCATGATCTACTACAAAAAGGCCTGGAAAACTCAAAATAGGAACTTTAGAAGAATCCTATATAAGGAAATAACTTATTTGGAGGAGTAGACAAAATCTAACAAGAGATAGGGAATAGTAGAAGAATATACCCTAACCAAGGCAAAAAGGGAAATACTAAGGATATGAAGGTACGAAAGGTTTGGACACGATGAGAATGAGAGATCCACCTCAAATGAATAAATGAATACTGAAGCAAATGGAAATGAAGCAAGATAAACAGAAGGTACTCATGGATTCAAAGAATAAGGGTAAGTTGGTGAAAATATCGACAAGAAGATACTCCTGAATTTAAGGATTTCAATGGTAGAACTAGAAGGAAATACCAAGGGAAAGAGAATGTGAAACTCATCAGAGAAAGAAATCTTGGGAAGACATTGGTGTACCAAGGAATGAAAGTGACACCAACGAAATAAGAAAGAGAATAACTCCTCAAGAACAAGATACTGGAAAAGAAAGAATGATGTACAAAGAGAAGGAGATCGTAAAGAAATCAGGGGATAAATCAACCCAGGTGATATATAGAAAGGGAGATAACATAAACAGATGCCATACGAGTAAGAAAGGAACTAAACTCAGAATGAATATCACTGAGAGAAACATTGATGAGAGCAAGGATGGAATTGGAAGGAGAAGAGATCTTAAGGGGGAAGGATACCGGTGGGAATAAAAAATGAAGTAAAAGAGCATAAATTAAGTAAGTATTGGGAAATTTAAGGATTTGAAGGCGGAATGAACGAATAAAGAAATTTGGAAAAGATGAGAAGTACGGGGATATAAAATTAAAATGTCACGAAGAACGTCAGACGGTAAGAGGGACGGGTAAATTCAACTAACTCCGGGAAATACGACTTAGGAATGGTTTATGAGTAAGACATAACGAAATCAGGCATAAAAGGTGATAACCAAAGAATGAGGAAGGACTCCATGTAGGATGAAAAGTCAATAAATGCCAGAATCCATGGAAGAAAAATGATCGGGAATTCTAGTTCTGAAATTTTGGGTAAAAGAAGCCTTGGATGTGAAATGGTGCCTTGGGAAAGAAGGATGTAATGAAAGGAAATGATCGTAGATTTTCAAAGGAAATACTCTAGGCTAAGGTAAATTTCATGGAATGAGGAAAGCATGAGAATGAGATGAGAATCTTAAATACATGATGAGAGGGATGAATGAAAATAACCGAGAAGATCGTAGGATGAAAGAATAGAAATTTTTATAACAATAAAAATACATTTAAGCTAACACGCGAATAATGTAAAATAAGTTTTGGGGGCAAAATTCCTAAAAGGATGGGAGAGTTGTAAACCCCGCTCTTTATAGTTAAGAAAAACTAGGGAAAAGAACCAGTCTTACTCAGTGAGAAAACCAAACCGATTCAAAAGCCCATCATAGGGGAACGGACAAGTTGGAGAAATTTTAACTCTCAAGTGACTCAAAGAGGTTCCTAAACCTTGGAAAAGAACTTTAGGACAAAATGAGAGAGAGAAACCAAACCAGTTTGGGTGAATCGTACCCGAAATAGATTGAACCAGTTTAAGAACTAACCTGTGTTATGAACCGGAACCCATAGTGAGGGGGCAGACCGGAAAATTTAGGACTCTGAATGACCTAAGGAGTTATAAAAGTCACGAAAAAGGGCTTTAGGATGAATTTGAGATGAAAACTAAACTGGTTCAGGTGAACCGGATCCGAACCGGATTGAACCGAATGCTAAATTCATTTTTCAAAGTGGCTCAAAAATTTTGAATTTGAGATTTGAAGCCACCATTGAATAGAAAATGAATTTAGATAAATTTAGAAATTTTTTGTAACCCCCACCCTTTTGAGCTAAGGAAAACCGAGAAGGGAACCGATCAAACCGAGTGAGAAAACCAAACCGGTTCACAAACCCAATCAATTGTGAATAGGCAATTTAGGAATTTACAACTCCCTAGTGATCCAAAGGGTTCATAATACTATGGAAAAGAACCTGAGGATGAATTGGGAGAGAAAAACTAGACCGGCTTGGATGAACCGGGTCCAACAAGATTGAACCGGTTTATGAACTGAGTCAGTTTATGAACGGAACCGATAGAGATCGGGCAAAACAGGGGAATTCAACTCCATTGTACTCGAAAGAAATTTATAAACCTTGGGAAGGAACCTTAGAACAAAGTGGGAGAGAAAAACCAGATCGGTTTGGGTAAAGCAGACCCGAACTGGATTAAACCGGTTTAAGAACCAAGCCGGTTTATGAACCAAAATTGATAAAGAGATGATAAACTGGGAATCTTATGGACCCTAAGTGACCTATGGAGTCACAAATGTCATGGAAATGGATTTGTGAAGGAATTGGGGATGAAAACTAAACCAGTTTAGGTGAACTGGATTCAAACCGGTTTGGACTAGTTTAAACCACTATTGAACCGGATCCTAAATTCATTTTTCTAGGTTGCTTAAATAATTCAAGTTTGAGATTTGAAGCCACCATTGGATAAAAAATGAATTTAGATAAATTTAGAAATTTTTAGATTTGAAAAACTCTGTCGAATGAGGGGTGAACCGGTCAGTTTAAGCTTTGAACTCGGTTCGGACCGGTACGGTCGGTTCGGAACAGTTTCATCTTCTTCCTTAGGATCACAACACTGTTCACTCACTGGAAAATCAAAGTAGCACCGTCGAAGAATAAATGTTTCCGTTCGATACATTTCAAGCCATCAATGTTTGTCATAAAGGTGCCAAACGGACGGCCAGCGGGTCCCCAAGCTCCCTATATAAAGAGCCCCTCTCCATTCATCCTCTCCACACCAGAAAACTCCATTCTCTCTCAACTGCTCCATTTTTCGGTGAAGCTCGAACCAGAGCTCCGATATGTGGTGATGTGTACGAGAACTTCAAGATGCCCAAGAGGGGTAGTGATGTGTCCTAGGGCCCTAGACGACCTGGTGGGTATAAGGGCAGTTCGTCGAACCAGGTGACCTTGCAAAGCTTGGAGTAGCTTCAAGCGCACGAGACCGGGGTGGGGATGGGATGAGGTCTCTGTCCTCATATGGACATGGAGAATTGTTACGGGATTGAGGGTTGAATGTCATGAACATCCACTCATTCTCATGGTAGAAGTGGACGTGCTTCTATCTAGGTGGTCGGTAAAGTCGCTCCGACGCCACAAGTGGTTCAGTGGACGTACTAGCTTGCGAATGTGTGTTTGACCTTCATGAAGGATGTGTGTTGGGTGATGTCACACCGTGATTAATAAGAAATGGTGATAAAAACTAAAAATTTGAATTGAAAGGATTTTTGAAAGAAAATAAGGAGTGTGGTACACTCAATACAAATCTTTTTCCCAAAAGTTAAATTTCGCAGAAACCCATTCACCGAGTTGTAGAAACTCACCCCTCTTTTCTATCCCTTTTTTAGGAAAAGAGAAAATGACTAGGAATAACACTGAGCCTTACCCTCTGTCAGGTATGCTTAATTTTCCTTAAGCTTGCATTTTATTTGATATATATCTTTCCAGGGAATTAGGTTGAAAATACGCTTGGCTCATCTCGAGTTAAAGAAGGAGGAAACTTCTCTTGAACCGAGAGAGCGGCGAGTTGTTCACGGGGATCTAACCAAACCGGGTTGGGGCGTGACAAAAAATATATCCCCTAAATCTATATGTTTCTTCTATTAAGGTATGTGCAATTATGGGGACAACAATTCTACACCCTCTTCGACTTAGGAGCTGAGAGATCCTTCATCAAGGAAGATTTGATTTCAAGTGTACCCCTAAAACATACTGCACTAGAACAAAGTCTCCATATCCTTACACCTTAGGAGAATGGTTAAATAGGTATAAGCAATTAAAAGGATATGAGATAAAGATAGGAGGAACAAACTTGAAGTGGATTTGATTCCATTGCAACTTAAGGAGGTAGAAGTAATCCTTGGAATGGATTAGTTAAGCAACCATCCGGCCAGGATGGACTATGGAAAGAAGGCAGTAACCTTCCACAATCTTGAGACAAACGGATTAAAATTTCAAGGAGATAGAAGGAAGGACGAAGTGCTATTGGTGTCCCATATGAAAGCTCAAAAGATGATACAGAAAGGTTGCATGGCCTTCCTAGCCATGGTCGTCAACGAAGAGTCTAAAGAGAAGAGACACAATGACATTACGATGGTTAAGCACTACCCAGAAGTATTTTCAGTAGAACTACCCAAACTACCTCCAAGTCGACAAATAGAGTTCACCATAGAAATCATTGCAGGAACAAACCCCATATCTCAAGCCCCATATCGCATGGCTCTGACATAATTGAGGGAATTGAAAGAGCAATTGGAGAAGAATTTCATATGCCCTAGCTAGTCTTCATGGGGTGTACCCATCCTATTCATAAAGAAAAGGGATGGAAGCATGAGACTATGCATAGACTAGAGAAAGTTGCACCAGGTCACCATCAAGAATAGATACCACTCCTAAGATTGATGACTTATTCGACCAATTAAAAGGAGCAGCTTACTTCTCCAAAATAGACCTCCGGTCGGGCTATCACCAACTTAGGATCCGAGAGGTGGACATTCCCAAGATGGCATTCTGATCCTGATATGGACATTATGAGTTTAGAGTGATGTCGTTTGGATTAATGAATGCCCATGTAGCCTTCATGGATTTGATGAACTGTGTGTTCAAACCACACTTGGACAGGTTCGTGAAAGTATTCATAGATGACATTCTTATATACTCACGAACTAGGTGAGAACATGAAGAATATTTGGCAATCACCTTGGAGATATTGAAGGAAAATCACTTATATGCAAAATTCTCCAAGTGTGAATTTTGGCTGTAGGAGGTTCTTAGGACATATAGTGTCCAAGGATGGAGTCAAGGTAGATCCAACAAAGGTAGAAGCCATATCAGATTGGAAGGCACCAAGGAATCCTTTAGAGATACGAAGTTTCTTAGGTCTGGTAGGATACTACATACGGTTTGTGCAAGACTTTTCTAGAATAGCAGCTCCTTTGACTCGGCTCACCAGGAAAGGAGTTGAGTATAAGTGGGATGAAAGCTACGAGAAGTCTTTCTTAGAGTTGAAGACTCGATTGACAACCGCACCGGTACTCTCCCTACCTGACCCAAATGCGGGAGCGTACACCATCTATAGTGATGCATCTGGACATGGACTTGGATGTGTACTAATGCAACAAAGGAAGGTCATTGCTTATGCCTCGTGACAACTTAAGGTAAATGAGAGAAACTACCCAACCCACGATCTAGAATTAGCTACGATAGTGTTTGCCTTGAAGATTTGGCAACACTACCTCTATGGGGTTAAGTGTAGGATATACACTGATCACAAGAGTATTAAGTATTTCCTAACTCAGAAAGAGTTAAATCTCCGCAAGAGGAGATGGTTGGAATTGGTGAAGGATTACGATCTTATGATAGAATATCACCCTGGAAAGGCAAATTTGGTGGAAGATGCCTTAAGTTGCAAATATCATACCGAGGCGGCACAAATAAAGATGAGCTACATACCCTTGTTGCAACAATTGGGAAGGATGGAGGTGGATCTGAGGATAGACAAGTGAGAGAAGTGCTTGTTGGCAAATTGGGTGGTAAGGCCCAGTCTAAGCGAGCAAATTAAGGCTCAACATATGACTGATAAGGAACTCCAAACTTATTTGGATCTTGTTAATAGTGAAACGAAACCGAACTACGACTTGTGGGGTGATGGAGTGCTAACCTACAAGAGTAGGGTTTGTGTGCCTCAAGATAAGGAGTTGAAGAGGTTAATTATGGAAGAGGCACACAATTCGGTGTATGTAATACATTCGGGTAGTACTAAGATGTACCGCACCCTCAAACAAGGATATTGGTGGAAGGGCATGAAGAGGCATGTTGTAGAATATGTAGCTCGATGCTTGTCCAATTAGCAAATTAAAGTCGAGCATCAAAAACCATTGGGACTGCTGCAACCTTACCAATTCTGGAATGAAAATGGGAGCACATTACCATGGACTTTGTCACTGGACTACCTATGACAAGAAAGGGTCGAGATGCAATTTGGGTCATCATGGATAAATTGACCAAATCAACTCATTTTCTCCCTATAAGAGTGACGAATACATTGAAACAACTGGTTGTCTTATACATGATGAAGATAGTGAGACTTCATGGCGTTCCAGTGAGTATAGTATCAGATAGTGATCCAAGATTTACTTCAAGGTTCTGGCCAAGCTTACAAAGTGCCATGGGAACCAAGCTCAACATGAGCACGGCATTTCATCCTTAGACTGATGGGCAGTCTGAGCAAACCATTCAAACCTTGAAGGATATGCCAAGAGCGTGTGTACTCACCATGAACAAAGGCTAGGAGGAATACTTGTGCCTAATGGAATTTTCTTACAATAATAGCTATCGGGCAGTATTCAGATGGCTCCTATGATGCCCGTTATGGACAACCATGTCGTATCCCTCTATTTTGGGAAGAAGTTGGGGAAAGGAAGTTGGAGAGGGTAGAACTAATTGAGGATGCCATAGAGAAAATAAAACTAATCTGGAGTCACCTTAAGACTACATAGGATGGGCAAAAGAGTTATGCAGATTACCGAAGGAAAGATCTGGAGTTTGATGTGGGAGATCAAGTATTTCTCAAGGTGTCCCCATGGAAATACTTAGATTTCAACAAAGGGGAAAGTTGAAATCGAGGTATATTGGCCCATATCCCATCATTTAAAGGATAGGATCGGTGGCCTATAAATTGGAACTACCTCCAGACCTATAGAGAATACACGATGTATTCCATATCTCTGTGCATCGGAAGTATTAGCCTGATCCTAGCCATGTATTTGACCGACTTCCACCGGAGCTAGAAGAGAACTTGACCTATCAAATAGAACCGGTACGAATCATCCATTGGAGGGATAAGAACTTAAGGAATAAGAGGATTCCTATGGTTAAGGTTCTATGGCAAAACGGACTCGTGCAAGAAGAGACATGGGAAACTGAAATTGTAATGAGGGATAGTTACCCTTAATTATTTGACATGTAATTGTTTTGGGGACAAAATCCCTAAAATAAGGAGAGAGTTGTGAACGCCGTCCTTTGATAATAAGAAAAATTGAGAAAGGAACCGGTCATTTCCAAAGAAAAAATCGAGTCGGTTTATAAACTAGAACCGATAGAGAAAGGGAAAACTGGAAAATTTATAGATACTAAGTGACCTAAAGAGTCACAAAAGTCATGAAAAAGGACTTTAGGATGAATTGGAGATGAAAACTTGAACCGTTTGAATCACTATTGAATTGGATGCTAAATTCATTTTTTTATGTGGCTTACAAAATTCAAATTGGAGAATTGAGGTCACCATTGGATAGAGAATGAATTTAGAAATTTTTAATTTTGAAAAACTAGGTCGAATCGGGCCTGAATCGGCCAATTTAAGCATTGAACCTGGTTCGAACCAGTCCAGTTCAGTTTGAAACAGTGTCGTCTTTTTCCTTCAGATGACAGCATGTTCACTCGCAAAAAAATTGAGCAGCACTAGTGAAGATGAAAAGTCTCCGGCTAGAGAGTTTCAAGCAATGAATGAACTCCATTAAGGTGCCAATCGAACGACCAAGAAGTCCTAGAGCTTCTTATATAAAGAACCCCTCCTCATTCATCCTCCTTAGACCTAAAAACTCCACTCTCTCCCTACTGCTCCATTTTCCGATGAAGCTCGAACTAGAACTCCGACTTGGGCATTTTTCTAAGCAAAAGAAGGCATGGTTAGGTTCTTTGGATTTGAGGAGAAGTCAACTACACATTTATATTCTCCATTTTCTCTGAGGATTACCAGAGAAACGCCAGCGTGATAGAATAGTGAAGCAGCTCCGGCGGACCGAAGCTGCCTTATTTTGGCTGAGCTGAAAATGGCCAATTTGAGCCCTCCTCAGACCAAACCAATCCCTCTCAACACCTCCACAGCCCTCCTATAGCAGAATTAGAGCGGAAAGGTAATCCAATTTGGCTCCCATCTATAAATTTCGATCGATGCTAGAGAGAGAACCAACAAATCTTTACTGACCAAATTCTCCCTTAATTTGACATGAATTGAGGTGATTCTTGATCCTAGGAAGCATCTCACGACAAGAGCTACTACCAATATTGAAAGATTGGACTGCCGTTGCCATGCCCCGACCCGGTTTGGTTGAATCCCTGTGAACAATCCGCTACTCTCCTAGGTAAAGAGGAGTTTCCTCCTTCATTAACTCAAGAGGAGCCAGGCGTACTTTCAACCTTGTTCCTTAGAAAGACATATATCAAGTAAAATGCAAGTTTAAGAGAAATTAAACATACTTGACAGAGGGTAAGGCTTGGTCTTATCCCTAGTCATTTTCACTATTAGAAGGGTGAGTTTTTACAGCTCATAGAATTGGTATTTTCAAAGATGAAGTTTCGGTAAACAAAAAGTTTTCAAATTGGAGGGTGCCAGACTCTTTAATTCCTTTAAATTTTCTCATTTTCAAATATCGGTTTTCATAATCATTTCTCATCACAACAGTGTGTTTATCAACCAACACACGCCCTTCATCATGAAGGAAAACATACATTTGCAGGCCAGCTCATCTACTGAACCCACTTGTGGCATCGTGGTGACTTTACCAGCCACCTATATAGAAGCACGTCCACTTCTACCCTTAGAATGAGTGGATGTACGCGACATCCGACCCTCAATCCCATAACAAAACTCCGTGTCCGTATGAGGACAGAGACCTCATCCCGTCCCCACCTCGGTCTCATATGCTTGAAGCTACATTGAGCTTCGCAAGACTTCTGGTATGACAAACTACCCTTATTTCCACCAGGTGGTCCAGAGTCTTTGGACGAATCACTACCCCTCTTGGGCGTCTTAAATGTCCCATAACATAGTGCATGCACAATCAACAATTTTTCACATAAGCCATATAATCTATGGTGCCATTGGTCCAATGGCCCCGACTCTCAACACGACCTGCAACTGTTTGTCTTGACTGATCCGTAGACCTTTCATGTCGTACTGCCGCTAGTCCATCGAATATGTCAGTCCTGTCTCGGTACCTTGGCCAAACAACTCATTTACTTAAGTTTTCATGGCTTAATAATCATGTTTGTTTACGAGCTCCTGCTTGTGCCAACTAGCCTAGGGCCCATTGCTTAAGATTTTCAAAATCAGACATATTTGCCCCCCAAGTTCCAAAATCGAGGCCTCTGGCCTAATAGAGCTATTCGAGCTCCCGTCAAGAAGGTCTCCCAAATATTTTAAGTAATGGCACATAGTTAGGGGAGACCACTTCCGATAAAATAAACTTTTCAATCGTACATCACACCAACTAAGTATGAGGACATCATTGCTTATAATCGATAAGCGGATTTTCCACTTCCTTCAAGAAAGTTTCATCATACCAACCAGGTATGATCTACTTATAACTGATAAATAGTTTTTTTGCATGATTTTCACATCACTCCTCTCAGGTGTGATGTTTAAAATAGCACTTAGCGATGGGTTTTTATTCTAAAGTACTTATCATCCCAACCGGGTATGATATTAAACATCCCACTCACCCCACCGTGTAGTGTATTTCCTCTAAATCGGCTTTCGTCCCTTGCGAGTTTTGTCTCAGCTAGCGTTCCTAATATCATGTGTTCTTACACGTTATGAACATCTTTGTTCATTATCATTTGGCTTGATGGCCTTCATTCATTATGAATGACTAAAAATATCGAACTTTTCAAATAATTGCAAATTGGTCCCTAAAGTTCTTTTACTTTTACTTTAGGCCCCAATTGTCGGTTTTCCCCAAATTGAGTCCCAAAACTTTTAAAAGTCCCCTTGGGATCTCAATTTATTCAATTTCACAAAAGGGGTTCAAATTTCCCAAATTCCCAATTTGGTCCTCAAAATTTTCAAAATTACCATTTTGCCCCCTCCTTTACAAAAATGGTAAGTTTTACCCCCAAAATTCCAAAATTTGCTTAATTGGTCCTTCAAGAATCTTATCATACCCAATTGGCCCTCAATTTTATAAAATTGTATTTTAGTGACTCGAATTTTTCAAATCCCCAATTTTTTCACCAATTTAACATTTCCAACACAACCGAATTTGATTTCATCAAATTGATTGATCAAATAAGTTTAATTGTTGAAATTGAAGTTAAATTGGAGTTTCTACATCTTCATATGATTCAATTGCCGATTTTTCTCCAAATTGAGCCCCGAAACTTTTAAAATCTCACTCGAGACCTCAATTTGCTCAATTTCGTAAAAACGGGTTAAAGTTTCCCAATTTCCCAATTTGGCCCCTAAATTTTCCAAAATTACCATTTTTCCCTTCCTTTACAAAAATGGTAAGTTTTTACCCTAAAAATTTTTAAATTGCTCAATTGGTCCTCTAATATTCTTATCATGCCTAATTGACCCTCAATTTTATAAAATTGCCTTCTGGTCCTTCAAATTTTTGAAAATCCCTAATTTTCCCCAATTTTCCCCAATTTGAACTCCCTAACATAGCCGAATTTGATTTTATCAAATTGACCGATCAAATACTTCTAATTGTTGAAATTGAAGTTAAAGTTGAGTTTCTACATTTTCATACGATTCAATAGCACTTTGAATTGTAAAGTTTGACGTCGGAACGATCTTAAATGGAGCTTTGCCAAAAAAATAGAACATAGAAAGAGAAAGCTTCAATTGCTCATTGGCGAATGCGCGACGGTCCGAGCTTTCAATCGGGGCAGATAGCTCCTCCTGAGGTTCTTCCTAGGATCAAGAATTGCATCAATTGATGTTGAATTGGATTAGAATTCTATCATCAAATTTCTGTTGGCTCTCTCTCTAACACTGGTCGGAAATTGTAGAGGGGAGCCGAATTGGCTTACCTTTCTATCCTAATTCGACTATAGGTGGGTTGAGGAGGTGTTGGGAGGGCTTGGTTTGGTCTAAGGAGGGTTCGAATCAACCAATTTCAACTTAGCCAAAACAGGGAAGCTTCGGTCCGCCGTAGCTGCTTCACTATTCGATCATGTCGGCGCTTCTCCGACAACCCTTAGAGCAAATGAATGTTACCATAGTGTATCTGACTTCTCCCCGATTCTAAGGAACCCGACCACATCTCCTTTGGCTTGGAAATAACCCTATATCGGAGCTTTGGTTTGAGCTTCACCGGAAAACTAAGCAGCTTAGAGAGAGTGAGGTTTTCTGGTGTTGAGATGATGAATTGAGAGGGGCTTTTTATATAGGGAGCTCAGGGACTCGTCGGTCGTCCGTTTGGCACCTTTATGACAGTCATTAAAGGCCTGAGACGTACTAAACATAAATGTTTCCTCTTCGTCGGCGCTGCTTTGATTTTCCGGTGAGTGAACAGTGCTATCATCTGAAAGAAGAAGACGACACTGTTCCGAACCGGACCAGACCGGTCCGAACCGGGTTCAAAGCTTAAACCTGTTGGTTCAGCCCTGATTCGACCGAATTTTTCAAATATAAAAATTTCTAAATTCATTTTCTATCCAATGATTGCCTCTAATATTAGATTTGAATTTTTTAAGCCACCTAGAAAAATTAATTTAGCATTCGGTTCAATAGTTGTCCAAACTGGTTCACCTGAACTAGTTTGGTTTTCATCCCGCATTCATCCTAAAGTCCTTTTTCATGATTTATGTGACTCATTAGATAGCTTGGGGTCCATATATTACCTAGTTTAGCCTCTCTTTATTGGTTTCAATTCATAAACCGACTTAGTCCTTAAACCGGTTCAATCCAGTTCGAGTCTAGTTCACTCAAACCGATCTGGTTTTTCTCTCCCACTTGGTTCTAAGGTTCTTTCCCAAGGTTTATAAATCTTTTTGGATTACAAGGGAGCTGGAATTTCCCTAATTTGCCTGTTCCTCAATAATCAAGTTTATGAACCAGTTCAGTTTTCTCACTCGGTTTGACTAGTTCTTTCTCGATTTTCCTTGACTCCAAAGAGCGAGGTTTACACGAAAGCTCTTCCTTTCTTATTTTGTTCCTCATTTCCACAGGCGCCCTTTCTTTTTATGGTCTCTTCTCCATTTAAATCATTTTTATTCACATCGTGATCATCTCACGATCCTTTATTCTAGTTAGTCCCTTTCTTACTTGTACGTCATCTTTTGATGTCGTTTTCCTACTTACACATTACTTGGATTTGAGTTTTCCCTTAGATCTTCATAATCTCTTTCCCTTTATACTTGATCCTTTCATTTCTAGAACCTTATCTTTGAGAAGCTTATCTTCTTTCTCAATTTTATTGGTTCCATTTCCTCTTAACTGACACTCCTATGTTCTTCCACGTTTTCCTTTCTAGGTAAGTTTTACATTTCTTTTCTCCTAGAATTTCCTTCTAACTGCTTAAATAATTTTGGAGACCTTCTTGACGGGAGCTCGAATAGCTTTGATAGGTCAAAGGCCTCAGTTTTGGAACTTGATGGCTAAAATGCCATTTTTGAAAAATCACGTAGAATGGGCCCAAGGCCAGTAGACACGAGTAGAAGCTCATAAACATACATGAGATATATGCCATAAAACTTTAAATAAATGAATTGTTTGGCCATGGGACCGACATATTTAGTCAACTAATGGTAGTGCGACATGACAGGTCTCTAGACTAGTCAAGACAAACACTTGCCGGTTGAGTTGAGGCTTGGGGTCGTTGGACCATTGGCACCACAAATTATATGGCATGTTGTGAAAATACTAATTGTGTATGCACTGTGTTTATAGGACCTTCAAGATGCCCAAGAGGGGTAGTGATATGTCCTAGGGCCCTGGACGACCTAATGGATATAAGGGTAGTTCGTCGAATCAGGTGACCTTGTGAAGCTCGACGTAGCTTCATTGCGCACGAGACCAGGGTGGGGTCAGGATGAGGTCTCTGTCCTCATATGGACACGAAATATTTTTGGTCTAAGGGTAGGACGTTCACTTAGACTTTGGGTAGAAGTCCGAGACATCTATCAAGGTGGATGGTAAAGATGCTCTGATCCACAAGTAGGTGCAGTCGGCGTAACTGCATCTCGCGAATGTGTGTGTAATCCCTTCATGATGAAGAGTGTGTGATTTGTGAAACACACTAAATATGGAAATGGGAAAAAGGTTATGGAAACCTTGGAAAGGGTTTGAAAATCCTTGGAAAAATAATTGGCAAACCTTAGGAATGTGTTAAAAACCAGAATTTGAGAAAAAATATTTTAAATAAAAATAAGGAGTCTGGCACACTCCGAATCAAGCATTTTTCCTAAAATATAAATTTTGAAACCCATTCATTGAGTTGTTGTACTCATCCCCTCCCTTATATCCCTCTTCAAGTAACCAAGGAAAACCTACCCAAAGACCCCCTATTAGTCACACCTGCAAGACAGGTATGTAAGTTAAAATTTTTATGCAATTTTTATTTATGTATTCCAAGAAATGTATAGGTTTAAAATACACCTTACTCTTCATGGTTATTAAACAAGGGGCAACCCTTAGTAAACCGGGAGAGTGGCGGGTTGATCATGGGGATCAAACCAAACTAGGTCGGGGTGTGACAGTCCGTTTAGCACCTTTATGACAGTCATTGATGGCGTGAAACGTACTGAACCGAAATGTTTCCTCTTCGTTAGCGCTGGTTTGATTTTCTAGCGAGTGAACAGTACTATCATCTGAAGGAAGAAGACGACACTGTTCCGAAGTAGACTGGACCAGGTTCAAAGCTTAAACTGACCGGTTCATGATCGATTCAACCAAGTTTTTCAAAATTAAAATTTTCTAAATTTATCTAAATTCATTATCTATCAAATGGTGACCTCAATTCTCAAATTGAAATTTTCTAAGCCACCTAGAAAATGAATTTCACATCTGGTCCAATTGTGGTTCAAATCAGTCTAAAACGGTTCAATCTGGTACGGATCTGGTTCACTTGAACTGGTTTGATTTTCATCCTCCATTCATCATAAAGTCCTTTTTCATGACTTGTGTGACTCTTTAGGTCACTTGGTATCAACAAATTTCCTAGTTTACCCTCTCTCTATCGGTTCCGGTTCATAAACCAGCTCGGTTCATAAACTGGTTCAATCTGGTTCGGATCCGGTTCACCTAAACCGATCTAGTTTTTCTCTCCCAATTTGTCCTAAGGTTATTTTCCAAGGTTTATGAACCCTTTTGGGTCACTCGGGAGTAGTAAATTCTCCAATTTGCTCGTTCCTCGATGTTCGGGTTTGTGAATCGATTCAATTTTTCTCACTCGGTTTGATTAGTTCTTTCCCTAATTTTCCTTAACTCCAAAGAGTGGGGTTTAGAGCCATGCCCATGATGGTAAGCTTTTGAAGCCTTCTCTCTCTACGTTCAGTTTTTCGGTGAAGCTCCATTTGAACTTGTTCCGGCATCAAATCGTGTGATTCAAAGTGCAATTGAATCATTTGGAGGTGTAGGAACTCCAATCTAACTTCAATTTCAACAATTAAACTCATTTGATCGGTCAATTTGATGAAATTAAATTTGGCTTAGTTGGAAGGTTGAATGTCATGCCCCAACTCGGTTTCGTCGGATCCCCGTGAGCAACCTGCCACTCTTCCTAGTTTACTAAGGTTTTTCCCCTATTTTAAACACGAAAGGAGTAAGGCGTCATTTAAACTTGTACCTTTCCTAGAATAACATTATACAAATCTGAAAAACAGACATATATGATTTTATAGTTCCTATACAAGGAAGTCTTTATGATTGGTTTTCCCTTGGTTTCCTAAAAGTGGTAAAAGGGAGGGGTGAGTTCTATAACTCAGTGAGCGGGGGTTGGGAGTGAGTTTTCATAAACAAAAAAACTTTAATCCAAGTGTGCCAAACCCCTTATTTTCTTTTTAAAATATCCTTTTCTCAAATACTGGTTTTTAAAACCTTTACCCTACCAAGAGTGACATTTTCAAGTTGGAGTGTGCCATACTCCTTAATTTCCTTTAGATTTTCTCCACTTTAAAAATCTCAATTTTTCACCATTTCTTATTAATCACGGTGTGTAATCACCCAACACACATCCTTCATCATGAAGGTTAAAACATACAATCGCAGGCCAGCCCATCCACTGAACCCACTTGTGGCATCAGAGCGACTTTACTGGCCACCTAGATAGAAGCACGTCCACTTCTACCCTAAGAATGAGTGGATGTACGCGACATCCGACCCTTAATCCCAAAATCAATTCTTCGAGTCCGTATGAGGACAGAGACCTCATCCCGACCCCACCCCGGTCTCGTGTACTTGAAGCTACATCGAGCTTCGCAAGGTCACCTAGTCCAACGAACTACCCTTATATCCACCAAGTCATTCAGGGCCCTAGGACAGATCACTACCCCTTTTAGGCATCTTGAAGGTCTCGTACTCATAGTGCATGCACATTCAGTATTTTCACATCATGCTTTATAATCTGTGATGCCACTGGTCCAATGACCACGACCATCAACTCAACCTGTAGCTGTTTGTCTTGACTAGTCCGGAGACCTATCATGTCGCACTGCCACTAGTTGACTGAATATGTTAATCCTGTCTTGGTACCATGACCAAACAATTCATTTATTTAAAGTTTTATGGCATATATCTCATGTTTATTTATGAGCTTCTACTCATGTCCACTAGCCTTGGGCCCACTGTACGTAATTTTCCAAAATCGAGCATGTTAGCCTCCAAGTTTCAAAATTGAGGCCCCCGACCTATAAGAGCTATTCGAGCACCCTTCAAGAAGGTCTCCCAAATCATTTAAGTAGTAGCACACAGTCAAGGGAGAGTACATCCGACAAAAATATGTTTTTAGCCATCCATCATACCGACCGGGTATAATGACATCTTCGTTCATAATCAATGAATGAGTTTTCTACTTCCTTCTAGGAAGTTTCATCATACCAACTAGGTATGATCTACTTACAACCGATAAGTAGTTTTTTCACGTGATTTTCACATCACTCCTCTAAGTTGTGATGTTTAAAATACCACTAAGAAGTCGGTTTTCATTTCGAGGTACTTATCATCTCCAACCAGGTATGACATAAAATGCCACTCACAACCGGTAAGTGGTTTTTAACTTAATTTGCTCATCACCCCAATCGGTTATGATGTTAAAATTCTCATTCACAACCGGTAAGTAGGTTTTCCTTAAATAAAAGTGCTCATCATCCCAACTGATATGATTTGTAAATTAACCCACTCACCCATTAACCGTGACATGTTCATCCACGGTTGGTTTTCCAAGATGACGCAATTTTTCTCTTTCTATCATTTCAATCACATTTGTCCCACTGGAGGTGAGACGGTCCGAGCTTTTTATCGGGAAAGGTAGCTCTCTTCCTAAAGTACCTTCTAGGATCAAGAATTCATACTATTGACCTTTTAGCATCGTTGAGGTCATATGAGGGTTGTGGGGATGTTGGGAGAGCTTGGTTTGGCTAGAGGAGGGCTGAATTCGGCTAATTTTAGCTAGGCAGAAATAGGGCAGCTTCAATCTACCAGAGCTGTTTTACTGTTTGATTATGCCGGCGTTTCTTTGGCGATCCTCGGATCAAATGGTGGTTGCTATCAGATAGTTGACTTCCCCCAGAATATAAAGAGCCTAACCTCTCCTTCTAAGGTTAAGAAAAATGCTCTAGTCGAAGCTCAGGTTCGAGCTTCACTGGGAAATGGAGTATTAGAGAAAGAGGAGTTTTTAGGTGTGTGGAAAATGAATGGGAATGAGCTCTTTATATAGGAGTAGAATTGCGTATTAAATGGGGATTTATTACTATGGTATTAATGTTGCCATTATTCTCGGGAAATTGATGGGCATTTAATAGTATTAATTCCAATAATTAAATATATGTATTAAATTATTGGTATTAATTTTAATAAATAAATATAGGTATTTATGATATTTATGTTAGGGACGTAGGATTAATAAATATATATATCTCATTATTTTCAGAGTTTTGATAAGATCCAATGCATTAGTGCTGGTATGTTATTTTATTTTGGGTTACTAAAAAAATATAGTTTGACAACTATTGAGAGGATGCAACATGAATACTTCCCTAGGTCACCCATCCTAGCACTACTCTCACCAAGCACACTTAACCTTGGAGTTTTAATAGGATACAATGCATTAGTGCTGGTATGTTTTAATTTTGGATTTACTAAAAAAAATATGATGTAACAACTATCTCTTACTTAAGCACGCTTAACCTGGAGGTCACCCATCCTAGCACTACTCTCATACAGGCACACTTAACTTCAATATTCTAATGAGATCAAGTTCATCTGAACCAATTTGGATTTTCTATTCTAAATTTTTTTTTTCTTGTTACTAAAAACATGGTGTTACATTGAAATTGGAGGAAAATTGGGAAATTTTTGGGGATTTAAAAAATTTGAGGGACTAAAGTGCAATTTCATAAAATTGAGGGCCAATTGGACATGACAAATATGTTGGAGGACCAATTGGGCAATTTTTGGAGTGAAACTTACCATTTTGTAACGTAGGGGCAAAATGGTAATTTTGGAAAAATTGGGGACCAAATTATAAATTTGGGAAACTTGAACCCCTTTTGTGATTTTGAATAAATTGAGGTCCTAATGTGAATTTTAGAAGTTTCGGGTCTCAATTTGGGGAAAATCGACATTAGGGACCTAAAGTTAAAGAAAAAGAACTTTGGGGACCTAATTGCAATATATCGAAAAGTTTGAGTATTTCATCCAATTACAATGAATGAATGTTAATAGGCCAAGGAATAATGAATAAGGATGTTCATATCGTGTAGGAACACGAAGTACTGGGAACGCCAGGAAGGACAAGCTTGCGTGAAGAAAAAGAACCGGTTAAGAGGAAATTACTACGTTATCGAGTAAGTGGAATTTTTATATCATACTCGATTGGGATGATAAGCACCTCGAAAATGAAAACCCACTACTAAGTGGAATTTTAACCATCACACCTGAATGCAGTGATGTGGAAATTATGCGAAAAAACTATTTACCGGTTGTAAGTAGATCATACCCAGTTGGTATGATGAACTTCTGGTAAGGAAGTAGAAAACCTGCTTATCAATTATAAGCAGAGATGTCCTTACACCTGGTTGGTGTGATGGACAGATGAAAAGATTATTTTGATAGAAGAGCTCTTCTCTAACTATGTGCCACTGCTTAAACTTGTTGGGAGACCTTTTTAACGAGAGCTCGAATAGCTCAAATAGGTCAGAGGCCTCGGTTTTTGAACTTGGGGGCTAATATGCTCGATTTTGAAAATCTCGTACAGTAGGCCGATGGCCAGTTGGCACGAGCAGGTGCTCGTAAACAAACATGAGTTTAAGCCATGAAAACTTTAAATGAATGATATGTTTGGCCATGGTACCAAGACATGACCGACATACTCGATGGACTGGAGGCAGTGCGACATGACAGGTCGACAGAACAGTGTACACAAATAGTTACGGGTCGAGTTGAGGGTTGGGGCCGTTGGACCAGTGGCACCACTGATTAAATGGCTTATGTGGAAAACTATTGTTTTGTGCATGCACTGGGGTACGAGACCTTCAAGATGCATAAGAGGAGTAGTGATGTATCCTAGGGGCTACTGGACGACAGGGTAGAGATAAGGGCAGATTGTAATGCTAGCAGTTAGGGAAGCTCGACGTAGCTTCATGCGCATGAGACCGAGGTGGGATCAGGATAAGGTCTCTGTCCTCATACGGACACAGAGTTTTCTTTACAGGATTGAAGGTCGGATCATGTGTCACGCCTCGACCCGGTTTGGTCGGATCCCCGTGATCAACCCGCCACTCTCCCGATTTATTAAAGGGTTTCCCCTTATTGTAAACCGTAAAGAGTAAGACGTCCTTTAACCTGCACCTTTTTCCTGGAATAGCATAATAAAAACTGCATGAAATTTAAAACTTTACATACCTGTCTTACAGTCATCTTAGTTAACGGTCTTTAAGGAGAGGCTTTCCAAGATTTCCTGAAAGGGATATAAGGGAGGGGGTGAGTACAACTACTTAGTGAATGGGTTTGTAAAAGCTTATCACTTTCAAGAAAAACATTTATATGGAGTGTGCCAGACTCCTTTGTTTTCAAAAATTCCTTCATTTAAAAATTTGGTTTTTTCCATTATTTCTTAGTTACCACGGTGTGTCATCACCCAACACACATCCTTCATCATGAAGGTTACACACATTCGCAAGTCAGTATCACTACTGAACCCGCTAGTGGCTTCGGAGCGACCTTTCCTGCCACCCGGATAGAAGTACGACCACTTCTACCCTGGGAATGAGTGGATGTACATGACATCCGACCCACAATCCCGAAATCACTTCTTTGTGTTCGTATGAGGACAGAGACCTCATCCTGTCCCCACCCCGGTCTCATGCGCTTCGTGCTACTCCAGATTTCGCACAGACACCTGGAACGACGAACTGCCCTTATAGCCACTAGGTCGTCCAGTGCCCTTAGGACGCATCACTACCCCTCATGGGCATCTTGATGATCCCGTACTCACAGTGCATGCACAAATAATGTTTTCTTATATTGCCATGTAATTTGTGGTGCCACTAGTCCAACGGCCCCGACTCTCAACTCAACCCGCAGCTGTTTGTCTTGACTAGTCCGTTGACCTGTCATGTCGCACTGTCGCTAGTTGACTGAGCATGTTGGTCCTATCTTGGTACCATGGCCAAACAATTCACTTATTAAGTGTTATGGCACATATATCATGTTCATTTATGAGCTCTTGCTCGGGCCCACTATACGAGATTTTCAAAATCGGGCATTTAGCCCCCAAGTTCCAAAACCGAGGCCCCCAGCCTATAAGAGCTATTCGAGCTCCCGTCAAGAAGGTTCCCAAATAGTTTAAGCATTGGCACACAGTCAGGGGAGAACACTTCCGACAAAATAGGTTTTTACTATCCATTATACCGACCGGTATAAGGACATCTCCGTTCATAACCGATGAACAGGTTTTCAACTTCCTTCGAGGAAGTCTCATCATACCAACCGGGTATGATCTACTTACAACTGGTAAGTAGTTTTTTTCTCATAATTTTCACATCACTTTCTCTAACTGTGAAGATTAAAATACCACTAAATAGTGGGTTTTTATACCGAGGTACTTTTCATCCGCTACCGGGTATGATATAAAATTTCCACCCACAACCGGTAAGTGGTTTTTATCTTTAAGTTTTGGTCATCATCCCAACTGGGTATGATGTTAGTAAACTCACTCACAACCGGTAAGTGGTTTTTAAATTATAAGGTGTGCTCATCATCCCAATCGGGTATGATGTTTGTAAACCCACACACCCGTTAATGCCGTGACTTCCACTAGACCGGTTCTTGGTATTCACACGAGCTTGTCCTTGCTGGCATTCCCGGTACTTCGTGTTCCTACACGATATGAACATCTTGGTTCATTATCCTTTGGCCTAATTGCCTTCATTCATTCCAAATGAATGAGAAAGTCAAACTTTCATTTATTTGCAATTAGGTCCCTAAAGTTATTTCTCTTTAACTTTAAGTCCCAAATGCTAGTTTTTCCGCAAATTGAGTCCCAAAACTTTTAAAATTTATCATAGGACCTCAATTTATTCCATTTCACAAAAAGGGGTTTAATTTCCCAAATTTCCAATTTGCTCCCCCAACTTTTCCAAAATTACCATTTTGCCCTTCCTTTACAAAAATGGTAAATTTTGCCCCAAAAATTTCAAAATTCCTCAATTGGTCTTCCAACATTATTTTCATGCCCAATTGACCCTCAATTTCATAAAATTTCATCTTCGTCCTTTGAATTTCAAAAATCCCCAATTTTCCCCCAATTGCTATTAGATAGCAGTCTTCTCCCTGGTTCTAAAGAGCCCGACCTTTTTTCAAGTCGAAGCTCTGGTTCGAGTTTTGCCAGGAAATGGAGCAGTAGAGAGAGAGAGAGAGAGAGAAGTGTTCAGGTGTGAGGAGAATGAAATGGAGATGACCTCTTTATATAGGCCTAAAACTCGTGTATTAAATGGGCGAGATTTATTACTAGTATTAATATTGCCATAAATTATTGGTATTAATTCTAATAATTTAATTTTGGTATTAAATTATTGGTAATTTCAGATTACAAAAAAAATTCATACTTCCCAAGCAAGCACGCTTAACTTTGAAGTTTTTATGAAATCTAGTTCACCTAAACCAATTTGGTTTTTGTTTTCTAAAGTTTCTTAAATTTTTTTTCCAAGGTTTAATGAATCCTTTAGATCATCCAGAAGTTGTAAATTTCCATATTGCGTGTTCTCAAATGTAAACCGACTTAGTTTTCTTACTCGGTTTGACCGGTTCTTTTCCTGATTTTTCTTAACTCAAAAGTGAGGGGTTTACAACTCTCCCCTCCATTTAGGAGTTTTGTCCCCAAAACTTAACCAATATATTCCACATTAGTAATAATTTTCCTTAATATCAACTTGGGTTTTCTTGACATACTAACGCTTTGATTGCTCTTTCGCTTAGTCCCCGTAATCATTTATCTAAGGAATTTCTTTTCATTTATTATGCTTACTCCTTCCATGGTGTTATAATAATGAGGCATGTATGGCTCATTAATCCAAATGTATATTCTTAGGTTCACATCTCCCTTTATTTAGGATAAGGTTCTTCCTTTGGGGGATTTTACTCAAGATTTCAGGATTGGGAGTTCCAAGATGCCCAATCATTCCTTTGTCTAGTTATTTTCTTCATCGTTGAAACCCCTAGCTCGGTGTTCTTTCAAGCATTACATACTTGTTTTCACAGTTTTTGTGTTATTATTCTTTCGTCCCAATTTAACCCATCCTTCATCCGTCATTGTTTACAACTTTGGTCAAATTTATATTTGACCTTGTTATGTTTACCAACTAACTCCTTCTTACTCGAGTTACATTTTACTCGGCATTGTTGGTGCTTATATGTCCCTTACTTACATGACATAGTTCTGAACTTGTCTCAGTCGATCAGACTCCTACAACACCTCTTTTAGGGTTGTTTCCAACTTTCCAGCCTTCCAAGGACTATATAATTTCATCCCTCCTTTAATTGGATAGTATTCCTCAACTACCTTTACAATTACCAAATTATCATTCATATCTTGACAACATGTCTTACATAACTATGTCGGTTTTCCTTACCCACTCGTCCTTTCCCAACTTCTTTATTGGGTTTTTCTGGTGCCAGTTATTTGGTTTCCCAACAGTTTACCAACAAACTAGGATATTTTCCTTCTTAAATCCTTGGCATTCCTTATTCAAGAGTTTTTCCTTTTTCCTTAATCCACTTTTACTTACTCATAATCACTTCATGATTCTTCATTCTACAATAATTGCTTTTAATCGATGTGTCAATTACTTTGCTTGGGAAGGTTCCCTCCTTCCGGTTTTGTTCTCTACTATGTCCCTTACAATAGAGATTTCCATCTTTGGAGTTACATGCTCAACCTCCTTATTCATTGTATGGTTCTTTCTCCTTTTCTTCGCACCCTTATCTATGTTAGGGCATCTGTTTGCTTTGAATCCTTCTCTATCCACAACTTTTGCTTTATCCCTTATTCCTTAGATGGGATACTTTCGATTATTGGTTTTATTTCGTGCATTCCACCCTTTGCTCGGTCTTCCACTCTTTAAGCTTCATATGCGCGTGTGGACTATGACCCATCTTACCAATTGTAGTTATTCCTCCTTAGCCACATCTTATTTGGAGGACTTACTTTCCCAATTTTTCTCGAACATTCTTTACTTTATTATCTTATTATGGGTTGTCCACTCATCCATACTTATCACAACATCTTTTTGATGCTAACCCGTTAACTTATTTTCGTTTAAAGAGGGTTCACATCCTTTTTGTTTCAAAATCTCTTGTTCATCCTGAAATTATTGTTTGGTTCTCCTGCTCACTCCAAGTAGGTCACACTGGGCCATCATGATACTTCCTTCCTTTGAAACATTTCCCAATTAATGGTTGGTTCCTTGCACTCCACATTATGTCCATCCGCCCATCAAAATTCCTTCAACGGTAGTTAGTCGTATACATCCCTCTAAAGTTTACTTTCATAGTGTATTTCTTTATGAAGCGTTCAAATCTTCCTTATTTCAAGATTTCTTGATAATTATGTGAGAGGCTTGCCTATTTTTTTTTTCTTGGTTAATTTGGCCTTTGGTCCTGTTAAGGATTTCTTTCATCCTTCTTTTCTCGAGTATTTGGCCTTTTCGCCCCTCTCTTCTTTGTTGGAACTCAAATTATGGTTTTCCCATGTATTAGTTTGTTAACTGTCTCGCCTCCACCATTCCTTTGGTCTAAGTTTCTTAGGGTAGTTTTTTTCTCGAGTACTCTTGTCCTTAACGTCCATCTCACTGACCTTTTTATGGTGTAGCCCCTTCTACTTCCCGGTCTTTCTCAGGGTGTCATTTGTTCCCTCTAACTATGTTATTATAACGACTTGCTTTCTCTTGTCCTGTTGGTCCGAACTTCCTATTTGGCATAGTTACTTATACCAAGATGATTTATTCTTGTAATCCTAATACGTCCCGTTTGTTATCAAGTGTTCGTCTTGTCTTCTCTTGTGGATGCACTCCTTTCTTTGCTCCTAAATTGTTTGGATTTTCTTCTTAAAGGGGGAATTCTCTTTAGCTATCCTTTGTTTCGTTTGTGGTTTTATTGAGGTCCTACCTTTACCCCTTTCTCCTTCTTACCACTTTACTAAGATTTTGAAGAGTTTCCTCTTATCTGTGGTTGCAAATGGAGTCATGTTTCTTGGGATGGTATCCTTTGGAATTTCCTATAGTTGTGGGGCGTTTATTCTTGGAAAATATTGTCCTAACTCCTAGTGATGTGGGACAGTTTTTCACTTTGTGTCCTATTCCCCTCTCGGTTAACTTGATTCCTATCCTTTGTAGGGTTGGGCACTTCTCCACGCAGTGTCCCTATCATTCATGCTTGTAATGAACATAAGTGGTAACTCCTGGCATTTTCTTGGGAATTGTTAGTTTTGGTGCTCCTTCGTCCTTAAGTCTGGATACCATGAGAGTTTTTTTTTTTTGAGTCTTCCTTGAAGATCACATCATTTGAGGGACAGGGTTTTTAGGAATTTGGAGTACTTAATTAATAGAGTAATACAGTATGTTGGGGATTTTTTTGCCCTATTACAGAAAATGGTCACCAAATAACTAGGGAGCTACGAGGTTCATGATAAGCATCCTACTACGTAAGGTTATATGCCCCCTTTTATGGCTTCACGCTTGGCTTCCTTTATATTTAGAGTTGTGACCTCAATAGGTTCTGTCACCATCCCCTAGGATACTTTCACATTTGCTCTTTTGAGATTCTTTCCATGCTTCAGGCATTTGGGAAGCTTCTAGGGTTGTCTTCCTACGGAGGTAAGGTGTTGAGTAGAGCCATTCCTAGTTTTATTGGTTCCTCTCCTAGGAGCCATCTAAAAATTTTAGGATAAATCCTATTAGTTACAATATTTTATAGTCTTGATTATGTATTCGAGGAAACAGGCTCTGATACCACTCTAGTTGTCACGCCCCGACCCGGTTTGGTCGGATCATCGCGATCAATCCACCACTCTCCCAGTTTATTAAAGGGTTTCCCCTTATTGTAAACCGTAAAGAGTAAGACGTCCTTTAACATGCACCTTCTTCATGGAATAGCATAATCAAAACTGTATGAAATTTAAAACTTTACATACCTGACTTACAAGCATCTTAGTTGACGGTCTTTAAGGAGAGGCTTTCTGGGATTTCCTGAAAGGGATATAAGGGAGGAGGTGAGTACGACTAGTCAGTGAATGGGTTTTTAAAAGCTTTTGACTTTTAAGAAAAATATTTATATCGAGTGTGCCAGACTCCTTTGTTTTCAAAAAATCCTTTATTTAAAAATTCAGGTTTTTCCATTATTTCTTAGTTACCACGGTGTGTCATCACCTAACACACATCCTTCATCATGAAGCTTACACACATTCACAAGTCAGTATCACTACTGAGCCTGCTAGTGGCTTCGGAGCGACTTTTCCTGCCACCTAGATAGAAGTACGACCACTTCTACCTTGGGAATGAGTGGATGTACATGACATCCGACCCACAATTCCAAAATCACTTCTTTGTGTCCGTATGAGGACAGAGACCTCATCCTGTCCCCACCCCGGTCTCATGCGCTTGGTGCTACACCATATTTTGCATAGACACCTGGAACGATGAACTGCCCTTATAGCCACCAGGTCGTCCAGTGCCCTTAGGACGCATCACTACCCCCCATGGACGTCTTGGTGATCCCGTACTCACAGTGCATGCATAAACAATGTTTTCTTATATTGCCATGTAATCTGTGGTACCACTAGTCCAACGGCCCCGACTCTTAACTCAACCCGCAGCTGTTTCTCTTAACTAGTCCGTCGACCTGTCATATCGCACTGCCACTAGTTGACTGAGCATGTCGGTCCTATCTTGGTACCATGGCCAAACAATTCACTTATTAAGTTTTATGGCACATATATCATGTTTGTTTACGAGCTCCTGCTCGTGCCAACTAGCCTTGGGCCCACTATACGAGATTTTCAAAATCGGGCATTTAGCCCCCAAATTCCAAAACCGAGGCCCCCGACCTATAAGAGCTATTCGAGCTCCTATCAAGAAGGTCTCTCAAATAATTTAAGCATTGGCACACAGTCAGAGGAGAATACTTCCGATAAAATAGGTTTTTACTGTCCATTATATCGACTGGTATAAGGACATCTCCGTTCATAATTGATGAACGGGTTTTCAACTTCCTTCGAGGAAGTCTCATCATACCAACCGGGTATGATCTACTTACAACCGGTAAGTAGTTTTTTTCACATAATTTTCACATCACTTTCTCTAAGTGGTGATGATTAAAATACCACTAAATAGTTGATTTTTATACCGAGGTACTTTTCATCCCCTACCGGGTATGATATAAAATTTCCACCCACAACCGTTAAGTGGTTTTTATCTTTAAGTTGTGCTCATCATCCGAACTGGGTATAATGTTAGTAAACCCACTCACAACCGGTAAGTGGTTTTTAAATTATAAGGTGTGCTCATCATCCTAATCGGATATGACCGGCTCTTGGTATTCACACGAGCATGTCCTTATTGGCATTCCCGGTACTTCGTGTTCCTACACGATATGAACATCTTGGTTCATTATCCTTTAGCCTAATCACCTTCATTCATTCCAAATGAATGAGAAAGTCAAACTTTCATTTATTTGCAATTAGGTCCCTAAAGTTATTTCTCTTTAACTTTAAGTCCCAAATGCCAGTTTTTCCTCAAATTGAGTCCCAAAACTTTTAAAATTTATCATAGAACCTCAATTTATTCCATTTCACAAAAAAAGGGTTTAATTTCCCAAATTTCCAATTTGGTCCCCCAACTTTTCCAAAATTACCATTTTGCCCTTCCTTTACAAAAATGGTAAATTTTGCCCAAAAAATTTCAAAATTCCTCAATTGGTCCTCCAACATTATTTTCATGCCCAATTGACCCTCAATTTCATAAAATTTCATCTTGGTCCTTTGAATTTTGAAAATCCCCAATTTTCCCCCAATTCCAACTTCTTAACATAGCCGAATTTGATTTCATCAAATTTACCCATCAAACATTTCCAATTGTTGAAATTGAAGTTGAAATTGAGTTTCTACATGTTCATACGATTCTAAGAAACTTTGAATCCCAGATTTTAATGTCGGATCAAGCTCAAACGAAGCTTCATCGGAAAACAGACTGTAGAGAGAAAGCTTCGATTACTCACCGGTGATGGCACGACGGTCCGAGCTTTCGATCAGGGCAGATAGGTCTCGTCTGAGGTTGATCCTAAAATCAAGAATTGCATCAATTGATGCAGAATTGGATTAGAATTTCGTCATTGAAATTCGGTTGACTCTCTCTCTAGCACCGATTGAAAATTGTAAAGAGGAGCTGAATTGGCTTATCTTTCGGTCCTAATTCGGCCGTGGAAAGGCTATGGAAGTGTTGGGAGGGCTTGGTTTGGCCTGAGGAGGGCTTGAAATGGCCGATTTCAGCTTGGCCGAAATAGGGCACCTTCGATCCGCCGGAGTTGCTTCACTATTCCATCATATCGGCGCTTCTCCAGCAATTCTCGGATTGACTGGAGTTTGCTATCAGATAGCAGTCTTCTCCCCGGTTCTAAAGAGCCTGACCTTTGTTCAAGTCGAAGCTCTAGTTCGAGCTTTACCAGGAAATGGAGCAGTAGAGAGAGAGAGAGAGAGAAGTGTTCAGGTGTGAGGAGAATAAAATGGAGATGACCTCTTTATATAGGCGTAAAACTCGTGTATTAAATGGGCGAGAGGTATTAATTCCAATAATTAATTCATACTTACCAGGAGGTCACCCATCCTCACACTACTCTTAAGCAATCACGCTTAACTTTGAAGTTCTTATGAAATCTAGTTCACCTGAACCAATTTGGTTTTTGTTTTCTAAAGTTTCTTAAATTTCTTTTCCAAGGTTTAATGAACCCTTTAGATCACCCGGAAGTTGTAAATTTCCATATTACGTGTTCTCAAATGTAAACCGGCTCGATTTTCTTACTCGGTTTGACCAGTTCTTTTCCGGATTTTTCTTAACTCAAAAGTGCAGGGTTTACATCATGTACATCCACTCATTCTCAAGGTAGAAGTGGATGTGCTTCTAACTAGGTGGCTAGTAAAGTCGCTCCGATGCCATAAGTGGGTGCAGTGGACGTGATACCCTTCAAATGTGTGTTACCTTCATGATGAAGGGCATGTGTTGGTTGATAAACACACCGGTTGTGATTAACGATTGAGAAATGGCTATGAAAACCAAGATTTTGAGGATGAATTGTTTTAAAAAGAAAGTAAGGAGTCTGACACTCTCCAATTCAAACTATTTTTCTAAAAGTCAACCATTAAACACTAATTCATTGACTCGTTGAACTCAACCCTCCCTTATATCCCTTTTTAGGTAACCGAGAACCCACCCAAAGACCTCATGTTAGTCGCACATGTAAGACAGGTCTGTTGTAAACCCCATCCTTTGGAGTTAAGGAAAACTGGGAAAAGAACCGGTCAAATCGAGTGAGAAAAATCGAACCGGTTCATAAACCCCATCATTAGAGAATGGGCAATTTGAAAATTTACAATTCCTGAGTGATCCAAAGGGTTCATAAAACCATGGAAAAGAATCTTAGGACAAATTTGAAAAGAAAAACCAGACTGATTCAGATGAACCGGATCCAATTGGATTGAACCAGCTTATGAATCGAGTTGGGTCACGAACCGAAACCGATAGAGAAAAGGCAAACCGGGAAATTTATGGATCTCAAGTGACCTAAAGAGTCACAAAAGTCAAGAAAAAGGATTTTAGGGTGAATTGGAGATGGAAACCAAACCGGTTCATGTGAACCGGATTGAACCTATTTGGACCGGTTTGAACCACTATTGAACCGAATGCTAAATTCATTTTTCTATGTGGCTTAGAAAATTCAAATATGAGCTTTGAAACCACCATTGAATAAAGAATGAATTTAGAAATTTTTTATTTTGAAAAACTCGGTCGAATTAGGTCTAAACCAGTCGGTTTAAGCTTTGAACCCGGTTCGGATCGGTCCGGTTCGAAACAGTGTCGTCTTCTTCCTTCAGATGACAGCAATGTTCACTCACTCAAAAATCGAGCATCGCTGGTGAAGCTAAAAAGTCTCCAGCCAGGAAGTTTCAGGCAATGAATGACCATCATTAAGGTGTCAATCTGATGGCCAAGAAATCCCCAAGCTTCCTATATAAAGAGCTCCTCCTCATTCATCCTCTCCACACCTGAAAACTCCATTCTTTCTCAACTGCTCCAATTTCCGGTGAAGCTTGAACCAGAGCTCTGATCTAGGGTCTTTTCTGAGTCAAAGAAGGCATGGTTGGTTTCTTTGGATTCGGGGAGAAGTCAGCTACACGCCTATAGTCTTCATTTGCTCCGAGGGTCACTGGAGAAGCATCGACGTGATTGATTAGTGAAGCAGCTCTAGTGGACCGAAGCTGCCATATTTCGGTCGAGCTGAAATCGGCCAATTTGAGTGCTTCTCAGTCCAAACCAAGCCCTTCCAACACCTTTACAATCCTTCTACAATTGAATTAGAGCTGAAAGGTCAGCCAATTTGGCTCCCCTCTGTAAATTCTAATCGGTGCTAGAGAGAGAACCGACAGAACTTTAATGACTAAATTCTCACTCAATTCGAAATCAATTGATACAATTCTTGATCCTAGGAGAAACCTCAGGACAAGAGCTATCTGCCCAGATTGAAAGTTCGCACCGCCGCACCCCCGACGGTAAGCTTTTGAAGCTTTCTTTCACTAAGACCAATTTTCTAGCGAAGCTCCATTTGAGCTCATTCCGATATCAAATCATGTGATTCAAAGTTCAATTGAATCATATGAAGGTGTAGGAACTCCAATCTAACATCAATTTCAACAATTAAACTCATTTGATAGGTCAATTTGATGAAATCAAATTCAGTTGAGTTAGAAGGTTGAAATTGGGGGAAATTAGGGGATTTCCAAAATTTGAGGGACTAAAGTGCAATTTCATAAAATTTAGGGCCAATTGGGCATGATAAAGATGTTGGAGGACCAATTGAACAAATTTTGGAATTTTGGGGAAAAACTTACCATTTTTGTAAAGTAATGGCAAAATGGTATTTTTGGAAAAGTTGGGGACCAAATTGGAAATTTTGGAAATTGAATCCTTTTTTGTAAATTTGAATAAATGGAGGTCCAAATGGGAATGTTAAAAGTTTTGGGACTCAATTTGAGGAAAAATCAGCATTTGGGGACTTAAAGAAAAATAACTTTAGGGACCTAATTTCAAATAAATAAAAAAGTTTGGTTTTCTCATTTATTTGGGATGAATGAAGGCTATTAGGCCAAAGGATAATGAACAAGGATGTTCATATCATGTAGGAACACAAAGTTCCAGGAACATCAGCTAAGACAAGTTCGCGTAAAGGCAACAAGCTGACTAAGAGAAAATTCACTACACTATCTAATGAGTGGGATTTAATATCACACCCGGTTGGGATGATAAGCACCTCGAAAATTAAAATCCACTACTAAGTGATATTTTAAACATCACACTTGAGAGGAGTGATGTAAAAATCACACGAAGGAAGTGGAAAACCCGCTTATCGGTCATAAGTAGATAATACCCGTTTGGTGTGATGAAACTTCCGAGAAGGAAGTGGAAAACCCGCTTATCGGTTATAAGCGGAGATGTCATCATACTCGGTTGGTATGATGGACAGTTGAAAAGTTTATTTTGTCAGAAGTGCTCTCCCCTGACTGTGTGTCACTACTTAAAATTTTAGGGAGACCTTCTTAACGGGGGTTCGAATAGCTCATATAGGCCGGAGGCCTCGGTTTTGGAACTTGGGGGCTAATATGCCCGATGTTGAAAATCTTGAACAATGGGCCCTACGCCAGTTGGCACGAGGAGGAGCTCGTAAATAAACATAATTATTAAGCCATGAAAACTTAAGTAAATGAGTTGTTTGGCCATGGTACCGAGATAGGACCGACATACTCAATGGACTAGCAATAGTGCGATATGACAGGTCTTCGAACTAGTCAAGACAAACAGTTGTAGGTCAGGTTTAGTGTTGGGGCCGTCAAACTAGTGGCACCACAAATTATATGGCTTATTAAAAAATTGTTAATTGTACATGCACTATGTTACGGGACCTTCAACACACCCAAGAGGGGTAGTGATGCATCATAGGGCTCTGGATAAGTTGGTGGAAATAAGGGCAGTTAGTCATATCAGAAGTCTTCAAAAGCTCGACGTAGCTTCATGCGCATGAGACCGGGGTGGGAACGGGATGAGGTCTTTGTCCTCATACGGACACGGAGTTTTGTTATGGGATTGAGGGTTGGATGTCATGAACATTCACTCATTCTCAGGGTAGAAGTGGACGTGCTTCTATCTAGGTGGCCGGTAAAGTTGCTCTAACGCCACAAGTGGGTACAGTTGACGGGCTAGCTTGTGAATGTGTGTTTTCCTTCATGATGAAGGACGTGTGTTGAGTGATAACACACCATTGTGATGAGAAATGACTATGAGAAACTAAGATTTGAGAATGAAAGGTTTTTAAGGAAAAATAAGGAGTCTGGCACACTCCAATACAAACTATTTTTTAAATTTATACTTTAAAAACCTATTCACTGAATCGTTGAACTCACCCCCTCCCTTACATCCCTTTATAGGTAAATAAGGGAAACCTACCCAAGACCTCTTGTTAGTTACACCTGCAAGACAGGTATATAAAGTTAAATTTTTATGCAGTTTTGATTTATGTTATTCTAGGAAAGCTACATGTTTAAAAGATGTCTTACTCCTACTGGGTTAAAGAAGGGGAAACCCTTAATAAACTTGGAGAGTAGCGAGTTGCTCATAGGGATCCGACCAAACCGGGTCGGGGCATACAACTTGAGTGGTATCAGAGCTTGTTTCCTCGAATACATTATCAAAACTATATAACATATTAACTAAGAGAAAATTTTAAATTTTCAGATGGATCCCAGGAGAGGTACCAAGAAAACTATGACTGGCATTACCAACACCATCCAACACTCTGTTTCCATAAGGAGATCACCCTAAAATACTCGAGAAGTCCCAAAGAACCAAGAGACATATGTGGGAAGTATCCAGAAGGTTTGTGCCAGGATTTGTTAAGGTCACAATCCTAAGTACGAAAGAAGCCAAGCCTAAGGGCAGGAACGCCATCAAGAGCTTATAACCTTACTAAGGAGGACACTTGTCAAGAACCCAGTAGCTCCCCATCTGTTTCGTAAACAATTTTATTTTGTAATGGGGCTAAGACCCCAACCTATTGTACTACCTCTCCAATAATAAAGAACTTCAAGTTCCTAAAACCATATCTCTCAAAATGATGTGATCTTGCGCCTTAGCTGTAGGAAGATTTCCCAAGGAAAATTAACCAAACAAAACCGCATTACCTTAAACACTATGGAGACTAAGGAGATTCTCATCCCAAATAAAGGAATGAATCAAGGGAATTATTAGGTGAAGAAAGCACGACAAGAAAACCATTAAGGTAATTAAGAAGTCTAGAAGAACACTTAGAGTAACAACTAGGTAAGAAAATGACCTATTACAAGCTATAAAGGAAATGGGACATGAAGTGAAGAAATGTCCCACACCACAAGGATTTAGAACAATACTTTCTAAGGATAACACCCCCATAGCTATAGGAATCTGGAAGGATACCATCACTAGAAATAGGACTCCTGCACAGAATTTTAACCACATCCAGGAGGAAGCTCTTCAAGATCCTAGCGTAGTGGTAGGAAGAAAAAAGGACTGAAGGTAGGACCTCGATAAACCACAAAACAGAACAAAGGGTTGCTGAAGAGAATTCTCCCTTAAATTTTCAACCGTCTAGGAGCAAGGAAGGAAGCACCTCCATAAGAGAAGACAAGTCGATGACAAATGGGATGTCTCGGGATGATAAGTGTGACCTGCTTTGGAAAAAGTACATAAGTCAAATTGGAGTTTCGAATAAACATAGCACAAGAAAGTAAACTGAAATAACAAGATAGTCAAGGAAAATAAACGACGCCCTAAAGAGGAATAGGAAGTAGTAAGGACTACACCCTAAAAAGGGCAATGGAATGGTTATTAAGGACAAGAAGACTCAAGAGACAACTATCTCAAGATAATTAGACAAGGTGAATAGTAGAGGTAAAGAAGGTATTGAACTAATCCTCGTAAGGGTCATAGATCTCTAGTAGAGAAAGTAAAGATGGAAAGGCCAAACATTTGGAAAAGAAGGATGGAAGAGATCCTTGAAGAGATCATCACCAAATTGACGACCAAACTCAAAGCCAGAAGAAGACTAAGTAAACCTCGCACAAAGAGGTCTTGAAACAAACCATGTATGAACCTTCCCCAAGTAAGAAAACTTGTACGGGATACAAGTAGAATTAAGGAAATGGTACAAGGACGTACCGCTAGATTTCCCAGGAAGGGTGCATGGGAAGGATGACATCAAGGGATGTCATTTAATGATTAGATACATCCAAGAATGAATGAAAAAAAAAAGAATTTCAGGAGAAAGGGAAAGAATCCTACCAAGGAAGGAAGCCCTAGAAAGGCATACATATCCTAATTAAGAGGAAATGGAATCAACCAAAATGGAAAGAAAGATAAGCTCACAAATGAAATCTTGGTTGAGATGGAACGATCAAGTGGCAAGGAAATGTACTCATGAGGGCCTAAGAAGTAAATTAAACCCAAGAAACAGGTAAATAGGATGGTAGCATCAAAAGATGCCGTAACAAGTAGGAATGTGTGGACTACAATAATAAGAGAATAAAAGAAAGAATGTATGAGGAATCTTGGAGAAGTAAGCCCTCAATTAAAACATAAATTAGGGAAACGACCACTAACATCAAAACGGGTCGTGGTCCACGCTCACTTAATGAAGCCTAAAAAATGGATGAAAGGGTATAGTGTGGAGTACACAAAATAAGACCAATGATCATAAATTCCTCAAATAAGGAATGAAATGGAATTTTAAGACGAAGAAGCATTCAAAGTGGACAAATGCCTCAACATAGAAGAAGGTGCAAGGAAATGAAGGAAGAAATCTCCAAAGAATGGAAAGAAGGTTGAACATATAACTCTTATGGTTAAAATCTCGACTTTGAGGGACATAGTAGAGAATGAAACCATAAGAAGGGAACTCCCCAAATAAAACAATCAACATATGCACCAAAAAGGGATCAACTCGAAATAATGAATCATGAAAATGTTCTTGAGCAAGTAAGAGTGGATTAAGGGGAAAAAATTCTTGAGTAAAGGATGTCGCTGGGAATGAGGAAGGACCTAAGAAAGGAAGAATAACCATTATGGAAGTGTTCTAAGAATTTAAAATGGTCAAAGACATGTTCTAGAGTATGTCATGATGTAAGGGGCATGTAAGCCCAATAGTTTCAAGGTCAAACAAATTTTGACCGAAGTTGAAATAAATGACAGATGAAGGAAGGGTCAAAATAGGACAAAGGGGTAATAATACTGAAACTTGTGAAAAACAAATACACGATGCTCAAAAGAACACCGAGCTAAGAGTTTCAACGATACAGAGAATAACTAGACACAGTAACGAATGGGCATCTTGGAACTCCCAATCCAGAAATCTTGAGTAAGAACCTCAAGGGGAAGAATCTTGCCCTAAGCAAAGGAAGATGTGAACATAGGGAAATATCTTTGAATTCGCGGGCAAGACATACTAGTTATGATAAACTGCATGGAAGGAGTAAACAATGTAAAGGAAAGGAACTTCCTTAAGCGCATAATTTAAAGTGGTCTAAGTGAAAGAACAACCAGAGTGTTATCATGTTCAAGTTAACATTAAGGGAAGTTTATCCCAGAGTAAAAAATGCTGATTTAATTTTGAGGACAAAACTTCTAAAAGGTGAGGAGAGTTGTAAACCCCGCCCTTTGGAGTTAAGGAAAACCGGGAAAAGAACTGGTCAAATCAAGTGAGAAATATCAAATCGGTTCATAAACCCGATCATCAGAGAATGGGAAATTTGGAAATTTACAACTCCTGAGTGATCCAAAGGGTTCATAAAACCTTGAAAAAGAACCTTAGGACAAATTTGAAGAGAAAAACCAGACTGGTTTAGATGAATTGGATCCAACTGGATTGAACCGATTTATGAACCAAATTCCGTCATGAATTGAAACCGATAAAGAAAGGGCAAACTGAGAAATTTATGGATTTTGAGTGACCTAAATAATAACAAAAGTCAAGAAAAAGGACTTTAGGATGAATTGGAGATGGACACCAATCCGGTTTAGGTGAACCGGATTGAACTAGTTTGGACTGGTTTGAACCACTATTGAACTGGATGCTAAATTCATTTTTCTAGGTGGCTTAGAAAATTCAAATTTGAGATTTGAAGCCACCATTGAATAGAGAATGAATTTAGAAATTTTTAAAAACTCGGTCAAATCGGGCCTGACCAGCAGGTTTAAGCTTTGAACCCGGTACGAATCAGTCTGGTCCGGTTCGGAACATTATCGTCTTCTTCCTTCAGATGACATCACTATTCACTCACCGAAAACTTGAGCAATGCCGATGAAGCTGAAAAGTCTCTAGCCAGGGAGTTTCTAGCAATGAATGATAGCCATTAAGGCGCCAATCGGACGACCAAGAAGCCCACAAGCTTCCAATATAAAGAGCCCATCCTATTCATCCTCTCCACACCTAAAAATTTCATTCTCTCTCAACTACTCTAATTTCTGGTAAAACTCGAACCAGAGCTCCGATATAGGGTCTTTTCTAAATTGAGGAGAAGTCAGCTACACGCTTGTAGTCTCCATTTGCTCTGAGTGTCGTCGGAGAATCGCTAGCGTGATCGAACAATGAAGCAGCTCTGGCGAACCAAAGCTGCCCTGTTTCATTCGAGCTGAAATTGGCCAATTTGAGTCCTTCTTAGGCCAAACCAAGCCCTCCCAACACCACCACAATCCTCCTATAGCTGAATTAGAGCTGAAAGATAAGCCAAGTTCCCTCTCATCTATAAATTCTGATCGATGCTAGAGAGAGAACCGACAGATCTTTGATGACTAAATTCTCACTCAATTTGGCATCAATTGATGCAATTCGACAAGAGTTATCTGCCCAGGTTGAAACCTTGGACCGCCGCGCCCTCAGCAGTAAGCTTTAGAAGCTTTCTCTCTCTATAAGACTCGTTTTTCGGTGAAGCTCCATTTGAGCTCATTCTGGCATCAAATCGTGTGATTCAAAGTGCAATTGAATCGTATGAAGGTGTAGGAACTTCAATCTAACTTCAATTTCAACAATTAAACTCATTTGACAGGTCAATTTGATCAAATCAAATTCAGCTAAGTTAGAAGGTTGAATTTGGCGGAAATTTTGGAATTTCAAAAATTTGAGGCACTAAAGTGCAATTTCATTAAATTGAGGGCCAATTGGGCATGATAAAGATGTTGGAGGACAAATTGGGCAAATTTTGGAATTTTGGGGGCAGAACTTACCATTTTTGTAAAGTATGGGCATAATGGTAATTTTGGACATTTGGGGACCAAATTGAAAATTTGGGAAATTTAACCACTTTTTGTGAATTTGAATAAATTGAGGTCCCAAGGTGAATTTTAAAAGTTTTGGGACTCGAATTGAGGGAAAATGGCATTTGGGGACTTAAAGTTAAAGAAAAATAACTTTAGGGACCTAATTGGAAATAAATAAAAAGTTTAGTTTTCTCGTTCAATTGGGATGAATGAAGGCTATTAGGTCAATGGATAATAAACAAGGATGTTCATATCGTGTAGGAATACGAAGTACCAGGAACGTCAGCTAAGACAAGTGCGTGTAAAGGCAACAAGCCGACTAAGAGGAAATTCACTACACTATCGAGTGAGTGAGATTTAATATCATACCCGGTTGGGATGATAAGCACCTCGAAAATGAAAACCCACTGCTAAGTGGTATTTTAAACATCACACAAGAGAGGAGTGATGTGAAAATCACGTGGAAAAACTAATTAATGGTTGTAAGTAGATCATACTCGGTTGGTATGATCAAACTTTGTGGAAGGAAGTGGAAAACCCACTTATCGATTATAAGCGGAGTTGTCCTTATACTCAGTTGGTATGATGGACAATTGAAAAGTTTATATTGTTAGAAGTGCTCTCCCATAACTGTGTGCCACTACTTTAAATATTTGGGAGACCTTTTTAGCAAGAGCTCGAATAGCTCATATAGGCTAGAGGCCTCAATTTTGGAACTTGGGGGCTAATATGCCTGATTTTGAAAATCTCGAACAATGGGCCCTAGGCCAGTTGGCACGAGCAGGAGCTCGTAGTAAATGAGTTGTTTGGCCATGGTACCGAGACAGGACCAACATACTCAATGGTCTAGCGGCAGTGCGACATGACAGGTCTTTGGACTAGTCAAGACAAATAGCTGTTGGTCGGGTTGAAGGTCGGGGCCGTTGTACTAGTGGCACCACATATAATATGGCTTATGTGAAAAATTGTTGATTATACATGCACTGTATTATGGGACCTTCAAGACCCCAAGAGGCGTAGTGATGTGTCCTAGGGCTATGGACGACTTGGTGGAAATAAGGGCACTTAATCACACCAGAAGTCTTGAGAAGCTCGACGTAGCTTCATGCGCATGAGACCGGGGTGGGGACGGGATGAGGTCTCTGTCCTCATACGGACACTGAGTTTTGTTACAGGATTGAGGGTTGGATGTCGCGAAAATCCACTCATTCTTGGGGTACAAGTGGATGTGCTTCTATCTAGGTGGTCAGTAAAGTCGCTTCGACGCTACAAGTGGATACAAGGGACGGGCTGGCCTACGAATGTATATTTTCCTTCATGATGAAGGGTGTGTGTTGAGTGATAACACACTATTGTGATGAGAAATGGCTATGAGAAACCAAGATTTGAGAATGAAAGGTTTTAAAGGAAAAATAAGGAGTCTGGCACACTCCAATACAAACTATTTTTGAAAGTTATACTTTAAAAATCCATTCACTGAGTCATTGAACTCACCCCCTCCCTTACATCCCTTTATAGGTAACCAAGGAAAATCTACCCAAGACCTCCTGTTAGTTACACCTGCAAGATAGGTATGTAAAGTTAAAATGTTATGCATTTTTATTTATGTTATTCTAGGAAATGTACAAGTTTTAAGGACGCCTTACTCCTACCGGGTTAAAGAAAGGGAAACCCTAAATAAACTAGAAGAGTAGGAGGTTGCTCACGGGGATCCGACCAAACTGGGTCGGGGCGTGACATATGTAAAGTTTAAAATTTCATGCAGTTTGATTAATATTATTTCCAGAAAGATACAGGTTTAAAGGACACCTTACTCCTCCCGGGTAAAAGAAGGGGGAAAACCCTTAATAAACCGAGAGAGTGGCGGGTTTCTCACGGGGATCCGATCAAACCGGTTGAGGCATGACACAATTGTCTCTCGAATTCACTTGTCCTTAATGCCCATTCTATAGCCTTCTTTAGGGTGTGGTTGTCACCACATTTTCAGTCCTTCTTAGGGCTTCATTTAGTCTCCTTTGGTTATCCCATGGTTACTAGATGCCTACTTTGGCTAGATGGGTTTGTAACCCTACTTGGCTCCTATATTTTTCCAAAGCACTTAGCCATCCCTAACTTCATATTTCTATCCAAGGAACTTTCGGTTCTCATCCTCGTCTTGTGCACTCTCAATTTCACCTTGTTGACTGATACTAGGTCTCCTTAAGTAGGTGGGGTTAGAGACTAGTCTTGATGTTTCTTAGTTAGTGGGTGTACTCTTCCAAGATTCCTTTCTCCTCAAAAATTCCTTTCTTTGTTTTCTGGTTATGGTTACCTTACCTATCCCAATTGGGTTATCGTCTCCTTTGTTGTTGTCTCCTAGTTCCCCCGTTCTTTGGGTTTAGCTCTATACATGGTCCTACCTTCCCTCTTGCATAGGCTTGCTTCTTTCGGGGAGGTCGAAGTACCTTAAACTCTTTGCCTGGGGAATTCAAAGGCATTATTTGTCCTTATTAGGTTTGTCCTTCTCGTTCTTTATTTGTCCTAGGGCACGAGATTTTTTATTGGACTCATTATGAGTCAGGGCAACAAAATTTTATGGGAATTTGAAAACTTATTTCTTGATAATTGAATACAGTACATTTGGGGACCTCTTCCCTCTAAGGGAGATGGTTAAAAGAAAGGTCGGGAAGCTCTATGCTATAATTTTGAAGAACTCTCTCTAGGGTGGGTTTGAAATCCTCGGTTGGAGTTGTGGCTCCTAGGGCAGCCTCCTATCTTCCATCCCTTCGAACCCCTAGAGTCGGGGAGGTATTGCCATCCATCCTTGTGGTGTGGGACATCTTTTCGCCATATGTCCTATTCCTCCACACCTATAGCAGGTTATCCCGACACCGGTTCCTACGTGGTTCCTTCGGTATTTACACGGTGGAGAGGCTTCCTCTACCCTCTTTTCTTTTCTTCATGTCCTTCTCCGCTTGTGGAGATAGGGTTCCCAAGGGTGAGTACCACATCCCTTAGTGGTTTTGGGCACTTTCGTGCATAGTGTCCCATCTGTCCGCAATTGTAGCAAGTTACTTCCTTGTGCAGACTTTATAGCTCCATCCTAGACCTTGGGGAATTTTTCTTGGTGGTCATTGGTGTTTTCTAGATTTTGCCATATGTGGGTGGATATATCCTATGGAACAGTTCTCATTCCTAAGCGTGAAGCAAGGTTCCCTAGTCTCATGGGTTGGGTGGGTTAGGTCTCCTTGATTCAAGAGAAATCCCTAGTTCAAGAGACATCCCTGGTCTCGTGGGTTGGGTCCTCCTAGGCTCTTGAGTTCACAAGCTAATTCCCTCAAGTGGGGCAAGATTTCTTCCTACTTCCAGGGTGGCTGGGACACGTGGGTTTATTCTGTTTCTTTAGGAGTGGTCATATCTATTTGATAGGAGTTTACCGTGGGTTAGGGTTATATGGCATTTAATTTTAAAACTTTTTTTGGAAAACCTTACTCTAATACCACTTCAGATGTCACGCCCCGACCCGATTTAGTCGGAGTCCGATGATCAACCCGCCACCCTTCCTCATACTAATCTGGTATTTCTACCAAATAGCTTGAGGAAGGTAAAGGTATCAGAGTACCTATTTTCCATAACAAATTTTACAAAATATCTAAGTAAAAGTTACATGTTTGTGGTATCCTTGGCTTTCTCTTCTAGCCTCAGCTCATCGTAGTGAGGTGTTTCTCCAGAAAAAGGTGTAATGTGAGGGGGTGAGTTTCTACAACTCAGTGAGTGGGGGGTTAGGAAGTGAGTTTTCAAAATAATCAGGTCTATCCAAAAGGTTCTATGCTTTTAGTTTATTGTAATATGAGTTAAACTCTTCTTGAGCCCTTCCCCTTGCTCTGGAGGCGTTTCAACAAGCATTAACCGTTCATAAAATGATTCCCGACCGTTCCACTTGTGGACTGTAGCACCTTTACTGTCCATCCTGATGGAGGTACACTGCCTCCACTGATAGATGTACACTACCTCCACTAATAGAGGTACACTGCCTCCACTAATTGAGGTACACTGCCTCTACCCTGAGTTTGAGTGGACATCAATAGTTCAAACCTCAACCCTCATCA
This sequence comes from Trapa bicornis, assembly GCA_030064425.1. Taxonomy (NCBI): domain Eukaryota; kingdom Viridiplantae; phylum Streptophyta; class Magnoliopsida; order Myrtales; family Lythraceae; genus Trapa; species Trapa bicornis. Next base: position 12,714,298 of record CM057746.1, read on the forward strand.
TGTCCACTTGGTGAGACGAAACATCATTTCCCCTCTAGCCTCAGTCTTAGTGTGTAGGAAGCTATCAAAGCTTCATCACTAACTGGCATGACAGAACCGCCCTTATTGCATCTAGGTCGTCCAATAGCCCTTGGACCCATCGACAACCCCTCTTGTGCATCTAGATACTCCCAGATTCCTCATGCATGCATACAACAGTTTTGATCCATTAACCATGCTCTTTGATGCCAACAGTCTAACTGCCCGACACTCGACCTCACCTGCAACTGTTTGCCTTGGCCGGCCCGTCGACCTGCTCTAGGTGCACTACCACTGGCCCATCGAGCCTTGTCAGTCCTATCTTGGCCCCGTGGCAAATCACACAATAATTCCAATTTTTTTTAGAGTTTTCATGGTTCTTATAATTCACGTTTGTCTATGAGTTCAACCCGTGCACACTTGCCTTGGGCCCACTTCATGAGTTTCCCAAAAACTAGGCCTTCGGCCTTATCATTTTCAAATTTGAGGTTTCGAGCCTATCAAAGTGATTTTAGCTCCCATCAGAAATGTCTCCCAAAATGTTTAAGTAGTTGCACACAGTCACAAGTGACCATTCCTGGAAAAATGGTTTTCCAAACTTTAAAATAGTTATTATCACCCCAATCGAGTATGATACTGAAAATCCCACTCACCTGGTAACAATGACTTGATCTAGGTTGCGCTTCCTTGCACCAGTACTAGAACAATCAGCTCCTGCATGGTTCAAGTACCCTTATCAAGAGAGTCGACATAAGGGATCTCATAGTTTCGGGTATTTGTGCATAGGTCCTCACATTGTGCCTTAATTGCATTTAGGTCCCTCAATGTTTATAACTTTACATTTGGATCCCCCTAATTTTCATTTAATCTCAGTTAAGTATAATGGGTCTCTAACTTTTCCAAAATTTCCAATTTGTCCTCAATTTTCCCAAAATTGCCAATTGGTCCTTAATTTCCCAAAAATTATCAATTGGTCCTTGAACATTCAAAAATTGCCAATTGGCCCTCCATTTCATCTAATTTCCCAATTGGGCCCGAATTGGAAGTTAATTTCATGAAAATGTCCCTAATTTCCTTAAATTGCAATTTAGCCCCCAATTTTCCAAAAATCCCCAAATTGTCCAATTTCTCAAAATTAGCAATTTGGTCCCTGAATCACAATTTCATTCAATTGACCAACAAAACTTAGTTAATTGCCCTCGTTCTTGATTTGAATCACCTTCTCTATGCTTTTCTCATCATGCCTCAATTGGTGGACTGAGCAGTGTGAATTTCTTAGTTTCAATTCTTACAGAAATGCACCATGAACAGTGTTTTCTAACGAATGGGTGGTAGAGGGGCTTAACGCATTACCTTGGGGGAAGGTCAGGGCACCTCTAGGTGGAGTTTGGGGGGATTGGTTTGGCCGAAATTGGCATGGGGATGACTCGAGTTGAGCTCAACCAGCTCGGGTTGCTGACAACCGAGAAGCGATGTTACTATTTGAGTCTCCTCACTCTTCTACATGGCCCTCAGGTTGAAAGGAGGGTGCAACCATGTAGAGGACTTCCTCCCAATTCTAATGGTACCGAATGTAGCTTCAGAGGTGGAGAAAAGCCCAGATGTCGAAGCTTTGGTTTGTTGCTCGCCGTAAAATTGAGCAGTTCGTCTTCTTCGGTCGATTGTGGCATGTTGAGAATGAATGAAGGGGTGCTCTTTATATAGTAAACTTTGCAACTATTCAGTCTACTGTCTGCGTGAGACTCGACCATCGGTGACCTGATCGGAGATTTTTTCGAGTTGCCGGAGACCCGGCTTTTTCGGCCTCTCTCTCTCCTCCATTCTCTAAGTCAGCGACTAAAGGTTGAAGATGATGACGTGGTGGGCGTGCCATGTAGCATGCTGTGATTGTCCAATTTTTTTAACGTGGAGGTCTAACTCGGCCGCCATGTCAACCATTGACCCATTGACTGGACACGTGGCAGACTCCCATTGGCTACCCATGTCTGCATGGCATGTTGACCAATCATTCGTTGACCGTTGACTAGAGATGTGGCAGCCTCCCATTGGTTGTCCATGCTTGTGTGGCTGTTGACTAGGCTCCGTTGACCGTTGGACCGTTGACTGGTACGGTCCGACCAGGTTCATTGTCCCGAATTCAAAAATCAGCAGGTTCGGACTCGATACGACCGGTTTTCTGAAATTTAAAATTGTCTAAATTCTTCTAAATTCATTTTCTATCTAATGGTGGCTTCAATTTCCCATATTTATATTTTTAAGCCACCTAGAAAAATGAATCATTGATCTGGTTCACTATGGTTCATCCCGGTTCGGGTCCAGTTCACCCCGAACCGGTTCTCTCATCAATTCCACCTCCTAGTTCTTTCTCATGATTTTTATAAATTTTTGGTCACTAGGAATTTTTAATTTCCCATTTTAACCCTTCTTTATCATTTTTTATTCCTTTTTCGGCTCGTTTTTTCTCAAAACCTCCGGTCTTTCCCCTGTTTACTTGGTAAGGAGGATGGGTTTCACAGCTTAATTTATCATACATAAATGTGTGAAAAGACTTCATTTATCATATGTATGCATTGACTTCATTGTGTTAGGACTCGGCTCTTGAGTTGACTAGTTTATTGAAGGACTATGAGTTATGCTCATATGCATCTATCCACTCAGCACCCGGAACGACCGGGTGAACGACATTCAGTGATGAGGCTCAATTTTATGTGGAATGTGTTATTTATCATACGTGTGCTTCATGTGTTTTGATTATATGATTTGTAATGTGCATTAAGACAAATCATAAAACATTCTAAAATTTGTTCCCATTATGAATATGGATTATTGTTCTAGGGGTATGAAATAGCTTGTAATGAGCCGATCCAATTTTCGGATCGAGGTGTCATCACAAATGTCACACCCCCACTATACTACAATAGTAGAGCCCCCACTACTATAGGTCCGACAAGTAGTAAGACACATATAACACAAAATAAACCTATTTTACAGTAACAATTTAAACAATTTCTAAAATAACACTATACAAAATTATATTATTACAAAATTCCCAAACCTTAAACTTCTGCTACTGCTTGGAAAACTCATGTAATTCTCATTGAGGATATTTTTCCTCGAAAGGATTTTCTACACTTTAGGGTTGTTTTTGCGCTACTCTAATTGGTACCCAAAAGGGGTTAAGGAGTGAGGTGAGCTATGAACCTTAGTGAGTGGGGCACTTGCACCAAGATGTTATGTTCATGAGTACAACCCCTACTAAAATGGTAACAATAAGCATAAAATATTTTCAGAATTTTACTCTTAAAACTAATTATTATGAAATAGGCTTATCCAGAGAATTAATCACCATCCACACCATTATCACTTCACATCAATGTATTCATGCATTGCATCACAAATACCATATTGTGTACATCTTCACAATACTTGTGTGTTAGGGCCACAACCTAGCAGTGGGGTCATACCCCTCTTTATTTGTACCTAGTGGCAGGTCTCAACGTCTCTCCATTGGCCTCCTCTAAAACACATCAGGGAGAGTGCCCTATGCCCTCTAAGGTCTGGATCATCGACTCCTTAGGAATACTACGACCATATCCCACCATTGCCTAATCAATATTCGAACACTACCTTATTCCTCCCTTGTTCTGGATTTGTTGAGACAAAACCTTTGTACATAGGCATCTACTAGTACCGTTATACATCCACCTCAATAAAAAGCAATGCTTCAAGCAATCACAACATCCATAGAGGTTAGCTTACTATCTAGAAAACCCCTCTATGACACAACAAATATACAACATCGGTAGAGGTAGGTTTGCTATCTAGCCAACCCCTCTAAGTCTATATCACAATTACTTAAATATATTAATGTCCTCAAGGTCATGGAGAGCATTCCTTCGATTATCTTTCAAAAGTTTCATAACATTACAATTTAAAACATGGATAGAAGCCCTTTTTTATAATCGTGGACCGGAGTCCTTCTTAATTCATGGCTCATAGCCCCATTTTAAAAATACAAGATGGAACCCCATGTTCACAAAACATGGGCCGTAGCCCCTCTTTCAAAGTATAGATGAAGCCCCTTTTTCAAAATATATCCAAAGCCCCTCCAAAATATGGTTAAAGCCCCTATTGCAAAATATGGTCAAAGCTATTCTTTCAAGATATAGGCTGAAGCCCCTCTTTCCAATTATGGCCAAAGCCCCTCTTTCAAAATGTGGCTGAGACCTCCTTTCCAAAATATGGTTGAAGACACTCTTTCAAAATATGGTTGAAGCACTTGTTTCAAAATATGGCCAAAGCCCTTCTTTCAAAATTTGGGTTGAAGCCTTTTTTTCAAAATATGAACATAAGTCCTTCTAACCAAGATATGGGTCGTATCCCCTTCTTTCATAAAACACAATATAAATGCATCCATATCATTTTTAGTTTCATCTAAATAGTTATACACAGACAATGCATATCACACAATTAAAAATTTGTAGAATGTATATACCAATCCAATCAGCCCAAACGCTAGAATCATAGTCTCACTAACCTTATTTGAGAACATGTTTATCCCCAGAAATTTTCCAAGTCTTTGTGTTCCTCTAACATGATCGATATGATTTACTTCCTATCCCTCCTGCATGAATTTATATTTATTATTTGGGTCTGTTAGTATGGTATTTAATATCATGTACCATAATATTTCCAAATTATGATCTTTTTCCCCATAAACCCCACTTTCATAATTAAATCTAAATTTCATTAAATAAGGGAGTTCAAAATTAATAATTCAAAATTCTTACCTTCTAATCTATGCGCAGTACTTGGATGTCCAACTGAATTTCCCATAACCAATCACAATCTAAGGGTATTTTTGTCACTTTGCCTCGATGTCACTTGACCAAACATGGTCTTAGACGTCTCACGCCAAAATGACCATAAAGGGTATTCTAATTCATTAGCCAAACATGACATTAGGGTAATTGTCATGCCTGACCCGGTATGGTCAAAACCTCTTGAGCAACTTGCCACTCCTTTTGGTCTAGGAAGAGTTACCACTCCCAAACTACAAGGAGTCAAGCGTACCTTTTTATCATTATTCCCTAGAATAACATTACACAAAACTAAAGATATTAACAGTAAATCACCTAGATTTTTTACACAAGAATAAGGATTTTCTAGAGTGTCGTCTTCTTTCCTGAAAAAAATATTTAAAGTGAGGGAGTGAGTTTCTAAAACTCAGTGAGCGGGTATTAGGATGGGTTTTCAAAAGAATTTATAACATCTTTCTCTTTCACTTTTGTGTGTGGATTTAACTTTTTCAATACTTCCACTTTTACTTAGGATGTGTTTAGAAAACAATCACATGCCCTTTAACAAAAATGATTCAAATGGTCGTAGAGCAGTCCCCGATTGCTCTACTTGTGGACCAGAGCGTCTTTACCGTCCACTCTAATAGAAGTGCCTGACTTTTAACCTGAGTTTAAGTGGATCAGTAGTCTAACCCTTAAACTCGAAAATACTTCGTGTCCACTGGGGGACGAGACCTCTTCCCCCTTCCACCTTAGTCTCAATGCACAGGAAGCTACTCCGAGCTTTGAGACATGTTAGATGACGAGCTTCTCTTACACTCACTAGGTCATCCGACAGTCCTTGGAACCAACACTACCCTAGATTGGGCGCCTCAATGATTCTGCAACATCAATGCATGCACAAACAATAAATTTTAGATATTAAATCCATTATCTTTGGTATTACCGGCCCAACGATCCTGACACTCAACTTCTGCTCCATAACTGCTATGCCCAACAAGTTTGATGACTTGGCTTTAACTTAGAAACTACTAGCCCAATGAGTTGACAGACCAGCTTTGGCATGGTGGCAATTCACACAATAACTAATTATGAAACTTTTCATGGCTTATAAACTTTATTTGTTTATGGGCTTTAGCTCATGCCCACTGGCCTTGGGCCCACTTAATGAGTTTTTCCAAATTTGGGCCTTGGGCCCTATAAAATTTCCAAAACCGAGGCCTCGTGCCTATTGGAGCTATCCCAACTTTCGACAGAAATGTCTCTCAAAACATTTAGGTAGTTTCAGGCAGTCAAGGCAAAACATTCCTGGAAAACGATTTTCAAAACTGAAAATGGTGCTCATCACCCCAATCGGGTATGATGTTGGAAAATCTCACTCACAGTTAGGGGAGACTGTTTCTAGAAAGAAGTTTTCAAAATGTTCTCATCACCCCAACTGGGTATGATATTAAAATCTCACTCACTTGACATGTAGTGATATGTTTCTCTCGGGTTGGTTTGCTTGTATTCCCGGGGTGTTTCATGAATTTATGTTGACACGCTTCCTGTTGGACCTACATCATTCCGAGTAAGAAACATTAAGTTTCGATTTATTTCAAAGTTCTCGAACACTACCCTTATGTTAATTAACTCCCAGTTAAATACCAGCTTTATAAATCGCTAACTTTGTAAATGTTCACAAAACTCCTTTTTGGACTTTAAAAATCTCAATTTTCTTTCAATTGCACTTTAGTCCCCAATTTTTTCAAAATTATCAATTTCCAAAAAATGACCAATTAGTGCTCAATTTTCTTAAAATCACTAATTTGCTATCCAATTTCATCAAAATTGTCAATTGGCCCTCAATTTAGAGTTAATTTCATGAAAATCTCCCATTTTTTCCTTTAATTGCATTTCGGCCCCCAATTTTCCAAAAATTACAATTTTACCCCCGAAATCATATTTCATCAAATTAACTTCTTAAATTTGGACAATTTCTCCCTATTATGATCTGAATCATCTTCCTTATGTCTCCCTTGTCATTTTAAGCTATAACACACTGAAAATGGTTGAAAAATGAGCTCGAATTGAGCTTCGTTAGAAAAATCGGTCTAGAGAGAGAGAAAGAGCTTCGATTTCTTACCAGTAAGGCTCCGGTGGTCGGAGCTCATGCTTCCTTCGAGTTGCTCTCTCCCTGAGGATCCTTTCTAGATCAAAGCGCACCTCAATTGGTGACCTAAGTAGTGCGAATTTCGCATTTTAGTTTTTAGACATAATTGACTGTGAACAGTAATTTTCGGCAATGGGCGGCGAAGGGGACTTACCAATGTAGCTCAGGAAAGGTCGAGGCACTTATAGGGGTGGTCTAGGGAGCTTGGTTTGGCTGGAATTAGGTTGAGGGTGGCTCGAAATAAGCTCAAACAGCTCTGGTTGTAGACTGCCAAGGAGCGATGGTACTATGCGAGCTCGCTGGCACTTCTCTGGTGATCCTCGTGCTGAACGGAGACTATCGTCATGTAGCTTACTTCTTCAGGATTCCAGATAACCCAAATCCAACTTCGGAGGTGGAGGAAAGTCAGAGCTCTGGTTCATGCTTTATCGAAAAATGGACACTCCTTCTTCAGGCGTTTGATGGATGAAGAGGATGAATGAAGAGAAGCTATTTATATAGGGAGCTCGATGATTGAAGGTTCTATCCATTTCCTCATTGATTGATCATTAACTCTCTAATTTAAGGCCTTGTCAGATGAGTTTAATGGCCATCGGAGAAAGGGCGTCCATTTTGCCCCTTTCTCTCTCCCATGTCTAGAGGTAGACAATGTCGTTGTGCCGCACATGCGATCTTTGCACGTGCGGAATTGACACGTGGCACTATGTAATTTGCTGGCTTTGTTGACGCGGCTTCCTACTCATCAGCCTATTAAGCCTTTGACCCGTTGACCAGACATGTGATGTCCTCCTATTGGCGGCCCGTTCCTACGTGACTGCTGACCGTGTTCGATCTGCTATTAATCGTGACACATGGCGCACTCTGATTGGCTAATTTAAATGCATTAGATTCCCTCATGACGCACAATGTCACTGCCACATGTTAGCCTCTAATTGGCTAAGGTCATTCGATATGGCACTTCCATGTGTCAACCTCTGATTGGTTTATCATTTATCTGACATCTTTGTCGGACGCTGACATGGCATCCTTACTACGTGTCAACTCCTCATTGGCCAGCCTTACTAATGGGGCATTTCCAACATTGACCATTGACTGGGGAGACATGTCACTCTTCTATTGGCCGGTCATCACTAACGTGTATTTTCCTCCTCTGACCATTGACCAAGGACAAGTGTCACCTTTTGATTGGCCAGCGCTTCCAGGCGTTGATAGAGTGGCTGACTGGGTGCGCTGTAAACCCCATTCTCTCGCACTAAGAAACTAGAAATTTCGAGAGAAAATCGAGAATCTAAATGAAAGCGGAATTTGTAAAGAAGGGGTCAAAATGGAAATTTTGAAAATCCCAAGTGGCCAAGAAATACCCAAACATCTTGGGAAAGAACCATGAAGTTGATTGGATGTGAAAACCAAACCGGTTTAGGGTGAACCGTATTAAACCATGAATAACCGATTTAATTCATTTTTCTAGGTAGCTCAAAAATATCAAATTGGGAAATTGAAGTCACCATCAGATAGAAAATTAATTTAGATAAATTTAGAATTTTTTAATTTTTAGAAAACTATCGAATCGGGTCTGAACTGGCCAATGTACGTTTTCGGGTCACTGAACCCGATCGGACTAGACCAGTCAACTGTTCAGACAGTCAATGGACCGCTGTCAGGTCAGCGTCCAATCAGTAGGCGTGACCAATCAACGTGCGACACGTGGCGAAGTATGCCTAGTTAATGCCTGGAAATGCTAGCCAATCAGAAGGTAACATGTGTCATTGTCAATGGTCAGGAAAATCCATGTCAGCGATGACCGACCAATAGGAGAGTGACACGTGTCCCCGATCAACGGTCAATGTCGAAAAGGCCTCGTCAGTAAGGCTGACCAATGAGGATCTGACACATGGCAAGGATGCCACATTAGCATCCAATAAGGATGTTGGAGAAACAACCAACCAATGAGAGTTCGACACGTAGCTGTGCCACGTCGGATGGCCTCAACCAATCAGAGGTTGAACGTGGTAGTTTGTGCATAAGGAGGAAAATTTGACATATTTAAACCAGCTAATAAGAGAACGCCACGTGTCATAGTCAACGGTCAATGGGAATATGGTCTGCCACGTGTCTGGTCAATGGGTCAAAGGCTGACTAGGCCGCTAAGTAGGCAGTCACGTCATCAAAGCCATCCAATCACAAAGTGCCATGTGGCAAGTCCACACGTCCGAAGCTCGCACGCGTAGCATAGTGTCATCATCTACCTCCACACAAGGGATAAAGAAAAGGGGAAAACTGGACGCCCTTTCTCCAGCGGCCAATAAACGCCTCTAACAAGGCCATAAATCATAGAGTTAATGGTCAATCAATGGAGAAACGGATAAAATAATCAGTCCCCCAGCTTCCTATATAAAGAGCTTCTCTACAATTGTCCTCCTCATCCCTCAAATGCCCGAATAAGAAAGATTGTCCATTTTTCGATAAAGCACGAACCAAAACTCTAACTTGGGTACTTTCCTCCACCTCTGAAGCCAAATTTGGGTTTTTTGGAATCCTGAAGAAGTCAGCTAAATGAGACCATCTCTATTCAACACGAGGGTTGTTGGAGAGGCGTCGGCAAGCTCGCATAGTACCGTCACTCTTCGGCAGTCTGCAACCCAAGTTGTTCAAGCTCATTTCGAGTCACCCTCGACCTAAATTCGACCAAACCAAACTTCCTAAACCACCCCTAGAAGTGCACCGACCTTCCATGAGCTATATTAGTAAGTTCCCTCCACCGCCCTTCACCAAAAATTACTATTCATATTCAATTATGTCTGAAAACTAAAATACGAAATTTGCACTACTCAAGTCACCAATTAAGGTGCGGGTTGATTAAGGAAGGATCCCAAGGGAGATAGCAACTCGAAGGAAACAAGAGTTCCGACCACCGGAGCCTCAACAATAAGAAATCGAAGCTCTCTCTCTAGACTGGTTTTTTCGACGAATCTCCATTCAAGCTCATTTTTCAACCATTTTAGCATGCTAGCATAGCACATGCGAACTTGCCATGTGGCACTTTGTATTTAGCTGGCTTTGTTGATGCGACTTCCTACTCAGCATCCTCATCAGCCTTTGACCCGTTTATCAAACACGTGGCAGCCTCCCATTGGCTGCTCCTTCACACGTGGTTGCTGATCGGATTTCTCCTAATCATTGACCGTGACACGTGATGTCATCTGATTAGCTGATTTAAATACATCAGATCTCCCTCATGATGCACAATTCTATTACCACATGTTAACCTCCGATTGGCTGAGGTCATCCGATGTGGCTCTATCATGTGTCGACATTTGATTAGTTAGTCATTTTTCCGATATCCTTGTCAGATGCTAACGTGGCGTCCTTGCCACATGTTAGCTCCTCAATGGTCGGTCTTGCTGACTGGGCATTTCTGATATTCACCGTTGACCAAGACACATGTCACTCTCCTATTGGTTGGTCGTTGCTGATGTAGATTTTTCTACTTTGATCGTTGACCAAAGACACGTGTCATGCTCCGATTGATCAGCGCTTACAAGTGCTGACTATGCGGTTGATTGGGTGCAATACGCCGCAAGTGTTAAAGGTACGAGATTTAAAGGTAAATATGATAAATGAGGGACTTAAATATAATTAGGAGAAAATTTAAGTACCCGAATATAAGTAATTAAAATTTTGAACCAAAAGGTAAATAAGTCAATGTATTGGATAATTTTGTAAATACAAGAAAATTGGTGCCATATGAAAGTTAGAATGTATAAGGATTTAGTATAGGTAAAATGAAGAGTAAGAAGAACTAAATCATAAATTTCAAGGCTATAACAAACCGTACAGGAAGTATCAATAAAAATAATCTAAAGTACTCAATGGGAGTATAACAATAAACAATTTATAGGTCAACCCAAGTCAACCTATTCACGATATCAAAGGAGAGAATCAAGCTTTTTCTTTACTGGCTCACTAGGGATACAAGTAAGGATGGATGGGTTTACTGAGTTTAAGATTTTATCGACCATTTCACTATTTGTAGTTTTATTAAATATTATATGAAGTATAGAAAATACTTATAAAATAAACTGAGGGTGTAAATTTATATAATTTATTTTAGGGATGGGTGTTAACTTGTCAGTTAAGAAAATGGATCTAATGCTCAAATATTTTTACAAGTATTAAGAACCAAAGTTTTAAACAAAAAATATTTAATAAATAAATAAGGAAAACTAAGATTATGGGTTACTATTTTAAAATGTTTATTGATTTCACATGATTTTGAGTTAACTAATGATAAATTGAGAAGATATAGATGTAAATTTTAGTATTTATAGTGTTGGTTTTAGAGAGTTACTCAAAACATGTTATACCATTTTAGAAACATGGGAATAGAGAGAAATAATACACTCCTCCAATGATATGATTGTTAAATTTGTATATACATGTTCTCTTTGAACATACAGAATTTTATAACTTACACAATTTTGGATGTATATACAATCCATTATAATTCAAAAATATCCATTTAGTTGTTGGATTTTTCCTTGTAAATTTTTTTTCTTTCTAGTTATCATTATTTATGAAATTTTAATTTCTTTTATAAAATGCATATATTTTTGTTACTTATTTCTTTTTATTTATTATCATTATTTATGAACTTTTAATTTTTTTTATAAAATGCATATATTTTTATATTTGAAGTATCTTACTATAATTGGAAAATATATAAAGAGGTGTTTGTAGACCAGCTATCAATTGAGTTGATGGTTGTATGTAAAAGATGGTTGTATGTAAAAGAATGGGGATACATAACTAAGTGTTTTTTGCTCAATAGGATACATAGCTAAGTAATACTAATAAAATGATAGACAAAGCATCATTAGACCCTTTTGCATGTAATGATCACCAATGTATTGCCAAAGCATAAAGCAGCATAGAGACCCTTTTGCATGCAATGATCACCAATGTATTGTCAATGCATCCAGTATCCTATTCATTAGTATTACTCAACTACCTATCCTACCGACTGTTGCTATTAAGAACGGTTTGGTAAAAAGTAGGTATGTAGGCTAGAGATCCTGTGTAATACCATTATCTTGCTTGTAGATTTTTCCCAAACATCTATTTTAGACCAAAAATTCATTTAATCTGAAATGGTTTAAACCTGTAATGAAATAAATTACCCTGGAACTGTTTATGCGGTTCAGTTGGTCTTACCCTGGGTAGAAGATTCAGCTAGACTGTATTAACACCAGGCCAATTATCTAAGTGGGCTGTAGATTGCTAAAATCAGAAGAGTAATTTATCATTCCCAAGAAAACTCATTTACTCATATTTAGTGAGCAACCACAGCCAAGACAAGCTAATTCTCCATCAGCCCTTGTCAATCAATAAGCCGTAATAGTCTGAAACATGGATATATCCCAAGTAGGTACATCCATCAAGGCGATAATCTCGAGCTCTTGAAGTCATAACAAGTCAAGACCAAAATTTCTACAGCAACAAACTTCCTTTTTTTTCCTTTTGATATTTCAAATGCAAAAAAACAATCTAACAAAAAGAACTAAAGGATCATGTCTCATAAGGGTAGCATCACACAAATACCTCTCCCCAGGATTTGCATAAATGAGGGGCTGTGGTACGTTAATGAATTGCCATTCCCTGGGCTGCCTGGGTGACATCATCCGCTATCTTGTTAACTTGGATTGTCGCGATGACACTCGCAACATTTTCCTGGAGAAACAAGAACGCCTCGTATATAATACTTCTCAATGCATGACTACAAAAAACTCCAACGAGATAGCTTTCTTTGCTTGGTGAGTTTATTCTAGAAAAGTATTCAAGGTTGGTTGAGATATATACCTTCCATGTTGCTAGCTTAGAACGGAGCAGCTCCCACTGTCTCTGCCCAAAAACCCGCTCACTGCAACGACTGCAAGATTAAAGTCAAGGGTTAAGATTAAGGACGAATTATAATAATTTTGCAGCCAAACAAAATAAGAAACAGTGTGTTCACCTCACTATGATGACTTGATTCATTTGATCCATTTTACAATCCAGCAACTTAGAAGATATTGCTTTCACTACCCAAAATTCTACCTCATCATCATTAAGCTGCAAAAAACAAGTTAAAATTGGGATGGGAGGCATATCAAAAGCTACACTAAGTATAGTGTTTACCTGAAGTGTGTCCCTGATAACAGCATACGGAATTCGGCCAGATTCACTTGAACCAAGATCCACCAAAGACATAAGCCGCATTTTGATAACACAGTCCTCATGTACAAGGCCTAGAGGATTGCAACCAAGAGTCAGCCTTTCTAGAAGATGCCAAAATAATAAATACATAGCAGAGACAGAGAGACTTGCCATAGTCCTTCAGTAAACTGGAGTTTACAGCATGATATTCAAGGTAGGAATCCAGCTTTTGAGTTAGAAAGATTCTCAAAAGCTGATATACTGAGGAATACTGTGAATCATTTTCTAATTGTGCCACGGCTGGCATATCCAACAGATCACACTGTCAAGACAAAAGGGGACTATCTAAATATATCCAGTGAAACATATTATACAAAAAAAGATAGGAATTACACAAATCCCAATCACAAACTACTTGGAATGCACTAGAAAAGGAAAGGCACAAACTAGCAGACTTTAGAATACCTGGAACACATCAGGTGCCTTCAAGAAATCTATAATCGCTTTCACAGACTGCTCCTTAGCTTCACTCATCGTGGCAGCATCTTCACCAGAAAATGTAGCCAAGTATTTGATCAAGAACTTGAAAGAATCCTTGGCTGAGCTGGAGAAAGAAAAAAAGATAGTTGATCTCAGGTAGTGTCACTAGTTTAGATAGCCTATAGGTAGGAATAACCAATGTCATATCAATGGACTATTTTCAGTGATTTGAGGACCTCATACCCTTTGCATTCTTTAGCCACGTTAGACATGGCAAGGAAAAGATCCCGCTGTTCATTCAGATTAAGATTCCACTCTTTCAGGAAGCCATCAATCTTCTTGAAAGAAGGTACAATGTGTTCAGCCACCTTCCCATTGACAGCCAAATTTAAGGCTTGCATATACACAGAAAACCGACCATATGGAATGGTCAAGAGGTTGTACAGATTGAACAAACTGGCAAAAACAGCATGGATAAATGAGTAATCACTTTTATAATTATTTTTGTAATATGAAATGCCCAACTGTTTGCATGTCCTTACATTTTCAGTCGCAGTGCAGGCTTGTCATTTGGCTGTTGAGCAACCTTTGCAGATATAAGTTTTGCGATCTCAAGTATCTCATCCAGATTTTCAGATTTTGTGACCAAATTGCAGATGACAGTGAATATGCATTCAAGATCTGGAGCATAAAGATGAAAGCCAGCTCAGAGCATAGTTACTTAAGGTACATAAAACACCTCTACTATAGTTAAGGTTACATAAAAAAAAGGCCTCCAAGCTAGCAATTTTAAAACATACGCCTCTGTGTAACCATTTAAAGAAGAAAAAACGGGTTATTACCTTTCTCGGAAACCTTTGAGAATATCAAGTCAGCTGATGTGAGCATCAGAGAGGCCAAATCCAATACCCTTCCCGCCACCAGACATTCCTGAGCTTCTATGCACAATCTCTCAACATGGGGACTGGCAACCTGAAATTTCCAGCAGGAATCAATCAAAAAGAGAAACTACGGCAGATTATCCAACATTTAAATCCAATAGCAAAACCATAATCAGAAGAATCCTAGTAATCTAATAGGAAAAAAATGATTGCATTACCTCCCAGTTCAATCAGCCGGAAGTTAAAAGGCCTTAAATCATCCGAACCGTAAGTGCGGGGATCATAAATTTCAAAAATAAAAGAAACGCAGTGGCGACAATTAGGTCAAATAGAGAAGAGGGGGAACCTCGGGACCAGCGTCGGCCCAGGAGAGCTCGGAGGTGAAGCGGACGACGGAGAGCTGGGGATCCTCCTCTGAGGTCTGCACGACGGTCGTCATCAGGAGGTTATACGGCTTTCTCGACTCTGCTATCGGAGGCGTAGGGGTGTGCAGCCGACCGCGGAGGGAGAGAGACTTGGAAACCCTGTCTGACTGCACAGCCTGGAGATGCGATAGATAGGGTTTTCAACGGAAGACTTGACGGCCGTTAACTCGGGCCGTCTAAAACTATAAGCCTTTTCTCAAAATTTTCAGTTTTTCTTTTCGCCATCAACTTTTTCAGTTATTTATATTCTGAAACTAAGCCCTGCAATTTTTGGTGGGCCGAGAATTATTGGGCCAGTGGGTTACAAGATTGAGCCTGATAGCCCGGTCTCCAATAAGACTGTGCCTGGGTTGGATCTTATTGAGCCACAGTCCAATTGGGCCGTACTCGAACCGACCAAGTCTATGGATCGACTCGGCAGGATGACCACTTTTTTTAACAAATCATTTATCTATCGAACAATATTCCTTCAAATGGCCAGAATTCAGATGTTTGGTGTATATAAGACCCTCACTGAACTAGATCTAAACCATTCAGGAGGATGGATCCTTGGCTATAAAGACCTGCATCGCCGACCTACAGGGAACTAATCTATAAGGGCAAATCATCCGCTCAACTGGCGAGAATTACACGATGTT
The DNA here is from genome assembly GCA_030064425.1 of Trapa bicornis. Classification (NCBI taxonomy): domain Eukaryota; kingdom Viridiplantae; phylum Streptophyta; class Magnoliopsida; order Myrtales; family Lythraceae; genus Trapa; species Trapa bicornis. Next base: position 12,729,883 of record CM057746.1, read on the forward strand.
TATAGGCTAGGAGGTGGAATTTTCGATATCTCTACTAAGAGTTTGTGAAGGGTCCGAGGCTTGGAAAAGAATGGCGAATGATCAGCACCTTTAAGGCGGAAGACACGCTCTGGTGGACAAGAGCTTATCATGGATTCTTGAAGTGTGATGGGTATGGCATTATCCTCCGGAGTCTGGATATAGAAACGTCTTACTGATCCGTGCATCCTGTCCGAGATGGAGAGCTTCTCCAGCAGTGGAGAGAATGGGATGGGTCTCATGGAAACAGATGCCAATGCAACATCCTACACAGGACTGGTGTTAGTATCATTCTATAATCACAAAACAATATGGCAAGAACATAATTTCAATCTGTTGATTTGCATATGGAGAAAGGATGAGAGCACCTTGGCAGGGCTTTGGTTGAATAACAAGTTCCTCAACAATGACTTATGTATTTCTACAGCAGTTGGTGGGTGATCATCCCCGTCACCGTACAAAAATATCTGAGCCTGTTGAATTATTTCATTTGATGCTGCAGCCTGATGCAGTGAAGTTTTTACCATAACAGAGTGGAAATGGAGAAGAATTCAGTACCAGAAGAGGACACGCATTCAGAGTAGAAGATACCTGCTTCAACAAATCAAGGGTGCTCTGCCCACTTGTTAGCATCACAGCAGCAATGAACACAGCCTTGGAAATTTTGTGAGGAAACAACTCTATCACATGGGATATGCAAGCACCCCCAAAATCATGCCCAACCAGGATTACCTGCAGAATAGGAGAAAGGAAGCCAGTTAGAATAACCTGATAGATTTTTATAATGTCGAAAATTTCAGTAAGGAAAAGTGGTAAATTATAATGAAAACCTTTTGTCCCTCGTCAAGCTTCTCAAGAAAGTCTGTCAATGGCTTTACATACTGAGACAGGGTAGTGATACCATTTGTATCAAATGAATCAATGCCTGAGCCAGTTAAATCTATAGCAGTGACCTGGAAACCGCCATCTTCTAGAAGTGCTATAGTTTTATACCAACACCACGCACCAAAGCCACCCCCATGAACTAGCACAAAGTGGTTGGTCTCTGGTCGGCAATTTTCAAATTCTGTAGGTAGCAGACAGGGGAGGGTGATTCAGGATATACAAGACTACACTTGCTTCACTCATGGCATTTTTATGGCAACGGTTCAGAAGAATGATTATTAGCAAACATTTAACTAGATACAGATTATGTTTAGGTTTAGAAGGCAAAGCAAGTAATGCATCACAGAGCAGAAAGTAGCAGCAGGAAAATTCTTTCTCATAACGATGAAGATAGAATTGGGAACTGTGAATTTCTTGCCGTTAAGATGTTAATAATCAATCTTTGCTCAGAGAATGCGGACCTGGTTAACGAGCTGATGAGGCTGAAGCAGAGGATCGGTGAGGGACCGAGCTCGGGTGCTCGAGCTCCGGGGAAGAGACTGCCTCTTCGAGGAGGAGGAGGACGATGAGGAGTTAGGATAACGGAGGGAAGCAGAGCGTTCGAAAGGCGGGATGGAGCCGTTATGCTGCTGCTGCTGCTGGCCGAAGAGGATCGCCGCGGCAATGGCCTGCTCCCGGATCAGCTCCGAGTCGTCGAACTTGTCCTTTCTGAACGATCGGACCCTGGACCAACGGTTGCTCGCGGCGGCGGGGGGCGGGTTGGTGTGTCGCTTGACGGGCCTGATCCGCCTCTTCGCGGGCCTGTGGGAGAAGCAGGCGCAGAGATTGCCCATTACTGAAGCTGCATGCAGAGAGAGAGAGAGTGGGGAGAGGCAAGAGAGATGTATGGGTTTTTGTGCGGTAACAATTAATGGAGGAAGGAAAAAGAGGAAAGCTTTTAAATGGCCACGGAAAAGATGGCGGATTTCAGCAGAGGCTCGTGGAAAGCAGCCACGAAAAGACGACATTATATATGCGTACCATATATTTAATATGTAATATAATTATAATAAAATAATAATATATTGAATTAGAAAGCCGGACCGGTACCGGTCGGTGATTGAGTGCATCCAACACTCTGAAATACCAGTCTTGATCCCGATTCACTTTGGATCAAAGCATTGAAAATCACATCTGGTTCAGCCTCATGTCCAAAATCCGGGTGGGGTTAGCAGAATCCGACATGTCTTCCTTACCTTTGTGCATAATGCCTTCCATTGTTCTATCCACCGCATCCCTAATGATGCATCCATTTCAGTAATTTTAGTACATGGCACGTTGTAGTGCCGAATCCTTTCTACTTTTCTGTCTCGTTCGGTTTTTCTTTATGCTTTGCTTTCCACCACCACCCTTTGATAGTGATGCCAGTCCAATTCTTTTTCTCTCTTTTTAGTATTGACTGTGCCGGTTACCCATTACCTCTTTCACCTCTCGTCTCGCTCTCAGCCGCAAATCAGTCTGTAACCGTCTCGTTTGCCCTTCGGGGAGTTCCCGTCTGATGCTCCGAGGCTGACTCAACTGAGCTCCGTCGGAGACTCGTATGGCGGCCGGGGCGGTGGCGGCCGCTGCGGGAGTGGCCGTGCTGTTATACTACGTCGTGAGGAGGACTCTGGAGGATGAGACGGACGATCAGAGCGGTCGAGGTCGAGCAGATCCGTGAAGAGGAGTTTCTCTCGTCCCCCGGCCCAAGCGTCGGAGAAGCTGTACGAGACGATCGCCACGCCTTCGGCCGCAGGTGAGCTAAAATTTATTGGCTTTGCAGATATATCAGTTGAAGGAATTCGGAGTTCGATTCTCACGTTTATCTTACATGGTGGTGGGATGAGTAACTTATTTCTGGGATATGCACACTGTAGGATGGTAGGATGGTTGCTGTTGCTGGCTGGCTGCATGGCCAATACGAGGACTCCTATTTTCGTTAAATTGGTGGATTCAGTCATACTTTTTAGCGTTTTTTTAGGTATACCGGGTCGGACCTACAGCGGACGGGTCCCATCCAGCGGGTCCAGAGTGGATCTTGACCCGGCAATCAAGTGTCAGCCCTAGTTCCGTGGGATTGGCACCCCTAGGAGAGTAGAGTGATAGTTGACTATAATTTTTTGGTGTAAAAAATATTTAAATATAATTTTTACTGTAATAAATAATTTTTTAATTATAATACAAATTTCAAGAATTTTGAATAGATATGATAATATTAAAAATAAAAAATAATTAAAAGTGCAATTTAATAATTTACTTTGAAATATAAATTTATTACACAGTTCTGATGGTGCCCAGTTCGTAATCATATAACATTTTGGGTTGTCTAAGATGGTAGGTTGGGCCATCCTGATTTAATAGGAATTTGATTTATAGTATGAGGTAGTTTAGCTCATAACTTACCTACAGAAAAAGAGTGGGTGCAAAAAAGCATACGGAAAAGAGAGCATAGCACAGATCAGCATAAAGTCAGCCTAACACGACCCAACAGCACGGTAGCCCAACTTGTTTTTGCTCAAAGAACGGTAGCCCAACTTGACTAGGCAAGTCAATATGACGAAGCAAGACAGAAAAAAAAAACTGTACTTGGGGTCGAGGATTTCTGGGCCTGTTGTGATAAATTCCATATCCGCTGCACATATTTTTTTTAAACGCTAAACCATTTCCTTAAAAAAACCAAATTATATTTAGGGGAAATTATTAAAATAGACATTTTTATATGTAGGACGCAGGGCAGGATGGCCCTGAGCATGAATTTCATGCTGAGTCCTACAAGAAAAATGAAATAATTCCGAACCACCAAGTTGATACGTTTTGCCGACCTCGCCTGAAAATTTTGGACTAGCACTAGCCCGAATTACTATGATTATGGGCGTGAGTAACTTATCCAATATATTGGAGTAAATGTGACAAGAAATAATAATAAGTTGGGGATAAAATTGTAGATGGCAATGGGTAGGAAGGGATTAGGCATGTCATCACCTATTTTTGTCCTCCAAGTCTACAACTACATCTCACCCTATTCACGTACCAATACTTATTATAACCTGGATGATTATAAAAAATATGCTAAATTTCGAATGTTTAAAAATAACAAAATAAGATCTGTCTCAAAGAGAAGAGCTAAGTTTTGATTTTTTATAAAATACAAGCTAATGCACGAATATTTGTGTAAGATGGTACAGAAGTTTAATAAAATAGATTATAACCCGTTTATACAAAATAGATTATAACTAAAAAAAATTGAAAAATGTACGAATTAAAAAAAATTTATAAGTTTCCAACCTTTACAAAAATACGTTAAAAAAGTTTTTTTAAGTTTTCAACCTTTACAAAATACGAGTTAGGGTTCAGTAACATTTTATAAAAGAAAAGATGATATCAAATGTGTGTATGATATGTGAGGTGACGCATTGATGAAGATCGGTGGATGTATATGTATGATTTGTGATAGAATAAGGTCATGTATAGATGTGTATATGTATTAGTGACTAGAGAACAAATCAATACATTAATGTATGTTTGTGTTATTAGCTAGATAATATATCAACATTTATTAGGGATATATTTGAGTTATTGATTATGATTGTGATTGAGTAAGTATATTGACTTCGGGCAAGTTACTAGAAGTAGTATAAATGCAATCAAGTTCTCCAATTGACTAGGAGAATGGAGAATTTGGTCAATTTTTTAATTGAATAAATGTGTTATGATCATGAAAAAAATATAATGCAAGAAAAATAAAATAGTGAACATCATTTAGTGGTTAAATTAGTGAGAAATTTCGAATAAAGATATCACGTCCCGATCCAATTTTTCGAGTTGCAGGAACAATGGTAATCCATCATATAAATTCGATATTATGATAGTTGGTACATTAATTGGAATATTATCAACGAAAAGTTTATTAATAAAAACTTATATAATTAAGTATAAAATTTAAAAATTTAAAAATATTTTGTAAGCTTAAATCAATTACAATATTTTCCTTAAGAATATGACAATTGATAAGTAAACATATAATTAGCATTCGTGTACGTCTTTCAAATCCCAATACTCGATTGCATGCATTTGGATATTGAGATTGTTTTAGGGTTTTTTGTACTTCTTTGCACACAGTTATAAATGGTTTGGGGAAGGGTGAGCTCACATTTCAGTGAACATATTTATTAATGTCGAGCCACAATATAACTTATAACTCAAACACTACTTACTATTTTATTAGGGTTTGTTTACTTGTATCTTTTTAATACTTTCTTTCTCACATTAATATTTTATCTCATTTTTTTTTATCATTTTGGTAATTCATTTCTCATTTCACAAAACGACACATTAAATGTACAAGTATAACCCCGAAGTTCTTACACATACGAACTCAGGATGTGAATAGTATGTGTGTTAGGTCACACTCCTATAAAACTTCTCGAGATATATGTTTCCCTCACACGAATGTCGATGATGTGTCATCTGACACACTGTATCTTTTGATCCAACTCAACCCACCTACGAGATCACAAATGATGACTGAACTCCCACCATAAGGCTTCATTAGGTTCTTAGGAAGATTCTAGAAGCTAACTCTTCCCTTGTACCCCGCTTCGTGTCTTCCAGGTTACACTCAACATCACCTCTAGTACTAGGTGTCATGCCAGCATCATAAGTGTCCTCCTAATCATATCACAATAATAGTCTCATAATATAATGGTCATTCTTATTTAGACGTGCAGTATGCGATTGGACTAACTTCACTACTCATGTTATTTAACATGCATTTAACTTCATAACAAGCAATAGTATTCGTTAAATTATTGGGCTCGACATGTTATCCACCGACCCCACCACTTATTAATCTCATTTCATAATTCATATCATACATGTCTCTATCAAAAGTTCATGGCTCTAGCGTCAGGCAACTCATTCATTTCTAGCTACTTAGTCAAACTCATGAAACCTAGTCTCATTTTCATGCTTAGAGATAATCTTGGTTTCTTCATAGATTTATATCACGGTTCTTACTTTTATTTATGCGACATCATGCACATCATATTTTGTCACGCACTGACCCGATTTGGTCATATCCCCGTGATCAACCCGCCACCCTCCTGGTTTACTAAGGGTTTCCCCTTATTTATAAACCGTGAAGAGTAAGGCGTCCTTTAAACCTGTACCTTTCCTAGAACACATAAATAAAAACTACATAAATTTTAAACAATTAGTACCTGTCTCACAGGCATATTAGTTGAAGGTCATTTGGGGTAGACTTTCTAGGATTTCCTAAAAGGGATATAAGGGAGGGGTGAGTACAACGACTCATTCAATGAGTTTTCAAAATTTATCTTTTAGGAAAAATGTTTGATTCGGAGTGTGCCAGACTCCTTATTCTCTTTTAAAAACTTTTCATTTCAATTTTCAGTTTTTATTACCATTTCTTATTAACAACACACATCCTTCATCATGAAGGTCAATCACACACTTGTGGCGTCGAAGCGACTTTACCGGCCACCTAGATAGAAGTACGTGCACTTCTACCCTGAGAATTAGTGGATATTCACGACACCCGACCCTCAATCCCGTAACAATTCTCCGTGTTCGTATGAGAACAGGGACCTCATCTCGTCCCCACCCTTGTCTCGTGTGCTTGAAGCTACTCTGAGATTCGCAAGGTCACCTTGTCACGCCCCGACCCGGTTTGGTCAGATCCCTATGATCAACTCGCCACTCTCCCAGGTTATTTAAGGGTTTCCCCTTATTATAAACCGTAAAGAGTAAGGCATCTTTTAACCTGCACCTTTTCCTAGAATAACATAAATCAAAACTGTGTAATAATTTAGATTTATCATACTTGTCTCACAGGCTTCTTATTTGATGGTCTTTAAGGATAGGCTTTCCAAAATCTCCTGAAAGGGATATAAGGGAGGGGGTGAGTACGACTACTTAGTGAATGAGTTTTCAAAAGTTTAGACTTTTAAGAAAACATTTATTATTGGAGTGTGCCAGACTCCTTTCTTTAAAAACCATTTCATTTGCAAATCTTGGGTTTATCACCATTTCTTTTTATCATAGTGTGTCATCACTCAACACACATCCTTCATCATGAAGGTTACACACATTCACAGGTCAGCACGACCACTGAACCCACTTGTGGCTTCGGAGCGACTTTACCGGCCACCTAGATAGAAGTACGACCACTTCTACCCTGAGAATGAGAGGATGTACGTGACATTTGGCCGTCAATCCCAAAAATTGATTCTTCGTGTCCATATGAGGACGGAGACCTAATCCCGTCCCCACCCCAGTCTCATGCGCTTGGTGCTACTCCAAATTTTGCACGGTCACCTGGAACGATGAACTGCCCTTATACTCACCGGGTCGTCCAGGGCCCTTAGGATGCATCACTACCCCTCATGGGAGTCTTGATGATCCCGTACTCATAGTGCATGCACAATCAATGTTTTCTCATTATGCCATATAATATGTGGTGCCACTGGTCCAACGGCCCTAACTCTCAATACAACCCACAGTTATTTATCTTGACTGGTCCGTCGACCTGTCATGTCGCACTGCCGCTAGATCACTGAGTATGTCGGTCCTATCTTGGTACCATGGCCAAACAATTCCTTTATTTAGAGTTTTATGGCATATAATTCATGTTTGTTTACAAGCTCTTGCTCGTGCCAACTAGCCTTGGGCCCACTGTACGAGATTTTCAAAATCGGGCATATTAGCCCCCAAGTTCCAAAACCGAGGCCCCCGGCACACAGTCAAGGGAGCACCTCCGACAAAATTATATTTTCAATTGTCCATTATACTGACCGGGTATAAGGACATCTCCGCCCATAACTGATGAACAGGTTTTCAACTTCCCTCGAGAAAGTTTCATCATCCCAACCGGTAATTAGTTTTTCCGCATGATTTTCACATCACTCCTCTAAGTTGTGACGTTTAAAATACCACTTGATAGTGGGTTTTCATTTCGAGGTACTTATCATCCCTAACCGGGTATGATATAAAATCTCACTCACAACCGATAAGTGGTTTTTAACTTTAAGTTGTGCTCATCATCCCAACCAGGTATGACGTTAGTAAACCCACTCACCCGTTAATACCGTGAATTCTAATAGACCGGTTTTTTGTATTCATGCGAGCTTGTCCTTGCTGGCGTTCCTGGTACTTCGTATTCCTACATGATATGAACTTCTCAGTTCATTATCCTTCAGCCTGATAGCCTTCATTCATTCCAAATGAATGAGAAAGTCAAGCTTTCATTTATTTGCAATTAGGTCCCTAAAGTTATTTCTCTTTAACTTTAAGTCCCTAATGTTGGTTTTTCCTCAAATTGAGTCTCGAAACTTTTAAAATTTATCATAGGACCTCAATTTATTCCATTTCACAAAAAGGGGATTAATTTCCCAAATTTCCAATTTGGTCCCCCAACTTTTTCCAAAATTACCATTTTGACCTTCCTTTACAAAAATGGTAAGTTTCACCCTAAAAATTCTAAAATTCCTCAATTGGCCCTCTAACGTTTTTATCATTCCCAATTGACCCTCAATTTTAGGAAATTGCATTTCGGTCCCTCGAATTTTTGAAAATCCTCAATTTCCCCCAATTTTCCCCCAATTTCAACTCTTTAACACAGCCGAATTTGATTTCATCAAATTGATCGATCAAAGACCTCTAATGTTGAAATTGAAGTTGAAATTGAGTTTCTCCATGTTCATAAGATTCCATAGAACTTTGAATCGCGAGTTTTAACGCTGGAACGAGCTCAAAGGGAGCATCGCTGGAAAATAGGCTGTAGAAAGAGAAAGCTTCAATTACTCACCGGTGAGGGCACGACGGTCCGAGCTTTCGATCTGGGCAGATAGCCCTTGTCCTAAGGATCATCCTAGAATCAAGAATCGCATCAATTGATGCTGAATTGAGTTAGAATTTCATCATTGAAATTCTGCCGGTTCTCTCTCTACCACCAGAAATTGCAAAGGGGAGCCGAATTGGCTTACCTTTTAGTCCTAATTCGGTCGTGGGAGGGCTTAGGAAGTGTTGAAAAGGCTTGGTTTGGCCTGAGGAGGGCTCGAAATGATTGATTTCAACTCGGCCGAAACAGGGCAGCTTCGGTCTACCGGAGTTGCTTCACTATTTCATCACTTTCGTGTTTCTCCGACTACTCTCAGAGCAAATAGAGACTACATGTGTGTAACTGACTTCTCCCCGGTTCTAAAGAACCCGACCTTACCTTATTTGGCTCAGAAAAGACCTCATATCGGAGCTCTGGTTTGAGCTTTGCCCGAAAAAGGAGCAGTTGAGAGAGAATGGAGTTTTCAAGTTTGGAGAGGATGAATGGGGAGGGGCTCTTTATATAGGGAGCTCATGGACCCGTTGGCTGTCCGTTTGGCACCTTTATGATAGCTATTGATAACCTGAAACGTACCGAATGGAAACATTTCTTCTTCACTAGCACTACTTCAATTTTCCGGTGAGTGAATAGTGTTGTCATCCTTAGGAAGAAGATGACACTATTCCGAACTGGACCGGACCAGTCTGAACCGGGTTTAAAGCTTAAATTGGCCGATTCACACCCCATTCGACCGAGTTTTTCAAATCCAAAAATTTCTAAATTCATTCTTTATCCAATGGTGGCCTCAAATCTCCAATTTGAAATATTTAAGCTACCTAGAAAAATGAATTTAGGATTTGGTTCAAACCGGTCCAAACTGGTTTGAATCTAGTTCATCTGAACTGGTTTGGTTTTCATCCCCAATTCCTTCACAAGTCCATTTCCATGACTTTTGTGACTTCATAGGTCACTTAGGGTCCATAAGATTCACATTTTATCATATCTTTATCAATTTTGGTTCATAAACCAGCTCGGTTCTTAAATCGATTTAATCCGGTTCGGGTTTGGTTCACCCGAACCGGTCTGGTTTTTCTCTCTCACTTTGTTCTAAGGTTCCTTCCCAAGGTTTATGAATTTCTTTGGAGTACAATGGAGTTGAATTCCTCTATTTTGCCCAATCTTTATCAGTTTTGGTTCATAAACCAACTCGGTTCATAAACCGGTTCAAACCTGTTGGACCCGGTTCATCCAAACCGGTCTAGTTTTCCTCTTCCAATTTGTCCTAATGTTCTTTTCCATAGTATTATGAACCCTTTGGATCACCCAGGAGTTGTAAATTCCTAAATTGCCCATTCACAATTTATCAGGTTTGTGAATCGGTTCAGTTTTCTCAATCGGTTTGACCGATTCTCTTACCGGTTTTCCTTAGCTCAAAAGGGTGGGGTTTACACACCTGGTCCGATGAACTGCCCTTATATCCACCAGGTCATCCAGGGCTCTATGACACATCATTACCTCTATTGGGAGTCTTGAAGGTCCCGTGAACATAGTGCATGCACAATCAATATTTTCACATCATGCCATATAATCTGCGGTGGCATTGGTCCAACGGCCTTGTCCCTCAATTCAACCTGTAGCTGTTTACCTTGACTAGTCCGGAGATTTGTCATGTCGCACTGCCACTAGTTGATTGAATATGTTGGTCCTAACTTGATACCATGGCCAAACAATTCATTTATTTAAAGTTTTATGGAATATATCTCATATTTGTTTATGAGCTCCTGCTCATGCCAACTGGCCTATGGCCCACTGTTCGAGATTTTTAAAACCGGGCATATTAGCCCACAAGTTCCAAAATTGAGGCCTCTGGCCTAATAGAGCTATTTGAGCTCCCGTCAAGAAGGTATACCAAATCATTTAAGCACTAACACACAGGCAGGGGAGAGCACATCCGATAAAATTATATTTTCAACTATCTATCATACCAATCGAGTATAAGGATATCTATGCTCATAACCGATGAACATGTTTTCCACTTCCTTCGGGGAAGTTTCATCATACAAACTGGGTATAATCTACTTACAACCAGTAAGTAGTTTTTACGTGTCATTTTCACATCACTCCTCTAAGTTGTGATGTTTAAAATACCACTAAGTAGTGGATTTTCATTTTCATCCGGGTAAGATATAAAAATCCCACTCACCCGATCATGTAGTGAAATTCCTCTTAGTCGGTTGTTGTCCTTCCTCGAACTCGTCTTAGATGGCAATCTCGGTACTTCTTATTCCTACATGATATGAATGTTATTGTTCATTATTCTTTAGCCTAATAGCCCTCATTCATCCCAATTGAATAAGAAAACCAATTTTTCCTTTATTTACAATTAGGTCCCTAAATTTATTTTTCTTTAATTTTAAGTCCCTAATGCCAATTTTTCCTCAAATTGAGTTCTAAAACTTTTAAAATTTATCTTAGGATCTCAATTTATTCAAATTCACAAAAAGGGTTATAATTACCCAATTTTCCAATTTGGTCCACCCAACTTTTCAATTATTTCCATTTTGCCCTTCCTTTACAAAATGGTAAGTTTTACCCCAAAAATTCTAAAATTCCTCAATTAGCCCTCTAACATTCTTATCATGCCCAATTGACCCTCAATTTAATGAAATTGCATTTTGGTCCTTTGAATTTTCAAAAATCCTCAATTTCCCCCTAATTTCAACTTCCTAACCCAACCGAATTTGATTTCATCAAATTGACCGATCAAACACTTCTAATTGTTGAAATTGAAGTTGAAATTGAGTTTCTACATGTTCATATGATTCCATAGCACTTTGAATAATAAGTTTTAACATCGGAATGAGCTTAAACGGAGCTTTGCCGGAAGATAGACTATAGAGAGAGAAAGCTTCAATTGCTAACAGGTGAGGGCGCGACGGTCTGAGCTTTCTATTTGGGCAGATAGATCTACTTCTAAGGTTCTTCCTAGGATCAAGAATGACATCAATTGATGCTGAATTGGATTAGAATTCTGTCATCGAAATTCTACCAGTTCTATCTCTAGCTCTGGTCGGAAATTGCAGAGTAGAGCCGAATTGGCTTACATTTTAGTCCTAGTTCAACCGTGTGAGGGATGAGAAAGTGTTGGGAGAGTGTGGTTTGGCATGAGGAGGGCTTGAATTGGCCGATTTCAGCTGAGCCGAAATAGGGCAGTTTCGGTCCGTCGGAGCTGCTTCACTGTTTAATCACGCCGACATTACTCCGTTGACTCTCGGAGCAAATGGAGACTACACGCGTGTAGCTGACTTCTCTCCAGTTCTAAGGAACTCGACATCACCTTCTTTGGCTCAGAAATGACCCTATATTGGAGCTTTGGTTTGAGCATCACTGAAAAACTAAGCAACTGAGAGAGAATGGAGTTTTCAAGTGTAGAGCGGATGGATGAGGAGGGGTTCTTTATATAGGAAGCTTAGAGACTTCTTGGCCGTCCGATTGGTGCCTTAATGGTGGTCATTCATTGCCTAAAACTTTATGGCCGGAGACTTTTGAGCTTCGTTGGCGCTATGCGATTTTCCAAAAAGCGAACATTGTTGTCATCTAAAGGAAGAAGACGACACTATTCCGAACCGGTCCGAACTAGGTTCAAAGCTTAAACCGGCCGGTTCACCCCTGATTCGACTGAATTTTTCAAATCTAAAAATTTCTAAATTCATCTAAATCTATTTTATATACAATGGTGGCTTCAAATATCAAATTTGAAAATTTTAAGCCTCCTAGAAAAATGAATTTAAAATCTGGTTCAATAGTGGTTCAAACCAATTCGGATCCGATTCACCTGAACCAGTTTGGTTTTCATCTCCAATTGATTCTCAAGTCCATTTCCATGACTTTTAGGACTCTTTGGGTCACTCGGTATCCATAAATTTCCCGGTTTTCCCTCTCTCTCTGTCGGTTCTGGTTCATGAACAAACTCGGTTCATAAACTGGTTCAATCCAGTTGGATCTGGTTCATCTAAACCGATCACTTTTTTCTCTTCCAATTTGTCCTAAGGTTCTTTTCTAAGGTTTTATGAACCCTTTGGATCACCCAAGAGTTGTAAATTTCTAAATTGCACTTTCTCTAATGATCGGGTTTGTGAACCGGTTCGGTATTTCTCACTCGATTTGACTGGTTCTTTTCCCAATTTTCCTTAACTTAAAAGAGCGGGGTTTACAACTCTCCCCTCCTTTTAGGAGTTTTGTCCCCAAAACTTAATCCGTATATTTCACATCTGGATTAATTTCCTTTAATGTCCACCTCCTTCTCTATTTAGGACAAGATTTCTTTTTCCTCTTGAGTGTTCTTGCCTAGGATTTCACGATTAGGAGTTCCAAAATACCCAACCATTCCTGTGTCTAATTATTCTCTTGGTAGTTGAAACCCTTACCTTGATGTTCTTTCGAGTGTTACGTACTTGTTTTCACGATTCTCTTTATTATCACATTTTTGTCCTATTTTGACCCTTCCTCCATTCATTATTTATTATAACTTTGGTCCAAATTTTTTTATTTGACATTGTCATGCTTACTAGCTGACTCTTCCTTACTTTGGGTCATATTCTCATCGGGACTACTAGGCTTACATGCCCCTTACAGCATGACATTGTCTAGGACCTATCTCTGTCCATTAGATTTCTAGAACATCTCCTTGAGGGTCTCTATTAGCTTTTCGACCTTTTAGGGATCGTATAACTTCATCCCTCTTTCTTTTGATAGCATTCCTGGACTACTTTTTACCGTTATCATCTCATCCATCATGCCTTTGAAGTCATGTCTCACATAACCATATCGATTTCTTTTACCTACTCATCCTTTCCCAGCTTCTTTATTGGGACTTTTCGATTCCAATCATTGAGTTTCCTGATGACTTATTGACATACGTGGATTTTTCCCTTCTTATGTCCTTTCTCTTCTTTAGTGGCATCCTTTATTCAAGGACTTTCTTTCTCCTTAATCCACTCTTACTTGCTCGTGATCATTTCACGATTAATTATTTCAAGTTGATCTCTTTTTGGTCTATGTATTGATTGTTTTGTTTAGGGAGTTCCCTTCTTACAATTTCATTCTCTACTATGTTGCTCAAAGTAGAGGTTTTAACCTTAAGAGTTACATGTTTAACCTTCTTACCATCCTTTGGAGATTTCTTCCTTCATCTCCTTACACCTTCTTCTATGTTGAGGCAATTTCCCACTTTAAATCCTTATTCATCTTAAAATTCCATTTCATTCATTACCTGAGTAATTTCTGATTATTGGTCTTATTTTGTATACTCCACACTATACTCATCCGTCCAATCTTTTAGGCTCCATTAAGTGAGCGTGGACCACGACCCATCCAAATGTCAGTGGTTGTTTTCCCTAATTTACTTCTAAATTGAGGGCTTATTTCTCCAAGATTCCTCATATATTCTTTCTTTTATTTTCTCATTATTGTAGTCCACCTACTCCTATTCGTTACGACATTCTTTGATGCTACCATGCTATTCATCTATTCCTTAGTTTTAATTTACTTCTTAGGCCCTCATGAGTACTTTTCCTTGGTACTTAATCTTTCCATCTCAACCGGCATTTCATTTGTGAGCTTATCATTCTTTCTGTTTCACTTGGTTCCATTTCCTCTTAATTTGGGATATGTATGTCCTTCCGGGGCTTCCTTCCTTGGTAGGATTCTTTCCCTTTCTCTCGAGATTCCTTTTTCATTCGTTCTTTGGAAGTATCTAATCATTAAATGACATCCTTTGATGTCGTCTTTCTCAAGCACCCTTCCTGGGAAATCTAGCGATACTTCCTTGTACCATTTCTTAAATTCTACCAGTATCCCACACAAGTTTTCTTACTTGGAAAAGGTTCAGACATGGTTTGTTTCAAGACCTCTTTGTGCGAGGTTTACTTAGTCTTCTCTTGGCCTTGAGTTTGGTCATCAATTTGGTCTTGGATATTGACCTTTTCAAGGATCCCCTCCATCCTCCTTTTTCCAAATGTTTGACCTTTTCCATCTTTACTTTCTTTACTAGAGCTTAATCTATGACTCCCACAAGGGTCAGTTCGTTACTTTCCTCGCCTCTACAATTCACCTTGTCTAATTATCTTGAGGCAGCTGTCTCTTGAGTCTTCTTGTCCTTAATGACCATTCCATTGCCCTTTTTAGGGTGTAGTCCTTACTACTCCTTGGTTCTCCTTAGGGCGTCGTTTATTCTCCTTTACTATCTTGTTATTTTGATTTGCTTTCTTCTATTATATTTGTTCGAAACTCCAGTGGGACTTCTCTACTTTTTCCAAAGCAGGTCGTGCTTATCATCATGAGACATCCCATTTGTCATCGGCTTGTCTTTTCTTGTGGAGGCGCTTCCTTCCTTGCTCCTAGATGGTTGGAAATTTAAGGAAAATTTTCTTTAGCAACCCTTTTGTTCTATTTTGCGTTTTATCGAGTTCCTACCTCCAGTCCTTTTTCCTTCATGTCACTATGCTAGGATCTTGAAGAGTTTCCTCCTAGATGTGGTTAAATTTTTGAGCAAGAGTCTTGTTTCTAGGAATGACATCCTTCTAGATTCCTATAGCTATTGGACACTATATTTGGAAAGTATTGTTCTAAATCCTTGTGGTGTGGGATATTTATTCACTTCATGTCCTATTTCCCTTACAACTTGAAATAGGTCATTTTTTCTTGTCCAGTTGTTACTTTAAGTGTTCTCCTAGACTCCTTAATTACATTGATGGTTTTCTTGCTTTCCTTGCCTAACAATTCCCTTGATTTATTTCCTTTATTTGGAATGGGAATTTCCTTGGTCTCCTGGTGTCTAGGGCAACGTGGGTTTGTTTGTTTACCTTTCTTGGGCAATCTTCCTATAGCTTGAGACGCAAGGTCACATTATGTTTGAAAGACATAATTTTTAGTAACTTGGAGTTCTTTATTATTGGAGAGGTAGTACAATAGTTGGGGTCTTAGCCCTATTACAAAAAGTACCGAAGAAACAGATGGAGAGCTACTAGATTCTTGACAAGCGTCCTTCTTAGTAAGGTTATAAGCCATTGATGGCGTACCTCGCCTTAGGTTTGGCTTCCTTCTTACTCAGGATTTTGACCTCAACATATCCTGGCACCATCCTTCTGGATGCTTTCCACTAATGTCTCTTGGTTCTTCGGGACTTCTCGGGTATTTTAGGGTGATCTCCCTACGAGGACAGAGTGTTGGGTGGTGTTAGTACGCATGCCCTAGTTTTCTTGGTTCCTCTCCTAGGAGCCATTTGAAAATTTTTAAATCATTCCTATTATTTACTATCTTTTCTAGTCTTGATTATGTATTCGAGGAAACAGGCTCTGATACCACTAAAGTTGTCACGTCCCGACCCGGTTTGGTCGGATCCCCGTGATCAACCCGCCACCCTCCAGGTTTACTAAGGGTTTCCCCTTATATATAAACTGTAAAGAGTAAGGCGTCCTTTAAACCTGTACCTTTCCTGGAACACATAAATCAAAACTGCATAAAATTTAAACAATTAGTACCTGTCTCATAGGTATATTAGTTGAAGGTCCTTTGGGGTAGGCTTTTCGGGATTTCCTGAAAGAGATATAAGGGAGGGGGTGAGTACGACGACTCAGTGAATGGGTTTTCAAAATTTATCTTTTAGGAAAAATGTTTGATTCGGAGTATGCTAGACTCCTTATTCTCTTTTAAAAACTTTTTCATTTCAATTTTCGGTTTTTATCACCATTTCTTATTAACCACGGTGTGTCATCACCAAATACACATGCTTTATCATGAAGGTCAATCACACAATCGTAGGCTAGTACGTCCATTGAACGTACTTGTGGCATTGGAGTGACTTTACCAACCACCTAGATAGAAGTTCCTCCACTTTTACCCTGAGAATGAGTGGACGTTCGTGACACCCGACCCTCAATCTCATAACAATTCTCCATGTCCGTATGAGGACAGAGACCTCATCCTATCCCCACCCCGGTCTCGTGCGCTTGAAGCTACTTCGAGCTTAGTAAGGTCACCTAGTCTGACGAACTGCCCTTATACCCACCAGATTGTCCAAGGCCCTAGGACACATCACTACCCCTCTTGGGCATCTTGAAGGTCCTGTAAACACAGTGCATGCACAATCAGTATTTTCACATCATACTGTATAATCTGTCGTGCCACTGATCCAACGGCCCCGACCCTCAACTCAACCTGCAGCTGCTTGTCTTGACTAGTCCGGAGACTTGTCATGTCGCACTGCCACTTGTTGATTAAATTTGCTGGTCCTGACTTGATACCATGGCCAAAAAATTCATTTATTTAAAGTTTTATGACATATATCTCATATTTGTTTACGAGCTCCTGCTCGTGCCAACTGGCCTATGGCCCATTGTTCGAGATTTTCAAAACAGGGCATATTAGCCCCCAAGTTCCAAAACCGAGGCCTCCGGCCTAACAGAGCTATTCAAGCTCCCGTCAAGAAGGTCTTCCAAATCGTTTAAGTAGTGGAGAGCACTTCCGACAAAATTATATTTTTAACTATCCATCACACCAATCGAGTATGAGGATAACTTTGCTCATAACCGATAAACGGGTTTTCCACTTCCTCCGGGGAAGTTTCATCATACCAACCGGGTATGATCTACTTACAACCAGTAATTAGTTTTTACGTGTCATTTTCACATCACTGCTCCAAGTTGTAATGTTTAAAATACCACTTAGTAGTGGGTTTTCATTTTCGAGATACTTAACATCCCAACTGGGTATGGTATAAAAATCCCACTCACCCCATCGTGCAGTGAAATTACTCTTAACCGACTTGTTGTCCTTACTCGAACTTGTCTTAGCTGGCGTTCTTGGTACTTCTTGTTCCTACACGATATAAATGTTCTTCTTCATTATTCTTTGGCCTAATAGCCGTCATTCATCTCAATTGAATGAGACAACCAAATTTTCCTTTATTTGCAATTAGGTCTCTAAAGTTATTTTTCTTTAATTTTAAATCTCTGATATTGGTTTTTCATTAAATTGAGTCCTGTAACTTTTAAAATTTATTTTAGGACCTCAATTTATTCAAATTCACAAAAAAGGGTTTAATTTCCCAAATTTCCAATTTGGTCCCCCCAACTTCTCCAAAATTACCATTTTGCCCTTCCTTTACAAAATGGTAAGTTTTACCCCCAAAATTCTAAAATTCCTCAATTGGCCCTCTAACATTCTTATCATGCCTAATTAACCCTCAATTTTATAAAATTGCAATTTGGTCCTTAGAATTTTCGAAAATCCCCAATTTTCCCAAAAATTTCCCCTAATTTCAACACACTAACACAACTGAATTTGATTTCATCAAATTGACCGATCAAACACTTCTAATTGTTGAAATTAAGTTTCTAAGTGAGTAATGGCTATGAAACCGAGATTTTGAGAATAAATTATTTTAAAAGAAAATAAGGAGTCTGGCACACTACAATTCAAATATTTTCCATAAAATTCAAACTTTAAATACCCATTCACTGAGTTGTTGAACTCACCTCCTCCCTTATATCCCTTTCCAAGTAACCAAGGGAAACCTACCCAAAGACCTCCTACTAATCACACCTGCAAGACAGGTATGTAAGTTAAAAAGTTTATGTAGTTTTGATTTATGTATTCCAAGAAAGGTACAAGTTTAAAGAATGCCTTACTCCTCCTAGGTTAAAGGAGGGGAAAACCCTTAGTAAATTGGAAGAGTGGCGAGTTGCTACGGGGATCCAACAAAACTAGGTAGGGGCGTGACATGCCCTATTTTGGCCAAGCTAAATTTAGTCAAATCGGGCCTGAACTGGCCGGTTTAAGTTTTGAACCCAATTCAGACCGGTCCGGTCCATTTCAGAACAGTGTCATCTTCTTCCTTCAAATGAAAGCACTGTTCACTTGCCGAAAAATTGAGCTGCACCGACAAAGCTGAAAAGTCTCTAGCTAGGGAGTTTCAGGTAATGAATGACCGCCATTAAGATGCTAATTGGACGACCAAGAAGTCCCCAAGCTTCCTATATAAAGGGCCCCTCCTCATTCATCCTCTATACACCTAAAAACTCCATTCTCTCTCAACTGCTCTATTTTTCGGTGAAGCTCGAACCACAGATCTGACTTGGGCATTTTTCTGAGCCAAAGAAGGTATGGTTGGGTTCTTTGGATTTGGGGAGAAGTCACTACACGCCTGTGGTCTCCATTTGCTTCGAGGGTCATCGGAGAAGCGCTAGCGTGATCGAACAGTGAAGCAGGTCCGGCAGACCAAAGCTGCCCTATTTTGGCCGAGCTGAAATCGGCCAATTCGAGCCCTTCTTAGGTGAAACCAAGCCCTCCCAACACCTCCATAGTTCTTTTACAGCTGAATTAGAGCTGAAAGGTATGCCAATTTGGCTCCCCTTTATTATTTCCAATCAATGCTAGAGAGAGAACCGACATAACTTCGATGACTAAATTCTCACTCAATTCGGCATCAATTGATGCAATTCTTGATCTAGGAGAAACCTCTGGACAAGAGCTAACTATCTAGATTGAAAGTTCGGTCTATCGCACCCCGATGGTAAGCTTTCGAAGCTTTCTCTCTCTAATTTTAGTTTTTCGGCGAAGCTCCGTTTGAGCTCATTCTAGCATCAAATCATGCGATTCAAAATGCATTTGAATCATATGAAGGTGTAGGAACTTCAATTTCAACAATTAAACTCATTTGATCGGTCAATTTGATGAAATTAAATTCAGTTGAGTTAGAAGGTTAAAATTGGGGAAATTTTGGGGATTTCAAAAATTCAAGGGACTAAAGTGCAATTTCATAAAATTGAGGGCCAATTGGGCATGATAAAGATGTTGGAGGACCAATTGGAAAATTTTGGGGCAAAACTTACCATTTTTGTAAAGTAGGGGGCAAAATGGTAATTTTGGAAAAGTTGGGGACCAAATTGGAAATTTGGGAAACTCGAACCCCTTATGTGATTTTGAATAAATTGAGGTTCCATGGTGAATTTTAGAAATTCTGGGTCTCAATTTGAAGGAAACACAACATTAGGGACCTAAAGTTAAAGAAAAAGAACTTTAGGGACCTAATTGCAATAAATCGAAAAGTTTGAGTATTTCATCCATGCACAATGAATGAAGGCTATTAGGTTAAGGGATAATGAACAAGGATGTTCATATCATGTAGGAACATAAAATATCGGGAATGCCAGCAAGGACAAGCTCGCATGAAGACAAAGAACCGATCGAGAGGAATTCACTGTATTAACGAGCGAGTGGGATATTTATTATCATACCTGGTTGTGATAATAACCACCTCAAAATTTAAAACCCACTGCTAAGTGGTACTTTAAACATCACACTTGATAGGAGTGATGTGAAAATCACGCAAAAAAATTATTTGTCGGTTGTAAGGAGATCATACCCGGTTGGTATGATGAATCTTTTTGGAAGGAAGTGGAAAACCAGCTTATCGGTTATAAGCGGAGATGTCTTCATACCCGGTTAGTATGATAGACAAATAAAAGGTTTATTTTGTCGAAAGTGCTCTCCCCTAACTGTGTGCCACTACTTAAAAATTTTGGGTGACCTTCTTGATAGGAGCTCGAATAGCTCAAATAGGCTAGAGCCATCGGTTTTGGAACTTGGGGGCTAATATTCCCAATTTTGAAAATCTCGAACAGTGGGCCCTATGCAAGTTGGCATGAGCAGGAGCTCGTAAACAAACATGAATTTGAGCCATAAAACTTAAATAAATGAATTGATTGGCCATGGTACTAAGACAGGTCTGACATACTCAATGGACTAGCGGCAGTGCAACATGATAGGTCGACGGACCAATCGAGACAAATAGCTATAGGTCGAGTTGAGGGTTGAGGTCGTTGGACCAGTGGCACCCAAGATTAAATAAATTTTGAGAAAAACTTTGTTTGTGTATGCACTTGAGGTTCGGGACCATTAAGATGCCCAAGAGGGGTAGTGATGCATCCTAAGGGCTGTTGGATGACATGGTGGCGATAAGGGAAAAGAGAAGCTACTAGGTTTGTGTGTCTCGTCATACCAGTTTGTCATGGAGTTGTGTGTTTGTTCTCCATGGAGTTCTGTGTTTGTACTCAATGAAGTTTCTGTGTTTGGACTCCATGAAGCTACTGTGTTTGGGGCTTCCTAAAGCTTCTATGTTTGAGTTTCATACACACGAAACCGATATATGGTCTCTGTCCTCATACATATACATATTTTATTCATGTGTGTTCCCTTAATGATGAAGAGTGTGTGTTGGTTGATAAGCACACTGATTATGGTTGAGGAGTGAGCAATGGCTATGAAACCAAGATTTTGAGGATAAATTATTTTAAAAGAAAATAAGGAGTCTGGCACACTACAATTCAAATATTTTCCATAAAATTCAAACTTTAAATACCCATTCACTGAGTTGTTGAACTCACCCCCTCCCTTATATCCCTTTCCAAGTAACCAAGGGAAACCTACCCAAAGACCTCCTACTAATCACACCTGCAAGACAGGTATGTAAGTTAAAAAGTTTATGTAGTTTTGATTTATGTATTCCAAGAAAGGTACAAGTTTAAAGAATGCCTTACTCCTCCCAGGTTAAAGGAGGGGAAAACCCTTAGTAAATTGGAAGAGTGGCGGGTTGCTACGGGGATCCAACAAAACTAGGTAGGGACGTGACATGCCCTGTTTTGGCCTAGCTGAATTCAGTCAAATTCCACCCTCCTCCATCCAAACCAAGCCTTCCTGACACCCCCGCGGCTCTCACACAACCGCAACAAAGCTGAAAGTTAAGCCAATTTGGCCCTACTCTGTCATTTCTGCTCGGAGTTAGAGAGAGAAAGTGTGAAACTTCACTAATAAAATTCTCCCTCGATTCAATGTCAATTGTAGAAATTTATGATCCTAGAAACAACCTCAGGACGAGAGCTACATACCCAAATAGAGAGCTTGGACCGTCGCACCTCCGATGATAAGCTTTCGAAGCTTTCTCTCTCTACGAATGATTTTTTGGTGAAGCTTCATTTGAGCTCATTTCAGCCTCAATTTATGCGATTCAAAGCTCAATTGAATCGCATGGAAGTATAGGAACTAATTTACACCTCAAATTGAAGCAATTAACCTCGATTTAATGGCCAATTTGAAGAAATCACATTCGGTTAGTTTGAAAGTGAGAAATTGGAGAAAATTGAGATTTCAAAAAATTGACGAACCTCTTTGCAATTTCCCAAAATTGAAGGACAATTAGCCATTAAAAAGATGTTGGAGGACCAATTGGTCAATCTTTGAAACATTTGGGCCAAATTGCCATTTTTTGGAAAGTAGGGGCAAAATGGTAATTTTTGGAAAGTTGTAGACCAAATGGGAAATTTGGAAAACTTGACCCCTTATACAATTTTGAGTAAAATGAGGACTAAAAGGAAATTTTGGAAACCTTGGGACTCAAATTGGGCAAAAGTTGGCATTATGGACCTAAAGTCAAGAGAAATGAACTTTAGGGGCCTAAGTGCAATTAATCGATAATTTGTGAGCATAGGCTTTTATGCGAAACTGTAATTGATAAGGCTGCCCAAATCGTGTAGGGACAAGTGTGACCAGAATGCAAGCAAGAGAAAGCTCGTGTAGACTTAAAACCGACTGAGGACGAACATGTCACGGTTATTGGATGAGTGTGCTTAATCACATCATACCCAGTTGGGATGATGAGCTTACTTTTATTAAAAGAAAACCTACTTACTGGTCTTAAGTAGAAACGATCATACCCAGTTGGTATGACAAAACTTTCAGAAGGAAAGGATAAACTCATTTACCGGTTGTGAGTAGAAATGTCATCACACCCGATATGTATGATGAAGTGGAAAAGATGTTTTTGTCAGAAGTATTCTCCCTTGACTATGTGCCATTGCTTAAACTTTTTGGGAGACCTTTTTAACGGGAGATAGAACAGCTCAGATAGGCCAGAGGCCTCATTTTTGAACTTATGGTGCAAAATGCCCGGTTTTGGAAAATCACGTGCAATGGGCCCAAGGCTAGTGGGCATGAGCAGAAACTTATAAACAAACCTGAGTTATAAAAGCCATCAAAAATTTTAAATGAAATGGTTGTGTGATTTCACCATGGTACCGAGTCAGGACCGACAGTACTTGATAGGTTGGGTCGACGGACCGGCCTAGACAAACAGTTGCAGGTCAGGTTGAGGGTCGGGGCCGTTGGGCCATTGACACCAAAGATAATGGCTATGATATGAAAAATTCTTGTTTGTGCATGCCCTTGTGGTACATGACCATCAAGACGCCCAAGACGGGTAGTGATGGGTCCTAAGGGTTACTTGATGACATGGCGGAGATAAGGGTAGATTGTCATGCCAGTCAGTCAGGAAGCTGGGAGTAGCTTCTTGCGTATGGGACTAGGGTGGGGTTGGGATGAGGTCTTTGTCCTCATACAGACATGTAGTGGTATTCAGGACTAAGGGTCGGATGTCGAGAACAACCATTCAGATCCAGGGTAGAAGTGGATGGACCTCTATCTTGGTGGTCGGTAAAGATGCTCCGAGTCACAAGTGAGTATAGTGGATGGGCTGCACATGCGAATGTGTGTTCCATTCCTGATGAAGGCGTGTGTTGTTTGCTAAACACACTTAATATGGAAAAAGGGAAAAAAGATTTTGAAAACCTAATTTTGAGGAAAACTTCTTTTAAGGGAAATAATAGCCTTTGCAAAATTTAAATGAAACTATTGTTCTTGAAAACTCACTCCCGACACTCGCTCACTAAGTTGTAGAACTCACCCACTCTCCAATACCCCTTTCAGGAGTAAGGAAACATGACCAAAGAAAACATGAGGATGTACCCTCCATCAGGTATGCTTAATGTCACTTTTAAGCTTGCATGTTTATTGATTATTCTATTCTAGGAAATAAGGTTTAAATTACACATGGTTCCTCTTGATTAAAAGAAGGGGGAAACCCCTCTTAAACCAAGGGAGCAGCAGGTTGATCACGGGGATCCGACCAAACTGGGTCGAGGCATGACACAGAGGATCCCTAAGCTCCATATATAAAGAGCTTCTCTCCATCCATCCTCCACATAGCTCAAATCTTCATTCTTTCACAACTGATCCATTTTCCGGTGAAGCTCAAACCAGAGCTCCGACATAGGACTTTTTCCTAGCCTTAGAAGGCAAGGTCGGGTCCTATTGACTCAGGGGGGAAGTCAGCTACCTGAAAACAACTTCCTTTCAACCCAAGGACCACCGGAGAAGCACCAGCGAAATCAAACAGTGAAGTAGCTCTGAAGGACCAAAGCTATTCTATTTTTGTCAAGCTGAATTCGGCCAAATTTAGCCCTAGTCCGGCCAAACCAAGCCTCCCCAACCCCCCCCCCCCCCCCCCCCCCCCCACAGCTCTCACATGACCTCAACAGAGATGAAAGGAAAGCCAATTTGGCCCTCCTCCATTGTTATAGATCGGTGTTAGAGAGAGAAAGTGCTAAATTTTATTGATGATATTCTTCCTCGATTGGATATCAATTGTAGCACTTCTTGATCCTAGAAGGAACCTAAAGATGAGAGCTATCTCCCCAAATAGAGAGCTCGGACCATCGCACCTCCGACAATAAGCTTTCAAAGCTTTCTCTCTCTACGAACGATTTTCCGGCGAAGCTCTGTTTGAACTCATTTTGGACTCAAATTATACGATTCAAAGCTCAATTGAATCGTAAGAAAGTGTAGGAACTGATACATACCTTCAATTGGAGCAATTAATCTCGTTTGAATGACCAATTTGAAGATATTAAATTTGATCAGTTTTAAGTGGAGAAATTGGGGAAACTTTTAGGGAATTTTTGGGGATTTTTTGGGAATTTTTTGAAAATTGAGGGACCTCTTTGCAATTTCCCAAAATTAAAGGCCAATTGGCCATGAGAAAGATGTTGAGGGACCAATTGGTCAATTTTTGGAACATTTGGGGTTAAATTGGGAATTTTGGATAATAGAGGCAAATTATAATTTTTGAAAAGTTGGGGACCAAATTGGAAATTTAGGAAACTTGAGCCCCTTGTACAATTTTGAGTAAATTGAGCACTCAAAGGAAATTTTGGAAGCTTTGTGACTCAATTTGGGAAAAAGTTAGCATTAGGGACCTAAAGTAAAAGAAAATAAACTTTAGGGATCTAAGTACAATTAATCAATAATTTTGAGCCTAGTTGCTCATATGTGAGAAAACGATGGCTATCATGCCAAGCCTTAATTGATAAAGATACCCAAATCATGTAGGGATGTGAGAGACAGGAATGCCAGCAAGGAAAAACTAGCGTTTACTCGGAAACCGACTGAGGATGAATACGTCACGGTCATCGGGTGAGTGAGCTTAATTATACATCATACCTAGTTGGGATGGTGAGCACTTTAGAAATAAAAAACCACTTGTGAGTGGGACTTCTAACTTCATACCTAGTTGTGATGAGGTGTACCATCTTTAGCTGAGAAAACCTACTAACTAGTCGTAAGTATAGATAATCATACTCGGTTAGTATAATGAACTTTCTTGAGGAAAGGAGAAACCTGATTACCCTTAGTAAGCAGAGATATCATCACACCCTGTTGGTGTGATGAAGTTGAAAATAAAATTTTTGTTAGAAGTATTCTCCCCTGACTATGTGCCAATGCTTAAAAGATTTGGTATACCTTCTTAACGGGAGTTTGAACAACTCATATAGGCTGGAGGCCACGGTTTTTGAACTTATGGAGCTAAATGCCCAGTTTTTGAAAATCACATGTAGTTGGCCCAAGGCTAGTGAGAATGAGCAGGAGCTCGTAAACAAACTTGAGTAAAGGAAAGCCATGAAAATTTCTAATGAAATTGTTGTGTGATTTTGCCATGGTACCGAGACAGGACCGACAATACTCGATGGACTGGCAGCAGTGCATCAAGGCCAGGTCAATGGACCAACCTAGACAAACAGCTACAGGTAGGGTTAAGGGTCGGGGTCATTGGACCATTGGCACTAAAGATAATGGCCATATGTAAAAATTGTTGTTTGAGCATGCACTTGTGGTACATGACCATCAAGACCCCCAAGAGGGGTAGTGAAGGGTCCTAAGGGCTACTAGACAACATGGTGGAGATAAGGGCAGTTCGTCATGCTAGTTAGTCTGGAAGCTCGGAGTAGCTTCTTAAGCATGAGACTGGGTTGGGGTCGGAATGAGGTCTCTGTCCTCATACAAACATGGAGTGGCATTCAGGTCTAAAGGTCAGATGTCGAGAACATCCATTCAGACCCAAGATAGAAGTGGACGAGCTTCTATCTTGGTGGATGGTAAAGACACTCAGATCCACAAGTGGGTGTAGTGGACGGGTTGCACCTGAGAATGTGTGTCACCCTTCCTAATGAAGGGCGTGTGTTTGTATTGCTAAACGCCTCCCGAGACAAGTGGATGAGTAAAAGAGCTAAACACACCTAATGATAATGGAAAAGGTTTTGAAAACTAGAATTTGATGAAAACCCTTCTTAAAGGAAATGATAATCTTGGCACAATTGGAATAAAGTTGTTTTCTTAAAAACTCACTCCCAACACTCGCTCACTAAGTTGTAGAACTCACCCCCTCCCTTTTTCCCCCTTTTAGGTAACCAGTAAGAAGACATGTATGTTTGTTTTAAAATACTCAGTTTTGTATAATGCTATTCCATGAAAGACACGTAGAAGGACACCTTAATCCTTGCGGTTTAGAAAAGGGTGAAACCCTTAATGAACCAAAGGGAGTGGTGGGTTGCTCATGGGGATCTGACCAAACCGGGTCGGGGCATGACAACTTGAGTGGTATCAGAGCTTGTTTCCTCAAATGCTTTATCAAGACTATATAACATAGTAACTAAGAGGAATAAATTTTAAAATTTTAGATAGCTCCCAAGAGAGGAACTAAGAGTACAGACACTGCCCAACCATCCCACCATGTAGAAACTCCCCGAGAAGCCCAAACAATTCCACCTGGACTAAGCTTAGAACATCAAAGATTGTACAAAGAGTTCACCTGAGTGTTTGGACAACCTAACCTCACCCCTAAGGTGGACACCAACTCTCAAGTTGAGCCTGAGGAAGTACAATATCATCCCCCTCCTACTATCAACCCCCCTGTAGTTGACATCCCTAAATACCTAAAAATTCTCTATCAACTGGGATGTAAACCTTTCCTAGGAGAGAAGGATGTTGGAGCTGCTATGGACTGGCTGGCTAGCATTAAGAAACTTATGGGGATAGTGAGGGTTTCACTTGAGGATATGGTAATCCTGGCAAAGCTTTTACTAGAAGCTAGTGTGAAGAGGTGGTAGGATAACGTCAGGAGCTTAAATGCCACCACCCCCCACCTAGGAGCAATTCGAGTAAAGGTATACAGAAGAATACCTAGCTTGGCATCTAATCAACAAAAAGAAGCAGGACTTCCTCCAACTCCGACAAGGGCTTAACTCTATCTCAGAGTATGAAACCAAGTTCAACGAATTAAGACCCTTTGCCCCCGACCTAGTCGGACTTGCGGATATATGCCAACGATTCATGGACGGTCTCAACATGGACATACGAGACAGGATGGGAGTGCTAGGACACCCCACGGATCTGGCCACAGTAATCAGTATGGCTCATAAATGTGAGCATCTCATGCAAACCTGACATCGCTAGATGGAATATACTAACCGGAAGGAGGACAAGGGCCAAGGTCGTCATAGAGGACGGAAGAAGCAAAATGGTCCAAAGTGGGAAAATAGGGAGGGTTTCCAAAAGAGGAAGGATGTGCCGCCACCTCAATGGAGTGTAATCCCCACCTTACTACAAGGAAACCCTCATTGTCCTAGATGCTAAAGATACCATGAGTGAGCCTGCTTATCCTGTTTCAGATGTGGCCAGGTGGGGTACTTTGCAAAGGAATGTCCCACTCTTAGGGAGAATAAGCAATAAAATATGCTTGGACCACCCCAAGGGAACCCAAGGACTCCTAGGTAGGATGCCACGACAAGGGTACCATATAGGGTATACAACCTCACCCAAAAATAGGCTAGAAAAGACCCTAGTTCCATAGTGGTTCTTCCCAAAACCTTCCTAACTAAGATTGACACAAAACCTATAATTTGAGCTTTATTCAATAAAGAAAATTTTCCTTCTACAACATGCATTTCTTCAATTGGGGTACATACACTTGTGGGGGAGAAAAGTCTACACCCTCTTTGACTCGGGAGCAGAGAGATCCTTAATCAAGGAATATCTAATCCGAGGACTTCCCCTAGAACTTACCTCCCTATAACAAAGTCTTCACATCCTCACACCCTTAGGAGAAGGGCTGGATAGGGACAATCAGTTCAAGGGATGTGAGATTATGATTGGAGGAGCTAAACTAAGGCAGATTTGATCCCATTACCTTTAAGGGAGGTAGAAATAATATTGGGAATAGATTGGTTAAGCACCCATCAAGCCAAAATGGATTGTGGGAAGAAGGTAATAACTTTCCATACTCCTGAAACACTCAGACTACATTTTGAAGGAGATAGGAGGAAGGGAGAAGTGCAATTAGTGTCCCACAAAAAGGCTCAAAAGATGATACAGAAGGGTTGTAAAGCTTTCCTGGTGATGATCATCAACGGGAAGTCAGAGGAGAAGGGACAAGAAGGCATTCCAGTAGTTGAACACTACCTGGACGTATTTCTAGAGGAATTACTCGGATTACCCCCAAGCCAACAACTAGAATTTACCATAGAGGTAATCCCCAAAACAAATCCCATATCCTAAGCTCCTTATCGCATGGCTCCAGCAAAGTTAAAGGAGTAGCTGGATGGGCTATTAGAGAAGGGTTTCATATGCCCTAGTCAGTCACCATGGGGTGTACCAGTCCTATTAGTAAAGAAAAAGGATGAGAGCATGAGGCTGTGCATAGATTATCGGAAGTTGAACCAGGTCATCATAAAGAATAAGTATCCACTTCCATGGATCGATGACATATTCGACCAACTGAAAGGAGCAGCCTAATTCTCCAAGATAGACCTTTTGTCAGTATACTACCAACTCAGGATCCGAGAGGAAGATATCCCTAATACTGCCTTTCGGTCCAAATAAGGACACTAAGAGTTTAGGGTGATGCCTTTTGGCTTGACGAATGTCGCTGCAACCTTCATGGATTTGATGAACCAAGTGTTCCAGCAGTACTTGGACAAGTTTGTGATAGTGTTTATAGACAATAAACTTATATACTCACGAACTAGGCTGGAGCATGAAGAACATCTAGCTATCACCTTTGAGACAATACGAGATAACCACTTATATGAGAAATTCTCCAAGTGTGAGTTTTGGTTGCAGGAGATAGGGATCTTAGGGCACATAGTGTCCAAAGATGGAGTCAATGTGGATCTGGCAAAGGTGGAGGCCATATCTGATTGTAAGGCACCTAAGAATCCCTTAGAGATATCAAGTTTCTAGGGCTTGGCAGGCTACTACAGACGGTTTGTGTAGGATTTCTCTAAGATAGCTACCCCTTTGACTCGTCTCACAAGGAAAGGAGTGGAGTATTAGTGGGATGAAAGCTGTGAGAAATCCTTCCTGGAGTTGAAGACCATTTAACAATGACACCCGCACTCTCTCTGCCTAACCCAAGTGTAGGGGAGTACACCGTCTACAGTGATGCATCCGAATAGGGACTCGGGTGTGTATTAATGCAACAAGGAAAGGTCATCACCTATGCCTCACAACAACTAAAGGTACATGAGCAGAACTACCCTACCCACGGCTTAGAGTTAGCCGCAATTGTGTTTGCCCTCAAGATTTGGTGACACTACCTATATGGGGTTAAGTGTAGGATATATACCGATCACAACAGTCTTATGTACTTCCTAACTCAGAGGGAGTTGAACCTCTGCCAGTGGAGATGGTTGGTGTTGGTTAAGGACTATGACCTTGTGATAGAATATCACCCCGGGAATGCCAATGTGGTGGCAGACGCTCTAAGTTGCAAGTATCAAATTGAGGCAACGTAGATAAAGACAAGCTATTTACCCTTGTTGTAGCAGTTGGAAAGAATGGAAGTGGACCTTAAATTAGACAAGAGAGAAAAATGCCTATTGGTTGACATAATAGTAAGACCCAGCCTAATAGAGCAAATAAATGTCCAACAAAGAGGGGATAAGCAACTCCAGCACTATTTGGACTTGGTCAACGAAGGGACGAGACCGGACTACAATCTTTGAGGCGATGGAGTGCTAACTTATAAGAGTAGAGTGTATGTGCCTCAAGATAAGGAACTGAAGAGATTAATCTTGGAAGAGGCACATGACTCTGTCTATGCGATGCATCTGGGTAGTACTAAGATGTATCGCACCCTCAAATAAGGTTGTTGGGGGAGAGGGATATTGCGGAATAAGTAGCCTAATGCTTATCCTACAAGTAGATTAAAGCTGAGAACCAAAAACCTTCAGGACTACTACAACCCTTACCAATCCCCGAATGGAAATGGGAATACATTACTATGGATTTTATTACTGGACTACCTATGACTAGGAAGGGACGAGACACAATTTGGATCATTGTAGATAGATTAACCAAGTCTTCCCACTTCTTACCAATAAGGGTGACAGATTCAGTGGAAGAACTAGTCGTGTTATACATGAGGGAAATTATGAGACTTCATGGCGTCTAGGTAAGCATAGTGTCGGATAGAGACCCTAAATTTACCTCAAGGTTCTTGCCTAGTTTGCAAAGTGCCTTGGGGACCAAGCTCCACATGAGTACGGCATTTCATCCTCAGACCGATAGACAGTATGAGTGGACGATCCAAACCCTGGAGGACATGTTACGGGCAAGCGTACTCACCATGAATAAGGGTTGGGGGGAATACTTATGCCTGATGGAGTTTACCTATAATAACAGTTATTAAGGTAGTATTCAAATGGCTTCTTATGAGGCCCTTTACGGATGACCATGTCACACCCCCTTATTTTGGGAAGAGGTGGGAGAAAGGAAGCTAGAAAGGGTTGAACTAATAGAGGACACCATAAAAAAAATTAAGATCATAAGTAGTCGACTTAAGGTCGCTCAAGACATGCAGAAGAGCTATGTGGACCATTGGAGAAGGGACTTAGAACTTGAAGTGGGAGACCAAGTGTTTCTCAAGGTATCCCCATGGAGGGGAATACTTAGATTTCTGCAACGGGGAAAGTTAAAATCTAGGTACATCGGTCCCTACACCATAGACCAAAGGATAGTCCTAGTGGCCTATAAATTAGAACTGTCTCCGGACTTACAAAGAATACATTATGTATTCCATATCTCAGTACTCCGAAAGTATCAGACCGATCCCAATCATGTGTTGGACCGATCTCTATCCAAACTAGAAGAGAACCTGGCCTATGAGGTAGAACCGGTCCAAATCATCGATCGAAGAGAAAACTTAAGGAACAAGAAGATTTGCATGGTCAAGGTTCTTTGGCAGAACGGGTCAGTGTAAGAAGAGACATGAGAAACTGAGAGTATGATGAGTGATTGGTACCCTCATTTGTTCGAGATGTAAATTGTTTTAGGGACAACCCCAAAAAGGAGGGAAGTGTTGTAAACCACATCCCTCTATAGATAAGAAAAACCGGGAAAATAATTTATCGTTTCAAAAGAGAAAACTAAGCTAGTTCACGAACCATAACTGATAAATAAAGGGAAAAATGAGAAAATTGATAATTCCCAAGTGACACAAAAAGTCATAAAAATCATCAAAAAGAACCTTGGGACAAATGGGAAGAGAAAATCAGACCGGTTCAGGGTGAATCGGATTTGAACTAGATTGAACTGGTTTGAACCATACTTAAACCAGTTTCTCAATTCATTTTTCTAGGTGGCTTAAAATATTCAAATTGGGGAATTGAAGCCACCATTAGATAGAAAATGAATTTAGATTAATTTAGAAATTTTTAATTTTGAGAAATCGGTCGAATTGACCCTAAACTGTCCAATTTACACATTGAACCCGATCAGACCGGTTCGGTCCCGTTCAAAATAGTGTCATCTTCTTCCTAAGGATGATAACAGTGTTCATTAATGCAAAAAATGGATAACGCTAGGAAGCTCAAACCACTCTGTTCAGGCCATTTCATGGCAAGGATAAGCTTGACCAAAATGGAAAACGGTCGAGGAGAGGGTCCTCGAGCTTCCTCTCCATTCATCCTCCATACACCTAAAATGTCCATTCTCTCTCAACTGCTCCATTTTCTGGTGAAGCTTGAACTAGAGCCCCAACATAGGCCTTTTTTTCAGCCTCAAAAGGTGAGGTCGAGTCCTATAGACTCAGGGAAAAGTCAGCTACCTGATAGAAACTTCCTTTCGACCCAAGGATCGCTGGAGAAGCATCAGTGAAATCAAATAGTGAAACACCTTCAAAGGACCGAAGATGCCTTGTTTTGGTCGAGCAAAATTCAGGCAAATTCAGCCCTCCTCCAGCTAAACCATGCCTCCCCAATGCCCCCACAGCCCTCACAAGACCTTAACAGAGCTGAAAGGTAAGCCAATTCGGCCCTTCTTAGTCATTGCAGATCAGGGTTACAAAGAGAAAGTGTTGGATTTCCCTAACTAAATTCATCTTCGATTTGACTTCAATTGTAGTGATTCTTGATCCTAGAAAGAACCTTAGGACAAGAGCTACATTCCCCGATCGGGAGCTTAGACCGCCGCCGATAGTAAGCTTTCGAAGCTTTCTCTCCCTATGAGCAATTTTTCGGCGAAGCTCCTTTTGAGCTCAATTCGAACCCAAATGCTGCGGTTCAAAGCTCAATTGAATCATATGGAAGTGTAGGAACTGATCCATACTTTCAATTGGAGCAATTAACCCTGATTGAATGCCCAATTTGAAGAAGTCAAATTCGGGCAGTTTGAAGTGGAGACATTGGGGAAAACTTTTGGTGAAAAATTGGGGATTTCAAAAAAATTAAGGGACCTCTTTGCAATTTCCTAAAATTAAAGGCCAAATGGCCATGGGAAAGATGATAGGGGACCAATTGGTCAATTTTTGGAACATTTAGGGTCAAATTTCCATTTTTGATAAGTAGGGGCAAAATTGTAATTTCTGAAAAGTAGGGGACCAAATGGGAAATTTGGAAAACTTGAGCCCCTTATACAATTTTGAGTAAATTGAGGACTCAGTGGGAATTTTAAAAGCCTTGGGACTCAATTTGGTGAAAAGTTGCATTAGGGACCTAAAGTTAAGTAAAAATGAACTTTAGGGACATAAGTGCAATTAATCAATAATTTTTTAGCATAGGTTGTTATGACCAACCTTAATTGATAAGGATGCCCAAATCGTGTAGGGATACGTGTGACCAGAACTTCAGTAAGAGAAAGCTCGTGAAATCTTGGAAAATTGACTAGGGACCAAACACGTCACAGTCATTGGTTGAGTGGGATTCTTAACATCACACATGGTTGGGGTGATGAGCAATTTAAGCTAAAAACCACTTACCGGTTGTAAGTGGGATTATCTAACTTCATACCCGGTTGGGATGAATAGCACCATTTTTAACTGATAAAACCTACTTACTGATCGTAAGTAGAGGTAATCATACCCGATTTGTATGATGAACTTCCTTGAGGAATGGAGAAAACCGCTTACCGATTGTAAGCGGAGATATCATCACACACAGTTGGTTTGATGGAGTGGAAAATAAACTTTTTGTCCGAAGTGTTCTCCCCTAACTATGTGCCAATGCTTAAAAGATTTGTGAGATATTCTTGACGGGCACTAGAATAGCTCAAATAGGCAAGAGGTCACAATTTTTGAACTTGTAGGGCTAAAATGCCCAGCTTTTTTGGAAAACACGTGTAGTGAGCCCACGGTCAGTGGGTACGAGTAGGAGCTCGTAAACAAAGTTCAGTAAAGGAAAGCCATTAAAATTTCTAATGTGATTTCGCCATGGTACCAAGTTAGGACCGACAATTTTCATGTGATTTCACAATGGTACCAAGTCAGGACTGACAATACTCGATGGACTGGCGGTATTGCGTCAGGGCTAGGTTGACGGACCGGCCTAGACAAATAGCTGTAGGTCGGATTGAGGGTCGGGGTCGTTGGACCATTCACACCAAAGATAATGGCCATGTGTGAAAATTGTTGTTTGTGCATGCACTTGTGGTACATGACCATCAAGACGCCTAAGAGGGGTAGTGATGGGTCCTAAGAGCTACTAGACAACATGGTGGAGATAAGGGCAGTTATTCGTGCCAGTCAGTCTGGAAGCTTAGAGTAGCTTCTTGCGCATGAGACCAGGGTGGGGTCTGGATGAGGTCTCTATCCTCATACAGACATGAAGTGGCATTCGGGTCGGATGTCGAGAACATCCACTCATACCCAAGGTAGAAGTGGACAGACTTCTATCTTGGTGGACAGTAAAGATGCTCCGATCCACAAGTGGATGCAGTGGATGGGTTGCACC
The DNA here is from genome assembly GCA_030064425.1 of Trapa bicornis. Classification (NCBI taxonomy): domain Eukaryota; kingdom Viridiplantae; phylum Streptophyta; class Magnoliopsida; order Myrtales; family Lythraceae; genus Trapa; species Trapa bicornis. Next base: position 12,764,092 of record CM057746.1, read on the forward strand.
TACGAATGTTTGTTATCCTTCCTGGGTGTGCGTTTGTATTGCTAAATGCCTCCCAAGGTAAGGGGATGAGCTAAAAGAGCTAAACACACCTAATGGTAATGGAAAAGGTTTTGAAAACCAGAATTTGAGGAAAATCCTTCTTAAAGGAAATGATAATCTTGGCACACTTGGAATAAAGTTATTTTCTTGAAAACTCACTCCCAACACCCACTCACTGAGTTGTAGAACTCACCCCCTCCCTTTTTACCCCTTTTAGGTAACCAGGAAACACCATTCTTAAAGACCTTCCTAAATTGGAACTGTAAGAAGACAAGTATGTCTATTTTAAAATACTCAGTTTTGAATAATGCTATTCCAAGAAAGACAGGTAGAAGGACGTCTTAATCCTCGTGGTTTAGAAAAGGGTGAAACCCCTAATGAACCAAAGGGAGTGGGAGGTTGCTCATGAGGATCTGACTAAACCGGGTTGGGGCGTGATAACTTGAGTGGTATTAGAGCCTGTTTCCTCGAATGCATTATCAAGACTATATAACATAGTAACTAAGAGGAATAAATTTTAAAATTTCAGATGGCTCCCAAGAGAGGAACCAAGAGAACAAGAGCAACAATTACAAGCACTGCCCAACCACCCCTCCCCATGGAAACTCCCCGAGAAGCCAAGATAGTTCCACCTGGACTAAGCTTGGAACATCAGAGATTGTACGAGGAGTTCACCCGAGTGTTTGGATGGCCTAACCTTGCCCCTGAGGTGGACACCAACTCTCAACCTGAGCTTGAGGAAGTACATTCTCATCCCCCTCTTGCTTACAACCCCCCTCCAATTGACATCCCTAAATACCTAAAAACTCTTTGTCAACTAGGATGTAAACCTTTCCTATAAGAGAAGGATGTTGGAGCTGCTATGGACTGGCTAACCAACATTAAGAAACTTATGGGGATAGTGAGCATTTCACCAGAGGACATGCTGATCCTGGCAGAATTATTCTTGGAGGCTAGAGTGAAAAGGTGGTGGGACAATGTTAGAAGCCTACATGCCACCACCTCCACCTTAGAACAATTTGAGGAGAGGTATATGGAGGAATACCTAGCTCCACATCTGATTAATGAAAAGAAGTAAGATTTCCTCCGACTCCGACAAGGATTTAACTCTATCTCAAAATATGAAACTAAGTTTAATGAGTTAAGACCCCTTTGCCCTTGACCTAGCTGGACCTGTAGATATATGCCAACAATTTGTGGACGGTCCCAACATGGACATACGAGATTGGATGGGAGTGCTAGGGCGCCCCACGGATCTAGCTACAGAAATCAGTATGGCTCACGAATGTGAGCGTCTCGTGCAAACCCAACACCGCTGGATGCAACAGGAAAATTGGAAGGAGGATAATGGTCAAGTCCGTCATGGAGGATGGAAGGAGCAAAATGGTGCAAAGTGGGGAAACAAGATGGGTTTCCAAAAGAGGAAGGGCATGCCGCCACCTCAACAGAGTGTAATCCCTACCTTACTACAAGGAAATTGTCATGCCCCAACCTAGTTTGGTTGGATTGTCGTGTACAACCCGCCGCTCTCTCGGCTCAAGAGGAGTTTCCTCCAACTTTAACTCGAGATGAGCCAGGCGTAATTTCAACCATGTTCCCTATAAGACATATATCCAATAAAATGCAAGCTTAAGGAAATATAAGCATACCTGACAGAGGGTAAGTCTCGATATTGTTCTTAGTCATTTTCCTTTTTCCTAAAATGGGATAAAAAGGAGGGGGCGAATATGACTACTCAGTCAATGGGTTTTGCAAGAAAATATCTTTTAGGAAAAGAGTTGTATTGGAGTGTGCCCGACTCCGTTCTTTCAAAAATCCTTTAAATTTCAAATCTCGAGTTTTTCCATCATTATCACAGTGTGTCATCACCCAACACACATCCTTCATCATGAAGGTTCGACACACAATCACAGGCCAGTACGACCACTAAACCCACATGTGGCTTCGGAGCGACTTTATCGGCCACCTAGATAGAAGCACATCCACTTCTACCCTAGGAATGAGCAGATGTCCACAACATACGACCCTCAATCGATTCTTTGTGACCATATAAGGACAGAGACCTCATCCCGTCCCCACCCCGGTCTCGTGCGCTTAGTGCTACTCCAAATTTCGTATGGTCACCTGGTACAACGAATTGCCCTTATACTTATCGAGTCGTCCAGGGCCCTTAGGATGCATCACTACCCCTCATGGGTGTGTTGATGATCCCGAAATCATAGTGCATGCAAAATCAATATTTTCTTATCAAGCCATGTAATTTGTGGTGTCATTAGTCCAACGGCCCCAACCTTCAACTCAACCTGTAGCTGTTTGTCTTAACTGGTCCAGAGACCAGTAATGTCGCACTACGGCTAGTTAATCGAGTGTGCCGGTCCTGTCTTGGTACCATGACCAAACAATTCATTTATTAAAGTTTTTTGGCACATATCTCATGTTTGATTATGAGCTAGTGCTCATGCCCACTGTTCAAGATTTTTTTTTAAAATCAGGCATAATAGCCCCCAAGTTTTAAAACCGAGGCCCCAAGCCTATAAGAGCTTATTCGACCTCCCGTCAAAAAGGTCTCCCAAATAGTTTAAACATTGGCACACAATTAGGGGAGAGCACTTCCGACAAAATATATTTTTATCTGTCCATTATACTGACCGGGTATAGGGATATCTCCGCTCATAACCAATGAACGGGTTTTCAACTTCCTTCGAGGAAGTTTCATCATACCAAACAGGTATGATCTACTTACAATCGTTAAATAGTTTTTCCACATGATTTTCACATCACTGCTTTAAGTTGTGATGTTTAAAATACTACTTGATAGTGGGTTTTCATTTCGAGGTACTTATCGTCCCCAACCGAGTACAATATAAAATCCCACTCACCCGTTAATGGCGTGAATTCAAATGGACCGGTTCCTTAATTTCACGCGAGCTTGTCCTTGCTGGCGTTCCCAGTGCTTCGTATCCCTACGGGATATGAACATCTCGGTTCATTATCTCTCGGCCTAATAGCCTTCATTCATTCCAAATGAATGAGAAAAACCAAACTTTCATCTAATAGCAATTAGGTTCCTAAAGTTATTTTTCTTTAACTTTAAGTCCCTATATGTCGGTTTTCCCTCAAATTGAGTCCCAAAACTTTTAAAATTCCCCTTGTGACCTCAATTTATTCAATTTCACAAAAAGGGGTTTAATTTCCCAAATTTCCAATTTGGTCCCCCAACTTTTCCAAAATTACCATTTTGCCCTTCCTTTACAAAAATGGTAAATTTTACCCCAAAAAATCTAAAATTTCTCAATTAGACCTCTAATATTCTTATAATGCCCAATTGACCCTCAATTTTAGAAAATTTCATTTTGGTCCCTCAAATATTTCAAAAATCCCCAATTTCTCCGATTTTCCCCCAATTTCAACTCTTTAACACAACCGAATTTGATTTTATCAAATTGACCAATCAAACACTCTAATTGTTGAAATTGAAGTTGAAATTGAGTTTCTCCATGTTCATACGATTCTATAGAACTTTGAATCGCGAGTTTTAACGCCGGAACGAGCTCAAACGGAATTTCACTAGAAAATAAACTGTAGAGAGAGAAAGTTTTGATTGCTCACCGGTGAGGACGCGGTGGTCTGAGCTTTCTATCTGGCAGGTAGCTCTCCTTTAGAAGTTCTTCCTAGGATTAAGAATGACATCAATTGATGTGTAATTGGATTAGAATTTTGTCACTGAAATTCGGTCGACTCTCTCTCTAACACCGATTAGAAATTGCAAAGGGGAGCCGAATTGACTTACCTTTCGGTCCTAATTCGGCCGTGGAAGGGCTAAGAAAGTGTCGGGAAAGCTTGGTTTGGTTTGAGGAGGGCTCAAATTGGCCGATTTCAACTCGGCCAAAATAGGGCAGCTTCAATCCGTCGGAGCTGCTTCACTGTTCGATCACGTCGGCGCTTCTCCAGCGTCTCTCAAAATGAATGGATGCCACCACCGTGTAGCTGACTTCCCTTTGGTTCTAAGTAACCCGACTTCACCTTTTTGGCTTAGAAATGACCCTATATCAGAGCTCTAGTTCGAGCTTCACCAGAAAACTAAACAACTAAGAGAGAGTGAGCTTTTCAGGTGTGGAGAGGATGAATGGGGTGGGGGTCTTTATATAGGAAGCTCGGGGACTTATTGGCCATCTAATTAGCACCTTTATGAAGGCATTGATATAACCGGAAACATATTGAACAGAGATGTTACCTCTTCATCAGAGCTGCTTCAATTTTCTGGCGAGTGAACAGTACTGTCATATGAAGGAAGAAGTTGACATTGTTCTGAACCAGACCGGACCGGTCCGAACCGGGTTTGAAGATTAAACCAGTCAGTTCACCCCTCATTCGACCAAAATTTTCAAATATAAAAATTTCTAAATTCATTTTCTATCCAATGGTGACCTAAAATCTCAAATTTGAATTATTTAATCCACCTAGGAAAATGAAGTTAGGATTCGGTTCAATAGTGGTTCAAATCGGTCCAAACTGGTTCGAATCCGGTTCACCTAAACCGGTTTGGTTTTCAACCCCAATTCCTTCACAAGTCCATTTCCATGTCTTTTGTGAATTCTTGGGTCACTTTGGGTCCATAAAATTTCTCATTTACCATCTATTTATCGATTTCGGTTCATAAACCAACTCGATCTTTAAACTGGTTCAATCTGGTTTGGGTCCGGTTCACCCAAATTGATCTAGTTTTTCACTCCTACTTTGTTCTAATGTTCCTTCCCAAGATTTATAAATCTCTTTGGATTACAAGGGGTCCATAAATTTCTTGGCTAACTCATTCTCTATCGGTTCCAGTTCACAAATCAACTCGGTTCATAAACCAGTTCTATCCGGTTCGGGCCCGGTTCTCATGAACCGGTCCGGTTTTTCTTCCCCATTTCACGCTAAGGTTCTTTTCCAAGATTTATTAACCATTTTGAGTCACCTAGAAGTTGTAAATCATCAATTTGCCTCATTTCCTAATAATCGGGCTTGTAGACCATTACGGTTAAAAATACAAAACTGGCATGTTCTTTCCCTGGTTTTCTCATTATCAAAGGACAGGGTTTATAACTCTCCCCTCCTTTTAAGTGTTTTGTCCCCAAAATAGTTACACATTAAATAATTGAGGGTAACTATCCCTCATCATAGACTCGGTTTCCCATGTCTCTTCCTGCACGGGTCCGTTCTACCACAACACCCTGACCATACGAATTTTCTTGTTCCTCAAATTTTTGTCTCTCCGAATGATGATTCATACTGGTTCTGTCTGATAGGTCAGGTTCTCTTCTAGTTCCATTGGGGGTCAATCCAGTAGGTGACTAGAATCCGGCTAATATTTCCGGGTATGATACCACATAGTAGTGGGTTTTCATTCTGATGTACTTATCATTCCCAACCGGGTATGATATAAAATCCCACTCACCCATTAATGGTGTGAATTCCACTAAATCGATTCCTTGATTTCACGCGAGCTTGTCCTTGCTAGCATTCTTCATGTCTCACTCTCCTACACGAAATGAATGAGAAAACCCAACTTCCTATATATTTGCAATTAGGTTACTAAAGTTATTTTTCTTTAACTTTAAGTCCCTATTGCTGGGTCTTTTCTCCAATTTAAAATTTATCTCAGGACCTCAATTTATTCCAATTCACAAATAGGGTTTAAATTTTCCAAATTTCCAATTTATTCCCTTAACGTTTCCAAAATTACCATTTTTCCCTTCCTTTACAAAAATGGTAAATTTTACCCCCAAAATTCTAAAATTTCTCAATTAGCCCTCTAATATTCTTATCATGCCCAATTAACCCTCAATTTTAGAAAATTTCATTTCGGTCCCTCGAACTTTTCAAAAATCCCCAATTTCCCCAATTTCAACTCTTTAACACAGTCGAATTTTATTTCATCAAATTGACCAATCAAACACCTCTAATTGTTGAAATTGAAGTTGAAATTGAGTTTCTCCATATTCATAAGATTCCATAGAACTTTGAATGGTGAGTTTTAACGCCAGAACAAGCTTAAACGGAGCTTCACCGAAAAATAAACTGTAAAGAGATAAAGCTTTGATTACTCACCGGTGAGGGCGCGACGGTCTGAGCTTTCTATCTGGGCAGGTAGCTCCCCTCCAAAGGTTTTTCCTAGGATCAAGAATGACATCAATTAATGTTGAATTAGATTAGAATTTCATCATTGAAATTTGGCCGACTCTCTCTCTAACACCGATCAGAAATTGCAAAGGGGAGCCAAAATGGCTTCCCTTTCAGTACTAATTCGATCGTGGAAGGGCTGAGGAAGTGTCAGGAGGGCTTGGTTTGGCCTGAGGAGGGCTCAAATTGGCCGATTTCAACTCGGCCGAAACAAGGCAGCTTTGGTCCGCCGGAGCTGCTTCACATTTCGATCACGCCAGCGCTTCTCCAGCGACTCTCGGAACGAATGTATGCCACCACCGTGTAGTTGGCTTCTCCCCGATTCTAAGGAACCCAACCTCACCTTCTTTGGCTCAGAAATGACCCTATATTGGAGCTTTGGTTCGAGCTTCACCAGAAAACTAAGCAACTAAGAGAGAGTGAGCTTTTCAGGTGTGGAGAGGATGAATGGGGAGGGAGTCATTATATAGGAAACTCGGGAACTTCTTGGCCATCTGGTTGTTACCTTTATGACAAGCATTGATGGCTAGAAACATATTGAATGGAGACATTTCCTCTTCACCAGCGCTGCTTCAATTTTTCGGCGAGTGAACAGTGCTATCATCTTAAGGAAGAAGACGACACTATTCCGAATCAGGTTCGAAGCTTAAATTGGCCGGTTCACCCCTCATTCGACCGAGTTTATCAAATCTAAAAATTTCTAAATTCATTTTCTATCAAATAGTGGCTCAAATCTCAATTTGAATTATTTAATCCACCTAGAAAAATGAATTTAGGATTCAGTTCAATAGTGGTTCCAACCGGTCCAAATCGGTTCGAATCCAGTTCACCTAAACCGGTTTGGTTTTCATCCCCAATTCCTTCACAAGTCCATTTCCATGTCTTTAGGTCACTTAGAATCCACAAATTCCCTAGTTTACCATTTCTCTATCAATTCTAATTCATAAACCAACTTGGTCTTTACACCGATTCAGGTTCGGTTCACCCGAACTGATCTGGTTTTTCTCTCCCACTTTGTTCTAATGTTCCTTCCCAAGGTTTATAAATCTCTTTGGATTACAAGGGGTCCATAAATTTCTTGGCTGACCCATTCTCTATCGGTTCCGGTTCACAAATCAACTCGGTTCATAAACCGGTTCTATCATGTTCAAGCCCGGTTCTCGTCAACCGATCCGGTTTTTCTTCCCTATTTAGCCTTAAAGTTCTTTTCCAAGATTTATGAATCATTTTGAGTCACAATTAATTGAACTTGTAGACCAATTCAGTCTAAATTCAAAACTGACCGGTTCTTTCCCTAGTTTTCTCATTATCAAAGGACGGGGTTTATAGAGAGTGTTAGACTCCTTAATTTCCTTTAGATTTTCTCCACTTTAAAAATCTCAGTTTTTCACCATTTCTTATTAATCACGGTGTGTTATTACCCAACATACATCATTCATCATGAAGGTCAATCACACACACATTCGCGAGATGCAGTTATGCCGACTGCACCCACATGTGGATCAAAGCATCTTTACCATCTACCCTGATAGAAGTCTTTGACTTCTACCCGAAGTTTGAGTGAACGTCCCCGACGTCCTACTCTAAGAACACAAATACTCCTTGTCCGTATGAGGACAGAGACCTCATCCCATCCCCACCTCGGTCTCATGCGCTTGATGCTACTCCAAATTTCGCATGGTCACCTGGTCCGACAAACTGCCATTATACCCACCAAGTCGTCCAAGGACCTTAGGACGCATCACTACCCCTCTTGGGTGTCTTGATGGTCCCGTAATCACAGTGCATGCACAAATAGTATTTTCTTATCATGCCATATAATCTGTGGTGCTACTAGTACAACGGCCCCGACTCTCAACTCATCCTGCAGTTGTTTGTCTTAACTAGTCCAAAAACCTGTCATGTTACACTGCCATTAGTTGACTGAATTTGTCTGTCCTATCATGGTACCATGGCCAAACAATTCATTTATTAAAGTTTTATGGCACATATCTCATGTTTGTTTACGAGCTCCTGTTCATGCCCACTGGCCTATGGCCCACTATTCGAGATTTTCAAAACCAGGCATATTAGCCCCCAAGTTCCAAAATCGAGGCCCCCAGCCTATAAGAGCTATTCGAGCTCCCGTCAAGAAGGTCTCATAAATCATTTAAGCATGAGAAATTTTGACAAAAATATGTTTTCAATTGTCCATCATACCAACCGAGTATGAGGACATCTCCGCTCATAATCGATAAACGGGTTTTCCACTTCCTTCAAGGAAGTTTCATCATACCAACCGGGTATGATCTACTTACAACCAGTAAGTAGTTTTTTTTGCGTGATTTTCACATCACTTCTCTAAGTTGTGATGTTTAAAATACCACTAAATAGTGGGTTTTCATTTCGAGGTAATTATCATTCCCAACCGGGTATGATACAAAATCCCACTCACAACTGGTAAGTGGTTTTTAACTTTAAACTGTGCTCATCATCCTAACCAGGTATGATGTTAATAAGCCCACTAACAACCGGTAAGTGGTTTTTAGTTTAATTAGCTCATCACCCCAACCAGGTATGATGTTAAAAGTCCCACTCACCTGTTAACCATGACGTGCTCATCCTCGGTTGATTTTCAAGTTGACGCGAGCTTTCTCTTGCTAGAATTTCGATCACACTTATCCCATCGGAGGTGCGACGGTCCGTGCTTTCTATCGGGAAAGGTAGCTCTCATCCTAAAGTACCTTCTAGGATCCAGAATTCCTACTACTGACCTTTCAGCATTGTTGAGGTCGTAAGATAGTTGTGGGGGTGTTGGGAGAGCTTGGTTTTGCTAGAGTAGGGCTGAATTTGACCAATTTTAGCTAGGCCAAAACATGGCAGCTTCGGTATGTCGGAGCTGCTTCACTGTTTAATTATGTTGGCGCTTCTTCTGCGATACACAGATCGAATGGAGTTTTCTATCAAATAGCTGACTTCCTAGGTCGAGCTTCACCGAGAAATAGAGTATTAGAGAGAGAGAGAGAGAGGAGTTTTCAAGTATGAGAAAAATGAATGTGGATGAGCTCTTTATATAGGAGTAGAATCGTGTATTAAATGGGAAAGATTTATTACCATGGTATTAATATTGCATTATTTTCATTAAATTGGGAAATTGATGTGCATTTATTAGTATTAATTCCTATAATTAAATAAAGGTATTAAATTATGGGTATTAAATACCTATAATTAAACCAAATATATACATATATTTTACTTTTTATTTTATTTATTCCAATTATATCAATTAAATTTTAAACTTATAATATAATTTTATAAAATATTTCTGACCAAAATTTTGGGTTACTAAAAAAAACAACTTCCTATGAGGTCACCCATCCTAGCACTACTCTCGCCCAAGCACACTTAACTTCCAAGTTTTGATAAGATTCGGTGCATTAGTTCTAATATATTTTTTTATTTTGCGTTATTAAAAATATGATTTGACAACACTACTCTTAACTTTGGAGTTTTGATAGGATCCTTAACTTTATAGTTCTAATAGGATCCGGTGCATTAGTGGGGGTATGCTTTTTTATCTAGTTACTAAAAACACAGTGTTATAGTTAAAAACTATGACCTTGTGATAGAATATCACCCCACGAAGGCCAATGTGGTGGCAGATGCTCTAAGTCACAAGTATCAAACCGAGGCGGGGCAGATAAAGACAAGCTATTTACCCTTGTTGCAGCAGTTGGGAAGAATGGAAGTGGACCTTAAATTAGACAACAGAGAAAAATGCCTATTGGATGACATAGTTGTAAGACCCAGCCTAATGGAGCAAATAAAAGTCTAGTAATGTGGGGATATGGAACCCCAGCCCTATTTGGAACTGGTCAACAAAGGGATGAGACCGAACTACAACCTTCGAGGAGATGGTGTGCTAACCTATAATAGTAGAGTGTGTGTGCCTCAAGATAAGGAACTGAAAAGATTAACTTGGAAGAGGTACATGACTCTATCTATGTGATGCATCCAGGTAGTACTAAGATGTATCGCACCCTCAAATAAGGTTGTTGGTGGAGAGGGATATTGCGGAATAAGTAGCCTAATGCTTGTCATATAAGTAGATTAAAGCTGAGAATGAAAAATCTTCAGGACTACTACAACCCTTACCAATCCTCGAATGGAAATGGGAACACATTACTATGGATTTTGTTACTGGACTACCTATGACTAGGAAGGGACGAGACGTAATTTGGATCATTGTGGATAGATTAACCAAGTCCGCCCACTTCTTACCAATAAGGGTGACAGATTCAGTGGAAGAACTAGCCGTGTTATACATGAGGGAAATTGTGAGACTTCATGGCGTCCTGGTAAGCATAGTGTCAGATAGAGACCCTAGATTTACCTAAAGGTTCTGGCCTAGTTTGCAAAGTGTCTTAGGAACCAAGCTCTACATGAGTAGGCATTTCATCCTCAGACCGATGTATAGTCTAAGCAGATGATCCAAACCCTCGAGGATATGCTACGGGCATGCATACTCACCATGAATAAGGGTTAGGAAGAATACTTATGCCTGATGGAGTTTCCTATAATAATAGTTATTAGGCTTGTATTCAAATGGCTCCTTATGAGGCCTTTATAGACGACCATGTTGTACCCCCTTATTTTGGGAAGAGGTGGGAGAAAGGAAGCTAGAAAGGGTCAAACGAATAGAGGACACTACATAAAAAGATTAAGATCATAAGAGTTGACTTAAGGCCGCTCAAGATAGGTAGAAGAGTTGTGCAAACCATCGGATATGCGACTTAGAATTTGAAGTGCGAGACCAAGTGTTTCTCAAGGTATCTCCATGGAGGGGAATACTTAGGTTTCAGCAATGGGGGAAGTTGAAACCTAGGTACATCGATCACTATACAATAGTCCAAAGGATAGGCCTAGTAGCCTATAAATTACAACTGCCTTCGGACTTACAAAGAATACATGATGTATTCCATATATTGGTACTCTGAAAGTATCAACCTGATCTCAGTCATGTGCCAGACCGACCTCCACCCAAACTAGAAGAGAACCTGATCTATCATGCAAAATCAATCCAAATCATCGATCGGAGAGAGAAAAACTTACGGAACAAGAAGATTCTCATGGTTAAGGTTATTTGGCAGAACAGACCAGTGCAAGAAGAGGCATGGGAAACCAAGAGTGTGATGAGGGATGTGTACCCTCATTTGTTCGAGATGTAAATTGTTTTGGGGACAAAACCCCTAAAAGGAGGGGTGAGTTGTAAACCCTGACCTTTTATAGATAAGATAAACCAGGAAAAGAACAAGTTATTTCAAAAGAGAAAACAGAGCCGCTTCACGAACCATAACTGATAAACAAAGAGAAAAATGGGAAAATTGACAAATCCCAAGTGACTCAAAGAGTCATAAAAATCAAGGAAAAAAACCTTGGGACAAATGCGAAGAGAAAATCATATCGGTTCAAGGTGAACCGAACCTGAACTGGTTTGAACCATACTTGAACCAGTTTCTAAATTTATTTTTGTTGGTGGCTTAAAATATTCAAATTGGAAAATTAAAGCCGCCATTAGATATAATATGAATTTAGATTAATTTAGAAATTTTAAATTTTGAGAAAACCTATCGAATCAGGCGTAAACTGGCCGATTTACGCATTTAACCCAGTCGGACCGGTCCAGTTCAAAATAGTGTCATCTTCTTCCTCAAGATGACAGCACTGTTCATTAATGCATAAAATGGATAACAACGGCGAAGCTGAAACTGCTCCATTCAGGTAGTTTCATAGCGAGGATAAGCTTCACCAAAATGGAAAACGCTCGAGTAGGTCCCCGAGCTCCCTATATAAAGAGATACTCTCCATTCATCCTCCACACACCTCAAATCTCCATTCTCTAACAAGTGCTCCATTTTTCGTTGAAGCTCCCTTAGAAGGCGAGGTTGGGTCCTATAGACTTAGAGGGAAGTCAGCTACCTAACAGCAACTTCCTTTCGATCTAAGGACCGCCGAAGAAGTGCCGACGGAATCAAGCGGTGAAACAGCTCCAAAGGACCGAAGCTGCCCTATTTTGGCCGAGCTGAATTTGGCCAAATTTAGCCCTCCTCCGGCCAAACCAAACCTCCCCAATACCCCAACAACCCTACATGACCTTGACAGAGCTAAAAGGTAAGCTAATTCAGCCATACTCAGTCGTTGCAGATCGGGGTTAGAGAGAGAAAGTATTGAATTTCCTTGACTAAATTCACCTCTGATTTGACTTCAATTGTAGTGATTCTTGATCCTAGAATGTCCCTTAGGATAAGAGCTACCTTCCTTGATCGAGAGCTCAGATCGTCGCACCGTCGACAATAAGCTTTCGAAGCTTTCTCTCACTACGAGCAGTTTTCCGGCAAAGCACCGTTTGAGCTCAATTCGGACCCAAATGCTACGATTCAAAACTCAATTGAATCATATGGAAGTGTAGAAACTGATCCATACATTCAATTGGATCAATTAACCTTGATTTAATGGCTAATTTAAAGAAATCAAATTTGGTCCGTTTGAAGGGGAAATTGGGGAAAACTTTTGGTGAAAATTTGGGGATTTCAAAAATATTAAGGGACCTCTTTGCAATTTCCCAAAATTGAAGGCTAGTTGGCCATGGGAAAGATGTTGGGGAATCAAATGGTCAATTTCTAGAACATTTGGGGTTAAATTGCCATTTTTCATAAGTATGGGCAAAATTGTAATTTCTGAAAAGTTGGGGACCAAATTGGAAATTTGGAAAACTTGAGCCCCTTATACAATTTTGAGTAAATTGAGGACTCAAAGGGAATTTTGGAAGCCTTGGGACTCAATTTGGCGAAAAGTTGGCATTAGGGGCCTAAAGTTAAGGAAAATGAACTTTAGGGACCTAAGTGAAATTAATCGATAATGTTTTAGCCTAAGCTATCACGCCCCGACCCGGTTTGGTCGGATCCCCGTGATCAAACCGCCACTCTCCTAGTTTATTAAAAGGTTTCCCCTTATTATAAACCGTAAAGAATAAGGCATCCTTTAAACCTGTACCATTTCCAGGAATAGCATAATCAAAACTGAATGAAATTTTAAACTTTACATACTTGTCTTATAGGCATCTTAGTTGATAGTCTTTAAGGGTAGACTTTCCAGGATTTCCTGAAAGTGATATAAGGGAAGGGGTGAGTACGACTACTCAGTGAATGGGTTTTCAATGGTCTACTTTTAACTTTTAGGAAAAATATTTATATGGAGTGCAACAGACTCCTTTCTTTTAAAAAATCTCTTCATTTAAAAATTCAGGTTTTTCCATCATTTCTTAGTTACCACGGTGTGTCATCACCCAACACACATCCTTCATCATGAAGGTTACACACATTTGCAGGTCAGTATGACTACTGAACCCACTAGTGGCTTCAGAGCAACTTTACCAGCCACCCGGATAGAAGCACGAGCACTTCTACCCTAATAATGAGTGGATGTACGCGACATCCGACCATCAATCCCGAAATCACTTCTTCATGTCAATATGAGGACAGAGACCTCATCCTGTCCCCACCTCGGTCTCATGCGCTTGGTGCTACACCAAATTTCGCACAAATACTTGGAACGATGATCTGCCCTTATACTCACTGGGTCGTCCAGGGCCCTTAGGATGCATCACTACCTCTCATGGACGTCTTGATGATCTCGTACTCACAGTGCATGCACAAACAATGTTTTCTCATAATGCCATGTAATATGTGGTGCCATTGGTCCAACAGTCTCGACTCTCAACTCAACCCGCAGTTGTTTATCTTGACTGGTCCGTCGACCTATCATGTTGTATTGCCGCTAGTTGACTGAGCATGTCAGTCCTATCTTGGTACCATGGCCAAACAATTCACTTATTAAGTTTTATGGCACATATATCATGTTCGTTTACAAGCTCTTGCTCGTGCCAACTAACCTTGGGCCCACTATACAAGATTTTCAAAATCGGGCATTTTGCCCCTAAGTTCCAAAACTGAGGCCCTGTCCTATAAAAGCTATTTGAGCTCCTGTCAAAAAGATCTCCCAAATAGTTTATGCATTGGCACACAATCAGGGGAGAACACTTCTGACAAAATAAGTTTTCACTGTCCATTATACCCACCGGTATAAGGACATCTCCGTTCATAACCGATGAATGGGTTTTCAACTTCCTTCGAGGAAGTTTCATCATACCAATCGCGTATGATCTACTTACAACTGTTAAGTAGTTTTTTCGCAAAATTTTCACATCACTAAGTGGTGATGAATAAAATACCACTAAACAATGGGTTTCTCTATCGAGGCCCTTATCATCCCCAACCGGGTATGATATATAATCCCACTCACAACCAGTAAATGGTTTTTATCTTTAAGTTGTGCTCATCATCCCAACCGAGTATGATGTTAGTAAACCCACTCTACTAGACCGGTTCTTTGTATTCACGCGAGTTTGTCCTTCCTGCGTTCCCGGTACTTTGTGTTCCTACATGATATGAACATCTCGATTCATTATCTTTCGGCCTAATAGCCTTCATTCATTCCAAATGAATGAGAAAGTCAAACTTTCATTTATTTGCAATTAGGTCCCTAAAGTTATTTCTCTTTAACTTTAAGTCCCTAAATGTCAATTTTTCCTCAAATTAAGTCTCGAAACTTTTAAAATTTATCATAGGGCCTCAATTTATTCCATTTCACAAAAGGGGGATTAATTTCCCAAATTTCGAATTTGGTCCCCCAACTTTTCCAAAATTACCATTTTGCCCTTCCTTTACAAAAATGGTAAGTTTCACCCCCAAAATTCTAAAATTCCTCAATTAACCCTCTAACATTTTTATCATGGTCAATTGACCCTCAATTTTAGGAAATTGCATTTTGGTCCTTTGAATTTTCAAAAATCCCCAATTTTCCCCAATTCCAACTCTTTAACACAGTCGAATTTGATTTCATCAAATTGACCAATCAAACACCTCTAATTGTTGAAATTGAGTTTGAAATTGAGTTTCTCCATATTTATACGATTCCATAGAACTTTGAATCGTGAGTTTTAACGCTGGAACGAGCTCAAGCAGAACTTCGCCAGAAAATATACTGTAGAGAGAGAAAGCTTCGATTACTCAACGGTGAGGGCACGGCGGTCTGAGCTTTCGATTTGGGTAGATAGCTCTCATCCTAGAATCAAGAATTGTATCAATTGATGCCAAATTGAGTTAGAATTTCATCATTGAAATTCTGCCGGTTCTTTCTCTAGCACCGGTTGGAAATTGTAGAGGGGAGCCGAATTGACTTACCTGTCAGTCCTAATTCGGCCGTGGGAGGGCTAAGAAAGTCTTGGGAGGGCTTGGTTTGGCCTGAGGAGGGCTCAAAATGGCTGATTTCAGCTTGGCCGAAATAGGGCAGCTTTGGTCCGTCGAAGCTGCTTCACTGTTCCATCATGCTGTCACTTCTCCAGCGATTCACAGATTGACTGGAGTTTGCTATCTGATAGCTGACTTCTCCTTGATTCTAAAGAGTCCGACCTCTTCTTCCAAGGTTAAGAAAAATGTTCAAGTCGAAGCTCTGGTTCTAGCTTCACTGGGAAATGGAGCAGTACAGAGAGAGAGGTGTTCGGGTGTGAGGAGAATGAATGAGGATGATCTATTTATATAATAAAATCGTGTATTAATTCCAATAATTTAATTTATGTATTAAATTATTGGTATTAATTATAATAATTAAATATATATTAATTTACGGCTATTTATGATAAGGCATACATTCACATAAAAAATTTTTGACCGAAATTTCGGGTTACAAAAAAAATCATACTTCCCAAAAGGTCACCCATTCTCACACTACTATCAGGCAAGCATGCTTAACTTCAGTGTTCTTATGGGATCTCATTCACCTAAACCAATTTGATTTTTCTCTTCTAATTTGTCTTAAGTTTCTTTTCCAAGGTTTAATGAACCCTTTGGATCACCCGGAAGTTGTAAATTTCCAAATTGCTTGTTCCCAAATGATCGGGTTTGTAAACCGTCTTGGTTTTCTTACTCAGTTTGACCAGTTCTTTTCCCGGTTTTCCTTAACTCTAAAGTGTGGGGTTTACAACTCTCCCCTCCTTTTAGGAGTTTTGTCCCCAAAACTTAACTAATATATTCCACATCGGGAATAATTTCTCGTAATGTCAACTTGGGTTTTCTTGACATGCTAACACTTCGATTGCTCTTTCGTTTAGTTCCCATAATCATTCATCTAAGAAATTTCTTTTCATTTATCATGCTTACTCCTTCCATGGAGTTATAATAACGAGGCATGTATGGTCATTAATCCTAATGTATATTCTTAGGTTCGCATCTCCCTTTATTTAGGATAAGGTTCTTCCTTTTGGGGATTTTACTCAAGATTTCAGGATTAGGAGTTCCAAGGTGCCCAATCGTTGTCTAGTTATTCTCGTCATCGTTGAAACCCCTAGCTCAACGTTCTTTTGAGTATTACATACTTGTTTTCACAGGTTTTTGTATTATTATTCTTTCGTCCATATTTGACCCATCCTTCATCCGTCATTGAT
This sequence comes from Trapa bicornis, assembly GCA_030064425.1. NCBI lineage: Eukaryota > Viridiplantae > Streptophyta > Magnoliopsida > Myrtales > Lythraceae > Trapa > Trapa bicornis. Next base: position 12,780,836 of record CM057746.1, read on the forward strand.
TACAACTTCGGTCAAATTTATGTTTGACCTTGTTATGTTTACCAACTGACTCCTTACTCGAGTTACATTTTACTCGGGATTGTTGGTGCTTATATGTCCCTTGCGACATGACATAGTTCTGAACCTGTCTCAGTCCATCAGACTCCCACAACACCTCTTTTAGGATTGTTTCCAACTTTCCAACCTTCTAGGGACTGTATAATTTCATCCCTTCTTTCATCGGATAGTATTCCTCAACTACCTTTACTGTTACCCAATTATCATTTGTATCTTGACAACATATCTTACATAACCATGTCGGTTTTCCTTACCCACTCATCATTTCCCAACTTCTTTATTGGATCTTTCGGGAGCCAATTATTTGGTTTCCCAATAGTTTACCAATAAACTGGGATTCTTTCCTTCTTAAGTCCTTGGCATTCCTTATTCAAGGGTTTTTCCTTTTTCCTTAATCCACTTTTATTTACTCATAATCACTTCATGATTCTTCATTCTACAATAATTGCTTTCGATCTATGTGTCGATTACTTTATTTGGGAAGGTTCCCTCCTTCCGGTTTTGTTCTCTACTATGTCCCTTAAAATAGAGATTTCCATCTTAGGAGTTACATGCTCAACCTCCTTATCATTCATTGTATGGTTCTTTCTCCCTTTCTTTACACCCTTATCTATGTTAGGGCATCTGTTTGCTTTGGATCCTTCTCTATCCACAACTTTTGTTTTATCCCTTATTCCTTAGATGGGATACTTCTGATTATTGGTTTTATTCCGTGCATTCTACCCTATGCTCGGTCATCCACTCTTTTAGCTTCATATGCGCGTGTGGACTATGACCCGTCTTACCAATTGCGGCTATTCCTCCTTAGCCACATCTTATTTGAAGGACTTAGTTTCCCAATGTTTCTCAAACATTTTTTACTTTATTACCTAAGTATGGGTTGTCCACTCATTCATACTTGTCACATCTTTTTTATGCTAACCCGTTAACTTATTTTCGTTTAAGGAGGGTTCACATCCTCCTTGTTTCAAAATCTCTTGTTCGTCCTTCATGAAGCTCACTTAACCATCTCAAGACTTTAAACTAGAAATCTGGTTTTGGCCATTAATTTCTTTAAAGATTTTCCTTCATTCTTCTTTTTCAAATGTTTTGGCCTTTTCACTTCTCCCTTCTTTGTCGTAGTTTAAATCCAAGGTTCTCTCAAAGACCAATTCTTCAACTGTCTCCTTCTCTCCATTTTTTTTATCCAATCATCTAGGCAGTTGTATCACTCTTCCTTCATGCCCATCATTTGTCCTTCATATAGTGTAGTATTTTCTACATCTCGACCTTTCTTAGGGTTTTGTTTATTCTCTTTGGCCATCTCATTGTTACTCATTTCTTCTTTCAACTTGGTTCTCCTAAAATTATTGTTTGGTTCTCCTGCTCTCTCCAAGCATGTCACACTGGGCTTGTAAACCCCGCACTTTTGAGTTAAGGAAAACCGGGAAAGAACCAGTCAACCCGAGTAAGAAAACTGAGCCGATTTACAAACCCGATCATTTGGGAACAAGCAATTTGGAAATTTATAACTTTCGGTTGATCCAAAGGGTTCATTAAACCTTGGAAAAGAAATTTAAGATAAATTAGAAGAGAAAAACCAAATTGGTTCAGGTGAATAAGAATCCATAAGAACTTTTAAGTTGAGTGTGCTTGCTCGAGAGTAGTGTGAGGATGGGTAACCTCTTGGAAAGTATGATTTTTTTGTAACCCGAAATTTTGGTCAAAACTTTTTATACAAACGTACGTCTTATCATAAATAGACATAAATTAATATATATTTAATTATTATAATTAATATCAATAATTTAATACCTAAATTAAATTATTGGAATGAAATTAAATTATTGAAATTAATACCAATAATTTATGCCAATATTAATACTAGTAATAAATCTCTCCCATTTAATATATGGTTTTACACCTATATAAAGAGGTCATCCCCATTCATTCTCCTCAAACCCGAACACTTCTCTCTCTCTACTGCTCTATTTCCTAGTGAAGCTTAAACTAGAAACCAGAAAATTTTTCTTAACCTTGGAAGGAGAGGTCAGGCTCTTTAGAACTCGGGAGAAGTCAACAATCTGATAGAAAACTCTAGTGAATCCGAGAATCACTAAAGAAGCGCCGACATGATGGAATAGTGAAGCAGCTCCGGCGGACCCAAGCTACCCTATTTCGGCTGAGTTGAAATTGGCCATTTTGAGCCCTACTTAGGCTAAACCAAGCCTTTCCAACACTTCCTCCACCCTTCCACGACCGAATTAGGACTGAAAGGTAAGCCAATTCGGCTCCACTCTACAATTTCCCACCGGTGTTAGAGAGAGAACCAGTAGAATTTCAATAATGAAATTCTAACTCAATTCAGCATTAATTGATGTGATTCTTGATTCTAGGATTAACCTCAAGATGAGAGATATCTGCCTAGATCAAAAGCTCGGACTCTCGTGCCCTCACCGATGAGAAATTGAAGCTTTCACTCTCTATAGTCTATTTTCTGGCAAAGCTCCGTTTGAGCTCGTTCTGACGTTAAAATCCGCGATTCAAAGTTTCTTAGAATCGTATGAACATGCAGGAACTCAATTTCAACTCCAATTTCAATAATTAGAATTGTTTGATCGGTCAATTTGATGAAATCAAATTCGATAGTGTTGAAGAGATGAAATTGGAGGAAATTTTGGGGATTTTCAAAATTCAATGGGCCAAAATGCAATTTTATGAAATTGAAGGTCAATTGGGTATGAAAATAATGCTGGAGGACCAATTGATGAATTTTAGAATTTTTGGGGCAAAACTTACCATTTTTGTAAAGGAAGGGTAAAATGGTAATTTTGGAAAAATTGGGGGACCAAATTGGAAATTTAGGAAATTAAACCCCTTTTTGGTGAAATTGAATAAATTGAGGTCCCAAGATAAATTTTAAAAGTTACAGGACTCAATTTGAGGAAAAATCAACATTTGGGACTTAAAGTTAAAGAGAAATAAATTTAGGGACATCATTGCAAATAACTAAAAGTTTGGGTTTTCTCAATCATTGAAAATGAATGAAGGCTATTATACCGAGTAATAATGAACAAGATGTTAATATCGTGTAGGAACGCGAAACACCGGGAATGCCAGCATGGACGAACTCGCGTGAGTACAAAGAACCGGTCAAGTGGAATTCACTGCGTTAACGGGTGAGTGCGTTTACTAACATCATACCCGATTGGCATGATGAGCACAACTTAAAATTTTAAAATCACTTACCGGTTGTGAGTGAAAATTTTATATCATACCCGGTTGGGAATGATAAGTACCTTGGTAAGAAAACCCACTATTTAGTGGTATTTTAAACATTACTAGTTAGTGGAAGTGATGTGAAAATCATGCGGAAAAACTACTTACCAGTTGGAAGTAGATCATACCTAGTTGGTATGATGAGACTTCCTTGAAGGAAGTTGAAAACTTGTTCATCGGTTATGAACGGAGGGGTCCTTATACCGTACGGTATAATGGATAGAGAAAACATATGTTTTGTCGGAAGTACTCTCCCCTGACTGTGTGCCAATGCATAAAAAATTTGGGAGACCTTTTCGACGGGAGCTCGAATAGCACCGATAGGCTGGGGTCCTCGGTTTTGTATTTGGGGGCTAAATGCCTGATTTTGAAAATCTAGTACATTGGGCCCAAGGCCAGTTGGCACGAGCAGATGCTCATAAACGAACATGATATATGTGCTATAAAACTTAATAAGTGAATTGTTTGGCCATGGTACAAAGATAGGACCAACATGCTCAGTTAACTAGCGGTAGTGCGACATGACAGGTCGACGGACTAGTTAAGTTAAACAACTACGAGTTGAGTTGAGAGTCGGGGCCGTTGGACTAGTAGCACCATAGATTACATGGCAATATGAGAAAACATTGTTTGTGCATGCACTGTGAGTACGGGATCATCAAGACGCCCATGAGGGGTAGTGATGTGTCATAAGGGCACTGGACGACCTGGTGGCTATAAGGGCAGTTCTTCGTTCCAAGTGTTTGTGTGAAATCTGGAGTAGCACCAAGCGCATGAGACCGGGGTGGGGATAGGATGAGGTCTCTGTCCTCATACGTACACGAAGAAGTGATTTCGTGATTGTGGGTCGGATGTCACGTACATTCACTCATTCCTAGGATAGAAGCGGTCGTACTTCTATCCGGGTGGCAGGAAAAGTCGCTCCGAAGCCACTAGCGGGTTCAGTAGTGATACTGACTTGCGAATATGTGTAACCTTCATGTTGAAGGATGTGTGTTGGGTGATTACACACCGGTAACTAAGAAATGGTGGAAAAACCCAAATTTTTAAACGAAGGGATTTTTGAAAAAGAAAGGAGTCTGGCACACTCCAATAATAATTATTTTCTTAAAAGTCAAAAGTTTGTAAAAACACATTCACTGAGTAGTCGTACTCACCCCCTCCCTTATATCCCTTTCAGGAAATCCCGGAAAGCCTACCCTTAAAGACCGTCAACTAAGATGCCTGTAAGACAGGTATGTAAATTTTTAAATTTTGTGCAGTTTTGATTATGCTATTCTAGGAAAAAGGTGCAAGTTAAAGGATGTCTTACTTTTTGCGGTTTACAATAAGGGGAAACCCTTTAATAAATCGGGAGAGTGGCGGGTTGATCACGGGGATCTGACCAAATCGGGTCGGGGCGTGACAACTAGAGTGGTATCAGAGCCTGTTTCCTCAAATATATAATCAATACTAGAAAATATAGTAACTAATAGGATTTATCGTAAAATTTTTAAATGGCTCCTAGGAGAGGAACCAAGAAAACTTGGAAGGGCTCTACTCAAAACCCTACCTTCGTAGGGAGACAACCCTAGAAGCTTCCCAAATGCCTAAGACCTAGTAGAAATGTTGAAAGACCAAATAGGGAAGCATCCTGGAGAATGGTGCTAGGACCTATTGATGGCACAACCCTAAGTATAAAGGAGGATGCTTATAAAAAATTCCATAGCTCCCTAGTTAATTTGTGACCATGTTCTGTGATAGGGATGAGAGCCCAACCTTTTGTATCCACATGTTAATAAAAGATTCAACTTCCCCAAACTCTATCTTCTGAGATGTGATCTTACTAGGAATATGGCCTAAGGAAAATAAAACACACCCACACTATCCTAGAAACTAAGGAAGAGTTGCATCCTAGTGATAGAAGATGAATTAGGAAACCTAGGAGAACTCTTACCAAGACCCTTAACAAAGGTGATTCAGCTAGAAAACTGTCAAAGTGAACAAACTCAAGAACGGTAAAGCACCAAACCAATAGTAACCCTGGAAAAAGCCCCACTCGAAGGAAAGTAAGAACCACGACAATCCATGTAAGGGAATGACGATGGGACATTACATGAAGAGATGCCCAACCCTACTAAAGGACAATTACCAAGTTGAACTATTATCGGTGTAAGGAAAGAAGGGGTGTTCCACACCTCATAGATTCAGGGCAATACCTCCTCAAAGGTCACGAAGGACATGAAGGATTGGTGACTGATACCATGGAGCGGGTTACATAAACAATTCAAAAAGAGTTCAAGAAAAGATGAGGTGAATACAAAAACTTCTTAAGAAGGTCAAACCGAGAAGGATACCTCATGAATAGGGATAAGGTACATGAGAAGCATACATAGAACCCTCTCATAAGGGGCAAACACAGAAAAATGTCCCCTGAAACTCTAGGGAATGACACAGTGAGAGTGAAGAAGAGAAGGAATACGCTGGGAAAAGGAATCATTTGTTCGCGGATGTGCAAGGAGTCAACCCCTCATTAGAAACTACTTGAAGGAAGGAAGTATCAGAGGCCAAGAATAACCTTCTTTGGAAAAGTGATATAATTTTAAAGTACTTCCTCTTTTTGGAAAAAGTAAAAAAGTAAAAAAAAAAATCGAAGTCTCTGACCAACATAGCTAAGGAAGACTAAGAAGTAGAAAGGATTACACCCTAAAAAGGTTAGTGAGATGACGTTAAGGACAGGAGTACTCGAGAAGACAACTGCCCTAAGAAGACCTAAACCAAGGGACTGGTGGAGGCGGGGCAGTTAACCAGCTAATACGCGGAAGAACCATGATGTAAGTTCTGACAAGGAAGAGAGGTGGAAAGGTCAAATACTCTGAAAGAGAAGGATGAAAGAAATCCTTAAAGGGACCAAAAGGCCAAATTAACAACCAAACTAAAGCCAAGAAAGAAATAGGCAAGCTTCTCACATAATGATCAAGAAATCTTGAAACAAGGAAGATTTGTACGCTCCCTAAGGAAATAGATAGGTATTGGGTATGAATGAGGATGCGGATAGAGTATAAAAGATGTCCTGCAAGACCTGAGGAGTAAAGGTAAACAGGAGAAGACAACATCAAGAGTAGAAATCCCCCAGAGCAAATGTAAAAAGGAATGTCCGGAGAAAGGGAAAGAATTCTACAAAGGAAGGAAACCCTGAAAAGACATGTGTATCCCAATTGAGAGGAAATGGAACCAACCAAAATAGAAGGAACGATAAGCTCACAAATGAAATGTTGGTTGAGATGGAAAAGTTGAGTACCAAGGAAAAATGAGGTACTAAGAATGAAATTAAACTAAAGGAATTATTGATGGGTGGATGGACACAATGTGGAGTGAAAGGAACCAACCCTTAATTAGAAAATGTTTCCAAGGAAGAAAGTATCGTAATGGCCCAGGCTAACCTGTTTGGAGGGAACAGGAGAACCAAGTAGAAAGAGTAAAACTAATAACGATAGACAGCCAAATAGAATAAACAAAACCCTAAGAAGGAATGAGATGTAGTAAAGACTACACTCTATGATGGATAATAGGATGGGCATGAAGAACGAGTGATACAATTGCCCAGACGATTCGACCAGAAAAATAAATAATTGTGAAATGGTTGCGAACAAATTAGAGGGGATTAAGGCCAAAGGAAAACCCTTGAGTAGAGGATATCATTGGGAATGATGATGGATCTAAAAAAGGATGAAACCCAGCATGTCGGTAAAACATCTAGGAATTTAATTAATTGGACCCGAAAATACTCAATAAGGAAGTCGAAAAGGAACGAGTGGGTAAGGAGAACCAACACAATTGAGTAAGTGGAGTTAATAATGGGAAAAAAAAGATAATTGAGGAATACTATCAAAAGAAAAGAGTAATGAAGTTATATGATCCCTGAAATGTCTAAAAGCTAAGAGAGACACTTCAGGAGATGTTCAAGAAATCAAATGGACAAAGACAGGTCCTAGAAAATGCCATGCTGTAAGGGGTATGTAAGCCCAACAATCCCGAGGAGAATATGACTCAAAGTAAGGAAGAGTCAGCTAATAAGCATGACGAGGTTGAATATAAAATGTTGGACCGAAGTTATAATAGACAACGAATGGAGGAAGGGTCAAAATAGGACGAAAAAGTGATAATAAAGAAAACCATGGAAACAAGTACATAATGCCCGAAAGAACATTAAGCTAAAGGTTTCAACGACTAAGGGGTTAACTAGACACGGGAATGGTTAGGTATCTTAGAATTCCCAATCTTGAGTACAGAACCTCAAAGGGAAGAATGTGCTCTAAGCAAAGAAAGATATAAATCTAAGAATATACCCTCAAGTAAGGTATGTCTCGGTATGATAAACTCCATGGAGGGAGTAAATAATATAAAGGAAAAGAAATTCCTTAAGTGAAGGATGTAAAAAGGACTAATTGAAAGAACAACAGAAGAGTTTGCATGTTAAGCAAATAACAAATGGACATCAAAGAAAATGGTTCCTCATGCAAGGTTGCAAATTAAGCTTTGGGGACAAAACTCCTAAAAGGAGGGGAGAGTTGTAAACCCCGCACTTTTGAGTTAAGGAAAACTAGGAAAGAACCGGTCAACCCGAGTAAGAAAACCGAGCCGGTTTACAAACCTGATCATTTGGGAACAAGAAATTTAGAAATTTACAACTTTCGGGTGATCCAAAGGGTTCATTAAACCTTGGAAAAGAAATTTAAGACAAATTAGAAGAGAAAAACTAAATTGGTTCAGGTGAATAAGAATCCATAAAAACTTTGAAGTTAAGTGTATTTAATCGAGAGTAGTGTGAGGATGGGTGACCTCTTGGGAAGTATGATTTTTTTGTAATCCGAAATTTTGGTCAAAACTTTTTATGCGAACGTACGCCTTATTATAAATAGCCATAAATTAATATATATATATATATTTTAATTATTTTAATTAATATCAATAATTTAATACCTCAATTAAATTATTAGAATTAATACAAATAATTTAATACTTAAATTAAATTATTGGAATTAATACCAATAATTTATGACAATAGTAATAAATCTCTCCCATTTAATATATGATTTTACACCTATATAAAGATGTTATCCCCATTCATTCTCCTCACACCCGAACACTTCTCTCTCTCTCTCTCTACTACTCTATTTCCCGATGAAACTTAAACCAGAGCTTCGACTTGAAAATTTTTCTTAACCTCGGAAGGAGTGGTCAAGCTTTTTAGAACCGGGGAGAAGTAAGCTATCTGATAGCAAACCCAAATTTTTAAATGAAGGGATTTTCTTTGAAAAGAAAGGAGTCTGGCACACTCCATATAAATATTTTTCTTAAAAGTTAAAAGTAGACCTTTAAAAACCCATTCACTGAGTAGTCGTACTCACCCCCTCCCTTATATCCCTTTCAGGAAATCCCGGAAAGCCTACCCTTAAATACCGTCAACTAAGATGCCTGTAAGACAGTATGTAAAGTTTTAAATTTCATGTAGTTTTGATTATGCTATTCCAGGAAAAGGTGTAGGTTAAAGGACGCCTTACTCTTTACGGTTTACAATAAGGGGAAACCCTTTAATAAACAGGGAGAGTGGCGGGTTAATCACGATGATCTGACCAAACCGGGTTGGGGCGTGACAGGACCATCACAATACTTCCTTCCTTTGAAACATTTCCCAATTAAGAGCATTATATCCATCCGCCCATCAAAATTCCTTCAAGTGTAGTTAATCGTATGCATCCCTCCAAAGTTTACTTTCATAGTGTATTTCTTTATGGAGCATTCAAATCTTCCTTGTTTCAAGATTTCTTGCTAATTATGTGATAGGCTTGCCTATCTTTTCTTGGCTTGAGTTTAGTCGTTAATTTGGCCCTTGGTCCTGTTAAGGATTTCTTTCATCCTTCTTTTCCTAAGTATTTGGCCTTTCTGCCCCTCTCTTCTTTGTTGGAACTCAAATTATGGTTTTCCCGTGTATTAGTTCGTTAGCTGCCTTGCCTCCACCATTCCTTTGGTCTAAGTTTCTTAGGGCAGTTGTTTCTCGAGTACTCCTATCCTTAACGTTCATCTCATTGACCTTTTTATTGTGTAGCCCCTTCTACTTCCCTATCTTCCTTAGGGTGTCCTTTGTTCCCTCTAACTATCTTGTTGTAACGACTTGCTTTCTCTTGTCCTGTTGGTCCGAACATCCTATTTGGCATAGTTGCTTTTTCCAAGGTGATTTATTCCTGTAATCCCAATACGTCCCGTTTGTCATCAAATGTTCGTCTTGTCTTCTCTTGTGGATGCACTCCTTTTTTTTGCTCCTAAATTGTTTGGATTTTCTTCTTAACGGAGGAATTCTCTTCAGCTATCCTTTGTTTCGTTTGTGGTTTTATTGAGGTCCTACCTTTACCCCTTTTTCCTTCTTACCACTTTGCTAAGATTTTGAAGAGTTTCCTCTTATCTGTGGTTGCAACTGGACTCAGTTTCTTGGGATGGTATCCTTTCGGATTTCCTATAGCTGTGAGGACGTCTTCCTCGGGAAGTATTATTCTAATTCCTAGTGGTGTGGGACAGTACTTCATTTCATTCCCTATTTCCTTTGTACCTTATAATAGGTTGCCCATTGTTTAGTTACCCCAAAGTTCTCCTAGACTCCTTACCATGACAATTTTTTTGTCATGCCTTCCTTGCATAATAATCTCCTTGATATCCATGGTGTCTTTTGTTTAGGTATTTTTCTTGGGGCTATCTTCCTAACAAGATTATATCCTTTGATAGACAAAGATTTTAGGAATTTGGAGTACTTTATTAATCGAGGAGTACAATTAGCCCTATTAGAAAGTGGTCACAAAATAAGGGCTACAAGGTTCCTGATAAACACTTAGGTAAGGTTATACACCCTTTACTGATGTTTGTAGCTTCACGCTTGGCTTCCTTTATACCTAGAGTTGTGCCCTCAATAGGTCCTAGCACATTCTCCAGGATACTTCTTCATTTGGTCTTTGGAGATTTCTATCATGCTTCAGGCATTTGAGAAGCTTCTAGGGTTGTCCTCTTAAGAGGACAGGGTACTAAGTAGAGTCATCCGTAGTTTTCTTAGTTCCTCTCCTGGGAGCCATCTGAAAATTTTAAGATAAATCCTATTAGTTACTATATTTTCTAGTCTTGATTATGTATTCAAGAAAATAGGCTCTGATACCACTCTAGTTGTCATGCCCCGACCTGGTTTGGTCAGATCCTCGTGATCAACCCGCCACTCTCCCAGTTTATTAAAGGGTTTCCCCTTATTATAAACCGTAAAGAGTAAAACGTCCTTTAAACCCGCACCATTTCCTAGAATAACATAATCAAAACTGCATGAATTTTAAACTTTACATACTTGCTTTACAAGCATTTTAGTTGATGGTCTTTAAGGGTAGGCTTTCCGGGATTTCCTGAAAGGGATATAAGGGAGGGGGTGAGTACGACTACTCAGTGAATGGGTTTTCAAAGGTCTACTTTTAACTTTTAAGAAAAACATTTATATGGAGTGTGCCAGACTCCTTTCTTTTCAAAAATCCCTTCATTTAAAAATTTGGGTTTTTCCATTATTTCTTAGTTAATGGTGTGTCACCACCCAACACACATTCGCAAGTCAGTATCACTACTGAACTCACTAGTGGCTTCGGAGCGACTTTTTCGGCCACCCGGATAGAAGTACAACCACTTCTACCCTGGGAATGAGTGGATGTACAGGACATCCGATCCACAATCCCGAAATCACTTCCTCGTATCCGTATGAGGACAAAGACCTCATCCCGTCCCCACCCTGGTCTCCTGTGCTTGGTGCTACTCCAAATTTCGCACAGACACCTAGAACGACGATCTGCCCTTATACTCACCAGGTCGTCTAGGGCCCTTAGGACATATCACTACCCCTCATGGGCGTCTTGATGATCCCGTAATCATAGTGCATGCACAAACAATGTTTTCTTATCAAGCCATGTAATATGTGGTGCCACTGGTCCAACGGCCCAGACTCTCAACTCAACCCGCAATTGTTTGTCTTGACTGGTCCGTCGACCTGTCATGTCGCACTGCCGCTAGTTGACTGAGCATGTCGGTCCTATCTTGGTATCATGGCCAAACAATTCACTTATTAAGTTTTATGGCACATATATCATGTTCGTTTACGAGCTCCTGCTCGTGCCAACTGGCCTTGGGCCCACTGTACGAGATTTTCAAAATTGGGCATTTAGCCCCCAAGTTCCAAAATCGAGGCCCCTAGGCCTATCAGAGATATTCGAGCTCCCGTCGAGAAGGTCTCCCAAATAGTTTAAGCATTTGCACACAGTCAGGGGAGAACACTTCCGACAAAATAAGTTTTCACTGTCCATTATACCCATTGATATAAGCACATCTCTATTCATAACCGATGAACGAGTTTTCAACTTCCTTCGAGTAAGTCTCATCATACCAACCAGGTATGATCTACTTACAACCGGTAAATAGTTTTTCCGCATAACTTTCACATCACTTTCTCTAAGTGGTGATGATTAAAATACCATTAAACAATGGGTTATTATACCAAGGCACTTATCATACCCAACCGGGTATGGTATATAATCTCACTCACAACCGGTAAGTGGTTTTTATCTTTAAGTTGTGCTCATCATCCCAACTGGGTATAATGTTAGTAAACCCACTCACCCGTTAATACCGTGAATTCCACTAGACCGTTTCTTTGTATTCACACGAGCTTGTCCTTGCTGGCGTTCCTAGTACTTCCTGTTCCAACATGATATGAACATCTTGGTTCATTATCATTCGGCCTAATAGCCTTCATTCATTCCAAATGAATGAGAAAGTCAAACTTTCATTTATTTACAATTCGGTCCCTAAAGTTATTTCTCTTTAACTTTAAGTCCCTAACTGTCTTTTTTTCCTAAAATTGAGACCTGAAACTTTTAAAATTTATCATAGGACCTCAATTTATTCCATTTCACAAAAAGGGGATTAATTTCCCAAATTTCCAATTTGGTCCCCCAACTTTTTCCAAAATTACCATTTTGCCCTTCCTTTACAAAAATGGCAAGTTTCACCCTAAAAATTCTAAAATTCCTCAATTAACCCTCTAACATTTTCATCATGGTCAATTGACCCTCAATTTTAGGAAATTGCATTTTGGTCCTTTGAATTTTAAAAAATCCATAATTTTCCCCCAATTCCAACTCTTTAACACAGTTGAATTTGATTTCATCAAATTGACCAATCAAACAGCTCTAATTGTTGAAATTGAAGTTGAAATTGAGTTTCTCCATGTTCATACAATTCCATAGAACTTTGAATCGCGAGTTTTAACGCTGGAACGAGCTCAAGTGAAACTTCGCCGGAAAATATAGTGTATAGAGAGAAAGCTTTGATTACTCATCGGTGAGGGCACGGCGATCTGAGCTTTCGATCTAGGCAGATAACTCTCATCCTGAGGTTCATCCTAGAATAAAAAATCGCATCAATTGATCCAAATTGAGTTAGAATTTTATCATTGAAATTCTATCGGTTCTCTCTCTAGCACCGGCCAGAAATTGTAGAGGGAAGCCAAATTGGCTTACCTTTCAGTCCTAATTCAGCTGTAGGAGGGCTTGGTTTGGCCTGAGGAGGGCTTAAAATGGCCGATTTCATCTTGGCCAAAATAGGGCAGCTTTGGTCCGCCGAAGCTGCTTCACTGTTCCATCATGCCGGCACTTCTCCAGTGATTCTCGGATTGACTGGAGTTTGCTATCTGATAGCTGACTTCTCCCCAATTCTAAAGAGTCTGGCCTCTCCTTCCAATGTTAAGAAAAATGTTCAAGTCAAAGCTCGGGTTCTAACTTCACCGGGAAATGGAGCAGTAGAGAGAGAGACAGGTGTTCAGGTGTGAGGAGAATGAATGAGGATGACCTCTTTATATTGGTGTAAAATCATGTATTAAATGGGAGAGATTTATCACTAGTATTAATATTGCCATAAATTATTTGTATTAATTCCAATAATTTAATTTATATATTAAATTATTGGTATTAATTATAATAATTAATTTTTTATTAATTTATGGCTATTTATGATAATGTCCTCACACTGCTCTGAGGCAAGCACGCTTAACTTTAGAGTTCTTATGGGATCTTATTCACCTAAACCAATTTGGTTTTTCCCTTCTAATTTGTCTAAAGTTTCTTTTCCAAGGTTTAATGAACCCTTTGGATCATCCGGAAGTTGTAAATTTCCAAAATGCTTGTTCCCAAATGATCGGATTTGTAAACGGGCTCACTTTTCTTACTCGGTTTGACCAGTTCTTTTCCCAGTTTTCCTTAACTCAAAAGTGCGAGGTTTACATAAGTTGTTATGACAAACCTTAATTGATAAGGATGCCCAAATCGTGTAGGGACACGTGTGACCAGAATGCTAGCAAGAGAAAGCTCGTGAAAACTTGGAAAACTGACTACGGACGAACTCGTCACAATCATCGAGTAAGTGGGACTCTTAACATCATACCCGATTAGGGTGATGAGCTATTTAAGCCAAAAACCATTTATCGATTGTGAGTGGGATTATCTAACTTCATACCCAGATGGGATGAAGTGTACCATTTTTAACTGATAAAACCTACTTACTGGCCGTAAGTAGAGGTAATAATATACGGTCGGTATGATGAACTTCCTTGAGTAAAAGAGAAAACTGCTTACTAGTTGTGTAAACCCTGCCCCTTCAGGATAAGATAACCAAGGAAAGAACCAGCCAACCCGGGTGAGAAAACCGAACCAGATCACGAATCCCAACCATTAAAGAAAGGGCACATTGGGAAATTTACAAATCTCGAGTGACCCAAAGAGTCATAAAAACCATGGAAATGGACTTTGGGATGAATTGGAAAAGAAAACCAAACCAATTCAGGTGAACCGGACTTGAACCAACATTAAACTAGTTTTTAAATTTATTTTTCTATGTGGCTTAAATAATTCAAATTGGGGAATTGAAAGCACCATTAGATAGATAATGAATTTAGATAAACTTAGAAATTTTTAATTTTGAAAAACTCGGTCGAATCGGTCTTGAACTGGTTGGTTTAAGCATTGAACCCGGTTCGGACCGGTCCATTCCAGTTCGGAACAGCGTCGTCTTCTTCCTCCAAATGATAGCACTATTCACTCACCAAAAAAAATGAACAGTGCCTATGAAGTTGAATCATCTTCATTGAGGGCATTTCAAGCCATGAATGAGTGTCATAAATGTGCCAAATGAACGGCCAGAGAGTCCCCGAGCTCCCTATATAAAGAGCTCATCTCCATTCATTCTCCTCACACTAGAAAACTTCATTCTCTCTCAATTGCTCTAATTTCCAGTGATGCTCGAACCATAGCTCCGACTTGGGCATTTTTCTCAACCTCAAAAGGCGAGGTCAGGTTGTTTAGACTTTGGGAGAAGTCAACTATCTCATAGTAATCTCCATTCGATCTGAGTATCGCTAGAGAAGCGTCAACGTAATCAAATAGTGAAGCAGCCCTAGCAGACCGAAGTTGCCCTATTTCAGCCAAGCCGAAAATGACTGAATTCAGCCCTCCTCCAGCCAAACCAAGCTCTCCCAACATCCCTACAGCCCTTAGACGACCTCAACTGAGCTGAAAGGTAAGCCAATTTGGCTCTCCCAACTTGTTTCAGGTTAGAGTTAGAGAGAGAAACTATAAAATTTCACTAATGAAATTCTCCCTCAATTTGAGGTCAATTTTAGGAATTCTTAATCTTAGAAGATACCTCAAGATGAGAGATATATTCCTCGATAAAGAGATTGGACCGTCGCACCTCTGATGATAAGCTTTCGAAGCTTTCTCTCTCTATGCTGTATTTTTCGACGAAGTTTCATTTAAGCTCAATTCGGACCCAAATGGCACGGTTCAACGCTCAATTGGATCTTATGAAAGTGCAGGAACTGATCCATACCATCAATTAGAGTAATTAACCCCAATTGAATGGTCAATTTGATGAAATCAAATTCGGCCAGTTTGAAAGGGGAAAATTGGGAGAAAATCAAATAGTCTTAGCTACCCCAAAATGTCCCATAAGTCCTCCAGCATGTGCTTCCCTAACAAGTAACTCACGCAAAGAAGACTGAGGGATGCATAATTTGTTTTCTCGAAAAAGAAATCCATTTTGTAAATAATATTTCCCAAACTTACCACTTCAACAACCTTTAAACACTTGCATATAAATCCTTGATATAATCGAAACCAAGTAATTTAGAATCAAGCATTGAAAGTATAGCGTACCTTCGCGATAGAGCATCTGCAACTATATTTTCTTTACCTTGTTTGTACTTGATCACATATGGGAAAGTTTCAATGAACTCCACCCACCTTGCATGGCTTTTGTTCAACTTGTGTTATCCTTTGAGATGCTTAAGAGATTCATGATTTGTGTGAATCACAAACTCTTTCGGCCATAGATAGTGCTGCCATGTTTGAAGAGTTCGAACTAGGGCATATATCTCCTTATCATAGGTAGGATAGTTAAGGGTTGCACCACTCAACTTTTCACTGAAATATGCAATTGATCTTCCTTCCTGCATTAATACGCCTCCAATACCTACTCCTGATGCATCACACTCAATTTTAAATGTTTTCAAAAAATTAGGCAATGAGAGCAATGCAGCAGTAGTTAGTTTTTCTTTTATCAATTGAAATGCATTTTGTTGCTCATTACCCCATTTAAAAGTACGTTTTTCTTTATAACAGCAGTAAGAGGTGCAACATAACTACTAAAATTTGGAACAAATCGTCTATAAAAACTAGATAATCCATGAAAACTTCTTACCTAACTTACCGAATTAGGTGTCGGCCAGTCGCGAATTGCCTTAATCTTTTCCTCGTCAACTCCAATCCCTTCTGAACTTATAATATATCCAAAAAACACAAGTTTATCCGAACAAAAGACACATTTATTCAAGGTGGCAAACAACTTATGTTGCCTTAATGCTTCTAACACAGCTCTTAAATGTGCTACATGTTCATCCATGGTCTTGTTGTAGATTAGAATATCATTAAAATATACCACTACAAATCTCCCAATAAAAGTACGTAATACATTATTCATTAATCTCATGAAAGTCCTTGGTGCATTAGTCAATCCAAAGGGCATAACTAACCATTCATATAATCCTTGTTTAGTTTTAAATGCAATTTTCCATTCATCCCCTTCTTTCATTCGAATTTGATGATATCCACTCTTAAG
The DNA here is from genome assembly GCA_030064425.1 of Trapa bicornis. Lineage (NCBI taxonomy): Eukaryota > Viridiplantae > Streptophyta > Magnoliopsida > Myrtales > Lythraceae > Trapa > Trapa bicornis. The sequence goes on from CM057746.1 coordinate 12,797,372, forward strand.
ATCTATTTTTGAAAATAAAGAAGATCCATGCAACTCATCTAACATGTCATCCAAATGAGGAATAGGGTGGCGATACTTTACCGTGATGTTGTTGATGGCTCGACAATCCACGCACATTCGCCAAGTTCCGTCCTTCTTAGGTACAAGTAGCACTAGCACAGCACAAGGACTCATACTCTCTCGAACATACCCCTTTTCCATCAGCTCTGGGACTTGGCATTGAAGTTCCTTTGTTTCCTCAGGGTTACTTCTATATGCTGGTCAATTGGGAATCGTCGCTCCAAGGATGAAATCAATTTGATGCTCAATTCCTCGAATTGGTGGCAAACCTGGTGGTATCTCTTCAGGAAAGACATCGATAAATTCCTGCAAAACAGTAATAATATTGCTCGGCAAAGATCTGACAACATCGTTAGTACTCAAAAAGGCGTCCTTGTAGTACAATAAGAGCCTGATTGAAAGTAAAGCTTGTTTGATATCACTTTTTCTTGCAATGAAATTGCTTTTACTCTCTTTTTTTTCCACTTCTGGCTTTTCTCTTTTTTTTCAAGTCTGATATTTCTCCTTTCTTTTTTCTTCTATTTTCTGTTCATTTGCCTTTTTCCTTTTCAGTTGATCCTCAAAAACTTGCCTTGGAGTCAATGGTACAAGAGATATTGGTCTCTCATTCATCACAAAAGAGTACCTATTAGTGAATCCATCATGCATAACTTGACGATCAAACTACCAAGGTCGTCCCAAAAGTATATGGCATGCGTGCATTGGTACCACATCACATAGTATTTCATCTTGATATTTTTCCAATAGAAAATGCAACCAACACTTGTTTGGTTACCTTGAGTTCACCTTGGTCGTTCAGCCATTGTAGTCGATAAGGCTTCGGATGCTTTAAGATTGGTAATGCCAATTTCTCCACCAGCTCAGTGCCAGCTACATTAGTGCAACTTCCCCCATCTATAATAACACAACAAACCTTATTTTTCACACAACAATGAATATGAAATAAGTTCTCACGCTGATTGTTTTCTTCTTCTTGGGCTTGAACACTGAGAGTTCGTCGTGCAACCAACAATTCCCCTTCTTCTACATATTCATCAGCATCTTCAAGTGGTGGCATCCCTGGATCGATATCTTCTTTTTCATCATCGGTCTCAATTTCACCATTAGCATTGATCACCATTGCCCGCTTATTTGGGCATTGACTTGCAATGTGACCCCTGCCTTGGCATCGGAAACACTTAATATCACGAGTTTTGGGAGTTGTGATATGGGTGTTACCTTGATTTTGGGCCACAACCTGCTTGGTTGTCTCTTTTAGTGGAGCATGCTGAGGTTGAGTTGACTGATTCTCAAATCGCCTTGAGGATGGTTTCCATGAGTTCGAGGAACCATTGTTTAATCCCCTTTTGTGTAAACTCTTTCTCTTCAATTGTTGTTCAACTTTGATAGCTTGATGTACCATATCTTGCAGCTCAACATGATATTGCATTTCCACCACATCAGCTATCTCATGGTTTAGACCATGCAAAAATCTCGCCATTGTTGCCTCTCTGTCTTCCTCCACATTTGCTCGAATCATCGCAATCTCCATCTCCTTGAAGTATTCGTTGATGCTTCTTGATCCTTGGGTAAGCCTTTGGAGTTTATTGAATAACTCCCAATGATAGTGGCTAGGAACAAATCGTCGTCGCATGATCGCTTTCATTTCATTCCAAGACTTCACAGGGCGTTCGTGATTTCGTTTCCTTTCCTTCACCAACTGATCCCACCATATTATAGCATAATCAGTAAATTCAACAGCAGCAAGTCGTACCTTTTTCATCTCCGAGTAATTATGATAATCAAAAACCATCTCCATCCTCTTTTCCCATTCAAGATATGCTTCTGGATCAGTTTTTCCTTGAAAAGAGGGTATCTTCAACTTGATATTATCTAGGTTGTCATCAACTCAGGATCATTCTCTATGAGCATATCGATCAACTCCTCGAGTTCTTGTGGATCAAAACGTCTTGAATGAAAGCTTCAAGGTCGCTGTTCAGTAGGGGTATGTTGATGCGAGCCCCTCACTCCTTCTTCCAATTGATCAATTCGCTCATGAAGCGGTTCCAACTCGGACTTCAGCATTCGTCTCATTTCGCTTATTATAGCTTGCATTTGTAAATTTGGAATCGGTTGTTGGAAATCTTCTTCATTTGGCATATCTCCTCGTCATTGTGCCATGAGTTCCTACAAATGATAAAAATAACATAAACTTACAAACGCTCCCTTACGTATTTCTCTCAATCACTCGTGTTTTCACACTCAATTGGCTTTTTCTTATAGATTCAAACACTCTTGCCTTTTTCCTCTCATATGTCTTCTTTCAATCTGAATTGAACTTTAAAAACAAATCATTTTTACGAAGCAGTTCAACTTGAGGAACAATCAAGACAAATTAATAAGGTTTTAAAAAACTAATTCCAGAAGAATTTAAGTGTGGTGTACGAATAGAATCAGAGAAGAATAAAATTTAAATAGAGAAAGAAATTAAGATGAAATGAAGTAGACTAGATAGAATGAAATTCAAGCTAGAATTGTGTGCCTCTTTTTTTTTTTGCCTTTTTTGTACGATTTTTTTTTTGTTATTTTTTTAGCACAATTTTTTTTTCTTTTTTTCCTCTTTTTTCTGGCACGGATATTTTTTTGGATTTTTTTTCTTTTTTTAACCTACTGAAGAGAAGATAGATAGAAGAAGATGAGATTTTTTTTTCTTTCTTTATAGAGAATAGAAATAGGCAGAGAAAAAAAAGAACAAGATAAAAAGATGGGATACAACTTGCTGTGCAACTGTGTGCTCTGATACCAACTGATGCGAACCTCGCCAATATGTTGACGACACCCTACACCAAATATGGCAAGACCCTAAGACTTTCACGACACAAGTACAAAAGAATGGAATATACCTTGTTTATGTGAGAAACAAGGTATCGGATATCTAGACGCCACACCCAAATTCTCTAAGAAGAACTCTTAGAAAACCCTGGTGATAAGTCTTGAATTGCTTGAACGCCACAGGTAAAAACCTGATAAGTTCAAAAAGCTCTTTCAAGAAAAGAAAGAAGACAAAACTCACAAAATTGAAATTCCAAAGTGTGTATATCCAATGCTATGGAGTGTGCCTTTTATATGCTTAGAAAACAATCGAATAGTCCACAAAATAAGGAAAAAATTTTATTATGGTTATAAGCTAACCATATCTAATCTAAATATCTAGGATATTTAATAACTAATTTAAAAATCTGAACTATCTAATATTATCCTAAGAGATTTATTAATATAATAAATCTCTCCTTATTAATTAAATATGGACCTTCTCTTGGGCTCATCTTAGGCTCTTCATTTGGGCTTCCATTTGAATATCCAGCAATCTCTTTAATCATCCCATATAAAACTTCTTTGAATCTTTTAGCCCTTAACCTTGTGATTGGGCCCTCTTGCAGTCTCAAATGATTATTCATCTCATTTAGTGACAAACTGTTCAACTCCATTGTAGGTTCGGTTGATTGGACTTGTGAATTCGTAGTCTCTTTAGTCGGATTCACATTAGCTACTAGACGACATAGTGGAGATAAGGGCAGTTTGTCATGCCAGCAGTCAGGGAAGCTCGATGTAGCTTCATAGGCATGAGGCTGGGATGGGGTTAGGATGAGGTCTCTATCCTCATACGAACACGAAGTTGATTTCGGGTTTGAGGGTCGGATGTCATGAACATCCACTCATACCCAAGGTAGAAGTGGACGGGCTTCTATTTAGGTGGCCAGTAAAGTCGCTCCAACACCACAAGTGGGTGCAGTGAATGGGTTGCCCTACGAATGTGTGATTCCCTTCCTGATGAAGGGCATATGTTGATTGTTAAACACACCTGATGTGAAAATGAGGAAAATGGTTTGAAAAACCAAGAATTTAATAAAATAATATTTTTAAAGGAATAAGGAGTTTGGCACACTCCGATTAAAAATGTTTTAATTATGAAAACTCTCTCCCAACATCCATTCACTGAGTTGTCGAACTCACCCCCTCCCTTTACCCCTTTTCAGATAACCAAGGAAAAACTCAGTTAAAGACCTACCAGTAGCTGAACTTATAAGACAGACATGTAAAGTTAAATTTATTCAGTTTTAATTAATTTTATTCTAGGAAAGATAGAAAAAATGATGTATTTCTCCTTACGGTTTAGAAAAGGGTGAAACCCTTCATGAACCAAAGGGAGTGGTGGGTTGTTCACGGGGATCTGACCAAACCGAGTCGGGGTGTAACAACTAATTTAGTTTTTCATTCTCGCACCAAGCATTTTAAAATTGACTATCACTTTGTCCGTGAAAAGGTTCAACAAAAATGTTTATGTGTTCAATTTATTGGCACTAACGGTTAACTTGTCGATTTTATCACCAAAGGACTTTCTAATACTTGTTTCACATTTTACGATCCAAGCTGAATGTGAGAGACACTCACATTCGCTTGTGGGGAGTAATAAACCACCTAAACTAATATGACTCTCACATTCGCTTGCGGGGAGTAATAAACCACCTAAACTAACACAACTCCCACATTTGCTTGCGGGGAGTAATAAACCACCTAAACTAACACCTGGTACTAATCATTGTCCACTTAATAATACAGCAGCTACCAACAACAAACATACACCGCTTTTATTATATTTACTAGTAGAGCTATAATATAGAATTATTTAATAGTTATTAATATAGTGTTCTTTTTACTTTATTTAAACATGTTACCATTATTATAAAATACATTTGAGAATATTTTATGCTTTCTATTTATATTTTCTTTTGCTCTCTAACTCTTTTAGTGATAAATCTATATTTAATTATATTATTGTAATATTCTAGCTCTATACTCGAATATAAGTATAATGTATCCTATGGAAAATGTAAGATGAGTGCATTGGCTCTACTTGTTGCATGAATAGAGATACCTAGGATGTGTTATCATTAGTACGACATTTAATGGGATGATTGGTTCTCCAGCTGCCGATTTTTTTCCGCTAATGATACTTCCGGATAAGAAATAGGAAGGGATGGATACTCATTAAAATGCAACTCTCTATTGTAGGATAGCCAAGAGTACTTTGCAACGGAATTCACATATCTTGGCCATTATTTTATTGAAATCGAAGACCATTACTTGAAAGATATATTCGTATCTTACGGATACAAATGCTGTTGTACATTTTTATGAGTTTTTTTCATTTATCATATATATCTACCGTATTCAACTCTTATTTTAATTTAATTGCATAAATGTGTGTACTCATCATTTTTGCTTCATAAACATTGTATCAATTTTACTTATTAATGAAAAATAGGTTTTTCCATTCAAAAAAAAAAACTATCTCAACCAAAACTCATCCCTCCTACGGCACTATGTAGATATTCTTCACCACATAGCTTTAGAAGCCTAAAAAAATGCACACTTACAAGAAGAAAAGTATTTTTTCTTCACTATGATGAGTAACTGCATTAAATTCTTTTAATAACTAATTTAATTATACTTTTTGACAATTTATTATAAATTTTATTTTAAAGTAAAAATAAACTTTAATTTTATTATCACATTTATCACAGCTAATATTTTTCATTAAATTAACTAAATCCCCTTAAATTGTGTTTTATCTTTGTTAAAAAAATAGGATTCAAACTTTATTTAATATATTTATTATATATACATCAGTTTGGCCTTTTCTTCCCATCCGTTAACCTTTCACGTTTAAAATATTTAATTACAATATAATTCAATATAAATATAATTCAATCCAACTAGATTTAAAGGTTCTAAATTTAATATTAAATGTTTACTTATATTTTTACAACAAAAATAATATCTATAATATTTTAAAATTTTTTTGCAAAGTTGAACAAAGTGTCCATCTTTTTATAAAAATGTAATTGTAAGGGGAGAAGTAAGTTTATTAGAATAAAATTATATTTGTTTAAAATATAATATTAAATTAAATAAAAATAGAAAATTATTATATATTTATATGATTATAATTATTTTACTAGTTAAAAGTTATAATTTTAAATTAAATATTTTTTTACTACTTATAAATTAATAATAACTTATCACATAATATCGAATAGAATGAATTTACACTAGTCGATAGAAATCTAATTTGTAATCTATATGATTATAGAGAAAAAATATTTAAATTGAAATTATTATTTACTATTCTACTATATAGCGAAATAATTACATTCGGTTTATATATATTTGTTGAATAAAAGTTAAAAATCAAACGTGAAATGTATTTAAATGTTCGTTGAGAATATAATTTAATATTAAATAAAATTATATAATTATTATAAATTTATAAGATTATAATAATTAAACTAATTTTTTAAATTATTAATTTTATCTACAATGGCATTTTATTATATATGTAATATATTCCTAAAGGCAAGACGTGGCCTCTTAGTAGATGCATTACAACCATTGGGTTTGAGTAGTGTGGATCTTGACTATATGTAGGCTGATCTCATGGTGAGGATCGATCACAATAATGGGTATCGGCATGGACAAAAGAATGATCGCCTTCGTGGCAGGACCCACCAAGAAATCATACTCTTTTGTAATGATTTGCGCCTTTGTCCACCGTAATAATATACAATGTAGACACTTCCAATGGGATACTTTCCCACTACATTCTTTTAATTGTGATATTGTGAGTACAACTCATTTTCCCATCCCATATAGCTGGCAAAACATTATGACCAGCAATTATTTATCTTATCTTGCTCGACTAAAGGAAAATGACATATGTGGCAGTGTGTTACAAGTTCAAGCTTATATATTTGCGAGAGTAATTGAACAATTAGGCCTAACAATGGTTCAATTTAACACAATAGTACAATGACATTAGTATACTCCAAAAAAACCTATCTTCCAAAGTAAATGTTATAAAGTCACTACTAAGGCATACTATAAATAATGTCCTAAAAATAATATCCAAGGCATTGAACCCATCAAATCATAGGAAGGTATGGGTGAATAAACCCATCAAATCATATGAAGGTATGGGTGAATAATTGTTTGGAAAGGATGAATTGAAAAATTAGGGTTTAACAATTGTCCCATCTAATACATTAATACAAAAACCTTGGTATTCTTTAAAAAGAATCTCTATCTTCCAACGTGCAAGTCAAAAAATCACTACTAACATATATTGCAAATGATGTACTAAAAAATATTTATGATCTTGAACCCATTAAATGATATGAAAATATGAGCAAATGTTTATGAATAAAAAATATGAATTTTTTCTTTGTTATTTGATTCTCGTACCTATAAATTTGATGACGGTTTAAGGAGTGATTATGAACCGATAATAGTTCACGCCTATATCTAATTAAAAGTTATAACAGGTAAATATTACAACATTTTCAATATTATAAATCAACGATATTTCTCTATTTTATCTAATTTTATATTATATTCTAAACACACACCTCGTGAATACATTTGCCGCAGTCAATTTTAAACCCATCCCCAATAATTGTATACGAGTCGGTTATAATTTTTCTATTATGAGACGAGTAGGAACAATGGCATCGAGTTGAGTATTTTTCATCCATACCATGTAAAAATGTACTCTGAACCGGGTCGAGCCCATATTTATTTAAAAATTATAACTTATAATTAGTGCAACATTTATAAACTTATAAACCTAAACACTTTTATATTTTATCTAATTTGATATTGTATTTAAAAGTTTTTTAATTGAACGATATATAATTCCAATAATTTCATATATATATGCATCAATTTTCTAGTATGATATTTATGCTGTATTTTTAAATAAAATAATAAATTTTGCACAATTTTATTTTTATTTATTGACAAAAAAAATTCATTAGCCGCTCAATTTAATAATGGCTTATTAATACCTGTATTACTTGTGATGGCATTATGGTCCAATACGACAAATTGATCAATTAATTCATCAATTAAAGTGATTAATTATCCGTTGAATAGATGTCTTAATAATATTTAAATAAATATACTTGAAATTCAATTATCAATCAAAACGGCGTTTATAAATAAAGTTAAATAATTTTTTTAATCTAAATTAAGTTGTTATTTGTGAATTAATTCACGGCAACTATCGAATTTTATATTTTTTTGTTTTAGCATTATACCTTTTCCTTGGAGGTCCATGGGTGGAAGGTCCTAGCCTCCTAGGGTGGGCGGAAGATGTGTACAAGAGACAGAGGCTGCCCACCATAGAGTGGTCATAGTATTAATTGTTATTAGTAATTTTTTATGACAATTTAGAATAAATAATTCAAAATATTCATGTGAATTCGATAAAATTGATGTAATTATTGTCACCAAATTTCTAAATAAATGTTTTTTTTCCAACTACTATCAATTGTGCACATAAAATTATTTATAATGGAAAAAAATATATTTATGTAATTATATATACATAATGATCTGAATATTCAATAACTAAGTCTTCTTTAACTTGTGAATTTGGGTCAATCTTCTATGAAAGAGTCGAATTTATTGTTGTAAGCATATCGATTAAAAATTATTAATTTTTTAGTCTCTTTAATAAAATATATATGAGTTTTTTAGAAAAAAAAATTACCGAAAAATTAGGCACGGGACTAGATAAACTTGAAATAGAGTCAAACTTCTTAAAATTTATAATATTATATTTATTATTATAATTTACTATTTGTAACATGTGATTTTAGTTGTTAATATAACTTTATATAGAATAAAATAGATAAAGTTTATTATTTTATAAGTGGTTAAGTGTTTTATTATTTATAATTTATTATTTTAAGTATATATATTTTTTATTTATTATTTATAAATGATAAATTTTTAAATATTATTAAACCTATTGACATTTTTCGATAATTAACCCTATATTATAAATTCGACTATCGAATAATATCTAAATAATAATTATTAACTAAGTATTTAAAATTACATATTATAAGTATGTATATATTAAAAATGTGTACGATATAAATTTAAAATTGTATAAAATAGATAAATATTATAAATTTATAATATTATAAACGTTTAAATACTTAAAAATAATAATTTTTAATTATATATAGGTATAAAGAATTATTAGAATTATATATTTATTTGTAAAATTATTATATTATATATTAATATAATTTAAAATATTATTCTCCTCATTTAAAAAATTATTCATACTTTCTTACCAAATTTATAAATACTTATATTTCAATTATGAAATTATATTAAATATTGGAGTACAAAAAATTCCAAACCCAATCTTTTTCCTAAATAATTTTAACATGATGTTTTCCTATGAAAAAGTTCAATAAAAATTTAGTTCCCATTAACTGATTAAAAATCTATATGACATGTACCATTTACACCTAGACGTGGATAAATTATTTGAAAATTATGTTTTCCATATGTGGCAGAACATTTTCGGGCAAAAAAATGTGACCGAACATATAGATTGACACACCTATGAATATATGTCCAAAATTTCACTATCCACCGACAATTTTAACAAATGTCTGGGTGCATGCTATTTGGTGAAGAAACGATAAAGCAGCATATATTGAAGATGTAAATTTTCGTTTTTAGGGGAATAAAGTTGATGCAATTTTTTTAAATAAATATATATATTTTGATATACATTTGAAGAATAACACATGAATTATATATAAAATGTGTATAATATTATGGTAATAGTTGAATTGTAGATTTATTTTTTACATAAATATACACGATAAAATGAAATATTAAAATGATAATTTAATAATATTTAAGTATAATATAAAATATTAAAATGATAATTTAATAATATTTAAAAATAATATGAAATCAATCTTTTAGTATATTAATACTTTCATATTTATTATCATAATTTATTTCCATTATTCATGGCAAATTTAATTAAAGAAATTTGTGAAAAAAACTTAATTAATGAAATTTAATTTAAATATAAATAAAATAATTAAAAAAATAAATAAAGGTAGAGATTCACCATTTTTTAATATACACACTAAAAAGAAAAATATAATGAAGGTTAAATGATATTCACCACTTAATATCCTATTTTATGAGTTTTTCTTAATTAATAGCTAATATTATAAAAAATAGAAGAATGTTTGAAAAAAATATGTTTAATATTATTGTAATATTTTAATTATAAATTTGTATAATAGAAATATATAGTATTAATAAAAATTTTAAATAAATAAATAAAATAAAATATTAGAAAACGAATATAAAAACATACAAGAAGAATAGGAGAGTAATGTTGTAATATAGGAAGAGTTTTATGTCTATTTACAAAAATTAGTTGCACTTATATTTATTTATTTGTAAACTAGTTTTTTCTTATAATTTTAATATAATTTATTTTCTAATAAAAAATCTTTAAAATATTATAAATTAATACATAAATTTTGAAAAATATATAGTGTCATTATAAATCTTTAAATTTGGCATATTAATTGGTCCAATATATGTATATCCATAGAAAAAAAGGGGCATAGAGGATAGACGGAAGAGTTTTCCCATATGGGCCAAGCTTGTTTTTCTGTCCTTTCTTTTTCTTGTTTTTATTACAGACTCATCAACACGACCAAGATGTGGGATCCATGATGGTGGCGAAGGATACTGGCAGCCGACCCCTTGTGTCTGCACAGGCAGGGGCCATGACAGGAGGCAGTGGACCATATCATGTGACTATGTCTTCATCTTCATACCATTTGGTTTGATTGGATACGAATGAATCCCCTTTGCCTGCTTCTTCTAATTATGTAATATATATTATTGTCAAATTGCCGGCTCACGATTTAGATATGGTTTGTTGCAAGTTTCATGCTACGTTGCTTGTAGATCAATTGGTCGGTTTTTCGTAAGAAAAGAAAGGAATATGGATCAATGTACACAATCATCATTGACAACTCTATTTTTTCTGTGGCCTCAATCATCACTGACAATTAGTTGGGTCTTCACAATCCCTTCATAAAGGCCAATTTTATCCCTTCATAAAGGCCAATTTTAGCATTTGTATTTCATTGCAGTTATCTTTTTTTTTTTGCTTTTCTAAGTTTGACGAGAAGAATAAGCCAAATGGGCGGCCATGCCCATACTTCATTTATTTCAGTGGACAAATGTAGAGAGAAAGTATCTCAAACTGCCCAGCCATTGACGTTTTGTTAATAGTAAATCCGATACTGGCCAGTGACCACTGATATTCATATAAAGAATTCTGCTGGTTTGACACCAATTGGATTACATAACCCTTTCTTTTTTTTTCTCCTCTTTGTGGGTTCCATTGTATAGTAACTGTCATGGCCCTTGCAATGTTCCCAAGGCCCCACATCTCACCTTTCTTCCTCCCTCTGGTTCGTTCCAAGTTTTCCTAAAAATATGACATTTATTTCCTCTACGCTTCTCCTATATCAGCAGCAGCAGCAGCAGGCGGTGTGGCAGTGGCAGTAGTAGCAGCTTCTTTTTTCTTTTCAGCTTATGCTCAAAACTTTAAAGCATTTATTTGCTCTGGCCGAACCTTCCCTTCTGCCAAGGGAATTTCTTTCTTCTTGCTTGTCCAGTCTTTTCCTCTCTACATTGTACCTCTCCAGAGTTCTGCAGACAACTTGAGTTCTTGAACACGATCAATGTCCGAGCCTGCTGAACTTCTGTGCTCGAAACCTGATGACAACTCCGCTGTGCAGAAACAGATCGGGTGCATCAATGGGATCATCCAGCTCTTTGATCGCCACCGCTTCCTAGCCTTTGGGCGTATCAGCAGGGACCTGAAGAATAGGCTCCCAGATGGTACATTGCTTTTCTTCTAATGCAGTGCTTGATTATGTTCTTTGATTTGTGCTTAAAGTCTAATCTTGAGCCATACGACCAGGCCAAGGAGGCAAACACAATACAAAAGCAGATGAAACTTCACAAAAAGCTGCAGCAGTAAGAACTACTTCGACCTCTGGCCACTCTCTTTTCTTCTAATGCAGTGCTTGATTATGTTCTTTGATTTGTGCTTAAAGTTCTGTGTTATTTGAAGAATGGTTTAAAGCCAAAAAAACATGAACTTTATTTTTATGTTTTTCATACCAATTTTTTCTTTGATCCAAAAGTGCACAAACATTCGTCTTAATACTGTAGAGAGAGACAGTTGGAGGTTGGGAGGGCCAACTCTCTCTTTCATGCTCCCACCATCCGACGACCTCACCGGAGTACTAGGGATCTCCAATGAGGTCACCGGAGGGGGCCACTCTGAAAGCCCACTTCAATCTCCAACTATTATCCCTTCTAACAAGTAATGAATTAATTGAACTAAATATTTGAGCAAAAAAGAAAACTAGTTGAACTTACTAGAGCTGCTCTGATGCAGGCAAGGACTTCCAAGGTTGTGACTGAGAAGGGCAGAATCTCATCCAATACCTCCAGGAGTTCAGTCTCCTCTTCTGGCAATTCTTCTTGTTTCTCATCTCTTGGCATCACTAGATCAGTGAAGTCAGAGAGAGTTGAAAGGTCATCCTTCAGACAGAGTAGCTCTGCAGAAGTTATGATCACACAGGACCAGGCTTTATGCAGCCTGCACCGCCCAGATCCATACATGAAGCAGCCCCAACACAGAGATGTTCGTGGCATTAAGGTCAAGTCAGGGAAGAAAGAGGATTCACCCACCTTGACCTACATAGATTCACCACGGCCTTCAATTAACAAGCCCGTGAAGCTGAGATTCTCAAGTCTCCATGAATCATTAGGAGGCCTTTCCAACTTCCGAAAACTTGGGACATTAGCAGACTCAGTAGAGCAGTACCCCAAAGAGTCTGTTCGTCTCTCCTTTGATGGAAGGGAATCACAAGATGTCTTGAAGTCCAACATGAGGTTGAAGGAGTTTCCAAGGCACTCGTTAGACAGCAAACGGGGTTCTATGGTTGGCTGCCCTCAAATTCAACATAATGGTCTCACTTTGGACTCACCTAGAGAAGCAGGGACTCAAAGTAGGAAATCTAGTTTGGTGGCAAAGCTGATGGGTTTGGAAGCTTTTCCAGAAGGAAAACAAAGTGTTGAAGATCCAAAAAGTAGCATCCCTTCTGTTTATGGAGAAAAAAGGTTGACACAGCTTGAATTCCAGAAATTGGGAAAGGATTTGCATGCTCCAAAGGAAATCTTTGAAGCAGTCCAGAAGTTCAAAGAGAAGATGGACACCTCAAAGAAAGTTGGCAACTCAGCAGTATCACAAAAGACTTGTTCTGAAAGCAGATGTCCTGAGCAGAGACCGAATTCAGCAGCAAACCTAAGAAATATCAACAGGAGAAGCTCAAATTCTCCAACTGCATTGCTAGCTAGTTCTGGAAATGCTTCGCTACCCTTGATTGTGATCATGGAACCATGCATAAGGAAAAGACCAACCAATGGGACAAGAAAAACAAAGGAAAAAACCAATCCAAGAAACTGTTCAGGCAGAACAGTTCCAACAGAAAAAAACATCAACTGGAGAGAGACTTCAAAGGAAGCTGTCAGTCCAGGACTGCAGAAAAACAAGTTCAATGCATCAGTTTCTTCTCAGAGGGGAAAAGATCAGTTGGGCCAGAAGAGAAGTTCAGGACCTCAATACAGCAATCAAAAGTCAATAATTGACTGTTTGCACCCTGGTTATTATCACCAAAGTGAGATCAGTGGTGTTTCAATTTTGAGAGATTGTGGAGATAATTGGACTGGAGAGGTATGTTCTTGTCTTCTAATACTTACAAAGAAAAGCGCCGTCTCAAAGAATAACTTCATTTCTGTTCTCTGCTCAGAAAACGTTGGCACCACCAAGAGAGGATATACAGATCAGGAAACCCCAGATAAATATAGAAGAACAACCAAGTCCAATTTCTGTTCTAGACTCAACAATGAGCAGAGAAGAATCACCGCCTACACTGAAAATGCTTTCAAATGCTGTTGAGGGTAAATGTAAACTTAATAAAATCATTGCTATTCTGAATAACTGTTCTAATGTTATCTCCTGCAGCAGGAACTGGAGAACTCAACTCCCATGAGTTCCAATGGCACCAAGCCAATCTGAAGAGCTCGTCCATCAGAAAAGTAACCAGCTTCAGCTCAGAGATCAATCACATTGAATTATCTCGAATGCTGCAAGTTCAACATGGCATGGGAGTTAACTATACTAATCCTGATCACAGATACATCTCAGAGATTCTCTCAGTATCAGGTCTTACACGAGACCTAAATTATATCTCAGTCAACTCTGCAGGGAACCTTTTCACCCATAAGTTGTTCCTAGCCCTGGAACAAATCAAGGCAAGTGAGAGGATTTCAAATGGCATCCAAGATATTTCTGAGTTAAAATGCAAAGATAAGCTGCAAAGGAGACTCTTGTTCGATGTTGTTAAAGAAATCTTAGTCGAGAGATTTGTTTGGGATCTCTCCAAGAACTGGCCTAGAAAGAGAAAGAACAACCAATACCAGCTCATCCATGGGTTGTGCTCTGAGATAGACAAGCTACAAGCTAGCTGCTTCAGCTGTTGCTCTGATGAAGGGGATGATGGCTTAAGATATATTATAGAGAAGGATCTGAACAACCAGTCTACAGTTTGGGCAGAGAGGTTCAGCGACATCTCAAGAGTGGTATTGGACATTGAGCGTCTGATCTTTAATGATTTGGTCAGTGAGGTTTTCACCAGAGCACTAGCAGCATCCCACATGGTACGAGGCCAAGGAGCAACTACTGCAGGCAGCTATTCTAAGCTGATGGATATCTTTTAAGCAATCTGTTAATGTGACAAATCATGTAATAATAGAGCAATCTTCCTAGAAGATGATATTAAGTACTGGCACACTCCTTCAATGTATAGTCCTAAACTAATGTCAGCCAAAGTGTATCAAAGATATTGGAATTACCACAGGATTAGTTATCCAAACCAGGAGGTCAACCATCAGAGAGATTCTTGCACAGCTATATGCTGACTTGAGTAGACCCTTCAAATGCTAATTTCTCCGGCCACCTGCAAGTAAAATCTTTGTTTGACCCTGCATATTTCAGAATATCATGGAGGAGTTTTATCTATTTAGCAAATCACCTATAGATTTAAAACAGGATAATAGACTGTTTGTTGCCCCAGCAAGCAGACCGGATGCATTTGCAGAAGGAATCTGGAATAAAAATGAATTCTGTGATATTTATCAAAAGTTGGATCTGAAAAAAAAAACAGTGGAAGCAGAAAATGAGAATCTACATTACAACATACTATATATCCTAAAAACCTCAATAAGCAGAGATTCACAGGGGAAGTGATCCCAAAGGACAGGGGAAAAATGAGGGACAATACAAACAGATTTTACAGCAAGGCTATACTTCCTACAAATTCCTATGTTAACATACGATAACCAAGTAGAAGAGCAGACTCTGTTAGAGCAAAGGTGGTTGAAGCTTCTTCAGACGATGTGCAACTTGTTTCATTGTAGGCCTCTTGGAAAGGGAATCGACAGTACAGACAACTGCCAGATGCAAAACTTCTTTCAAATCATTGCACGGCCCCACATCCCATAAACCTGCAGTGAAGAACTCCTTGGCCCGACCCTGCTGCAGGAGCATGCAAGCCCATGCAACAATGTTGAAACCGTCACCATATGGAGAGAAAGAAGGGTCAATGGCCTTCTTGTCCGAGAAAAGCTCAAGGAGGACCACTCCATAACTGTATACATCAGCTTTGTCAGAGACATGGCATGTTATTGCATACTCTGGTGCGACATACCCAAATGTCCCTGCCACACCAGTAGTGGCATGGGTTTCTGAGGTTCCAAGCAATCTAGCGAGCCCAAAATCGGACAAATAAGCATTGAAATCCTCATCTAGTAAGATATTGCTCGGTTTCACATCTCAATGGAGGACACGTGGTACACAAGTGTCGTGCAAGTAGGTCAATGCCCTGGCAATGTCCAATGCAATCTTGTGGAGTGTACACCAATCAACACCTCGTGTGGACCGCTCTTGGATGAACTTCTCAAGATTACCCCCAGGCAGGTAGTTGTATATGAGAAACATCTTATTCTCACTTGCATGGTATCCAATCAGGGTAACAAGGTTTGGGTGTCGAAGCCTTCCCAAGGTCCTCACTTCTGCATGGAACTGTTGGGCACCATGGAATCTTCCTATAGCAAGCCGCTTTATTGCCAGCAAAACCCCTGGGGTAATCTCAACCTTGTAGGTGGCCCCAAACCCTCCGCTGCCTATACAGTTACTTCTATTGAATTCCCTCGTAGCCCGTACAACACTCTCAAATGTCAGTCGCACCCCAATGTCCTCGAAGACTGTAACTTCCTTCCTGATAAAAATCAAGTCCCTCTTTGGTTTCCTTTTCCATGTGTAGATGAAGAGGATAATGAGAGCTACGAGGACAGAAACAATTGCTGAAGCTGAAGCTAGAGATGCAATCTCTATGGCAGTGAAAGTCCTAGGCTTATTACTGTCGCTTGTAGTAGTAGTGGTAGTAGTAGTAGGGGATGATGCATCATTTGTTGCTAAGCTTCCTGACTTCTGCACAGAATATGTAGTGCAAGGCATGGTGAGGTTGTTCCCCTGAACATTATCACATTTCATAAGATAGTTATTTAATGCAAGAGGGCCTGACAAATCATTGAAGGACACATTAAATGATTTGAGTGCTGCAATGTGGGCTAACCCATATGGTAGCAGACCTGACAACTTGTTGTTATTGAGCAGAAGAACAGTCAGGTTCTTAAAGTTAAGAAGCTTGTTTGCGATTTCTCCTGACAGAGTATTTGAAGAAAGATCCAACACCATCAGAGACTCAAGTTGGCCTAAGCTCGGTGGAATGGAGTCATTGAGCCTATTGCCAGCAAGTGACAAATATTTCAAACCCTTTAGCTGCCCAAAAGTTTTTGGTATTGGGCCTTCTAACATGTTCCAGCTCAAGTTTAAAGCAACAATGTTCCCAAGAATGGAAGAGATGTGACCTCCAAACTGATTTTGGGATGCATCAAGGAGAATACGAGACTCACATGCTGTACCGAAATTACGAGGAACTTGCCCAGAGATTTTGTTGTAACTGATATTGATAACAATTGCATAGTCAAACTATTTCCACTCACATCAAACAGAGTCATACATGGAACCTGAATTTCCTCATGGAGCTTGCCATTCAGCTTGTTCGAACTTAAGTCAAAGAACAGCAATTTCTTACAGTTACCAAGAAGCCTTGGAATCTCTCCAGTGAAGAAATTGTGGGCCAGGTTGATCATTTCCAAATGGTTGCATACTTCCCATTCCTTCGGGAGGCTTCCCAGCAGATTGGTCCTTGGGGCCCACAATATCTTGAGCTTGGGCAACTTTGTGATTTCTATGGGAAGTTCACCTTGGAAATAGTTGAACTCATCATACATAGAACCCATTTCTCTGAGCAAAATGCCCCCTTCTATGCCATTGACTCCTGCAAGTGGGTCGAACAAGTTTGACAACACAAGTACAGACAGACTAGTACAATCCCCAAGCTCAACAGGTAAAGCACCACTAAGAGCGTTCCTAGATAAATCCAGAACATCTAGCTTCTTGAGCTGCCCCAATTCTGGTGGAATAATCCCCTCCGGCATGTTAGAGTACAAAAGAACGGACCGTAGCTCCACACAACTCCCTATGCTGCTCGGAATCTGCCCACCCAAGAAATTACCAGATAAATCCAAATGCTCGAGTTTACTACAACTCTTCCCAATCATGTTTGGCACAGAGCCAGTGAATTCGTTGAATGCCAGATATACAGACTTGAACTGGCCTATAAACCCAGGCAGAGATCCATTGAGAGAATTTCCAGCTAAATTAATAATCTTCAATCCTGTCAAACCCAAAAGGATGTCAGATACTTCACCAGAGATATTGTTGAACCCAAGATTAAGAGTCTGCAGAGATTTTAGCCCAGTGAATTGAGCAGGCAAAAAATCAGAGAACGAATTCCCCTCTAAATCAAGGACCTCCAGCTTTTCCATTCCCCATATTTCAGCAGGCAATTGACCGTGCAACCCATTAAAGGGAAAGGCCAGAACTCTAACCTCAGTGAGTTTCGCAACTAAAGGGAGCAACTTCCCCAGAAGCCTCCCCCGCTTCCCGCGCAATTCCTTCAGATCCCATAAGCATAAAGAGGAAACTGAGCTGAATCAGCACAAAGGAACATCTTGTGCTTACCTTCAGCACCATCCCCAGTAATATTGAGAGACGAAACCCTATTGTTGGAGTCACAGGAGACACGGAGCCAACGGCTACAGTGACTGGCGCTCGAATTCCAGCTCGACAGCAGCCCAGAAGGATCTGATAGTGAGTTCTTGAGCTCCATGAGGACAGTTTGGTCGGAATCATCGGCTAGAACGGCATAAAATCGACTGCAGGATAACACCCAGAAGAGAAAGAGCAGAAAAAGGTACCACCTGATTGCGGGAGAATGACTTGAGAGGAAAAGTGCCCATTCCCGAAGCTTCTAACAGAGGGTTCCAGCAGTGAACCCCTCCTACCTCCTCCTCTTGGAGCCAGGTGTAAGCCCGAAATTCACATATGAAAAGCAGTGTAGAGAGCGCACTGCTCGGAAAGAGATGGACAGAGCCAGGAAGAGAGAAGGTTGAGGAGAGTACAACCGGGGTCTATGAGAAAGCGCGTTTATTATTTTTCCTCTCTTCTATTTTCTGCAATAATTAATTGTGTTTGGAAGTCGTTTCATGCATTAGACTTTTGTCGTTTCCGTTGTGAGGATGGGTGGGCCCCGCTTTCGGTCTTGCATCTAGTCAACTCATATCAAATTAAATGGGTTGATAAGCTCGCTAGTAGTTAGAGAAATCTATTTTTTATTATAAAAAATAAAATAATAATAATAATAAAAGATTTCACATTTAATTCAAAACGTGCCCTAATTTGGTGAATCGTACCTTTATTTTTGAAACGACAATTCTTGTTGGCCAACATTTCATTGTAGACCCATCATAATTTTGGTTAGTTTTTTTTATAAAATGACGTGGCAGATCACTAGACTAATTCCAAGAAATGCTCTTTTTTTTTGCACAATACTGAACAATGCTCACAAGTCGGGGCATGTGTCTTGTAGAATGTATCAAAAAATAAACGAAGATGCACAAAATATTAAGTATTTGTGCAAAAAAATATAATATTAAGTAAAATATAAATTTTTATTATTTTATAAAAAAATAATATAACACCGTTTAAATAATTTAATAATTTAATTGAATATATATTTTATTTTTTTATATATTTATAATATTTTCTCATAAATACAAGAGAATATTGTAATTAACTTGATTATGACAAAAATTACATAATTGGTGTTTATTCTTCTTTATCGTTGGTGAATGAAATAATTATATAAATAATTTATTTATATAGTAGATTGGTGAATGAAATTTAATAGTAGATTGGTAGAATAAAATAAAAAAATATTTTAAATTTATATAAAAATAAAAGTAACTACAGTCAATTATGTCAGCCCGTTTACATTTAATCATATGTGAGGGGATGCACAATGAGTGCTTGGGATGAACACAGTCCCACTTAGCAAGAACAAGCACAAAGTATTTGATAACTTTGACTTGGTACTCTACATGTTAACAAAATATTTCAAAAATTTTAGGGACTATGGTGTTCTCATCCTATGCTCTCATGAGAAGTTGGGTGAGTAGTGTGACACCTTTTGGTCCATTTAAGGTATAGGTACAAGTATACGTAGTTGATAACTTTGACTTGGTACTCTACCCTTAATAAAATATTTTAAAAATTACATTTCATGTGGCAAGATTCGTATTCAACCTCTTTAATTGTTGAAAGAGAGATCGGAGTAAAAAGAAAAATTGAAAGAGCTGTAGTCTCCAACCACTCGAAAAACTCTCCGATTATGTTGTCGGCGGCTGAGTCGTAGGTCAAGTCTCACGCGGGGCGGTATACTGAATATTTATCGAGCTCCCTATATCAATAGCATCACTCAATTCGTTCTCAACATCCTACAATCGAGTAAAAAAATGAGTGTGCAAGTTCCGGCGAGCAGCAGATCAGAACTCTGACAACAAGAAATTTATCCGCTAGAGAAGTTCCGAAGGGTGGCATTGAAACTGGTGAAAAGTGCTCTAGCTCGATACATTCTCAAAACAATCAGAGGACGACCATGATAACACAGTGAAGTTGCTTCGAATCTTGAAATAACGAGCTCCTAACCGACCCAACCCCGACTCTCTCAACCCTTCCGCCGCTAGCATTGGTCACCTCTGACCGCCTAAGACCCTCCACAACCCCTTACAGACCTCCGGTAAGATCAATTTCGCATATGCTCGTCGGAATTTTTGAGTTTTAGAGCTGTACTCTCAAAACTTCTCTTTTCAAATTCCCGCAGGACAGCGGCGAATTACAGCGAGATTCCATCTTGGTAGGTTCTCCTCGACAAGCACTAGCTACCCCTATCTCAAAATCCGGTCGCCGCCCTACGTCGATAAGATAAGCAAACTTTCTCTCTCGACTATAATTTTTCCTACGAAGCTTAAAACTCAACCAAATTTAGAAATTCGAAGTGTAGGACGATTAAGTAGAGCTGAAGTAGATAAATTGAGGTAAGAAATGAAGGAATTAACTTACAGGACGTTAATTGAACGAGTTAAGATCTGAATATCCATATACTTAAATTGGGGAAGAAGAATAGAGCCAATTTGGGGACTTTTCTATAATTTTTAAAAATTTGAGGACCGAATGGCCAATTTACGAAATTGAGACCCAATCGGGTAATTTGGACAAAATAGAGGGCAAATTAGAAATTTTGAAATGTTGGGATCAAATTACAATTTTTAAAAAATTAAAAACTAAATGGTAATTTTGGTAAATTAAGGGTCAATGCATGAATTTAAAAGAGTTAAGAACCCACGAATGATGATTGAAAATTGCA
This sequence comes from Trapa bicornis, assembly GCA_030064425.1. Classification (NCBI taxonomy): domain Eukaryota; kingdom Viridiplantae; phylum Streptophyta; class Magnoliopsida; order Myrtales; family Lythraceae; genus Trapa; species Trapa bicornis. Next base: position 12,818,347 of record CM057746.1, read on the forward strand.
AGGACTTAATAGAAACTAAGGGGCAATTAGAGACTCAAATGCAATTAAGGTAAAATATAAGACCCTATGTGTAAACATGAGAAAATATACCATCTCTTAACCAACACATCCTGCTACGGACACTTACGGACACAGGAGCGGACTACTCGAGCACTAGTCCTCGGAAACTCACCGAGGAGTCATAATTCGTCGGGACAACCCTGTCGAGACCACCAGATGAGTGAGAATGCTATAACGTCTATTCCGGTTGGAATGATGGTTCACCTTTAAAAATGATTTTCTTGGAATTAGTCTCTCCTGATTGGGTATGTAAATCCCGTCCTTTTATAAATAAGAAAACTGATAAAAGAACTGGTCGTTTTTTAAAAGAAAACCGAGTCGGTTTATGATACTTAACTGATAAAAAGGACAAAAAGGGGAATTTACAAATTTCGAGTGACCTAAAAATTAATAAAAGTAATGGAAAAGTAATTTGGGACAAATTGGAAAAGAAAACTAGACCGGTTCAGGTGAGCCGGACCTAAAATAGATTGAACCGGTTTAAACCATCATTGAACTGATTTCTAAATTCATTTTTCTAGGTGGACTAAAATATTCAAATTGGGGAATTGAAGCCACCATTGGATAGATAATTAATTTAAAAAATTTTAATTTTGAAAAACTTGGTCAAATTGGGCTTGAACTGGCCGGTTTAAAATTGAACCCGGTTCGGAACAGTGTCGTCTTCTTCCTACAGATGACGATATTGTTCATTTGTCGGAAGAACATATAGCACCGACGAAAATGAATCGCTATCATTAAGGGCATTTTAGGCAATGAATGAGCGTAATAAAGGTGCCAAACGGACGGGAAGAGAGTAGACGAGCTCTCTATATATAGAGCTCCTCTCTATTTATAATTTTTATACTTAAAAACTCCAATATCTCTCCACTTATTTATTTTTCAATAAAACTCAAATTAGAGTTCCGACTTGGACAATCAATAATATATTAAATTAAAAATTTTAAATACTATAAATAATGGATAAAGTAGATGTAGGTTGGAACATGTCAACACCGTCAATCAGACGAAACGATAGAATGTAATAGATAATGAAAGAATAATCAAATAACGAGCCGGCTTTTCAGTATCAAATTGAATATATGTGTAACCTCACTAACTCTGATACTATTTAATAATGTATTATTAACGGATAACAAATGAAACTAATATCTATTTAAAATTTATAATTTATAAATAATAAAATATTTTTATCCTTCTAAACTCAATTTTTTACTAAAACCTAGAATAGCTGACGTAGAGAAATGGGTGAAATAAGAGGGATCTTTTCAATGCAAATACAAAGTAAAATTATTTAATGCTTTCTTTTAATTGAACTGATCAAATCTAACACAATATTGTCGGACAGACTCTGGACACTTGGGTAGTGCTCGAACAACATCTTGCTCAATCTCGATCGGGATATATATCCAACAACATTTCCTGCACCTACAGTGCATATATATCCAAATCCAAGGACGTATGAAGAAGAAGCTACAGCTGATGCGCAACTGTGTATGAATCCTAACTAGTTTTTTTTTGCCCAGAATCCTAACTAGTTAAGGCATGCACAATCTGAAGTTCGATTTTCTGTTGATTTCCCGTGGTAGACAGACTGACTAGCTTCATTTGAGGAACATGGAGCAGCGGAACGGACAGCAAGAGAAGCAAGAGAACCATTTGGCCACCCCAACTATGCTAGGCTTCTGCCTCGTTTCCGGCACCGGAGGCTGAGGCTGAGACTCCTGCAACTTGAGGGATGACTGCTCTTTGGGGGTCTCCACATTCTTCGATGAATTCTTCATATCTCCTACTCCCAATCTGAGCTCACACGAAGAATCTTTTAGGAACAGTATAATATCTTCAGTAAATATTCCAAAATGGTTGGGTAAGGAAAAGTTTAGCTTACACGGGGAACGCGAAAGAGCCAGTACTGGCCGCACTGCCGCGGGAACGCGTAGACAGGCTCATGGAAATCCGGGCACCCTCGTTATGGGCCGGCGTCATAGGCTGAGTCCTTGCCGCCGGCTTGTTGTCTTCCTCAATCACTACCTTGGCCGGTTCGGCAGGTGGTGCAGACTTTGTCGTGTTCATCGCACTCAGAGCCCGTCTCTCACCGGAGGATGCCGGTGCTGCTGCTGACGGAAACTCAAATAAGGGGGGATTATGAGACTGTATGGTGGGCGTCTCAGGCTCCGCCTCCGCCTCCGCCTCCGCAATGTCCATCCTTGAGATCGAGCTCAAACTGGCCTTGTCGGATTCGGTAGATGCTTCCGACAGCGGAGGCAGGGCGGTCGGGACGCTGAACACCTCGTCCAGCTTCATCAGCTCCCCCGACCTGTATGTAGATAAAGTCAAGCCGATATTTTTTTAGGGTTCTCTTTACTATGAAAGAAAAACACGAAAACAAATGCATCACTTATATGTGAAAAAACCAATCCAGCGGTTTCATCCTTACTTGTAGAGCAAGACGGCATGATCTCTGGAGAAACTGTTATTTCCCATGTGGATGCTGAAGAGGGACTCGTTAGAGGTGGTGCTCCAGTCCATCGGGTTGGTCGTCCGGCTGTTGAAGATGGATGAGGGGATCCGGTTGGGGTCGTATCCGACAGGGAGGCCTGTCGCGGGCTGGGCTACCGGAGGGCCTTCAACACCGAGCATGGACTGGCGGGATTCCGGGAGGACATCGTCCTCCTCCTTCTCGGTGAGGGTCGACGAATCCGATGATGCTCGGGAGGACGAAGACGATGCAGAAATGGCGTCGTGACTCATCCGGTTCTTCTTGAAATCGAAGTGCACCACCTTTTGCAGCTTGTCATTATCTTGGACTTCCATCCGGCCAGCTCAAAGAACAAGCAAGCTACAGATGCAATAGAAAAATCGAAACTTAATCAGAAGAGGCAGTGAATGAACTACTTAGAGGCCCCCAAAGGAAAAATTGATGACGAACCCCATCAATTTCAATCTTTAGTGGGGCGCTCAAATAGAAGGGCGAGGAGGAGGTCCCAACTCTCGAAACTGAAAATGGTTCGCATCAGATTTCTTGTTGGGTTGGATTTCCAAAAGTAGAGATTTCTCTTCAGTTGTAAGTTCAGCAAGAGAGAGAATGGAAGCCATCGGTTTTGTTCTGTAGTTAACATGAGCTGGTGGTGGCCTACATACCGGTGGCTAAAATTAGTGTGAGATTGATCCCAACTAACACGGCTATCTAATAAAGTCCTTGTTTCGGAAACTTTCTAGTAAATGAAAGAAAAAATTCAGAGTGGCAAAGTCTTCTGCTGCTGCAGTGGCTAATAAAAAGTTCTGAGCTTGATCACTTGTTGCTCACTCCATGTAGATATTGATGTTCTATCAAATGGAGGCAGCTTTACTTGACCTAAGAATAATGAAAAAGCATATTTTGTAGTGTTCTTGAAAATTCTAAGAGAGATTGATGCCAACTAGACACGCTTAATTTTACTCTATTTTTCAATGTCATTAGAACTTCCACTTTATGGTGGATTGTGGTAATAATCAACTTCCATAATAATAATAAAAAAGTGCATCAGATGATATCATATAAGTGCAAGCTTATAATATCACTAATATAAAATTATAAGATATAGGAATTGTGACAGGGTTGGTTCGGTCGAATGCATACATACTTAAAATTAATTATTCGTAAATATTCGAACGAAAATGTAATTAAATTAAATACAGTTTTAAACTAACACTTAATAATTATTTATTAATAATGGATTATTCTTTCGGTATCCGAGGTGTGCAACAATATTCTCGAATTCTATCTTTTTTTTAATAATCGGGCAAATTACGAACCATATTTTTAATATTAAATCAAATACAAATACACTTATTTTGATAATATATATGATAAGCTATTATAGAGCTAAAATAGTACGAGCCTATTTATAATTAAAAATTATAAATTTTTAGTAGTTGAATATTTTTAATATTATAAATTCACAATTTTTTATTTGATTTAATATATAATTTTATTCTTAATCGTATTAATATATATTTTAATTTTTTTAAATTTTATTAAAAATATAAAATTTATCTCAAATGATACCATATAAAGGACTAAATATAAACAAATGATTATATATGGACGCATCAACCATCCAATTATTTTCAACTTATTACCATTCTTCACACTTGAAAGTTGGATTGCCTTCCGACAAGATTGGATGCAAACAATTATTTTATTAACTAGGACTTTACATTCAGAAGTGGATAGCTTGGTTTAGATTAAATTCACTACTAGATATCACACTCAACGAGTCAAACTTGCCATCCAATTATTGGATCAATATTAATAATCTTTTATTTGACAACACTCTCTTAGAAATATCTTTTTTTGTCATTAAGTTCAACAAATTAGAGGTGATAAAATCTATGGAGCACTTACATTGATGGTCATGTCCCAAGCTAATTCTCTGATCCACATAAAAATTTTCACACCCCTCAGAATAATCATAGTAGACGTTACACTAATGTAAAATAAAAAGATGTAAAACTTACAATAATAAAATAGTTCTAATATTCACTTATAATTCAAATTTTTATAGATCAAATTAAAATATCTATCCAAATATTATAATTCCGAAAAAATAATCTAGTTTGGATCTTCTTATATTATAAAAGTATCTCAAATTAATTTTTCTTTTATGTAAATTGAGATATCCTACCCTTTACCCAATTCTTTCCTATAAATATTATAATCGAGATCTACTTATATTATAAGAGTACTTCACATTGATTTTTCTCCTAGGTAAATTGAGATCTCCTACTCTTGATGTACCCAATTCTTTACTATAAATATTATAACCGACTACCTCACATTAATTTTTCTTTTATGTAAATTGAGGTCTCCTATCTTTGATGTACCAAATTCTTTACTATAAATATTATTAAAAAATTTATAACTAGAAATCGAGCGACACTAGAAATAGAAGTGAGCAAAATAAAAAAAATTAGTTGAAACAAGATCTTGGAAATAAGCAAGAATTAATAAGATAAAAATTAAATAAATTATTTTTAAGTAGACATGATAATAAAAAAGATGTTGGAGAACCAATTGGTCAGTATTTCAAAGAATTGGAGCCAATTGGCTATTTTTGGAAAGTTGAGGGCAAAATAGTAATTTTAGAAAAAATGGAGATCAATTTGAAAATTTGAAAAATTTGAGTCCCATTTACAATTTAAAGAAAATTAAGGCCCCAAAAAGGATATTAAAAGTATTTGAGACTTGATTGAGGAAAAATTGAATACTAGGTACCTAAAAATTAAGAAGTATGAACTTTAGGGAACTAAGTAAAATAAAAACTAAGATTTTGGTCTAGTTGCCAATATGTGAGAACAAGAAAGACTTTCATGCTGAACCCTTCCTTATAAGGATGCTTAAACCATGTAAGGACACGTTGGACTAGGAAGTGAACCAAAAGGGAGCACAACTTGAACTTGGAAAACCGAATGGGGACGAACACATCACAATTATCGGGTGAGTGAGACTTTTCAAATATCATACCTGGTTAGGATGATGAACACTCTTTTGAAAAGAAAATCCACTTATTAGTGGATCTACCTCTACCATCACATCCGATTGGTGGGATGAGTACATTGAGCTAAAAGAAATTTTGTCGAAAATGTTCTTCCTTGGCTGTGTGCAAATGCTTAAACTCTTTGGGAGACTTTCATGACGAGAGCTAGAACAGCTCCAACAGGTCGAGAGCCTCGATTTTAAACTCATAAGGCTCAAGGCCTAGTTTTGAAAAACTTCGTGAAGTGGGCCCAAGGCCAGTGGGCACATGTTGGAGCTAATAGACAAACATAAGTAAAAGAGACATGAAAACTCTCATTAAATTGGAAAATTCTATGTGATTTGCCACGGTACCAAGTCAGGACTGATAAGGCTCGATGGGCTAGTGGCAGTGAGCCAGGACTAGGTCGATAGACTGGTCAGGAAAACAACCATAGGCCGAGTCGAGTGTCGGAGCCATTAGACCGTCGGCACCAAAGATAATGGCTATATATGAAAACTATTGTTTGTGCATGCACTTTGATCCGAGACTATCAAGACGCCCATAAGGGGTAGTGATGAGTTCCAAGGACTGCTGGACAACATGGTGGTGATAAGGGTAATTCATCGTACTAGTTAGTCATGAAGCTACTGTGTTTGGGATTCATCGAAGCTACTGTATTTGGGCTTCATTGAAGCTACTATGTTTGGGCTTTCTGAATCTACTGTGTTTGGGCTTCATGCGCATGAGATTGGGGTGAGGTCAGGATGAGGTCCTCGTCTTCATAGAACACAAAGAGATTATGGGGTATAAGAGCCTGGCGCTCAGGGCGTCACTCAAACTCAAGGTAAGAGTGGTTGAACTTCTATAAGGTTGGACAGCAAAGTCACGCTGATCCCCAAGTGGGTGCAGTCGGAGTATTGCATTTGCGAATGTGTGTACCCTTTATGATAAATGGTGTGTGTATATTTCCTAAATACTTTACGAGGAAAGTGAATGTGCTAAAAGAACTAAACATACATAATAAGCATTATGATGAAAGACTTTGAAAATGGTGAAAGATTTTAGAATGGTTTTGTTAAACAATTTTTGAAAACTCACTTCCAACACCCGCTCACTAAGTTTTAGAAACTCACCTTCATTTTCTCCCTTTTCCCTTTTTTAGGAAAAAGGAGACCAAACCAAGAGAACCCACGAAGATGAACCCTAAGTCGGGTACGCTTAAAGTTCTTTAAACCTTTTCTTTAGTTTTGAGTAATGCTATTCCATGGAACAAGTTCAAAAATTACGCCCGACTACTCTTGGTCTTGAGAATGGATGATCCTTCTTAAACCAAAGGAGTGGCAGGTTGCTCACGGGGATCTGACCGAATCGGGTCAGAGCGTGACACATTGAGTATTGCTTATCCCCTCCCCCTAACACATTTCAGTGAAGATAGAAGACACGAAGAGTGAGGATGGTCTCGAGGGACGAACTGTATATTCGATAGAGACCGAGATTGTGGTGGACATACTCGAATAGAATTGCAAAAAGGCTTTTCATTCAATAGTATATGCTTTCCCCCATGGTTTTGTATATGTTTGTAAACTTGTTTCATTGTTATAAATGAAAATTTCAAATTTTTACAAAAATGTTATGTTTATGTTATGAGTCTTGTGTCTTGTCGTCGGTTCTATGGTGGTGAAGACACTCACTAAAGTAGCATCGAGAAAGCGTGGTAGGTTGTTATTGTACCCCGGTTCATGAATTTGTTCGGGCTTGACACGGAATAACTACGCATTGGGATGAACAAGTCTCGAATGAAATAGTGAATGGGTTTATTTAAACAAATCCGATTGGGCCAATCGATGCATTTTACAGTTTTATAAACTCCATATGTGTGTATGCTTGTTTTGAAAATGTCTTAAAGCTATAAAATGGCATGATTTTTTTTTTATAAAGAAGTGTTTGAAAAATGCTTTGAAGAAATTGGCCAAGGCCAATGATTTTAAGAAAATGGCCTCATACCTAATATTTTGAAAAGTGAATTATGACCGGAATGTTATAAACCGAGCTTATGCTCCACATTTTATGAAAAAAGGGCCAAGACCCTTGTTTTAAAAAAAAGATGGGTGTTGACCTTATGTGACTTCAAAAATGGACAATGAGCCTCATTTTAAACAAATGTATGATATTTGTGCATATGAGTTGAGTATAAACTCGATGGGGGTCATGTTGAATTATTAATTTGCGTGAGTGACATAATAAGAGGTCGAGACTTAATTTTTTATATATGATATTTTGATTGTTATGGGTGCATGCACATGAGGGGTATGGGTTGGGGTTAACAAACACCTCTTGAGAGATGTGTTGATTGCCTAGGGGTATGTTTGGAACACAATGATAGAAGGGAAAGTTGTTTGTTTTCGAGTAGTCGATGCCCTAAGGAGGCTTGAGTCCATGTATGTGGGTTCAACAAGGAAGGTGGTGAAAACTTCCTTCCATATATGGATAACTAATTAATAATTATCAGTATCAAACGAGTTGTATTATTATTTCTAATGATTGAGATATGAATCCAACCACATAGAATATGAATGATAATTTGGTGGCATGTGATCAAGTCCACATTTTGTCTATGTTGTGAGTGCTATGATAGTACCAAATGTGATTCTTGACTATAATGTGTGATTATATATTTTATAAGAAATCTTATGAGAATATTACTAAGATTGTCATGCCCCAACTCGGTTTGGTCGGATCCCTGTGAACAACCTGTTGCTTCTTTGGTTCAAGAAGGGTTTCCCCCTTCTTTAATTCAAGAGGAGCCAGGCGTAATCTCAACCTTGTTCCCTGGAAAAATATATATCCAATAAAATGTTAGCTTAAAAAAGATTAGGCATACTTGATAGAGGGTAAGGTCTAGTGTTATCCTTAGTAATTTCTCTATTCCTAAAAAGGGATAAAAATGGTGGGCGAGTTTCTACAACTCAGTGAATGAGTATTTTAAAAATAAAGTTTCAATAAAATAGTTTTTAAATTGGAGTGTGCCAGACTCCTTATTTCCTTTAAAATTACTTATTCCTTAATTTTCTCGGTTTTTTTCAAAGCCAATTCTCAATATTAACCACAAATGGTGTGTTTAGCAACCAACACACATCCTTTATCAGGAAGGGATTATACATTCGCAGGGCAGCCCGTCCACTATACCCACTTGTGGCGTTGGAGCGACTTTACCGGCCACTTAGATAGAAGCCCATCCACTTCCACCCTAGGAATTAGTGGATGTACGAGACATCCGACCCTCAAACCCAAAAAGAAACTTCGTGCCCGTATGAGGACATAGACCTCATCCCGGTCTCATGCACATGAAGCTACGTCGAGCTTCTCTGACTGTTGGCATGACAAACTACCCTTATCTCCACCATGTCATCCAGTAGCCCCTAGGACACATCACTACCCCTCTTAGGCGTCTTGATGGTACCGAACCTTAGTGCATGCACAAAACAATAGTTTTCCTCATAAGCCATTTAATCTTTGGTGGCAATAGTCTAACGGCCCCGACCCTCAACTCGACAAGCAACTGTTAGTCTCGACTGATTCGTCGACTTGTCTTGTCGCACTACCGTTAGTTCATCGAGTATGTCGGTCCTCTCTTGGTACTATGGCCAAACACATCATTTATTAAAGTTTTCATGGCTTAATCTCATGTGTGTATACGAGCTCCTGCTTGTGCCAACCGGCCTTTGGCCCACTGTACTAGATTTCAAAAATCAAGCATTTTAGCCTCCATGTTACAAAACTGAGGCCTTCGGCCTATATAAGCTATTCGAGCTCCCGTCAAGAAGGTCTCCCAAAAACTTTAAGTAGTGGCACACAATTAGGGGAGAGCACTTATGTCAAAAATAATCTTTTAGTAGTCCATCACACCAACCGAGTATGAGGACATCTCCGCTCATTACTAATAAGCGGATTTTCTACTTCCTTCCAGTAAGTTCATCATACCAACCGATTATAATCTACTAACAATCTGTAAGTAGTTTTTCCGTGCATTTTCTCAAATCACCCCTTCTAGGTGTGATGTTAAAATCCTACATAGTAGTTAGTTTTCATTATCGAGGTGCTTATCATCTCAACCGGGTATGATGTAAAAATCCCACTCGCCCGATAATGTAGTGAATTCCTCTTAACAGGTTTTTTGTCTCGACGCGAGTTTGTCTTGACTGGCATTCCTAGTACTTTGTGTTCCTACACAATATGAACATCCTTGTTTATTATCCTTTGACTTGATAGCCTTCATTCATCATAAATGAATAAAATACCCAAACTTTTCAATTAATTGCAATTAGGTCCCTAAAGTTCCTTTTCTTTAACTTTAGCTCCCTAATGCCAATTTTCCCCCAAATTGAGTCTCGAAACTTCAAATATTTACCTTAGGACCTTAATTTATTCAAAATTGCAAAAATGAGTTTAAGTTTCCCAAATTCCCAATTTGGTTCCCAACTTTTCTAAAATTACCATTTTTCCCATACTTTACAAAAATGCTAAATTTCACCCCAAAAATTCAAAAAATTGACCAATTGGTCCTCCAACATCTTTTTCATGGCCAATTAGCCCTCAATTTTGGAAAATTGCACTTTAGTCACTCGAATTTTTGAAATCCCCAAAATTTCCCCCAATTTCAACCTTTCAACCTGATAGAATTTGATTTCATCAAGTTGATCAATCAATCGAAGTTAAATGTTGAAATTGAAGGTGGATTTGAGTTCCTACACATCCATACAATTCAATTGCACTTTGAATCACATGATTTGATGCCGGAACGAGCTCAAACTGAGCTTCACTGGAAAACTAAATGTAGAGAGAGAAAGCTTACCGTTGGGGTGCGACGGTCCGAGAATTTAATCTGTACATTGAATGTACAAAAATGGCTATAACTGAGTTTCTGTTAGATAGCTATCATTCTGAGGTTACTTCTAGAATCAAGAATCACTTCAATTTGTATCGAATTGAGGGAGAATTCGATCAGTAAAGATTCGTTGGTTCTCTCTCCAACACTGATCAGAATTCATATAGGGGAGCCAAATTGGCTTACCTTTCCATTCTAATTCGGTCGTTGGAGGGTTGAGGAAGCATTGGGGAAGCTTGGTTTGGCATGAGAAGGGCTCGAATTGGCTGATTTTAGGTCGACAGAAACAGGGCAGCTTTCATCCGCTAAAGCTGCTTCACTGTTCGATCACGCCGACGCTTTTCTGGCGATCCTCAGAGCAATTGGAGACTACCACTGTGTAGCTAACTTCTTCCCTAGTCTAAGGAACCTGACCACGCCTTGTTTAGTTGAGAAAAGACCCTATGTCGGAGCTCTGGTTCGAGCTTCATCGGAAAACTGAGTAGCTGAGGGAGAGTGAGGTTTTCAGGTGTGTGGAGGATGAATGGAGAGGGGCTCTTTATATAGTGAGCTCGAGGACTCTCCGGCCGTCCATTTGGCACCTTAATGACAGTTATTGATGGCCTGAAACATACTGAATGGAATCATTTCTTCTTCATCGGCACTGTTCTATTTTCTGACGAGTGAACAATGCTATCATCTGAAGGAAGAAGACGACACTATTCCGAACCGTATCGGACCGGTCCGAACCGGGTTCAATGCTTAAACCGATCGGTTCAGGCCTGATTCGATCAAGTTTTTCAAAATTTATCTAAATTTATTCTCTATCAAATGGTGGTCTCAATTCTCCAATTTGAAATTTCTAAGCCACTTAGAAAAAAAATGAATTTAGCATCCGATTAAATAGTGGTTCAAACCGGTCCAAATTGGTTCACTTGAACCTGTCTGGTTTTCTTTCCCAATTTGTCCTAAAGTCCTTTTCCAAGGTTTTTATGACTCTTTGGGTCACTCGGGTGTTGTAAATTTCCCAATTTTCTCTTTCTTTGATGATCGGGGTTTGTGAATTGGTTCGATTTTCTCACTTGGTTTGACCGGTTCTTTTCCCGGTTTTCCTTAACTCCAAAGGGCGGGGTTTACAAAGATCATATAAAAAAGCACATTTTTTTTCCAAATGATAAATATTTAAGAAAATACTCCATTTTAGCATTTTGATTAGAGGCTGAGATTGAGTTCATGACTACTCAATTGTCAATAACATCACTCACTAACTATTCTCGGTAATTTTAGTAATATCAGAAGTAGTACGACGAGTTATTCACAATATGACTCAAGATCCAGGTTGTTAACGCTAATTTAGGCTCTACACCATCTTGGTTGTGGAAGTGAGAAGGTTTTGTGGACTGATAAGGGGTCGGACCCATGTCTACTTAAAAGTCATGACTTGTAAGTAGTGAAACATTTCCAACCTTATAAACCCATAACACTTCTCTATTTTATCCAATGTGGGATCATATTCTCAACACTCGCCCTCATGTGCAACGTGAATACATTTGCCACGTGCAATTTTAAACCCACTCTCAACAACTATCTATGAGGCGGGTATTATTCTTGTAGTCTCGGATGAGGGGGAACATGCCGAGTTTCCGGTCTTGGGTCTGGTACAGGAGTGAGCCCATTGGCTCCGATATCATGTGAGAAGGTAGTGTGGACTGATATGGGGTCGAACCCATGTCCACTTAAAAGTCATGTCTTGTAAGTAGTGGAACGTTTCCAACCTTATAAACCCACAACACTTCTCTATTTTATCCAATTTGGGATGATATTCTCAATAGTGGAGAAGTTTATTTACGAGTTTCTAAAGACATAGACATGGTAGATTAGAGATGGGGCAAGGTTAGAGTATAGGGAGTGTCACGCCTTGACTCGGTTTAGTCAGAGTCCTATGATTAACCTGTCACCATTCCTCGTACTAATATAGTATTTCTACCAAATAGTCCAAGGAAGGTAAAGGCGTTGGATTACCTGTTTTCCATAACAAAGTTTACAAAACATAAAAGTTACCTGATGGTAGTGCCCTTGGCTTTCTCTCCTTGCCTCAACTCGTCGTAGTGAGGTGTTTCTCCTAAAAAAGTTTAATGGGAGGGGGTGAGTTTCTACAACTCAGTGAGTGGGGGTTGGGAAGTTAGTTTTCAAACAATCAGTCTTATCAAAACATTTTATACTTTTAGTTTATTGTAATATGAGTTCATCTCTTTCTTAACAACCACTTGCTTGGGAGGTGCCTCAGCAAACAATCACACGTCCTTTCTATCATAGAAAGGGACCACATGTTCGCATTATAGTCTCCGACCATTCCACTTGTGGTTCGGTGCTTCTTTACCGTCCACCCGTATAGAGGTGCACTACGTCTACTCTAAGTTTGAGTGGTCATCAATAGTTCGACCCTTAAACCCTCATCATGTCTGCTTGGTGGGACGAGACTTCATTTCCCCTCCAGCCTCGGTTTCGAGACTTTATTTCCCGTCTGGCCTCAGTCTTAGTGCTTCATTATGTCGACTTTGTGGGATGAGACCTCATTTCCCCTCTGGCCTCCGTCTCAGTGCATAGGAAGCTATTAGAGCTTCATGAGTGACTGACACGACATACCCACACTTATTGCATTCAGGTCATCCAGTAGCCGTTGGGACCCATCGACTACCCCTCTCAGGCGTCTAGATTCTTTCAGATTCCTCATGCAGGAATACAATAGTTTTGATCCATTACCCATGCTATCATTGTCACGCCCCGACCCAGTTTGGCTGGGGTTTGATGGACAACCTGCTACTCTCTCGAGCTTCAAGGAGGGCTCCCCGGGGTTAAGAGAGCCAGGCGTATTACCTGTCATGCTTTCCCTAGATAATAAGTTAACAAAACTGAAACTTTTAAATTTGTGTACCTGCTTTTGGGTATGAGGGGAAAAACTGGCATAGTTGTGTTCCTTCATGAAAATATTTAGAGGGAGAGAGTGAGTTTAACAACTCAGTGAGTGGGATAAAATTCTTTCTTGAAGGCTTAATCTAGAAATTTCAATCATTTGATAATTCAACTTATTTCTTCTTAGGTTACACAAATCAACAACTGCCCTCCTATTATAGGAGGGATCACAATATTCGTAGAACGGTACTTGACCGCACCACTTGTGGACCGGAGCGCCTTTACCGTCCACCTTGATAGATGGATGTTGCCTCTACCTGGAGTTTGTGCGAACATCAATAGTCCAACCCCAAACCCAAGTTTCTCTACCATGTCCGCTCAATGGGATGAGACCTTATTCCCTCTACCACCCCGGTCTCCATGCACAAGAAGCTCCTCGGCTTCACGACCTACTGAACGACGATACCGCCCTTATGCTCCCTAGTTCATCCAACAGTCCTTGGGTTCCATCACTACCTCATGCCAGATATCCTGATGGTCTGAACATCATGGTGCATGCACAATCAACAAGCTTTTTGAGTTATAGCCATTATCTTTGGCCCTCTTGCACAACGGTTTGTTAGCTTGGCTTCGGCCCCACCACACATACAAGCCCAATAGGTTCGGCGACCTGGCTTCGGCATAACAGTAGTTCAGCCTAACATGCTTGACAACTCAGCTTGGTTCGATGGGTATCATGCAAGTTCCCATTATTCAGGTCTTTTAGCCTCATGTATGACATGACTGTTTTGGATGGGTCCATGCCCATATCCACCGGCCTTGGGCCCACTAGCATCTCGAGCCTAAGCCTGAAATTAGCTTCCAAATATTTTAAGTAGAGTCACCCAGTCAGGGGATGCTAATTCCAAGAAAATAATTTTTCAAAGCTTAAACCGTCATTTCAACCGGAATGGACGTCATAGAGGTTCCTATCTCCCGATGATTTTGGCAAGGTCGTGCCGACGGAGTCTGACCTCATGGTTTCTCTTCTGAAAGTAGGCGCTAGAATAGTTCATCCCAACATGGGAACAAGTGTCCTTGTTAGGGTGTTGAACTAGGGAATCACATTTCTTGGCGTATTTGCGTATATGCCTTCATATTTGGCCTTAATTGCACTTTAGTCCTCTAGGTTTGTGCATTCATCTTTACCTCCTCAATTGCCCCCTTTTTCCATAATTCAGCCACCAAATTTTCTAATTATCCCTTCGGGTTCTTAATTTTATCAATACCGCCCTTGGGTTCCTCTATTTTCCAAAACTGCCATTTAGTCCCAAAGTTTCCTAAAATTGCAATTTGACTCCAACTTTTCAAATTTTACAAATTGGTCCTCCATTTGATCCAATTTGTCCAATGGACCCTCAATTTTGTCAAATTTCCATTTGGTCCCCAATTTTTAAAAAATTACCAATTTGTCCTAACTTTTCAAAAATTGCATTTTGGCCCCGAATCACAATTTCATTCAATTGACTCCTAAAACTTGGTTAATTATCCTCATTCTAGATTTAAATCATCTCCTATTTGTTTTTCTCATCATTTCAAGCTTTGAATCACTTGATTTGGCTCAGAAATGAGCTCAAACGGAGCTTCACCGAAAAATGCAGTCTAGAGAGAGAAAACTTCGATATCTTACTGATGAGGGTCCGACGGTCGGAGCTTGGGTTACTATCGTGTTGCTCATGTCATGGGGATCCTTCCTGAATCAAACCACATTTCAATTGATGACCTGAGTAGTGCGAATTTTAGTGTTAAAGTTTTGGAGAATTTGGTCGTGCACAGTGTTTTTGGCAAAGAGTGGTAGAGGGAGCTTACCTTCTTAGCTCGGGGAGCGGGGCACCTCCAGGTGGGGCGTAGGGGGTCTGGCTTGGTCACAATTGGCTGAGAGAAGGCTCGAAGTGGGTGGCAGGGGGCTGGCTGGTTTCCGACCAAGGAGTGGTAGCACTATTCGAGCTTCCTCGCTCCTCCTCGGTGGCTTTCAATCTGAATGGAAGGTCTGGGTGGGTAGAGGACTTTCTCCAAATTCCAAAGACACCCAATGTGGCTTCGGAGGTTGAGAAAAGTCTCGTCGCTAGAGCTCTAGTTTGTAGCTCACCAGAAAACTTACTCTTCTTCTTCTTATTCGCTCGATTGTGGGATGCTGAGAACGAATGAGAGGGTGCTCTTTATATAGGGAGGTCGATAACTGCTCAGGCTACCACCTGACGTAAGACTCGGCCTCCAACTTGACCGCCTGACCGGTGCATTTTTCAAGTCGCCGGAGACTCCAGCTTTTCCGACGACTCCCTCTGTCTCTCTCTCTTCTCTATCTGCGTCTGAAGGTTGAAGACGTTGATGTGGTGATTGTGCCATGTGGCACACTATGATTGGTCAATTTCTCTAATGTGGAATGCCAGCTCGGCTGCCGCGTCAGTCGTTGACATGTTGACTAGACACATGGCAGCCTTCCATTAGTTGCCCGTGTTTGCGTGGCATGCTCATGGGCGCCAGTTGTTTGTTGATCAGACACGTGACAGCCTCCCATTGGCTAACAGTATCTACATGGCAACTAACGTATCGCCAACTGGCCGTTGACCGTTGACCGGTTCGTTGACGTTGACCGGTCTGGTCGGACTGTGGACCAGGTTCGTGGTCTGAATTTCAAAAATTGGCCGGTTCGAACCTGGTTCGACCAGTTTTCTCAATTTTGAAAATTTCTAAATTTATCTAAATTCATTTTCTATCTAATGGTGTTCTCAATTTTCCAATTTGACATTTTTACGCCACCTAGAAAAATGAATTTGTGAACTGGTTCACTATGGTTCATGCCGGTTCGTGTCTAGTTCACCTCGAACTAGTTCAATTTTCTCTTTAATTCCTCTTCCCGGTTCTTTCTTGAAGTTTTTGTGAAATTTTGGTCACTTGGGATTTTCTAATTTCCCACGTTAGCTATTTTTCGTTCATTAAACGAATTGATTCTTTTTCCGATTTCCTTTGGTCCAATTGGAAAGGTTTTACAACTCTCCCCTCCTTTTAGGAGTTTTGTCCTCAAAACTATTACACATCAAACAATTGCTAATATTTATCCCTTATTGTTGACTCGACGTCCCATGCCTCTTCCACTACTTTGCCATTCTGCCAAAGTATCCTCACCATAGGAATATTCTTGTTCCGGAGGTTCTTCTCATGCCGGTTGAGGATCCGGACAGGTTCTACTTGGTAGGTTAGGTCTTCCTCATTTTCCAGCGGTGGCTCATCTAGTATGTGTCTGGGATTGAGTTCGTACTTTCATCTAGAGATAGCTACCCCGAGACAATTGGACAAGAAAAATAGTAGTGACGAGGCAGTTAACGAACTAACCCTCGGGAGAACCATGGATTTAAACCCTAGCGAAGAAGGGACAAGTGAATAGGCCAAATGTTGGAAAGGAAAGATGGAGGAAATCCTTAAAGAATCAATGGACGAAAACAAATTAACGACCAAACTCAAGCCATGAGAAGAATTAAGTAAGCCATCCACAAGGTGATCAAGAGACCTTGAAACAAGGATGATTTAAACCCTCCCTAAAGAAATAAACTGGTACTAGGATGCAAGTTGGAATGATGATAGGGTACAAATGACGTGCCCACAAGATTTCAAAAGAGAGGGTAAGTAGAAGAGGACGATATCAAGGGATGTCATAAAGTTGCTCTAAGGTCAGGTACCTGTAGGGGCGAAGAAAGGAAGAAGCCAATCAAGGAAGAAGTCATAGGGAAGTATATGCCCCAACGAAGAGGTGATGGACCAAATTAAATTGGGAAGAGAAGATAATCTCACAATTACATTGCAAGGTGAGGCAAAAAGATCAAGTACAAAGGAAAACGTACTCATGAGGATCCAAGGAGTAAGTTAAACCAATGAAAGGATAATTAGTAAAATAGCATCAAATGATGCAGTAATAAGTGGGAATGGGCGGTATACCCCAAATGAAGGAACAAGGGAATGAATTCCGAAGGAAGTACAACCTTGGGAAAGGATGTACTCTAGTAAAAATGTGATTTAAGGGAGTCACGACGGACACCAGGACAAATTCTGGTTCGCACCCATGCATCTTAATATTGATTGTCGAGGCCTAATGTAAAGGACATGAAATAAGACTCGACAATCAAAAATACCTCGGATAGGAAGAAAAAGGGGTGAGCTGGAAAAAAATAGGGTCAATGAAGGATTAAAGGTGGGCAAAAGCTCGTATTCAAAAGGGTGTAAGAATGTGAAGGAAGGAAACCTTCAAGTAATGGTAAGAAGATCGAGGGTATAGCCCTAAGATGGAAGTCTCTACTTTGAAGGAAATAGCAAAGAATTAAAACCATAAAAGGGAGACCTCCCCAAATAAGAAAATCAACAAGTAGACCGAAAGAGGTCAACCTAGGATAAGGAATGGTGAGATGGTCACAAGCGAGTATGAGTGAATGGAAGAAATGAAAGTTCTTGAGAAAAGGACACCATTGGAAATGAGGAAGGACATAAGAGAGAAAGAATCTCAATGTGTCAGTAAGTCATCAGGAAACCCGATGATTGGAACTGGGAGAAAACCAATAAGGAAGTTGGTAAGGAATGAGTAGATAAGGAAAAATTGACATGATCATGATGTCAAAATTTTAAAGGACAATTGGACTACACCGAAGATAGTTGGAGAACACTACCGGGTAATAAGAAGTAACGAAGCCACATGACTACTAAACGGTTGGAAAGGCATGATCTGCTATCAAGGACACATATTCTAGAACTATGATGGACAAAGACATTTTAGAACATGTCATGCTGTAAAGGACATGTTGTTCCAACAGTCCCAAGAAAAGGTGACTCAAGTAAGACAGAGTCCATTAGTCAAATCTAAAAACTGGAACTGAAGTCGTAGTAAACCAAAGATGGAGGAAGGACCAAAATAAGATAAGGAGAAAATTATATCAAAACCCATGGGTTAAGGATGAAAATTCCAAAAGGATGCTAAGCTAAGAGCATCAACAACCAAGGGAATGATTAGAAACGGGGATGATCGGATGGAACACCCAACCGGGTGATTTGGATAAGAACCCTCAAGAGGAAAAATCTTACCCTAAGTACAGTAAGAAGTGGACCTAAGGATGTACCTTTGGATTAGTAGATAGGACATGACTGATCATGATACAATCCATGGAGTGAGTGGAAAATGGAAAGAAAGAAAGATTTCTTAAGTGCATGTCTAAAGGACTAAGTGAGGGAAACAACTAAAGTAATAGCACGCCAAGCAAACATCAAGAGGACATAAAGGAAAGTTACTCTCGATGAAAAAGATTGTCGACGTAGTTTTGGGGACAAAACCCCTAAAAGGATGGGAGAGTTGTAAACCCCTAGAGACACATGGAAGATGTCGTGGATCCTCTATAGGTTTGTAGGCAACTCCAATTGCTAGGCTATAGGTCTGACCCTACAAGTGATGGTGTATGGGACAATGTATCTGGGTTTCAACTTTCCTCTTTGTTGAAACCTGAGCATCCCTTTCTAAGGAGACACCTTTAGGAATACTTTGTCTCCAACCTCAAATTCCATATCCTTTCTCCGGTTGTCGGCATAACTTTTATGCATATCCTAGGCTACCTTGAGTCGGCTCCTTATGATATGGATCTTCTTCAATGCGTCTTCTATCATCTATACCCTTTCGAGTTTTCTTTCTCCTACTTCCTCCCAAAATAAGGGTGTGCGGCAAGGTTGTCCATAGAGGGCTTCGTAGGGTGCCATCTAGATGCTGGCCTAGTAGCTATTGTTATACGCGAACTCCATGAGTCACAAATGGTCCTCCCAATTCCACTTCATAGTTAGGATGCATGCTCATAACATGTCTTTTAGAGTCTGGATAGTCCGTTTAGACTGCCCGTCCATCTGGGGGTGAAAAGATATGCTCATGTGAAGTCTGGTCCCTAGTGCTGCCTAGAGGCTGGGCCAGAATCGGGAAGTGAACCTTAGGTCTCGGTCCAATACTATGCTTACCGGTACTTTGTGGAGTCGTACGATCTCCCCCATGTATAGGGCGGTGAGCTTTCCTATCGGGTCTGTCACCCATATGGGTAGGAAATGTGAAGATTTGGTCAATCGATCCACGATTACCCATATGACATCACAACCCCTTCTTATTGCCAGCAATCCAGTCACGAAATCCATGGTGATGTGCTTCCATTTCCATTTTGGGATCGGGAGAGGTTGAAGTAGCTCGGAGGGTTTCTGATGTTCGTCCTTAATTTGCTAACATGATAGACATCTAGCCACGTACTATGTGATGTCCCTCTTCATCCCCTTCCACCAATATTCCTGTTTTAGGGTGCGATACATTTTTGTACTACCTGGATGCATCGTACATCGAGTTGTGGGCTTCTTCCAGTATCCCCCTCTTTAATTCTTGATTATTTGGTACCCACACCCTCCCATTGAAGGTCATCTCCCTATCGCTCCTGACTGCGATGTCTGATGCTGAGTTGTTCTCATTTGGCTCCTAATGGGGACGGAGTTCCTCATCTTCTTTTTGTAAAGCCTGTATTTGTTCTAATAGACCGGGTCGTACTACTTGGCTAGCTGCTAGGTTACCTTGGCCCTTGTCCACACAAAGGGCCACCCTTAAATTTTGCAGCTGGCTTAGTAAGGGCAGATAGCTTGCACTGATGGAGGCCACTCCTGTGTGGTATTTGCGGCTAAGTGCATCTGCCACTAAGTTGGGCTTACTGGGGTGATACTCGATGGTCAAATCATAGTGCTTTACTAGCTCTAGCCACCTTCTCTATCATAGGTTGAGCTTCTTCTAGGTTAGGAAGTATTTTAGGCTCTTATGTTCAATGTAGATATGACACTTTACTCCGTACAAATAGTGGTGCCATATTTTGAGGACGGACACTATTTCGGCCAGTTCGAGCTCATGGGTAGGGTAATTCTTCTCGTGGGGCTTCAGTTGTCATGAGGCATAGGCAATGACTCTTCCTTGTTGCATCAGGACACATCCTAGTCCTTGTCTGTACGCATCGCTATACACCGTGTATTCCACAGCATTTGCACCGGGTAAGGCCATTATTGGAGCCATTGTGAGTTGAGTTTTGAGCTATTGGAAGGACTCTTCACACTTGGCATCCCACTTATCGTCCACTCCTTTCCTTGTGAGGCGAGTTAAGGTAGCTGCTATTCTAGACAAATCCTCCACGAATTTTCGGTTGTATCTGATGAGGTCGAGGAAGCTACGGATTTCTGTCAGGTTAGTTGGGGCTTTCCAATTTGATATGGTCTCTATTTTGGCAGGATCTACCTGCACTCTTTCTTTAGACACTATATGCCATAGGAAGCCCACTTCTTGAAGCCAGAGCTCACACTTAGAGAATTTGGCGTACTACCGGTTTTCTTGCAGGGTGCTCAGGGCTATCTCCAGGTGTGTTTAATGCTTCTCTTCAGTCTAGGAGTATATGAGAATATCATCTATGAATACAATCACAAACTTGTGTAGATATGACTGGAACACTCGGTTCATCAGGTCCATGAAAGCTACGGTTGCATTGGTTAGTCCAAAGGGCATTACCCTGAACTCGTAATGCCCATACTATAATCGAAAAGCAGTTTTCTGTGTGTCCTTTTCACGAATCTTCAGTTGTTGATATCCCGACCTTGGGTCGATCTTGGAGAAGTAGGCGGCCCCTCTGAGTTGATCAAATAAGTCGTCTATCCTAGGGTGAGGGTACTTATTCTTAATCATCACCTGGTTCAGTTTCCTGTAATCGATGCAAAGTTGCACACTTCCATCTTTCTTCTTGACGAATAGTATGTGTGCACCCCACAGGGACTGGCTTAGGCATATGAATCCTTTCTCTAATAGTTCATCTAAATGATCTTTCAACTCCTTGAGTTCTGCGGGCATCATACGGTAGGGTGCTTGGGACATAGGGTGAGTACCTAGCACCACCTCAATTACGAATTCTAGTTGGTGATCTGGGGTTAAACAAGGTAATTCCTCTAGGAAAACTTCTAGATAACAATTGACCATTGGAATTTCTGCTAGACCCTTCTCCGGTGTGTCCTTGCAAGTGATCTGCACATGGAATACCTTACATCCTTTCCATAGTAAGTCCTAATCTTCCATATAGGACACCAGATGTATTTTGGCTCTTCCTCTGTCTCCTTCAAATAGAGTTTCTTCCTTTCCCAAGCCATGGAAGGTTATCCCCTTTTTTCCCACAGTCTACTTGGGCTTGATGCATGCTTAGCCAATCCATCCCTAAAATGTTCTCTACTTCTTATAGCGGAAGAGGAATTAGGTCAGCTTCCAAGGTTGTTCTTCTGACTTGCACTTCGTAGGCTTTAACGTACGTGTGTCTTTCTATGGTTTTGCCTAATGGGGTGAGGATGTGGAGAGATGGTCGAAGAGGAGAGGTTTCCTTTGGAAGTTTTGAGACTAGAGTTTCCTTGATGAAAGAGTGTTCCGCCCCAAAGTCAAAGAGGGCGTACCTTGCCTTTCCGAATACTTGGACAAATCTAGCCACTATGCTGGGGTCCTTTCAAGCTTCTTCATGGGTCAGGTGGTAGACCCTGGCTGGAACTCTCGTGGGCACTTCCCGTCCCCCATTGTTTGTCCTCGGGTACCTGGGTGGTGGTGGGGGCATTTCGTGGGGCGTTCACCCAAGCCCTCGGGCAACTCCTGATGTAGTGCCCGGGTTGTCTGCACCCGTAGCACGTTGCACATGGTCCTTCATGGTTCCTCTGGCACCCGGGGCAATAGGCGCTTCTTTTTGGAGGGAGTGTGTCTGTTTCCTTATGGCCACTATGGCCCTCCTCCCCCCCGAGAGTATCTTGGTGGGTTCTTCCATTAGGGCTGACCCGGTTCCCTTGAGCCTCCTCGGCTGCCCTATCCCATGTCCTCTCTATGTCCTCCCATTTCCATTCGACAACGCCTTGTCTAGACTAACCACTCACATTCATGGGCCATGACCACTATGGCGGCTAGGTCAGTGGGGCATCCCAAAACCCCCATTCGGTGTCTTATAACCTTATTGTGACCGTTAATAAACTTTTGGCAAAGGTCGTCTGGTTTCACTAGGTCGGGGGCGAAAAGTCGGAGCTCATTGAACCTGGTCTCATATTTTGAGACCGTGCGGGCTCCTTGGCGGAGTTGGAAGAATTCCACTTTCTTTTCATTGATGAGGTGGGGAGCTAGGTATTCTTTTGAGTATCTTCCTTAAAACTCTTCCTAGGTAGGTGAGGCCGGGAAGAGGTTTCTGGCATTGTCCCACCATCTTTTCACATTGGATTCTAGGAAAAATTCAACCAGTGTCACCCTCTCCTGCAGGGGTATCCTAATGATACCCATGAACTTTTTGAGGCTTGCTAACCAGTCCATGGCGGCCCTCACCTCCTTCTCCCTATAGAAGGGCTTACATCCCAATTGTCGGAGGGTTTTCAAGTGTTTGGGGATGTCGAGGAGGGGTGGAATAGGTGTGGAATGGGGTTGGGATTGTACCTCCTCCTGGTGGGTCCGGGACTCGGAATCCAGGTGGGGTTTTTCGCTAAGGTGGGGTTCTTCGAACACCTTGGTGAATTCCCCATACAATTGATGGTGTTTGGAACTGATGCCCTGTGGGGCTGAAGTATTTATTGAGAATTCTATCTTCGGGACGGGGTTTCTGGCGGATTCAGCAGTTGCAACCCTTGTTCTTTTGACTCCTTGTTTGGGTGCCATAGCTGGTTTAAAGTTTTCTTTAATTAGTATTTAGGTTATAAAGTTTTGATAATGTATTCGGGAAAACACAAGCTCTGATACCATCAAAGTTGTCATGCCTCGGCCTGGTTTGGCCGGGGTTTAACGGACAACCCGCCACTTTCTTGAGCCTTAAGAAGGTCTCCTCGGGGTCAAGAGAGTTAGGCGTATGACATGTCATGCTTTCCTTGGATAACATTTAACAAAACTGAAAATTTTAAATTTGTGTACTTGGTTTTGGGTAAGAGGGGAAAAAACTAGCGCAGTTGTGTTCTTTCCTGAAAATATTTAGAGGGCGGGGGTAAGTTTGACAACTTAGTGAGTGGGAGAAAATTCTTTCCTAAAGGCTTAATCTAGAAATTTCAATTATTCGATAATTCAACTTATTTCTTCTTGGGTTTCACAAATCAATAATTGCCCTCCTATCATAGGAGGGATCATACATTCGCAGAGCGGTCCTCGACCGCGCCATTTGTGGACCGAAGCACCTTTACCGTCAACCCTGATAGAGGGATGTTGCCTCTACCCAGAGTTTGTGCCGACATCAATAGTTTGACCCCAAACCCAAGTTTCTCCCCCATGTCCTCTCAATGAGACGATACGTCATTCCCCCCTACTGCCTTGGTCTCCGTGCATAGGAAGCTACTCGGCTTCACGACCTACTACACGACAATACTGCCCTTATGCTCCCTGGGTCGTCTAACAGTCCTTGGGTTCTATTACTACCTCAAGCCAGGTGTTTGACAGCCCAAACATCATAGTGCATGCACAATCAACAAGTTTTTTGAATTATAGCCATTATCTTTTTCCCTCTCCCACAACGGTTTGTCAACTTGGCATCTGCCCTACCACATGTACTGGCCCAACAAATTTGATGACCTAGCTTTGGTAGAGCAGCGGTTTAGCCCAACAAGCTTGACAACTCAACTTGGCTCGATGGGTATCACGCAAGTTCCCATTATTCAAGTCTTTTAGCCTCATGTAACACGTCTATTTTGGATGGGTCCATGCCCGTATCCACCGGTCTTGGGCCCACTAGCATCTTGAGCCTAAGCCCGGAATTAGCTCCCAAATATTTTAAGTATAGTCACCTAGTTAGGGGATGCTAATTTCGAGAAAACAGTTTTTCAAAGCTTAAACAGTCATTCCAACCAGAATGGACGTCGTAGCGATTCCCACTCACCCGGTGATTTTGGTGGGGTCGTGCCGGCTGATTCTAGCCTCGTGGTTTCTCTTCTGGAAGCAGGCACTTGAATAGTCAGTCCTTACAGGGGCACGGATGTCCTCGTTAGGGTGTTGAACTAAGGAATCGTACTTCTTGGCGTATTTGCGTACAAGCCTTCATATTTGGCCTTAATTGCACTTTAGTCCCTGAGGTTTGTGCGTTCTTCTTTACCTCCTCAATTGCCCCCTTTTTTCCTTAATTCAGCCCCCATATTTTCTAATTATCCCTTCGGATCATTAATTTTATCAATACCGCCCTTAGGTTCCTCTATTTTCTGAAACTGCCATTTAGCAACAAACTTTCCCGAAATTGCAATTTGACCAAAACTTTTCAAATTTTACAAATTAGTCCTCCATTTGATCCAATTTGTCCAATGGACCCTCAATTGGAAGGGAATTTGATAAAAAGACCCTCAATTTTGTCAAATTGCCATTTGGTGCTCAATTTTTAAAAAATCCCCAATTTTCCCAAACATTTTAAAAATTACATTTTGGTCCCGAATCACAATTTTGTTCCATTGACCTGCAAAACTTGGTTAATTGTCCTCGTTCTTGATTTAAATCATCTCATCCGTGTTTTTCTCATCATTTCAAGCTTTAAATTGCTCGATTTAGCTATGAAATGAGCTCAAACGGTGCTTGGATTACCACCGTGTTGCTCTCATCATGGGGATCCTTCCTAGATCAAACTACGCTTCAATTGATTACCTGAGCAGTGTGAATTTTAGTGTTAAAGTTTTTGCAGAATTCGGATGTGCATAGTGTTTTTCAGTGAAGGGTGGCAGAGGGAGCTTACTTGCTTAGCTCGAGGGGAGGTTGGGGCACCTCCAAGTGTGCCGTAGGGGGTCTGGCTTGGCCACAATTAGCCGAGGGGAGGCTCAAAGTGGACGACCGGGGATGGCTGGTTTCTGGTCGAGGAGTGACAGCACTGTTCGAGCTTCCTCGCAACTCCTCGGTGGCTCTAAAGCTCAATGGAACTTATGGGTGGATAGAGGACTCTAGTTGTCACGCCCCGACCCAGTTTGGTCGGATCCCCATGATCAACTCGCCACTCTCCCGGTTAATTAAAGGGTTTCCCCTTATTGTAAACCGTAAAGAGTAAGGCGTCCTTTAAACCTGCACCATTTCCTAGAATAGCATAATCAAAACTGCATGAAATTTTAAACTTTACATACCTGAAATCTTAGTTGTTTATCTTTTAGGGTAGGCTTTATGGGATTTCCTGAAAGGGATATAAGGGAGGGGGTGAGTACGACTACTCAGTGAATGAGTTTTTAAAGGTCTACTTTTAACTTTTAAGAAAAACATTTATATGGAGTGTGCTAGACTCCTTTCTTTTAAAAAATCCCTTTATTTAAAAATTTTGGTTTTTCCACCATTTCTTATTTACCACGTGTGTCATCACCCAACACACATCCTTCATCATGAAGGTTACACACATTCATAAGTCAATATCACTACTGAACCCGCTAGTGGCTTCGGAGCGACTTTTTCTACCACCCGGATAGAAGTACGACCACTTCTACCTTGGGAATGAGTGGATGTACATGACATCTGACCCACAATCCTGAAATCACTTCTTCGTGTCCGTATGAGGACAGAGACCTCATCCCGTCCCCACCCCGGTCTCATGCGCTTGGTGCTACTCCAAATTTCGAACAGACACCTGGAACGACGATCTGCCCTTATACTCACCGGGTCGTCCAGGGCCCTTAGGACACATCACTACCTCTCATGGGCGTCTTGATGGTCCCGTAATCGTAGTTCATGCACAAACAATGTTTTCTTATCAAGCCATGTAATATGTAGTGCCACTTGTCTAACGGGCCCGACTCTCAACTCAACCCGTAATTGTTTTTCTTGACTAGTCCGTTGATCTATCATGTCGTACTATCGCTAGTTGACTGAGCATGTCGGTCCTATCTTGGTACCATGGCCAAACAATTCACTTATTAAGTTTTATGGCATATATATCATGTTTGTTTAAGAGCTCCTGCTCGTGCCAACTGGCCTTTGGCCCACTGTACGATATTTTAAAAAAACTGGGCATTCTAGCCCTGAGATTCTAAAATTGAGGCCCCCGGCATATAAGAGCTATTCGAGCTCCCGTCAAGAAGGTCTTCCAAATAGTTTAAGCATTGGCACACAGTTAGGGGAGAATACTTCCGACAAAATATATTTTCATTGTCCATTATACCAACCGGTATAAGGACATCTCCGTTCATAACCAATGAACGGGTTTTCAACTTCCTTTGAGGAAGTCTTATCATACCAACCGGGTATGATCTACTTACAACCAGTAAGTAGTTTTTTCTCATAATTTTCACATCACTTTCTCTAAGTGGTGATGATTAAAATACCACTAAATAATGAGTTTTTATACCAATATACTTATCATCCCCTATTGGGTATGATATAAAATTTCCACTCACAACTGGTAAGTGGTTTTTATCTTTAAGTTGTGCTCATCATCCCAACCGGGTATGATGTTAGTAAACCCACTCACATGTTAATGCCGTGAATTCCACTAGACCTGTTCTTGGTATTCATGTGAGCTTGTCCTTGCTGGCGTTCCCAGTACTTCATGTTCCTACATGATATGAACATCTTGGTTGATTATCCTTCGGCCTAATCGCCTTCATTCATTCCAAATGAATGAGAAAGTCAAACTTTCATTTATTTGCAATTAGGTCCCTAAAGTTATTTCTCTTTAACTTTAAGTCCCAAATGCTGATTTTTCCTCAAATTGAGTACCGAAACTTCTAAAATTTACCATAGGACCTCAATTTATTCCATTTCACAAAAAAGGGGATTAATTTCTCAAATTTCCAATTTGGTCCTCTAACTTTTCCAAAATTATTATTTTGCCCTTCCTTTACAAAAATGGTAAGTTTTGCCCCCAAAATTCTAAAATTTCTCAATTGGTCCTCCAACATTATTTTCATGCCCAATTGGCCCTCAATTTCATAAAATTTCATTTTGGTCCTAAGAATTTCAAATTTCCCCAAATTTCCACAAATTCCCCCCAATTTCAACTCTTCAACACTACCAAATTTGATTTCATCAAATTGACTGATCAAACACCTCTAATTTTTGAAATTGGAGTTGAAATTGAGTTACTACATGTTCATACGATTCTAAGGAACTTTGAATCGCAGATTTTAATGCTGGAACAAGCTCAAATGGAGCTTCGCCGGAAAATAGATTGTAGAGAGAAAAAGTTTTGATTTCTCACCGGTGAGGGCACGACAGTCCGAGCTTTCAATCTGGGCAGATAGCTCTTATCTTGAGGATCATCCTAGAATCAAGAATTGCATCAATTGATGCTGAATTGAGTTAGAATTTAATTATTGAAATTCTGCCGGTTCTCTCTCTAGCACCGACCGGAAATTGCAGAGGGGAGTCAAATTGGCTTACCTTTCTGTCTTAATTCAGCCGTGGGAGGGCTGAGGAAGTGTTGGGAGGGCTTGGTTTGGTCTAAGGAGGGCTTGAAATGGCCGATTTCAGCTTCGTCGAAATAGGGCAGCTTCGGTCCGCCGGAGCTGCTTCACTGTTCCGTCATGCCGGCGCTTCTCCAACGATTCTCGGATTGACTGTAGTTTACTATTAGATAATTGTCTTCTCCTTGGTTCTAAAGAGCTCGACCTCTCCTTCCGAGGTTAAGAAAAATGTTTAAGTCGAAATTCTGGTTCGAGATTCACTGGGAAATGGAGCAGTAGAGAGAGAGAGAAGTGTTCAGGTGTGAGGAGAATGAACGGGGATGACCTCTAAAATCGTGTATTAAATGATAGAGATTTATTACTAGTATTAATATTGACATAAATTATTGTTATTAATTTCAATAAGTTAATTTCATTATTAAATTATTTGTATTAATTCCAATAATTTAATTTAGGTATTAAATTATTGGTATTAATTATAATTAAATATATATTAATTTATGACCATTTATGATAAGGTGTACGTTTGCATAAAAAATTTTTACCAAAATTTCGGGTTACAAAAAAATCATACTTCCCAAGAGGTCACCCATCCTCACACTACTCTCGAGAAAGGATGCTTGACTTCAAAGTTCTTATGGAATCTCATTCACTTGAACCAATTTGGTTTTTGTCTTTTATTTTGTCTTAAATTTCTTTTCCAAGGTTTAATGAACCCTTTGTATCACCCGAAAGTTGTAAATTTCCAAATTGCTTGTTCCCATATGATCGGGTTTGTAAACCGGCTCAATTTTCTTACTCGGTTTGATCGGTTCTTTTCCCGATTTTTCTTAACTCAAAAGTGTGGGGTTTACAACTTACTCATGATTCCAAAGACACCTAATGTGGCTTCGGAGGTCGAGAAAAGTTTCATCGTCGGAGCTCTGGTTTGCAGCTCATCGGAAAACTTACTCTTCTTCTTCTTTGCTTAATTGTGGGATGCTCAGAACGAATGAGGGGGTGCTCTTTATATAGGGAGGTCGGCAACTGCTTAGGCTGCCGGCCGGCGTAAGGCTCGGCCTTCGACTCGGCCACCAAAGACCTGATCGGAGCATTTTTCGAGTCGTTGGAGAGTCCACCTTTTTCAGCGACTCCCTCCCTCTTTCTCTATTCTCTATCAGCGTTTGAAGGTTGAAGACGATGACGTGGTGGTCATGCCACGTGGCACGTTGTGATTGGTCAGTTTTTCTGACATAGAATGCCAGCTCGGGCGCTGCGTCAGCCGTTGACCGTTGATCGGACAGGTGGCAACCTCTCATTGGCTGCTCGTGTCTATGTGGCTTGCTAATGAGCGTCAGTTGTCCGTTGACTGGACACGTGCAGCCTCCCATTGGCTGACCATACCTACGTGGCTGCTGATGTGGCACTAGCTAGCCGTTGACCGGTCAACTATCCGACTGGGTTCGTTGTCCGAATTTCAAGAATCAGCCGGTTCGGACCTGGTTCGACCAATTTTTTTAAATTTAAAATTTTCTAAATTCATCTAAATTTATTTTTATCTAATGGTGGTCTGAATTTTCCAATTTGACATTTTTAAGACAAATAGAAAAATAAATTTGTGAACCGGTTCACTATGGTTCATGTTGGTTCGGTCTAGTTCAGGTCTTGTTTATCCTAAACGAGTTCAATTTTCTCTTCAATTCCACTTGCCAGTTCTTCCTTGAAATTTTTGTGAAATGTTGGTCACTTGGAATTTTCCAATTTCCCATGTTAGCTATTTTTCATTTAGTTAATGGCTCGATATTTCAAGTATAAACCTATACCAATTCTTTTTCTGGTTTCCTTTGGTCCAATTGGACATGTTTTACACGTGCTGTCACGCCCCGACCTGGTTTGGTTGGTGTCCGTGATCAACCCGCCACCCTTTTGTGCTTCATTCTTGTATACCTACCTGAATGAGGCAAGGAAGGTGAAGGTGTGTTGACG
This sequence comes from Trapa bicornis, assembly GCA_030064425.1. Lineage (NCBI taxonomy): Eukaryota > Viridiplantae > Streptophyta > Magnoliopsida > Myrtales > Lythraceae > Trapa > Trapa bicornis. Next base: position 12,848,065 of record CM057746.1, read on the forward strand.
TTCAAACCCTTACTTTCAGTTAGGGGTAGGAAGCGTACCTTGAGGGCCTGAGCGCATACTGTAACTTCCTGTCTAGGTATTATCCTTAAAAGGGGTGAGAGGGGGCGAGTAAAATACTCAGTGAGGGAAACTACTATAACATTTTACTTGAATTCAACTTTTCTGTCCTTTAAATTATTTATCATTTCACCCAATTCACATGATTAACAATCGCTCTCCTATCATAGGAGGGACCACACATTCGCAGATCGGACCTTGAGCGTGCCACTTGTGGATCAGAGTGCCTTTACCATCTACCCTGATAGAGGGATACTGCGTCTATCCGAGGTTTGAGTTGACATCAATAGTCTGACACATCAAGCCCCCAATTACTTCACTATGTCCGCTCAGTGGGACGAGACCTCATTTCCCATACTGCCTCGGTCTCCATGCACTGGAAGCTCCTCGGCTTTACGACCTACAAAATGACGAAACTGCCCTTATGCTCCCTGGGTCGTCCAATAGTCCTTGGGCTATATTATTACCTCATGCCAGGTGTCCTGATGGCCCGAACATCATAGTGCATGCACAATCAACAATCATTTTGAATTACAACATTTATCTTTGGCCCTCTAGCACAATGATCTGTCAGCTTGGCTTCGACCCACCACGCGTACTGGCCCAACAAGTTCTAGGACCTCGCTTTAGCAGAGCAGCAGTTTGGCCCAACAAGCTTGACAACTCAGCTTGGCTCAATGGGTATCACGCAAGGTTCCCATTATCCAGGTCTTTTATTCTCATATATCACATGTCTGTTCTAAACGGATCCACGCAAGTAACCATCGGCCTTGGGCCCACTGGCATCTCGAGCCTAAGCCCGGAATTAGCTTCTAAATGTTTTAAGCAGAGTCATCTAGTCAGAGGATGCTTGTAATCCTCGCTCTTTGGAGCTAAGGAAAACCGGGGAAAGAACCGGTCAAACCGAGAAAAACCAAACCAGTTCACAAACCGAATCATTAGAGAAAGGGCAAATTGGGAAAATTACAACTCTCGAGTGACCCAAAGGGTTATAAAAACCTTGGAAAGGGACTTTAGGACAATTTGAGGAAGAAAACCAAACCGGTTCAGGTGAACTAGATCCGAACCGGATTGAACCAGTTTGAACCATTATTAAACCAGATGCTAAATTCATTATTCTAGGTGGCTTAGAAAATTCAAATTGGAGAATTGAGGCCACCATTGGATATAGAATGAATTTAGAAATTTTTAATTTTGAAAAACTTGGTCGAATCGGGCTTGAACCGGTTGGTTTAAGCTTTGAACTCGGTCTGGTCCGGTTTGGTCCGGTTTGGAGCAGTGTCATCTTCTTCCTTCATATGACAGCACTGTTCACTCGTCGAAAAATTGAGTAGCACTGGCGAAGATGAAAAGTCTCTGGTCAAGGAGTTTCAGGCAATGAATGACCACCATTAAGGCACCAATCAGACGGCCAAGAAGTCCCTGAGCATCATATATAAAGAGCCCCCCTCATTCATTCTCCTCACACCTGAAAACTCCACTCTCTCCCTACTGCTCCATTTTCTGGTGAAGCTCAAACTAGAGCTTCGACTTGGCCATTTTTCTAAGCCAAAGAAGGCGTGGTTGGGTTCTTTGGATTCGGGGAGAATTCAGCAACACGCTTGGAGTCTCCATTTGCTCCAAGGGTCATCGGAGAAACGCTGGCGTGATAGAATAGTGAAGTAGCTCTGGTAGATTGAAGCTGCCCTATTTTGGCCGAGCTGAAAACGGGCAATTCGAGCCCTCCTCAGGCCCAACCAGGTTCTACAGCTGAATTAGAGCAAAAAGGTAAGCCAATTTGGTTCTACTCTATAAATTCTGATCGGTGCTAGAGAGAGAACTGACAGAACTTTACTAACCAAATTCTCCTTCAATTCGACATGAATTGAGGTGATTCTTAATTCTAGAAAGGACCTCAGGATGAAAGCTATCTGCGTAGATCGAAAGCTCAGACCACCATGCCTCAGATGGTGAGTTGTCGAAGTTCTTTCTCTCTATATTCAGTTTTCTAGTGAAGCTCTGTTTGAGCTCATTTCGACATCAAATCGTGCGATTCAAAGTGTAGGAACTCTAATCTAACTTCAGTTTCTACAATTAAACTCATTTGATTGGTCAATTTGATAAAATCAAATTTGGCTGAGTTAGAAGGTTAAAATTGGGGGGAAAATTGGGGATTTTGAAAATTCGAGAGACTAAAGTGAAATTTTATAAAATTGAGGGCTAATTGGGCATGATAAAGATACTGAAGGACAATTGGGTAATTTTGGAATTTTTGGTGTGAAACTTACCATTTTTGTAAAGTAGGGGCAAAATGGTAATTTTGGAAAAGTTGGGGACCAAATTGGAAATTTGGGAATCTTGACCCCCTTTTGTGATTTTGAATAAATTGATGTCCTAAGGTGAATTTTAGAAGTTTTGAGACTTAATTTGGAGAAAATTGGCATTAGGGACCTAAAGTAAAAGAAAAGGAACTTTAGGGACCTAATTACATTTAATTAAAAACTTTAAGTATTTCATCCATTTATGATGAATGAAGGCTATTAGGCCAAGGAATAATGAATAAGGATGTTCATATCATGTAGGAACACGAAGTATTGGGAATGCCAGCAAGGAAAGCTCGCATGAAGGCAAAGAACCGGTTAAGAGGAAATCACTGCGTGATCGGGTGAGTGGAATTTTTATATCATACCCAGTTGGGATGATAAGCACCTCGGAAATGAAAACCCACTACTAAGTGGTATTTTAACCATCACACCTGTGAGGAGTGATGTGGAAATTACGTGGAAAATCTACTTACTGATTGTAAGTAGATCATACCTGGTTGGTATGATTAACTTACTGGAGGGAAGTAGAAAATCTGCTTATCGGTTATAAGCAAAGATGTTCTCACACCCAGTTGGTGTGATGGACGGCTAAAAGTTTATTTTATTCAGAAGTGCTCTCCCTTGACTGTGTGAACTTTTTGGGAGAACTTCTTGACGGGAGCTCGAATAGCTCAGATAGGCCGGAGGCCTCAATTTTGGACCTTGGGGACTAATATGCCCAATTTTGAAAATCTCGTACAGTGGGACCAAGGCCGGTTGGCATGAGCAGAAGCTCGTAAATAAACATGAGTTAAGCCATGAAAACTTAAAATGAATGATTTGTTTGGCCATAGTACCAAGACAAGACCGAAATACTTGATGGACTGGCAGTAGTGCGATGTGATAGGTTGACGGACTAGTCAGGACAAATAACTGCAGGTTGAGTTGAGGGTTGGGGCCGTTGGACCAGTGGCACCACATATTAAATGGCTTATGTGGAAAACTATTGTTTTGTGCATGCACTAAGTTACGAGATCTTCAAGATGCCCAAGATGGGTAGTTATGAATCCTAGGGCTACTAGATGACATGGTGGAGATAAGGGCAGTTTATCATGCCAGCAGTCTTGGAAGCTCTACGTAGCTTCATGCGCATAAAACCACAGTGGGGTCGGGATGAGGTTTCTATTCTCATACGGACATGAAGTTTTCTTTACATAACTGAGGGTTGGATGTCGCGTACATCCACTCATTCTCAGGGTAGAAGTGGACGTGCTTATATCTAGGTGGCCGGTAAAGTCGCTCCGACGCCACAAGTGGGTGCAGTGGACGTGCTGCCCTAGGAATGTGTGTTCCCTTCATGATAAAGGGCATGTGTTGGTTGATAAACACACCGGTTATGATTGAGGATTGAGTAATGGCTATGAAAATGAGATTTTAAGGATGAATTATTTTAAAAGAAAATAAGGAGTCTGGCACACTTCGATTCAAACACTTTTCCTAAAAGTCAAACTTTAAAAACACATTCACTGTGTCGTTGAACTCACCCCTCCCATATATCCCTTTTCATGTAACCAAGGGAAACCTACCCAAAGATCTCTTGTTAGTCACACCTGTAAGACAGTTATGTAAGTTAAAATTTTTATGCAATTTTGATTTATGTTATTCCAAGAAAAGTGCATGTTTAAAGGACGCCTTACTACTCTCGGGTTGAAAAAGGGGGAAACCCTTAGTAAACTGGGAGAGTGCAAGTTGCTCACGAGTATTCGACCAAACCGGGTCGGGGCATGACAACTTGAGTGGTATTAGAGCCTGTTTCCTTGAATACATAATCATGACTAGAAAAGATAGTAACTAATAAAAATAATTTTCAAATTTTCAAATGGCTCCAAGGAGTGAAACCAAGAAAACTAGGACTAGCGTTACCAACACCACCCAACATTCTGTCCCCATAGGAAGGTCACCCTAAAATACCTGAGAAGTCCCAAAGAACCAAGAGATGTTAGTGGGAAGTAACTAGGAGGATGGTGCCAGGACCTGTTGATGTCACAATCCTGAGTACGAAGGGAGCCATGCCTAAGGCCATGATTGCCATCAACGACTTATAACTTTACTAAGGAGGACGCTTGTCAAAAACCCTATAGCTCCCCATCTATTTTGTAACCACTTTTTGTAATGGGTCTAAGACCCTAACATATTTTAACACTTCTCCACTAATAAAGAATTCCAAGTTCCTAAAAACTATATCTCTAAAAAATTATGTGACCTTGCACCTCAGCTATAGAAAGATTGCCCAAGAAAAGTAACCAAACAAATCCATGTTACCCTAAGACATTACAAAGACCAAGGAGATTTCCATCCCGAATAAAGAAACGAATCAAGGAAATTATGGGGCAAAGAAGGCATGACAAGAAAACTATCTAGATAAGAAGTTTAGGAGAACTCTTGGAGTAATAACTGGGCAAGGAGATGACCTATTTCAAGGTGTAAAGGAAATGAGACATGAAGTGAAGGACTATTCCACACCACAAGGATTTAGAACAATACTTTCTAAAAAAAATGCCCCCACAACTATAGAAATTTGAAAGGATACCATTCCAAGAAACATGACTCCTGCTTGGAATTTCAACCACATACAGGAGGAAGCTCTTCAAGATCCTAGAATAGTGGCGGGAAGTAAAAAGGATTGAAGGTAGAACCTCTATAAACCACAAACAAAACAAAGGGTAGGTGAAGTGAATTCTCCCTTAAGAAGAAATTTTCAGCCATTTGGGAGAAAAGAAGGGAGTGCCTCCACAAGAGAAGACAAACCGAGCATTTGACAACAAATGGGATGTCTCAGGATTGCAAGTGCGAGTCACTTTGGAAAAAGTAGTGAAGCTAAATAGAAGTTTCAGACCAACATAGCAGAAGGAAGGAAGGTGTAACAACAAGATAGTCAAGGAGAATAACGATGCCCTAAGGAAGACCAGGAAGTAGAAATGACTGCACTCTAAAAGGGCAGTAGGATGAACATTAAGGACAATAAGACTCGAGAAACAACTGCCCTAAGATAATTAGACTAAGGGAATGGTAAGGATGAGGCAATTAATGAACTGATACTCGTGAAGGTCATAATTTAAGCTCCAGCAAAGAAGAGGGAGGATGAAAGAAATCCTTAAAAAGACCAATGGCCAAATTAACGACTGAACTCAAGCCAAGAGAGGGGTAGGCAAGCCTCTGACATGATGATCAAGAGATCTTGAAACAAGGAGGATTCGAGCTCTCCTTAAAGGAAAGAGACTTGTACTGAAGTACAAGTGGGGATGAGGACAGGGTAAAAAGGATGTGCCCGCAAGATTTCTTGAGCAAGAGTAAACAGGTGATGACGCCATCAAAGGATGTCATTTAAGGGTAGATATTCTGCAGGGTAAATGAAAAAGGAATTCTAGGAGAAAAAGGGAAGAGTCCTACAAAGGAAGGAAACCCTGGAAAGGCATATGTATCCCAACTAAGATGTAATGAAACTAAGTGAAGACGGATAGGGAGATGAACTTGCAAATGAAGCGCATACTGAGGTGAGAGGACCAGGGAAGCATACTAAGAGGACCCAAGGAATAAGTTAAACCCAAGGAATAGGTAAGTCAGAAGTTAACATCAAAGATGTTGTATGAGTAAGTGGTGAACTACCCATAAAAAGGGAATGAAATACATTTAATAAATCATGGAGACGTAAGTTTTCATACCCCGGCCTATTTTGGTCGGATCCCTGTGATCAATCCACCACTCTCCCGGTTTATTAAAGGGTTTCCCTTTATTATAGACCATCAAGAGTAAGGCATCCATTAAACCTACATCTTTTCCAGAAATAACATAAACAAAACTGTATAATAATTTAGATTTATCATACTTGTATCACATGCATCTTAGTTGATGGTCTTTAAGGGTAGGCTTTCCGAAATCTCCTGAAAGGGATATAAGGGAGGTAGTGAGTACAACTACTCAGTGAATAGGTTTTCAAAGGTTTACTTTTAATTTTTAAGATAAATATTTATATGGATTATGTCAAACTCCTTTCTTTTCAAAATCCTTTCATTTAAAAATTTGGGTTTTCCCATCATTTCTTAGTTACCACGGTGTGTCATCACCCAACACACATCCTTCATCATGAAGGTTACACACGTTCGTAGGTCAGTATGACTACTGAACCCACTAGTGGCTTCAGAGCGACTTTACTGGCCACCCGGATAGAAGCACGCCCACTTCTACCCTGGGAATGAGTAGATGTACACGACATCTGACCCTCAATCCCGAAATTGCTTCTTCATGTCCATATGAGGACAGAGACCTCATCTCATCCCCACCCCGGTCTCATGCGCTTGATGCTACTCCAAATTTCGCACAGATACCTAGAATGACGATCTGCCCATATACTCACCGGGTCGTCTTGGGTCCTTGGGACGCATCGCTACCCCCCATGGGCGTCTTGATGATCCCATACTCATAGTGCATGCACAAATAGAGTTTTCTTAAATTTCCATGTAATATGTGGTGCCATTTGTCCCAACGGCCTCAACTCTCAACTCAACCCTCAGTTGTTTGTCTTGACTGGTCCGTCGACCTGTCATGTCGCACTGCCGCTAGTTGACTAAGCATGTCGGTCCTATCTTGGTCCGTCGACCTGTCATTATTCTTTGGCCTAATAGCCCTCATTTGTTCCAAATGAATGAGAAAACCCAACTTTACATATATTTACAATTAGGTCCCTAAAGTTATTTTTTTATTTAACTTTAAGTCCCTATTGTCGGGTTTTTCCTAAATTTGAGTCTCAAAACTTTAAAAATTTATCTTAGGACCTCAAATAATTTAATTTTGCACAAAGGGGTTTAATTTCCCAAATTTCCAATTTGGTCCCTCAACTTTTCCAAAATTACCATTTTACCCTTCCTTTACAAAAATGGTAAGTTTTGCCCCAAAAATTCAAAAATTCCTCAATTGGTCCTCCAACATTATTTTCATGTCCAATTAACCCTCAATTTCATAAAAATTGCATTTTGGTCCTTTGAATTTCGAAAATCCCCAATTTTCCCTAATTTTCCCCCAATTTCAACTCCTTAGCACATCCGAATTTGATTTCATCAAATTGACCAATCAAACACCTCTAATTGTTGAAATTGAAGTTAAAATTGAGTTCCTCCATCTTCTTACGATTCAATAGCACTTTGAATCGCAAGTTTAGACGCCGGAACGAGCTCAAACAGAGCTTTGCCGAAAAACGGACTTTAGAGAGAGAAAGCTTCGATTACTCACCGGTAAGGGCATGACTGTCTGAGCTTTCGATCTGGGCAGATAGCTCTCATCCTAAGGTTTATCCTAGAATCAAGAATCGCATCAATTGATGCCGAATTGAATTAGAATTTTATCATTGAAATTCTGCCAGTTCCCTCTCTAACACCGGCCGAAAATTGCAGTTCTCTCTCTAACACCTGGAATGAGGGTCGGATGTCGCGAACATTCACTCATTCTCATTGTAGAAGTGAACGTACTTCTATCCGAGTGGCCGGTAAAGTTGCTCTGAAGCCACCAGTGGGTTTAGTGGTCGTGCTGACCTGCGAATGTGTGTAACCTTCATGATGAAGGATGTGTGTTGGGTGATGACACACTATAGTTAAAAAGAAATGGTGATAAACTTAATATTTCAAATGAAATGGTTTTGAAAGAAAGGAGTCTGACACACTCCAATAATACATGTTTTCGTAAAAGTCTAAACTTTTGAAAACCCATTCACTGAGTAGTTGTACTCACCCTCTCCTTTATATCCCTTTCAGGAGATTTTGGAAAGCCTACCCTTAAAGACCCTAAACTAGAACACCTGTGATAAAGGTATGATAAATCTAAATTATTATGCAGTTTTGTTTATGTTATTCCTGGAAAAGGTGCAGGTTTAAAAGATGCCTACTATTTACGGTCTATAATAAGGGGAAACGCTTTAATAAACCGGGAGAGTGGTGGGTTGATCACGGGGATTCGATCAAATCGGGTCGGGGCATGACAACTAGAGTGGTATCAGAGCCTGTTTCCTTGAATACATAATCAAAACTAGAAAATATAGTAAGTAATAGGATTTATCCAAAAATTTTCAGATGGCTCCCAGGAGAGGAACCAAGAAAACTTGGAATAGCTTTACTCAATACTCTATCTTCATTGAAAGATAACCCTAGAAGCTTCCCAAATGCCTGAGACCTGGCAGGAATCTCGAAAGACCAAATGGGGAATTATCTTGGAGAATGGTGCTAGGACCTATTGATGGCACAACTTTAAGTATGAATGAGGTTGTTTATCAAGAATTCTATAACTCCTTAGCTATTTTGTGACCATTTCTGATGATAGGGCTGAAAGCCTAATCTTTTGTATTCCCTTGTTAATAAAATACTAAAATTCTCAAAACTCTATCTCATGATGATGCGATCTTGTTGGGAATATGGCCTAAGGAAAATAAAACAAACCCACACTATCCTGGAAACTTAGGAAAAGTCACATCTCGATTATGGAAGATGAATCAGGGAATTAAGAAACTTAGGAGGACTCTTACCATGACCCTTTAGTAAAGGAGATTCAGCAAGAAAACTGTTAAAGTGATCAGACTCAAGAACGGTAAAGCACCAAATCACTAGTAACCCTAGAAAAGCCCCACTCGAAGGAAAGAAGGAATAATGATGGATATTACCTAAAGAGCTGCCCAACCCTAATAAAGGACAAGTACCAAGATGAACTATTATAGGTGTAAGGAAAGGAGTGTTACACACCTCATAGATTCAGGGTAATACCTCCTCAAAGGTCATGAAAGACATGAAAGATTGGAGACCCATACCATGGAGCAAGTTACGTAAACGGTTCACAAAGAGGTCAAGAAATGACGAGAACTTCTTAAGAAGGTCAAACCGAGAAGGATACCTCATGAATAGGGATAAAGTAAATGGGAAGTATACTTAGAACCCTCTCATAAGGGGCAAACACAGAAAAATGTCCCCCGGAACTCTAGGGAATTACACAGTGAGAGTGAAGAAGAGAAGGAATACGCTGTGAAAGGGAACTCAGGAGGGATGCATACAACCAAGTGCCTTGAAGGAATCATTGGTTGGCAGATGGACATAATGTGGAGTGCAAGGAGCCCACCCCTCATTAGAAACTACTTGAAGGAAGGAAGTATCAGAGGCCAAGACTAACCTGATTTGGAAAAGTGATATAATTTTAAAGTACAACCTCATTTGGAAAAAGCAGAGAAGTAAAAAATTGAAGTCTCTGACCAACATAGCAGAAGTAAGCAAACCATAAAAACAAGATAGTCTGAGGAAGTAAATGACACTCTAAGGACGACCGAGAGGTAGAAAGAACTACAACCTCAAAGGTCAATGAGATAGACATTAAGGACAGGAGGACTCGAGAAAATAACTGCCCTAAGAAACTTAGATCAAAGGAATGGTGGAGATGAGGCAATTAACGAACTAATACACGGGAAAGGCATAATTTGAGTTCCAGCAATTAAGAGAGGGGCGGAAAGGTCAAACACTCGGGAAAAGAAGGATGAAAGAAATCCTTAATATGACCAAAGGTCAAATTAATGACTAAACCCAAGCCAAGAAAAGAATAGGCAAGCCTCTCACACAATTGTCAAGAAATCTTGAAACAAAGAAGATTTGAACGCTCCATAAGGAAATACATTATGAAAGTAAACTTTGGAGGGATGCATACGGCTAACTACCCTTGAAGAAATTATGGATGGGTGGATGGACCTAATGTGGAGTGCAAGGAACCAACCCATAATTATGAAATGTTTCAAAAGGAAGGAAGTATCATGAGGACCCAGTGTGAATGATGATGGACCTAAGAAAGGACAAATACCAGCATGTCAGTAAAACATCTGGAAATCAAATAATCGGAATCGAAATACTATAAAGAAGTAAAAAAAGGATGAGTGGGTAAGGAGAACCGACACAATTGTGTAAGTTGAGTTAATAACGGTAAAGGTAGTCGAGGAATACTACCAGAAGAAAGGAGGGATGAAGTTATACAATTCTTAAGAGGTTGAAAAATAAGGAATAACCCTAAAAAAGGTGTTTTGGAGATCTAATGGATATAGAGGCAAGATCTAAAAAACGTCATGTTGTAAGGGACAAGAAAAAACCCAACAAGCCCGATGAAAATATGACTTGGAATAAGGAAGAGTCGGTTCATAAGCATGACAAAGTTAAATATAATTTGGACTGATTTGTAATGAGCAACAAATGAAGAAGGAGTCGAAATGGGATGAAAAAGTGATGATAAAGAAATCTGTGAAAATAGGTACGTAATGCTCTAAAGGATGTTGAGCTAAGGGTTTCAATGACCAAGTGGTTAACTAGACACATAAATGGTTAGTTATCTTGGAATTTCCAATCTTAAGTATAGAACCTCAAGGGGAAGAATGTTGCTCTAAGCAAAGAAAGAGATAAAATCTAATAACATACCCTGAAGTAAGGTATGTCTAGTTATGACAAACTGCATGGAGGGAGTAAATAATACAAAGGAAAAAATAATTCCTTAAGAGAAGGTTGTAAAAAGGGCTAATTGAAAAAACGAAAGAAGAGTTTGTATGTTAAGCAAACACCAAAGGGGCATCAAAGGAAATGATTCCTCATACAAGGTTGCTAATTAATTTTTGGGGAAAAAACTCCTGAAAGGAGGGGAGAGTTGAAAACCCCACCCTTTTGAGCTAAGGAAAATCGGAAAGAGAACCAGTCAAACCGAGTGAGAAAACCGAACTGATCCACAAACCTGATCAATTGTGAATGGGCAATTTAAGAATTTACAACTCACAGGTGATCCAAAGGGTTCATAATACTATGGAAAAGAACCTTACGATGAATTGGAAGAGAAAAAATAGACCGGTTTGGATGAACCAGGTCTAACAGGATTGAACCGGTTTATGAACCAAGTCGGTTTATGAACTGGAACCGATAGAGAAAGGGTAAACAGGAAATTTATGGATCCCTTGTGACACAAAGAGATTTATAAACCATGGGAAGGAAAATTAGAACAAAGTGGGAGAGAAAAACCAGATCGGTTCGGGTGAATTGGATCCAAACTGGATTGAACTGATTTAAGGACCGAGTCGGTTTATGAACCGGAATCGATAAAGAGATGGTAAACCGAGAATTTTATGGACCCTAAGTGACCCAAGGAGTCAAAAAAGACATGGAAATGGACTTGTGAAGGAATTGGGGATGAAAACCAAACCGGTTCAGGTGAACTGAATATGAACCGGTTCAGACCGGTTTGAACCACTATTGAACCGAATCCTAAATTCATTTTTCTAGTTGGCTTAAATAACTCAAATTGGACCGGACCAATGTCATCTTCTCACTTAGGATGATAGTACTGTTAACTCGCCGGAAAACTAAAGAAACGCTGGTGAAGAAGAAACACTTCTGTTCGGGGCATTTCAGGTCTTCAAAGTCAGTCATAATGGTGCCAAACGGATGGCCAACGGGTACCCGAACTCCCTATATAAAGAGCCCCTCCCTATTCATCCTCTCCACACCTGAAAACTCCATTTTCTAAACTTCTCCATTTTTCGGCGAAGGTTGAACCAGAGCTCCGACATGGGTTCTTTTCTGAGCCAAACAAGGCGAGGTCGGGTTCTTTAGAACCGGAGAGAAGTCAGCTACATGTTTGTAGTCTCCATTCACTCTGAGGGTCGCCGGCGTGATGAAATAGTGAAGCAGCTTCGACGGACTGAAGCTGCCTTATTTCGGTCGAGTTGAAATCAACCATTTTGAGCCCTCCTCAGGCGAAACCAAGCCTTCCCAACACTTCCTCAGCCCTCCCACGGTCGAATTAGGACTGAATGGTAAGCCAATCTAGCTCCCCTCTACAATTTCTAGCCGGTGATTGAGAGAGAACCGACAGAATTTCAATGATGAAATTCTAACTCAATTCAGCATCAATTGATGTGATTCTTGATTCTAGGATGAACCTTAGGATGAGAGCTATCTGTCCAGATCGAAAGCTCGGACCACTGTGCCCTCACTAGTGAGTAATCGAAGCTTTCTCTCTCTATAGTCCGTTTTCCTGTGAAGCTCTATTTGAGCTCGTTCTGGAGTCAAAATTTGCAATTAAAAGTGCTATTGAATCATAAGAGCATGGAGGAACTCAATTTTAACTTCAATTTCAACAATTGGAGGTGTTTGATCAGTCAATTTGATAAAATCAAATTCGGTTATGCTAAAGAGTTGAAATTGGGGGAAATTAGGGAAAATTGGGGATTTTCGAAATTCAAAGGACCAAAATGCAATTTTATGAAATTGAGGGTCAATTGGGCATGAAAATAATATTGGAGGACCAATTGAGGAATTTTGGAATATTTTGGGCAAAACTTACCATTTTTGAAAAGGAAGGACAAAATGGTAATTTTGGAAAAGTTGGGGGACCAAATTGGAAATTTGGGAAATTAAACCCCTTTTTGTGAAATTGAATAAATTGAGATCCCAAGATAAATTTTTGAAAGTTTCGGGACTCAATTTGAAGAAAAATTGGCATTTGGGGACTTAAAGTTAAAGAGAAATAACTTTAGGGATCTAATTGCAAATAATTAAAAAGTTTGGGTTTTCTCATTCATTTGAAATGAATGAAGGTTGTTAAGTTGAGTAATAATGAACAAGGATGTTCATATCGTGTAGGAACACAAAGTACTAGGAACGCCAGCATGGACAAGCTCGCGTGAATTCAAAGAACCGGTTTAGTGGAATTCACTCCGTTAACGTGTGAGTGGGATTATATATCATACCCGGTTGGGGATGAAAAGTACCCTAGTATAAAAACCCACAGTTTAGTGGTATTTTAATAATAACAACTAAGAAAGTAATGTGAAAATTATGCAGAAAAAAAAACTACTTACCGGTTGTAAGTAGATCATACCCGGTTGGTATGATGAGACTTCCTCGAACGAAGTTGAAAACCCATTCATCGGTTATGAACGGAGATGTACATATACTGGTCGGTATAATGGACAGTGAAAACCTATTTTGTCGGAAGTGTTCACCTCTGACTGTGTGCCAATGCTTAAACTATTTGGGAGATCTTCTTGACGGGAGCTCGAATAACTCTTATCGTCCGGGGGCCTCGGTTTTGGAACTTAAGGGCTAATATACCCTGTTTTTGAAAAACTCGAACAGTGAGCCATAGGCCAATGGACACGAGCAAGAGCTTGTAAAAGAACATTATAAATATATGTGCCATTAAAACTTAATAAGTGAATTGTTTGGCCATGGTACCAAGATAGTACCGACATACTCAGTCAACTAGCAGCAATGCGACATGACAGGTCAACGGACCAGTCAAGACAAACAACTGCGGGTTGAGTTGAGAGTCGGGGTCGTTAGACCAGTGGCACCACATATTACATGGCTTGATAAGAAAACATTGTTTGTGCATGCATTATGATTATGAGATCATCAAGACGCCCATGAGGGGTAGTGATGTGTCCTAAGGGTCCTGGACGACCCAGTGAGTATAAGGGCAGATCGTCGTTCCAAGCGTCTATGCGAAATTTGGAGTAGCACCAAGCGCATGAGACCGGACATGATGAATTTTTTCCGGGAATGAGGGTCGGATGTCGCGAACATCCACTCATTCTCAGGGTAGAAGTGAACGTACTTCTATCCGGGTGGCCGATAAAGTCACTCCGAAGCCACCAGTGGGTTCAATGGTCATGCTGACCTGCGAATGTGTGTAACCTTCATGATGAAGGATGTGTGTTGGGTGATGACACGCCATGGTTAAAAAGAAATGGTGATACAATCGAGATTTCAAATGAAATGGTTTTGAAAGAAAGGAGTCTGGCACACTCCAATAATACATGTTTTCATAAAAGTCTAAACTTTTGAAAACCCATTCACTGAGTAGTCATACTCACCCTCTTCCTTATATCCCTTTCAGGAGATTTCGAAAAGCGTACCCTTAAAGATCATCAACTAAGACGCATGTGATACAGGCATGATAAATTTAAATTATTATGCAGTTTTGTTTATGTTATTCCTGGAAAAGGTGCAGGTTTAAAGGACGCCTACTCTTTACGGTTTATAATAAGGGGAAACCCTTTAATAAAGCGGGAGAGTGATGGGTTGATCACGGGGATCCGACCAAACCGGGTCGGGGCGTGACAAAGTATTCTAAAAATCTAATGGGTAGAGACAGGTTCTAGAAAATGTCATGACTGCAAGGGGCATGTAAGCCCAACAGTCCTGAGGAAACATGTGACTCGAGTAAGGAAGATTCAGTGAGTAAAAATGATGAGGTAAAAAATCTGGACCGAAGTTGTAATAAACATCGGATGAGGGAAGGGTCAAAATAAGACAAAAAGGTCATAATACCGAAACACATGAAAGCAAGTATGTAGCACTCGAGAGGACACAAAGATAAGGGTTTCAATGACCAAGAGCATAACTAGACAAGGAAATGATTGGGCAGCTTGGAACTCCCAATATTAAAATTTTGAGCAAGAACCCTCAAGAAGAAGAATCCTGCCCTAAGTGGAGGAGGAAGTGAACTTAAGGATGTACCTTGGAATAGTGGGTAAGACATGCCTAATTATGATAAACTTCATGGAGTGAGTAAACATTGGAAAGGAAAAAAGAAATTCCTTGAGTTAATGATTTAAAAAGGGTTAACTGAAAGAACAACTGAAGAGTTATCATGACAAGCAAACCCCAACTTGACACCAAAGGAATTTATTCCTGAAGCAAAGGTTGCTAATGAATTTTTGGGGACAAAACTCCTAAAATGAGGGGAGAGTTGTAAACCCCACTCTTTGGAGATAAGGAAATCGGGGAAAGAACCGGTCAAACCGAGTAAGAAAAACCGAACTAGTTCACAAACCCAATCATCGGAGAACGGGCAAATTGGGAAAATAAAACACCCTCAATTTTGTGAAATTGTCGTTCAGTCCTCCAATTTTCAAAAATTGCATAAAAGTCCCCCAAAATCCCCAAATCACCCTCCATCTTCTTTCCCAATTCAAGCATGTGGAGCTATGAATCTTACCTCGTCCAATTGGCAGCATGTAACTCCTTAATTTCTTCGATTCTTGCTTCTATTCACCTCCTCCAACTCCCCTTAATCGTCCTACACTTTGAATTTACGAATTTGGTTGAGTTTTTTGCCTGGTTGGAGCTTCGCAAGAAAGTTCACAGTAGAGAGAGAAAGCTTGCATTTCTTACCGATGGAGAGGCTACGACCGGAGCTTGAGGTGGTCATAGCTAGAGCTAGTTGAGGGGGATCTAGCAAGACTAAATCATGCTGTTATCCTGTGAGAATTTGAAGAGAGAAGATTTGGGTGCTGCAGCTCTGAAATTTGGAAATTTCGACAAGGGGAGGTAGAATTGAGCTTATCGGGCCTGTAGAGGTATTGTGGAGGATCTTATGTGGTCAGAGATGGCCAATGTGGTGGAAGGGTTGAGAGGGTCAAGGTGGCGTTGGACAGGAGCTCACTGCTTCAAGCTCCGGAGTAGCTTCACTATGCGATTCTTTGTACACTTCCCTGAGTGTTCTCTGGTCGTTCTGAGAAGGTCTGGAGTTAGAGCACTCTTCCCCGGTTCCAATGACACTCTTCAAAGCTTCTTTGGAGGAGAATTTGCCCATCGTCGGAGCTATGGTTTGCTGCTCGTAGGAAAATGTACTCTTCTTCTTCTTCATTCAATTGTGGGATGTTGAGAATGAATGAGGGGCTGCTTTTTATAGAGGGGGCTCGACAACTATTTAGGCTACCCACCGGCGTAAGACTCAGCCTCCGGCTCTGCCCCCGGTGACCTGACTCGAGAGTTTTTTGAGTCGCCAGAGACTCTAGGTTTTCCGACAACTCTCTCTCTCCTCCCTCTTCTCTCTTAGCGTCTGAAGGTTGAAGAAGTTGGCGTGGCGGTCGTGCCACGTGGCATGCTGTGATTGGTTAGTTTTTATGACATGGAGTGCCAGCTCGATCACCACGTCAGCCGTTGACCTGATGACCGAACACGTGACAGCCTCTCATTGGTTGCTTGTGTCTACATGGCGTGTTGATGGGTGCCAGCTATGCATTAACTAGACACGTGGCAACCTCCCATTGGCTGTCTATGTCTGTGCGGCGGCTGATGGGGCACTAGATTGTGTTGGTCGTTGACCGTTGATCACTTTCTGTTGTCCGCTGATCGGTTTGGTCAGACCGTTGATTAGTCTAGTCCAACCGGGTTCGCTGTCCAAAATTCAAAAATCGGCCGATTCGGACCCGGTTCGACCGTTTTTCTAAAAATTAAAATTTTCTAAATTTATCTAAATTCATTTTCTATCTAATGGTGGTTTCAATTTTCCAATTTGACATTTTTAAGCTATCTAGAAAAATGAATTTGTGAAGCAGTTCATGGTTCAAGCCGGTTCGGTCTGGTTCGGGTTTAGTTCAAACCGAACTGGTTTGGTTATCTCCTCAATTCCACTTCTCGATTCTTCCTTGTAATTTTTGTGAAATTTTGGTCACTTGGGATTTTCCAATTTCCCATGTTAACTATTTTTCGTTCATTAAACAGCTTGTTTCTTCATGTATAAACCAATATAGATTCTTCTCCCAATTTTCTTTGATTCTAAGGAACGAGTTTTACACAAGCTCTTTGGTGCTAACGGTCTAATGACCCTGACACTTGACCTGGTCTGCAATTGTTTGCCTTGACCATCTCATCGACTTGGTCTAGTCAAACTGCCACTAGCCCATCGAGCCTTGTCAGTCTTATCTTGGCCCCATGACAAA
Source organism: Trapa bicornis (assembly GCA_030064425.1). Taxonomy (NCBI): domain Eukaryota; kingdom Viridiplantae; phylum Streptophyta; class Magnoliopsida; order Myrtales; family Lythraceae; genus Trapa; species Trapa bicornis. Next base: position 12,865,189 of record CM057746.1, read on the forward strand.
TCACACAACAATTTTAAGTTTTTCTTAGAGTTTTCATGGTTCTTATAATTTATGTTTGTCTACGAGTCCAACCCGTGCATACTGGCATTGGGCACACTTCATGAGTTTTTCTAAAACTAGGCCTTCAACAATATCATTTTCAAATTTGAGGCCTCAAGCCTATTGGATCAATTCCGACTCCCATAAAAAATGTCCCCCAAAATGTTTAAGCCATTTCATGTAGTCAGGGGAGACCATTCCTGAAAAATGATTTTCAAACTTAAAAATGGTTCTCATCACTCCCAACCAAGTATGATGTTGAAAATCCCACTCACTCGGTACTGTGACAGATTCGTCCTAGCCAGATTTCCAATCTTCAATGTGCTACTTGGCACTTGTACTCGTATGATTCATGCCTACATGGTTTGAGCATCTATATTAGGAGAATCGACATAAGGGACCTTATACTTTATAGTATTTGCGCATAGGTCCTTACACTATGCCTTAATTGTAGTTAGTTCTCGCCTCACGGATCCTCAATTTTTTCCAAATTGCCAATTGGTCCCTAATTTCTCAAAAATTACCAATTGGTACTTGAACTTTAAAAAATTACCAATTGGTCCCCCATTTCATCCAATTGCTCACTTGGGCCCTAATTAGAAGTTAATTTCATGAAAATACCTCAATTTTCCTTAAATTACAATTCGGTCCCCAATTTTCCAAAAATCCTCAAATTGCCCAATTTCTCAAAAATTACAATTTGATCCCCCATATCACAATTTTGTTCAATTGACCCCTAAAACTTGGTTAATTGCCATCATTCTTGATTTGAATCATCTTCTTTATGTTTTTCTCATCATTTAAAGCTTTGAACCGCTCAGTTTGGTTAAAAAATGAGCTCAAACGAAGGTTCGTTGGAAAATTCAATCTAGAGAGAAAGCTTCGATATCTTACCAGTGATGGTCTGTCGACCGGAGCTCTTATTTTCTCTAAATTGCTCTCCTCTCGAGGATCCTCCCTGGATCAAACTGTGCCTCAATTGGTGGTCTGAGTAGTGTGAATTTTTTAGTTTCAGTTATTACAGAAATGCACCATGAATAGTGTTTTCCAGTGAAGGGGCTTACCATGCTAGCTCGGGGGAAGGTCGAGGCACCTCTAGGTGGCATTTGAGGGGCTTAGTTTGGCCGGAATTGGCTTGGGAACGGCTCGAGTTGAGCTCAAGCAGCTTGGGTTGTTGACAACCGAGGAGCAGCGTTACTATTTGAGCTTCCTCGCTCTTCTACGATGACTCTCAGGCTGAAGGGATGGTGCAACTATGTAGAGGACTTACTCCCAGTTCTAATGATATCGAATGCAACTTTAGAGGTGGAGAAAAGCCCCTATGTCGGAGCTCTGATTTTCTACTTGCCAAAAAACTAAGCAGTTCATCTTTTTCGATCGATTATGAGATGCTGAGAAAGAATGGAGGGGTACTTTTTATATAGAGAGCTCGGTAACTGTTTAGGCTACCGGTCAGCATGAGACTCGGTCGTCGGCGACCTTACCAGAGAGATTTTCGAGCTGTTAGAGACTCCAGCTTTTTCGGCCTCTCTATCTTCTCTCTGTCAGTGGTTGGAGATTGAAGATGATGGTGTGGCGGGCGTGCCATGTGGTGCACTGTGATTGGCCAGTTTTTCTAACGTTGAGATCTAACTCAATCGCCACGTTAGTCATTGACCGTACACATGACAACCTTGCATTGGCTGTTCGTGTCTGTGTGGCATGTTGACCGGTCATCCGTTGACCGAATATGTGGTAGTCTCCCATTGGCTGCTCGTGCTTGCGTGGCTGCTGACTGAGCACCGTTGACCGTTGATCAGTCCGTTCCGACCTGGTTCGGTGACCCAAATTCAAAATTTGGTCGGTTCGGACCTGATTTTTTGAAATTTAAAATTTTCTAAATTTATTTTCTGTCTAATGTGGCCTCAATTTCTTAAATTGACATTTTTAAGCCAACTAAAAAAATAAATCATTGAACCGGTTCACTATGGTTAATCACGATTTAGTTTGATTCGGGTCCAGTTCTCTCATCAATTCCACTTCCCAGTTCTTATTCGTGATTTTTATGAATTTTTGGTAATTTGAAAATTTTCAATTTTTCATTTTAACTATTTTTTTATTATTTTTGGTTAATTTTTCAGATCAAATTTTTTTTTCAAAACCGCTGTTCCTTCCCGATTTATTTGGTCCGTGGGACGGATTACACGTGGGACGGATTACACGTGGGACGGATTACACCGTGAGAGTGGTAGGACACATCCCTTAAGGTGTATGCACTATTATCTACTCCTCGAGTAATAACTTACACCATCTTTGGGCATGTTCCCTAATAGACCCTTGTTGCATGCAAGCTCAAGACATCAAGGAATATATCTCAACGATAATTTGGGCTCTAGACTATCTTGATTGTGGAGAAGTTTATTTACTAGTAATGAGGTTCTAAAGGCACGAACATGGTAAATTAGAGATGGGTAAGGTTAGAGTATAGGGAGAGCGGTGGAACATATCCCTTAAGGTGCATGCACTATTACCTCCTCATACTCGGGTAATAACTTACACTATCTTTTGATATTGTTCCCTAATAGACCCTCATATTATCGCATGAAAACTCAACACATCAAGGAATACATCTCAACTCATCATCGCTATCTCCTATATGGGGCTAAGTGGGAAGACAAACTCATTATGATCGTGGAAGTTAAGGTAAGGTCATCATATGCTTTTATAAGGGAGTGAGAACCCAAGAGGACCCAAGTGATATACTCAAGAAGGTTTGGATTTTAATATAGAATTTAAAATGTTAACTTAGGATTAAATAATTTATGGGGAGGGTTTATAATAATGCTATATCATCGAATGAGAGATTGTTTCGACCTGGTCTCAATAAATCATATATGTGTGATTTCTGTGTTGAGACATAATATGTTGAACACATGATTTTCATCTTGTAATATGCATATTCATAATTTGAGAGTAATATTTTAACAAGTGATTGAATAGCCTATTTATAAGGGAAATGTTGCCCAAATGGACCAGAAATTCATAGTCAGTCGGATAGCCACTACTTGATATATCTGGAAGAAACGAAATCATTCAAAGTTTGAGTAGTGCGGCATGAACCTTATGGTTAACATAGTTAGTTTGAATTTTGCATGGGCAACTAACATGGCCATTGCCTAAGGGCCTAAGATATGGAGACGATCAGGTCCATGCACCATCAAAATTAATTACAGTGGATCAAGGAGCCAGGGTGACTTGACCGTGGGGTGGATGTGGCCGTCAATTCCAAATGAGGCAGAAGTTGTATTTTAGTATTGGGGAGAAAGCTTAGGATGAAGATGTGATGAAAGAATATTATCCTTAGTTTGACTCACGGATTCTCTTAACAACACTCGGAATGGACAATAAAGCACAAATTTTGCCTTCGTCATTACATAAAAGAGGTCAAGGCATACTTGAGAAATATTCTAATAAAAAGAATAATTTTAGTGAATATATTAGCAAAACTCATGTATTTAGACAATAACTCCTATGTACTGAATTGGTTAGTACTGAAGTAGATGCTTTTAACTATTACCTTCTCACAAGTTTAGTCATTTGTTTCATGTTGATTTAGCAATAAATCAATTCGATATCAATGATGAACCACCAATTTATACTCGTGCTTATGAGGTAACAAAATAGATGAGTTTTTATTGTATGCAAAAAATAAAAAATAAAAATCCCTAAAATTTAAAATCTTTTATTCATTTACCCCAAATTATTTTCCAAATATTAAGTTTTCTGCCATCTACCCATGTGTTAGTATTTTTCTCAATCTTTTGATAAAAAGGGCAATAACTCATTCTAGAAGTTGAGAATGAAGTCAGTGGAGGCTGGAAATGGTTGAGGTTCTTCTAAGCATATCCTAGATTGGAAAATCTGAAAATGCCTAATTTAGTTGATGGCAAAATAACATAGAAAATAGAGCATGGACATATGGGGAACAAGTTTACGATTCTGTTAGAAGGTGAAAATGGAGATTAGGAAGGTCAAGTGAGTTTTTTTAGTGTTATCTCTCTTGGAAAACCTCTAATTGGAGATTTTCTTTAGTCGGGCGAAAGAAAACAAGGGTTGAAATAGAATACATGACCGAAAGTGTTATAAAGAAGTGAAAAACGGAGTTGGAGGGAGAGAAATGATAAAATTATCAATCAAAAGTTGGAGGGAGAATTGGCATCTCACCTGTAGAAACTCCCTCATCATAGGTAAAATTTCGAAGGTATTCTATCCTTTTTGCAGCAAAAAACATGTTTTGATCTCTTAGCAAAGAGCTGGTTACCCCTCTACAATTTCAGAAATGAACTATATATCAGTATATCATCAAGCAATGCGAATATAAATTTGATCTCTTAGCAACTCACCTGTAGATGTTCTTCATTTCTTATTATAGATGAGATGCCAATTCTCAATGCTAATTACTACTGTATGCTGATTTTCAGTTTTGACTATTAACTGCTGCTTTTTGCACCTTAAAATGCCACTAACAGCTTGGGTAAAATTAAACAGTCAGGTTGGTAGATCAAAAGGATTTAGCTTTATTAGCTTCAGGTCCAGGTCCAGGTCCAGTGGTGAGACTAATAATGCCATGGAGGAAATGGATGGAAGGGTATTTATATGCTTTTTTATTCTCTTCCAGTTTGTGAAGGGAAACTATCGAGCTTTTCTGAAGTATTAGCTCTGTTACTAGACATAACTACATGAGTTTGTCAAGCTTTCTGTATATTTTTACTGGACGAAATTTCATGACTCATCCACACTTAATCAGAATCAGACCAACTCAACTGGACATTTCAGCTGATTGCTTCTCCAATCTAATATTTAGAGCACTTGCTTGCCCATGAATTCATGATCTTCCTAGCCTAAGGATAAGCGTGAATTGTGCTCAAGAGAAAATCTCCAGGATTTGGTAATGTTGGCTTCATAGAGGAAATCAGTGACTATAGCAATGGTTAGTGGCGGCTATGGGACCAACAGTTACACTAGTTGCTGCAAGTGATGGAATCTAGTGATGGTGGTAACTCAAGTAGTTTTGTTGAATATAGTGATGTAACTCTTGATCATAGCACATCAGTTATTGCCCCTTCCTTATGACAGGTCGGATACATGCAATCAATATTGAAGTCATGCCCGAGACCCAAACACTCGATCCAACCCGAACTCGCCATACATAGCTCAAGATGCAAAGGAAAATGAAGAACCGACATGCTAAAACAGTAGAGACTGGCACAAATTTGGGCCATCCTTAATCGTCCATATGAAAATTTGATGTATTTTCTCATAAATGTAAACAGGGTTCCAAGATGAGCAATTTTGCCCATGGAACTGACACCAAACATACTATAACTACAGCTAGCACTGATATTGACATAAATCTGGTGCACTAAGATTGATTTTTCAGCACTAAAATATAACTTTACCAGCCGTTTCATTCTTCTGACCGACATCGAATGTTACCACTTTCATTCTTCCAGACCAGAAGATGCATTCCTGCTGCTTACTGCCATCCATCTGATCATACTGCCCAAAATGGCTTCCTGCTTGCATATGTACTTGAGTTGAGTGGTTCAGTAGAAGTTTCATCTGGGTCATCATCTTCATCTCCATATTCCATCAGCTTCACAAGGGTGTCTGAAGGCAATATAATTTTCAGTTTGAGTACGAAGTTAAATAAAAGACCATATGATACTACTGTGCCCGTCAGGATAATTACACAGAAAGCAGGGCACTGGTTCAGGGTTCTCACCAGGCATATGCTCTGATCTACTTTCCTGCAGAATGCTGTCCTTATGGATGATCTCAGGTTTCGTCCTTGATGGAGTAAACTTTGGCGGTGGAGGTGGAGGAGGACCCATGCTTCTTGGTGCGGGCATTGATGGCCCGTGTAATGATGGTTGGATCATCTTTGGAGGTGGCATCATTGCAGGATCTCGAGCATCTGGATCTGCCCCATGTTCACCTAACTTTACTGAACCCAATCCCTACAACATAATACAAGAAGATGATGAAAGAGAATCAAGATCGAATAAATTAATCCTAACCTCATGTCTTACAATATCCATAAACACCATACTTTCAGTAGAGTCGATTTAAGCATGACGACACCTAGAATTACTGATGAGATAATTCTGTTGGATTTGGATACCATTTTTACCAACTAATTGTCTACAATTAGACAGGTGGGTTTAAAAAGATAAAAGGAGGAATAATCAGGTACTAAAAATTTTGGCTTCAACATTATCTGCTGCAAGCATTTAAGGAAAATCCCACCATATAATCCTATAGTTGGCCCTTGAAGCAGCATAGCATTGGTCCTGCTTTCCCAGACAGAAAGAGCTAAACAGAAGACCCTGTTACATATACAAACCAGTGGTCCCTACATGGAGGCCCAGTATTTGGTTATTAGCTTGAAAGGTCAGAAAAAATTACCTGGAATATGAAGCAAAAGTATCAGTACAACCAATATTAATAACTAGAAATAACAGAAAGGGGCGAATTAGGGAAAAGGAGCACAAAGAAGAAAAGAAAACTGCAGAAAAAATAAAAAGGAGTCCAAGAAAGATATGATTCGGAATTATTTGTTAACTAGCAATCTAGCATAGAAAGCAGCATGTCCTAGAAAATAGCAGTTTCCCTCTAGGAGAATTAATTGTAAAGGCATATGCAAAGTGTACTGGAAAAGAAAAGGGGAACAATTACTACTCAAGTTATTTCTATAAGGTTTTCACAAATTCAGACCTGGATTTTTCAGAGATTGACTAAACTAAAAGGACAGGCAGAAACTTGAAAATTCTGTTGAAAAATTAAAGATTAAACTTCTAGAACATGAGATGATATACATAATAAGTAAGCTGAGACAGGAAAAATATAGAGCCATTGACATGTTACAATAAATTCGGGGAGTCCACAAATAATCAAACACTATTTTAGGTAAAGAAAAAAACAAGATGAATGTAAATAATTTTTTCATCAGCAATAAAAAAACTCCAGCCATAAATTGCAATGCCTCCTAATTGGAGGTCGGTGATGTATTATATTCAACAAATCGCTAGAATTTCCATTCACTCGTAGGGGCAATAAACAACCTTTGGGACTATAGTTTGTTTATTTCTCAGTTTAAGCTGGTGAATAGAATATAAAGCAAACAAGAGTGCATGAACATACCTGGTTCAGTTTTGCAGGCACATTATGGCTGACTGGTAATTCCTGGAATTTCCGCTTCTGTGGAGGCTGTCTCTCTTTCTCTTTTTCAGCAGCAGAATTAGGACTAGGTTTCACTATTGTGCTGGGTAAAGTGAGAGCGGGAACAGAGGAGGAAGTAAAGGCAGGTGACTGCTTAAGAACCATAGCAACCTGTTGAAGAGGTGTGGCTTGAGGATATATTCCTTCATATCCTGTATACCTTGTTCCACTCATTGGTGGGGTCCAAGAGTAGTTGCCACCAGAAAGTCCATTACCTAGCAGTATCCCTGGTTGCGTCAAAGGCATGAGTGTAGAAAGATTATTGATTACAGGGACAAATTGAGTTGAAGAAACTGCTTGAACTGAAGGACCGGCATGAGAAGTCCCAAAAGCAGAAGCATCTCTACTTTCTTCATGCTCAAGCCCGATACTCTGGGTAACAGACAGCAACTGTTGTGGCGGAGGAACAGTACCATAGATGTTGGATGATGAAGATGCCCTAGAACCATTCAAGAAGCAAAAGAGTAAAGACAGCTAGTCTATTCAAAGAAACCAAACAAACACTAGCTCAATTCACTGCTGCTCGAGATATTATTTATGGTTCATTTGAACAATTGGAAAACATAGAAACAGTATGAAATAGCTCGCAAACTCATGAAGTTATCTTCTGTTATAGCATGCATGCAAGGAGAGAATGGAGCCATTTTACAAGGTAATTCTTCTGTTGTTTTTGGCATATGGAAATAGACCAACTTATAATTGTGATTTATATCAAAACATATTCATAATTTACATCAATATATAATCAGTTTCCGTTCCAGATCATCTTGAAATTTGATTTTCTGGACAAAAATAACGAGAATATGTATGTTGCATTTGTATTCATATTATGGTGCAAAATAGTGGTAGTCAATAACCTAAATTTCACCATTTATCTTCAATAAAATATCAAGCATGAGTACCTTGGGGCACCACATTCAATGGAGATTGTGTCCAAAAGATTTTCTGCCAGACACTTTGCATCTTCAAGACTTTTTGGATTATTACTAGATAGAAATATGTGCAGTGGCTGTTCTCCTCCTACTATCACAACATAAAGGTATGGAAACATAAGTCATTGAAACAACATTGAAAATCAAGAATTTGGACAAGGTCTGAAAGCCACTATATGAGCCATTACCATCTTCATTGGTGCTTTCAGCTCCTGCACCACGCCCTCTTAGTGAGACAGTAGCTCCTGTTTCATTCATAATGTGACTTATATATTGATCCTGCATTTCGAAAAAGCACCACCAACAAAAACAATCTCTCCGAATTGTATGGAGACGTTAGAGAGAGCTCCAAACATTAGAATTTCTTCTTCAATATGCTTAACATTAACTTCAAAAAGTAATCCAGCAATTGACATATGATCTGTGGGAATAAAGGTACAAACTAAAAAATGCAGCCATTTTAGGCAGGAATTCATTTTAATCGGACTGGCACTTTGCATTATTATCATTATTTTCAGTACAAGCACCATGCACAGGTGAAAAGGAAAGACATGGGGATTGTAGAGACACAAGAAAGAGGAGACAAAATAAATACCCACATTTGGCCCACGAATACGAGCAGCAATATTCAGAGAAGGATCAGCATCAAATCCCAAATAAACACACACACTCAGCCATTGATTAACCTGAATCAGTATTAAAAAGTTTATTTACTCCATTTATCCAGAAAAAAGGAAAATATTGTCGCTAGATTCTAGTTCTTTCATTGCATGCTTACCTTCATACTATTGCTCATTGGGAGATAGGAGCCCGGAACAAAACTTGGACCCTGTTTTAGCATATCTTCAATCATTGCAGCAGCACGATCAACCGCTATGACTCTGTCTGCTGTGTCTTTCAGCTGTAATTAAGTTAATGCTCTTTAGAACTATATCCAATTTATCATAAAGATAGAGTAATATAATTAAGTGCGGTCAAAGGGATAAAAGAATGCAGCTGAATACAAGCTTTCTTAAGAATCACAAAGGATCAGCATTCCTTATAAGAAATGTATTTATATTAGATTACTGATTTATAGTTGTGACTTTTAACTAACAAGTGGAATCCTTCAACTGCTGTGATCAGAACCTCTCCAGAAACGTCCAATGCACTTATCTTTACAAAAGTCATTATCTTGCACCTAGGTTAGGGTCATTCACCACAAATTCCATCAATTGCAGAAAGATATTTATGTTGCACATTGAACACAGACATGGATGATGATAAAAAAGATAGAAGAAACCAATTGACGTTGCCTCTTAGAAATATACCTCACACCCTGAACATTTTTCTAGTCATCCTGAATGTTTTTAAGTATTCCTAACCACCATAGAGTGATTATTTATAATTGGATATTTAATATTCTTGAGAATGCTCATCACTCTCCATAAACCATTTTTTTTCAGTGCACGTGATCCATAAAATGCTGATAGTTTAGTATAAGTCCCAAATAGTAAAGAAAAATAAAATAAAGTAATTCACAAAAAAATAAACTAGGTTCTGTTCTTATTTTCTTTTCACTTTTCAAACATAATAAAAAACTTACATGAGCCCCAGCAGATATATGAAGATATAATGGCTTTTCTCCACCAGAGGGAGCATTCGGAGGCCTGTACCTGCCCCTGCAAGAAATAGATGATATAAATAATAGAGATACACAACATAAAAGTGAAGTCTCCCAAATGGCAATAGCAAGTATGCACCTAGTTATAACAACAGCACCAGTGCTCTTTTGAATCTGCCAGTCAATGATCAGCAATTAGTATTCCATTGAATACCCCCAAATAGGAAAAGAAAGGGATGTATCATAGTAAATGAAATAGTGCATCAAAGTCACCTCTTCCTGAGTTTGGCGCTTTGTGAGCCTGAAACGAAGAGATGGCTCAGCATCATTGATGACAATCTCTCGGGCTATTACTATCTCTTCCTGGATTTTCACCTTTACCATATGCAAAGGATTCAGAAAAAGTGATTCATCAAAAACAAACTGTACCGTACATTATAAAGAGGAAAAATTATTTTTTAATTGAAGTTTGAAGAGCCCTTCCCAATTAAACAACCTGATTCAACTTGGGATTTGCGGCAGAAATTGGTTGGGGCACCGAAGGGGCAGGAATCCCAGGGTACATAGTAACACCGTTAGGTGCCACCAAACCCGTCAGATACGTAGAAGGAATAGAGGCGCCAAGACCAGGGACGACAATGCCCTGAAGAGAGTCCAGGTTGCCCAACGGGAGAATTCCAGAAGCTGCCGGTCCACCCGATACTAATGGCTCCGCAGGTTGATCCCATTTTCTCTTCTTTCTGAAAAGTTTGAAGGTCAAGAAAGCAGAGGCGGGCATGTTAGTAACATGTCACTAACTATTCCGATTAATTCTAATCCTCAATTAGGGCTGACAAGATGCAAAAGAAAGTTCTCCTAAAATCTGAATACATTATAACCCAAAGCTATAAACCCTAATAGAGCAACTGCAGATACTCTGAAGCGAGGAAAAGGGGCACCCATAGCCCCATGATCAAATTTCCGGCTTTTACCAATATCCATGTTGATCAATCGGAAGCAGAAACCCAAGCATAAACGCAATCACGGTGGAAAAGAAGGCAGAAGGTTGAGGATGGAGGGAAAGGAGAAGTAAATACCTCTGCCTCTTCTGAGATTCGTCGGAGGAAAGTCCGGCGCCCCCATCCTCCGTCATGCTGTATCCTGCTCCAAGGAGGAAGTGGATTCAGGGAATTATTGAAGGGTGTAGAAAATAAATATAGTAAAACAATAAATATAATTAATATATTATTACATCATCAAGCTCAGATCAGTTGTATTTTTATCAAAATATTTTAGGACAATATTAAAAATATTATACTTGTCTACAAATTGTGAAATTTTCACCGTCAATATTAATTTTAAAATATGACATATAAATTAATATTTAAAATTGCCGTACATTTTGCATGCGATAACATACAAATTTTCGGAGCAAAAAAAGTTATTTATACACATTTCGTATCAACATATACACAGTTGTATTTTTATCAAAAAAAAAAATTTGTTGAGGATTATCCTTGATGATGGAATAAGAAAGCTTTCTATTTTGATCTTATTACGATGCTATATATATATATTACTCTTTTAATAAACTTTTATATTTTCACTAATATTATTTTCATATTCATTCAATTTTAGTGATTCAACACCTATTAGCTCCCTTTTTCTTTCACATAATAGGGATATTAGCTCCCTTTTGCCGTGGGTGAATGGTATTCCCACACTCATTTGTGGTGCCCATTCACTTTTCAAATTTTACTATTTTTGATTATTTTGGTCTAAACGGGGTCTTATTCATTTTTATTATTTTCAGCCATCTTGGTCAAAACTAAGGTACGAGAAATGTTGGTACTCCTAATTGATATATATAGAGTGATGAGTTGACTTGTAAACTATCGATACTGAGAGAATCGAAAAAGAGAAATAGAAATTTTTAAAATAAAAATCGAGAATTTAAACAAATTGAAATTAATAAACAATGGTCAAAATTATAATTTGGAAAATTTTAAGTGGGTAATAAATACCCGAATATTATGAAAAAATTATTAAGCTAATTTGATGTAAGAACCATATCGATTTGGGGTGAACTGGACCCTAACAAAAGTGAATTGGGTTGAATCGTGAATAATTGGTTCAAAAATTCATTTTTCTAGATGGGTTAAAAATGTAAAATTGGAAAATTGAATCAACCATTAGTTAAAAAATAAATTTAGAGAAATTTATAAATTTTTAATTTTTGAAAAATCGATCGAATTGGGCCTGAATTGACCGATTTACGATTTCGAGTCACCAGATTCGGTCGGACCGGACTGATTAATAGTCCAGTGGGTCAAGGACCATTGCTAAGTCAGCGCCTAGTCAGCAGGCACGATCAATCAGTGCACGACACGTGGCGAATCATGCCCAATCAGCGCTTGGAAGCGCTGGCCAATCAGCGAGTAATACGCGTCATTAGTCAACGATCATAAATCCACGTCTGCGACGAGCGACCAATAAGGGAGCGACAAATGTCTCGGTCAACGGTCAATTTCGGAAAGGCCTCGTTAGCAAATACCGACCAATGAGAAGCTAACACTCGACAAAAGTGCCATGTTAGCATCCGACAAGGATGTCGGAGAAATGACCGACCAATCAAAGGCCGACACGTAGCAGTGACACTGTGCATTAGGGAGAAATCTGACATATTTAAAATAACCAATCAGATGATGCCACGTGTCATAGTCAACGATCAACAAAATTAGGTCAATAACCACGTAGGATGGAGCAACCAATGGGAGGCTGCCACATGTTTGGTCAGTGAGTTAAAGGCTGACTAAGCTACTGAGTGGAAAGTCGTGTCAGCAAAGCTAGCCAATCACAACATACCACGTGGTAAATCTGCATGTGTCAGCAAAGCTTACAGACACTCCTCTTTTCAACGAAGTATAGACTAGAGCTCCGGCGATGGGCCTTTTCTCAACCAAAGGAGCTCCGGCGATGGGCCTTTTCTCAACCAAAGGAGCTCCGGTTGGTGGCAACGGAACCAGGGAGAAGTCCTTCAGCTAGCCATACCCTCAACCCGACCTGAGAACTCGCTGAGGAGTGTTAGAGTGATCACACATTGAAGCCACTTGGACAGCTCAAAGCAGCTAACCTCCAACCAGCAAAATTCAAGACACCTCCAGCCTCCTGGAGTTGAAAACGACCTCCCACGACTCCCCTGAGACACTTCCTAAACCCTTCTAGTCTCTAGGTAAGCCCTTCTCCAATTTGCATGAGTCCTACAATTCTAAAGAGAGAAAGTGGCCAAAACTTACTGACCAAATTCCCCTTGCCTAGGACATCAATTGGGGTGAATTCTAATTCTTAGAAGACCCTTCCGACAAGGGCTAACTCCATGAATTGAAAGCTCTAATGACACTTTGGTAAAAGCTCGAAGTTCTCTCTCTCTAAGCCTGTTTTCCGATGAAGCTATGGCAGAGCTCGAAACTAGGTCAATTTTGGAAATTCAAAGTGTAGAATGGCCGTAGGGAGCTGGAGGAAGTGAATAGCAGCATTGTAGGAAGAAATTAATGGAGTTTAGACGATCAATTGGAAGAGGTAAGAAATCGGGAGTCAAGAGTACCATTTGGGGGAAAATTTAGGGGTAATTTGAGATTTTTCGAAAATAAGAGTACTTTTGTGCAAATTTCTGAAAAATGAGGACCAAATGGAAATTGTGAGGAAATTGAGAGCCAATTGATAGTTTTAAGAAATTTTGGGAACAAATTGGCAACTTTCATGACATAGGGACATTTTGGTAATTTTGGAAAATATTAGGGCAATTTAGTAATTTTTAGAAATTTGGGGGCAATTCGGTAATTTTGGAAAAATCTAGGGCCAATTGAGGATTTTCAAAAAAATTAGGACCGAATTGAAATTTTGGAATAATGTAAGACTCGGTTTCACACCTCGACCTAGTTTGGTCAGATCCCCGTGAGTAACTCGCCACTCCTTTTGGTCCATTAAAGGTTTCACCCTTTTCTAAATCACGAGAAGTAAGACGTCTTTTTACCTATGTTTTCTGGAATAGTATTATACAAAACTGAGTATTTTAAAATAGTCATACCTGTCTTTTTACTGTTCCAAATTAGGAGGGTCTTTAGGAATGACGTTACCTCGGTTACCTGAAAAGGGGAAAAAGGGAGGGGGTGAGTTTTACAACTTAGTGAGCAGGTGTTGGGAGTGAGTTTTCAAGAAAAAAAACTTTGTTCGAACCATGCCAAAGTTATCATTTCCTTTAAAAAGGATTTTTATCAAATTCTAGTTTTCAAATCCTTTTCCATTACCATTAGGTATGTTTAGCTCTTTTAGTTCATCTCATTGCCTTGGGAGGCGTTTAACAATACAAACACACTCCCTTCATTAGGAAGGGTAACACACATTCGCATGTGCAGCCCGTCCATTGCACCCACTTGTGAATCGGAGCGTATTTACCATTTACCAAGATAGAAGTCTATCTACTTCCACCCTATATTTGAGTGGATGTTCTTGACATCCAACCCTCATGCCCAAATGCTACTCCATGCCCGTATGAGTACAGAGACCTTATCCTAACCCTACCCTAGTCTCATGCGCAAGAAGCTACTCCAAGCTTTTCAACTAACTAGCATGACGAACTGCCTTTATCTACACCATGTCGTCTAGTAGCCCTTTGGACCCATCACTACCTCTTTTGGGCGTCTTGATGGTCCTGTACCACAAGTGCATGCATAAACAACAATTTTCACATATGGCCATTATCTTTGGTGTCAATGGTCCAACGGCCCTGACCCTCAACTCGACCTACAGCCGTTTGTCTAGGCCGGTTCGTCGACCTGACCCTGATGCACTGCTGCCAGTCCATCGAGTACTATCGGTTTTGACTTGGTACCATGGCAAAATCACACAACAATTTTATTAGAAAATTTCATGGCTTTATTAACTCAAGTTTGTTTATGAGCTCCTGCTCGTGCCCACTAGCCTTGGGCCCACTGCACGTAATTTTCCAAAATCGAGCATTTAGGTTCATGAGTTCAAAAATCCAAGGCCTCAGGATTATATGAGCTATTCTAGCTCCCGTCAAGAAGGTCTCCCAAATCTTTTAAGTATTTTGCACACAGTCAGGGGAGAACACTTCAAATAAAAAGTTTATTTTCAAATTCATCACACCAATCGGATGTGATGATATCTCCGCTTACAACCGTTAAATGAGTTTCTCCTTTCCTCAAGAAAGTTCGTCATACCAACCGAGTAACATCATCTCTACTTATGACCAGTAAGTAGGTTTTCTTTTCATAAAAGTAAGCTCATCATCCCAATCGGCATGATGTATAACATTCCCACTTAACTAATGTCCGTGATGTGTTCATCCCAAGTCAACTTCCAAGTCCATGCTAGCTTTTCCTTGTTGGCATTTCGGTCACACGTGTCCCTACATGATTTGGGCTTCCTTATCAATTAGGGTTTGGCATAACAACCATCGTTTTCTCATGTATGAGCGATTAGGCTCATAATTGTTGATTAATTGTACTTAGGTCCCTAAAGTTCATTTTCCTTAACTTTAGGTCCTTAATGCCAACTTTTCCCCAAATTGAGTTCCAATGCTTCTAAAATTCCCTTTGAGTCCTCAATTTACTCAAAATTGTATAAGGGGATCAAGTTTTCCAAATTTCCAATTTGGTCCCCAACTTTTCAAAAATTACAATTTTGCCCATACTTTTCAAAAATGGCAATTTGGCCCCAAATGTTCCAAAAATTGACCAATTGATACTCCAACATCTTTCTCATGGCCAATTGGCCTTCAATTTTGGGAAATTGCAAAGAGATCTCTCAATTTTCCAAAATCCCCAAAAGTTTGCCCAATTTCTCCCCTTCAAACTGACCAAATTTGATTTCTTCAAATTGGCCATTCAACTAGAGTTAATTGTTCCAATTGAAGGTATGGATCAATTCCTATACTTCCATATGATTCAATTGATCTTTGAATCACAGCATTTGAGTCTAAATTGAGCTCAAATGAAGCTTCGCCGGAAAATTGCTAGTAGAGAGAGAGAGAGAGAGCTTCGAAAGCTTACTGTCGGAGGTGTGACGATCCGAGCTCTCGATCGGGGGAGGTAGCTCTTTTCTGAGGTTTCTTCTAGGATCAAGAATCACTACAATTGAAGTCGAATTAAGGGTGAATTTAGTTAGTGAAATTTAGCACTTTCTCTCTCTAACCCCGGTCAGCAACAACTGAGATGGGCTGAATTGGCTTACCTTTCAGCTCTATTGAGGTTGTATGAGGGTCATGGGATGTTGGGCAAGCTTGGTTTGGCTAGAGGAGGGCTGAATTTAGCTTGGCCAAAATAGGGCAGTTTCGGTCCATCGGAACTACTTCACTATTTGATTCTGCCGGTGCCTCTCCAGTGGTCCTTGGGTCGAAAGAAAGATGCTAGTAGGTATTTGACTTCCCCTGGACTCTGTAGGACCCAACCTTGCCTTCTAAGGCTGAGAAAAAGGCCTATATCAGAGCTTTGGTTCGAGCTTCACCGGAAAATGGAGCAGTTGAGAGAGAATGGAAATTTGAGGTGTGTAGAGGATGAATGGAGAGTAGCTCTTTATATAGGGAGCTTGGGGACCTTCTACACGACCACTTTGCATTTTTGTCTAGCTTATCCTCACTTGAGAATAGCCTGATCGGAGCTTACAACTCTCCCCTCCTTTTAGGGGTTTTGTCCCCAAAACTTAAGTAAGCCATCATTTGCATTAGAAGTGACTTTCCTTGATGTCCTCCTAGGGTTTGCTCGGTATGTTATCTCTTTGGCTACTCTTTTCATCTAGTCCTCTAGCCATGTACTTGAGAAGTCTTTCTTCCTTTATACTTTCCATTCACTCCACTTAGTGTATCATGATTAGTCATGTCCAAACTACCGATCCCAAGGTACTTCCTTAGGTCTACTTCTTATTCTACTTAGGGTAAGTCTTTTCTTCTTAAGGATTCTTATTCAGGTCATTTGGTTGGACATTCCATACACATCCGATCGTCCCTGTTTCCCATCACTTCCTAGATTTTTTATGCTCTTAGTTTAGCGTCCCTTAGGACTATTATCCTTAACCCCTTGGGTTTTAATATAATTCCTTCCTTATCTTATTTTAGTTCTTCCTCCATTTTTGGTTTACCACAGCTTTAATTCCATTTCTTAGATTTGACTAACGGACTTGGTCTTACTTGGGTCACCTTTCTTGGAACTGTTGGCACTACATGTTCTTTACAGCATGATCTGTTATGGAATTTATCTTTGCCCATATGGTTCCAGAATGTGTATCCTTGATGACGGTTCATACCTTTCCATCCGTTTAAGAGTCGTATGGCTTTGTTCCTTCCTACGACTCGATAGTGTCCACGTTCACTTAATGGAGCCTAAAGGATGACAGTTGGGCATAGTGTGGAATACACGAAATAAGACTAAAAAACTAGAGGTTCATTGGATGGGGAATGAGGGATGAAATGAGAATTTTAAGATAATGGAGGATTAAAAGCGGGCAAATGTCCCAAAGTAAAGAGAGTGTAGGGAAGTAAAGTGAAGGAACTTTCAAGGAACTAATAAGAAGATTAAAGGTATAACCCTAAAATGGAAGTCTCTACGTTGAAGGACAGAGCAGAGAATGAAAACCATAAAAGGGGAGACCTCCTCAAAACAAGGAATCAATACGCAGACCGAAAAAGGGTCAACTTGGAATGAGGAATGATGAATGGTCACAAGCAAGCAAGAAAGGATGGAGGAAAGGAAAGAGCTTGAGTAAAAGATGCCATTGTAAATGAGGAAGGATATAAGTGAGAAAAGATCTAATGTGTCACTAAGCTGGAAAACTGACGGTTGGAACTAGGGGAAAACCCACAGAAATGTTGGTAAAGAATGAGTATAAAAAGGGAACCGACACAATTATGATGTTAAGAGATTTAAAGGACAATTAGACAACATAAAATGTAGTCTTTATCTTGTTGCCTTATTACTCTGAGTTTCCTAGTTCTTATGGGGGAATTATTTATGCTATCATAGAGGTAGTCTTCCTTCCTCATTAGGTGGCCTTCTCTCCATTTATTACCCGACCATGATTGGTTTACTCCAATCTATTAATCATTATCAAGTAAGACTAACTTTTAAATAAAGAAAATAGTCTTTATTCATCGAAGGAGATAGTTCATTGCCGTACTCGTCTTATTACAAGAATTTTTTTTCACTACTTTCTAGTCACTTGGAGTCATAGGTCGGGAGTTAGCCTCTGAATGGTTTTAGGATTCATGGTCTGAAGGTTCTGATGAACTGGTCGACGTCCATCCATACTCCCGTCAAGCTTCCCTAATAGGACGAACTTCATGAATTGCCTCGAATTTGTACCTTCTTAGTATCTCAGCCTTGCACTCATAGGTCTACCTCATCCATTGGGAAGAGTTGAAGTTGGATTGAGCTGGTGGGGCACTTGGTGGACTTTTATAAAGGTGGCATGGGCATCCCAAATAGTTATCTCAGGCCTCTTTCTTAGTTGGAGTCTTTTTAGGCTGTTGCGGGACTAGAGGGGGTGTCGGGCTCCTTGGAGGAGGATATGTGATACCATCACTACCCCTCTTAGGCGTCTTGATGGTCCTGTACCACAAGTGCATGTAAAAAATAATATTTTTCACATATAGCCATTATCTTTCATGCCAATGGTCCAACAGCCCCGACCCTCAACCCGACCTGCAATTATTTGTTTGGGCCGATCCGTCGACTTGGCCCTAACGCACTGCCACCAGCCCATCGATTATTATCGGTCTTGACTCGATACCATGGCGAAATCACATACACAATTTCATTTAGAAATTTCATGGCTTTCCTTTATTCAAGTTTGTTTATGAGCTCCTACTTGTGCCCACTAGCCTTGAGCCCACTATACGTGATTTCCCAAAACTGGGCATTTTTCCCCATGAGTTCAAAACTCGAGGCCTCTAGCTTATCTAAGCTGTTCTAGCTTCCGTCAAGAAGGTCTCCCAAATAGTTTAAGCATTGGCACACTATCAGGGGAAAACACTTCTTACAAAAAATATATTTTCACTTCATCCCACCAACCAGGTGTGATGATATCTCCACTTACAATTGGCAAGCGGGTTTCTCCTTCTTTTAAGGAAGTTCATCATACCAACCGAGTACGATTTCCTCTACTTACAACCCATAAGTAGGTTTTAGCTTAAATTTCCCATCACTCCAACTGAGTATGATGTTAAAGTCCCACTCACAAGTGGTTTTTCATTTCTAAAGTTCTCACCATCCTAATTGGGTATGATGTAAATATGCCCACTCACCCGATAACCATGACGTATTCATCCTTGGTCAATTTTCCAAGTCTACGCAAGCTTTCTCTTGCTTGCATTCCAGTCACACTTGTCCCTACACGATTTGGGCAGCCTTATCAATTATGGTTTGACATAAAAGCCTAGGCTCACAACAGTTTTCCTCAAATGCCATTTAATCTTCAGTGCCACTAGTTCAACGACCCCGACTCTTAACTCGACCTGCAATTGTTTGTCTTGACTGGTCCGTGACCTATCATGTCGCACTGTCGCCAATCCATCGAGTATGTTGGTCCTGTCTTGGTACCATGGCCAAACATATTATCCACTTAAAGTTTTCATGGCTTAAACTCATGTTTCTTTAGCAGCTCCTACTCGTGCCATCTAGCCTTGGGCCCATTGCACGAGATTTTCAAAAAAATCGGGCATTTTAGCCCCCAAGTTCCAAAACTAAGGCCTCCAGCCTATCAGAGCTATTCGAGCTCCCATCAAGAAGGTATCCCAAAATTGTTTAAGCAGTGGCACACAGTAAGGGGAGAGCACTTTCGACAAAAATAATCTTCCAGCTATCCATCACACCAACTAGATATGAGGACATCTCCACTCATAATCGATGAACGGGTTTTCTACTTCCAGAAAGTTCATCATACCAACCAGGTATGTTCTACTTACAATCGATAAGTAGTTTTTCTATGTGTTTTCTCACATCACCTTATCTAGGTGTGATGTTAAAATCTCCCATTTTAGTGGGTTTTCATTTTCGAGGTGCTTATCATGCCAAACGGGTATGATATAAAAATCTCACTCTCCCGATAACGCATTAATTTCCTCTGAACTGATTCTTTGTTTTCACGCGAGCTTGTCCTTGCTAGTGTTCCCAGTACTTCGTGTTTGTAAACCCCGTCCTTTGATAAGGAGAAAACTTGGGAAAGAACCAGTGAGTTTCAAATTTTAAAACCAAATCATTCTACAAGCTCGATTATTAGGAAATAGACAAATTGAGAATTTACAACTCCCACGTGACTCAAAATGGTTCATAAATCTGGGAAAAGAACCTTAGGATGAATTTGGAAGAAAAAATGGTCCGGTTCAACTGAACCGGGTCCGAACTAGATAGAACCGGTTTATGAACCGAGTTGACTCATGAATAAGAACCGATAGAGAATGGGGTAAACTGAGAAATTTATGTATCCCGAGTGACCCAAAGAGTCCCAAAAGTCATGGAAATGGACTTGAGAAGGAATTGGAGATGAAAACCAAATCGGTTCTGGTGAATCGAATCTGAATCGGATTGAACCGGTTTGGATCAGTTTGAACCACTATAAAACTAGATTCTAAATTTATTTTTCTAGCTGGCTTAAATAATTCAAATTTGAGATTTGAGGCCACCAATGTATAGAAAATGAATTTAGAAATTTTTAGATTTGAAAAATTCAGTCGAATGGGTGAACCAGCCGGTTTAAGCTTTGAACTCGGTTCAGATCGGTCCGGTTCAGAACAGTGTCGTCTTCTTCCTTCAGATGACAGCACTGTGCACTAGCCGAAAAATCACGCAGCGTTGGTGAAGCTGAAAAGTCTCCAGCCAGGGAGTTTTAGGCAATGAATGATCGCCATTAAAGCACCAATCAGACGGCCAATAAGTCCCCAAGCTTCCTATATAAAGAGCCCCTTTCCATTCATCCTCTCCACACCTAAAAAGCTCACTCTCTCTCAGTCACTCCGATATAGGGTCATTTTTGAGCCAAAGAAGGTGAGGTTGGGTTCCTTAGAATCGAGGAGAAGTCAGCTTCATGGTGGTAACATCCATTTGTTCTAAGAGTCACCAGAGAAGCGCCGGCGTGATCGAATAGTGAAGCAGCTCCGAGGGACCGAAGCTGCTCTGTTTCGGCCGAGTTGGAGCTCTGGTTCAAGCTTCACCGGAAAATGGAGCAGTAGGGAGAGAGTGGAGATTTCAGGTGTGAGGAGGTTGAATGAGGTAGGGCTCTTTATATAGAAAGTTCGTGGACTTATTGGCCATCCGATTGGCACCTTAATGGCAGTCATTCATTGCTTGAAACTCTCTGGCTGGAGACTTTTGATCTTTGCCAATGCTGCTCAATTTTCTAACGAGTGAACAGTGCTGTTATCGAAAGGAAGAAGACGACATTGTTTCGAACTGGACCGAACAGGTCCGAATCAGGTTTAACAGTTTAACTGGCTGACTTAGGCCCGATTCGACCGAGTTTTTCAAAATTAAAAATTTGTAAATTCATCTAAATTCATTCTCTATCAAATGGTGGCCTCAATTCTTAAATTTGGATTTTCTAAGCCACCTAGAAAAATGAATTTTGAAACCGGTTCAAACTGGTTTAGGTTTGGTTCACGTGAACCAGTTTGGTTTTCACCTCCAATTCATCCTAAAGTCCTTTATCATGACTTTTGTGACTCTTTAGGTCACTCGGGGTTCATAAATTTCCCAGCTTGTCTTTTCTTTATTAGTTTTGGTTCATAAATGAGCTTGGTTTTCTCTTTGAAAATAACCGGTTCTTTTCCCAATTTGCTTATTATTAAAGGACAGGGTTTACAACTCTCTCCTCATTTTAGGGGTTCTGTCCCCAAAACAGTTACATGTTATATAATTGAGGCTAACCTTTCCTCATTACAGTTTCAGTTTCCCATGTCTCTTCTTACACGGGTTTGTTTTGCCACAGAACTTTGACCATAGAAATTCTCTTATTCCTTAAGTTCTTATCCCTCCGGTCGATGATTCGTACAGTTTTTGTTTGATTGGCTAAGTTATCTTCCAGCTCTGGTGGAGGTCGGTCCAATACATGGCTAGGATCAGGCTAGTACTTCCGAAGTACATAGATATGGGAAACATCGTGTATTCTCTGCAATTTTGGAGGTAGTTACAATTTATAGGCCACCGGTCCTATCCTTTGAATGATGGGATATGGACTGATATACCTCATATTCAACTTTCCTCATTGTTGAAACCTAAGTAATCCTCTCCATGGGGATACCTTGAGAAACACTTGATCTCCTACATCAAAGTCCAGATCTTTCCTTCGATTATTCACATAACACTTTTGCCTGCCCTGAGCGGTCTTAAAGCGACTCCTGATTAATTTTTTTTTCTCTGTGGCATCCTCGATTAGCTCTGCCATTTCCAGCTTCCTTTCTCCTACTTCTTCCCAAAATAGAGGGGTACGACATGGTTTTCTATAAAGGGCTTCATAAGGAACGTTCTGAATACTGGCATGATAGCTATTATTGTAAGCAAATTCCATTTTACACAAGTATTCCTCCAAACCTTTATTCATGGTGAGTACGTGCGCTCTTTGCAGATCCTCCAAGGTTTGAATAGTTCACTCATACTGTCCATTAGTCTTAGGATGAAACGTCATGCTCATGTGGAGCTTGGTTCCCATGGGACTTTGTAAACTTGGCCAGAGTCTTAAAGTGAATCTCGAGTCTCTATCTGATACTATACTTCTTAGAACACCATGGAGTCTTACTATTTCCCTCATATATAGAACAGCTAGTTATTCGACTGAACCCATCACTCTTATTGGTAGAAAATGGTCGGGTCCACTATGACCCAAATTGTATCTCGTCCTTTTCTTGTCATAGGCAATCTCGTGAAAAAGTCCATAATGATGTGCTCCTATTTCCATTTTGGGATTGGTAAAGGTTGCAATAGTCCTGATGGTTTCTGATGCTCGGCTTTAATCTGCTGACAAAACAAGAATCGGGCTACATATTCCACAATCAACCTCTTCATTCCTTTCCACCAATATCCTTGTTTAAAGGTGCGATACATCTTAGTTGTCACACCCCAACCCAGTTTGGTTGGATCCCCGTGAACAACCCGCCGCTCTCTCAGTTCAAGTGGAGTTTCCTCCTCCTTTAACTCGAGATGAGTCAGGCATAATTTCAACCTTGTTCTGTGGAAAGACATATATCAAATAAAATGAAAGCTTATGGAAAATTAAGCATACCTGACAGAGGGTAAAGCATGGTGTTATTCCTAGTCATTTTCTCTTTTCCTGAAAAAGGGATAGAAAGAGGGGTGAGTACAACGACTCTATGAATGGGTTTTCAAATTTTTAACTTTTAGGAAAAAGATTTGTATTAGAGTGTGCGAGACTCCTTTCTTTAAAAAATCCTTTCATTTCAAATCTCGGTTTTTACCACTATTTCTTATTAATCATGGTGTGTCATCACCCAACACACATCTTTCATCATAAAGGTCAAAACACACATTTGCAAGCCAGTACATCCACTGAACCCACTTGTTGCATCAGAGCGACTTTACCGGTCACCTAGATAGAAGCACGCCCACGCCTACTTCTACCCTAAGAATGAGTGGATGTTTACGACATTTGGCCCTCAATCCCATAACAATTCTCCATGTTCGTATGAGGATAGAGACCTCATCCCGTCCCCACCCCGGTCTCATGCACTTGATGCTACTCCAAATTCCACATGGTCACTTGGTCCGACGAACTGCCCTTATATCCACTTGGTTGTCTAGGGCCCTTAGGACACATCACTACCCCTATTGGGTGTCTTGAAGGTCCCATAATCACAGTGCATGCACAATCAATATTTTTACACCATGCCTTATAATCTGTGGTGCCACTAGTCCAATAGCCCCGACCCTTAACTCAACCTCTAGCTATTTGTCTTGACTGGTTTATTAACCTGTCATGTCGCACTACTGCTAGCTGACTAAATATGTTGGTCCTGTCTTAGTACCATGGCTAAACAATTTATTTATTAAATTTTTATGGCACATATCTTATGTTTGTTTATGAGCTCTTGCTCGTGCCCGATGGCATATGGCCCACTATTTGAGATTTTTAAAATTGGGCATAATAGTTCTCAAGTTCTAAAACTGAGGCCTCCTGCTTATAAGAGCTATTCGAGCTCCCGTCAAAAAGGTCTCCCAAATCGTTTAAGCAATGGAACATAGTCAGGGGAGAGCACTTCCGACAAAAATAAATTTTCAACTATCCATCATACCAACCGGGTATGAGGATATCTCCGCTCATAACTGATGAATGGGTTTTCCACTTCGTCCGAGTAAGCTTCATCATGCCAACCGGGTATGATCTACTCACAACTTGTAAGTAGTTTTTGCGTGTCATTTTCACATCACTCCTCTATGTTGTGATGTTTAAAATACCACTAAGTAGTGGGTATTCATTTTGAGGTACTTATCATCCCCAACCGGGTATGATATAAAATTCCACTCACAACCGGTAAGTGGTTTTCAACTTTAAGTTGTGCTCATCATCCCAACTGAATATGACGTTAGTAAGCCCACTCATCCCAACATGCAGTGAATTCCACTCGACCGGTTTCTTGTATTCACACGAGCTTGTCCTTGCTAGCGTTCCTGGTACTTCATATACCTACACGATATGAACATCCTTGTTCATTATCCCTCGACCTAATAGCCTTCATTCATTCCAAATGAATGAGAAAACCAAACTTTATATTTATTTGCAATTAGGTCCCTAAAGTTCTTTTTTCTTTAACTTTAAGTCCATAATGCTGGTTTTTCCTCAAATTGAGTCCCAAAAATTTTAAAATTTTTATTAGGATCTCAATTTACTCAATTTCTTAAAAAGGGGTTCTAGTTTTCTAAATTCCCAATTTGATCCCCCAACTTTTCCAAAATTACCATTTTGCCCTTCCTTTACAAAAATGGTAAGTTTTACCCCAAAAATTCTAAAATTCCTCAATTTGCCCTCTAAGATTCTTATCATGCCCAAATGACCCTCAATTTTAGAAAATTGAATTTTGGTCCTTCAAATTTTTGAAAATCCCCAATTTCCCCAAAATTTTCCCTAATTATTCACTAACACAACTGAATTTAATTTCATCAAATTGATAAACCAAACACCTCTAATTGTTGAAATTGAAGTTGAAATTGAGTTTCTACATGTTCATACGATTCCATAGCACTTTGAATCGTATGTCTTAACATCGGAACGAGCTCAAATGGAGCTTTGCCGAAAAATAGACTATAGAGAGAGAAAGCTTCGATTATTCATCGGTGAGGGTGTAGCTATTTGAGCTTTCTATCTGGGTAGGTAGCTCTCATCTCGAGATTCCTCCTAAGATCAAGAATGACATCAATTGATGTCGAATTGGATTAGAATTCTATCATTGAAATTTCGCTGACTCTCTCTCTAACACCGGTCGAAAATTGCAGAGTGGAGCCAAATTGGCTTACCTTTTGTTTGTAATTCGGGCGTGGCAAGGCTGAAGAAGTGTTGAGAGAGCTTGGTTTGGCCTAAGGGGGCTCGAATTGGCCGATTTTAGCTCGACCTAAACCAGGCAGCTTCGGTCTGCTAGAGCTACTTCACTGTTCGATCACGCCGGCTCTTCTCCCGCGACTCTTGGAGTGAATGGATGTCACCACTATGTAGCTGACTTCTCCCCGGTTCTAAGGAACCCGACCCTGCCTTCTTTGGCTCAAGAATGACCCTATATCAGAGCTCTAGTTCGAGCTTCACCGGAAAACCAAGTAGCTAAGAGAGAGTGCGCTTTTCAGGTGTGGAGAGGATGAATGGAGAGGGGCTCTTTATATAGGGAGCTCAGGGACTCGTCGGCCGTTCGTTTGGCACCTTTGTGATAGCATTAATGGCCTGAAATGTATTGAATGGAAACATTTCTTCTTCACCGGTGCTGCTTTGATTTTTTGGTGAGTGAACTGTGCTGTCATCTGAAGGAAGAAGACAACACTGTTCCGAACCGGACTGGACTAGTACGAACCAGGTTCAAAGCTTAAACCGGCTGGTTCACCCCCCCCATTCAACCGAATTTTTCAAATCTAAAAATTTCTAAATTCATCTAAATTCATTTTCCTTCAATGGTAGCCTCAAATCTCAAATTTGAATTGTTTAAGCCACCTAGAAAATTGAATTTAGAATTCGATTCAATAGTGGTTCAAACCGGTCCAAACTAGTTCGAATCCATTTCATCTGAACCGGTTTGGTTTTCATCTTCAATTCATCCTAAAGTCCTTTTTCAGGACTTTTATGACTCCTTAGGTCACTTAAGGTCCCTATATTTCCTGGTTTGTCCCCCCCTCTCTATGGGTTTCTGTTTATAAACCGACTTGGTTCTTAAACCGGTTCAATTCGGTTCAGGTACATTTCACCCAAGTCGGTTTGGTTTCTCTCTCTCATTTTGTCTGAAAGTTCTTTTCCAAGGTTTAGGAACCTCTTTGAGTCACTTGAGAGTTAAAATTTCTCCAACTTGCCCATTCCCCTATAATGGGCTTATGAACTTGTTTAGTTTCCTCACTTAGTAAGACCGGTTCTTTTTTTAGTTTTCCTTAACTCCATATAGTGGGGTTTATATTAGTACTGCTCGGATGCATCTTATATACCGAATCGTGTGCCTCTTCTAGGATTAACCTCTTCAACTCCTTATCTTTAGGCACACAAACCCTACCCTTGTAGGTTAGCACTACATCTCCTCGCAGGTTGTACTACGGTTTCATTTCTCTATTAACTAGGTCCAAATAATGTTGGAGTTCTTTATTAGCCTTTTGTTACGCCTTAATCTGCTGAGTTAGATAGGGCCTTACCACCACATTGGCCAACAAGCACTTCTCCTGCTTGTCTATCCTCAGGTCCACCTCCATCCTTCCCAATTGTTACAACAAGGGTATGTAACTTGTCTTTACTTGTGCTACCTCAGTTTGGTACTTGCGGCTTTTGGCATCTGCTACCACATTTTCCTTTCTGGGTTGGTACTCTATCAAAAGGTCATAGTCCTTCACCAGTTCCAGCCATCTTCTTTGGCGGAGATTTAACTCCTTCTATGTTAGGAAGTACTTAAGACTCTTGTGATCCGTGTATATCCTACACTTAATCCTATAAAGTAATGTCGCCAAATCTTTAATGTAAACACTATTGCAGCTAATTCCGAATCATGGGTTGGGTAGTTTCTTTCATGTATCTTAAGTTTTCGTGAGGCATTAAGTGATAACCTTCCATTGTTGCATCAATACGCATCTGAGTCCTTGTCCGGATGTATCACTATAGATGGTGTACTCTCCTGCACTTGGGTCAGGAAGGGAGAGTACTACTGCGATTGTTAACCGAGTCTTCAACTCCAAGAAAGACTTCTCACAGCTTTCATCCCATTTATACTCAACTCCTTTCCTGGTGAGCCGAGTTAGAGGTGTTGCTATATTCGAGAAATCTTGCACAAACTATTTGTAGTATCCTTCCAGATCTAAGAAACTTCGTATCTCCGAAGGATTCTTGGGTGCCTTCTAGTTAGATATGGCTTTCACCTTTGCTAGGTCTACCTTGACTCCGTCCTTGGACACTATATGTCCTAAAAAGCCTACCTCCTATAGCTAGAACTCACACTTGGAGAATTTTGCATATAAGTAATTTTCCTTCAATATCTCCAAGGTGATTGCCAAATGTTCTTCATGCTCCAACTTGGTTCGTGAGTATATAAGAACGTCATCTATGAATACTATCACGAACCTATCCAAGTGTGATTGGAACACACGGTTAATCAAATCCATGAAGGCTGTAGGGGCATTCGTTAATCCAAATGGCATCACTCTGAACTCATAATGTTTGTATCAGGATCAAAATCTCATCTTGGGAATGTCCTCCTCTCGGATCCTGAGTTGGTGATAGCCCGACTGAAGGTCTATTTTAGAGAAGTAAGCTGCTCTTTTTAGTTGGTCGAATAGGTCTTCAATCCGCAAAAGTGGGTATTTATTCTTGATGGTGACCTGGTTCAACTTCCTATAGTCTATGCACAATCTCATGCTTCCATCCTTTTTCTTTATGAATAGGACGGGTGTACCCCATGGAGACTGGCTAGGATGTATAAAATCCTTCTCTAATAGCACGTACAATTGTCCTTTCAATTCCTTCAGTTCTGTTGGAGCCATACCATAAGGGGGCTTGTGATATGGGGTTTGTTCTTGGGATAATCTCTATGGTAAATTCCACTTGCCAATTGGGAGGTAGTCCAGGTAATTCTACCAGAAATACCTCTGGGTAGTGTTTGATTATCAGAATATCTTTGAGTCTCTTTTCTTTAGGATTTTCATTGATGACCATGGCCGGAAAAGCTGTACAACCTTTATGTATCATCTTCTGGGCCTTCATATGGGACACCATCAGGACTTCACCCTTCCTTCAATCTCCTTGAAATCTTAATCCGTTTGTCTCGAGAGTGTGGAAGGTCACTATCTTCTTTCCACAATCCATCTTCACCTGATGGTTGCTTAACCAATCCATCCCAAGGATTACTTTTACCTCCTTCAAGGGCAATGGAATCAAGTCTGCTTCGAGTTTGACTCCCCCAATCTTTATTTCACATCCCTTTCATTGTTTGTTCCTATTTAACCCTTCTCCTAAGGGCATGCAGATGTTGAGACTTTGTCATAGAGGTGTGAGTTCTAAGGGTAAACTTGGAATTAGGTCCTCTTTGATGAAGAATCTCTTGGCTCCCGAGTCGAAAAGGTCGTAGACCTGTTGTCCCCATAATTGCACATACCCTGATTGAAGAAATGTATAGATTTAGGGGAAATGTTTTCTTTATTGAATAAAACTTTCAATTACATATTTTGCTTGAACTAATTGGGAGGGTTTTGGGATGTACTCGCTACAGTACTAGGGTCTTTCCTAGCCTCTTCTTAGGTGAGGATATATACCCTAGCCGGTACTCTGGCTGTAGCGTCAGACCTGAGATTCCTGGGGTTTCCTTATGGTGGTCCAAGTGTATTCTTTTGCTTGTTCTTTCTGAGAGTGGGGCATTCTTTTGTAAAGTGCCCCACTTGTCCGCATGCAAAGCAGATCAAGCATGCCTCCTCATGGTTCCTTTGACACCTTGGGCAGCGAGGATTTCTTTGGGGCAAGGTGGGGATTACTCCCTAGAGAGGTGGTGGCATGTCCTTTCTTCTTTGAAATGCCATTCTATTTCCCCATTTTGGACCATTATACTCCTTCCATCCTTCCTGACGATTTTGACCCTTATCCTCCTTCCAGGTCGTCTGCTCCATCTTACGGCGTTGGGTCTGAACCAGTCGCTCACACTCATGAGCCATACTAATTACCGCTGCCAGGTCCATGGGGGTGTCCTAGTACTCCCATACGGTCTCGTATGTCCATATTGAGACTGTCCACAAACCGTTGTCATATATCTGCTTGCCTAGCTAGGTCAGGAGCAAAGGGTCTTAACTCGTTTAATTTTGTTTCATATTTAGATATAGAGTTAAGCCCTTGCTGGAGTCGGATGAACTCTTGCTTCTTCTCATTAATTAAATGAGGAGCTAGGTACTCCTCCCTGTACCTCTCCTCAAATTGCTCCCTGGTGGGGGTGGAAGCATACAGGTTTCTGACATTGTCCTACCACCTTTTGGCACTTCCCTCTAGGAAGAATTCTGTCAGGATCACCATGTCCTCTGGTGGTATCCTGATGATTCCCATCAGCTTCTTAATGTTTGCCAGCTAATCCATGGTGGCACCAGCATCTTTCTCTATGAGGAAAGGCTTACACCTTGGTTGACGGAGAGTCTTGGGATTTCTAAGGATGTCTACTTGAGGGGAATGACTAACAGGAGGAGGATGGGATTGTACTTCCTATGGTTCAACCCGAGATTTGGTGCCTACCTTAGGGACGAGGTTAGGTTTCCCAAATACACGAGTGAACTCCTCGTATAACCTTTGGTGTTCCGAGCTAAGTCCAGGAGGGGTTGTTTGGAATCCTCGGGGAGTTTCCACATGTATGGGTGGTTGGGCAGTATTGGAGACTACGACTTTAGTTCTCTTGGTTCCTTTCTTAGGAGCCATTCTTAAAATTAAAAAAAAATCATTCCTATTAGTTACTATATTCTCTAGTCTTAATAATGTATTCGAGGAAACAGGCTCTGATACCACTCAAGTTGTCATGCCTTGACCAGGTTTGGTCAGATCCCCGTGATCAACCCGCCACTATCCTGGTTTGTTAAGGGTTTTCTCCTTCTTTTAAACCGTGAGGAGTAAGGCGTCCTTTAAACATGCACCTTTCCTAGAATAACATAAATCAAAACTACATGAAATTTAAACTTATCGTACATGTCTTACAAGTGTGGTTAACTTATGGTCTTTGGGTTGGCTTTTCTCTAGGTTACCTGAAAGGGGTATAAGGGAGGGGGTGAGTTCAACAACTTAGTGATGGCCCCGACCCTCAACTCGACCTACAGCTGTTTGTCTCGACTGGTTCGTCGACCTGTTATGTCGTACTGCCGCCAATCCATCGAGTATGTTGGTCCTATCTTAGTACCATGGCCAAACACATCATTCATTTAAAATTTTCATGGCTAAAACTCATGTTTGTTTACGAGCTCCTGCTTGGCCTTGGGCCCACAGTATGAGATTTTCAAAAATTGGGGATTTTAGCCCTCAAGTTCAAAAACTGAGGCCTTTGGCCTATTTGAGCTATTTGAGCTCCCGTCAAGAAGGTCTCCCAAAAAGTTTAAGTAGTGGTACATAGTCAGGGGATAACACTTCCAACAAAAATAATCTTTCAGCTATCCATCACACCAACTGGGTATGAGGACATCTTTGCTCATAATCGATAAGTTGGTTTTCTACTTCTTTCTAGGAAGTTAATCATACCAATCGGGTATGATCTACTTACAACCAGTAAGTAGTTTTTACGAGTGTTTTCTCACATCACTCCTTCTAGGCGTGATGTTAAAATCCCACATAGTAGTGGATTTTTGTTACCGAGGTACTCATCATCCCAACCGGGTATGATTTTAAAATTCCACTCACCTATTAATACAGTGAACCCTTCTTAACCGGCTTTTTGGCTCCTTGCGAGCTTGTCTTAACTGGCGTTCCTGACACTTCGCGTTCCTCATGATATGAACATCCTTGTTCATTATCTGTTGGCTTGATAGCCTTCATTCATCACAAATGAATAAAGTATGATCCATTTGTCGGTTCCTTAGTTTTGGAATTTCCTTTTTAAGGTCTCACTTCCTACTTTTATCCTTTTACTTAGGGACTCCCATCCCAATTCAACCTCTCTAACGCTCTTTGGAGGCTTTTCCTTCTTTCCTTATTATGGGTAGCCTACCCATTCTTACTTGTCATGGCATCCTTTGAATCTTCATACTTACACGTTCCTTGAGTTTAACTTACTCCTTGGGTCCTCCTAGTATGCTTCCCTTGGTTCTTTCACCTCAGCATGCACTTCATTTCCTCATTCTTCGTCACTTGGTTCATTACTTCTTAGTTGGGACATGTATGCCTCCCTAGGGTTTCCTTTCCTGGGAGAATCCTTCCCCTTCTTTCCTGAGATTCCTTTTTATTCGTCCTTGAGGGTATCTAACCTTAAATTTACTTTCCTGACATTCTGGGATGCCATCCTTCATATTTCCCTTTCTTTGGAGATTTGGTGGGTATGTCCTTAGGATTTTCTTTTACTTGTATCTCATGACAAGTGTATTTTCCTAGGGAATGGAACTTTTATTTATTATAATAATAATGAATTACAGGGTTTTTGCTACATTTGTCTAGAGTAGTTGTGGTATGTACTAGCTTCATTTCGTGCTTCCTCCTGGGTGAAGTTGTATACTCTAGTTGGTACCCTCGACGTAATGGCTATGTCTTGTCCCCTGTTTAGTGTCATTGGGTTCCCTTGAGGTGGTTGATGGTTACTTTGTTGTGTATTACCTCGAAGGGCTGGACAACTCTTTACAAAGCATCTGAGCTGTTTGCATTTGAAGAATGCTCGACATGACCCTTCATGGCTTTTCCGGCACCTAGGGCAATGGGGGTTTCTCCTTTGTAGGGTTGTACTTGCCTCCCTTTAGGCATGATAACCGTCATTTCTCCTAAAGGACCCTATTATTGTCCCCCATTTCTGCCCACCAGGCTCCTTTTGACCTTTCTAGCTGTTTCGTTCTCCTTCTTCCTTCCGACCAGCTTGTTCTATTCGACGACATTTGGTTTGTACCAGACACTCACATTAATGGGCCATGCTAATGATGGCAGCCAAATCCATGGGGTGTCCTAGTACTCCCATCTGGTCTTGTATGTCCATGTTGAGACTGTCCATGAACCGTTGGCAGATATCTGCCGGTCCAGCTTAGTTTGGAGCGAAAGGTCTTAGCTTATTAAATCTAGTCTCATACTCCGAGATGGTGTGGGATCCTTGTCGGAGTTAGGGGAATTCTTGTTTCTTCTCATTTATCATGTGCAGAGTTAAGTATTCCTCTAAATACCTCTCCTCGAATTGTTCCTACGTAAGGGTGGTGGCATGCAAGCTTCTAGCATTATCCCACTACCTCTTCACATTGGCTTCCAGGAAAAACTTTGCCAAGATTACCATATCTTTTAATGAAATCCTGACTATCCTCATGAGTTTCTTGATGTTGGCTAGCCAGTCCATAACAGTCCAGCATCCTTCTCTCATAGGAATGACTTACATCCTAGTTGTCGGAGGGTTTTGAGGTATTTGGGGATGTCAACTATAGGAGGAATGTTAGTAGGAGAGGAATGAGATTGTACTTCCTTGGGCTTAATTTGAGAGTTGATGTCCACTTCAGGAGCGAGGTTAGGCCGTCCAAACACTTGAGTGAATCCTCGTACAATCTCTACTGTTTCGAGCTTAGTCTGGGTGGAATTATCTAGGTTTCTTAGGGAGTCTTTATAGGAAGGGGTTGTTGGGTAGTGTCAGAAATTGCATCTCTTAATCTCTTGGTTCCTCTCTTGGGAGCTATCTATAATTTTAAGATTTATTCCCCTTAGTTACTATGTTATATAGTCTTGATAATCCATTCAAGGAAACAAGTTTTGATACCACTCAAGTTGTCATGCCCCGACTCGGTTTGGTCAGATCCCTGTGAGCAACCCGCCACTCTCCCGATTTATTAAGAGTTTCCCCTTTTCTAAACTGTGAGAAGTGAGGAGTCATTTTCACATGTATCTTTCCTGAAATAACATTAATCAACACTGAATATATTAAACTTTACATACCTATCTGGTAGGTTCAGTTACAGGAAAGTTCTTTAGGTTTGTTCCCTTGGTTACCTAAAAAGGGGTAAAGGGAGGGGGTGAGTTTGGCAACTCAGTGAATGGATGTTGGAAGAGAGTTTCCATAAACAAGATATCTTTAATCAAAGTGTCCTAGACTCCTTATTTTCTTTAAAAATGTTCTTTCCTCAAATTATGATTTTCAAAACCTTCACCCTACCAAGGGCGACCTTTTCTTTTAAAAAGGGTTTTCATCAATTTTTACTCTCTTTTCAAAAACCTTCTTCCAAGGTTTACCAATTGTTTTCCAAGGATTTTCAAATCCTTTCCAAGATTTTTAGAACACGCCCTTCATAAGGAAGGGTACACACATTCACAAGATGTAGTTACGATGACTGCACCCACTTGTGGATTGGAGCGTCTTTATCATCCACCTTGATAGAAGTCCCTGACTTCTACCTAAAGTTTGTGTGAACATCTAAGATATTCAACGCTCAGGCCTAAAAATACTTCATGTCCATATGAGGACAAAGACCTCATCCTGGTCTCATGCGTATGAAGCTACGTCGAGCTTCCTTGACTGTTGGCACGACAAACTGCCCTTATCTCCACCATGTCGTCTAGTAGCCCCTAGGACACATCACTACCCCTCTTGGGCGTCTTGATGGTCCCAAACCTCAAGTGCATGCATAAACAATAATTTTTCCACAAAGCTATTTATCTTTGGTGCCATTGGTCCAACAACCCCGACCTTCAACTCGACCTGCAGCTATTTGTCTAAGTCGGTCCGTCGACCTGGCCCTGATGCACTGTTGCCAGTCCATCGAGTATGTCAGTCCTGTCTTGGTACCATGGCGAAATCACATAATTCATTCATTAAGAATTTTCATGGCTTTAATATATCATGTTTATTTACGAGCTCCTACTCGTGCTAACTGGCCTTGGGCCTAATATACGTGATTTTTCAAAATCGGGCATTTTAGCCCTATAAGTTCAAAAACCGATGCCTTTGGCCTATTTGAGATATTTCAACTCACGTCAAGAAGGTCTCCCAAAAATTTTATGCATTGGCACATAGTCAAGTGAGAACAATTCTGACAAAATAATCTTTCCATTCATCACACCAACCGGGTGTGATGATCTCTCTGCTTACAACCGGTAAGCGGGGTTTTCTCCTTCCTTTCAGGAAGTCCACCATACCAACCGGGTATGATCTCTCTACTTACAACCAGTAATTATTTTTCCGCTTAGTTCTCACATCACTCCAAGTAGGTGTGATGTTAAAATCTCACATATAAGTGGTTTTTCATTTCCGAGGTGCTCATCATCCCAACCGGGTATGATGTGAATAAACCCACTCACCCGTTAACTGTGACGTATTCATCCTCGGTTGGTTTTCCAAGTTGACGCGAGCTTCTCTTGATGGTGTTCGGATCACACTTGTCCCTACACAAATTGGGCAGCCTTTTCACTTAAGGTTTGGGCATAATAGCCTAGTCTTACAATTTTATCGATAAATTGCATTTAGGTCCCTAAAGTTTATTTTTCTTAACTGTAGTTCCCTAATGCAAACCTTTGTCCGATTTGACTCCCAAAGTTTCCAAAATTCCCTTTTGAGTCCTCATTTTACTAAAAAATGTATATGACGTTAAATTTTCCCAAATTTCCAATTTTGTCCCCAACTTTTCAAAAATTACCATTTTGCCCCTACTTTCCAAAAATGGCAATTTGACCCTAAATATTCAAACAATTGACCAATTGATCCTCCAACATCTTTTCCATGGCCAATTCGCCCTCAATTTTGGAAAATTTCAATTTGGTCCCTCAATTTTACGAAATCCCCAAATTTCCCCAAAATTTTCCCCAAATTTCCCCTTTTTAATCTGGATAAATTTAATTTCATCAAATATACCATTCAACTAGGTTAATTACTCCAATTGAAGGTATGAATCAGTTCCTACACTTCCATACGATTCAATTGAGCTTTGAACCGCATTATTTGGGTCGAAATTGAGCTTAAACAGAGCTTCACCGAAAAACTAAGCGTGGAGAGAGAAAGCTTCAAAAGCTTACCATCAATGGTGCAACGGTCTGAGCTCTCTATCTAGGTAGGTAGCTCTCATCCTAAGGTGGCTCCTTGGATCAAGAATCAATACAATTCATCCCGAATTGAGGGAGAATTCTATTAGTTAAATTTTAGAGTTTGTCTCTCTAACGCTGACCAAAAATGACAAAGGGGGCCGAATTGGGTTAAATTTTGGCTCTGTTATGGTCTTATACGGGCTATGGGGATGTTGGGAGAACTTGATTTGGCTAGAGTAGGGCTTAATTTGGTTGATTTCAGCTTGGCCGGAACACGGTAGCTTTGGTCTGCTAGAGCTGCTTCATTATTTGATTATACCGACGGTTATCGGATCGAACAGAGGTTGCTATCAGATAACTAACTTCCCCCAGAGTCTAAAGAACCCAACATCATCTTTTGAGGTTGAGAAAACTACCCAAGTCGGAGCTTTAGTTCGAGATTCACTGGAAAATGGAGTAGTTGAGAGAGAATGGAGTTTTTAGGTGTCGCTATGATAAATTGTTCTAAGCTCCTTATATAGCTGTAAAAATTATTTTTTTTTAAATGGGGAAGATTTAGTATTACATTATGGGTATTAATTTTGTCAGTTATTCTCATTAAATTTAGAAATTGATGGGTATTAATTCCAATAATTGAATGTAGGTATTAATTTATGGGTATTTATTTGACAATGGTACAATCTCAACTCTCAAATCCCTTTCTCCTTTATATTTGTTTGGAATTAATTGTGTATAGGTATATATATACCATTATATGTAAACATCTCTTCAACATATATATATATACACATAATTAATAATTATGTATATAATATTTAATTTATGTTTACATTCAATGAAAAAATTTCTGACCAAAATTTCGGGTTACTAAAAATACGGTGTGACAATACTGGTTGGAACGATGTGCTCACTTTTATGAAAAGAAAACATACTTACCGGTTGTGAGTAGGAATGAATATCATATCCGATAAGTATGATGAGTTTTATTAAGGAAAGAAGAAATCCACCTACCGGTTGTAAGCGGAGTTATCATCACACCCGGTTGGTTTGATGAATTAAAAATGAATTTTTCTCATAAGTGCTCTCCACTGACTGTGTTCCAATGCTTAAAACATTTGAGAGACCTTCTTGACGGGAGCTAGAATAGCTCAGATAGGCCAGGTGCCTCAGTTTTTGAACCCATGGGGCTAAATTCCCAATTTTGGAAAAACACGTTCAGTGGGCCCAAGGCTAGTGGGCATGGGCAGAAACTCGTAAACAAACTTGATTAAGAAGAGCTATGAAAATTTCTAATGAAATTGGTTGTGTGATTTCACCACGGTACCGAGTCAGGACCGATAGTGCTCGATGGATTGGCGGTAGTGCGTCAGGGCCAGGTCGGGTTGAGCGTCGGGGGTGTTGGACCATTGACACCAAAGATGATGGCTATTATGGGAAAAACTCTTGTTTGTGCATGCACTTATGGTACGAGACCATCAAGACGCCGTAGGGGGTAGTGGTGGGTCCTAAGGGCTACTGGACGACATGGTAGAGATAAGGGTAGTTCGTCGTGCCAGTTAGTCTTAAAGCTCTGCAAGCTTCTTGCGCATGAGATCAGGGTGGGGTCAGGATGAGTTCTCCATCCTCATACAGACACGAAGTGGCATTCGGGTATGAGGGTCGGATGTCTAGGACATACACTCAGACCTAAGGTAGAAGTGAACAAGCTTCTATCTTGGTGGATAGTAAAGACGCTACGATCCACAAGTGGGTGCAGTGGACGAGCTCACCAACGAAATTGTACCGTTCCTGATAAATGCTGTATGTTTGTTTGCTAAACGCCTCTCGAGGCAAGGGGATGGGCTAAGAGAGCTTAACACACCTAATATGAAAATGGAAAAGGTTTTGGAAACCTGAAATTAAGGAAAATCTTTTTTAATGAAAATGATAACCTTGGCATGGTTTGGATAAACTGAAGTTATTTTGAAAACTCACTCACAACACCCGCTCACTGAGCTGTAGAAACTCACCCCCTCTCTTTACCCCTTTTTTCAGGAGTAAGGAGATAAAATGAAAGAGAGTGTGAAGATATACCCTCCATTAGGTATGCTTACAGTTCCTTTTAAGCTTGCCATAGATTGATTTATGCTATTACAAGGAACAAGGTTTGAATTTACGCCTGGCTACTTGTCACGCACTGACCTGGTTTGGTTGGATCCCCGTGAGCAACCCGTCACTCTCCCGATTTATTTAGGGTTTTCCCCTTATTTAATCAGGAGGAGTAAGGCATCCTTTTACACTTATACCTTTTCTAGAATAATCATAAATCAAAACTACATAAAATTTAAACTTATCATACCTGTCTCACAGGTGTAGTTTAACTCATAGTCTTTGGTTAGGTTTCCCTAAGTTACCTGAAAGGGGTATAAGGGAGGGGGTGGGTTCAACGACTGAGTTGATGGGTGTTTAAAGTATAAATTTTAGAAAATAGTTTGAATTGGAGTGTGCCGGACTCCTTATTTTCCTTTAAAACATTTCATCCTCAAATCTCGGTTTTCATAGTCATTTCTCATCACAATGGTGTGTTTATCACTCAACACACGCCCTTCATCATGAAGGGAACACACACTTGTAGAGCAACATATCCACTACACCCACTTGTGGTGTCGGAGTGACTTTACTAGCCAAATAGATAGAAGCACGTCCACTTCTATCCTAAGAATTAGTGGATTTACGCGACATCCAACCCTCAATCCCTTAAAGAAAACTTTGTGTCGGTCTGAGGATAGAGACCTCATCCCGACCCTACCTCGGTCTCATGTGCATGAATCTATGTCAAGCTTCCCAGACTGCTTGTCATGCCCCGACATGGTTTGGTTGGATCCCCATGAATAACCCGTCACTCTCTCAGTTTATTCAGAGTTCCCACCCCCGCCCCCCCCCTCCCTCCCCTAAGTTCCAAAACTAATGCCTCCTGCCTATATAAGCTATTCAAGCTCCCGTTAAGAAAGTCTCCCAAAACTTTTAAGCAATGGAACATAGTCAGGGGAGAGCACTTTTGACAAAATAAACTTTTCAACTGTCCATTATACTAACCAGAAAACTTTTCAACTTGTCTTAGCTGGCTTTCTCAGTACTTTGTGTTCCTGCACGATATGAACACTCTTGTTCATTATCCTTTGGCCTAATAGCCCTCATTCATCCCAAATGAATGAGAAAACTAAAATTTTCCTTTATTTGCAATTAGGTACCTAAATTTATTTTTCTTTACCTATAAGTCCCTAATGCCGGTTTTTCCTCAAATTGAGTCCCAAAACTTTTAAAATTCACATTGGGACCTTAATTTATTCAAATTCACAAAAAGGGGTTTAATTTCCCAAATTTCCAATTTGGTCCCCAACTTTTCCAAAATTACCATTATGCCCCTACTTTGCAAAAATGGTAAATTTTCCCCAGTTGGTCCTCCAACATCTTTATCATGCCCAATTGGCCCTCAATTTTATGAAATTACACTTTAGTCCCTCAAATTTTTGAAATCCCCAAATTTCCTCCAATTTTCACCCAATTTCAACCTTTTAACTCAGTCAAATATGATTTCATCAAATTGACTGATCAAATGAGTTTAGTTATTGAAATTGAAGTAAGATTGGAGTTCCTATACCTTCATACAATTCAATTGCACTTTGAATCACACGGTTTGATGACAGAATGAGCTCAAACGGAGCTTTACCGAAAAACTGGACTTAGAGAGAGAAAGCCTCAAAAGCTTACCTTTGGGGGCACGACGGTCCAAGCTTTCAATATGGGAAGATAGCTCTCATTCTGAGATTACTCCTTGGATCAAGAATTGCATCAATTGATTCCGAATTGAATGAGAATTTTGTCATTGAAGTTCTGCCGATTCTCTCTAGCATCAATCAAAATTTATAGAGGGGAGCTAAATTGGCTTGCCTTTTCACTCTAATTCAGTTATAAAAGGGTTGTGAAGGTGTTGGGAGGGCTTGATTTGGCCTGAGGAAGGCTCGAATTGGCTGTTTTTAGCTTGGCTCATAAAAGACCCTATATTAGAGCTCTAGTTTGAGCTTTGCCGAAAATTGGAGCAGTTGAGAGAGAATGGAGTTTTTAGGTGTGAAGAGGATGAATGAGGAGGGGCTCTTTATATAGGAAGTTTGGGAACTTCTTGATAGTTCGATTGGCACCCTAATGGCGGTCATTCATTACCTGAAACTCCATGGCCGGAGACTTTTCAGCTTCACCGGAGCTGTTTCATTTTTCGACGAGTGAATAGTTCAGTCATCTAAAGGAAGAAGACGACACTGTTCTGAACCGGTTCGAACTGGGTTCAATGCTTAAACCGATCGGTTCAAGCCCAATTCGATTGAATTTTTCAAAATTGAAAAAAAATTCTAAATTCATTTTCTATCTAATGGTGGCCTCAAATCTCAAATTTGAATTTTCTAAGTCACCTAGAAAAATGAATTTAGCATCTAGTTCAATAGTAGTTCAAACCGATCCAAACTGGTTCAATTCGGTTCACCTGAACCAGTTTGGTTTTCATCTCCAATTTATCCTAAAGTCCTTTTTCATAACTTATGTGACTCCTTTGGTCACTTGGGATCCATAAATTTCCTGGTTTGCCCTTCTCCATTGTTTTCGGTTCATGAATCGACTTGGTTCATAACCTGGTTCAATCCCACTCGGATCCGTTTCTCTTGAGCCGGTCTAGTTTTTCTCTCCCAAATTGTCCTGAGGTCTTTTTCCAAGGTTTTATGAACCCTTAGGGTTATTTGGGAGTTATAAATTTCCTAAATTGCCATTCTCTGATGATCGGGTTTGTGAACCAGTTCGGTTATTCTCACTCAGTTTGACCGGTTCTTTTCCTGATTTTACTTAACTTAAAAGGGTGGGGTTTATGACTCTCCCCTCCTTTTAGGAGTTTTGTCCCCAAAACTTAATTAGCAACCTTTGCATGAGGAACAATTTCCTTTGATGTCAACTTGGTGTTTGCTTAACATGTAAACTCTTCTCTTATTCTTTCAATTAGCCCTTTTTTATATCATTCACTTAAGGAATTTCTTTTCCTTTATATTATTTACTCCATCCATGGAGTTTATCATAACTAGACATACCTTACTTAAGGGTATATCCTTAGATTCACATCTTCCTTGGCTTAGAGCAACATTTTTCCCTTTGAGGTTCTGTATTCAGGATTGGGAGTTACAAGATACCTAACCATTCTTATGTCTATACTTGTTTTCACTAGTTTCCTTGTTATCAACTTTTCACCCTATTTTGACTCTTCCTTCATCTATTGTTCATTACAATTTCAGTCCAAATTTTATGTTTGACCTTGTCATGCTTACTAATTGACTCTTCCTTATTTTGTGTCATGTTTTCCTCAGGACTATTGGGCTTACATGCCCCTTACAACATGACATTTTCTAGATCTTGTCTCTATGTCGATTAGATTTCCAGAACACCTCCTTTAGGGTTGTTCCCAACTTTCTAACATCTCAGGAATTGTATAACTTCATCCCCCTTTTCGTTTGGTAGTATTCCTCGATTACCTTTACCGTTATCCAATCAACTTACATAACTGTGTCGGTTCTCCATACCCACCCATCCTTTTTCAACTTCCTTATTGAGTCTTTCCGGTTCCAATGATTTGGTTTCCCAATGGTTTACTGACAAGCTAGGATTCTTTCCTTCTTAAGTCCTTGGCATTCTTTATTCAAGGAGTTTTCCTTATTCCTTAATCCACTTTTACTTACTCATAATCATTTTATTAT
This sequence comes from Trapa bicornis, assembly GCA_030064425.1. Lineage (NCBI taxonomy): Eukaryota > Viridiplantae > Streptophyta > Magnoliopsida > Myrtales > Lythraceae > Trapa > Trapa bicornis. The sequence goes on from CM057746.1 coordinate 12,906,162, forward strand.
TCTTCATTCTAAATTAATCACTTTCGATCTATGTATTGATTCCTTTGCTTGGGAAGGTTCCCTTCTTCTGGTTTCGTTCTCTACTATGTCCCTCACAATAGAGACTTCCATCTTAGGAGTTACATGCTCAACCTTCTTATCATTCCTTGTAAGGTTCTTGCTTCCTTTCTTCGCACCCTATCTATGTTAGGATATTTGCCTGTTTTGGATCCTTCTTTATCCACAACTTCTATTTCATCCCTTATTCATTACTTGAGATACTTATGATTATCGGTTTTATTCCGTGCATTCCACACTATGCTCAGTTGTCCACTCTTTATGCTTCATATGCACGTGTGGACTATGACCCGTCTTACCAATGGTGGTTATTCCTCCTTATTTCAAGATCTCTTGATCATGTGAGAGGCTTGCCTACTCCTCTCTTGGCTTGAGTTTGGTCGTTAATTTGGCCATTGGACTTTTTAAGGATTTTCTTCATCCTTCCTTTTCCAATTATTTGGCCTATCCACCGCTCTCTTCATTGGAGCTTAAAATTGGCTTTCACGAGTATCAATTCGTTAACTGTCTCGTCTCTACCATTCCTTTGGTCTAATTTTCTTAGGGCAGTTGTTTCTCCAGTCCTATTGTCCTTAACGTCCAACCCACTACCATTTTTAGGGTGTATCCTTTCTACTTCCGGGTCTTCCTGAGAGCGTCATTTATACTCCTTGACTATCTTGTTGTAATGACTTGCTTCCCTCCGCTATATTTGTTTGAAACTTCTATTTGGCTTCACTGCTTTTTCCAAAGTGAGTCATATTTGCCGTCTCGAGACATTTCATGTCATCAAATGCTCGGCTGATCTTTCCTTGTAGAGGTGCTCCCTTATTTGCTCCTAAATGGCTGGAAATTTCTTCTTAAAGAAAGATTTTCTTCAGCTATACTTTGTTCTTGTTTGTGGTTTATCAAGATCCTACCCTCAGTCCTTTTTCCTCCTTGCCAATATGTGAGGATCTTGAAGAGCTTCCTTCTAGATGCAGTTGAAATTCCGAGTAGGAGTTGTATTTCTAAGGATGGTACCATTTTGGGTTTCCTATTGCTGTGGTGGTGTTATTCTTGGAAAATATTGTGCTAAATCCTTTTGGTGTGGGACAGTCCTTCACTTCATGCCCTATTTCCTTACACTTGTAATAGGTCGTTTCCTTGCTCAATTACTCCAAGAGTTTTCCTAAACTCATTAATTACCTTGGCAATTTTTTTTTTTGTTGTGCCTTCTTTTCCTAACAATTCCCTTGATTCATTCCTTTATTTGGGATGAGAATCTCCTTGGTCTCCATAGTGTCTAATGCAGGTTGTTTGGTTACTTTCTGTATGAATTCTTCATATAGTTAGGGTGTAAGGTCTCACCATTTTGAGAGATATAGTTTTAGGAACTTGGAATTTTTTATTATTGTAGATGTAGTACAATAGGTTGGGGTCTTAGCCCCATTACAAAAGTGTTTACGAAATAGATGGGGAGCTATTGGGTTCTTAACAAGTGTACTCCTTAGTAAGGTTTTAAGCCCCTGATGGCATTCTCGGAAGGTTTGGCTTCCTTTGTACTCAAGATTGTGACCACAACAGATCCTGACACTGTCCTTCTGGATACTTCCCATTAATGTCTCTTGGTTCTTTGGGACTTCTCAGGTATTTTAGGGTTATCTCCTTACGAGGACAGAGTGTTGGTGTTGGTAACGCTAGTCCTAGTTTTCTTGGTTCCTCTCATCGGAGCCATTTGAAAATTTTAAAACTTTCTCTTAGTTACTATGTTATATAGTCTTTATAATGTATTCGAGTAAACAGGCTCCGATACCACTCAAGCGGTCACGCCCCGACTTGGTTTGGTTGGATCTCCATGAACACTGCCACACTCCTGATTTATTCAGAGTTTTTCACTCTTGTAAACCGTGGGGAGTAAGGTATCCTTCTTACCTGTACCTTTCTTGGAATAAAATTAATCAAAATTGAATACAAATTTTACATACCTGACTTAACATTCGGCTACTGATAAATCTTTATAGTTGGTTTTCCCTTTGTTTCCTGAAAAGGGGTAAAAAGGGAGGGAGTGAGTTCAACAACTCAGTGAATGGGTGTTCAAAGATTTACTTTTAGAAAAATAGTTTGAATTTGGAGTGTGTCAGACTCCTTATTTTTCTTTTAAAAACATTTCATTCTTAAGTTCTTAGTTTCCATAACCATTTCTCATCATAACGGTGTGTTTAAAAACTAACACATGCCCTTCATCATAAAGGAACACACAATCGTAGGCCAGCCCATCCATTGTACCCACTTGTGGTGTCGGAGTGACTTTATTGGCCACCTAGATAGAAGCACATCCACTTCTACCCTAAGAATGAGTGGATGTTCGCGACGTCCGACCCTCAATCTCGTAACAAAACTCTATGTATGTATGAGGATAGAGACCTCATCTCCTCCCCACCCTGGTTTCATGTGCTTGAAGCTACGTCGAACTTCGCAAGACTTCTGGTACGACTAACTGCCCTTATATCCACCAGGTTGTCCAGAGCCATGAGACACGCATCACTACACCTCTTGGACATCTTGAAGGTCCCGTAACATAGTGCATGCATAAATAAATAGTTTTCACATGAGCCATATAATCTGTGATGCCACTGGTCCGATGGCCCCGACCCTCAACTCAACCTGCAGCTGTTTGTCTTGACTAGTCCAAAGACCTGTAAAGTCGCACTGCCGCTAGTCCATTGAGTATGTCGGTCCTATCTCGGTACCACAACCAAACAACTCATTTACTTAAGTTTTCATGGCTTAATAATCATGTTTGTTTAGAGCTTCTACTCGTGCCAATTGGCCTAGGGCCCACTATTCAAGATTTTCAAAATCGGGCATAATAGCCCCCAAGTTCCAAAATCGAGGCCACCGGCTTATATGAGCTATTCGAGCTCCCATAAAAAAGATCTCCCAAAAATTTTAAGCAATGGCACAATGTGAGAGAAGAGCACTTCTGACAAAATAAACTTTTCAATTGTCCATCATACCAACTAGGTATGAGTACATCTCCGCTTATAACCGATAAGCGAGTTTTCCACTTCCTTCTAGGAAGTTTCATCATACCAACCAAGTATGATCTACTTACAACCAGTAAGTAGTTTTTCCATGAGATTTCTACATTACTCTTCTCAGATGTGATACTTGGTTGTAAGTATTTTCTTTAAGTCCCTAATGCCGGTTTTTCCTCAAATTGAGTCCCAAAACTTTTAAAATTCACATTGGGACCTCAATTTATGCAAATTCAAAAAAGGGGTTTAATTTCCCAACTTTTCTAAAATAACCATTTTGCCCCTACTTTGCAAAAATAGTAAGTTTTGCCCCAAAAATTTCAAAATTTGCCCAATTGGTCCTCCAACATCTTTATCATGCCCAATTGGCCCTTAATTTTATGAAATTACACTTTAGTCCCTCAAATTTTTGAAATTCCCAAATTTCCCCCAATTTCAACCTTCTAACTCAGACGAATTTGATTTTATCAAATTGAGTGATCAAATGAGTTTAATTGTTGAAATTAATGTTAGAAAGAGTTCCTACACCTTCATACGATTCAATTGCACTTTGAATCGCACGATTTGATGCCAGAATGAGCTCAAACGGAGGTTCGTTGGAAAACTGGACTTAGAGAAAGAACGCTTAGAAAGATTATTGTCGGAGGCACGACATTTCGAGCTTTCGATCTAGGTAGATAGCTCTTGTCCTGATGTTCCTCATAGTATTAAGAATTGCATCAATTGATGTTAAATTGAATGAGAATTTAGTCATCAAAGTTCTGTTGGTTCTCTCTCTAGAACCGATCGGAATTTACAAATGGGAGCAAAATTGGCTTACCTTTTCGTTCTAATTCATCTGTAGGAGGGTTGTGGGGGTGTTGAGAGGGCTTGGTTTAGCCTGAGGAGGGCTCGAATTGGCCATTTTCAGCTCGGCCAAAATAGGGCAGCTTTGGTTCGTTGGAGCTACTTCACTATTCTATCACGCAGGCTTCTCACTGACGACCCTCGGAGTAAATGGAGACTACTGTGGGTTAGCCGACTTCTCCTCGGTTCTAAAGAACCCGACCATGCCATCTTTGGCTCAAAAAAGACCCTATATCGGAGCTCTAGTTTGAGTTTCTACAGAAATTGGTGCAATTGAGAGAGAATGGACTTTTCAGGTTTGAAGAGGACGAATGAGGAGGGGCTCTTTATATAGGAAGCTTGGGGACTTCTTGGCCATCTGATTAGCACCTTAATGGTGGTCATTCATTGCCTAAAACTCTATGGTCAGAGACTTTTTAGCTTCGTTAATGCTGTTCGATTTTCCAACGAGTGAACAGTGCTATCATCTGAAGGAAGAAGACGACATTATTTTGAACTGGACCGGACTGGTCCGAATCGGGTTCAAAACTTAAACCGGCTGGTTCAGGCCCGATTCGACCAAATTTTTCAAAATTAAAAATTTCTAAATTCATTTTCTATCCAATGGTGGCCTCAAATCTCAAATGTGAATTTTCTAAGTCACCTAGAAAAATAAATTTAGCATATGGTTCAATAGTGGTTCAAATCGGTCCAAACCGGTTCAATTTAGTTCGGATCCAGTTCACCTGAAGCGGTTTAGTTTTCATCTCCAATTCATCCTAAAGTCCTTTTTCATGATTTTTGTGACTCCTTAGGTCACTCAGGATCCATAAATTTTCCAGTTTTCCCTTTCTCCATTGGTTCCAGTTCATGAACCGATACGATTCATAAACCAGTTCAATCCCACTTGGATCTGATTCGCCTGAACTGGTTTGGTTTTTCTCTCCCAAATTGTCCTAAGGTCTTTTTCCAAGGTTTTATGAACCCTTTGAGTCATTCAGGAGTTTTAAATTCTCCAAATTGTCATTCTCTAATGATCGGGTTTGTGAACTAGTTCGGTTTTTCTCACTCGGTTTGACTGGTTCTTTTCCCGATTTTCGTTAACTCAAAAAGACGGGGTTTACACTGTTGGCACGACAAACTGCCCTTATCTCCACCATGTCGCCCAGTTACCCTAGGACGCAGCACTACCCCTCTTGGGCATCTTGAAGGTCACATACCTCAGTGCATGCACAAAACAACAATTTTTCACATAAGCCATTTAATCTGTTGTGCCACTTGTAAACCCCGCTCTTTGGTGTTAAGGAAAACTAGGAAAAGAATCGGTCAATTCGAGTGAGAGAACTGAACTGGTTCACAAATCCGATTATTAGGAAACGGGCAAATTGGAGGCTTTACAACGCCCAAGTGACTCAAAATGGTTCATAAACCTTGGAAAAGAACCTTAGGACAAATTAGGAGAGAAAAACTAGACCGGTTTGAACCACTATTGAACTGGATGCTAAATTCATTTTTCTATGTGGCTTAAAAAATTCAAATTTGAGATTTGAGACCACCATTGGATAGAAAATGAATTTAGATAAAATTAGAAATTTTTAGATTTGAAAAATTCGATCGAATTGGGGGTGAATCATCTAGTTTAAGCTTTGAACCCGGTTTAGAATAGTGTCGTCTTCTTCCTTCGGATAACAGAACTGTTCACTTGCAGGAAAATTGCACAGCGCTGACGAAGCTAAAAAGTCTCTGACCAGGGAGTTTTAGGCAATGCATCATCGCCATTAAGGTGCCAATCAGATGGCCAAGAAGTCTCCGAGCTTCCTATATAAATACTTCCTCCTCATTCATCCTGTCCACACCTGAAAACTCCATTCTCCCTCAACTGCTCTAATTTTTGAAAAGCTCGAACCAGAGCTCTAACTTGGGCATTTTTCTAAGCCAAATAAGGTGAGGTCATGTTCTTTAGAACCGAGGAGAAGTCAACTACACGCCTGTAGTCTCCATTTGCTCCGAGAGTCGTCGGAGAAGCACCGACATGATCAAACAGTGAAGCAGCTTCGACGGTCCGAAGCTTCCCTATTTTGGCCGAGCTGAAATCGGTAAATTCAAGCCCTCCTTAGGCCAAACCAAGCCTTCCCAACACCTCCACAACCCTTCTACAGTTGAATTAGAGTTGAAAGGTAAGCCAATTTGGCTCCCCTCGGTAAATTCTGATCGATGCTAGAGAGAGAACCAACAGAAATTCGATGATGAAATTCTCACTCAATTTGACATCAATTGATGTAATTCTTGATCCTAGTAGGAACCTCAGGACACAAGCTATCTGCCCATATTGAAAGCTCGGACCATCGTGCCCCCGACGATAAGCTTTCAAATCTTTCTCTCTCTAAGTCTAGTTTTTCGGCGAAGCTCTGTTTGAGCTCATTCCGGCACCAAATCGGGCGATTCAAAGTGCAATTGAATCATATGAAGGTGTAGGAACTCCAATTTCAACAATTAAACTCATTTGATCGGTCAATTTGATGAAATGAAATTCGATAGAGTTAGAAAGTTGAAATTGGGGGGGAATGAGAATTTCAAAAATTAGAGGGACTAAAGTGCAATTTCATAAAATTGAGGACCAATTAGGCATGATAAATATGTTGGAGGACCAATTGGGAAAATTTTGGAATTTTTTGGGCAAAACTTATCATTTTTGTAAATTAGGGGCAAAATGGTAATTTTGGAAAAGTTGGGGGACCAATTTGGAAATTTGGGAAATTAAACCCTTTTTTGTGAATTTGAATAAATTGAGTTCCTAAGATGAATTTTAAAAGTTTCGAGACTATATTTGAGGAAAAACTGACTTTTGTGTCTTAAAGTTAAAGAAAAATAAATTTAGGGACCTAATAACAAATAAATGAAAAGTTTAGTTTTCTCATTCATTTGGGTTGAATGAGGGCTATTAGGCCAAAGAATAATGAAAAAGAACATTCATATCGTGTAGGAATACGAAGTACCAAGAACGCCAACTAAGATGAGATCGAGTAAGGACAACTAGCCGGCTATGAGGAATTTCACCGCATTAATGTGTGAGTTGGACTTTTATATCATATCCGGTTGGGATGATAAGCACCTTGGAAATAAAAATCCACTGCTAAGTGGTATTTTAAACATTACACCTGAAAGGAGTGATGTGAAAATCACGCGGAAAAATGAATTATTAGTGTAAGTAGATCATACCCTATTGGTATGAGGAAACTTTCTCGATCGAAGTGGAAACCTGTTCATCGGTTATTAGCGGAGATGTCCTCATACTCGGTTGGTGTCACGCCCCGACCCGGTTTGGTCGGATCCCCATGAACAACCCGCCACTCTCCTGGTTTATAAAAGGGTTTCCTCTTATTATAATCCGTAAAGAGTAAGGCGTCCTTTAAACCTACACAATTTCCTAGAATAGCATAATCAAAACTGCATGAAATTTTAAACTTTAGATACTTGTTTTACAGGCATCTTAGTTGATGGTCTTTCAAGGTAGGCTTTCCAGGATTTCCTAAAAGGGATATAAGAGAGGGGCTGAGTACAACTACTTAGTGAATGGGTTTTTAAAGTTCTACTTTTTACTTTTAAGAAAAACATTTATATGAAGTGTGCCAGACTCCTTTCTTTTCAAAAAAATCCCTTTATTTAAAAATTTGGGTTTTTCCATTATTTCATAATTACCGGTGTGTCATCACCCAACACACATCCTTCATCATGAAGGTTACACACATTCGCAAGTTAGTATCACTACTGAACTCGCTAGTGGCTTCGGAGCGACTTTTCCTACCACCCGGATAGAAGTACAACCATTTCAAGCCCAGGGACTTCTTGGTCATTCGATTAGATCTTTAATGGTAATCATTCATTTCCTGAAACTTCTTGGTCGGAGACTTTACATCTTTGCTGTTGTTGCTCGATTTTCCGACGAGTGAACAGTGCTATCATCTGAAGAAAAAAGACAACACTATTTCGAACCGGGTCCAAAGCTTAAACCGGCCGGTTCAGGCCCAATTTGACCAAGTTTTTGAAAATTAAAAATTTATAAATTCATCTAAATTCATTCTAAATCCAATGGTGGTCTTAATTCTACAATTTGAATTTTTCTAAGCCACCTAGAAAAATTAATTTAGCATCTGGTTCAATAGTGGTTAAAACCAGTCCAAACTGGTTCAATCTGCTTCGGATCTGGTTCACCTGAACCAGTTTGGTTTTCATCTCTAATTCATCCTAAAGTCCTTTTCATGACTTTTGTGACTCTTTAGGTCACTCAGGATCCATAACTTTCCTAGTTTCTCATTTCTCTATCGGTTCCGGTTTATAAACTGACTTGGTTTTCTCTTTTGAAATGACCGGTTCTTTCCCCAATTTTTCTTATTATCAGAGGACAGGTTTTACAACTCTCCCCTCCTTTTAGGGGTTTTGTCCCCAATACAATCACATGTCCAATAATTGAGGGTAACTATCCCTCATTACACTTTATGTTTCACATGTCTCTTCCTACACGGGTACGTTTTGCCACAGAACCTTGACCATAGGAATTCTCTTATTCCTTAAGTTCTTACCCCTCCGGTTGATGATTCATACCGGTTCCATTTGATAGGTCACGTTCTCTTCCAACTTCGGTGGAGGTCAGTCCAATACTTGTCTAGGATGTGGCTGATACTTCTGAAGCACAGAGATATGGAATACGTCGTGTATTCACTGCAGGTCTGGAGGTAGTTCCAATTTATAGGCTATCGGTCCTATCCTTTGAATGATGGGATATGGGCCGATATACCTCAGTTTCAAGTTTCCCCTTTATTGAAGCCTATGTATTCTCCTCCACGGGGACACCTTGAGAAATACTTGATCTCCCACCTCAAACTCCAGATCTTTCCTTTGATGATCCGCATAACTCTTTTGCATGTCCTGTGCGGTCTTAAGGTGACTCTTGATTAGTTTTATTTTCTCCGTGGCATCCTCGATTAGTTTACCCTTTCTAGCATCCTTTCCCCCAAGTCTTCCCAAAATAGAGGGGTATGACATGGTCGTCCATAAAGGGCTTCATAGGGAGCCATCTGAATACTGGCCTGATAACTATTATTGTAGGCAAACTCCATTAGGTACAAGTATTCCTCCCAGCCTTTGTTCATGATGAGTATGTATGCTCTTAGCATATCCTCCAAGGTGTGAATAGTTCACTTAGATTGTCCATCAGTCTAAGGATGAAACGCTATGCTCATATGGAGCTTAGTTCTCATGGCACTTTGTAAGCATGGCCCGAACCTTGAAGTGAATCTTGGATCTCTATCTGATAATATACTCATCAGAACGCCATGGATTCTCACTATCTCCCTCATGTATAAGACGGTTAGTTGCTCCACTATATCCATCACTCTTATAGGGAGAAAATGAGCAGATTTGGTCAATCTGTCCATAATGATCGAAATTGCGTCTCGACCCTTCCTTGTCACAGGTAGTCCATGGTGATATGCTCCCATTTCCATTAATGAAATTGGTAAGTGTTGCAGCAATCCTGACGATTTCTAATGTTCAGCTTTTATTTGTTGATAGGACAAGCATCGGGCTACATATTCCATAATATTCCTCTTCATGCCCTTCCATCAATATCCTTGTTTAAGGGTGCGGTACATCTTAGTACTGCCCGGATGCATTGCATACACCAAATTGTGTGCCTCTTCCAAAATTAACCTCTTCAACTCCTTATCTTGAGGCACACAAACCCTACTCCTATAGGTTAGCACTCCATCACCTCACAGGTCGTAGTCTAATTTTGTTTCTCTATTAACCGAGTCCAAATAAGTTTGGACTTCTTTATCAACCTTTTGTTGAGCCTTAATCTGCTCGGTTAGGCTGAGCCTCACCACCATATTGCCACCAGGCATCTTTCCCGCTTGTCCACCTCCATTCTTCCCAATTGTTTCAATAAGGGTATGTAACTCGTCTTTGTTTGTGTCCCCTTAGTTTGGTACTTGCGACATAAGGCATCTGCTACCACATTTGCCTTTTCGGAGTTATATTCTATCATAAGGCCATTGTCCTTTACCAATTCCAGCCATCTCCTCTGGCGGAGTTTTAACTCCTTCTATGTATATCCTACACTTAACCCCGTAAAGGTAGTGTCACCAAATCTTTAAGGTAAACACTATCGCAGCTAATTCCAAATCATGAGTTGGGTAGTTTCTTTCATGTACCTTAAGTTGTCGTGAGGCATAAGCGATAACCTTCCATTGTTGCATCAATACACATCCAAGTCCTTATTTGGATGCATCACTATAGACGGTGTACTCTCCCACATTAGGGTCAGGTATGGAGAGTACCGGGGCTGTTGTCAATCGAGTCTTTAACTCCTTTCCTAGTGAGTCGAGTTAGAGGAGCTGCTATCTTAGAAAAGTTTTCCACAAACCATCTATAGTATCCTGCTAGACCTAAGAAACTTTGTATCTCTGAAGGATTCCTTGGAGTCTTCCAATTTGATATGGCTTCCACCTTGGCTGAATCTACTTTGACTCCATCCTTAGACATGATATCTCCTAAGAATCCTACCTCCTACAACTAGAACTCACACTTGAAGAATTTTGCATATAAGTGATTTTCCTTCAATATCTCCAAGGTGATTGCCAAATATTCCTCGTGCTCTAACCTAGTTCATGAGTATATGAGAATATCATCTCTTAATACTATCATGAACCTGTCCAAGTGAGGTTGAAACACACGATTCATTAAATCCATGAAGGTTGCAGGGGCATTTGTTATTCCCAATGGCATCACTCTGAACTCATAATGTCCATATCAAGATTGGAATGTCGTCTTGGGAATATCCTCCCCTCGGATCCTGAGTTGGTGATAGCATGATCGAAAGTCTATTTTGGAGAAGTAAGCTGCTCCTTTCAATTGGTCAAATAGGTCATCAATTCGTGGAAGTGGGTATCGGTTCTTGATGGTTACCCGGTTCAACTTTCTATAGTCTCAGGCTTCCATTCTTTTTCTTTACCAATAATTCATCCAATTGCTCCTTTAATTCCTTTAGTTCTACCAGAGCCATACGATATGGGGCTTGGAATATGGGGGTTGTTCCTAGGATAATTTCTATGGTAAATTCTATTTGCCGACTTGGAGGTAGTCTAGGTAGTTCTTCTGGAAATACTTCTAGATAGTGCTTAACTACTGGAATGTCTTCAAGTCTCTTCTCTTCAGACTCTTTCTTCATGACCATGGCCAAGAAAGTCGTACAACCTTTCTGTATCATCTTTTGGGCTTTTAGATTGGACACCATTGGTACTTCGCTTTTCCTTCGATCTCCTTGGAACTATAATCCATTCGTCTCGGGAGTGTGGAAGGTCACCGTCTTCATTCTACAGTCCATCCTAGCCTGATGGTTACTTAACCAATCCATCCCAAGGATTACTTCTACTTCCTTCAAGGGTAATGGAATCAAATCCACTTTTGGTTCGATTCCTCCAATCTTTATCTCACATCCTTTTAATTGCTTATTCCTATTTAACCCTTCTCCTAAGGGTGTGAGAATGTTGAGGCTTTGTTCTAGTATAGTAAGTTCTAGGCGTACACTTGAAATCAAGTCTTCCTTGATGAAGGATCTCTCAGCTCCTGAGCCGAAGAGGGCAGAGACTTGTTGTCCCCACAATTGTATATACCATAATTTGAAGAAACGTATATTTTAGAGGAAATGCTTTTCTTTATTGAATAAAATTTTCAATTACAAGATTCTCTTGAACTAGTTGGGAGGGTTTTGGAATGTACCCGCTAAGTGCTAGGGTCTCTTCTAGCCTCTTCCTGGTGAGGTTGTATATTGTAGCTGGTACTCATGTAGTAACATCTGGCTTGAGGTACCTATCACACCCCGACTTGGTTTGGTTAGATCCCCATGAACAACCCACCGCTCTCTCGGTTCAAAAAGAGTTTTGTCCTTCTTTAACTCGAGAGGAGCTAGGCGTACTTTTGACCTTATTCCCTGGAAACACATATATCAAATAAAATTCAAGCTTAAGAGAAATTAAGCCTACCTGACAAAGGGTAAGGCTCGGTGTTATTACTAGTCATTTTCTCTTTTCCTAAAATGGAATAGAAAAGAGGGGTGAGTTTCTACAATGCAGTGAATGGGTATTTTAAAAATGAAGTTCCTGTAAAAATAAAGTTTTCAAGTTGGAGTGTGTCAGACCCCTTAATTCCTTTAAATTTTCTCATCTTCAAATCTTGGTTTTAAAAAACACATCCTTCATCATGAAGGTCAAACACACAATCGCAGGCCAACCCGTCCACTTAACCCACTTGTGGCGTCGGAACGACTTTACCGGCCACCTAGATAGAAGTACGTCCACTTCTAACCTCAGAATGAGTGGATGTTCACGACATCCAACCCTCAATCCCGTAACAAATCTCCGTGTCTGTATGAGGACAGAGACCTCATCCCGACCTCACCCCGGTCTCGTGTGCTTGAAGCTAAGTCGAGCTTCATAAGGCTTTTGGTATGACTAACTTCCCTTATATCCATCAGGTTGTCCAAGGCCCTAGGACACATCACTACCCCACTTGGGCATCTTGAAGGTCCTATAAACATAGTGCATGCAAAATAAATATTTTCACATAATGCCATATAATTTGTGGTGCCACTAGTCCAATGGCCCCGACCCTCAACTCAACTTGCAGCTGTTTATCTTGACTAGTTCGGAGACCTGTCATGTCACACTACCGCTAGTTGATTGAGTATATCGGTCTTGTCTTGGTACCATTGCCAAAGAATTCAATTACTTAAGTTTTCATGGCATATTAATCATGTTTATTTACGAGCTCTTGCTCATGCCAACCGACCTAGGGCCCACTATTCGAGATTTTCAAAATCGGTCATATTAGCCCCCAAGTTCCAAAACAAAGGCATCATACCTAACAGAGCTATTCGAGCTCCCGTCAAGAAGGTCTCCCAAATTGTTTAAGCAGTGGCACACAGTCAGGGGAGAGCACTTCTGACAAAAAAATATATTTTCATTGTCCATCACACCAACGTAGTATGAGGACATCTCTGCTCATAACCGATAAACGGGTTTTCCACTTCCTTTGAGGAAGTTTCATCATACCAATCAGGTATGATCTACTTACAACTGGTAATTAGTTTTTCCGTGTGATTTTTAAATCACTACTTTCATGTGTGATGTTTAAAATACCACTTAGTAGTTGGTTTTCATTACGAGGTGCTTATCATCCCAACCGGGTATGATATAAAAATCCCACTCATACGATCATGCATTGAAATTCCTCTTAGTCGGTTTTTGTCCCTTACGAGCTTAATCCCAACTGGCATTCCCGATGTCTCGTATTATTACACAAAATGAACATTGTTGTTCATTATCATTTGGCTTGATCACCTTCATTCATTATGAATAACTAAATTCTCAACTTTTCAAATATTTGTAAGTTGGTCCCTAAAGTTATTTTTCCTTTACGTTAGGTCCCAATTGATGGTTTTTCCCCAAATTGAGTCCCGAAACTTTTAAAATTCCCCTTGGCACCTAAACAATTTCATAAAAAGGGGTTCAAGTTTCCCAAATTCCCAATTTGGCCCCCAATTTTCCCAAAATTACCATTTTGCCCTTAATTTATAAAAATGGTAAGTTTTACCCCAAAAATTCTAAAATTTGCTCAATTGGTCCCCTAACACTCTTATTATGCCCAATTGACTCTCAATTTTATAAAATTACATTTTCGTCCCTCGAATTTTCAAAAACCCCCAATTTTCCCAATTCCAACTTTTTAACACAACCAAATTTGATTTCATCAAATTGACCGATCAAACAATTCTAATTATTGAAATTGAAGTTAAATTTGAGTTTCTACATCTTTATATGATTCAATTGCACTTTGAATCATAAGTTTTGATGCCGGAATGAGCTCAAACGGAGCTTCGTCAAAAAATAGAACGTAGAGAGAGAAAGCTTCAATTGTACATCGTTAGGGGCATGACGGTCCAAGCTTCCAATTTGAGCAGATCACTCTCCTCCTAAGGTTTTTCCTAGGATCTTATGCCAAATTGAGTTAGAATTTCATCATTGAAATTCTATCGATTCTCTCTCTAGCACCAGTCAAAATTTACAAAGGGGAACCAAATTGGCTTACATTTCAGATCTAATTTGACCGTGAGAGGGCTGAGGAGGTGTTGGGAGAGCTTGGTTTGGCCTGAGAAGGGCTCAAATTGGCCAATTTCAACTCGGTCGAAACAGGGTAGCTTCGGTTCGCTGGAGCTACTTCACTTTTCGATCATGCCGACGTTTCTTTGGCGATCCTCGGAGCGAATGGATGTTACCACCGTGTAGTTTACTTCTCCCCGATTCTAAGGAACTCGATCATGCCTTCTTTGGCTCCGACAATACCCTATATCGGAGCTCTGATTTGAGCTTCACCGAAAAACTAAGCACTTGAGAGAGAGTGAGGTTTTCATGTGTGGAGAGGATGAATGGAGAGGGGCTCTTTATATAAGGGGTTCGAGGACTCGTCAGCCATCCATTTGGCACCTTTATGATAGTCATTGATGGCCTGAAACATACTGAATGGAAACATTTCTTCTTCACCGGTGCTGCTTCGATTTTTCGGCAAGTGAACAATGTCATCATCTAATGGAAGAAGATGACATTGTCCCGAACCTGACCGAACCGATCCGAACCGAGTTCAAAGTTTAAACTGGCCGATTCACCCCCAATTCAACCGAATTTTTCAAATCTAAAAATTTCTAAATTCATTTCCTATTCAATGGTTTGCTCAAATCTCAAATTTCAATTTTTTAAGCCACCTAAAAAAATGAATTAAGCATTTGGTTCAATCCGGTTCGGATCCGGTTCACCTAAACCGGTTTGGTTTTCATCTCCAATTCATCCACAAGTCCTTTTTCATGACTTATGTGACTCTTTAGGTCACTTGGGATCCATTATTGCCCTAGTTTGTCCTCTCTCTATCGGTTTCGGTTCGTAAACTGGTTTAATCTGTTTCAGATCCGATTCACCCGAACCGGTTTGGTTTTTCTCTCCCAATTTGTCCTAAGGTCATTTTCCAAGCTTTATGAAACATTTTGAGTTGCTTGGGAGTTGTAAATTCTCCAATTTGTCAGTTTCCCGATAATCAGGTTTGTGAATTGGTTCAGTTTTCTCACTCGGTTTGACCGGTTCTTTCCCAGTTTTTCCTCAACTCCAAAGAGTGGGGTTTACATTTCCCTTGAGGTGGTCCAAGGGTATTCCTATGATTGTTCTCCCTGAGAGTGGGGCATTCCTTTGCAAAGTGCCCCACTTGTCCGCATGCAAAGCAGGTCAAGCATGCTCCCTCATGGTTCCTTTGACACCTTGGACAAGGTGGGAACTACTCTATGGGGAGGTGGTGGCACATCCTTTCTCCGTTGAAAGGCCATTCTATTTACCCATTTTGAACCATTATGATCCTTCTGTCCTCCCTAATGGTTTTGACCCTTATCCTCCTTCCAGGTCGTTTGCTCCATCCGACGATGTCGGGTCTATACCAGTCGCTCACACTCATGAGCCATACTAATTACCACCGCCAAATCTGTGGGGTGTCCTAATACTCCCATACGAACTCGTATGTCCATGCTGAGACCATCCACGAACTGCTGGCATATGTCTGTCGGCCTAGCTAAATCGAGAGCAAAGGGTCTTAACTCATTGAATCTTGTTTCATATTCTAATATGGAGTTAAGCCCTTGCCGAAGTCTAATGAATTCCTGCTTCTTTTCATTAATTAAATGAGGTGTCAGGTACTCCTCCGAGTACCTCTCTTCAAACTGTTCCTAGGTGGGAGCGAAGGTATGCAGGTTTCAGACATTGTCCCGCCACCATTTGGCACTTCCCTCTAGGAAGAATTCTATCAGGATCACCATGTACTCTGGTGGTATCCTAACAATTCCCACCAGCTTCTTAATATTTGCCAGCCAATCCATGGTGGCACTAGCATCTTTCTCTCCAAGGAAGGGCTCACACCCCAGTTGATGAAGAGTCTTGAGATTTCTAGGTATGTCTACTGGAGGGGGATGGTTAATAGGGGGAGGATGGGATTGTACTTCCTCTAGTTTAACCCGAGAATTGGTGCCTATCTTTGGGACGAGTTTAGTTTGTCCGAATACATGGGTGAACTCCTCATACAACCTCTAGTGTTATGTGCTAAGTCTAGGAGGGTTGTTTGGGCTCCTCTGGGAGTTTCCACAGGTAGAGGTGGTTGGGCAATATTGGAGACTGCAGCTCTAGTTCTCTTGGTTCCTTTCTTGGGAGCCATTCTGTAAATTTTAAAATCAATCCTATTAGCTACTATATTTTCTAGTCTTGATTATGTATTTGAGAAAATAGGCTCTGATACCACTTAAGTTGTCATGCCCCGACCCGGTTTGATCAGATCCCCGTGAGCAACTTGCCACTCTCCCGGTTTATTTAGGGTTTTCCCCTTCTTTAATCTAAAAGAGTAAGGCGTCCTTTAAACCTGCACCTTTCCTAGAATAATCATAAATCAAAACTACATAAAATTTAAACTTATCATACCTGTCTCATAGGTGTGGTTTATCTCGTAGTCTTTGGGTAGGTTTTCCCCGTGTTACCTAAAAGGGATATAAGGGAGGAGGTGAGTTCAACGAATCAATGAATGGGTGTTTTAAAGTATGAATTTCAAAAAAAAGTTTGAATTGTAGTGTGCAAGACTCCTTATTTTCCTTTAAAACATTTCATCCTCAAATCTCAGTTTTCATAGCAATTTCTTATCACAATGGTGTGTTATCACTCAACACATGCCCTTCATCATGAAGGGAACACACATTCATAGGGCAGCACGTCCACTACACCCACATGTGGCATCGGAGCGACTTTACCGACCACCTAGATAGAAGCACGTCCACTTTTACTCATTCACCAGCCACTTAGATAGAAGCACGCCCACTTTTACCCAGAGAATGAGTGGATGTATGCGACATTCAACCCTCAATCCCATAAATAAAACTTCGTGTCCGTATGACGATAGAGACCTCATAGCATCCCCACCCCGACCTCATGTGCATGAAGCTACGTCGAGCTTCCAGGACTGCTAGCATGACTAACTGCCCTTATCTCCACCATGTCGTCCAGTAGCCCTAGGACGAATCACTACCCCTTTTGGGCGTCTTGAAGGTCCCGTAACATAGTGCATGCACAAATCAAGAGTTTCCCACATAAGCCATTTAATTTGTGGTGTCACTAATCCAACGGCCCTGACCCTCAACTCGACCTATAGCTGTTTGTCTCGACTAGTCCGTCGACCAGTCATGTCGCACTACCGCCAGTCCATCGAGTATGTCGGTCTTGTTTTGGTACCATGGCCAAAAAAATCATTCATTTAAAGTTTTCATGACTTAACTCATATTTATTTACAAGCTCCTACTCGTGCCAACTGGCCTAGGGCCCACTGTACAAGATTTTCAAAATTGGGCATATTATCCCCCAAGTTCCAATACTGAGGCCTACGACCTATCTGAGATATTTGAGCTCCTGTCAAGAAGGTCTCCCAAAAAATTCAAGTAGTAGTACATAGTTAGGAGAGAGCACTTCTGACAAAAATAAACTTTTAGCAGTCCATCACACCAAATGGTTATGAGGACATCTTCGATTATACTAGATAAGCGAGTTTTCTACTTCATTCCAGGAAATTTCATCATACCAACCAGATATGATCTACTTACAACCGGTAAGTAGTTTTTTCGCGTAATTTCCACATCACTCCTCACAAGTGTGATGGTTAAAATACCACTTAGTAGTGGATTTTCATTTATGAGATACTTATTATTCCAACCGGGTATGATATAAAATTCCACTCACCCGATCGTACAGTGAATTCCTCTTATTTGGCACTTTGCCTTCACGCGAGCTTGTATTTGCTGGCGTTCCCGGTACTTCGTGTTCTTACACTATATGAACATCCTTGTTCATTATCCTTTGGCTTATTAGCCTTTATTCTCCATAAATTAATAAAATACTCAACTTTTTTATTTATTGCAATTAGGTCCCTAAAGTTCTTTTTCTTTAACTTTAGGTCCCTAATGCCGATTTTTCCCTCGAATTGAGTCCTGACATTTCTAAAATTCACCTTGGGACCTCAATTTATTCAAAATCACATGAAGGGGTTCAAGTTTTACAAATTTCTAATTTGGTCCCCAATTTTTCCAAAATTACCATTTTGCCCATACTTTACAAAAACGGTAAGTTTTGCCCCCAAAAATTGCCCAATTGGTCCTCCAACATCTTTATCATGCCCAATTGGCCCTTAATTTTATGAAATTGCACTTTAGTCCCTCAAATTTTTGAAATCCCTAAATTTCACCTAATTTTTCCCAATTTCAACCTTCTAACTCAGTCGAATTTGATTTTATCAAATTGACCAATCAAATGAGTTTAATTATTGAAATTGAAGTTAGATTGGAGTTCATACACCTTCTTACGATTCAATTGCACTTTGAATCGCAAAATTTGACGCCGGAATGAGCTCAAACGGAGCTTCGCCAGAAAACTAAACGTAGAGAGAGAAAGCTTGGAAAACTTACCGTCTGAGGTGCGACAGTCCAAGCTTTCGATCTGGGCAGATAGCATGTCCTTTAGTGTCTGGATGGCCCGCTTGTGTGAAACCCGTCCTCTTAGGCCAAGGAAACTACGAAAGGAACCGACACTTCTCATTAGAAAACAAAGCCCATAAATGAACCAAAAATGGTAAAGCATGGTTAAAATGAAAATTTGCAAAATCCCAATTGACCAAGAAATCCTAAAAACCATTGAGAAGAACCATGAACCTTGGATCGATTCGGGGTGAACGAGGCCTAAACCGAATCGAATCGTTTTAACCGTGAAGAACTAATGCCAAGATTCATTTTTCTAGATGATTTAAAAATGTCAAATTGGAATATTGAAGCCACCATTGGATAGAAAATGAATTTAGAAATTTTTAATTTTTAGAAAATCGGTCGAATTGGGCCTAAACCGGCTGATTTAAGATTTTGGGTCACCAGATCCGGTCGAACCGGGTCGGTTAATGGTCCAACCGATCAACGGGCCACTGTCAGGTCAGCGCCCAATTAGTAGCCATAACCAATCAGCGTGTGACACGTGGCGAAGCACACCAAGTCAACCACTCAGTCAACATTGGAAAGCAATGACCAATCGCGCGAAGGGGAAAAGGTCTCATCCATTAATAACGGAAAAACTCGATTTTGTTTGCGGGTTGAGCAGTGATGCTCACGTAGACAGTTTGGCTTGGATACCCTAGTTTGTATAGAAAGGCGGTTGGTAAAGGCACTCCAGGCCACAAGTGCAATAGAAGTAAGTTATGTTTTGCAATCATGTGATCCTTCTATGATGGAGTGGGTATGTTGTGATTGAACCTTAAATTCTAAATATGAGATACCAACCCTAATCATTCTCCCTATGAATCACCTTCTAGAAAGGAACATCTCATTTAAATACTTTGAGTGCTCCTAAGTCGTAATCATGATTTTTTGTTGATAGAAGAACTCTACTCACTAAGTTGTGAATTCACCCACTCCCTTAAATCATTTCAAGTAGTAGATAAGACAAAGATGAGCCTTTACACTGCTATACTAGCTCGGTACACTTCTTTCCTATTGCAGATTTATGTACAGCAAAATATTATGTTCATGTACTTTTTTTTCTATAAATATTTTGTTAAAGTTTATTTTTTTATATTACGAGTCTTATTATTGTGGAGACTACAATGGTGAAAATATCAACTGCCGTAAGATCGAGAGATGTGGTGGGTTGTTCACATGTCCAATTAGATAAATCGGATTGGTGTGCAACATAGGTTGTCCAAATAATAAGGCAACCTCTAAGGTAATTATGATTGTTAATGTATTGTTTGTGTGTTGTGATGGATGTGCAACCGTAGTGGTATACGCATGTAGGGTAAGTGCTGTGTACTATGAGATGTCTCGGAGGTGAGGTAATAAGGGTGAGATATTTTATCCCACATATCTAGGACAAGAGAGTCTTAATACAGTGTCTAGTAATTGATTAAGTAGTGGTTGGAGATAATCACAATATTTGTCATGTCTTGATCCGCATTTTTGGGTGAGACCATCACATCCCCTTTACACTATAATGGTGGGTATATTAATCACATAAAATTATAAAATTTATGACTCAAAATAAAAATATAAAGTTTTTCAACATAAATTTAAACTTTTTTTATAAAACATACCACGAACTATAAAATTAATAACAAATTACTTTTAAGAATAATTCAATTAATAAGTAAAAATTATTTTTTGTGAACACCATTTAAGTGTTATGGCTGGTTAGCGTATTTCGAATGTTGAAACTGGCCTAAACCTTCATTAATCAAATAATTATTTTACTATTATATTTAATTAAATTAGTACATTTTTACCTTAAGAGATGTTAAATTTTGTGTACATGGAGACATTGGCTTACATTCATGCACACGGTTTGAGTTTCAATGAAGGTTTTTTCATCAGAAAAAAAAATGAAGGTTTCTTCGTAATGAAAAAAAAAGTTTTGTACTATTTGTGTAATTAAGCCTATTTCTTCAGGTGCCGTGGTGCGGGAAGCAGCGAATCAAGAACTCGGCGTGCCCGACCCACGTGTACTGTCGTCCTCATTCAGCACCACATTATCAGTTTCACTGTGCCTCTCCCTGTTCCGATCTGCTCAACATTTTCGGGAAATCTGTTTGCTAATTTCCATGATGGCTAGTAATAGCCTACAACATTTCTTCCTTTTTTTCCTGTTCACATGATAATAAAGGCAGAAAGTTTTGATCTTAATATAGATTTGAGATCTGCTGCACCAACTCTCTTGATGCTACTTCTGCCTTCCATTTCTTCTTGTTTTCACCTTCCATCGTAGTTGGGGTTCTTTGCTCCTGTTGTCTTCCTTTACGGTCAGTCACTCTTGTTTTTCACAGAGCTGGGACGCCCTTTCCTTTGATCTCTTGCTGGCCATTCCCTGACTAGTATTCCATTCCTACGTACTAAAACATTGCCCTTCAGGGAAATATCTTCCTTTTCTCCTTCAACAAGGCTCAAGCGTTGCTGGTCCTCCACTGAATCTGGTAATTTGTTCGATCAGATTGTCTGAGTGGAATTCCACTTGATTTTTTGCTGGGTGAATCTCTCTCTATCAATTCCACTGGGATTTTTGTAATACCAATTGCTTGATCAGCAACCCTGTATTTATTTTTATCTTTCCCGTATTAGCACCCAATGTTTCAATCGCCTCATTAATTAGCCTACTGGATTAGATTTTCCTTTTGACATTTCTTAGTCAGGCGCTTTCATTGTCTCAGTTGAAGATGCAAGCGACCGTACATTGCGCAGTTAAAGGAAGTGTAGGATATTGCTTCCAGAGGGGAAGGGACTTATCAGGCTTTGGTTACATAAGATGTGGAGAGTTGAGGATTCCTCAGCATATTGATGAGCCGAGTTGGAACAGATTACGCCTCAATAGCGCCTCAACGGGGCTTGTGTTTGCACGTACTAGAGACTGCATCAACGGTATCTTCTGGTCTCGGACCATGTCCAGATCAGTCAAACTCCAAGCCTCGGGTAGGTTTCTCTGTTGTATATCTTGTGATCTTCATCTTCCGTTTTCCAGTGTTATCTTGATTTCTTTTCTAGCTGGGATTGTAGCTTACTGTTGTCATGGAAGAATTCAATAACCTCCAATATTTATTGTACTTGTTACGTTGGCCTATCATAAGCTTGGCATGTTATTACTCTAGAAGGCTTCTCCTATATGAAAGGATCGCCTTTTAGAAGGCTAATACATTCTGCATTTGTATGTTGCTGTACTTGTTAACCACCTGCAAGCCATCTAAGCTGCAATTCCACTAGTGTATCCACATTATTTATATGTCCTTGTTATTAATGATGAGTGCATGGATTATAAACTGAATGTGTGCAGGTAAAGATCATGGGGATATTGTACCCATGGTGCCACAAGGCAAAAGTTCGGGGACAGTTTTGCCTTTCGTTGGAGTGGCTTGTCTTGGAGCGATCTTGTTTGGCTATCATCTCGGGTATGGTCACACTTATCATGTTTCTTCATAAAATTGTGTATAGTTTTTCAGAAGACCATGTGTGTTCTTCTCTGAGCAAAGTTAGCATTAAGAGCAACTAAGTATATCTCTGTGTTTATTACTGATAGATGAAGGCTCACTTAATTATTGTGCTGCCATCTATGTTGCACAGAGTTGTTAATGGTGCTCTTGAGTATCTTGCTAAGGATCTTGGAATTGCTGAAAACACAGTTTTGCAAGGCTAGTAATTCTTATGCACTCTGTGGTCTCTGATCCTGTATGATGTCGTCTGCTTGATGGTTGGGTTGCTACATCAATTAGATGAAATTTGCATTGCAAAATTTGTGATGTGCACAGGATGGATTGTGAGCACACTTCTTGCTGGTGCCACTATTGGCTCATTCACGGGTGGAGCATTGGCCGATAAATTTGGCAGGACAAGGACATTCCAGTTAGATGCAGTCCCACTTGCTGTAGGGACATTTCTTTGGTAAGTTGGATCATGCACTTGATATTACATTTTTTTCTCACATGTATCCAATTCCTAATACTCTTGATTTAATCAGCGCTACTGCCCAGAGTGTGCAAACGATGATAATTGGTCGTTTGCTTGCTGGAATTGGAATTGGAATCTCTTCTGCTATTGTCCCGCTCTACATATCTGAGGTAGGTTAACTTCAACTGCTGCCCCATTTTCTCTGAGGATCTCTTTGTTTTCCTTTTTTTTCCTTTTATTGTTAAAGTGCTGAGGATATCTTTGATTGCCAGATATCACCAACTGAGATTCGTGGTGCCCTTGGATCAGTGAATCAACTATTCATATGTGTTGGAATTCTGGCCGCACTTGTTGCTGGTTTGCCCTTAGCAGGAAATCCATTGTGGTAATAGCATACTTCTCAGTCTTTTTTCTGTTCCTCATCTTGATATCCACCAATTTATTAACCTCAGCTTCTTTGTTATGTTTACAAGATGTAGAGTCACTTATTGGGGGAATAAGAAGAAACTGTATATGGAGTTTGCTGTTACTTTTGGTTGAACTTATTTTCAATTATGTGACAGGTGGAGATCAATGTTTGGTATTGCAGTACTTCCTTCTGTTCTGCTGGCAATAGGAATGATGTTTTCTCCAGAAAGCCCTCGCTGGCTCTTTCAGGTTATCTACTGCAGTACTTGCATGTTGCTCAACTGCCATTTAGTTTTTCGACTTAGTTTCTTATACTAGAATTTAAATTATTGGTATTAATGATGCCATTGCTAGTATCAATTTATAGAGAGGGAGAATCTTGGAGGCTGAAAATGCCATAAAAACTCTTTGTGGGAAAGAAAGAGTCTCAGAGGTTATGCGAGACCTAACTGCATCCACTCAGGGCACTATGGAACCTGAAGCAGGGTGGCTTGACCTGTTCACTAGGCGTTACTGGAAAGGTAGTTCTATTTAATGTCTTCCAGCCCATAAATAAGCTTAACTTTCTTGGTTTATAAAAGTAGCATATATACATCTAACTATTGTTTTTAGGCATGGTTTATCAGCGAAGTTTAATAACTGACTGGTGGTTTCATCATGTAGTTGTGAGTGTTGGTGCTGCACTTTTCTTGTTCCAGCAGCTTGCCGGAATAAATGCTGTAGTATATTATTCGACTTCTGTGTTTCGGAGTGCTGGAATTGAGTCAGATGTTGCTGCAAGTGCTCTGGTTGGGGCAGCAAATGTTCTTGGTTGGTTTGCAGTCATCTATCTGTCCATCATAAAGTCAAGAAGTATGTTTTGAACCTATGACAAGGTTTGCATGTGTTTTTAACTTGTATGTACTATTCATGCAGGCACAGCTTTGGCTTCCTCTTTGATGGACAAGCAAGGGAGAAAAAGTCTTCTGATGATAAGCTTTGGGGGAATGGTACTGTACCTCAGGATTCATGCTGAGCTTACTGCTAATAGATCTTTGATGATTTGAGATTAGATTTAGCGCTAATTACAAGGCAGTATTCTTTAGATAGTAGTTATTGATTCTGTGGGTCTACTTGCCATTTCCTTTCTTTAGATAGATACATTCACTATTCTGCATGTTGTTTCATTCAGGCATTATCTGTTTGTTGAAATTGATGTTTCCTTTAGCCTATTTAGATTCTTAGAATTATCTTTATTGTCTTGCTATGACTGTACGTCTACTTCATTGCCAAGCAAGTCTGATTCTTTTTGCTTATTTTAACTTCACTTGTCTATCTTTTATTTATTAATTCTTTATCCAGGCTGCTTCAATGCTGCTCCTTTCACTGTCCTTCACCTGGAAAGTCCTGGCACCAAATGCTGGCTCTCTTGCTGTCATTGGCACTGTCCTGTAAGTTTAACTCTTCTAGAAAGAAACTCTTTGCGAAGTGCTCGATTCTGCTTTTGTGGCAAGTGATTATTTTTATGTGACATAAGATCGAATTATACAGCTATGTTCTGTCCTTCTCTCTTGGTGCTGGACCTGTACCTGCACTGCTTCTTCCTGAGATATTTGCTTCCAGGATTCGTGCCAAAGCTGTTTCGCTCTCACTGGGAATGCATTGGGTAAGTCATTTCTATTTCTCATTTTGTTGCCACATGCAATGAATGCTTTACTAGACAGTGGTAGTGATGTCTTTATGTCCTAACAGATATCCAACTTTGTGATTGGCTTGTGGTTCCTGAGTGTCGTAAACAAGTTTGGGATCAGCTCAGTGTATTTGGGATTCTCGACCGTCTGCCTTCTTGCAGTCATGTACATAGTGGGTAATGTTGTGGAAACAAAGGGACGCTCACTTGAGGAAATAGAGCGCGCTCTCAATCAAGCAGCATAATCAAATTCGTTTGGCAGCAACCTCTGTTCTTGATTTCTGCCTTCAGGTTCACCTCTGTCTTCTGCATATCTAGAGCACTTCTCGTTCTCGTCTTAGACAAATTAAAATCCAAAGCTTCTCATCCTCAAAGACAGTGTGAGACGTTGATCAATAGCACTCTTCGTTTATATTACAATGTTTCAGTGCATAAATTATGATGTATGGGATCTTTGTCCAACAATAACATAAGGTCTTTTCAGATCTCTCTTCAGTGCTGCTAATTAAGATCAATCAAGTGTAGCTTTTGCTGTTTTTATTGAGAGGCTCAACCAGTATCTGATAAAACGGTACTACATGGAATTTAATGCAAGTTTTGAGGATAAGATACATTGTTTATATGAATTATATTTGCTGATGCAAATGAGACCATTCTTGTTTGGTTGCAAGGTGGAACTACAATTGAATGAAGTGATACCACTTCCCATCAGCTGTCCCCGTGAGTTTTGAACGACGAATCTGGCACCTGCCCAACCAGTAAACATCTGAAAAGTACCATCACAAATTATAAAATTGACATTTTTATCTAGTTGTACCCCATGTGAGTTGCTTTTGGAAGTTGTAGCAGCCCCTTATTTTTTACTTGATGCGCTCATTGTTTATATTTAGAAAACATAGCTAAAATTTTGCTTACAAACATTCTCAATTTTATAAAATTCAACATCAAACAATGCTATATTTCAAAATTTTCAAATATTTTAACTAGTATAAACTATCAAACTAAGTATATGTATATATATATATATATAATATTTTTGTAATATTTTTAATATATACTAAAAGAAAAACCACAAAATACAACATTAACCTATATTCAAAATATAAACCGCAACTTACAAACCAAGTAGATTTAGTCAAAGTACACTTAACTAATATATATAAGATCAATCATCTCTCCATTCCCATAAAGAAAATATTCAGCTACATTAATTATACCTCGCCTACATTCATCTCTACGCAATGCATTTGAACAGACTCTCGTCAAATAAAGCTTTTAATCTTTGAAATATATGCTACCTGCCAAGTGTATGTCCAAACTCTCCTAGAAATAATTGGAAAAATAGACCATATCTCTAAGGGGAGGGGGTTCTGTTTCTAGGCTCGAATGAAGGTATAAGCTAATTTGAAAGTTAACTTCCCTTATTGTTCACCCGCCCATAGTAACCGGTCTTCATGAGGTACTAGACTAAGCATTATTGAATGAATAGTATGTACCTCTTCTCAAAAGTGATATACTTGTATTGCTTCTATCAATTAAATAGCTATCGGATTCTTGGCTGACCCTTAATAGATGATAGTGAATATCCTTCTAATACTAGAATCCATTGATCTCCCGGGATTAAAAATTTGGCCATATCCTCCACATCATAACAAACTTTCTTTGACTAGATACCTTCTTATAATTATGCTACTCCACTGCTATGAGGGTCTCCTTCCTATATTATTAGATAGAAAATCAGTATTTCTAAAATATTGCCACTTAAGGACCTTGGCTACTAAAGATTGAGGTTGGTAAAGTATTTGATTATCCAATTTTATAAGAAGTGCACAATTAAAGGTTGGTAAGTCTTTAAAGCCTATTTCCCTTGTGTTGCTTTAGTTCGGTTAACTGGTCATTCTTAATCCAATTGACCTTCTTCTGAACCCCTATTTTCCCCACCAAAATCTAGTCACCAAATTGCTAAAGCTATTGCAACACACCCGTGAAAAGATGAAACAACTCATAATATAAGTAAAAATGGAGTGAATAACATACTTAATGAGGACATCCCTTTCGCTTTTAGTTAGACATGTTGTCTTCCATCCTCGTAGTTTTTCTTTGATCTTTTTCATGAGGAAATGTAAAGTTTGAGGTTTGTTACATCTCTATAGGATGAGAAGACCCAAATACATGTTCGAACGTTCCCAACACCCACTGCAAAATAGACAAAACAACATTTTTAGTAGGCGTTGTTGCATTTGAGTTGAAATACACAAGCGATTTATCCGTGATACTCGTGAACCCATCTCCGTTGATAGCCACTATGGTTGTAACCTTCACTATCCAAGAGACCATTGCTTATTAAAAAACCTGAAAATGTAGCAAAATTTTGAAATATTTCTTTTAAAGTTTCTCATTTAAGACCAGCAAAAAGGTTTACCAAAATATCTTAGGAAAAATAGTAATATAATAAGAAACTTAAAATACTTTCGTGAGCAGGGTACGCGATTACCTTAGGTAGTGTACACCTTGAGAAGATCCTTACCTTTGTTGTCTCGTGCCTACTCGGCTTAACCTGCAATTCATTTAGGGGAGGTAAGTGAGCTTACAGATCAGTGAATGGGGCACTGACATTGGGTCATTACATGGCTTACAACTCAAACATTCCCCATACACCAACCTAACACCTTTCTCTACTTCATCGGTCTGATTTAAAATCTTGAGTCTCGTGTTTTATCCTAACCCTCTTTAGACACCGGTATTGAGCCATCTAACTCGTAGTCTACTGTCACACCCTGAACCAGTTTGGTCGAGGTCCCGTGATCAACCCGCCACCCGTCCATGCATCATTTGGGTATCCCTACCTTAATGATACATGGAAGATAAATGTGTGCTTACATTCATTCCCTTACTATAAGTCGAGGGTGAGAAATGTACCTTGAGGGCCTGAGCTTGTCCTAGGACTTTTTATCCTAGACCTGAAAGGGTGGGAGGGGGGGAGGAGAGTATATAGGTACATATACTCAATGAGGGAAATTACTACAATGATTGATTTATTTTATTTCTTCATCCATTAATTATTCATTTGTTATTTTTTACATATCATTCACGCATCAACCACCCTCCTATCATAGGAGGGATCACACATTCGCAGAACAGTCCCCGACCATTCCACTTGTGGACTGAAGCGCCTTTACCATCCACCCTGATAGAGGTTAATTGCCTCTACCCTGAGTTTGAGTGAACATAAATACTCCGACCCTCAAACCTTGATCACTTCATGATGTCCGCTTGGTGGGATGAGACCTCCTTTCCCCTTTTGCCTCGGTCTTAGTGCGTAGAAAGCTCACTGAGCTTCTCGACCCACTGGACGCCAAACCACACTTATACACCTTGGGTCATCCAACAGCCCTTGGGATCCATCACTACCTCATACTAGGTGTCTTGATGGCCCAAATCTTAGAGTGCATGCACAATCAAGAGTCTTTTTAGTTATAACCATTATCTTTGGCCCTCCAGCACAACGGTCTGTTAGCTTGGCTTCGGCCCACGCGTACTAGCCCAACAGGTTCGATGACCTAGCTTCGGCTTAGCAGCGGTTTGGCCTATTAAGCCCAACATCTCATAGTTGGCTCGGTAGGTATCACACACAATTTCTTGTTAATTGGATCTTTTAGCATTACTCATCACATGCTTGTTCTGGACGGGTCCATACCTGTGTCCATTGACCTTGGGCCCACTTGCATACCGAGCTTAAGCCCCATAATTAGCTCCCAAAAGTTTTAAACAAAGTCACCTAGTTAGGGGAGGCTAATTCTAAGAAAATCATTTTCAAAACGAACCGTCATTCAAACAGGAATGGACATTATAGAATTCCCACTCACCCGGTAATTGTGACAGGGTTGTCTCGGCAGAACTTGTTTGTTTTGCGGCATGCTCCTAGGAGCCGGTGCATGGACATTATGCTCCTAAATGACATGAATATCTATATCATGATGCGTTGACTAAGAGATCACATACTTTCTAGTATTTGTGCATATGGCCTCATATTATATCTTAATTGTATTTTAGGTCCCTGATTACCCCTTAAGTTCCCATGATTTCAAATTATTATTCTTGGGCCCTTAACTCTTTTTAAATTCACCCATTGGCCCTTAATTTTCTAAAATTGCCATTTAGTCCTAGAATTTTCAACAATTGCAATTTGGCCCTACCTTCTCAAAATTGCCAATTGGCCCTCCTTTTTGTCCAAATTGCCTAATTGGCCTTTAATTGGGAGTGAATTTCATGAAAATGCCCTCAATTTTGTCAATTTTCCATTCAGCCCTCAAATTTTGGAAACTTGCACAAAAGCCCCAAAATCCCCAAATTTGCCTTTGTCTTCTTGAGCATATGAACGTATGAATTTTACCTCGTCCAATTGACGGTCTATAAGTCCTCGATTTCTTCATTTCTTTCAATAATTCACTCCTCCAACTCCCTCTGATCATCCTACAATTCGAATTTCCAAATTTGGTTAAGTTTTGAGCTCCTTCGGAGCTTCGTTTGAAAATTTATAGTAGAGAGAGAAAGCTTGCTTAGCTTACCAATGGAGGAGCAGTGGCCGGAGCTTGAGATGATGGCATCTAGTGCTCGTTGAGAGGAACCTACTAGGATTGAATCCCACTACAATTTGCTATTTCATTGCGGGAATTTAAAGAGAGAAGTGTCGGAGAGGTGAAGTTCTAAAACTCAGAAAATCTAACTAAGAGAGGCGAAATTGAGCTTACCAGGGGTCTGTGAGAGGTTGGGGAGGGTTTTAGGTGGTCGGAGGTGGCCATTGTTGGCGTTGGAAGGGTTGAGGGAGTCGGGTTGGGTTGGTCAGGAGCTCGCTGTTTCGGGGCTCCGGAGAAGCTTCACTGTGCTATCGCCTCGACACTTCTCCAACTGTCCTCTAGTCGCTTTGAGGGTGTCTCCAGCTAGGGAACTCTTCCCTGGTTCTAATGCCACCCTTTAGAGCTTCTTTGGTTGTAAGATTCGTAGTCTCCATTTGCCATGACAGTCGCTAGAGAAACGCCAGCGTGATAGAACAGTGAAGCAGCTCCGACGGACTAAAGCTGCCCTATTTCGGCCGAGTTGAAATCGGCCAATTCGAGCCCTCCTTAGGCCAAACCAAGTTCTCCCAACACCTCCTCAGCCCTCCTACAGCTGAATTAGTGCGAAAAGGTAAGCCAATTTCGCTCTCTTTAATAAATTTCGATCGGTGCTAGAGAGAGAATCGATAGATTTTTACTGACTAAATTCTCCTTCAATTCGGTATCAATTGATGCAATTCTTGATCATAGGAAGAACCTTACGATGAGAGCTATCTGCCTAGATCGAAAGCTTGGACCACCATACCCCCGATGGTAAGCATTCGAAGCTTTCTCTCTCTACGCTCAATTTTCCAACGAATCTCCGTTTGAGCTCGCTCCGGCATCAAATCATGCGATTCAAAGTGCAATTGAATTGTGTGGAGGTGTAGGAACTCCAATCTAACTTCAAATTCAACAACTAAACTCATTTGATCGGTCAATTTGATGAAATCAAATTCGGCTGAGTTAGAAGGTTGAAATTGGGGAAAAATTGGGGATTTCAAAAATTAGAGGGACTAAAATGCAATTTCATAAAATTGAGGGCCAATTGGGAATGATAAAGATGTTGGAGGACCAATTGGGCAATTTTTAGAATTTTTGGGCAAAACATACCATTTTTTGTAAAGCAAGGGCAAAATGGTAATGTTGGAAAAGTAGGGGACCAAATTGGAAATTTTGGAAACTTGAACCCCTTTTTGTGAGTTTAAATAAATTGAGATCCTAAGGTGAAATTAGAGGTTTTAGTACTCAATTTGGGGGAAAATTGGCATTAGGGGACCTAAAGTTAACAAAAAATAAATTTAGGGACCTAATTGCAATAAATTAAAAAGTTTGAATATTTTATTCATTCGTGGTGAATGAAGGCTAATAGGGCAAAGAAAAATGAAGAAGGATGTTCATATCGTATAGGAACACGAAGTACCGGGAATGCCATCAAGTACAAGTTTGCGTGGAGGTAAATAGCCAAATAAGATGAGTTCACTGCACGATCGGGTGAGTGTGATTTTTATATTATATCCAGTTGGGATGATAAGCACCCAGAAATGAAAACCCACTACTAAGTGTTATTTTAACCATCACACCTATGAGGAGTAATGTGGAAATTACGTGAAAAAACTACTTAACGGTTGTAAGTAGATCATACCTGGTTGGTATGATGAACTTCATAGAAGGAAGTAGAAAACCCAATTATAGATTATAAGAGGAGATGTCCTCATACTCGATTGGTGTGATGGACAGCTAAAAGTTTATTTTTGTCGGAAGTGCTCTCCCCTGACTGTGTGCCACTGCTTAAAATTTTTGGGAGACCTTTTTGATGGGAGCTTGAATAGATCAGATAGGCTAGAGGCCTCAGTTTTGGAACTTGGGGGCTAATATGCTCGATTTTGAAAATCTCGTACAGTATGCCCAAGGTCGGTTGGCACGAGCAGGAGCTTGTAAACAAACATGAGTTAAGCCATGAAAACTTTAAATGAATGATTTGTTTGGCCATGGTACCAAGACAAGATCGACATACTTGATGGACTGGTGGTAGTGCGACATGACCTGTCGACGGACAAATCGAGACAAACAGCTACTGGTCGAGTTGAGGGTCGGAGCCGTTGGACCAGTGGCAACAAAAATTAAATGTTTTATGTGGAAAAATGTTGTCTTGTGCATGCACTAAGTTATGAGACCTTCAAAACGCCCAAGAGGGGTAGTGATGCATCCTAGGGCTATTGTACGACATGGTGGAGATAAGGGTAGTTAGTCGTGACAACAGTCTTGGAAGCTTGATGTAGCTTCATACGCATATAGACACAAAGTTTTGTTTACAAGATTAAGGGTTGGATGTCGTGTACATCTACTCATTCTTAGGGTAGAAGTGGTCGTGCTACTATCTAGGTGGCTAGTAAAGTTGCTCCGACGCCACAAGTGGGTGTAGTGGACATGTTGCCTTACGAATGTGTGTTCCTTTCATGACGAAGGGTGTGTGTTGATTGATAAACACACCATTATGATGAGAATGGCTATGAAAACCAAGATTTTCAAGAATGAAATGTTTTAAAGGAAAATAAGGAGTCTGACACATTCCAAATTCAATCTATTTTCTAAAAATCATACTTTAAACACCAATTTTCTGAGTTGTTGAACTCACCCCCTCCCTTATACCCCTTTTAGGTAGCCCAGGGAAAACCTACCAAAAGACCACAAGCTAACGCACTTGTGAGGCAGGTATGATAAATTCAAAATTTTGTGCAATTTTGATTTATGATATTCTAGGAAAGGTGCATGTTTAACGGATACCTTACTCCTCACAGTTTAAAAGAAGGGACAACCCTTAGTAAATCGGGAGAGTGATGGGTTGATCACGGGGATCTGACCAAATCGGGTCGGGGGTGACAACTTGAGTGTTATCATATCCTATTTCATCGAATGCATAATCAAGACTAGAAAAGATAGTAACTAATAAGAATGATTTAAAAATTTTTAGAATGGCTCCGAAGAAAGGAACCAAGAGAACTAGGGCTGTAGTCTCCAACACTGCCCAACCACCCCTACATGTGGAAACTCCTAGAGAAGCCTAGACAACCCCTTCTAGACTTAGCATAGAACACCAGAGGTTGTACGAGGAGTTCATCCGTATATTTGGGCAAACCTAATCTCGTCCTAGAGATAGGCACCAATTCTCGAGTTGAACCAGAGGAAGTACAATCCCATCCTCCCCTAGTTAACCATCCCCTCTAGTAGACATACCTAGAAATCTCAATACTCTTCGTCAACTAGGGTGTAAGCCCTTCCTCGGAGAGAAAGATGCTGGTGCCGTCATGGATTGGCTGACAATTATTAAGAAGCTGATGGGAATCGTCAGGATACCACTAGAGGACATGGTGATACTAACATAATTCTTCCTGGAGGGAAGTGCCAAACGGTGGTGGGACAATGTCCGAAACCTGCATACTTCCACCCCCACTTGGGAATGGTTTGAGGAGAGGTACTCGGAGGAGTACCTGGTGCCTCATTTAATTAATGAGAAGAAGTAGAAGTTCATTAGACTTCGGCAAGGGCTTAACTCCATATCGAAATATGAGACAAAATTCAACGAGTTAAGACCCTTTCCTCCCGACATAGTTGGGCTGACATGCATATGCTAGTGGTTCATGGACGGTCTCAACATGGACATATGAGACTGTATGAGAGTATTAAGACGCCCCACGGACCTGATGGCGATAATTAGTATGGCTCATGAGTGTGAGTGACTGGTACAGACCCGACGTCGTCGGGTGTAGCAAACGACCCGGAAGGAGGATAAGGGTTAAAATCACCAGGGAGGATGTGTAAACCCCACACTTTTGAGTTAAGGAAAATCGGGAAAAGAACCGGTCAAACCGAGTAAGAAAATCGAGCTGGTTTACAAATCCGATCATATGGGAACAAGCAATTTAGAAATTTACAACTTTCGGGTGATCCAAAGGGTTTATTAAACCTTGGAAAAGAAACTTAAGACAAAATAAAAGACAAAAACTAAATTGGTTCAGGTGAACGAGATTCCATAAGAACTTTGAAGTTAAGCGTGCTTGCTCAAGAGTAGTAAATTTTGGTCAAAATTTTTTATGTGAACGTATGCCTTATCATAAATGGCCATAAATTAATATATATTTAATTATTGTAATTAATACCAATAATTTATGTCAATATTAATACTAGTAATAAATCTCTTCTATTTAATACACGATTTTACACGTATATAAAGAGGTCATCCCCATTCATTCTCCTCACACCTGAACACTTCTCTCTCTCTCTACTGCTCCATTTCCCGGTGAAGCTCGAACCAGAGTTTCGACTTAAACATTTTTCTTAACCTCGGAAGGAGAGGTCGAGCTCTTTAGAACTGAGGAGAAGACAACTATCTAATAGTAAACCCCAATCAATCCGAGAATCGCTGGAGAAGCGCCGACATGATAAAACAGTGAAGCAGCTCCGGCAGACTGAAGCTGTCCTATTTCGGCGAAGCAAAAATCGACCATTTCGAGCCCTGCTCATACCAAACCAAGCTCCCCCCCCCCCCCCCCACGGCCGAATTAGGATTAAATGGTAAGCCACTTCGACTCCCCTATGCAATTTCTGACCGGTGCTAGAGAGAGAACCGACATAATTTCAATGATGAAATTCTAACTCAATTCGGCATCAATTGATGCGATTCTTTATTCTAGAATGATCTTTAAGATGAGAGATATCTGCCCAGATCGAAAGCTTGGACTACCGTGCCCTCACCGGTGAGAAATCGAAGCTTTCTCTCTCTACAATCTATTTTCTAGCGAAGCTCCATTTGATCTTGTTCCAGCATTAAAATCCGTGATTTAAAGTTCTTTAGAATCGTATGAACATGTAGGTACTCAATTTCAACAATTAGAGGTGTTTGATCGGTCAATTTGATGAAATCAAATTCCGTAGTGTTGAAGAGTTGAAATTGGGGGAAAATTTGGGGATTTTCGAAATTCGAAGGACCAAAATGAAATTTTATGAAATTGAGGGCCAATTGGGCATGAGAATAATGTTGGAGGACCAATTGAGAAATTTTAGAATTTTTGGGGCAAAACTTACCATTTTTGTAAAGGAAGGGCAAAATAGTAATTTTGGAAAAGTTGGTGGACCAAATTGGAAATTTAAGAAATTAATCCCCTTTTTGTGAAATGGAATAAATTGAGGTCCTATGATAAATTTTAGAAGTTTCGGGACTCAATTTGAGGAAAAACCGGCATTTGGGACTTAAAGTTAAAGTGAAATAACTTTAGGGACCTAATTACAAATAAATGAAAGTTTAATTTTCTCATTCATTTGGAATGAATAAAGGCGATTAGGCCGAAGGATAATGAACCACGATGTTCATATCGTGTAGGAACACAAAGTACCGGGAACGTCGGTAAGGACAAGCTCGCGTGAATACCAAGAACCGGTCTAGTGGAATTCACGACATTAATGGGTGAGTGGGTTTACTAACATCATACCCGGTTAGGATGATGAGAACAACTTTAAATTTTAAAACCACTTACCGGTTGTGAGTGAGAATTTTATATCATACTCAGTTCGGGATGATAAGTGCCTTAGTATAAAAACCCACTACTTAGTGATATTTTTAATCATCACTACTTAGAGAAAGTGATGTGAAAGTTATGCAAAAAACAAAACTACTTGCGGGTTGTAAGTAGATCATACCCGGTTGGTATGATAAGACTTCCTCGAAGGAAGTTGAAAACCCGTTCATCGGTTATGAATGGAGATGTCCTTATACCGGTTGGTATGATGGACAGTAAAAACCTATTTTTGTTGGAGGTGTTCTCCCCTGACTGTGTGCCAATGCTTAAACTATTTGGGAGACCTTCTTGATGGGAGCTCAAATAGCTCTTATAGGCTGGGGGCCTTGGTTTTGGAACTTGAGAGCTAAAATGCCAGTTTTTGAAAAACTCGAACAGTGGGCCATAGGCCAATGGACACGAGCAGGAGCTCGTAAAAGAACATGATAGATATATATGTGCCATTAAAACTTAGTAAGTGATTTGTTTGGCCATGGTACCAAGGTAGGTTCGACATAATCAGTCATCTAGTAGCAGTGCAACATGACATGTTTCTGGACCAGTCGAGACAAACAGCTACATATTGACTTGAAGGTCGGGACTGTTGGAAAAATGGCACCACATATTATATGGCAAATTTAAGAAAACTTTGCTTGTGTATGCACTATGAGTACGAGATCATCAAGACGCCCATGAGGGGTAGTGACGCGTCCTAAGGGCACTGGACGACCTGGTGGCTATAAGGGCAGTTCATCGTTCCAGCTGTCTATGCAAAATTTGGAGTAGCACCAAGCGCATGAGACCGGGGTGGGGACAGGATGAGGTCTCTGTCCTCATACGGATACGAAGAAGTGATTTCAGGATTGTGGGTCGGATGTCGCATACATCCACTCATTCCTGGGGTAGAAGCAGTACTTCTATACGGGTGGCAGGAAAAGTCGCTTCGAAGCCACTAGCGGGTTCAGTAGTGATACTGACTTGTAAATATATGTAACCTTCATGATGAAGGATGTGTGTTGGGTGATGACACTCCGGTAACTAAGAAATGGTGGAAAAACCCAAAATTTTAAAATGAAGGGATTTTTGAAAAAGAAAGGAGTCTGGCACACTCCAATAATAATTATTTTCTTAAAAGTAAAAAGCTTTTAAAAACCCATTCACTGAGTAGTCGTACTCACCCCCTCTCTTATATCCCTTTTAGGAAATCTTGGAAAGCTTACCCTTAAAGACTGTCAACTAAGATGCCTGTAAGACAGGTATGTAAAGTTTTAAATTTCATCCAGTTTTGATTATGCTATTCTAGGAAAAGGTGCAGGTTAAAAGATGCCTTACTCTTTACGGTTTACAATAAGGGGAAACCCTTTAATAAACCAGGAGAGTAGCGAGTTGATCACGGGAATCCGACCAAACTGGGTCGGGGCGTGATCGGATGTTGGCAGCATAATGGTTCAAAATGGGTGAAATAGAATGGCATTTCAAAGGAGGAAGGATATGCCACCACCTCCTCAAAGAGTAGTCCCCCCCTTACCTCAAGGAAACCCTCGCTATCCAAGGTGGCAAAAGAACCATGAGGGAGCATGCTTTACCTGCTATGCATGCGGACAAGTGGGGCACTTTGTGAAGGAATGCCCCACTCTCAGGGAGAACAAGCAGAGGAATACCGTTAGACCACCTCAAGGGAACCCCAAGCACCCCAGGCCAGATGCTACAACAAGAGTACCAGCTAGGGTATACAACCTCACCTAGGAAGAGGCTAGAAAAGACCCTAGCACTATAGCGAGTACATCCCAAAACCCTCCCAACCAGTTCAAAAGAATCTTGTAATTGAA
Organism: Trapa bicornis; assembly: GCA_030064425.1. NCBI lineage: Eukaryota > Viridiplantae > Streptophyta > Magnoliopsida > Myrtales > Lythraceae > Trapa > Trapa bicornis. The sequence continues at coordinate 12,942,685 of CM057746.1, forward strand.
AATTTTATTCAATAAAGAAAATCATTTCCTCTAAAATACACGTTTCTTCAAATTAGGGTATATACAATTTATGGGGAGTACAAGTCTATGCCTTCTTTGACTCAGGAGCAGAGAGATCTTTCATCAAGGAAGACTTGATTTCAAGTGTACCCCTAGAACTTACTCCACTAGAACAAAGCCTCAACATCATCACACCCTTAGGAGAAGGGTTAAATAGGAATAAGCAATTAAAAGGATGTGAGATAAAGATTGGAGGAATCGAACTTGAAGCGGATTTGATTCCATTACCCTTAAAGGAAGTAGATGTAATCCTTGAGATGGATTGGTTAAGTAACCATTAGGCTAAGATGGACTGTGGAAAGAAGATAGTGACCTTCTACACTCTCGAGATGAATGGATTAAAGTTCCAAGGAGATTGAAGGAAAAGCGAAGTACAGATGGTGTCCCATTTGAAAACCCAAAAGATGATACATAAAGGTCATACCGCTTTCCTGGCCATGGTCATCAATGAAGAGTCTGAAGAGAAGAGACTTGAAGACATTCCAGTAGTTAGGCACTATCCTGAAGTATTTCCAGAAGAGCTACCCAGACTACCTCCAAGTCGGTAAGTGGAGTTCACCATAGAAATAATCCTAGGAACAAACCCCATATCGTATGGCTCCGGCGGAATTGAAGGAGCAATTGGATGAATTATTGGAGAAGGATTTCATACGTCCTAGCTAGTCTCCATGGGGTGTGCCTGTTCTATTTTTAAAGAAAAAGGATGGAAGCATTGGACTGTGTATAAACTATAGAAAGTTGAACCAGGTCACCATAAAAAACAGATACCCACTTCTGTGGATTGATGACCTATTCAATCAATTGAAAGGAGCAACTTACTTCTCCAAAATAGACCTTCGGTCAGGCTATCACCAACTTATGATCCGAGAGGAGGATATTCCCAAGACGGCATTCTAATCCCGATATGGACATTATGAGTTCAGAGTAATGCCATTCGGATTAACGAATGCTTCTGTAGCCTTCATGGGTTTGATGAATCGTGTGTTCCAACCACACTTGCATAGGTTCGTGATAGTATTCATAGATGACATTCTTATATACTCACAAACAAGTTTGGAGTATGAAGAACATTTGGCAATCACCTTGGAGATATTGAGGGAAAATCACTTACATGCAAAATTCTCCAAGTGTGAGTTTTTCCTGTAAGAGATAGGATTCTTAGGACATATAGTGTCCAAGGATGGAGTCAAAGTAGATCCAACCAAGGTGGAAGCCATATCGGATTGGAAGGCTCCAAGGAATCCGTTAGAGATACGAAGTTTCTTAGGTCTGGCAGGATACTATAGATGGTTCGTGCAAGACTTTTCTAAGATAGTAGCTCCTCTAACTCGACTCACCAAGAAAGGAGTTGAGTATAAGTAGGATTAAAGTTGTGAGAAGTCTTTCTTGGAGTTAAAGACTCGATTGACAACTGCACTGATACTCTCCCTACCTAACCCTAATGCAGGAGAGTACACCGTCTATATTGATGCATCCGGACAAGGACTTGGATGTGTATTGATGCAACAAGGGAAGGTTATCGCTTATGTCTTGCGACAACTTAAGGTACATGAAAGAAATTATCCAACTCATGATCTAGAATTAGCTGCGATAGTGTTTGCCCTAAAGATTTGGCGACACTACCTTTACATGGTTAAGTGTAGGATATACACATATCACAAGAGTCTTAAGTACTTCCTAAATCAAAAGGAGTTAAATCTCTGCCAGAGGAGATGGCTGGAATTGGTTAAGAACTATGACCTTACAATAGAATATCACCTAGAAAAGGCAAGTGTGGTAGCAGATGCCTTAAGTCGCAAGTACCAAACTGAGGCAACACAAGTAAAGATGAGTTACATACCCTTATTGCAACAATTGGGAAGGATGGAGGTGGATTTGAAGATGGACAAACGAGAAAGATGCCTGGTGGCTAACGTGGTAGTGAGGCCCAGTCTAACTGAACAGATCCAAACTCAACAAAAAGCTGATAAAGAGCTTCAATCCTATCTAGATCCGGTTAATAGATAAACAAAACCGGACTATGACCTAGGAAGTGATGGAGGTTGACCTATAAGGGTAGGGTATGCGTGCCTCAAATTAAGGAGCTGAAGAGGTTAATTTTAGAAGAGGCACACGATTCAGTGTATGCAATGCATTAGAGCAGTACCAAGATGCACCACACCCTCAAACAAGGATATTGGTGGAAAGGCATGAAGAGGGACATTGCATAATATGTAGCCCGATGCTTGTCCTATCAACAAATAAAAGTAGAGCATCAGAAACTATTAGGACTGCTGCAACCCTTACCAATTCTGTAATGGAAATGGGAGCACATCACCATGGACTTTGTCACAGGTAGTCCTGTGACAAGAAAGGGTCGAGATGTAATTTGGGTCATCGTGGATAGATTGACCAAATCAACTAATTTTCTTCCTATAAGAGTGACGGATACAGTGGAACAACTAGCTGTCTTATACATGAGGGAAATACTGAGACTCCATGGCGTTCCAGTGAGTATAGTATCAGATAGAGATCCCAAATTTACTTCAAGGTTCTAGCCAAGCTTACAAAGTGCCATGGGAACCAAGCTCCACATTAGCACAACATTTCATCCTTAGACCGATGGGCAGTCTGAGCAAACCATTCAAACCTTGGAGGATATGTTAAGAGCATGCGTACTCACCATGAACAAAGGCTGGGAAGAATACTTGTGCCTAATGAAATTTACTTATAATAATAGCTATCCGGCTAGTATTTAGATGACTCCCTATGAAACACTTTATAGACGACCATGTCGTACCCCTCTAATTTGGGAAGAAGTGGGGGAAAGAAAGCTAGCACGAGCAGAACTAATCGAGGATGCAACATAGAAAATAAAACTAATTAGGAGTCGCCTTAAGACAGCACATGATATACAAAAGAGTTATGCGGATAATCGAAGGAAAGATCTAGAGTTTGAGGTGGGAGATCAAGTATTTCTCATGATGTCCTCATGGAGGTGAATACTTAGGTTTCAGCAAAGGGGAAAGTTGAAACCGAGGTATTTTGGTCCATATCCCATCATTCAAAGGATAGGACTGGTGACCTATAAATTGAAACTACCTCCAGACCTACAATGAATACACGATGTATTCCATATCTCTATGCTTTAGAAGTATCAGCCTGATCCTAGCCATGCATTAGATCAACCACCATAGGAGCTGGAAGAGAACCTGACCTATCAAATGGAACCAATACGAATCATCGACTGGAAGGATAAGAACTTAAGGAATAAGAGAATTCCTATGGTTAAGGTTCTGTGGTAGAACGGACCCGTGCAGGAAGAGACATGGGAAATTGAAAGTGTGATGAGGGATAGTTACCCTCAATTATTTGACATGTAATCATTTTGGGGACAAAATCCTTAAAAAGGAGGGGAGAATTGTAAACCCCATCCTTTAATAATAAGAAAAACTAGGGAAATAACCGATCACTTCCAAAGAGAAAACTGAGTTGGTTTAAAAACTGGAACCGATAGACAAAGGGAAAACCGGAAAATTTATGGATCTAGAGTGACCTAAAGAGTCACAAAAGTCATGAAAAAGGATTTTAGGATGAATTGGAGGTGAAAACCAAACTGGTTCAAGTGAAGCAGTTCTGAACTGGTTTGAACCAATATTGAACCATATGCTAAATTCATTTTTCTAGGTAGCTTAGAAAATTCAAATTTGAGATTTGAGGCCATCATTGGATAAAGAATGAATTTAGATGAATTTATAAATTTTTAATTTTGAAAAATTCGGTCAAATCGGGCCAGAACCGGCCGGTTTAAGCTTTGAACCCGGTTCGTATCGGTCTGGTCCGGTTTGGAATAGTGTTGTCTTCTTCCTTCATATGACAACACTGTTCACTCGCTAGAAAATTGAACAGCACCAGTGAAGATGAAAAGTCTCCTGTCAGGGAGTTTTAGGCAATTAATTACTGCTATTAAGGCATCAATCAGATGACCAAGAAGTCCCCGAGCTTCCTATATAAAGAGCCCCTCCTCATTCATACTCTCCATACCTAAAAACCTGACTGTCTCGCCACTACTCAGTTTTCCGATGAAGCTCGAACCAAAGCTTTGATATAGGGACTTTTCTAAGCTAAAGAAAGCATGGTCAAGTTCTTTGGATTTGGGGAGTAGTCAGCTACACGCTTGTAGTCTCCATTTGCCTCGAGAGTCGCTAGAGAAATGCCGTTGTGATAGAATAGTGAAGTAGCTCCAGCGGACCGAAGCTGCCCTATTTCGGCCAAGCTGAAATCGGCCAATTCGAGCCCTGCTCAGGCCAAACCAAGCTCTCCTAATACCTTCTCAGCCCTCCTACGACTGAATTAGTGAGGAAAGGTAAGCCAATTTTGCTCCCCTCTTTGAATTCTGATCGGTGTTAAAGAGAGAACTGACATATTTTCATTGGCTAAATTCTCCTTCAATTCGGCATCAATTGATACAATTCTTGATCCTAGAAAAAACCTTAGGATGAGAGCTATATGCCTAAATCGAAAGCTTGGACTGCCACGCCTCCGATGGTAAGCATTCAAAGCTTTTTCTCTCTACGCTCAATGTTCCGGTGAAGCTCCGTTCCAGCTCATTTTGACATCAAATCGTGCAATTCAAAGTGCAATTGAATCATGTGTAGATGTAGAAACTCCAATGTAACTTCAATTTCAACAACTAAACTCATTTGATTGGTCAATTTGATGAAATCAAATTCGACGGAGTTAAAAGGTTGAAATTAGGGGAAAAATAGGGAAAATTTTGTGGATTTCAAAATTTTGAGGGACTAAAATGCAATTTCATAAAATTGAGGACCAATTGGGCATGATAAAGATGTTAGAGGACTAATTGGGCAATTTTTGAAAATTTTGGAGCAGAACTTACCATTTTTGTGATATAGGGGCAAAATGGTAGTTTTGGAAAAGTAGGGGACCAAATTGGAAATTTTGGAAACTTGAACCCCTTTGTGTGATTTTGAATAAATTGAGGTCCAAAGGTGCAATTAGAGGTTTTGGTACTCAATTTAGGGGAAAATCGGCATTAGGGACCTAAAGTTAAGAAAAAATAACTTTAGGGACCTAATTACAATAAATTATAAAGTTTGAATATTTTATTCATTTGTGGTGAATGAATACTGATAGGCCGAAGAAAAATGAACAAGGATGTTCATATCGTGTAGGAAACCAAAGTACTGGGAACACCAACAAGTACAAGATCACGTGGAGTTAAAGAGCCAAATAAGAGGAATTCATTGCACGATCACGTGAGTGAGATTTTTATATCATGTCCAGTTGGGATGATAAGCACCGTGGAAATGAAAACCAACTACTAAGTGGTATTTTAACCATCACACCTATGAGGAGTGATCTGGAAATTACGCAAAAAAAATTATTAATGGTTGTAAGTAGATCATACCCGGTTGGTATGATGAACTTTCTAGAAGGAAGTAGAAAACCCACATATCGGTTATAAGTGGAGATGTTCTCATACTCGGTTATTGTGATGGACAACTAAAAGTTTATTTTTGTTGGAAGTGCTATCCCCTGACTGTGTGCCACTGCTTAAAAATTTTGGGAGACCTTCTTGATGGGAGCTCAAATAGATTAGATAGGCCGGAGGCCTCAATTTTGGAACTTTGGGGCTAATATGCCCGATTTTGAAAATCTCGTATAGTAGGCCCAAGGCCAGTTGGCACGAGCAGGAGCTTGTAAACAAACATGAGTTAAGCCATGAAAATCTTTAAATGAATGATTTGTTTGGACATGGTACCAAGACAGGACTGACATACTCGATGGACTGGCGGTAGTGTGACATGACCGGTCGACGGAATACTTGAGACAAACAATTGCAGGTTGAGTTGAGGGTTAGGGCCGTTGAACCAATGGCACCACAGATTAAATGGTTTATGTGGAAAAATTGTTGTTTTGTGCATGCATTGAGTTACGAGACCTTCAAGATGCCCAAGAGGGGTAGTGATGCGTCCTAGGGCTACTGGACGACATGGTGGAGATGAGGGAATTTAGTTATGCCACTAGTCTTAGAAGCTCGACGTAGATTCATGTGCATGAGACCGGGGTGCGGATAGGATGAGGTCTCTGTCCTCATATGGACACGGAGTTTTATTTACGGGATTGAGGGTCGAATGTCACATACATCCACTCATTCTCAAGGTAGAAGTGGACGTGCTTCTATCTAGGTGGCTAGTAAAGTCTCTCTGACACCACAAGTGGGTGCAATGGACGTGCTGACCTATGAATGTGTGTTCCCTTCATGACGAAGGGTGTGTGTTGATTGATAAACACACCATTATGATGAGAATGGCTATGAAAATTGAGATTTTCAAGAATGAATTGTTTTAAAGGAAAGTAAGGATTCTAACACACTCCAAATTCAATCTATTTTCTAAAAATCATACTTTAAACACCCATTCTATAAGTCATTGAACTCACCCCCTCCCTTATACCCCTTTTAGGTAACTCAGGGAAAACCTACGCAAAGACCACAAGCTAACACACTTGTGAGGCAGGTATGATAATTTCAAAATTGTGTAGTTTTGATTTATATTTTTCCAAGAAAGGTGCATGTTTAAAGGATGCCTTACTCCTCACGGTTTAAAAGAAGGGGTAACCCTTAGTAAACCTGGAGAGTGGCGTGTTGATCACGGGGATCTGACCAAATTGGGTTGGGGCGTGACATGACCGGTCCGGTTTGACCGGGTTCGGTGCCCTGAATTCGAAAATCAGTCGGTTCGGACCCGATTCAACCGATTTTCTAAAATTTAAAATTTTAAAATTTTAAAAATTCATTTTCTATCAAATGGTGGCCTCAATTTCCCAAATTGACATTTTAAAGCCACCTTAAAAAATGAATTATTGAATCAGTTCACTATGGTTCATCTCGGTTCAGTCCGGTTCACCCTAAACCAGTCTGATTCTCTCCTCAATTCCACTTCCCGGTTCTTCCTCATAATTTTTGTAAATTTTTGGTCACTTGGGATTCTCCAATTTCCTTTGTTAATTTTTCTTTAGTATTTTCCATTTATTAATTTGGCCTAATTTTTTTTTTATAAATATTGTCAGTTCTTCTCCCAGTTCCCTTGGTCCAAGTGGATGGGTTCTACAACTCTCCCCTCCTTTTAGGTATTTTGTCCTCAAAACTCCGCTGTCCATTCTTTCTGTTGGATGTGCATTCTCGTGCAGTCCAATTTTGGTACGAGTGGATACCATGCTGTTTAGGTTACCTCTTTTGACTCAATTCCTTAATCTCTTGGATTTAGCTAGTTCGACACCTCTTTTACCCCCAGTGTTCACGAAGTTCCTTAGGTCCAATACTTCCTATCACCTAGGGTCTGACTTTCCTTCTGGAAGGTTTCATTTGGAATCGGGGATCCGACATGTCCACTCACACCTAGGTTTGTTTACTCCCTTGTTCGTTGGGTCTTCTTAGTCCGTCATCCCTTCGGGCTTTCGCATTTTCCTTTCTCAATTTTTGGTGTTATTCCCCTTTTCTAGCCCTTCATTCTGTCCTTTCATACTAGAGTCATCTTTTAGTCGGGATGTCGGGCCTACATGTCTCTGGCAGTATGACTCTTTCGTCTTGTTACTCCACCTTGGTCCTAAAGCCCGGCTTGCCTTGCGGTTGGGACCACGTCCCTCCACTCTTTTCCTCAGAGAATACTCCCTTTTGTCCTTACTTTTGCATTACCTAGGTTACTTCGTACTCAATTCGATTTACCCATAGGTTCTGATTTCATATGCCCCTTCCATGCTCCATATCCCTTGATTGTAGATGTCAGGCTCTTTGTGAGAGTTTGGGTTTCCCACATTTATTCGTCCTACTCTATCTCCTTATTGAGTCTTCCCATCTCTGACTGTTGGGTTTCTTGCCCCCTTCTAGTCCCACCGGCCTACCGGGGTTCTCCTTCCTTAGTCTGTTCTCACGTCCGCTAGCATTCTCCGACTAGTGAGGGGTTCTCCCCCTCTCTTCCTTCTCTCTTCTATCTCTGCTTTGGGGCCATTATGCACGCTGCCCTGTAGCAACTGGACTTCCTTGGGTTTAGTCCTTTCCCTTGTTCCAGATGGAAAGATTTTGGTGTTTATCCCTGCAATTGCCTCCTCACTTAGTTCCTATCTAAGTCGCCCTCGGGGGACTTCTCCTTTCTCCCGATGTTTACCTACCTCACGGGACATACACTGATTTCCTGAGGTTTCCCATTTGTTCCAGAACACAGTCCTAGATTTTGTTCTCCGATGGCTTGGAGTGGGTTCCCCACCTTTTTTCCTCAGTCACTCCTTTAGGTCATTGTTCCTTCTTGTTTATTAGGCCCACCCACTTCCTCACTTGATTTTTCATGCCGGGATGGGAGACCTTTGCTTTTGTGGGTTCTACTTCTTTTTGGGGCTCAGGGCCCATACATCCCTAGTGGGTTGACGTGTTCCAAACCCGTACTCACTTTTTGGGATATCTTTCCCGCAATCCCCTAATTTATTGGGATCTTGAGCTCTGCCCTTCGTTATAACTTAGTAGTATTTCTCCACTACCTTGGGGTCGCTTGGTTATTTAATGCATACACTCACAGCTTGGTCACTTCCTCCTAGCCCCGTAGGTGCCCATTTCCTTGTAAATTTCTAGTTTTAGTATAGGGTGTGTCCTCCCACGCTTTCCTCCTTACGAGGTAAGATACCCTTCCGGCCTCGTGTTTCCCGTGAGTATCAAATTCCTCCTTATTGTTTCCCACCCATCTTCATTGCTGTTTTACTTTTTCGGATCCCCGGTGTCAGGGTTTCCTATCCCTTCGCCACGGGCTTGTCCCTAAATCCCCCGTTCCACGAAATACTTCGATGTTATTTCCCGATTCACCCTTGCTATCACTCACTAGGGTTCCTCTAAGGTGGGTAAGCCTTCTTTTGATTTTGCCCTCAAGAGATCCTTGGCCTGCCCTCCATTTCTATTTGTGTCACCAGTCCCGGACTTCTCTCTTCATGACCGGGCTTTCGCCCTAATGCTATCCTTGTCTGGTGTCCTCCATTTTTGTCTTAACATCCGTTTGTGAGGCCGCCTTCCTAGTCCCTACTATGGCTCCTCGGTCTCCATTGGGTTCGTCAAGCTTGCCTTACCTTCATTTTTAGTTGACTATCTTCCTACTTAGGGTCCTCGTCTTTTGAGCATCGTTGGCTCGTTTATGGTGCATTATCCCCACCTATTCTGTACGGTTCCCTTTTTGTCTTTCTAAGCTCACTATGGTTCACTCCATTGGGTCTAAACTTTCCTTGTCCTTCGGGGTCTCCTTCAAGGTCATCCTACCCTTTCCCTAGTCTCACTATCCTAGTTCTGACATCTTTGCTTGGGGCATTTGGTATAGATGTTGGGAAGTTGGGCGGTTGGTCCACTCTGCATTTGGCTAGCTTCATTTCTTGTCCCATTCTCCAAGGGATCATCGACACCCTGTGCGTCCTTTTTATAGTAGTTGTATTCCCCTCGTTGCAAGTGCCTACTCCCGGTGTTCTGTAGTTCTAGGGTTTCTCAGTCTGTGGGGGTAAGGTCAAGAATCTTTTAGTACCTCCTTGGATTTCTTCTCCGATTTTTTTTGCTGGAGTTATTCTCCTCCTCCTTCACGTTTGGCATTTTGCGAGAATAATTGAAATCTTTTATTCCTTAACTAGTAAAACCCCAGTTAGGGTTTATTACAGTAACCAATCCCAAGAATTTATTGCTACTTCTCTAACCTCCCAGTTAATTGACCGAGAGTTAAACCTAGTCGGGTTGCGAGACTCAGCATTGGGTGCCCTAGAGCGTCTCCTCCTCCTAGGTGGGCAGTCGCCTCCATGTTATCTCCCACAGTGAGGGCACGAGTTCATGCTGGATTCCTCGAATTTCGTGGATGCCGACAAACTGGGAGCCCACCTGGCTTGCACTGCTAGTGCGATATCCACCCCATAATGACTTAAAACAACGACATCATGGGCATGTTGCATAAGACTTGCTGTACACGCACTACTATGTATTGGAGGAAGTCGGCGAAAATCCCTCACGTAGTTAGCATATGCCTCCTAGAAATTCCTCTCAGATTTGGGCTTGATTCGGTCCTCTAGGTGGGGAAGTTTCGTCATCCATTGAGTAGGGAGGGGTTCTCTCTCGAGGTGCATCCCACGGGATAGGCTCCTCTAGCGCTTCTAGCCTTTGCTCCATGGCATGTATCTAAGGGATATATTCTTCATTGGTGTTTTCATTCATATTATCTGCAAGGGTTATTAGGAATCAAGGATTAGGATCGGTGGGGGACTTATTTGGAAAGTTATGCTCTGATACCACTCAATTTGTCACGCCCTAGCCCAGTTTGGTTATGGTTCTGTGATCAACCTGCCACCCTTCCATGTATCTTCCTAGTTATGGTTCCTAGTTCTGTGATACAAGGAAGGTAAAGGTGTGCCTACATTCATTCCCTTACTATAAGTCGGGGGTGAGGAACGTACCTTGAGGGCCTGAGCCTTTCCTGGGACTTTTTATCCTGGATCTAAGAGGGTGGGGGGGGGGGGGGGGGGGGAGGGAGTGAGTATATAGGTACATATACACAGTGAGGGAAATTACCCCAACTATTGATTTGTTTTGTTTCTTCATCAATTAGTTATTCATTTTTCATTTTTCGCATATCGTCCATACATCAACTGTGCTCCTATCATAGGAGGGATCACACGTTTGCAGAACGGTCCTCGACCATTCCACTTGTGGACCGGAGTGCCTTTACCATCCATCCAAATAGAGGTTAACTGCCTCTACCCTAAGTTTTAGTTGATATCAGTAGTCCGACCCTCAAACCCTGATCACTTCATGATGTTCGCTTGGTGGGACGAGACCTCCTTTCCCCTACTGCCTCTATCTAAGTGCGGAGGAAGCTCCCTGAGCTTCTCAACCTACTAGACAACAAACCACCCTTATGCACCCTGGGTCATCAAGCAGACCTTGAGATCCATCACTACCTCATAGCAAGTGTTCTGATGGCTTGAATCTCATAGTGCATACACAATTAAAAGTCTTTTTAGTTATAGCCATTATCTTTGGCCCTCCAGTGTTACAGTCTGTTGGCTTGGCTTCGGCCCACACCTACTGGCCCAATAGGTTTGACAACCTGGCTTCGGCTTAGCATCAGTTTGGCCCATCAAGCCCAACATCTTAGACTTGGCTCAATGGGTATCACACATAATTTCCCGTTAATTAGATCTTTTAGCATTACTCATCACATGTTGGTTCTAGATGGGTCCATACCCGTGTCCATCAGCCTTGGGCCCACTTGCATACCGAGCCTAAGCCCCATAATTAGCTCTCAAATATTTTAAGAAGAGTCACCTAGTCACAGGAGGCTAATTATGAGAAAATCATTTTCAAAATGATCCGTCATTCTAATTAGAATGGATGTTATAAAATTCCCACTCACTTGGTAATTGTGACGGGGTTGTCTCGGTGGAACTTGTTTGTTTTGCAGCGTGCTCTCTAGAGCTGGTGCATTGACAATCTTCTCCTACATGGCACAAATATCCATATCAGGATACGTTGTCTAAGAGGTCGCATACTTTCTAGTATTTACGCATAGGGCCTCATAATATGCATTAATTGCATTTAGGTGCCTAATTGCCCCTTAATCTCAATTTAAGCCCCCAAGATTTCAAATTATTCTTCTTGGATCTTTAACTCTTTTTAAAATCACCCATTAGCCCTTAATTTTCCAAAATTGCCATTTAGTTCCAAATTTTCCAAAAATTGCAATTTGGCCCTACACTTCTCAAAATTACCAATTGGTCCTCCTTTTTGCCCAAATTTCTCAATTGGTCCTCAATTGGGAGTGAATTTCATGAAAATGCTCTCAATTTTGTCAATTTTCCATTCGACTCTCAAATTTTGGAAATTTGCATAAAAGCCCCAAAATCCCTAAATTTGCCTTTGTCTTCTCCCCCAATTTGAGCATATGAACGTCTGAATCTTACCTCATCCAATTAACTACCTGTAAGTCCTTGATTTCTTCATTTTTTTACTGTAATTCGCCTCCTCCAGGTTGCCCCGATTGCCCTAAACTTTGAATTTCCGAATTTGATTGTGTTTTGAGCTCTGTCAAAGCTTCGTCAGAAAATTTACAATAGAGAGAGAAAGCTTGCTTAGCTTACCGATGGAGGGGTGGTGGCCGGAGCTTGAGTTTGTGGTAGCTAATGCTCATTGAGGGGAACCTACCAGGATTGAATCCTGCTGCAATTCGCCACTATACTACGGGAATTTGAAGAGAGAAGTTTTGGGAGGTGAAGTTCTAAAACTTAGAAATTCTGACGAGGAGAGGCAAAATTGAGCTTAAGGGGGTCTGTGAGGGGCTGGGGAGGGTCTTAGGCGATTGGGGGTTACCAATGCTGGCGGCAGAAGGGTTGAGGGGTTCGGGGTTGGGTCAGTCAAGAGCTCGCTATTTCAGGGCTCTGGAGCAGCTTCACTGTGCTATTGCCCCGACACTTCTCTAGCCCTCATCTAGTTGTTTTGAGGGTGTTTCAAGCCAGGGGACTCTTCCCTGGTTCTAATGCCACCCTTCGGAGTTTCTTTGGTTATGAAATTGCTTGCTGCTAGAGCCTTGATTGGACTTTATTCAGGAAATGAGTTGTTTATGTTTAGAGAGCACCTGAAAGGTGAGGAGGATGAGTGGGAGGGTGCTCTTTATATAGGGAGCTTGGCAACTGTTTAGGCTATCTGCCGTTGTGAGACTCGAACCCTGCCCTGCTTGCTAGCGACTTGATCGAAGAGATTTTTGAGTCGCCGGAGACTCCACCTTTCCCAACCTTTCCTTTCTAGCAGCGAATCGGACGATGACCTGGCGGACATGCCACATGGCGCGCTGTTATTGGCCAGTTTTTTTGACATAGAGGTCCAACTTGGCCACCGCGTCAACCATTGACCGGTTGATCGGACACGTGGCAGCCTCTCATTGGTTGCTCGTGTCTGTGTGGTAGGCTGACGAGTCACCCACTGACCATTGACCAGACACGTGGCATCCTCTCATTGGCTACCCGAGTTTACGTTGCTGCTGACTAGGCCATGTTGACCATTGACCGGTCTGGTCTGTTGATCGGCTAGACCGTTGACCGGTCTGGTTCGATTGGGTTCGGTGACCCGAATTCAAAATTGGCCGATTCGGACCCGATTTGACCGGTTTTCTAAAATTTTAAAAATTTCTAAACTTATCTAAATTCATTTTCTATCCAATGGTGGCCTCAATTTCCCAAATTGACATTTTTAAGCCCCCTAGAAAAATGAATTATTGAACTGATTCACTATAGTTCATCCAGGTTCAATCCGATTCGGGTCTGATTCACCCCAAACTAGCTCGGTTCTCTCCTCAATTTCACTTCCCGGTTCTTCCTCATAATTTTTGTGAATTTTTGGTCACTTGAGATTCTCCAATTGCCTTTATTAACCCTTCTTTACTATTTTCCATTGATTAATTTAGTTTGGATTGTTTTCATAAATATTATCGGTTCTTCTCCTGATTCTCTTGGTTCGAGGGGACGGGTTCTACATCTACCCTATGGTTAGGTTATGCTCGGTCTCTTCTGTTATTATCACATAGACAACAACAAATAGATATATCACTAAAATATGCATACAACGAAAACTCAAGTTTCACACACAAATATGGCCTACACTTGGCTGACACTTCCATGCTACTCATGGTTCGTGCCTCATTCTGGGAAACTCAGGCCGCACACAAATGGGCTACTCAAGCCCTATATACATAACACACTATGGAGTGAACCACCACATAGGCGATACCACGCTCGGGAAAACTGGAGTGTGGGAGTCGCGTGCCATTCTACCACAACTAACACTTCTTGAGTGTCATCTCATAGTTGGGTGTCTCAGTACCCTAAGGTCATGGATGCACTACCTCTATCCATTTTCACATGCCCCTTACACATGTGACTCAATCCTTTCCCTTCTCGTCGCAGCGATGTATTGGAACGATACTTGTACATCAATCGGGTGTCCTAGAAAAGCTGGAAGTATTTCACAATATCTCCCCGAACTCGTTTGTCACACCCCGACCCGGTTTGGTTGGAACCCTGTGAACAACCCGTTGCTGCTCCTAATACTATAATAGAAGCTATAACAATTACAATAGTATTGACACAAGCAAGGCTCAAAATAAAACAACTCATCAATTTATGTTTCCAAAATATGACAAAATATATAAAGTTGTACATAAATTTGTAAGAGAGATTCACATACTAATTAGAGAGTTCATCATCTAATGTCCTTCTTGACATTTTTAAGACTTGAAAAGGGTAAGGGAGGGGGATCAATTTACCACTCAATGAGCAAGGTTTTATTGATATCGTGACTTTACTATTCACGATCCATCACATACTGCAAAAATTATATGTATGCTTCTTCTTAAATAAAAAGGGTTTGGATAATCAAATAAACAAGCTACTACTTGTTTTATCATTAAAAAATCTTTAACATGATTTTCTAGTTAAATTCACTACTTGTATCTAACAAGCTAAAAATTATGTTCCTTCCAAATTGGAAGAAATTTCAAAATTTTTTGGTAAAGTTCCTATAATTTTGTATCAGACAAACTAAACACACTTTCTCATAAAATAGATCATTTATTCACAGAACAGACCCTATGAGGCTACAACCTCAATCTATACCACTTATGGGCCGAACCGCCTTTACCGTCCACCTTGGTGAGAGGCTACAACATCTACCACATTGGTACGAGACTACAACCTTGACTAATTTTCTATGTGAGCACCATTTCCAAACCCCCATACATTTATGAATGAAGTTGTTTACAATAGAGGGATGAGACCTGCACTGCTTCACCTTGGTCTCAATGCAGATTGACACTCCTAGAGCCCTATGACGTACTAGACCAGTGATAGCTTCCCTTGTCCCAACCTTGCTGTCTAACAGCCCTTAGAACCACCACTACCATATACGAGGCATCTCTTAGTTCCCACACGATTGCAATCACAAATAATAGCATTTTAATTTAAGACATTTCTCTTTGTGCTACCCACTCAACGGGCTCTAGCCCGACTTTGGCTTGGCAGCTTAAACAAGCATTATCAATTTGTCACAACTCTTATTAGACTCATAAATCAAAATTTATTTACAGGATTTAACCGGTTCCCATTAGCCTTGAGCTCACTATACGAGTTTTTAAAACATGGCCTTGAGCCCATTTTGAGAATTTTATCTGATAATTTTTCGGTCAAAACACAATGTGAATAGAAAATTTCGGTGAAGAGTGGTGGTGGGGTCTTACCACAATGATGCAGGGAAGGTGTAAACTCTACTAGGGAAAGTCTAGAGGGCTTGGTTTGGTCATGGATGGTTGGAGGATAGCTCAAATTGGGCGCAAGTTACTCTGGTTACAAATGGCCGAAGGAGCAACGGTATTGTGCGAGCTCGCTGATGCTTCTTCGGTGATCCTCAAGGTGAGCAAAGAGTGCAGTCATGTAGAGGACTTTTGCATGTATCTAGGGAACCCAAGTCAAAGCTCTAGTTCATTGGTAATAAGAAAATGGAGCAGTTTGGATTATCTAAGCTTTCGATGGGTGAAAAGGATGAATGGAGGGGAGCCCTTTATATAGGAAGCTCGGGGACTACTATTCCTTTCTATTTATCCACCGGTCAACCATTAACTCTCTAATTTAAGGCCTTGTCGGAGAGATTTAATGGTCATTGGAGTTAATGAGACCATCCCTCTCCTCCTCTATTCAATTGTCTAAAGGAAGAAGATGACACTTCTGCACGCGTGTAAACCCCGTCCTTTGATAATAAGAAAAATTGGGCAAAGAACTGGTCATTTTCAAAGATAAAACTGAGTTGGTTTATAAATTGTAACCGATAGAGAAAGCACAAATCGAGAAATTTATAAATCCCAAGTAACCTAAAGGGTCACAAAAGTCATGTGAATTGGAAGAGAGAACCAAACTGGTTCATGTGAATCGGACATGAACCAAATTGAACCACTATTGAACCA
Source organism: Trapa bicornis (assembly GCA_030064425.1). Classification (NCBI taxonomy): domain Eukaryota; kingdom Viridiplantae; phylum Streptophyta; class Magnoliopsida; order Myrtales; family Lythraceae; genus Trapa; species Trapa bicornis. Next base: position 12,958,761 of record CM057746.1, read on the forward strand.
ATTTCTAAATTCATTTTTCTATGTGGCCTAGAAAATTCAAATTGGAGAATTAAAGCCACCATTGGATAGAAAATGAATTTAGATGAATTTACAAATTTTTAATTTTTACAAACTTGGTGGAATCAGGGCTGAACCGACCGGTTTAAGAATTGAACCTGATTTATACCGATCCGGTCTAATTCGAAATAGTGTCATCTTCTTTCTTCAGATAATAGCACTGTTCACTTTCCAAAAAAGTGAGCAGCGCCGATGAAGATGAAAAGTCTCCGTTTAGGGCATTTTTTTCCATGAATGATCGCCATAAAGGCGCCAATTGGACAATCAAGGAGTCCCCGAGCAACCTATATAAAGAGCCCCTCCTCATTCATCCTCCCCACACTTGAAAACTCCTCTCTCTCTCTCTCTCTACTACTCCAATTTTCGGTGAAGCTCGAACCAGAGCTTTGACTTGGGCATTTTTCTGAGTCAAATAAGGCGAGGTTGGATTCCTTAGATTTGGGGAGAAGTCAGCTACCCAACAGTAGTCTCCATTTACTTTGAGAACCATCGAAGAAGCGTCGACATATTTGAATAGTGAAGTAGCTCCGGCAGACCGAAGTTGCTCTATTTTAGCCAAGCTGAAAATGGCCAAATTGAGCCCTCCTCAAGCCAAATGAAGCTCTTCTAACACTTCTACAGCCCTCATACGATTGAATTAGAGCTGAAAGGTTAGCCAATTTGGCTCCCCTTTGTAAATTTCGATCAGTGTTAGAGAGAGAACTGATGAAACTTCACTAACTGAATTCTCCTTCAATTCGATATGAATTGATGTAATTGTTAATCCTAGGAGGAACCTTTGGACGAGAGTTATCTACCCAGATTAACAGCTTGCACTGTCGCACCCCAATGGTAAGCTTTCAATGCTTTCTCTCTCTAAGTCAAGTTTTCCGACGAAGCTCGGTTTAAGCTCAATTCCAATCTAAATGACACGATTTTAAGTTCCATTGAATCGCATGAAAGTGTAGGAACTCAAATTTACCTTCAATTTCAACAATTAAACTCGATTGAATGGTCAATTTGATGAAATCAAATTCGGCCAGTTTGAAAGGGGAAATTGGGGAAATTTGGAAATTTCAAAAAATTGAGGGACCAAAGTACAATTTCACAAAATTGAGGGCCAATTGGCCATATAAAAAATGTGGGAGGACCAATTGGTCAATTTTTGGAATTTTTGGTGTCAAATTGCCATTTTTGTAAAGTAGGGGCAAAATGGTAATTTTTGAAAAGTTGGGGACCAAATTTGAAATTTGGGAAACTTGAACCATTTTTGGGATTTTGGATAAATTGAGGACCCACAGTGAATTTTTGAATGTTTCGGGACTCAATATGGGGAAAATCGGCATTAGAGACCTAAAGTTAATGGAAAAGAACTTTAGGGACCTAATTATAGATAATTAAAAGTTTGGACATTATTTTCATTTGTGAGTAATGAAGGTTATTAGGGAAAATGATCATGAACAAAGATGTTCAAATCATGTAGAGACACTAGATAACGGGAATGCCAGCAAAGACAAGTTCGCGTGAATAAACTACACTATCGGGTGAGTGGGAATTTTCACATAATACCCGTTTGGGATGATGAGTACCTTGAAATGAAAAACCACTACTATGTGGAATTTTAACATGACACCTGGTTGGAGTGATGTGAAAACTACTTATCAATTGTAAGTAGATCATACTCGGTTGGTATGATAAACTTCTTGGAAGGAAGTGGAAAACCCGTTTACTGTTTGTAAGTGGAGATGTCATCACACCTAGTTAGTGTGATAGACGAGTGAAAAGTTATTTTTGTCAAAATTATTCTCCTCTGACTATGTGCCACTACTTAAAAATTTTGGGAGACCTTCTTAACGAGAGCTCGAATAGCTCAGATAGGCCGGAGGCCTCAGTTTTGGAACTTGGGGTCTAAAATGCCCGATTTTGAAAGTCTCGTTTAGTTGGCCTAGGGCCAGTTGGCATGAGCAAGAGCTCATAAACAAAAATGATGTTAAGCTATGCAAATTTTAATGAATGATGTTATTTGGTCATAGTGCCAAGATAGGATCGACATACTCGTTGGACTAGTGGCACCAAAGATTAATGGCTTATATGGAAAACTTTGTTTGTGCATGCACATAAGGTTCGAGACCATTAAGATACCCAAGAGGGTAGTGATGTGTCCTAAGGGTTGCTGGACAACATGGTGGAGATAAGGGCAGTTTGTTGTGCTAGCACTTAGGGAAGCTCGATGTAGCTTCATGCGCATGAGACCGGGGTGGGGTCGGGATGAGGTCTCTGTGCTCATACGAACACAAAGTTTCTTTTTGAATTTGAGTGTTGGATGTCGTGTACATCCACTCATTCCTAGGGTAGAAGTGGACGGGCTTCTATATAGGTGGCCGGTAAAGTCGCTCCAATGCCACAAGTGGGTGCAGTGGACAGGCTGCACTACAAATGTGTGATCCCATCATAATGAAGGGCATGTGTTGATTGTTAAACACACCGATTGTGAGGAAATTAGTTTTTGAATAATCGATAATTCAAGGAAAGTATGATTTTAAAGAAAATAAGGATTCTGGCACACTCAAATTCCAAATTATTTTTATAGAAACTTTGGTTTCAAACACCCATTCACCGAGTTGTCAAACTCACCCCCTTCCTTTACCCCTTTTCAGGTTTCTGATGGAAAAACCTACCTAATAACTTTCAGTTAGCTAAACCTGCAAGACAAGTATGTAAGTTTAACTTTATGCAATTTTAATTAATGTTATTCTAAGAAAGGTATAGGCCTAAAGGGCGCCTTACTCCTCATGGTTTAATGAAGGTGAAAACCCTTGATAAACCGGCAGAGTGGTGGGTTGCTCACGGGGATCCGACCAAACCGGGTCGGGGCGTGACAACTTGAGTGGTATCAGGGCCAAGTTCCTCGAATACATTATCAAGACTAGAGAACATAGTAACTAATAGAGATGATTTTAAAATTTTCAGATGGCTCCCAAGAAAGGAACCAAGAGAACTAGAGTCGTAGTCTCTGACACTGCCCAACCACCCCTACCTATGGAAACTCCTCGAGGATCCTAGACAACTCCACCTTGACATAGCTTGAAATACCAGAGGTTCTACGCAGAGTTCACCTGAGTATTTGGGCAACCTAACCTCATCCCCAAGGCAAGCACCAACTCTCTGGCTGGACCAGAGGAAGTACAATCCCATCCTCTTCCTATTAGCGATCCCCCTCCAGTTGACATTCCCAAAAATCTCAAGACTCTCCGTCAACTGGGTGTAAGGCTTTTCTTGGAGAGAAAGATGTTGGTGCAGCCATGGATTGGCTAGTAGATGTCAAGAAATTGATGGAGATAGTCAAGATATCACCAGAGGAAATGGTGATCCTAACAGAATTCTTCCTGGAGGGAAGTGCCAAAAGATGGTGGGACAATGTCCGAAGCATGCACACTTCCACACCCACCTGGGAGTAGTTTGAGTTGAGGTACGCAGATGAGTACCTGACTCCTCATTTGATTAACAAGAAGAAGCAGGATTTCCTCCGACTTCGGCAAGGGCTTAACTCAATATCGGAGTATAAGACAAAATTCAATGAGTTAAGAACCTTTGCTCTTGACCTAGCTGGGCTAGCAAATATAAGCTAGCAATTCATTGACGGTCTTAATATGAACATATGAGACTATATGAGAGTAATAGGATGCCCCACAGACCTAGCAGCAGTAATTAGTATGGCTCATGAGTGTGAGTGACTGGTGCAAACTCGACACTGTCGGATGGAGCAGATGACGCGAAAGGAGGATATAGGCCAAAACTGCCAGGGAGGATAGAAGGAGCATAATGGTCCGAGATGGTGAAATTTAGTGGCATTTCAAAAGAGAAAGGATATGCCACCACCTCCCCAAAGATTAATCCCCACCTTGCCCTAAGGAAACCTTTGCTACCCTAGGTGCCGAAGGCACCATGCGGGAGCATGCTTGTCCTATTTTGCATGTGGACAAGTGGGGCACTTTGCAAAGGAATGCCCCACCCATAAGGATAACAAGCAAAGGAAAACACTTGGACCACCACAAGGGAACCCCAGGAATTCCAGGCCAGACGCTATAGCGAGAGTACCAACTAGGGTATACAAGCTCACCTAGGAAGAGGCTAGGAAATACCTTAGTACTGTAGTGGGTACATCCCAAAACCCTCTCAATTAGATTAAGAAAAATAATGTAAATGAAATTGCATTCAATAAAGTAAATCTTTCCTCTAAAATTATGCATTTCTCCAACTAGGATACGTGCAATTGTGGGGACAAAAGGTCTACGCCCTGTTCGACTCAGGAGCTGAGAGATCCTTCATTAAAGAGGACTTAACTCCAAGTTTACCCCTAGAACTCACTCCTCTAAGACAAAGTCTCACCATTCTCACACCCTTAGGAGAAGGGTTAAATATGAACAAACAACTTAAGGGATGTGAGATAAAGATTGGAGGAATCAAACTCGAAGCGGATTTGATCCCGTTACCTCTGAGGGAGGTAGATGTTATCCTTGGGATGGATAAGTTAAGTCACCATTAGGCTAGGATGGATTGTGGAAAGAAGATGGTAACCTTTCACACTCCCGAGGCAACACAAACTAAAATTTCAAGGAGACCAAAGGAAGGGTGAAGTACAACTAGTGTCCCATATAAAGGCCCAAAGAACGATATTGAAAAGCTGTATGGTTTTTCTAGCCTTGGTCATCAACTAAAAAGATGAATAGGAGGGACCCGGAGACATTCTGATGGTTAAACATTATCTAGAAGTATTCTTGAAAGAATTACCTGGACTACCCCCAAGTCGACAAGTAGAATTCACCATAGAAATTTTCCCAGGAACAAACCCCATATCCCAAGCCCCTTATCGTATGGCTCTAACAGAACTGAAGGAATCAAAGGAACAACTGGATGAGCTATTAGAGGAGGACTTTATACATTCTAGCTAGTCTCCATGGGGTGCACCAGTCCTATTCGTGAAGAAAAAGGATGTGAGCATGAGACTGTGCATAGATTATAGGAAGTTGAATCAGGTCTCCATCAAGAACATGTACTCACTTCCATGAATTGATGACCTATTCAATTAACTAAAAGGAACCGCCTACTTCTCCATGAAAGACCTTCGATCAGGATATCACCAACTCAAGATATGAGAGAAGGACATTTCTAAAATGACATTTCAATCCTGATACAAACATTACGAGTTCAAAGTGATGCCATTCGGATTAACAAATGCTCGTGCAACCTTCACGGATTTAATGAATCGAGTCTACCAACCACATTTGGCCAGGTTCGTTTCATAGATGATATTCTCATATACTCACGATCTAGGTTGGAGCACGAAGAATATTTGGCAGTCACCATGGAGATATTGAGGGAAAACCACTTATATGAAAAATTCTCGAAGTGTGAGTTCTGGCTACAGGAGGTAGGATTCTTAGGATATATAGTGTCCAAGGATGAAGTCAAGGTAGATCCAACAAAGGTGGAAGCCATATATGATTGGAAGGCACCCAAGAATCCTTTGGAGATACGAAGTTTCTTAGGTCTGACGGGATACTAGAGACGGTTCCTGTAAGATTTTTCTAAGATAACAGTCCCTCTGACTCGACTCACCAAAAAAAGAAGTTTGGTATAAATGGGATGAAAGTTGTGAGATGTAGTCGATGCACCATTACTCACCCTTCCTGACCCAAGTGTGGGAGAGTACACCATCTATAGTGATGCATCCGGATAAGGACTCGGATGTGTACTGATTCAACAAGGAAAGGTTATCACCTATGCCTCACGGCAACTTAAGGTACATGAGAGAAATTACCCAACCCACGACCTGGAATTAGCTGTGATAGTGTTTGCCTTAAAGATTTGGCGACACTACCTCTATGGGGTTAAGTGTAGGATATACACTAATGACAAGAGTCTTAAGTATTTCTTAACTCAGAAAGAGTTAAATCTCTGCCAGAGGAGATGGCTGGAATTGTTGAAAGACTATGACATTGTGATAGAGTATCACTCCAGAAAGGCAAATGTGGTGGCAGATGCCTTAAATAAAAAATACCAAAATGAGATGGTGCAAATAAAGACAAGTTAAATACCCTTGTTGCAACTCCTGGGGAGAATGGAGGTAGACTGGAAGATGGACAAGTAGGAGAAATGCTTGTTGGCTAGTGTGGTGGTGAGACCCATTCTAACCAACCAGATTAAGGCCCAGCAAAAGGCCGATGAGAAGCTCCAATCCTATTTGGACCCAGGTAATAGAGGGACGAAACCAAACTATGACTTGCGGGGCGATGATGTACTAATCTACAAGGGTAGGGTGTGTGTGCCTCAAGATAAGGAACTGAAGAGGTTAATTCTGGAAGAGGGACACAATTCGGTATATGCAATGCATCCGGGCAGTACTAAGATGTACCACACCCGGATATTGGTGGAAAGGAATGAAGAGGGACATTGCAGAATATGTAACCCGATGCTTGTCCTATCAATAGATTAAAGTTGAATATTAGAAACCATCAGGACTGCTCCAACCCTTGCCAATTCTAGAATGGAAATAGGAGCACATTACCATGGACATTGTCCCAGACCTATGACCAGGAAGGGTCAAGACGCAATTTGGGTCATCATGGATAGATTGACCAAATCTACACATTTCCTCCCTATAAGAGTGACAGATACAGTGAAACAATTGGTCGTCTTATACATGAGGGAGATAGTAAGACTCATGGCATCCCAATCAGTATAGTATCAGATAGAGACCCTTGATTTACTTTAAGGTTCTGAGTAAGTTTACAAAGTGCCTTAGGAACCAAGCTCCACCTGAGTACAACATTTCATGCTCAAACTGATGGGCAATCTAAACAGACAATTCAAACCTTAGAGGACATGCTGAGGGCATGCATACTCACCATGGACAAAGGTTGGGAGGAATACTTGTTCCTAATGGAATTTGCTTACAATAATATCTATCAGACCAGTATTCAGATGGCTCCTTATGAAGCCCTTTATGGATCACATTTGTAAACCCCACACTTTTGAGTTAAGAAAAACCGGGAAAAGAACCAGTCAAACCGAGTAAGAAAACCGAGCCGGTTTACATTTGGGACCAAGCAATATGGAAATTTACAACTTTCGGGTAATCTAAAGGGTTCATTAAACCTTGAAAAAGAAATTTAAGAAAAATTAGAAGATAAAAACCAAATTGGTTTAGGTGAACAAGATTCCATAAGAATTTTAAAGTTAAGTGTGCTTGCCCGAGAGTAGTGTGAGGATGGGTGACCTCGTGAGAAGTATGAATATTTTTGTAACTCAAAATTTCGGTCAAAAATTTTTATGTAACATACGGCTTATCATAAATAGCTATAAATTAATATATATTAAATTATTGTAATTAATGCCAATAATTTAATACTGAAATTAAATTATTGGAATTAATACCAATACTTTATGGGAATATTAATACTAGTAATAAATCTCTCTCATTTAATACACAGTTTTACACCTATATAAAGAGGTTATCCCCATTCATTCTCCTCACACCTAAACACTTCTCTCCCTCTCTCTACTGCTCCATTTCCCGGTGAAGCTCGAACCAGAGTTTCGACTTAAACATTTTTCTTAGCCTCGGAAGGAGAGGTTGAGCTCTTTAGAATGGGGCAGAACACAACTATATGATAGCAAACTCCAGTCAATCCGAGAATCATTGAAGCGCCGACATGATGGAATAGTGAAGCAACTCTGGCGGACCGAAGCTACCCTATTTCGGCCAAGCTGAAATCGGCCATTTCAAGCCCTCCCGACACTTCCTCCCAACAAAGTACCGGGAACGCCAGCAAGGACAAGCTCGCGTGAATACCAAGAACCGGTCTAGTGGAATTCACGGCATTAACGGGTGAGTGGATTTACTAACATCATACCTAGTTGGGATGATGAGCACAACTTAAAGTTAAAAACCACTTACTGGTTGTGAGTGGGTTTACTAACATCATACCCGGTTGGGATGATGAGCACAACTTAAAGATAAAAACCAATTACCGGTTGTGAGTGGAAATTTTATGTCATACCCAGTAGGGAATTATAAGTACCTCGGTATAAAAACCCACTATTTAGTGGTATTTTAATCATCACTACTTAGAGAAAGTGATGTGAAAATTATGCGGAAAAACTACTTACCAGTTGTAAGTAGATCAAACCCGGTTGGTATGTAAGATTTCCTCGAAGGAAGTTGAAAACTCGTTCATCGGTTATGAACGGAGATGTCCGTATATCGGTTGGTATAATAGACAGTGAAAACCTATTTTGTCGAAAGTGTTCTCCCCTAACTGTGTGCCAATGCTTAAACTATTTGGGAGGCCTTCTTGACAGGAGCTCGAATAGCTCTTATAGGCCGGGGGCCTCAATTTTGGAACTTGTGGGCTGGAATGCCCAATTTTTTTAAAATCGCGTACAGTGGGCCCAAGGCCAGTTGGCACGAGCAGGAGCTCGTAAATGAACATGATATATGTGCCATAAAACTTAATAAAGTGAATTGTTTGGCCATGGTACCAAGATAGGACCGACATGCTCAGTCAACTAGCAGTAGTGCGACATGACAGGTCGACGAACTAGTCAAGACAAACAACTGCGGGTTGAGTTGAGAGTCGGGGCCGTTAGACCAGGGGCACCACATATTACATGGCTTAATAAGAAAACATTGTTTGTGTATGCACTATAAGTACGGGATCATCAAGACGCCCATGAGGGGTAGTGATGTGTCCTAAGGGCCCTGGATGACCCGGTAAGTATAAGGGTAGATCGTCGTTCCAGGTGTCTGTGCGAAATTTGGAGTAGCACCAAGCGCAAGAGACGGGGGTGGGGACGGGATGAGGTCTCTGTCCTCATACGAACACGAAGAAGTTATTTCGGGATTGTGGGTCAGATGTCGCGTACATCCACTCATTCCTAGGGTAGAAGTGGTCGTATTTCTATCCGGGTGGTAGGAAAAGTCGCTCCGAAGCCACTAGCGGGTTCAGTAGTGATACTGACTTGCGAATGTGTGTAACCTTCATGATGAAGGATGTGTGTTGGGTGATGACACACCGGTAACTAAGAAATAATGGAAAAATCCAAATTTTTAAATGAAGGGATTTTTGAAAAGAAAGGAGTCTGGCACACTCCATATAAATGTTTTTCTTAAAAGTTAAAAGTAGATCTTTGAAAACCCATTCACTAAGTAGTCATACTCACCCCCTCCCTTATATCCCTTTTAGGAAATCTCGGAAAGTCTACCCTGAAAGACCATCAACTAAGATGCCTGTAAGACATGTATGTATAGTTTAAAATTTCATGCAGTTTTGATTATGCAATTCTAGGAAATGGTGTTGGTTTAAAGGATGCCTTACTCTTTATGGATTATGATAAGGGGAAACCCTTTAATAAACCGGAAGAGTGGTAGGTTGTTCACGGGGATCTGACCAAAACCGGGTCGGGGCATGACAACTAGAGTGGTATCAGAGCTTGTTTCCTCGAATACATAATAAAGACTAGAAAATATAGTAACTAATAGGATTTATCCTAAAATTTTCAGATGGCTCCCAAGAGAGGAACCAAGAAAACTTAGAATGGCTCAACTCAACATCCTACCTCCATCGGGAGACAACCCTAGAAGCTTCCCAAATGCTTGAGACCAGGCTGAAATGTCAAAAGACCAAATGGGCAAGTATCCTGGAGAATGGTGCTAGGACCTATTAGTGGCACAACTCTAAGTGTGGAGGAAGACGTTTATCAAGAATTCCATAGCTTCTTAGTTATTTTGCAACCATTTCCTGTGATAGGGCTAAAAGCCTAATCTTTTGTATCCCTCTATTAATAAAATACTCAAATACTCAAAACTCTCTCCCTGATGATGCAATCTTGTTGGGAATATGGCCTAAGGAAAATAAAGCAAACCTACACTATCCTGGAAGCTAAGGAAAAGTTACATCCCGGTTATGGAAGATGAATCAGGGAATTAAGAAACCTAGGAAGAGTCTTACCATGACCCTTTAGCAATGGAGATTCAGTAAGAAAACTGTCAAAGTGATCAGACTCAAAGAACGGTAGAGCACCAAACCAATAGTAACCCTGAAAATGCCCTACTCGAAGGAAAGAAGGGACCACAACAATCCATGTAAAGGAATAACCTATTACAAGTATGAATGATTGAGACATTACCTGAAGAACTACCCAACCCTACTAAGGACAAGTGCCAAGATAAAATATTATAGGTGTAACGAAAGAAGAGGTGTTTCACACCTCATAAATTCAAGGCTATACCTTCTCAAAAGTCACAAAGGGCATGAAGGATTGAAGACTGATACCATGGATTGGGTTACGTAAACGGTTAACCAAGAGGTCAAGAAATGACAAGGTGAATGCAAAAACTTCTTGAGAAGGTCAAACCAAGAAGGATACCTCATGAATAGGGATAAGGTACATTAGTAGCATACTTAGGACCCTCTCATAAGGGGCAAACACAAAAAAACGTCCCCCGGAACTCTAGGGAATGACACAGTTTGAGTGAAGAAGAGAAGAAATACGCTATGAAAGTGAACTCTGGAGGGATGCATACAACCAAGTGCCTTGAAGGAATCATTGGTTGGCAGATGGGCATAACGAGGAGTGCAAGGAGCCAAACCCTCATTAGAAACTACTTGAAAGAAGGATGTACCGGAGGCCGAGACTAACCTACTTTGGAAAAGTGATAGAATATTAGGTACAACTTCCTTTGGAAAATATAGAGAAGTCAAAGTGGAGATTCGGAACAAAATAATAGAAGTAAGCAAACCATGACAACGAGATGGTCAAAGAAAATGAACGAACCCTAAGGAGGACTGGGAAGTAGTAAGGAATACACCCTAAAAAGGGCACTAGAAGGATCATAAAGGACAAGGAGATTAGAGAGACAACTGTCTCAAGAAAACTAAATAAGGTGAAAAGTAGGGGAGACAGGTAACGAACTACTCTCGTAAGGGTCATAGAGTAAACCCCAGCAAAGAAGGAAGAGGTGAAAATGCCAAGTATTGGAGAAAAGAAGGATGAAAGAAATCCTTAAAAGGACCAAGGGCCAATTAACGACTAAAACTCAAGCCAAGAAAGGAATAGGCAAGCCTCTCACATAACGGTCAAGAAAACTTGAAACAAGAAAGATTTGTACGCTCCATAAAGAAGTAGACATATACTAGGTACGAATGAAGATGCGGATAGAGTATACAGGATGTGCCTACAAGAATTGTGGAGTAAAGGTAAACATGAGAAGATGACATCAACGGATGTCATTTAAGGGTAAAAATTCCCTCGAGCAAATGCAAAAAGGAATGTCAAGAGAAAAGGAAAGAATCCTACCAAGGAAGTATCGTGATGTCCTAGTATGACCTGTTTAGAGAAAGAGCAGGAGTATCAAGAAATAATTCTAGAAGAACCGAGTAGAAAGAAGAAACTAGTAACTATGGACAGCCAAAGAGAATGAACAAAACCCTAAGAAAGGATGAGATGCAGTAAAGACTACACTCTCTAAAGGATAATGGGATGGGCATGAAGAACGAGTGATATAGCTGCCTAGGCAATTAGACCAGAAAAATAAAGAGAAGAAGACAGTTAAAGAATTAGTTTTCGAGAGAACCATGGACTTAAACCACAACAAAGAAGGGAGAAGTGAAAAGGCCAAAACGTAGGAAGAGAAGAACGAAGGGAAATCCTTAAAGAAATCGATGGTCAAAACTAGATTTATAGTTTAAAGTCTTGGAACGGTTAAGCGAGCCTCAAGAAGGGCGAACAAGAGATTTTTGAAATAAGGAGGATGTGAACCCTCCTTAACATAAATTATTTAACGGGTTAGCATCAAAAGATGCTTTGACAAGTATGAATGATTGGACAACCCATACTCAGGTGATAGAGGAAAATGTTTGAGAAGATGTTGGGAAAGTAAGTTCCCTAATAAGGTGTAGCTAAGAAGGAATAACCACAATTGGTAAGACGGGTCATAGCCCATACATCCATACGAAGCTTAAAGAGTAGATAACCAAGCATAGTGTGGAATGCACAGAATAAAACTAATAATCGAAAGTGTCCTATGTAAGGAACAAGGGATAAAACAAAAGTTGTGGATAGAGAAGGATCCAAAGCAAACAGATGAACTAACATAGATAAGGGTGCGAAGAAAGGAAGAAAGAACCATACAATGAATGATAAAGAGGTTAAGCATGTAACTTCTAAGATGAAAATCTCTATTGTAAGGGACATAGTAGAGAACAAAACCAAAAGGAGGAAACCTTCCCAAGCAAAGTAATCAACACATAGATCGAAAGCAATTATTGTAGAATAAAGAATCATGAAGTGAATATGAGTAAGTAAAAGTGGATTAAGGAAAAAAGGAAAAAAGGAAAAACCCTTGAATAAGGAATGCCAAGGACCTTAAGAAGGAAAGAATCCCAGTTTGTTAGTAAACTATTGGGAAACCAAATAATTAGCACCAGAAAGACCCAATAAAGAAGTTGGGAAAGGATGAGTGGGTAAGGAAAATTGACACGATTATGTAAGACATGTTGTCAAGATACGAATGATAATTGGGTAACAGTCAAGGTAGTTGAGGAATACTACCTGATGAAAGGAGTGATGAAATTATACAGTCCCTGAAAGGCTGAAAAGTTGGAAACAACCCTAAAAGAAGTGTTGTAGGAGTCTGATGGACTGAGACGGGTTCAGAACTATGTCATATCATAAGGGACATATAAACACCAACAATCCCAAGTAAAATGTAACTTGAGTAAGAAGGAGTTAGTTGGTAAACATAACAAGGTCAAACATAAATTTGACTAAAGTTGTAATTAATGACGGATGAAGGATGGGTCAAATTGGGACAAAAGAATAATAACACAAAAACTTGTGACAACAAGTATGTAATGCTTGAAAGAACGTCGAGCTAGGGGTTTCAATGATGAAGAGAATAACTAGACAAAGGAATGATTGGGCACCTTGGAACTCCCAATCCTAAAATCTTGAGTAAAATCCCCAAAAGGAAGAACCTTATCGTAAATAAAGGGAGATGTGAACCTAAGAATATATATTAGGATTAATGAGCCATACATGCCTCGTTATTATAACTCTATGGAAGGAGTAAGCATGATAAATGAAAAGAAATTCGTTAGATGAGAATGATTACGGGGACTAAGCGAAAGAGCAATCAAAGTGTTAGCATGTCAAGAAAACCCAAGTTGACATTAAGGGAAATTATTCCTGATGTGGAATATATTGGTTAATTTTTTGGGACAAAACTTCTAAAAGGAGGGGAGAGTTGTAAACCCCACACTTTTGAGTTAAGGAAAACTGGGAAAAGAACCAGTCAAACCGAGTAAGAAAATCGAGCCGGTTTACATTTGGGAACAAGCAATATGGAAATTTACAACTTTCGGGTAATCCAAAGGGTTCATTAAACCTTTGAAAAGAAATTTAAGAAAAATTAGAACACAAAAACCAAATTGGTCTAGGTGAACAAGATTCCATAAGAACTTTAAAGTTAAGTGTGTTTACCCAAGAGTAGTGTGAGGATGGGTGACCTCATAGGAAGTATGGATTTTTTTAGAACCCAAAATTTCGGTCAAAATTTTTTATGGAAGCTTATCATAAATAGCTATAAATTAATATATATTTAATTATTATAAATAATACCAATAATTTAATACTGAAATTAAATTATTGGAATTAATACAAATAATTTAATACTGAAATTAAATTATTAGAATTAATACCAATAATTTATGATAATATTAATACTAGTAATAAATCTCTCTCATTTAATACACAGTTTTACACCTATATAAAAAGGTTATCCCCACTAATTCTTCTCACACCTGAACACTTCTCTCCCTCTCTCTACTGCTCTATTTCCCGGTGAAGCTCGAACTAGAGTTTCGACTTAAACATTTTTCTTAGCCTCGGAAGGAGAGGTCGAGCTCTTTAGAATAGGGGAGAAGACAACTATCTGATAGCAAACTACAGTCAATTCGAGAATCATTGGGGAAGCGCCGGCATGATGGAATAGTGAAGCAACTCCGGCGGACCGAAGCTGCCCTATTTCGGCCAAGCTGAAATCGGCCATTTCAAGCCCTCCCAACACTTCCTCAACCTTTCTAAGGCCGAATTAAGACCGAAAGGTAAGCCAATTCGTCTCCCTTTTACAATTTTTGATCGGTGCTAGAGAGACAGTCGACCGAATTTCAATGATGAAATTCTAATCCAATTCCGCATCAATTGATGCGATTCTTGATTCTAGGATAATCTTCAAGATGAGAGCTATCTTCCTAGCTCAAAAGCTCGGACTACCGTGCCCTCACCGGTGAGAAATCGAAGCTTTCTCTCTCTACAATCTATTTTCCGGCGAAGCTCCGTTTGAGCTTGTTCCAGTGTTAAAATCTGCAATTCAAAAGTAATTTCAATAATTAGAGGTGTTTGATCAGTCAATTTGATAAAATCAAATTCGACAGTGTTGAAGAGTTGAAATTGGGGGAAATTTGGGGATTTTTGAAATTCGAAAGACCAAAATAAAATTTTATGAAATTGAGGGCCAATTGGGCATGAAAATAATGTCAGAGGACCAATTGAGAAATTTTAGAATTTTTGGGGCAAAACTTACCATTTTTGTAAAGGAAAGGCAAAATGGTAGTTTTGGAAAAGTTGGAGGACCAAATTGGAAATTTCAGAAATTAATCCCCTTTTTTGTGAAATGCAATAAATTGAGGTCCTATGATAAATTTTAGAAGTTTTGAGACTCAAATTGAGGGAAAACTGGCATTTAGGACTTAAAGTTAAAAAGAAATAACTTTAGGTACCTAATTGCAAATAAATGAAAGTTTGACTTTCTCATTCATTTGGAATGAATGAAGGCAATTAGGTTGAAGGATAATGAACCAAGATGTTCATATCGTGTAGGAACACAAAGTACCAGGAATGCTAGAAAGGACAAGCTCACGTGAATACCAAGAACCGGTCTAGTGGAATTCACGGCATTAACGGGTGAGTGGGTTTACTAACATCATACCTAGTTGGGATGATGAACACAACTTAAAGTTAAAAACCACTTACTGGTTGTGAGTGGGTTTACTAACATCATACCTGGTTGGGATTATGAGCACAACTTAAAGATAAAAACCACTTACCGGTTGTGAGTGGAAATTTTATGTCATACCCGGTAGGGAATGATGAGTACCTCGATATAAAAACCCACTATTTAGTGGTATTTTAATCATCACTACTTAGAGAAAGTGATGTGAAAATTATGTGGAAAGACTACTTACCAGTTGTAAGTAGATCATACCCGGTTGGTATGATGAGACTTCCTCGAAGGAAGTTGAAAACCCTTTCATCGGTTATGAACGGAGATGTCCTTATACCGGTTGGTATAATGGACAGTGAAAACCTATTTTGTCGGAAGTGTTCTCCCCTGACTATGTGCCAATGCTTAAACTATTTGGGAGACCTTCTTGACGGGAGCTCGAATAGCTCTTATAGGCCGGGGGCCTCGATTTTGGAACTTGCGGGCTAGAATGCCCATTTTTTTTTAAAATCTCGTACAGTGGGCCCAAGGCTAGTTGGCACGAGCAGGAGCTCGTAAATGAACATGATATATGTGCCATAAAACTTAATAAAGTGAATTGTTTGGCCATGGTACCAAGATAGGACCGACATGCTCAGTCAACTAGCGGCAGTGCGACATGATAGGTCGACGGACCAATCAAGACAAACAATTGCAAGTTGAGTTGAGAGTCGAGGCCGTTGGACCAGGGGCACCACATATTACATAGCTTAATAAGAAAACATTGTTTGTGCATGCACTATGAGTACGGGATCATCAAGATGCCCATGAGGGGTAGTGATGTGTCCTAAGGGCCTTGAACAACCCAGTGAGTATAAGGGTAGATCGTCGTTCCCGGTGTCTATGGAAAATTTGGAGTAGCACCAAGCGCATGAGACCGGGGTGGGGATGGGATGAGGTCTCTGTCCTCATACGGACACGAAGAAGTTATTTCGGGATTGTGGGTCGGATGTCGCGTACATCCACTCATTCCCAGGGTAGAAGTGGTCGTACTTCTATCCGGGTGGCAGGAAAAGTCGCTCCGAAGCCACTAGCGGGTTCAGTAGTGATACTGATTTACGAATGTGTGTAACCTTCATGATGAATGATGTGTGTTGGGTGATGACACACCGGTAACTAAGAAATAATGGAAAAACCGAAATTTTTAAATGAAGGGATTTTTGAAAAGAAAGGAGTTTGTTACACTCCATATAAATGTTTTTCTTAAAAGTTAAAAGTAGACCTTTGAAAACCCATTCACTGAGTAGTCGTATTCACCCACTCCCTTATATCCCTTTTAGGAAATCTCAGAAAGTCTACCCTGAAAGACCATCAACTAAGATGCTTGTAAGACAGGTATGTAAAGTTTAAAATTTCATGCAGTTTTGATTATGCAATTCCAGGAAATGGTGTAACTTTAAAAGATGCCTTACTCTTTATGGATTATGATAAGGGGAAACCCTTTAATAAACTGGGAGAGTGGCGGGTTGTTCACGGGGATCCAACCAAAACCAGGTCGGGGCGTGACAACATTATTGTACCCCTTTATTTTGGGAAGAAGTGGGGGAAAGGAAACTGGAAAGGGTCGAGCTAATCGAGGATGCCACAGAGAAAATCAAGTTAATTAGGAGTCACTTAAGGCCGCTCAGGACATGCAAACGAGTTATGCGGACCATCAGAGGAAATATTTGGAGTTTAATGTGGATGACCAAGTGTTTCTAAAGGTATCCCCATGGAGTGGAATACTTAGGTTTCAACAACGGGAAAAGTTGAAATCGAGGTATATCAGTCGTTATCCCATCGTCCAAAGGATAGGACCGGTGGGCTATAAGTTGGAACTACCTCCAGACTTGTAGAGAATACACAATGTATTCCATATCTTGGTACTTCGAAAGTACCAGCCTGATCCTAGCCATGTGTTGGACCGACCTCCACCAGAACTGGAAGAGAACTTGACCTATCAAACAGAATTGGTACGAATCATCAATCGGAGGGATAAGAACTTGATGAATAAGAAGATTCATATGGTCAAAGTTCTTTGGAAAAATAGACCCATGTAGGAAGAAACATGAGAGACCGAGATTGTATTGAGGGATGGTTACCCTCAACTATTTAGCATGTAACTTTTTTGGGGACAAAACCCCTAAAAGGAGGGGAGAGTTGTAAACCCCGACCTTTGATAATAAGAAAAACCGGGCAAAGAATCGGTCATTTCCAAAGAGAAATCTGAGTCGATTTATAAACCGTAATTAATAGAGAAAGGGAAAACTGAGAAATTTATAAATCCCGAGTGACTTAAAGAGTCACAAAAGTCATGGGAAAGGACTTTAGGATGCATTGGAAGAGAGAACTAAACCGGTTAAGGTGAACCAAATTGAACCGGTTTCTAAATTCATTTTTTTAGGTGGCTTAGAAAATTCAAATTGGAGAATTAAAGCCCCCATTGGATAGAGAATGAATTTAGATGAATTTACAAATTTTTAATTTTGAAAAACTTGGTCAAATCAGGCTTGAACCAACCAGTTTAAGCATTTAACCCGATTTGGTTCGGTCCGGTTCAAAATAGTGTCATCTTCTTCCTTCATATGACAACACTGTTCACTCGCCGAAAAAGTGAGCAACGTTGATGAAGATGAAAAGTCTATGTTCAAGGCATTTCAGGCAATGAATGATTGCCATAAATGCGCCAATCGATCGACCAAGGAGTCCCCGAGCTTCCTATATAAAGAGCTACTCTCCATTCCTCCTCCTCACACCTAAAAACTCCTCTCTCTTTATTGCTCCAATTTTGGGTGAATCTCGAACTAGAGCTTCCATTTGGACATTTTTCTAAGCCAAATAAGGTGAGGTTGGGTTCCTTATATTCGGGGAGAAGTCAGCTACCTGACGGTAGTCTCCATTTGCTACGAGAATCGCTAGCGTGATCAAACAGTGAAGTAGCTATGGTTAACCAAAGCTGCCCTATTTTGACTAAGCTGAAAATGGCCAAATTGAGCCCTCCTCAGACCAAACCAAGCTTTTCCAACACTCCCACAACCCTCATACGACCGAATTAGAGCTGAAAGGTAAGCCAATTCAACTCCCCATGTAAATTTCTATTAGTATTAGAGAGAGAAATGGTGAAAGTTCATTGACCAAATTCTCATTTAATTCGACATGAATTGTTGCAATTCTTGATCCTAGGAGGATCCTCCGGATGAGAGCTACCTACCTCAATCGAAAGCTCAAACTGCCGCACCTCCGACAGTAAGCTTTCAAAGCTTTCCCTATCTAAGTTCAATTTTCCGATAAAGCTCCATTTGAGCTCAATTCAGACCCAAATGAAGCAATTCAATGCTCCATTGAATCGTGTGAAATATAGGAACTTAATTTTACCTTCAATTTCAACAATTAAACTCGATTGAATGTTAAATTTGATGAAATCAAATTTGGCCAATTTGAAAAGGGGAAATTGGTGTAAACATTTGGGGAAATTTGTGAATTTCGAATAAATGAGGAACCAAAGTGCAATTTCCCAAAATTGAGGTCCAATTGGCCATGAAAAAGATGTTGGAGGACCAATTGATCGATTTTTGGAATTTTTGGGGTCAAATTTCCATTTTTGTAATGTAGGGGCAAAATGGTAATTTTTGAAAAGTTGGGAACCAAATTGGAAATTTGGGAAACTTGAACCCTTGTTGGGATTTTGGATAAATTGAGGACCCATAGCGAATTTTTGAAAGTTATGGGGACTCAATTTAGGGTAAAATTGTCATTAGGGACCTAAAGTTAAAGGAAAAGAACTTTAGGGACCTAAATGTAGATAATTAAAAGTTTGGGCATTTTGTTCATTTGTGAGTAATGAAGGCTATTAGGCTAAATGATAATAAACAAGGATGTTCAAATCCTGTCGGAAGATGAGGTAGATTGTGGAAGAAACATGGGAAACAAACTTTTTTATCATTAGAATCTTTTTGTTCTTAAGATTTTTTCTAGTCAATCAATGATTCGGACATGTCCCACTTCATAGGATATATTTTTTATCCCATTTTTATCTATTTGGCTTTGGCTCTTCATCAAACTCCTCATCTTTATCTTGGAAATTTTCTTTATCCAATTTACTTTGGAGTTATCTTATGGTATTGTAAATCTTGAAATCCCTTCATATGTTCTTCTCATACTCTTTTTATCTCATGGTCGCATTAGGATCCTTCCTTAATAGTTGACCGATGTTTCCATATGTAGTATAATTTGCCTATCCATTCCATTAGGAGTCACATCCCATTAACTTATACCATCATCCTAATGATGTGATACTTGGTTAATGTTCAGGATCCTTCCCTTGTATCTTTCACCTATCTGGTGCAAGTAGGATCTTATTCACTATTGAACTTAATGCCTTATTAAAATTTAAGGCTTTGGATTTTCAAACTCGAATAATACATATTGGTAATCTTTTTCTTCAAGTATCCTTCCTTCGAGGACCCTTAATTTATCACTTTTCCCATTTTTAGATTCCTATGTCAAAGGCAACCTATCTTGCTTATAAACATTTGGGTCTCCTCACAACTTCTATTTGAAATAATCATGGTCTGATATACAATGCGTCCTTTAATGAGTCAAATCATTTCATTCACCTTGGACTTCTGTGTCCTTAGCACGGTAAGGTGCTTTACATGATATTCTTCTAGAACATTTTCCTGTCAAATGTCAAAATTTTAATCTGTAGGGACCATGGAACTCCATCTATCCTTAACATTTGGTAAAATTCTCTAATTACCATGAATATCTCCCCAAATGTCCAATGAATACTTCTCCAATACTTAGTTATTTCTAACTTACGTATAAATCTCCATTTTGTCTATTTGGATTTCCTTAGTACCGGATTTCCACCACTTCATCCCTCAAATGATATTTCTATGGAACTTTGTCCAATGCATCATGCTTTTCTTTTCCAAGCTCTTTTCCTCACTCTGCTAGAGTGTTCCATCTCTCATTTTTGTCAAAGCATTACTTATGAAAATATTGATTTCCTTTCTTCTTGTCACCTTTTGCACTTAGGCTCATCCTCCCACTAGCTAACCATTTACGTCAAACTAAAAAAATGCCTTGATGACCTTTTCTCATTACCTCCTAACTCCCATTACCTAATCCAACATACTAGATGGCTATCAATAGTTTCTTCATAACCATTTTGGTTGGGGAATCTGAATACTTAATACCATTTTTAATTGGAACTTCCTACCATACTTCATATTTTTGGCAACTCTTCTTGGAGTATAACCCGTGTCGTTTCTCTTTTTGGGCTTTAATCCTTTGTTCTCCCATCTTGGGGTGCCCTTCATCCTCCAATTATCTTACTTTCTCTTTTTATGGTATGATCGAGTATCCGAACTCGTGGTGGAGATTTCTTGCGATTTGGGCTTTTTTTTCCTTTGAGCTTTCCATAGTTCATCCTTCTATATTGGCGGTCACTATGGGCACTCTTTTCTTTCATCCTTTAGGGATTTTATGAAATGAAATAAATTGTGGTCCTATGATAAATTTTAGAAGTTTTGGGACTCAATTTGAGGAAAAACCAGCATTTGGGACTTAAAGTTAAAGATAAATAACTTTAGGAACCTAATTGCAAATAAATGAAAGTTTGACTTCCTCATTCATTTGAAATGAATGAAGGCAATTAGGGTGAAGGATAATGAACCAAGATGTTCGCGTGAATACCAAGAACCCGTCTAGTGGAATTCACGGCATTAACGGGTGAGTGGGTTTACTAACATCATACCCGGTTGGCTATGGTACCAAGATAGGACCGACATACTCAGTCAACTAGCAGCAATGCGATATGACAGGTGGACGGACTAGTCAAGACAAACAACTATAAGTTGAGTTGAGAGTCAAGGTCGTTGGACCAGTGGCACCATATATTACATGGCTTGATAATAAAACATTATTTGTGCATGCACTATGATTACAGGATCATCAAGACGCCCATGAGGGGTAGTGATGTGTCCTAAGGGCCCTGGACGACCCAATGAGTATCAGGGCAGATCGTCGTTTCAGGTGTCTGTGTGAAATTTGGAGTAGCACCAAGCGCATGAGACCGGGTGGGGACGGGATGAGGTCTCTGTCCTCATACGGAAACGAAGAAGTGATTTCGGGATTGTGGGTCGGATGTCACGTACATCCACTCATTCCCTGGGTAGAAGTGGTCATACTTCTATCCAGATACTGACTTGCAAATGTGTGTAACCTTTATGATGAAGGATATGTGTTGGGTGATGACACACCGTGGTAACTAAGAAATAATGGAAAAACATAAATTTTTAAATGAAGGTATTTTTGAAAAAAAAAAGAGTCTTGGCACACTCCATAGAAATATTTTTCTTAAAAGTTAAAAGTAGAACTTTAAAAACCCATTCACTAAGTAGTCGTACTCACCCCCTCCCTTATATCCCTTTTAGGAAATCCCGGAAAGCCTACCCTGAAAAACAATCAACTAAGATGCATGTAAGACAGGTATGTAAAGTTTAAAATTTCATGCAATTTTGATTATGCTATTCCAGGAAATGGTGTAGGTTTAAAGGACGCCTTACTCTTTACGGATTATAATAAGGGGAAACACTTTAATAAATCGGGAGAGTGGCGGATTGTTCACGGGGATCTGACCAAACCGGGTTGGGGCATGACAATAGAACGATCCTTGGAGTAACCCTGGGTCGAAGAGGACTCGACAAGAAATCATCCAAGGTGTTCAGGCTCAAGGACGGCAAAGCATCGAACCATCAAAAACCACTTAGAAAGGCCCTACAATGCTTAAAGTATAGGAGGAACCATAAAGATCCACGCAAGGAGATGACCTGTTATAGATGTGGGCAATGGGGACACTCTATTAGAAGATGCCCGACATTGCAGAGGATAAGACTCGAGAGGATCTGTTATGAGTGTAGGAGGGTGGGACACATAGCAAGGAATTGT
The DNA here is from genome assembly GCA_030064425.1 of Trapa bicornis. Classification (NCBI taxonomy): domain Eukaryota; kingdom Viridiplantae; phylum Streptophyta; class Magnoliopsida; order Myrtales; family Lythraceae; genus Trapa; species Trapa bicornis. The sequence continues at coordinate 12,980,836 of CM057746.1, forward strand.
CCCACACTACGAGGAATCCAAGTGATACCCTCCAATAAGGACACCTCCCACACCTAATGAAGTTCGAAGAGATAACATTACAAGAACCACAATTGCGGCTAGGGAACCCAATCTCACCCAAGAAGAAATCCCTCTAGACCATGGTTTAGTAATGAGTATTCCTCAACCCATCATTGTAACAATCTCCCTCAAGAGATGTTAAAACCTTAAAACTGTACTTTTACTTCAATAAATAAGATTCTGAGTTTCTGAAAATTTCATTGTTCCTTAATAATACAGTAGCATGCCTCAATTACCCGAGGAAGGATCACAGAAAGAAGATCAAGGGTAGGACCTTAAGAAAACCCAGAAATAGTAGAATATAGATAAAAGGGAATTTTCCCTTAAGGAGCACTACACACCACCTAGGAGCAAAGAAGGAAACACCTCCTCCATAGAAGACAAGTTGAACAATGAAAGACAACCAGAATGCCTCGAGACAGTAAGGTATGATCTACTTTGGAAAAATAGAGGAGTCAAGTAGGGTTGTAGACTAACCTAGCGAGGAAAGGGGAAGTGGAAAGGCCAAAACAGTGGAAAGGAAGGATGAAGAAAACCCTTGAAGAAATAAATGGCTGAAAATGAAACGATGACTACACTTAAGCCATAAGTAGGATTTAGTAAGTCTCACACAAAGATGTCTTGGAACAATTAAGTGTCTGAGTCTTTCCTAAGGAAGAAGATCCTAGGAAGGCATAAATGTTCCAACTAATAAATAATGGACCAAGTGACAAAGGATGAGGAGATAAAGTGCATGTCGAGGTGAAAGAACCAAGGGAAGATGAAAAAGCCTTCAAGAAGCGTTGAGAAGTTGAACTAGGATGGGAATCCTCAGGTAGAGGATACAAGTAGATTTCTAATGATGGATCCTAAGAGGCTTAAACCAACATAAAGAACCTCATAAAGAACCATAAGTGGTTAAGGGTATGTCAAGAAGGCCAAAGTATTACCTGATTTGGAAGAGCAAAGAAGCCAATTGGACATTTCTGACGAATCAATAAAAGAAGGAAGCAACTAGTAGCAATAGGATGGTCAAGGAGAATAAACAAGACCATAGGAATGACCGAGGAATAGTGGAGACTACACTCTAAAGAAGGATAATAGAGTGGGCATAGTGTTGAGTACACAAAATAAGACCTGACGATTGGAAAATGATTAAAGGTGGACAGAAGCCCAAATTCAAAAGGGTGTATGAATGCGAAGGAAGGAAACATTCAAGGAATAGTAATAAATTTGAACATCTAGCACCTAAAGGGAAATCTCTACTTTGAGGTACATAGAAGAGAATGAAAATCATTAATGGAGAACTCCCTAAAATTAATGTAATCATGAAATGGTCATAAGTAAATGAGAGTGAGTTTAGGGAAAAGGAAAAATCCTTGAGTAAAGGACATCACCAGGGATATACCTTTTTACTCACGAGCAAGATATACTAGTTATGATAAAACTCCATGGAAGGAATAAACAATATAAAGGAAAAGAAATTCCTTAAGTGCGTGATTTAAGGTGGACTGAATGAAAGAACGACCAAAGTATTAGCTTGTATGAGTTGATATTAAGGGAAGTTATCTCAGAGTGAAATTTAGTTTTGGGGACAAAACTCCTAAAGAGAGGGGAGAGTTGTGAACCCCACCCTTTGGAGTTAAGGAAAACTAGGAAAAGAACCGGTCAAACCGAGTGAGAAACACCGAACTAGTTCACAAACCCGATCATTAGAGAATGGGTAATTTGGGAAATTTACAACTCTCAAGTGACCCAAAGGGTTCATAAAACCTTGGAAAAGGACCTTAGGACAATTTGGGAGTGAAAACCAGACCGGTTAAGGAGAACCAGATCCTAGCCGGATTGAATCAGTTTATGAACCAGTTCGGTTCATGAATCGGAACCGATAGAGAAAGGGCAAACCAAGAAATTTATGTATCTCGATTGACCTAAAGAGTCATAAAAGTCATGAAAAAGGAATTTAGAATGAATTAGAGATGAAAACCAAACTTGTTTAGGTGAACCGGAGCCGAACTAGTTTGGATCGATTTGAACCACTATTGAACCGGATGCTAAATTCATTTTTCTAGGTGGCTTAGAAAATTAAAATTAGAGAATTGAGGCCACCATCAGATAGATAATGAATTTAGATAAATTTAGAAAATTTTAATTTTGAAAAATCCAGTCGAGTTGGGCTTGAACTGGCCGGTTTAAGCTTTGAACCCGGTTCAGAACAGTGTCATCTTCTTCCTTTAAATGATAGAACTGTTCACTCGCTGGAAAATTGAGTAGCGCCGGTGAAGATGAAACTCCGGCCAAAGAGTTTTAGGCAATGAATGACCACGATTAAGCTTCTAATCAGACGGCCAAGAAGTCCCCGACCTTCCTATATAAAGAGCCCTTCCTCATTCATTCTCTCCACACCTGAAAACCTCACTCTTTCTCAACTACTCAGTTTTTCGATGAAGCTCGAACCAGAGCTTCGATATGGGTTCTTTTTTGAGCCAAAGAAGGTGTGGTTGGGTTCTTTGGATTCAAGGAGAAGTCAGCTACACACTTGTAGTCTCCACTTACTCCGAGGGTCATAGGAGAAATGTCAGCATGATAGAAGAGTGAAGCAGCTCCGGAGGACCGAAGCTACCCTATTTCGGCCGACCTGAAATCAACCAATTCGACACCTCCTCAGGCCAAACCAAGTTCTACCATGTCACATCCTAACCTGGTTTGGTTGGATCCCCGTGATCAACCTGCCACTCTCCCGGATTATTAAAGGGTTTCCCCTCGTTATAAACCGTAAAGAGTAAAATATCCTTTAAACCTGCACTTTTCCTAGAATAACATAAACCAAAACTGCATAATATTTAAATTTTTATCATACCTGTCTTATAGGAATCTAGGTTAATGGTCTTTAAGGGTAGACTTGTCCAAAATTTCCTGAAAGGTATATAAGGGAGTGGTGAGTATGACTACTTAGTGAATGGGTTTTCAATAAATAACTTTGAGGGAAAAGGATTGTATTGGAGTGTGCCAGACTCCTTTCTTTCAAAATCATTTCATTTAAAATCTTGGGTTTTACCACCATTTTCTTATTTAATCACGGTGTGTCATCACCCAAAACACAACCTTCATCATAAAGGTTAAATACACATTCATAGGTCAGCACGTCCACTGAACCCACTTTTGGCTTCAGAGCGACTTTACCGGCCACCTAGATAGAAGTACGTCCACTTCTACCTTGAGAATGAGTGGATGTACGTGACATCCGACCATCAATCTCAAAATCAATTCTCCATGTCTGTATGAGGATAAAGACCTCATCTCATCCCCACCCTTGTCTCATGCACTTAGTGCTACTCCAAATTTTGCACGGTCACGCGGTACCATGAACTGCCCTTATACTCACTGGGTCGTCCAAGGCCCTTAGGATGCATCATAAACCCTCATGGGCATCTTGATGATCCCATAATCATAGCGCATGCACGAATAATATTTTCTTATCATGCCATATAATTTGTGGTGCCACTAGTCCAATGACCCCGACTCTCAACTCAACCTGCAATTATTTTTCTGGACTAGTCCGGAGACCTGTCATGTCACACTTCCACTAGTTGATTAAATATGTCAGTCCTATCTTGGTACCATGGACAAACAATTAATTTATTAAAGTTTTATGGCACCGCTCGTTCCCACTAGCATGTGGACCACTTGTTCGAGATTTTCAAAACCGGGCATAATAGCCCCTAAGTTAAAAAATCGAGGCCCCCGGCCTATAAGAGCTATTCGAGTTCCCGTCAAGAAGGTCTCCCAAATTGTTTAAGCATTGGCACATAGTCAGGGAAGAGCACTTCCGACAAAATAAGTTTTCAATTGTCCATTATACCAATTGGGTATAAAGACATCTTTGCCCATAATTGATGAACGGGTTTTCAACTTCCTTCGAGGAAGTTTCATCATACCAACCGAGTATGATCTACTTACAACTGGTAAGTAGTTTTTCTGCATGATTTTCACATCACTCTTCTAAGTTGTGATGTTTAAAATACCACATGGTAGTGGGTTTTCATTTCGAGATACTTATCATCCCCAACCAGGTATAATATAAAATCTCACTCACCCGTCAATGCAGTGAATTCCACTAGACTAGTCCCTTGTTTTCAAGCGAGCTTGTCCTTGTTGGCATTCCCGGTGCTTCTTGTTCCTACACAATATGAACATCCCGGTTCATTATCTCTCGGCCTAATAGCCTTCATTCATTGCAAATGAATAAGAAAGTAAACTTTCATTTATTTGCAATTAGGTCCCTAAAGTTATTTCTCTTTAACTTTAGGTCCCTGATGCCAATTTTTCCTCAAATTAAGTCCCAAAACTTTTAAAATTCCCATTGGGACCTCAATTTATTCAATTTCACAAAAAGAGATTTAATGTCCCAAATTTCCAATTTGGTCCCCCAACTTTTCCAAAATTACCATTTTGCCCTTCCTTTACAAAAATGGTAAATTTTACCACAAAAATTCTAAAATTCCTCAATTGGCCCTCTAACATTTTTATCATGCCCAATTGACACTTAATTTTAGAAATTTGTAATTTGGTCCTTCGAATTTTTGAAATTCCCAAATTTCACCAATTGTTCCCCCAATTCCAACTTCTTAACACAACCGAATTTGATTTCATCATATTGATAGATCAAACTCTTCCAATTGTTGAAATTGAAGTTGAAATTGAGTTTCTATATGTTCATACGATTCTTTAACAATTTGAATCGCAAGTTTTAAGATTGGGACGAGCTCAAATGGAACTTCGTCTGAAAATGAACTCTAGAGAGAGAAAGCTTCGATTACTCACCGGTGAGGGCACGGTGGTCCGAGCTTTCTATCTGGCCAGGTAGTTCTCCTCTTGAGGTTCTTCCTAGGATCAAGAATTACATCAATTGATGTCAAATTGGATTAGAATTTTGTCATTCAAATTCTGTCGACTCTCTCTCTAACACCGATCAAAAATTATAGAAGGGAGTAGAATTGGCTTACCTTTCCATCCTAATTCGGTCATGGGATGGCTGAGGAAGTGTTGGAAGGGCTTGGTTTGGCCTGAGGAGGGCTCGAATTGACCAATTTCAACTCGGCCAAAATAGGGTAGCTTCGGTTCGCCGGAGCTACTTCACTGTTCGATCACATCAGTGCTTCTCCGACGACTCTCGGAATGAATGGATGTCACCATCGTGTAGCTGACTTCTCCCTAATTCTAATGAACCCAACCTCGACTTCTTTGGCTCAAAAATGACCCCATATCAGAGCTCTGGTTTGAGCTTCACCAAAAAACTAAGCAACTAAGAGAGAGTGAGCTTTTCAAGTGTAGAGAGGATGAATGGAGAGGTGCTCTTCATATAGGGAGCTCGGGGACTCGTCGACCGTCTATTTGGCATCTTTATGATAGGCATTGATGGTCGGAAATGTATTGAACGGAAACGTTTCTTCTTCGCCGGCGCTGCTTCAATTTTCCGACGAATGAACAGTGTTCTCATTTGAAGGAAGAAGACGACACTGTTTTAGACCGGTCCAAACTAGGTTTAAAGCTTAAACCGGCCAATTCACCCCTCATTCGACCGAGTTTTCAAATATAGAAATTTATAAATTCATCTAAATTTATTTTCTATCTAATGGTGGCCTCAAATCTCAAATTTGAATTATTTAAGCCACCTAGAAAAATGAATTTAGGATTCATTTCAATAGTGGTTCAAACCTGTCCAAACCGGTTCGGATCCGGTACACCTGAACTGGTTTGGTTTTCATATCCAATTCCTCCTCAAGTCCATTTCCATGACTTTTAGGACTCTTTGGGTCACTTGGAATAAATACATTTCCCGGTCTACCCTCTCTCTATCAATTCTGGTTCATGAGTCGATTTGGTTCATAAACCGATTCTATCTAGTTCGGACCCGGTTTACTTGAACCGATCTAGTTTTTCTTCCCCAATTCGTCCTAAGGTTCTTTTCCAAGATTTATGAACCATTTTGAGTCAGATAGAAATTGTAAATTCTCAATTTTCCTATTTCCTATTAATCGAGCTTGTAGACTGATTAAGTTTAAAAATTCAAAACTAACCAGTTTTTTCCCCAGTTTTCTCATTATCAAAGGACGGGGTTTACCACTCTCCCCGCCTTTTAAGGGTTTTGTCCCCAAAACAGTTACACGTTAAATAATTGAGGGTAACTATCCCTCATCATAGACTCTGTTTCTCATGTCTCTTACTGCACGAGTCTGTTCTACCACAACACCTTGACCATAGGAATTTTCTTGTTCCTCAAATTCTTGTCTCTCTGGTCGATTATTCGTACTGGCTCTGCCTGATAGGTCAGGTTCTCTTCTAGTTCCATTGGAGGTCAGTCCAATACATGACTAGGATTAGGCTAATATTTTCGAAGTACTAAGATATGGAATACATCATGTATTCTCTGCAGGTCAGGAGGTAGTTTCAATTTATAAGCTATCGGTCCTATATTTTGAATGATGGGATATGGACCGATATACCTTGGTTTCAACTTTCCTCTTTACTAGAACCTAAGTATTCCCCTCTAGGGGGACACTTTGAGGAACACTTGTTCTCCTACCTCGAATTCAAAATCTTTCCTTCGATTGTCCGCATAACTCTTTTGCCTGTCCTGAGCGGTCTTAAGATGACTCCTTATTAATTTTATCTTCTCGGTGGCATCCTCAATTAATTTTGCCCTTTCTATTTTCCTTTCTCCCACTTCTTCCCAAAATAAAGGGGTACGACATGGTCGTCCATAAAGGGCTTCATAGGGAGCCATATGAATACTGGCCTAATAACTATTCGTCCATAAAACTCTCTCAGCATGTCTTCTAAGGTTTGGATGGTTCGCTCTGACTGACCATCTGTATGTGGGTGAAATGTCGTGCTCATATGAAGTTTAGTTCCCATGGCATTTTGTAAACTTGGCCAAAATCTAGAGGTAAATCTCAGATCTCTATCCGATACTATACTCACCAGGACACCATGGAGTCTTATGATTTCCTTCATTTATAGGACGGTTAGTTGTTCTACCGTGTCCGTCACTTTTATAGGAAGGAAATGTGCTGATTTGGTCAATCTATCCACTATGACCCAAATCGCACCTCGGCCCCTTTTGGTCACCGGTAAGCCCGTGACGAAGTCCATGGTGATGTGTTCTCATTTGCACTCGAGAATTGGTAAGGGTTGTAGTCCTGACAGTTTCTAATGTTCTACTTTTATTTATTGACAAGACAAACATCTGGCTACATATTGCGCAATGTCCCTCTTCATACCCTTCCACCAGTATCCTTGTTTGAGGGTGTGATACATCTTAGTACTGCCTGGATGCATAGCATACATCGAATCGTGTGCCTCTTCTAGAATTAATCTTTTCATCTCCTTATTTTGAGGCACAAATACCCTACCCTTATAGGTTAGTACTCCCTCACCTCGTACCTCATAGTCTGGTTTCCTTTCTTTGTTTACCAGATCCAAATAACGCTGGAATTCTTTATCAGTCCATTGTTGAGTCTTAATATGCTCGATTAGACTGGGCCTTACTGCCACATTCGCCACCAAGCATTTTTCCTGCTTGTCTATCCTCAGATCCATCTCCATTCTTCCCCAATTGTTGTAACAAGGGTAGGTAACTTGTCTTTACTTATGCCGCCTCAGTTTGATACTTGTGACTTAAGGCATCTGCTACCACATTAGCCTTTCTAGGGTGATATTCTATCACAAGATCATAATCTTTCAGCAATTCCATCCATCTCCTCTAATAGAGATTTAACTCGTTCTTAGTCAGAAAGTACTTATGGCTCTTGTGATCTGTGTATATCCAGCACTTAACTCCATAGAGGTAGTGTCACCATATCTTTAGGGAGAATACTATTGCAGCTAATTCCAAGTCATGAGTTGGGTAATTTCTCTCATGTACCTTCAACTGTCGTGAGGCATATGCAATAACCTTCCCCTGTTGCATTAGGACACAACAAAGCCCCTGTCTAGAGGCATCACTATAGAGTGTGTACTCTCTTGCATTAGGATCAGGTAAGGAGAGTATGAGTGTAGTTGTTTGTCGAGTCTTTAACTCTTGGAAAGACTTCTGACAATACTCATCCTATTTATACTCAACTCCCTTCCTAGTGAGTCAAGTTAGAGCAGCTGCTATTTTTGAAAAATCTTGCACAAACCGCCTATAGTATCTTGCCAATCCTAAGAAAATTCTTATTTTTGTAGGATTCCTTGGAGCTTTCCATTCTAATATGGCTTCCACCTTAGCCGAATCCACTTTAACTCCATCCTTAGATACGATGTGTCCTAAGAACCCTACCTCTTGCAACCATAACTCACAATTGGAAAAGTTTGAATATAATTGGTTTTACTTCAATATTTCTAATGTAGTTTCCAATTGCTCTTCATGTTCTGACCTGGTTTGTGAGTTTATTAGGATGTCATCTATAAAGACTATCACGAACCTATCCAAATGAGGTTGGAACATGCGGTTCATTAAGTCCATGAAGGCTGCAGGGGCATTTGTCAATCCAAATGGCATCACTCTAAACACTTAGTGTCCATATCTGGATCTAAGTGCCATCTTAGGGATGTCCTCTTCTCTAATCTTGAGTTGGTGATAGCCCAATCGAAGGTCTATTTTAGAGAAGTATGTTGCTCACTTTAATTGGTCAAACAAATCATCTATCCTTGGGAGTGGGTATCAATTCTTGATGGTGACCTAGTTCAGCTTTCTATAGTCGATGCACAGTCTCATGCTTCCATACTTTTTCTTTACAAATAGAACAGGAGCACCCCAAGGAGACTAACTTGGATGTATGAAATTCTTTTCCAATAATTCATCTAGTTGTTCCTTTAATTCCTTCAGCTCTGCTGGAGCCATGCGATATGGGGCCTAGGATATGGGGTTTGTTCCTAGGGTTATTTCTATAGTGAACTCCACTTGTCGACTTGGAGGTAGTCCAGATAGTTCTTCCGGAAAAACCTCTGGATAATGTCTAACTACCGGAATGTTCTTTAGTTCTTTTTCTTTAGACTTTTTGCCCATAACCATGGCGAGAAAGGTTGTACATTCTTTTTGTATCATCCTTTGAACTTTTAGGTGGGATGCCAACTCTACCTCTTATTTCCTTCTATCTCCTTGGAACTTTAGTCCTTTCATTTTGGAAGTGTGGAAAGTTACCATCTTCCTTCCAGAGTCCATCCTTGCTTGATGATTACTCAGCTAGTCCATTCCCAGAATTACTTCAACTTCCCTTAGGGGTAATGGGATCAAGTCAGCTTCAAGTTTGATTCCTCCAATTCTTATCTCATATCCCTTTAATAGTTTATTCCTGTATAAACCTTCTCCTAAAGGTGTAAGGACGTTAAGGCTTTGTACTAGTGGAGTGAGATCCAAGGGTACTTTCAAAACCAACTCTTCCTTGATAAATGATCTTTGTGCCTCGGAGTCAAAGAAGGCATAGACTGGTTGTTCCCATAGCTATCTATACCCTAATTTAAGAAACGTATGGTTTAGAAGGAATTTTCTTTTATTAAATCAGAATATGTTTAATTTACATGACTTCTTTGGACTAATTTGTAGGGTTCTAGGATGTACCCACTACAGTGCTAGGGTCTCCTCTAGCTTCCTCCTCAGAGAGGTTGTATACTCTATCTAGTACTCTTATTGTAGCTTCTAGTCTAAGGTTTCTGGGATTCCCTTAAGGTGGTCCAAGAGTATTCCTTTGTCTGTTCTCCCTAAGGGTGGGACAATCCTTTACAAAATGTCATACTCGTCCGCATGCGAAATAGGTATGGCATGCTCCTTCATGGTTTCTTTGGCACTTCGGGCAGCGAGGGTTTCCTTGGGGTAAATTAGGGGTTATTCTGGAGGGAGGTGGTGGCATGCCCCTCCTCCGTTGGAATACCATTTTGTTTCCTCCTCTTGGACCAATATGTTCTTTCTGTCCTCCTTGACGGTTTGGATCCATATCCCCCATTCTGGTTGTCTGGTCCACTTGACAGCGTCGGGTTTGTACTAGTCATTCACATTCGTGAGCCATACTGATTACAGCTACCAGATCTATGGGGCATCCTAGTACTCCCATACGGTCCCTAATGTCCATGTTGAGACCGTCCACAAATCTCTGGCAGCTGGGTTAGGAGTAAAGGGTCTTAACTCGTTGAATTTTGTTTCATACTTTGATATTGAGTTAAGCCCTTGTCGAAGTCGAATGAACTCTTGTTTCTTCTCATTTATTAGGCGGGGTGCTAGATACTCCTCCGAATACCTCTCCTCAAAGTGTTTCCAAGTGGGGGTGGTGGTATGTAGGTTTTGAACATTGTTCCACCACTGTCTAGCGCTTCCTTCTAGGAAGAATTCCATCAGGATCACCTTATCCTTTGGTGGTATCAGGACAATTCCCATCAACTTCTTGGTATTGGCTAACCAATCCATGGCGGTTCCAGCATCCTTTTCTCAGAGGAAAGATTTACATCCTTGTTGTTAGAGGGTTTTGAAATTTTTAGGAATGTCCGTTGGAGCGGTTGGATTAACAAGGGTAGTCTGGGATTGTATTTCTTCTGGTTCAAACCGCGAGTTGGTGCCCACCTCAGGAGTGAGGTTAGGCTGGCCAAATACACGGGTGAATTCCTCATACAATCTTTGATGCTCCTTGCTGAGTCTAGGAGCGGTTGTCTATGCTGCTCTGGGAGTTTCTAGAGGTAGGGGTGGTTGAGCGGTGTTGGAGACGACAACCCTAGTTCTCTTGGTTCCCTTCTTTTCAGCCATTTCTGTAAATTTTTAAAATAACTTCTATTAGTTACTATATTTTCTAGTCTTAATTATGTATTCAAGGAAAGAGGCTCTGATACCACTAAAGTTGCCACGCGCTGACCCGGTTTGGTCGGATCCCCTTGATCAACCCGCCACTGTCTCAGTTTATTAAAGGGTTTCCCCTCGTTATAAACCGTAAAGAGTAAGGCGTCCTTTAAACCTACACTTTTCCAGGAATAACATAAATCAAAACTGTATAATATTTTAATTTTTATCATACTTATCTCGCAGGTATCTGGGTTAATGGTCTTTAAGGGTAGACTTTTCCGGAATTTCCTAAAAGGGATATAAGGGAGGGGGTGAGTATGACTACTTAGTCAATGGGTTTTCGATAAATAACTTCGAGGAAAAAGGATTGTATTGGAGTGTGCCAGACTCCTTTCTTTCAAAAATTATTTCATTTAAAATCTCACGTTTTACCAGCATTTCCTTATTTAATCACGGTGTGTCATCACCCAACACACAACCTTCATCATGAAGATTAAACACACATTCATAGGCCAACACGTCCACTGAACCCACTTGTGGCTTCGGAGTGATTTTACCGGCCACTTAGATAGAAGTACGTCCACTTCTACCTTGAGAATGATTGGATGTACGTGACATCCAACCCTCAATCCCAAAATCAATTCTCCATGTTCGTATGAGGACAGAGACCTCATCTCGTCCCCACCCTGGTCTCATGCGCTTAGTGCTATTCCAAATTTCGTGCGGTCACCTGGTACGACGAACTGCCCTTATACTCACCGGGTCGTCCAAGGCCCTTAGGATGCATCACTACCCCCTCATGGGCATCTTGATGAACCCGTAATCATAGTGCATGCACAAATAGTATTTTTCTTATCATGCCATATAATCTATGGTGCCATTGGTCCAACGGCCCCGACTCTCAACACAACCTGCAGCTATTTTTCTTCACTGGTCCGGAGACCTATCATGTCACACTGCCACTAGTTGACTAAATATGTCGGTCATATCTTGGTACCATGGCCAAACAATTTATTTATTAAATTTTTATGGCACATATTTCATGTTTATTTACGAGCTCCTGCTCGTGCCCATTGGCATATGGCCCACTTGTTCGAGATTTTCAAAACCAGGTATAATAGCCCTCAAGTTCTAGAACTTAGACCCCTGACCTATAAGAGATATTCAAGCTCCTGTCAAAAAGGTTTCCCAAATCGTTTAAGTATTGGCACACAGTCAAGGGAGAGCACTTCCAATAAAATATATTTTCAAGTGTCCATTATACCAACCGGGTATAAGGACATCTCCACTCATAACCGATGAACAGGTTTTTAACTTCCTTCGAGGAAGTTTCATCATACCAACCGGGTATGATCTACTTACAACCGATAAGTGGTTTTTACACATGATTTTCACATGACTGTTCTAAGTTATGATGTTTAAAATACCACATGGCAGTAGATTTTCATTTCAAGATACTTATCATCCCCAACCGGGTATAATATAAAATCCCACTCACCCGTCAATGTAGTGAATTCCACTACATGGGTCCCTTATTTTCACGCGAGCTTGTCCTTGCTGGCATTCTCGGTACTTCATATTCCTACACGATATGAACATCTCGATTCATTATTTCTCGACCTAATAGCCTTCATTCATTCCAATAAATGAGAAACCAAATTATTTCTCAGTTTATTTGCAATTAGGTACCGAAAGTTATTTTTCATTAACTTTAAGTCCCTAATGTCGGTTTTTCCTCAAATTGAGTCCCAAAACTTTTAAAATTCCCCTTGGGATCTCAATTTATTCAATTTCACAAAAGGGGTTTAATTTCAAAATTTTCTAATTTGGTCCCCAAACTTTTTGAAAATTACCATTTTGCCCTTCCTTTACAAAAATGGTAAATTTTACCCCAAAAATTCTAAAATTCCTCAATTGGCCCTCTAACATTTTTATCATGCCCAATTGACCCTCAATTTTAGAAAATTGCAATTTGGTCCTTCGAAATTTTGAAATTCACCAAATTTCCCCAATTTTTCCACCAATTCCAACATTTTAAAATAACCGAATTTTAGTTCATCATATTGGTCGACCAAACGTTTCCAATTGTCGAAATTGAAGTTGAAATTGAGTTTCTACATGTTCATATGATTCTTAAGCAATTTAAATCGCAAGTTTTAACGCCGAGACGAGCTCAAACGGAGCTTCATCGAAAAATGAACTGTAGAGAGAGAAAGCTTCAATTACTCACAGATGAGGGCGTGGCAGTCCGAGCTTTCTATCTGGGTAGGTAGTTCTCCTCCTGAGGTTTTTTTTAGGATCAAGAATGACATCAATTGATGTCAAATTGGAATAGGATTTCGTCATTCAAATTCGGTCTACTCTCTCTCTAACACCGATCGAAAATTGCAGAGGGGAGCCGAATTGGCATACCTTTCTGTCCTAATTCGGCCGTGGGAGGGCTGAGGAAGTGTTGGGAGGGCTTGGTTTAGCCTGAGGAGGGCTCAAATTGGACGATTTCAACTCAGCTAAAACAACATAGCTTCGGTCCATCTGAGCTGCTTCAATGTTCGACCATGTCGGCGCTTCTCCGGTGACTCTTAGAACGCATTGATGTCACCACCATCTAGCTGACTTCTCCCTAGTTCTAATGAACCCGACCTTGCCTTCTTTGGCTCAGAAATGACCCTATATCAGAGCTCTAGTTCAAGCTTCACCGAAAAACTAAGCAACTGAGAGAGAGTGAGCTTTTCAGGTGTGGAGAGTATGAATGGAGAGGGGCTCTTTATATATAGAGCTCGGGGACTCGTCGACCGTTTGTTTGGCATCTTTATGATAGGCATTGATGGTCAAAAACGTATTGAACGGAAATATTTCTTCTTTGTCGGCACTGCTTTGATTTTCCAGTGAGTGAACAGTGTTGTCATCTGAAGGAAGAAGATGATACTGTTCTGAACTGAACCGGACCGGTCCGAACAATGTTCGATGCTTAAACCGGCCGGTTCACCTCTCATTTGACCAAGTTTTTTAAATCTAAAAATTTATAAATTCATCTATATTCATTTTCTATCCAATGGTGGCCTCAAAACTCAAATTTGAATTTTTTAAGCCATCTAGAAAAATAAATTTATGATCTGGTTCAATAGTAGTTCAAATTGGTCCAAACCGGTTCAAATCCGGTTCACCTAAACAGGTTTAGTTTTCATATCCAATTCCTCCTCCGTTCCATTTCCAAGACTTTTAGGACTCTTTGGATCACTTGGGATCCATACATTTCCCAGTCGACCCTCTCTCTATTGATTCTAGTTCATGAGTTGATTTGATTCATAAAACTGTTCTATCCGGTTCGGACTCAGATCACTTGAACCGGTCTAGTTTTTCTTCCCCAATTCGTCCTAAGGTTCCTTTCCAAGATTTATAAACCATTTTGAGTCACATGGAAACTGTAAATTCTCAATTTGCCCGTTTCCTATTAATTAAGCTTATAGACTGATTCGGTTTAAAAATTCAAAACTGACTGGTTCTTTCCCCAGTTTTCTCATTATCAAAGGACGGGGTTTACATCCCAATACCTCCTCAGGTCTTTTACGGTCGATTTAGAGGGGAAAGGTAAGCCAATTTGGCTCTCCTTAGTAAATTCCGATCGGTGCTAGAGAGAGAAATGACAGATTTTCAATGACTAAATTCGTACTCGATTCGGCATCAATTGATGCAATTCTTGATCCTAGGAGGAACCTTAGGATGAGAACTATCTGCCCAAGTTGAAAACTTGGACCGTCGCGCACCCAATGATAAGTTTTCGAAGCTTTCTCTCTCTAAGTCTAGTTTTCCGGCGAAGCTCCATTTGAGCTCATTTTGGCATCAAATCATGGGATTCAAAGTTCAATTGAACTATATAAAGGTGTAGGAACTCCAATCTAACTTCAATTTCAACAATTAAACTCATTTTATTAGTCAATTTGATGAAATCAAAGTCGGCTGAGTTAGAAGGTTGAAATTGGGGATAAATTGGGGAAATTCGGGGATTTCGAAACTTTGAGGAACTAAAGTGCCCTTTCATAAAATTGATGGCCAATTAGGCATGATAAAGATGTTGGAGAACCAATTGGGCAAATTTTGGAATTTTTGGGGCAAAACTTGTCATTTTGTATAGTAGGGACAAAAGGGTAATTTTGGAAAAATTTGGAACCCAATTGGAAATTTGGGAACCTTGAACCCTTTTTGTGATTTTAAAAAAATTGAGGTCCTAAGGTGAAATTTGGAAGTTTCGGGACTCAATTTTGGGAAAATCAGCATTAGGAAATTAAAGTTAAAGAAAAAGAACTTTAGGGACCTAATTGCAATAAATTGAAAAGTTTGAGTAGTTCATCCATTCACGATGAATGAAGGCTATTAGGCTAAGAAATAATGAACAAGGATGTTCATATTATGTAGGAACACGAAATATCAGGAACGCCGGTAAGGATAAGCTCACGTGAAGACAAAGAATCGGTCAAGAGGAGATCACTGCACAATCGGGTGAGTGGGATTTAATATCATACCCAATTGGGATGATAAGCACCTTGGAAATGAAAACTCACTATTAAGTGGTATTTTAACCATCACACCTGAGAGGAGTGATGTGGAAATTATGCGGAAAAAAACTACTTACCAATTGTAAGTAGATCATACCTCATTAGTATGATGAACTTCCTGGAAGGAAGTAGAAAACCTGCTTATCGGTTATAAGCGGAGATGTCCTTATACCTGGTTGGAAAGATGTAAAGATGAAAAGTTTATTTTGTCAAAAGTACTCTCCCCTAACTGTGTGCCACTGCTTAAAACTTTTGGGAGACCTTCCTGATGGAAGCTCGAATAGCTCAGATAGGTCGGAGGGCCTCAGTTTTGGAACTTATGGGCTAATATGCCCGATTTTGAAAATCTCATATAGTGGGCCCTAGGCCAGTTGGCATGAGCAGGAGCTCATAAACAAACCTGAGATTAACCCATGAAAACTTTAAACAAATGAATTATTTGGCCATAGTACCAAGATAGGACAGACATACTCAATAGACTAACAACAGTGCGACATGACAGGTCTACAGACCAGTCGAGACAAACAGCTACAGGTCGAGTGGAGGGTCGGGGCCGTTAGACAAGTGGCACCATAGATTATATGGCTTATGTGGAAAATTATTGATTTTTGCATGCACTAAGTTTATGGGACCTTCAAGGTGCCCAAAAGGGATAGCGTGTTGTCCTAGGGCTTTAGATGATCTGGTGGTGATAAGGGCAGTTAATCGTACCATTAGTCTTAAGAAGCTCGACGTAGCTTCATGCACATGAGACTGGGGTGGCGACGGGATGAGGTCTCTGTCCTCATACAGACACGGAGTTTTATTTACGGGATTGAGGGTCAGATGTCACATCCATCCACTCATTCTCAAGGTAGAAGTGGATGTGCTTCTATCTAGGTGATCGGTAAAGTCGCTCTAACACCATAAGTGTGTACATTGGAGGTGCTAGCCTACGGATGTGTGTTCCCTTTATGACAAAGGGCATGTGTTGAGTGAATAACACACCATTGAGATGAGAAATGGCTATGAAAACTGAGATATGAGGATTAGATATTTTAAAGGAAAAATAAGGAGTCTAGCACACTCCAATTCAAACTATTCTTTTAAAAAATAAAGTCTTTAGCCGCATTCACTAACTTGTCAAACTAACCCCCTCCCTTATACCCCTTTCAGGTAACCAAGTGAAAACCTACCCAAGGAGTTCTAGTTAACTACACTTGCAAGACAGGTATGGAAAGTTTAAATTTCATTTAGTTTTGATTAATGTTATTACAAGAAAGATACATGTTTAAAGGACACTTTACTCTCATGGTTTAAAGAAGGGGAAAACCCTTAATAAACCGGGAGAGTAGAGGTTGATCATAAGGATTTGATCAAACTGGCCGGGGCGTGACACATTCATTTGTCATTTTTCACATATCAGTCATGCATCAATCGCTCTCCTATCTTAGGAGGGGTCACACGTTCGTAGTACAGCCCCTGACCGTTCCACTTATGGACTAGAGCGCCTCTACCGTCCACCCCGATAAAGGTTAGCTGCCTCTACCCTAAGTTTGAGTGGACATCAATAGTCTAACCCTCAAACCCTGATTATTTCATAATGTCCACTTTGTGGGACGAGGCCTCCTTTCCCTTACTACCTCAGTTTTAGTACGTAGGAAGCTCCCCAAGCCTCTCAACATACTGGATGTCAAATCGCCCTTATGCACCCTAGATTGTCCAACAGCCCTTGGGATCCATCACTACCTCGTACCAGGTGTCATGATGGCACGAATCTCACAATGCATGCACAATCAAGAGTTTTTAAGTGATAGCCATTATCTTTGGCCCCCAACACAATGGTCCGTTAGCTTGGCTTCGGCCCACGCGTACTGGCCCAACAGGTTCGACCACCTGGCTTCGACTTAGCAGCGGTTTGGCCTAATAAGCCCAACATCCCAAAGTTGGCTTGGCTGGTATCACAAACAATTACCCTTTAATTAGATCTTTTAGCATTATTCATCACATGCTGGTTCTAGAAGGGTCCATACCCGTGTCCAACGACATTGGGCCCACATGCATACCAAGCCTATGCCCCTAAATTAGCTCCCAAACGTTTTAAGTAGAGTAACCCAGTTAGGGAAGGCTAATTCCGAGAAAATCATTTTCAAAGTCAGCCATCATTCCAACTGTAATTGACGTTACAAGGTTCTCACTCACCCGGTAATCATGCTGGGGATTGTCTCAGCAAACCCTTACCTTGCCGCGTGTTTCCTAGAGTCGGTGTTTGGAAGGTTTGTTCCTACACGGCACGAATATCCATATCTGGTTTTTTTTGCTAATAGGTCGCATGTTTTTGAATGTTTGTGCATAGGCCCTCATATTATGCCTTAATTGCAATTAGGTCCCTAAAGTTTGTACTTTTACATTTAGGTCCCTTATTGCCATTTAGTTTCACTTAAGTCCCTAGGATTTTCAATTATTCTTCCTAGGTCCTTAAATTTATCAAAATCATCCATTGGCCCTCGATTTTCCAAGGATTGACATTTAGTCCCTAATTTCCCAAAAATTGCAATTTGGTCCTAACCTTTCAAAATTGCCAATTGGCCTTTCATTTTGCCCAAATTACCCAATTGGCCCACAATTGGGAGTGAATTTCCTAAAAATGCGCTCAATTTCGTCAATTTGTCGTTCGACCCTCCAATTTTTGAAAATTTGCAAAAATCCCCAAATTTGCCTTCTTCTTCGCCCCCAATTTGAGCATATGAACATTTCAATCTTACCTCGTCCAATTGACGGCCTATAAGTCCTTGATTTCTTTGTTTCTTACTATAATTCACCTCTTCCATCTCCTCTTGATCATCCTACACTTTGAATTTCTGAATTTGGTGTAGTTTTGAGCTTTGTCAGAGTTTCATCGAAAAATTTATAGTAGAGAGAGAAAGCTTGTATAGGTTACCGATGGAGGGGCGGTGGTCAAAGCCTAAGGTGAGGGCAGCTAGTGTTCGTCGATGGGAACCTACCAAGATTGAATCCCATTGCAATTTGTCGCTGCACTACGGGAATTTGAAGAAAGAAGTTTTGGGGTGGTGAAGTTCTGAAACTTAGAAAATTCGATGAGAAGAGGTGAAATTGAGCTTACCAGGTGCTTGTGAGGGTTCGAGAAGGGTCTTAGGCAGTCGTAGGTGCTCATTTCTAGCGGTGTGGGGGCTAAGGGAGTCGGGGTTGGGTCGGCCACGGGCTCGCTATTTCAGGGCTCCGAAGCAGCTTCATTGTGCTATCACCCTGACACTTCTTCGGTTGTCCACTGGTCGCTTTGAGGGTGTCTTGAGCTCAGGAAATCCTCCTCGGTTCTAATTCCACACTTCAAAGCTTCTTTGGTGACGAATTTGCCCATTATCGGAGCCTCGATTGGAGTTTTGTCAAAAAGTGAGCTGTTTGTCTTCAAAGAGCACCTAAGAGGTGAGGAGGACGAGTGGGAGGGTGCTCATTATATAGGGAGCTTGGCAACTGTTTAGGCTACTAGTCGGCATGAGACTCAACACCTGTCTAGCTTGTCGGAGACCTGATTGGAGAGATGTTTGAGTCGTCGGGGACTCCTGCTTTCCTGGCCTCTCTCTCCTTTCTATCAGCAGACTGAGGTTGAAAACGATGGTGTGGCAGACGTGCCACGTGGCGGGCATGCCGTGTGGCGGACGTGCCACGTGGCGGGCATGCCATGTGGTGGACGTGCCACGTGGTGGGCATGCCATGTGCCGCGCAGTGATTAGTTAGTTTTTCTAATGTGGAGGTCCATCTCAACCGTCATGTCTTACCATTGACTGTTCGATCGAACACGTGGCAGCCTCCCATTGGTTGCTCGTGTCTACATTGTAGGCTGACGAGTTGTCTGCTTACCATTGACCGGACACATGGTAACCTCCCATTGGCTGCTCGTGTCTACGTGGCTGTTGATGGGGCACCATTTACTGGTCAGGTCTATTGACCGACTGGACCGTTAACCGGCCTAGTTCATTGACTGGTCGGACCAAACTGGTTAACAATCTGACCGGGTTCGGTGACCCGAATTCGAAAATCAACGAGTTTAGACCCGGTTCAACCGGTTTTCTGAAATTTAAAATATTCTAAATTCATTTTCTATCCAATGGTGGCTTCAATTTTCCAAATTGATATTTTTAAACCACAAAAAAAATGAATTATTGAACCAGTTCATTATGGTTTATCCAGGTTCAGGTCTGGTTCACCTTAAACCAGTCTGGTTCTCTCATCCAATCCACTTCGTGGTTTTTAATCACAATTTTTGTAAATTTTTGGACACTTGAGATTTTTCCAATTTCCCTTGTTAACCCTTCTTTACTATTTTCTATTGATTAAATTGGTCCATTTTTAAAAAATAGTGTCGGTTCTCCTCTCGGTTTCCTTGGTCCAAGGAGACAGGTTCCACATATACCTTATCTTTAATTAGGTCCCTAAGATTCTCAAATCTTCCCTTTGGATCCCTAATTTCTCATTATTTTCAATTGGTTACTTGATTTCTCACTATTTGTAGTTAAATCCCCAATTTTTTAAAATTGTAATTTAGTTCCCAAACTTTCAAAAATTGTAATTTAGTCCTCTAACTGATCTTAAACATTCCAAATTGAATCATAACATGATTCTAATAATCTTTCTTATGTCCCAAAATCATTTCAAGCTTTAAATCATCTAATTTTACTTATAAATAATCGTAAATGAATCTTCACCGAAAAACTATTTTAGAGAGAAAATTTCAATTACTTAGTGGTGAGGGCTCGATGGTTGGAGCTTTTTATACAAAAAGATTGCTCTTTTCTTAGGGATCCTCCCTAGATCAAATCGCCCTTTAATTGGTAGCCTCAGCTGTGAGAATTTCATTCGATAAGTTTTCGAGTAAAACACATTGTGAACATTATTTTTTGGCAAATAACGACGGTGAGGACTTACCACTACGGTGCAAGGAAGATATAGATTCTACTAGGAAAAGTCTGGAGAGTTTGGTTTGGCCATGGGTGGCTCGAGGATAACTCGAATTAGGCTCAAGTTTCTATGGTTGTCAATGACCGAAGGACCAACGATACTGTGTGAGCTCGCTGACACTTCTCTAGTGATCCTCAAGGTAAACAGAGAGTGTAGCCATGTAGAGGACTTATACAGGATTCTAGGGAACCCAAATTCACTTCGGAAGTGAAGGAATGTGCCTAAGTCAAATCTCTAGTTCGTAGGTGATAGGAAAATGGAGCAGTTTGGGTTCTTTGAGCTTTCGAGGGATGAAAAGGATGAATGATGGAGAGCTCTATATATAGGAAGCTTAGGGAGTGTCGTTCCTATCCATTCTTCCATTGATCAGCTATTAACTCTCCAATTTAAGCCCTTGTCATAGAGATTTTATGACTACCACAATTAAGGCAACCTTTCTTGTCACACCCTGACCCGGTTTTGTCGGGTCCCCGTGAATAACCCACCATTATAACAGTTTAATAAGGGTTTTCCCATTCTTTAAATCGTGAGGAGTAAGACATCCTTTTTACCTATACCTTTCCTAGAATAACATTAGTAAAAACTGAATAAATTTAAACTTACATACCTATCTTACAAGTTTAGCTAGCAGAAGGTCTTTAGGTCGGTTTTTCCCTCGGTTACCTGAAAAGGGGTAAAGGAAGGGAGTGTGTTCGATAACCTAGTGAATGGGTGTTGGGAGAGAGTATATAAAACATATTTAATTGGAGTGTGTCAAACTCCTTATTTTTTTTTAAAATATTATTTTCCTTTCATTCCCGATTATTCAAAACTATTTCATCATTTCCTCATTATCCACAATTAGTGTGATTAACAATCAACAAATGCCCTTCATCATGAAGGGATCACACATTCGCATGGTAAGTCATCCACTGCACCCACTTGTGTCGTCGGAATGACTTTACCAACCACCTAGATAGAACCCCATCCACTTCTACACTAGGAATGAGTGGATGTTCACGACATCCAACCCTCAAACCAAAATCATCTCCATGTCTGTATGAGGATAGAGACCTTATCCTAACCCCATCTTAGTCTCATGTGCATGAAGCTATGTCGAGCTTCCCTAACTGCTGGCACGACAAATTTCCTTTACCTCCACCATTTCGTCCAGTAGCCCCTAGGACACATCACTACCCCTCTTAGGCGTCTTGATGGTCCCAAACCTCAAGTGCATGCACAAAAATGTTTTCCATAAAGCCATTAATCTTTGCTGTCACTGGTCTAATGGCCCCGACCCTAAACTCGACCTGCAACTATTTGTCTAGACCGGTCTGTCAACCTTGTCCTGTCGCACTACAGCCAGTCCATCAAGTATGTTAGTCATGTCTTGGTACCATGGCCAAATCACATAGATCATTCATTAAAAATTTTCATGGATTATCATAAAGTTTGTTTACGAGCTTCTACTCGTGCCAACTAGCGTTGGGTCCACTCTACGTGATTTTCCAAAAACGGGCATTTTAGCCACCAAGTTCCAAAACTAAGGCCTCTAGCCTATCTGAGCTATTCAAGCTCTCATCAATAAAGTCTCCCGAAATTTGTAAGTATTGGCACAAAGTCATGGGAGAACACTTTTGACAAAATAAAAATTTCAACTCTTCCATCACATCAACCAGGTGTGGGTTTTCCAATTCCTTCTAGGAAGTTCATCATACCAGCCGGGTATGATCTACTTACAACCGTTAAGTAGTTTTTCCGCGTAGTTCATATTTACCCCAACCAGGTGTGATGTTAAAATTCCACATAATAGTGGTTTTTCATTTTCAAGGTACTCATCATCCGAACCGGGTATAATGTGAATAATCTCACTCAACCGATATTTGCATTATATTTTCCTCTTAATCGGCTTTTTGCCTCCATGTGAACTTATCCTTGTTGGCGTTCCCGGTCCTTCATGTTCCTACATGATTTGGACATCCTTGCTCATTAACATTTGGCCTAATAGCCTTCATTCCTTACAAATAAACAAAATGCCCAAACTTTTTAATTATTTACATTTAGGTTTTTAAAGTTCTATTTCCTTAACTTTAGGTCCCAAATGCTAATTTTCTCCAAATTAAGTCTCGAAACTTCTAAAATTCACTTTGGGTCCTCAATTTATTCAAAATCACAAAAAAGGGGTTCAAGTTTACAAAATTTCCAATTTGGTCTCCAACTTTTCAATAATTACCATTTTGCACCTACTTTACAAAAATGAAAATTTGACCCCAATAAATTTCAAAAATCAACCAATTGGTCCTCCAACATCTTTTAATAGGCAATTGGCCCTCAATTTAGAGAAATTACACTTTGCTCCCTTAATTTTATGAAATCCCCAATTTCCCCCAAAATTTTCTGCCAATTTCCCCCTTTCAAACTGGCTTAATTTGATTTCATCAAATTGACCATTCAATCAACGTTAATTGTTGAAATTGAAGGTATGGATCAGTTCCTACACTTCCACACGATTTAATGGAGCTTTGAATCACGTCAATTGGGTCTGAATTGAGGTCAAATAGAGCTTTGTCGGAAAACTAAACTTAGAGAGAGAAAGCTTCAAAAACTTACCGTCGAAGGTGCGGCGGTTCGAGCTTTCGATCGGGGTAGGTAGCTCTCATCCTAAGTATTCTCCTAGGATCAAGAATTGCAACAATTCATGTCAAATTGAGTGAGAATTTGATTAGTGAAGTTTATAGAGGGCAACCAAATTGGCTTACTTTTCAGGTCTAATTCAGTCGTATGAGGGATGTGGAAGTGTTGGGAGAGCTTGGTTTGGCCTGAGTAGGGCTCAATTTGATCATTTTCAACTTGGCCGAAACAGGGCAGTTTCGGTCCGTCAGAGCTACTTCACTGTTTGATTACGCTGCCGCTTCTCCGACGACCCTCGGAGCAAATGAAGACTACCGTCGGGTAGCTGACTTCTCCCCAAATCTAAGGAACCCAACCTCATCTTCTAAGGCTAAAAAAAAATGTCCAAGTCGGAGCTTTGGTTCGAGCTTCCTCGAAAATTGGAGCAATAGAGAGAGAAAGGAGTTTTTAGGTGTGAGGAGGATGAATGAGAAGGAGCTCTTTATATAGGAAGGTCTGGAACACCTTGGTTGTCCCATTGACGCATATATGGTGATCATTCATAGCCTGAAATGCCCTGAATAGAGACTTCTCATCTTCACCAGCGATGTTCGATTTTCTGGCGAGTTAACAGTATTGTCATTTGATGGAAGAAGATGACACTATTCCGAACCGAACCGGGTTCAATGCTTAAACTAGTTGGTTCGAGCCTAATTCGACCGGGTTTTTCAAAATTAAAAATTTCTAAATTCATCTAAATTCATTCTCTATCCAATGATGGCTTCAATTCTCCAATTTGAATATTTTAAGCCACCTAGAAAAATGAATTTAGAAACCCATTCAATAGTGGTTCAAACCGGTTCAGGTCTGGTTTACCTGAACTGATCTAGTTTTCACTTCCAATTCATCCCAAAATCCTTTTTCATGACGTCACTCAAGATTTGTAATTTTCTCATTTTGCCCTTTCTAAGGGTTGGGGTTCATGAACCGGTTCAATTTTCTCACCCAGGTTGACTGGTTCTTTCCCCAGTTTCCTTATCTTTAAGGGGATGGGGTTTACATTCCCTCTCCTCCTCTGTTCAACTGTCTTAAAGAGGAAGATGACACTATGTGCGCACGTGTGAGCTTTGCACATGTAAGCTGCCATGTGGAACAATGTGATTGGCCGACATTGCTAACGTAACATCCTACTCAACGTCCAAGTCATCCGTTGACCCATTGACTAGACAAATGGCAACTTCCAATTAGTGTCTCTATCCAACATGGTAGTTGACTGAATGTGATCATCAAATGACAGTGCCACATGGCGTTCTTTGATTGGTTTATTTAAATTCGTTAGTTTTCCCACTTAACACATTGTTCCATTACTACATGCCCTCTTCTAATTGGTTGTGGTTCTCCGACGGGCTTTACCACGTGGCGACTTCTTATTGGTAGACCTTTTTTGAATATCCTAGTTGGCTGTTGACCTTGCATCTTTTCCATGTGTCAGCCTCTTATTGGTAAGCCCTAGTGACCGTTGGTTGAGGACACGTCTCATGCTCCAATTGGTCAATCTCTAATGATGTAGATTTTTCTTCCTATTTACTAGGAACACGTGTCACACTTTGATTAGTCTATGCTTCTAGGTGATGACCTAGTGGCTGACGGGGCACGCGCTAACCTGGCATGTTGTCCATTGACCCGGCTAAACCATTGACCGGTTCAATTGAACTAGGTTTGGTGACCCGAAATTGAAAATTTGCTGGTTCAACCCCGATTTGACTGGTTTTCTAAAAAATAAAAAAAATCTAAATTTATTCTCTACATAGTGGTGCTTCAATTTTCCAATTTTACATTTTTAAGTCACCTCTAAAAATTAATATTTTAACCAATTTTTCCTGATTTAATCTAGTTCGGTTGTGATTCACTTTGAATCGGCCAAGTTCTCACTTCCAATTTGCAATAAGATCCTTTTTCTTGATTTTTGGATCCTTATTGATCACTTGGGATCTCTTAAATTTATGTTTTGATTTCACTTTACAAATTTTTGGTTCACATTGAACCATGGTTTTCATTCGAAAATTTTCGGTTCTCCATTTCGATTTTCTTATTTGAGAAAATGGGGTTTACATCCTTTCTATTTTCCCTTGGGCGACGACACAATCTCACTAGGCATCCTCCATTGCTTCCTTTCCTGTACCGGTATCACAATAAAATTACATGACACACAATCATAATCTTGACACTCATTACCTAAATTTTGTAATGGTGAACACAACATCTCATTATCAGGAGTTTGCTTCGGTGTGACATATCATTATTTGGGGATAAAACTAGTAAAAGTTAGGGAGTATTTTTAATACCAGTGTGAAACCCATCATCCACAAGTCAAGGAAACTGGGAAAGAACCGGTCAAATTGAGGAGAAAACTGAAACCCTTCATGAAACGAGAACAATAAAAAAGGGTTGAAATGGGAAATTGGAAAATCCCAAGTGACCAAGATGTCACATATATCATAGAGAAGGATTATGAAGGAAATTGGATGAGAAAACCGGACAGTTTTGGGGTGAACCGGACATGAACCGAATTAAATTGGTTTGAACTACACATGAACCGGTATCTAAATTCATTTTTTTGGTGGCTTAAAATGATCAATTTTGGAACTTGAGGCTACCATTGAATAGAAAATAAAATTAGACAAATTTAGAAATTTTTAATTTCGAGAGAATTGGTCGAATTAAGCCTGAACCAGCTAATTTTCACTTTTTGGTCATTGAACCCGATTGGACCGGAACAATCAACAAACCGCTGATCGGTTAGCGCCCAATCAGCACGCGCGCTCTATTAGCCTGTAAATGGTCAATGGGTGCCCAGTCAATAACCACGCAGACACGACCGGCTAATGAGAGGTTGTCATGTGTACAACCAATGGATGATGTGAAGTTTGAGTCAGATCACCATGTCATCATGATCGACCAATCACATGCTGCCACGTGGCCGGCCCACACGTGCAAGGCTCACATGTGTGGAACAGTGTCATCTTCCTCCTCCATCCAATGGCATTGTTCCTTGAGGAAAGAACATCTTTCCTTTTCCAGTGAATGGAAATTTGCTCCAATTTAGGCAATTCTCGATCGGGAAGAGCACGACCAGAAAGAAACTGGCAGAGCATAGGGTCATCGAGCTCCCTATATAAAGAGCTCCCCTCCGTTCATCCTCCACACACCTCAATTCTCTCTTCTCTCTAATGTGTTATGTTCTCTAGCAAAGCTCAAACCAGAGCTCTGACTTGGGCACTTCCTCTTACCTTAGAAACCAAATTTGGGTCCTACAGACTCAGGAGGAAGTCAGCTACCTAACGCCTACCTCCAACCAACTCGAGCATCACTAGAGAAGCACCAACGATCTCAAACAGTGAAGCAGCTCCAATGGACCGAAGCTACTTTATTTCGGCGGATTGGAATTCGGCCAATTTTGAAATCTTGCAACTGAATCGAGCCCTCCCATAGCACCCACAGCAACCACACGACCTCTATAGAGATGAAAGGTAAGCCAATTCGACACTACTCCATCGTTATAGTTCGGTACTACAGAGAGAAAGTGGTAGAATTCTTTGATCGAATTCCCACTAATCTTGAAGTAATTGTACCAATTCTTGATCTTAGGAGGACCTAATGTCAAGAGCTATCTTTCCCAATCAAGAACTCTGATTGCTATGCCTCCAATGGAAAGCTTTGGAAGCTTTCTCTCTTCACGTTCAGTTTTCCGAACCCAAGTCCTGCAATTCAAAGTTTAATTGAATTGTATGGAGGTGAAGAAACTTATTCAAAACATCAATTTGAAGGAATAACCTCAATTGAATGGCCAATTTGAATAAATTAAATTCGGTCAGTAAATGGGTTAGAAATTGGGGAAAAATTAGGGGAAATTTTGGGGATTTCGAAAAATTAAGGAACCTTCATGCAATTTCTCAAAACATGAAGGCCAATTAGCAATGAGAAAGATGTTGGGTGACCCAATGGTTAGTCAATTTTCAAAATATTTGGGGCCAAATTGCTATTTTTGGAAAGTATGGGCAAAACCATAATTTTTTAAAATTGGGGACCAAAGTAGGAATTTGGAGAACTTGAGCCCCTTACATAATTTTAAGAAAATTAAGGACCCAAAGAGAATATTGGAAGTCCTTGAGACTTAATTTGGGGGAAATTTAACACTAGGGACTTAAAGTCAAAAAGTATGAACTTTAGGAACCTAAGTGTAATAAACTAGAAAAGTTGGGCCTAGTAGCCAATATTGAAAAGCTAAGAAGCTTTTACACCAAACCCTAACGTATAAGAGTGGACAAACCCTATAGGGACTCTTGAGATCCGAACGCTAACAGGGGAGCCAGACATGGACTTGGAGAAACGGCTAGGGATGAGCGCGTGAGAGTCACCGGGTGAGTGCAAACTTTATACTTTAGACCCGATTGTGATGATAAGCACGTTTCAAAAGCTAAAAATCTACTTACTAGTTGTGAGTAGGATCAAATAAACATCATACCCGGTTGGTATGGTGAGCTTCCTTAAGGAAAGGAAAAACGCGCATACCGATTGTAAGCGAATCTATCATCACATTCAGTTGGTGTGATGAATTAAAAGAGATTTTGTCGAAAGTGTTCTCCCTTAACTGTATGACAACTACTTAAACAATTTGGAAGACTTTCTTGATGGGAGCTAGAGCAGCTCTAATAGGCCAAGGGCCTCAATTTTTTAACACATAGGGCTCAAGGCCTAGTTTTGGAAAAATACGTGTAGTGGGCCCAAGGCCAGTAGGCACAGGCTAGCGCCTATAAAACAAACATGATTAGGAAGAGCCATGAAAACTATTATTTAAAATGGGAAATTGATTGTGTGATTCACCACAGTATCAAGTCAAGACTGACAATGCTCAATGGGTTGGCAGAACTGCGTTAGGACCAAGTCGACAGACCAGCCTAGACAAACAGTTGCAGATCGAGTTGAGTGTCGGGGTCGTTGGACCGTTGGCACCAAAGAGAATGCCTTAATCATGAAAACCTATTGTTTGTGCATGCACTCATGATATAGGACCATCGAGATGCCCTAGGGGCAGTGATTGGTTCCAAGGGCTGCTAGACGAGATAGTGGAGATAAAAGTAGTTCATCGTGCCAGTTAGTCAAGAAGCTCTAGGAGCTTCTTGCACATGAGATCAAGGTGGGGTCAGGATGAGGTCTCCATCCTCCTATGGACACAAAGTAGAATTTGAGTTTGAGGGTTAGACGTTAGGGTCGTCCACTCAAACTCAGGGTAGAAGTCTGGGACTTCTATCTAGGTGGACAACAAAGTCATATTGATCCCTTAAGAGTCCCTAGGAAATTCATCGTGCGAACCAAACCCACTCACAGACCTTTGAAAAAGGCTCCTACCTCCATTAAGGTAGACGTAAAAAATCCTGCTAAATTTGAGAAGAGAGTGCCAAAGGACATGGTCAGGGACTATACAAAGCTTCTTGGGGATATATTGAAGCTAGCTGGCATAACATATCTCTCCCCAAGGTAGGAAGAACCCATACCTCTCCCAATGAACCCGACACCATCTCTCTAGCATCACGACAGTCGAAAAGGACCCCAACTCGAAGGGAGGCTTGGAACAATTATTATGATGCTCACGCAACCTTCATGAAGGTTTTTTAGGCACCCCCACTGGCTCAGTGCAACATAGACCCTACCCAATGGATAAAGTGGACCTATGAGTGTGAAGCTGAAATGCTACGAAGGTATGGAGTCCAACTGAGAAAGGAGGTCCACCAGGAGTATGGATGGACATCTACCAGCCCTTCAGAGCCCTTGGACCATGAATCCTGAAACAATTCAGAGGCGAACTCCCGGCCAATGACCCTGAGGAACTAGAATAGGAAGTAGTGAGAAATTATCTGTAATAAGCTTAGTATGGCAAGAAACTATTTCCTTGAATGAATAAAGATCAATTATCTATTTAAAATGTTAGTCTCCCCATTAAACGATGAGTTACCACTAACAATAAAAGGTGGGAATATACAAATCAAGACCTAGGGTAGTAGGAGGATTATAAGAGGAACCACCAGAAGAGGAAGACTATAGGCAACATCTAGTTAATACGAACTGACAAACCTAAAATGGCACAACCTAAACCCAAATAGTCTCCAACAGAAACAAAGAAATTCATGTTCAGAGTAACAAAGACAACAAGTCAAGATGAGGAAACCTCAAGGAGAATTCCAAGGAAGAATAAGGAGTCTACCGAGAAAGGGAGTCGTAGGAAAGGACATGATCCAACAAAGAGACAAAGGGACCCAACTAAATAGGAAAAGAAAAGAAATATGCTCATGGACAAAAAAGGGGTCGAGTGCTAGGGAAGCACATGTCTACAAGTCCGAAGAATGAGATAGAACCGAGGGAAGGGAAAAGGGGAAGGTGGCATCAAATGATGCAATAACAGATAGGAGTTGAAGGGTTAGTATGAGAAAGGAACCTAAAGACCAACTAGGATTAAGCAAACCTCATACAGTAGTCAAGAAATTTTGAAACGAAGGGGAATGAAATTTTCCCTTAAGGAGGAGAACTTGAAAGAAGGGCAACAAAGAATATGGTACATCAGACATACCCATGAGATTTCCCAGGGAGAAGTATACCTGGGAAATGGCATCAAGAGGTTCTAGGGTTGATAACTGTAGGAGCAAGGAGGGAAGAATAAGTACTAAGGGAGGAAAGCCTACTAGAGGGAGGAATACTAGAGGAGAGCATGCCCCAACAAAGAAATGATGGACCCAAAGGAACTCGAGAAAGCAATTAAGTCGTGCCTGAAAAACTAGTAAAAGTGAAAGGACCCAAGGACCAGAAATCCCTCGCATAGGGAAAAAGGGGGACAAATAAGGGTATTAGAGGGCAATGGAGTATTAAGGGCCGACAATCATCCTAAAAATAGAAGTGTGACAAAAGGAGGAAGGAAAAGCTTTCAAGGAATGTTAAGGAGCTCGAACGTGAAACTCTCAAGGCGAAAGTCCCTACATAGAAGGGTAAAAGATAGGAAGTGAGATCATGCCAATAAGCAATAGGAGGCTTAACCCGAAGTAAGAAACCCAAGAAGGGAGCACAAGTGGTTGAGGATGTACGGGAAGGAAGAAGTCATCGTACAAGGATATCACTAAGAATAAGGAAGGAAACAAAAAGGAGAGCAAAATAGAAGGGGCGCAACAAACCCAAAAGTGTAGTGGAAACACAATGATCAGAACCGAGAAACCCAATAAAGGAGATGAGGAAGGATGTAAACCATGCACTTTTGAGTTAAGGAAAACCGAGAAAAGAACCGGTCAAACCGAATAAGAAAATCGAACTGGTTTATATTTGGGAACAAGCAATGTCGAAATTTACAACTTCCGGGTGATCCAAAGGGTTTATTAAACCTTGAAAAAAGAAACTTAAGACAAATTAAAAAATAAAAACCAAATTGGTTCAAGTGAACTAGATTTCATAAAAACTTTAAAGTTAAGTGTGCTTGCTCAAGAGTAGTGTGAGGATGGGTGACCTCCTAGGAAGTATGATTTTTTTTAACCCGAAATTTCGGTCAAAAATTGAATTATTGGAATTAATACCAATAATTTATGACAATATTAATACTAGTAATAAATCTCTCCCATTTAATACATGGTTTTACACCTATATAAATAGGTCATCCCCATTTATTCTCCTCACACCTAAATACTTATCTCTCTCTCTACTGCACCATTTCCCGATGAAGCTCGAACTAGAGCTTCGACTTGAACAAAGGTCGGGCTCTTTAGAACCGGGGAGAAGACAATTATCTGATAGCAAACTTCAGTCAATCCGAGAATCGTTGGAGAAGCGTCGGCATGATAGAATAGTGAAGCAGCTCTGGTGGACTGACGCTACCCTATTTCAGCCAAGCTGAAATCAGCCATTTCAAGCCCTCCTCAGGCTAAACCAAGCCCTCCCAACACTTCCTCAGCCTTTCCACGGCCGAATTAGGACCGAAAGGTAAGCCAATTCGGCTCCCCTTTACAATTTTCAATCGATGCTAGAGAGAGAGTCGACCGAATTTCAATGAAAAAATTCTAATCCAATTCCACATCAATTGATGCGATTCTTGATTCTAGGATGAACCTCAGGACGAGAGCTATCTGCCCATATCGAAAGCTCGAACCGTCGTGCCTTCACCGGTGAGTAATCGAACCTTTCTCTCTTTATAGTTCATTTTCTGGCGAAGCTCCGTTTGAACTCGTCCCCGTATTAAAACTTCCGATTCACATTTCTGAAGAATCGTATGAACATGTAGAAACTCAATTTCAACTTCAATTTCAACAATTGGAAACGTTTGATGGGTCAATTTGATGAAATCAAAATCGGCTGTGTTAAGAAGTTGGAATTGGGGAAAATTTGGGGATTTTCGAAATTCAAAGGACCAAAATAAAATTTTATGAAATTGAGGGTCAATTGGGCATGAAAATAATGTTTGAGGACCAATTGAGGAATTTTGAAAATTTTGGGGCAAATTTTACCATTTTTGTAAAGGAAGGACAAATTGGTAATTTTGGAAAAGTTGGGGGACCAAATTGGGAATTTGGGAAATTAAACCCCTTTTTGTGAAATGGAATAAATTGAGGTCCTATGATAAATTTTAGAAGTTTCGGGACTAAATTTGAGGAAAAACCGGCATTTGGGACTTAAAGTTAAAGAGAAATAACTTTAGGGACCTAATTGCAAATAAATGAAAGTTTAACTTTCTCATTCATTTGGAATGAATTGAGGCGATTAGGACGAAGGATAATGAACCAAGATGATCATATCGTGTAGGAACACGAAGTACCGGGAACGCCAACAAGGACAAGCTCGCGTGAATACCAAGAACCGATCTAGTGGAATTCACGGCATTAACGGGTGAGTGGGTTTACTAACATCATACCATGTTGGGATGGTGAGCACAACTTAAAATTAAAAACCACTTACCAATTGTGAGTGGAAATTGTATATCATACCCGGTTGGGCAATGATAAGTACCTCGGTATGAAAACCCACTATTAAGTGGTATTTTAAACATCACTAATTAGAGGAAGTGATGTGAAAATCATGTGGAAAAACTACTTACTGGTTGTAAGTAGATCATACCCGCTTGGTATGATGAGACTTCCCCGAAGGAAGTTGAAAACCTGTTCATCAGTTATGAACGGAGGTGTCCTTATACTCAAGCGGTATAATGTATAGAAAAAACATATGTTTTGTCGAAAGTGCTCTCCCCTGACTATGTGCCAATGCTTAAACAATTTGGGAGACCTTCTCGATGGGAGCTCGAATAGCTCTGATAGGCTGGGGGCCTCGATTTTGGAACTTAGGGGCTAAATGCCCGATTTTGAAAATCTCATACAGTGGGCCCAAGGCTAGTTGGCATGAGCAGGAGTTCGTAGACAAACATGATATGTGCCATAAAACTTAATAAGTGAATTGTTTGGCCATGGTACCAAAATAGGACCGACATGCTCAGTCAACTAGCGGCAGTGTGACATGACAGGTCGATGGACTAGTTAAGACAAATAGTTGTGGGTTGAGTTGAGAGTCGGGACCGTTGGACTAGTGGCACCACAAATTACATGGCAGTATAAGAAAATATTATTTATGCATGCACAGTGAGTACGGGATCATCAAGACACCCATGAGGGGTAGTGATGCGTCCTAAGTGCACTTGACGCGAAATCTGGAGTAGCACCAAGCGCATGAGACCGGGGTGGGGACAGGATGAGGTCTCTGTCCTCATACGGACACAAAGAAGTGATTTCGGGATTGTGGGTCGGATGTCGTGTACATCCACTCATTCCCATGGTAGAAGTGGTTGTACTTCTATCCGGGTGGCAGGAAAAGTCGCTTCGAAGCCACTAGCGGGTTCAGTAGTGATACTGACTTGAAAATATGTGTAACCTTCATGATGAAGGATGTGTGTTGGGTGATGACACACCGTGGTAAATAAGAAATGGTGGAAAAAGCCGAATTTTTAAATGAAGGGATTTTTTAAAATAAAGGAGTCCGGCACACTCCATATAAATATTTTTCTTAAAAGTTAAAAGTAGACCTTTAAAAACCCATTCACTGAGTAGTTGTACTCACCCCCTCCCTTATATCCCTTTCAGAAAATCCCGGAAAGCCTACCCTGAAAGACAATCAACTAAGATGATTGTAAGACAGGTATGTAAAGTTTTAAATTTCATGCAGTTTTTATTATGCTATTCTAGGAAATGGTGCAGGTTTAAAGGATGACTTACTCTTACAGATTATAATAAGGGGAAACCCTTTAATAAATCGGGAGAGTGGCGGGTTCTTCACGGGGATCCGACCAAATCGGATTGGGGCGTGACAAAGGACAAGTAAATAAGGAGAACCAAACACTACCGGTGACAAGAAGGCACAATCACTGTAACACCGAGGATATTGGAAAGTTATGAACCACCGACAAAGGGGATAGCTAGGATTATAAGGGAAAGGATGATCATAGGACAATCAACTCAAAGTCGTGGATGAAAACCTTCAAGAGGAAGGACCTTACCCTAAGTAGAATAGAGAGTGGGCTTAAAGGTATACCTTCGGAATAGTGGGTAAGACACACCAAATCAAGATACCCTCCATAGAGTAAGTGGTAAATGCAATGGAAGAGAAATTTCATTAACGTGTGGATTAAAAAGGACTAAATAAAGGAACAACCAAGGGATGGCATGTCAAGTAAACCCAAATTGACACCAACGGAGATTGACCCAAAGAAGAATAAGACGAAATTTAGTTTTGGGGACAAAAATCCTAAAAGGAGGGGAGAGTTGTGAAACCCATCATGTAAACCCTGTCCCTTAAAGACAAGGAAACTAAGGAGAGAATTGATTAATCTAGGTGAGAAAATCGAACCAGTTCACAAACCCCAACCATTTGAGAAAGGGCAAACTGGGAAATTTATAAATCTCGAGTGAACTAAAGAGTTACAAAAGTCATGAGAAAGGACTTTAGGATGAATTGGAAGTGAAAACCAAACCGGTTCAGGTGAATCGGATTGAACCACTATTGAACCGGTTTCTAAATTCAATTTTCTAGATGGCTTAGAAAATTTAAATTGGAGAATTAAAGCCACTATTGGATAGAGAATAAATTTAGATAAATTTAGAAATTTTTAATTTTGAAAAACTCGGTCGAATTGGGTCTGAACTAGCTAATTTAAGCATTGAACCCGGTTTAGAATAGTGTCGTCTTCTTCCTTTAGATGACAACATTGTTCACACACTGAAAAATTAAGTAGTGCCGGCGAAGATGAAAAGTCCATGTTCAGGGCATTTCAGGCGATAAATGACCGCCATAAAGAGTCCCCGAGCTTCATATATAAAGAGCTTCTCTTCATTCATCCTCCTCACACATAAAAATTCCTCTCTCTCCCTACTGCTCCATTTTCTGGTGAAGCTCAAACCAGAGCTCCAACATTGGGGTTTTTTTGAGCCAAAGAAGGTGAGGTTGGGTGGATGCATATGTCACCCTCATGAAGGTCCACCAAGTACCCCCACTTACTTAGTCCAGCTTTAATCCCTCCCAATAGATGAAGTGGACATATGAGTGCGAGGTAGAGGTATTAAGGCAGTATGGATTGGAGACCATATATGAAATTCGTCCCATAAGAGAACACAAGTGGACCCCAACTGATTCCTTAGAGCCATCAGATCAAGAGTCCCACAATCGTTCTAAAGCTAGCTCCTGGCCTACGACCCCAAGGGATTATGGGGTAGAAAACATCTGTAATAAGCCAAGTATGGCAAGAAAATGTTTCTTGAATGAAAGTTCATTTTTATTGATAAAACTTTTGAGTCTCCTTAATAAATTCAAGCAAAAAGAGCATGCTAATAAAGTAAAAAAAAAATAGAAAATCACCTAAGGAAGGAAAATGTGTTATTTCTAGTTAACCTCAGCCTTTAAGATTTTTCCTCAAAGGTACAATAAAATTTGGCAAGAAGAGATTCTGAGAGTTCACCCAATTGAGACAAATTGTAACTAAGAAAAGGAAGGAGGAGTTTGGAACAAGGGAAGAGAGCACCAAAAAGCATGGGACTAGTGAGAGTCTAAGGGTTAAGGAAAGACTTAAAGAAGGAAAATAAGAGGGATTAGACTATCCCAAGGAAAACCAAAAGAATGAAAGTTGATCAGAAACAAGGAAGAACGAAATGGGAACACTGAAGAGGTTAAGTCGAATGAGATAACACAAGGAAAAGGAGGAAAGGGAAGAAGTACGATGGGAAGAAAATCCTAGGAATAATACCTTCTTGGGAAGAGTTAGGATACAAGTTATTAGGAACTCCATGAAAATAAGGGGACTTACTGAAAGCAAGGATATGGAACAAGAAGGGAGGAATCTAGAGTGAATAACCATACCAAGGTTTGTAAGTATAAGAGAATAATAAAATAAGAACTCTGAAGGAGTAGTATGGAGATTGATCGTAAAAAACTCTCAGAACGGAAGACCCTAGAAGAAAGATGACAATAGGAAGTAGGATCGTAGAAGGAGGAAGTTCCAAGCTAAAGTAATTAACAGAGGAAATATCGCAAACTGGAACTGAAGTAAGGCCCTTAATAAAAGGTATAAGTGGTTAAGTAAGTGTTTGGAGAGGCTAAGTGTGATATACTTGCAAAAAGGCAAGGAAACCAAATAGGAATTTTAGATGGACCCAGTTGAAGGAAATAACCCATAATAACCAAATCATCCGGAAGAATAAATTACACTCTAATAAGAACTAGGGAGTAGTAAGGACTACACCCTAAATAAGGAAAAGGGATGGATACCAAGGAAACAAAGATTCGAGAGACAATCATCTCAAAATAATTAAACTAAGAGGATAATACAGGTGGGGAAGTTTACGAACTGACCCTTATGAAGGTTGCAATTCTAGTAAAGAAGGAAAGGATGGAAAGACCAAAACCTTTGGGAAATAAGGAAAGATGAAAGGTTTAAAGAGATCAATGGCTAAGACTGGGGTAACAACACGAAAGCTATGAAAATGTTAAATATTCTATAGGATGAACAAGAGATTTTAAAACAAAGTGGATGTGAACTCCACCTCAAAGGAATAGATGAGTACTGGGAGTAAGTGAGAATGAGGTGAGATAGACGAGAAGTATTCATAGGATCTCAAGGGTAAAGGTAAGCAGGAGAAGATGGCATCAAGGAATATCATTCAAAGTTGGATATTCACAATGGTAAAACTAGAAGGAAATTATGGGAGAAAAGAAGTGTACTTACCAAGCAAAGGAACCTTGGAAAAACATATTTGTTCCAATTAGGATGAAATGGAACCAACAGAGTTGGAAAGAAGATAAGCTCCTCAAAGACAAGCTATTGGAGATGAAAGGATCAAGTGCAAAGGGAAAGTAATCGTGAAGGTCCAAGGGATAAGTTAAACCCAAGTAATGGGTAAGTAGGAAGATAACATCAAAAGATGTTGTACGAGTAAGAAAGGAACTAAGTCGAAAAGGAGAATCGTGAAATGATCACGAGTGAGTAAGAATGGATTAAGAAAGAGAAAAGTCCTTAAGGGAAAGGACACCACTAGGAATGAGAAATGACGTAAGAAAGGAAGAGTTTCAGCATGACAGTAAGTTATCGGGAAACTCAAATACTTGAAGGTTGAAGGACGTAATAAAGAAGGTTGAAAAGACGAGTAAGTGAGGAAACCAATACGGTTATAAAGGATATGACGTTAAAAGACAAAATGGACGATTGGATAATAATGATGATAATCAAGAAATACCACTAGACAAAAAGAGGGACGATGTTATACTATCCCTAGAAGATAGAGAAATTAAGAATAACCAATATGGAATTGCCTTAAAAATGTTAAATAGTCAAAGATAAGTTCCAAAGAACATCGTGCTATGAGGAATATTTAAACCCCACTATCCCAAGGAAATATGACTCAGGTAAGGAAGAGTCTGTTAGTTGAGCATGACAAGGTCATGCATCTAATTTGGAACGAAGTTGTGATAATCAACGAATGAGGGAAGGATCAACGTAGGATGAAAAGGTGATAACACCAACACCTGTGGAAGCAGGCACGTGGTGCTTGAATGGACACTAAGCAAAGGAGGTCAATAAATAAAGAGAATAATTAGATACAAGAATGATTGGGTATTTTGGAACTCCCAATCTTGAACTCTTAAATAAAGAATCTCGAACAGAAGAAATAATGCTTTAAGGAATGAAGGATGTAAATTTAAGGATATGATCCTAAACCTTCCAATGAGATAGGTTTAACAAAAATAAAATCCATGGAATGAGAAAATGATGTAAAAGAAAAGAAGATCTTAAGTGTATGTTATATAAGGGAGAGATGGAAATAACCGAAAGGGTTATATGTCGAGAAACCTCAAGTTGATATCAAGGGAAGTTCATTCTGGTACAAAAAGTGTGAAATACGTTTTGGGGACAAAACTCCAAAAAGGTGGGGAGAGTTGTAAACCTTGCCCTTTGGAGTTAAGGAAAACCAGGGAAAGAACCGATCAAACTGAGCGAGAAAAACTGAACCGGTTCACAAATCTCGATCATAGAGAATGGGAAAAATTAGGAAATTGACAACTCCCGAGTGACCTAAAAAGTCATAAAAACCTTGTAAAGGGACCTTAGGACAATTTGTGAAAGAAAATCAGACCGGTTCAGGTGAACTAGATCCGAACCAGTTTGAACCACTATTGAAGCGGATGCTAAATTCATTTTTCTATGTGGATTAGAAAATTCAAATTGGAGATTTGAGGCCACCATTTGATAGAGAATGAATTTATATGAATTTACAAATTTTTAATTTTGAAAAACTCAGTCGAATCGAGTCTCAACTGGTCGGTTTAAGCGTTGAACTCGGTTTGGACCGGTCTAGTCCGGTTCAGAATAGTGTCATCTTCTTCCTTCAGATGACAACATTGTTCACTCACCGGAAAAATCGAACAGTGCCAACGAAGAAGAAACGTTTCCATTTAGTACATTTTAGGCCATCAATGAACATTATTAAGGTGCCGAATGGACGGTCGGAGAGTCCCCGAGCTCCCTATATAAAGATCCCTCTCCATTCATCCTCCACACACCTAAAAACCTCACTCTCTCTCACCTACTCATTTTTCCAATGAAGCTTGAACCAGAGCTCCGACTTGGGCATTTTTCTAAGCCAAAGAAGGCATGGTCGGGTTCCTAAGATTTGGGGAGAAGTCAGCTACACGACTGTTTTCACTCCCCGACCTAGTTTGATCGAATCCACGTGAACAACCTGCCACTCTCCTAGTTTATTAAGGGTTTCCCCTTCTTTAACCTGGTAAGAGTAAGGCGTCCTTTAACCTGTACTTTTCCTAGAATAACATAAATCAAAACTTGCATAAAATTTTAACTTTTCATACCTGTCATGCAGGTGTAACTAACAGGGAGTTTTTGGTAGGTTTTCCTTGATCTACCTGAAAAGGGATATAAGGGAGGGGTGAGTACAACTACTCAGTGAATGGGTTTTTAAAATTTAACTTTTAGAAAAAAGATTTGTATTAGAGTGTGTTAGACTCCTTATTTTCATTCAAAAATCCTTCCATTTGAAATCTCTATTTTTATCACCATTTCTTATTAATCACGATGTGTTATCACCCAACACACGTCCTTCATCATTAAGGTCAATCACACAATTGCAGGCCAATATGTCCACTAAACCCACTTGTGGCGTCGAAGTGACTTTACCGACCACCCAGATAGAAGTACATCCACTTCTACCCTAAGAATGAGTGGATGTTCGCGACATCCGACCCTCAATCTTGTAACAAATCTCTGTGTCTGTATGAGGACACAGACTTCGTCTTGTCCCCACCTCGGTCTCATGTGCTTGAAGCTACTACGAGCTTTGCAAGGTCACCTGGTCCAATGAACTGCCCTTATACCCACTAGGTCGTTTAGGGCCCAAGGACACATCACTACCCCTCTTGGGCATCTTGAAGGTCCTGTAATCACGGTGCATACATAATTAGTATTTTCACATCATGCCATATAATCTGTGGTGCCACTAGTCCAACGACCCCAACCCTCAACTCAACCTATAGCTATTTGTCTTGACTAGTCCATCAACGTGTCATGTCGCACTGCCACTAGTTGATTATGATTCAATAGCACTTCGAATCGTAAGTTTTGACGTTGGAACGAGCTCAAACAGAGCTTCGCCGGAAAATAAACTATAGAAAGAGAAAGCTTACCGCCGGGGTCATAGCAGTCCGAGCTTTCGATCTGGGTAGATAGCTCTTGTCTTGAGGTTCATCCTAGAATTAAGAGTTGCATTAATTGATGCCGAATTGAGTTAAAATTTCCTCATCGAAATTCTGTCGGTTCTCTCTCTAACACCGGTCGAAAATTACAGAGGGGAGCCGAATTGGCTTACCTTTCCATTCTAATTCGGTCGTGGGAGGGCTGAGGAAGTGTTGGGATGGCTTGGTTTGGTCTGAGGATGGCTCAAATTGGTCGATTTTAGCTTGGCCAAAACAGGGTAGATTTGGTCCGCCGGAGCTGTTTCACTGGTGACCCTTGGAGCAAACAGAGACTATAGACGTGTAGCTAACTTCTCCCCGGTTCTAAAGAGCCTGACCTCTCCTTTCGAGGTTAAGAAAAATGCTTAAGTCGAAGCTCTGGTTCGAGCTTCACCGGGAATTAGAGCAGTAGAGAGAGAGAAGTGTTCAGGTGTGATGAAAATAAATGGGGATGAGCTCTTTATATAGGTGTAAAATTGTGTATTAAATGAGAATAAAAATTTTTTTACCAAAATTTCGTGTTATAAAAAAAACATACTTCACAGTAGTTCACCCATATTCGCAATATTATCACGCAAGCACGCTTAACTTCAATGTTCTAATGGCATCTAATTCATCTAAATCGATCTGGTTTTTTTTATTCTAATTTGTTTTAAAGTTTTTTTCCAAGGTTTTATTAACTATTTGGTTCACCCAAAAGTTGTAAATGTCCAAATTGTTTATTCCCAAATGATTGGTTTTGTAAAATGGTTCGGTTTTCTTAATCAGTTTAACCGGTTTTTTTCCTAGATTTTCTTAACTTAAAAGGGCGGGGTTTGCAATATTAATTGAATTTTAAACTTATAATATAATTTTATAAAATTTTTTGACCAAAATTTCAGGTTATTAAATAAAAATAACTTTCCAATAATTCACTAATCCTAGCCCTACTCTTACCAAATTACACTTAATTTTAAAGTTATAATGAAATCCAATAAATTAGTAATTGTATGTTTTTTTTTAATTTTGGGTTACTAAAAATACGGTATTACAGTTTATATATCTCGACTATTTTCTTATTTAATTTAACTTTAATGTGATCAATATATTATCTACACGTTATTAAAATTTATTTAAAGTTAAATTTGTTTCAAAAAAATATTAATTTTATCCCATATTTAATTGTAAAGTATAATATTTTATAGCTAAAATATCAATTTTATCAGATATTTTATTTTAAAGTGTAATATTTTAATTGTTTAATGAAAAACTGGTCGTCAAACCAACAAAGCCCCCTATAATTTTTTTTGCACAATTACTGGGCACTAATCCAATTGGAGTGATGCTTAGATGATACAAAATATCCATACAGGTCCTGGTTTAGTCAAATTCCTTCAATAGTCTACATCATCAGTCTTAGATCGTCGAGGATCTCCCTCCGAGATCTCCATGGCCACCAGTCACTATCAGAACCCCCATCACCACCACAACCTCCCGCCGCCGCCTCCCACTTTCGCCAGCTGCTGCTTCTGCGCGGACTGTATCCCCACCAGCTGCTGCAATCCACCGCTTCAATCAACCCTTCCTGCAGGCCCCTCCCTAGACCCACTCGTTGACTGCCTCATCGCCCGCCTCCTCCAATCTCCTCCTCCTCCGCCGCCGCCGCCGGTCCTCGGCCATCGCCTCCGACGCCACCATCTGAACAGTGGTGACCACCACCACTTCCACCAGCAGCAGTCCTCCCTCCTCTCCTCCCTGCTCTACCGCATCGAGGCCCTCGAGTCCTCCCTTCACTCGCTCTCTATCTCCTCCTCCCCTCCTCTCCGGGACGCGGCTGCTCAGGTGATTCAAGCCCATTTTAGGTCCTTCCTCGCTCGCAGATCGAGAACCCTAAGGCACCTGAAGGACCTTGCCGCCATCAAATCGAGTTTCCTCGCCCTCAAATCTTCCGCCTCCAACATACGCAATGCCCATCTCAACCTTGTCGCCGTCTCAGAGAAGGCCATGAACTTGCTTCTTCAACTAGACGATATTCAAGTAGAATTACGCATTCATTTCAGGCAACATTTATCAACGGATTTCATATTGTTAGTTAGTATGCAAATTTGTCTACAATGTTTCAGTGTCTAATTATGAGCTGCTTAAATCTAGAATTCGCCATATAAGCTTTCTGGGTTAATTTGCTTTCTAAATATTGGAATATTGAACATTTTAGTCAGACAAAATCAGTAAGGGTTGAAGACAAAATTATAGGGGTGTCTTTTGATTTTGATCATTTTCTTTCTCTCATGAGCTTAGTGTTCATGATATTCTTGTTGATTGATTGATCTGCAGAATATTGATCCTATGATTAGAGATGGAAAAAGGTCAATCAGTCGGGATTTGGATGCTTTCTTGGAGTACCTTGATCAGCTTGCAGTAAAAAGACACGAGCTTTTGATAGAAAAATCTCGAAAGACCGTTCAGGTTGCTGCAAACAGGAGCAACAAATCTAAGATTCTGAGAGAGCAGAAAGAACTTGTTGACAAACTGAAGGACAGGGTTGAAAGGATTAGGGGTTTATCTCGGGTCTTAGGAATTAAGGAAGAAGAAGATGTGGAGTTAGAAGGATTTCAGAATTTCAGTGATGACGGCGAAGAGAAAGACACAAGGCTGGTTCACAGGATTGGTCTGCAGGTTGCAGGTAGTAGAACCCCGAGGGTGAAGAAGAGAGTCTCTTTTGCAGATAATAGGAATGTTTGTCAAGTTATCAGCAGTCATCCTGACCATAGCTCGAGCGGTGATGATGACACAGAGTCTAGGGACAATCTTGTTAAGGTTTTT
Organism: Trapa bicornis; assembly: GCA_030064425.1. Taxonomy (NCBI): domain Eukaryota; kingdom Viridiplantae; phylum Streptophyta; class Magnoliopsida; order Myrtales; family Lythraceae; genus Trapa; species Trapa bicornis. The sequence continues at coordinate 13,022,890 of CM057746.1, forward strand.
GCTGAAGATGGAAAGCCAAAGGGTTCATATGTGGTAGTAAAGGATTGTGAGGAAGCTGTAGTGGAGGATTCATCATCCAGCGATGGGGGCGATCCTCCAAGAAGCAGCCAACTGAGGGATGAGGTGGAGTTTGCCTTTTCTGCTCCATTGCCTGAGAGGATGGAGTTGGGGGAAGATTTGGCCAAGAAGAGAAAGGGGGCTATACTAACTATGGGAGGTTGAAGTTCAAAATAAGAGGACATTTCTAGATAGATGGATTGATCTTCTTTTGGTGAGATCTAGTTGAGACTGTCCCATGACTATTTTATGTCTTTTGATTCGGTTCTCTTGGTGCTTGCGTGGTAGTACTTGCCTCTTCAATGGCCCTTCCTCCTTCCTTGTTATGAACATGATCTTATTCATTTTTCAGTGCAGTGTATTTCTTGAAGCTATGAGGAAACCCTCCATGTAGGGGTAAGGTATTGTGTAAGAATGGTAAATTTTCCATACTTATCGAACTAAGTTTTAATTAAAAGTTATAATATATAAATATGGTAACTTTTTTAATTTTATAAAATTATAACACTTTTCTTATTTTATACATTATAATCTGATGAGTAGGAATAATATATTTAAGTTGGGTATTTTTTTTCATATACGTGTATACCACTAGTTGGGTTTTTTAGGGTACCCAGGTGTAACATTTTAGTCATATTACCCAGGTGTAATATTTTAATTTTCAATATTGCGTTGAATTTTAAGTTGGATTTTCAGTGTCGGGTAGGTTAGAAAGTATAGTAGATTTTCAGTCTTTGAGTTGGGTATTGTAAAAACGTATTATAAAGTAATTAAAAATATAAATTTTAAGTAATTAAACTTTTTAAACCTTATAAATATAAAATATTTCTATATTTTATTTAATTTATCATTGTATTCTCATTATATATTTAATTTGTTATAGTATTCTCGACCTACGAACAAATCGAATTTGATGTATTAATTAAGTGGCATTTGGTTCAAAAATATATCTATAAAACAAAATCATATCTTTATCTTATATTATTATATTATTGATTTTATTATTTTCTATTTTTTTATAAATATTTTCTGCGGTAACATTAGCTTTGAATTAATTTATGGTTAAACAATAAAATATTAATTTTTTTGCTGAATATAAAATATTAGAAATTAAACTGCTACTCCATATTGAATGTTGAATAGCAGAATGTTGAATAGCAGAAGTAGGATTCAAAACATTGTTGAAATTCTCTAGTTTTTTTTTCTTTGTAGTGTAGTTGGTGATCACCACACAGGATCAGAGATAGCTGGCGGAGGCTGAACGCCATCGTGAGTTCATGAATGGTTCAGTCTCCGGCGGTTCTCTCCAAAGCCAAACACACTTTACGCTCCGTATCTCGGTTTGAGTCCCTTTTTCGTCACTGCTCGGCTACTCGATCCCTCACTAAGACTTTGCGTGCACACGCCTCCGTCATCACTTCAGGAGCTTTTAACGAGTCAGACTCCGCCCATCTCCGCTCGCACCTTACCGCCGCTTACACTCTCTGTGGCCAGACGGACGTCGCGCGTAAGCTGTTCGATGATTTGCCCCACAGGAATTCGTTTCTGTACAATGCACTTATCAGGGCGTACCACCTCCAAGGGCTTTACCGAAAAGCCATCGACTTGTTTGTGGACTTGCTCACTTCCGAGCACTGCCGCCCAGATAAATTCACGTACACGCTTGCATTCAAAGCTTGCAGTGAGTTGTCTTTTCTGGGCACTGGGTCCATTTTCCATGGGAAGTTATATGTTGTTGGGCTTGATTCAAACTCTTATATTCAGAATTCCCTGCTGGCGATGTATATGAATTGCAGGGAACCGTGGGCAGCAGAAAAGGTGTTCAATGAAATATTAGAACCAACAGTTGTTTCCTGGAACACCATGACCAGTGGTTACTTCAAGAATGCCTCTGCTGATTTGTCAGTGAGGACCTTCAAGCACATGATGGCTGCAGGATTTGAACCTGACAGTGCCTCTGCAGTTTCAGTACTGCCAGCTTGCGGCTATTTAAAGGAGTTGGAAGTTGGAAGATTTGTTCATAGTTTAGTAGAAGAAAAGGGCCTTGGAAAGAATATTGCGGTAAGGAATGCAATACTTGACATGTATGCAAAGTGTGGAAAGATGAATGAAGCATGGTTATTCTTTAAGAGGCTGGTTGAGAGAGATGTGGTGACCTGGACTACTGTGATTAATGGGTACATTCTGAATGGGGATTCTGGCAGTGCCTTAGATGTGGGCCGGCTGATGCTTCTTGATGAAGTGAAGCCAAACTCTGTAACGATTGCTTCCCTCCTTTCAGCCTGTTCAAGCTTGTCAGTGCTCAGGCATGGGAGGTGTTTACATGGCTGGTCAGTGAGGCAAAATCTTGCATGTGATGTAATGATAGAGACGGCACTTATTGACATGTATGCAAAATGCAAGCTTGTGGATCATAGTCTTCAAGTTTTTCAGAAAGCTTTAAAGAGTAGATCGGCACCATGGAATTCAATCATCTCTGGTCTTGTCCACAATGATCTTGCAGAAGAAGCTATCAGCACTTTCAAGGAAATGCTGATGCAAGAAGTTGAAAGGGGCTCTGCAACCTTGAACAGCCTCCTTCCGGCATATGCAATCATCGCAGATTTGCAGCAAGCAGCCAATGTACACTCGTACGTTGCAAGAACTGGCTACGTTTCACATGTTGAAGTAACGACATGTCTTGTTGATGTTTACTCAAAGAGCGGCAGTATCGAGTCTGCTCACAAGCTCTTCAATGAAATCCCCACCTGGGACAAAGATATCATAGTATGGAGTGTTATAATTTCTGCTCATGGGAAACATGGACATGGAGAGATTGCAGTTTCCCTCTTCAATGAGATGGTGGAAACCGGAGTTGAACCAAATGAAGTTACTTTTACTTCTGTTCTCCATGCCTGTGGCCATTCAGGTTTAGTTAGTGAGGGGTTGAGTCTATTTCGGCTCATGTTTCAGCAGGGTCGAAGGAGAATACTCCAGCAGGACCATTACACATGCATTGTCGATCTTCTTGGTCGAGCTGGTCGACTTAGGGAGGCCTATGATTTGGTAAATGAGATGCCTTATGAGCCCAACCATGCTGTTTGGGGTGCATTGCTTGGTGCTTGTGTAATACATGAGAATGTTGATTTGGGTGAGATAGCTGCAAAGAAACTATTTGAGCTAGAACCTCAGAACACAGGAAACTATGTGCTGCTGGGGAAGATTTATTCTGCATCAGGACGATGGAAAGATGCGGAGAATGTGAGGAATATAATGACTCAAATAGGATTAAGAAAATTGCCAGCACACAGTCTCATATAGGAGAGGAGCCGGAAACAGTTGCTGCCCATTGTCTTGATGCTGTACAAATGGCAGTATCTCTCATGATGTATTGGCATTCATTCCCTTTGTTAGGATCATTGCTGCAGATCAGAGCATGGGAGGCTTGGTCTGGTCAGTTCTGGTCAATTAGTTGCCAAGGCAGAAGAGGCTTGAATGAAATTAATGCTCTCTTATTGCATGTAGTATGGTCTTTATGGACATCAATATTTTTGAAACAAGATGAAAAATGTACAAATTCAAGGGTTCTTTCTACCTATGTGATTCTGCTTATTCATGCATATACCAACTTAAGACATTACATATATTCAGTGAGATACATTGGCAGTATTACAGATCCATGCAATGGAATTTCAAGTTTGATTGACAAATAAATGGTTAGCCGATGCCCCGGAATTGCCAAAGCGCTTGCCACAGCGAGTGGCTCATTGGGCCAGAGTCAGCCTGAAAAACACCTCTTTACAATGCACAATGAGTCTGGCAATTGGCAGCTTATAACTTATTGTCAATTTGCCCATAGAGTGGGACAATATATGGTTTGTGCCATGTCCAATTCGTCCTCTTTCTGAACTAGGATCCATCTTGCTTGAGATGACCAAAAGGCAAGCTAGAATCTGCTCCAGAAAACGTCTCATGGTCAATTTTTTTAACTTTACAACTAAGATACAGCTATCACATACAGGAAAACACAGGGCATGAAAATACAAACTAGATCCTGCAAAAGTTATTACAGCACTAAATTTCAAATTAATTGCCAAACTTTAGACAATTTTAAAGATCTACCTTTACTTTACCATGGCACTTTAATCCACATTACTCTAACTCAGAAGCCTCCTCTGAATCAGACAGGGGTAAAAGCGTACACATCCCGAGCATATGTCCATTCAGGCAGACATAATAATCAACAGAGTCTTCATAAGAACCCAGTCTGCAGCTAGCACTCTGAGGTATCATCTCAGCCTCTAACATGTTCCATAGCTTTGCCTTACAATAGGGGCACACCTCAGTGGGATGAAGCTTGGCTCCCCTCTTAATTAACATCTTCTTGACTTTTGACATTGAGAATGACTTGAAGAATCCCCTGAAAAATCCAATGTCCCCTTCGTCTCCTTGTTCTAGATGCTCGCAAGGATCAGAGACATACAAAACATCTGTTCGGCACTGTGGCAAGAGAAAGCTCTTTCCAGAAGTCCGAGAGAACCTGGTTCTATAAACAAAGTGACCAGGTACTTGGACACTGTTAAACAAGCAGCCTTTGGTACACCCAGAACAGTATATTAGAATCTTCCCCAGTGCCCTCCAGTTACCATCAACACTGTGGCTCCCACTAGATTGCAGATCCAGCATCATTTTAGGAGCTTTGGTTTTGCAAAACTCCTTCCACAGGACTCGCTTGGCTAGATCATCGAACCATTTGCAGGTGCAAGACAATCTGGCAATTGCATGGGGGTTCCAGTTCAATTGCTGAAATACTAGGTAAATCACATCCTCATTAAGATGACCCTTGGTGCACTGACAGCTTTTTGAGTGTATGCATCGGTACTGCTTTGTGAGAGGGATCATTGTCTCAGCCTATTTACACATATAGATAAATCCAAAATGAGCATCAGTAACAAACTGCCTCATAGAGAACTTTGTTTAGCAGGAAAAACATCTTCACTGAACCAAGCACGAAAGAATAACAGAGATTTGAGGATGAAAACTACCAAAACGTAGTTCCATTAGTGTAAGTTGTGATTGTGAAAACTCATATAACAATAAAGAAATAGGATACATACTTTGATGCCCATTGTCTTGGGCTTATAGAATGACAGAAAATGACTAAAGAACATAAAAGTTCATGCAACTGTAGAGACATAAAAGATTTGAAGTGCAGTTTCATGCAACTGTAGAGACATAAAAGTTCATCACGAATCCCTTGTGCATAACAGCGCTCAACTAGGCAACTCAATAAAAAAATCTTCCATTTTTTTCTGTAGTCCTTCACTTGAATAGTGCACTCAACACAACGTATAGCAGCTGAAAATTTTCTTTAACACAACGTATAACGAAAACAAGCTCAAGCCCTGAGTACCATTCATCTCAATAGTTTCAACATATTTCATATGATCCTGAACATGTGTGCATATATAGCATACTTAAAAGAACAAACCATCCCTATGAAGAAACTCAGAGGATATAGACCTGATAAAATAACTGTCTACATTTATATGCGTTGACTAACTCAACTTGGAAAACCTAGAATGGATTAGATAACGACAAAACAGATTGATACAGAGTAGATAAGGAGGAATTCAGCCGGATCGACAGGTGCAAGATTTAAATCCGATTACCAAGTTAGTAGAGATCAACCCTCCTCCAGGCACGGGCCCTGAAACTGAGCACAGAACGCAGATACGGTTTGACAGAGTGAGCTGCCAAATTAGGGTTCTGAATCAAAAGCAAGTGGACAAAAGCGGAGAATTCCGACCCAGCTCAGCATCGCATTAGCAAATCGCGATGATCCGCCATTGAAACTACAGCAAAGAAGACGTAACAAAGCATACGGGGAAGCAGGGACTGAAAGAGGAGGCATTCCATGGAGTACAAGGAGAATAATTATTATACACATTGTAGGATTGGCATCCGCGGCCTATGTACGGAGTTTTATGTAACAGACAAGTCATCGCATGACACATCAATATGCTCTGGAATGATCGCAACTAGGCGGCGACATGTGACTTGTCGGTCACTCAGTGACCGCAATGTATATCGATCGCACGCCGGTTTTATCGTTAAACTCGCCTGTATGTCCAAAAAAAGCTCATCTGTATATTAAATTAATTCAATTTAAATTGAAAAAAATTATACATTCCCAAGTGGATATTTTTCATTGGTGGATGTTTGGCGGTGTGTTTTCCCTTCCGCAGATAATCTTTTTTTTCCTCTGCAAGTACCCTTTTCGGTTTTCTTTGGTGGGTGGGTGGCCGCACGGTGGCTTTGGCTCTCTCTATAAAATCCGTCTATCTTCAGTGTCGAGAATCATTATCCTGCAGCCTGCTCTGTTTCTAGATTATGACTTGTTTGCGAAGCACATGGGGTAAGCTGGATATCAAAATGCCCATCTTGCCTGCTGCTGCCTCTGGCTATTGACAGAACCAGAGGAACGAAATTGTTGCAGAGATCAAAACTACTGTGTTATGAGAACATGGTTCTCTCATGTATACAGTCATTTTTCTTCTACACCGTGCAAGCAGCAGCAGCTTCTGCTTGAATACATCATGCACTTAATCTTCATCATCTTTTATAATGATTGCTTCATCATCTTTTCCTCCCTGAGACAGTCTTTTTGACTGCTCCCACAGACACCAAAAACTGGTCGAGCGATGATAGGGTCTTCATGTCATCCGGTGGGAAGTAACTTGCAGCCTTTCCAAGAAGAGATGTGAATAGAAGAGAGAGGGACGGGCGACTCACATATCTCTCGCCCAATAAGTCATCCAGAAATGCAAAAGCTGCTAAGAAGTCAGACCTCCCAGCAGTTACCGGGGCTGCAAAATGGGCCGGTATAATTCTCTTGAATCTCCAGTCCCGAGCTATACTGTCAATCCAATCTCTTACCTACAATGAAGTGGTACAAGAGCAACCCACAGTTGCTTGCCTATTTAGTTTATCAGAAAACATTTCCGAGAAAATGGACTAATTTTCAGATTCAATAGACTGACTGCCATATATTGCTTAGCATTCAAGAAACAATATTTTTTTTGCATTTTTTTGTTGGGTTTGGTGAAATTACTTAGATAAAGTTAGCATTAAAAAAAATTGCCTACCTTTTCAGGGACCTTGCTGAAGACTAGAGTCTTCACAATGGGTGAAACAATAAGCTTCTGTGACATTTGTGAAAAACTAGCTTTTGGTTCTAGCAGATTTGAAGGACCAAGAAACAAGATCTGTAGAACCATTCTTTCCCATCCTGCAAAAGAATATCATCTTAATAACACCAAAATCTTACACTTGCTACGTGTTATTTCTGAATCAGGAATGTAAGTCTCAGTTTTACCCTTTTGGCGGTTGATTTGGTTGTCCACTACTGGTTCTTGGGGAACTTCCTTTCCTTTGCTAAGAATCTTCACAGCTAAACCATTCTTTGCTGATGCCAGTAAGGACTCTTTGCTAATACACTCTGGTGGCTTTCTTGGGACAAAAATTACAGCATCTGTTACAAGCAGAGTTCTCGTTCTTCTATGGTAAAAAGCCACTTCCACATAAGGCCCTATGCCTAAAGGAAGCATCAAGCAGATGAGTTAAATTATCGATTAGGAATCATATAATCAATCAGAATATGTGAATACACCATCTGTATTACCAACTTCAGGTGAGCTTAGCACTTTCTGTTCAATCTCATCCGCCCAGGGGGTCGATGAATCCTCATTTTTCAAGGTTTTAGCACGAAATATCCCAAAGAACTCCAGAGGCAGATTTAAAGGCCAACTCCACTGTCTAGGGGCTACCCATATTTGAGCTTTGGGAAATTTTCTTGAAAATGGCCCGACAAATATTTTGTGCTCATATGCAAATGTTGGAAGGACTATGTACTCTACTGGAGCCCCCAACTCCTTCACAAGCTGGCAATAGAACAAGCAGTCAGCACCTACCAAATCACTCAGTGATCTGATCAGAGGGTATATCTAATTGCCAAGAAAAACATTGAATTTGCCCCTTTTTTGTTGACATCTCAATGTTTCAACTGTATGTACTAGTCAGCAAAAAAAAGAGAACTATCCCAGATTGGTTTATTTCTCCTTATTTACAGATGTTCTTGTAATGCTAAATACCAAGGACCCTTCAAGCATACTAATCAGTGGCAAGACATCAGTTAAAAATGGACCTGAATGCACTCTTCGGTAGGAGCTACGGGTGCATGAACCCATAAACCACCAGATTTGAGCTTAATAACAGTCATTCTAATGTTTGTGGACACACTGCTGAAACCCAATGCCTGCTCCTGTTCGAACAGCCATATGCTGCCTTTCACTGGCTGAGCAGAACATGAAAGCAAAATACTTCATCAATAATTCATAATACCTATTGAAATTTCCTTTTCTGCATAATCTATGAAATTCCGACTGTCATGTACCCGCTCCACAGATCCATGAAGCATATGGCCTAATTCTAGAAACCTATAAATCTGTAGCATTACAAAGGCAAGGATAAAAAAGAGAAGATGACCTCAGTTCTGATGGTCCGCCTGCTGAGGAAAGGGCCGAGAGGGAAAGGAAACCCAGTGATGTTGAAATAAAATCTGCCGTTTTTGGAGCTAACTGCAGTATCACCAGTGGCAGCCGAAGCGACTACCAAACTGGTCACAATTCCCCTGCTGCTCTTGACTCTTGCTGGTTTCAGCTCTAGAGAATGACCCTTCAATTGCCCACCAAGAAAGTTTGTGCCTTGATCCCTGAAAGAAGAGGGCTTCTCCAGGATACTCGATTTTGGAGAAGAGAGGGTAACAAAAGCCGCCATTTTCGGGCTTTTGTTCTACATCGGCTCAATTTATTCTTACTAGTAGCTACTGAAAACTTTTTGATGTCATGTTATTGTTTCTCTCAATCTCAGATTTCCCATGAAGAACAGTGAAAGTAATGGATTGGAGCCTTACAATCTTAGCATGACCGGCTGTGGGTGATTGGAGGGTGTTGGTGACACGTGGAAGACCTTCACCCCCTTGTCATAAATTTTGCAATTTTTCCCCAGCATTTTATGTGGATCTAGAAAAAGATGGGATTAAATAGTCTGGGCATTGATCAAAAGGTCTCAGGGAAGAGATTGGCAGGAAAATTTTATTGAAAAATGGGATTAAGTTCTCTTATTTAGATGCATGATCTTAGAACGGATTGGTGCAAAAAACGGTATTGCAATGGAGAATAAAGTTACAGAAAAGGAAGGCCAAGATACACACTGATATTTACAGAAGAAAGCTGATAACACGGGAGAACTAAATTTCCTTTTCAAATGGCTCACAAGAAACATTATACAATAACACAGATGATACCCTTTACACACCTTAGCTTCCCATAAACATGCTTTAAAGGAACGTCCGCAAATTCATAAAGCCACTTCAACCCATGATACTGCTATACAGAAATTATTAGAAGCATCTAAGAAACTATGGAATCCCAGCTCACTTGAAACTAGGTAGATATGTAGTTGAATTTGCAAGTACCACTCAGAAATGCAAGGGTCTTCAATTGACTATCTCTCTAACAAGCCAGTCTAGACTAGGATATGCAAAGTACAGTATGAAGAATGATGGGAGAGCAAAGAGCACGGTAATGAGCATGTACAGAGTTAAGATGGCTGCGCTAGCTGGTATTGCATATATCACTATCAGGAGAAAGATGATCACCAGGGGGAACTTTGCTGTCACTTGAACAAAGAAAACCAAGGACTTCCTTATTGCGGAATGTACGCTCTCCATGTTAATACCAACACAGGGACGATCACCATGGCGAGAACCTGATGGCTGAGTACTATGTGCATTTTGTCCCCTCCTTGAGCTGGTCCGGCTGGGTACGCTCCCCAAGGCCAAATTGCTCCCTGGTGAATAGGCAGGTTGATGGTCTTCTCTGAATGATGAGAATGACCTTCCACTATCACCATTCATGTTCTCCACCATCCACAGCAGGAAATAGTTCTTCCTGGGAAATCTAATATTGCCCTTATAAACCAGACGGAAGGACAAGTGGTTGCACCATGGACATGAGATAAAGAGAGGAAATTGGATTGGTAGGGTTGGGAACTTCACCACAGCCCACTGCAGTCCTATGATACAATTTTTGCAGAGTGTGTGGCCACACCATAGCACATATGGCACATTTTCAACGACATTAAATAACTCCCAGCAGATGGGACACTCTAACCCATCTCTATTTGCAATAGAAGAAATCTCATCATCTGAGCAGTCTCCTGAAGCTTGAATCAATTTCAGGTCATTCTTGGACCTACTATGCCCACCAATACAGTTGGGTGTGAAGTTCCACATTCTGGTGGCAGAATGATGGAGGGCACAGAACCGCAGCACCCAAAAGACGAAACTAAAGCAGGCTCGTAAAACTAAATGACCCAGAAGATATCATAAAGACTTGAACCAGGCCTCAAAATGATATGCCAGTAATTATGCACCATGTGCTCCTGGCCTGGTACCCTCTACTATGAACCTGAAGAAATGGAGGGAAGTCCCATAAAAGCAGAATGAATCTCAGAGTAATATAATTTATGAATAAATCAAAAGTAGGGTAAAAGATTTCCAAGTTCATCAGTACTCCTCTAAAGTCTAAATGGGGATGCCCATTTCAGAGAGTACCAGAAAAAAAGTGATCGTAAAGAGGGGAGGGATATAATCCATGAAAGACTTCAGCAGTGCATAGGAAAATGAACCGAAAATTCTTCGGACACTTGAAAACAGGCATAGTCGAAGTAGGTCTCTGGGCAAATCGATCCATGGTAAATTAAACCTAGCACAAATCTAATCTGGAAATTAAAAGAAAACTACAACCTAACATTCAAGCAAAGAACTTTTGAACTCAATTGAACACCCAACTAAGGTGATAGGTCAAACAGCCTTATACGTACGAACAATCATCAGAAACCAACAAGTAGCGAAGCAACAGGAAACCTGATGGCTAAAAAGATAGGACAGATTTTCGTAAGAGATTACCTCAACTTCTAGCTGGTTCCGGGCAGGATCATCTCACCTGAAAGGACGAGAATGGAAAGATAAATCGTGGGCACAAGCTACGGGATCTCTCTCTAGGCAAAATAACAGAGCGAGACTGACTGAAGGAGAAACCGCACTGTGCGAATTTAGATTTTCTGTGAGTTTTTTGAGAGAGAGTATATAATGCCGATTTTTTTTGGGTCGAGGAGACGAAGAAACACAATTTATGAACAGCACCATGGGTGGCAGTGGACTCGTCCTTCCGGGCTACACGTGGACTCGTACCGAACTAGGGTACCTACTAGGGGACTCATCTAGCCGGTATTATGGTGGACTGCCGGGTTTATTGGTTATTTTATTAATAGGAATATTATATAAAATATATTTTATTTATCAGTAAATTTAAACTTATAAATTAACATTAATATAGATATTCTATTAAATAATTTATTATTTATTTAAAATAAAAATATTATAATATAAAAATATTTGTATCACAAATTTAACTTTTTTACAAAAAAAAATTTAAAATTTCTCTGGACAATAATTTATATAATATAATATTTATATTTTAAATATATAATAAAATTAATTTAGATAGTCGAACCAGCTAATTAATTTGTTAGAAACTGATTTGATAAAGTGTGAATAGATTAATTTTTTATTTAAAGCTCGTACTTTCGTAATAAAAAAAATTGGGAAAAAAAATTGTTATAAATTTATATGCGAAAAAACGAGTTAATTAATGAAATAAAAATAGTTAATAGGAGAAATTGAAAAATAACAATCGACAAAAAATTCACAAAAATTGTAATTAAGAATCGGGAATTGGAATTGAGGATAGAATAAGACCGTTTTAGGGTGAGCCGGATCAGAACCTAACTGAATCAGGATAAACTAGTTAATTGGTTAACAAATTCATTTTTATAGATGTGTTAAAAATGTTAATTGGGAAATTGATACAGCTATTAGATAGAAAATTAAATTAAATGAATTTAAAAAATTTTAAATTTTAGAAAACTGGTCGAATCGATCGATTTTCGAATTCGGGATAACGAACTCGATAAGACCGATCTAGATCGGTCAATAGTCAACGATGCCCTATCAGCAGCCACACAGCCACATGCAGCCAATGGGAGGCTGCCACGTGTCCGGTCAACGATCAATCGATGCCCCATAACATGCGACACAGACACGAGCAACCAATGAGAGGCTGCCACGTGTCCGGTCAACAGGTCAACAACTGACGTAGTAGTCGAACTGGACCTCCACTTCAGAAAAATTAGCCAATCACAGCGCCTCACGTGGCACGACCGCCACATTATCGTCTTAAACTTTCAGACGCTGATACAGAGAACGGAGGAGAGAGAGACACCATAAAAGTTGGAGTATCTAGCAACTCGAAAAACTCTCTGGTAAGGTCACCGACGGCCAAGACTTACACCGGCAGATAGCCTGAATAGTTGCCGAGCTCCCTATATAAACAGCACCTCTCCATTCGTTCTCAACATCCCACAATTGAGTGAATAAGAAGAAGAAGAGTGCATTTTCTAGCGAGCTGCAAACCAGAGCTCTGACAACGGGACTTTTCTCAACCTCCGAAGCTATATTAGCTGTCTTTGGAATCGGGAAGAAGTTCTCTACCCAGCCCTACCCTCAGTTTAGCTAGAGAGCCACCGAGGAAGAACGAGGAAACCCGAACAGTACCGCTGCTCCTCGCCCAGGAAATTGCTCTACCTTCTGCCACCACTTCAAGCTTCCCTACGACCAATTACGGCCAAACTCGACCCCCTACACCCCACCTAGAGGTGTCCCAACCTTCCCTTGAGCTGAGAAGGTAAGCTCCCTCTACCACCCTTCGCCGGAAAATACTATTCACGGCTGATTCTTGCAAAAACTTTAACACTAAAATTTACACAGCTCAGATCATCAATTGAGACATGGCTTGATCCAAGGAGGATCCCCACGACGAGAGCATCACGTTGGTAGACAAAGCTCTGGTCGTCAGACCTTCACCAGTAAGATATCAAACCTTTCTCTCTATAGACTGTATTTTTTGGCGAAGCTCCATTTGAGCTCATTTTTTAGCCAAATAAAGCTGTTCAGGGCTTAAAATGACGAGGAAAACATAAAGGAAGTGATCCAAATCACGAATGAGGACAATTAACCATGTTTTGGTGGTCAATTTGATAAAATTAAGATTTGGGGGCTAAAATGCAAATTTTGAGAAATTTGGGCAATTTGGAGATTTTTTAAAATTTGGGGGCCGAATGGAAAATTGATAAAATTAAGGGCATTTTCATGAAATTCCCTCCCAATGGAGAGTTAATTGGGCAAATTGGATAGAATGGAGGACCAAATTGCAAACTTTGAGAAGTTTGAGATCAAATTGTAATTTTGGGAAAATTGGGGACTAAATGATAATTCTGTAAAATTGAGGGTCCTATGGACGATTTTGATAAAATGAAGGACACATGAAAGAAAATTGGGAAAACCTAGGGGCCGAATTGAAAAGAAGGGGCAATTAGGGACTTAGAGGTAAATACACAAACATTAGGGACCAAATTATAATTAAGACAAACTATGAGGGCTTATATACAAATGCTTAAAGAATGTGGTCCCTTAGTCCAGTACCCTAACACGAATACTCGTGTCGTGTAAGAATAGCCTGTTCGAGCACCAGTTTTTGGGAGAATTCCACAAGGCCAGACTCCGCTGGGACGACCCCACCAAGATTACTAGGTGAGTGGGAACCACTATGATGTCAATTCCGGTTGGAATAATGGTTCAACTTTGAAAACAATTTTCTTGGAATTAGCCTCCCTTGACTGGGTAACTCTGCTTAAAATATTTGAAAGCTAATTCTAGGCTTAGGCTCAATATGCCAGTGGGCCCAAGGCTGATGGATACGGGCATGGACCCGTCTAGAACAAGTATGTAATAAATGATGCTAAAAGATCCAAATAATGGGAACTTTGTGTGATACCCATCGAGCCAAGTCTAAGTTGTTGAGCTTGTTGGGCCAAACTGCTACTCTGCCGAAGCCAGGTTGTCGAACCTGTTGGGTCAGTACGCGTGGATCGAAGCCAAGCCGACAGATCATTGCGTTGGAGGACCAAAGATAAAGACTATAATTAAAAAGACTGTTGATTGTGCATACACTATGATGTTCGTGCCATCAGGACACCTGACATGAGGTAGTGATGGAGCCCAAGGACTACTAGTCCACCCAGGGTGCATAAAGGTAGTTTTGTTGTTCAGTAGGTCGTGAAGCTTGATGAAGCTTCCTACGCACTAACAACAAGGCAGTAGGGGAAATGAGGTCTTATCCCACTAAGCGGACACGATGAAGCGATCAGGGTTTGAGGGTTGGACTATTGATGTCCACTCAAACTCCGGGTAGAGGCAATGCACCTCTATCAGGGTGGACAGTAAAGGCGCTCTGGTCCACAAGTGGCATGGTCGAGGACTGTTCTGCAAAAGTGTGATCCCTCCTATGATATGAGGGCGATTGCTGGTATGAATTGAGAAATCTGAGAAGAAACTACTAAAATATCGAACATTTGAAAATACTAAATTGAACATTTTCTAAAATATTTTTTCCCACTCACTGAGTTGTCAAACTCGCCCCCCTCTAAACATTTTCAGTTTTGGTTAATGTTGTCCAGGAAAAATATGACAGGTACTATGCTTGACTCTCTTGATCTCTTAGAGGAGTCCCTATTCGAGGTCCGGAAGAGTGGCGGGTTGTTCACTAGACCTCGACCAAACTGGGTAGAGGCATGACAACTTCGTTGGTATCAGAGCATGTGTTTTCCTAGATACATTACCAAGACTTTATAAGATAAATATTAATCAAAGAAAATTTTACCCCAACTATGACACCCAAGAGAGGAGTCAAGAGAACAAGGGTGGCAACTGCCAATTCTGCTGGTAACCTCCTCCTAGAGGTAGAATTCTCGGGAGCTCCATTGGCTCCACATGGCATTAGCTCTAAGCACCAAAGGCTATATGAGGAGTTCACCAGGGTGTTTGGGTAACCCCACCTTAGCGACAAGCCCCACCCGGACTCCGAGTCCCAAACCCATGAGGAGGAGGTCCAATCCTAACCCCCTTCTGCACCTATTCCACCCCTCTTCGACATCCCCAGGTACCTTAAGACTTTTTGACAACTGGCGTGCAAGCCCTTCTACGGGGAGAAAGAGGCTAGGGCCGCCATGGATTAGCTGGCGAGCCTCAAGAAATTCATGGGTACCATCAGGATACCCCCGAAGGAAATGGTTACACTAGCAAAATTCTTTCTTTAGTCCAGCACAAAGACGTGGTGGGATAATGCAAGGAGCCTCTTCCCGACCACACCTACCTGGGAAGAGTTTGAAAGAAGATACACGGAAGAGTACCTGGCTCCCCACCTAATCAACGAGAAGAAGGTGGAAATTTTCCAACTCAGCCAGGGAGCACGTATGGTCTCAGAATATGAGACCAAATTCAACGAGTTGAGACCCTTTGCCTCCAACTTGGCAGGACTGGCCGACCTCTGCCAGAAGTTCATTGACGATCTCAATATGGATATAAGAGATCGAATGGGGGTTTTGGGATGTCCAACTGACCTAGCTACCATAATCAGCATGGCGCATGAATGTGAGCAATTGGTCCAAACGAGGTGCCACCGGATGGAGCTGAGTGGGCGAAGAGAGGATAGGGGGCCCGAGAGAACAGGGCCGACCTCGATGGGGGAACCGACCAAGGTTCCCATGAAGGGAGGAGGGCTACCATGGCCACGGAGAGATAAATGCACCCCCTCCAAGGAGAGGCTCCTATTGCCCCCGGTGCTAGAGAAACCATGAAGGGGCATGTATAACATGCTACATATGCGGGCAGTCCGGGCATTACATCAGGAATTGCCCGAGGGCATGGTAAAATGCTCCGCAAAATGCTCTATCACCACTGCCTGGAAATTAGAGGGCACCCAAAGGGGGAAGGAAAGCGCCCATGAGAGTCCCTGCCAAGGTCTACAACCTGACTTAGGAAGAAGCTTGAAAGGACCCTAACATGGTGGTCGGTACGTCCCGACCCTCCTCTTAAATCGAGTCTGTAGCTTGGAGTCTTGTAACCCCCTTCTTTCAATTAATAACATATGCTTCCTTTAAGAAGTCCATTAACTTCCACTCAGGTTTCGTACAAGTGTTCGAAAAGGAAAGGTACATTAAGGGTTGGGAAGTGCAAATAGGAGGGACCACCCTAGTAGCAGACCTGATTCCTCTTTCGCTACGAGAAGTAGAGGTCATCTTGGGAATGGACTGGCTAAGCACACATCAAGCCCAAGTGAACTATGGGAGTAAGAGGATAAACTTCTAGGCTCTTGGGAAGGAGGAGGCTGTATTTGAAGGGGACAAGGGAAGAGCAGGAATACACATGGTGTTCTACATAGAAGCATAGGACCTATTGCGAAAAGGATGCAAGGACCTTGCACATATCACTTGTAAGGATTAGCCGGAGAAGAGACTAGAAAAATTTTCGATAGTCAACCGCTACCTAGTCGTTTTCCTGGAAGAACTACCCGACCTACCTTTAGACCGCCAACTAGAGTTCATAATTGAGGTGGTACCAGGAACCCACCCCATATCCCAAGCACCCTACCATATGGCACCCGTAGAACTTAAGGAGTTGAAGGTCCAGTTGGACGAACTCTTAGAGAAAGGGTTTATATGCCTAAGCTAGTCCCCGTGGGGTGCACTAGTATTGTTCGTAAAGAAGAAAGATAGAAGCATGCGACTCTGCATCATCGACTACCAAAAATTGAACCAGGTAACAATCAAGAACAAGTACCCTCTCCCTAGGATAGATGACTTATTTGATCATCTAAGAGGGGTAGCCTTGTCATGTCCCAACCCAGTTTGGTTGGATCCTCGTGAGCAACCCACCACTCTCCTGATTTATTAAGGATTTTCCCCTTCTTTAAACCATGAGGAGCAATGCGTCCCTCGATTACCTGAAAAGAGGTAAAGGGAGGGAGTGAGTTCGACAACTCAGTGAATGGGTATTTGAAAATAGGAGTTTCAATAAAATAGTTTGAATTGGAGTATGCCAAACTCCCTATTTTTTTTAAAACCATTCCTTTCTTGAATTCTCGATTATTCAAAACCAATTTCCTCATTTTTCACAATAGGTGTGTTTAATAATCAACACACGCCCTTCATCATGAAGGTATCACACATTCGTAAGGCAGCCCGTCAACTGCACCCACTTGGGGAGTCAAAGCGACTTTACTGACTATGTAGATAGAAGCCCATCCACTTCTACCATAGAAATGAGTGGATGTTCGCGACATCCGATTCTCAAACCCGAAAAGCAACTTCGTATTCATTTGAGGACAGAGACCTCATCCCGACCCCACCCCGATCTCATGCGCATGAAGCTACGTCGAGCTTCCATGATGCTGGCACGATAATCTGCCCTTATCTACACCATGTCGTCCAGTAGCCCTTAGGATGCATCACTACTCCACTTGGGCGTCTTGATGGTCCTGAACCTTAGTGCATGTACAAATAAAGTTTTTCCATAAGCCATTAATTTATGGTGTCACTGGTCCAACAGTCCCGAACCTCAACTCGACCTACAACTGTTTGTCTAGATCGAGTATGTCAGTCCTGTCTTGGTACCATGACCAAATCACATCATTCATTCATTAAAAGTTTTCATGGCTTATCATCATGTTTGTTTACGAGCTCCTGCTCGTGCCAACTGGCCTTGGGCCCACAGTATGAGATTTTCAAAATCGGGCATTTTAGCCCCCAAGTTCCAAAACCGAGGCCTCTGGCCTATATGAGCTATTCGAGCTCTCGCTGAGAAGGTTTCCCAAAATTTTTAAGCATTGGCACACAGTTAGGGGGAGAGCACTTCAGATAAAATAACTTTTTCACTTGTCCATCACACTAACCGGGTGTGATGATATCTCCGCTTATAACCGATAAGCGGGTTTTCTAATTCCTTTCAGGAAGTTCATCATACCAACCGGGTATGATCTACTTACAACCGATAAATAGTTTTTCCGCGTAATTCTAATATCACCCCAACCAGGTGTGATGTTAAAATTCCATATAGTAGTGGTTTTTTATTTCTGAGGTGCTCATCATTCCAACCGGGTATGATGTGAATAATCCTACTCACCCGATAAGTGTAGTGTGTTCCTCTTATTCCGCTCTTTGCCTCCACGCGAGCTTATTTTTGCTAGCATTCCCGGTCTCTTGTGTTCTTACACATTTTGAACATCCTTGTTCATTATCATTTGGCCTAATAGCCTTCATTCCTAATGAATGAACAAAATGCCTAAACTTTTAATTATTTGCATTTAGGTTCCTAAAGCTCTTTTTCTTTAATTTTGGTCCCTAATGCTATTTTTTCCCAAATTGAGTCCCGAAACTTCTAAAATTCACTTTGGGTCTTCAATTTATTCAAAATCACTTAACGGGTTCAAGTTTCCCAAATTTCCAATTTGGTCCCCATCTTTTAAAAAATTACCATTTTGCCCTTACTTTACAAAAATGGCACTTTAACCCCAATAAATTCCAAAAATTGACCAATTGGTCCTTCAACATCTTTTTCATGGCCAATTGGCCCTCAATTTTATAAAATTGCACTTTGGTCCCTCAATTTTATGAAATTCCCAAATTTCCCCAAAAATTTCCCCCTTTCAAACTGATTGAATTTGATTTCATCAAATTGACCATTCAATCGAGGTTATTTGATCCAATTGAAGGTATGGATTAGTTCCTACACTTCCACACGGTTCAATGGAGCTTTGAATTGTGTCATTTGGTTATGAATTGATCTCAAATGGAACTTCGTCGGAAAACTAAACTTAGAGAGAGAAAGCTTTGAAATCTTACCGTCGGGGGTGCTGCGGTTCGAGCTTTCGATCGAGGTAGATAGCTCTCGTCCTAAGGTTCCTCCTAGGATTAAGAATCACATCAATTCATGTTGAATTGAGGGAGAATTCGGTTAGTGAAGTTTCGTTGGTTCTCTCTCTAACACTGATCGAAAATTATAGAGGGGAGCCAAATTGGCTTATCTTTCTACACTAATTCAGTCGTATGAAGGTTGTTAAAGTGTTAGGAGAGCTTGGTTTGGCTTGAGGAGTGCTCAATTTGGCCATTTTTTGCTTGGCTGAAATAAGGCAGCTTCGTTCCACCGGAGTTGCTTCACTATTTGATTACGTTGGTGCTTCTTTGACGATCTTCGGATCGAATGGTGATCACCATCGGGTAGCTGACTTCTCCACGAGTCTAAGGAACCCGACCTCGCCTAATTTGGCTTCGAAAAACCCCAATATCGGATCTCTGGTTTGAGCTTCACCAAAAAATAGAGCAATAGAGAGAAAGAGAGAGGAGTTTTCAAGTGTGAGGAGGATGAATGAGTAGGAGCTCTTTATATAGGAAGCTCGGGGAATCCTTGGCCATTCGATTGACACCTTTATATCAATCATTGATGGCCAAAAATGCCCTGAATAGAGACTTTTCATCTTCGCTAGCGCTACTCGATTTTTCGGTGAGTGAACAGTGCTGTCATCTGAAGGAAGAAGACGACACTATTCTGAATCGGACAAGACCGAGTTAAATGCTTAAACCGGCTGGTTTAGGCCAGATTCGACCGAGTTTTTCAAAATTAAAAATTTCTAAATTCATTCTCTATCCAATGGTGGCTTCAATTCTCCAATTTTAAATTTCTGAGCCACCTAGAAAAATGAATTTAGAAACTAGTTCAATAATGGTTCAAATCGGTTTAATCTAGTTCAGGTCCGGTTCACCTAAACCGGTTTGGCTTTCTCTTCCAATTCATCCCAAAATCCTTTTCCATGACTTTTTGACTCTTTAGATCACTCGAGATTTGTTAATTTCCCAATTTTCCCCTTTCTTTATCGGTTATGGTTTCTGAACCAACTCGGTTTTCTCACCTGAGTTGACTGGTTTTTTCCCCGATTTTCTTATCTTTGAAGGACGGGGTTTACAACTCTCTCCTCCTTTTAGGATTTTTGTTCCCAAAACTAAATTAACATCCTTCGCCTCAGGCATGCTAACATTTGGTTTATTCTTTCACTTAGCCCATTTTTAAACACGCACCTAAGGAACTTCTTTTCCTTTCCACTATTTACTCTTTCCATGAAGTTTATCATAACTAGACGAGTCTTATCCACTATTCCAAAGGCACCTCTTTAGATTCACTTCTCCCTCTACTTAAGGTAAGATTCTTCCTCTTGGGGTTCTTGATCAGGTCTTTAGGATTGGGAGTTTCAAAATGCCCAATCATTCTCATGTCTAGTTATTCTCTTGATCGTTAAAACCTTTAACTCGGGGTTCTTTTGAGCATTACATACTTATTTTTACGGGTTTCGATGTTATCCCCCTTCGTCATATTTTGACCTTTCCTCCATTTGTTATTTATTACAACTTCGGTCCCACTTAGGTTTGACCTTGTCATGCTTATTAACTGATTCTTCCTTACTTGGGTCACATTTTTCTTCGGGACTGTTAGGCTTACTTGTCCCTTAAAGCATGACATGTTCCAACATATGTCTCTATCCATCATATTTCTATAGGACCTTCTTTATGGCAGTTCTCAATTTTCCAACCTTTTAGGGATCGTATAACTTCATCCCTCTTTTCGTCTGGTAGTATTCCTCAACTACCCTTACAGTTATCCAATTATCCTTCATGCCCTTGATGTAATGCCTTTCATATATGTGTTAGTTTTCTTACCCACTCGTCCTTTCCCAACTTCCTTATTGTGTTTTTCCGATTCCAATCATTTGGATTCTCCGATGACTTACTGACATGCTGGGATTCTTCCCTTCTTATATCCTTCCTTTTCTCTAATGGTGTCTTGTATTCAAGGACTTTCCTTTTCCTTAATCCTCTTTTACTTACTCATGACCATTTCATGATTCATTATTCCAGGTTGATCTCTTTCGATCTATGTGTCTATTGTTTTGTTTGGGGAGTCCCCTTCTTAAGGTTTCATTCTCTACTATATCCCTCGAAGTAGAGACTTTCATCTTAGGAGG
Organism: Trapa bicornis; assembly: GCA_030064425.1. Classification (NCBI taxonomy): domain Eukaryota; kingdom Viridiplantae; phylum Streptophyta; class Magnoliopsida; order Myrtales; family Lythraceae; genus Trapa; species Trapa bicornis. The sequence continues at coordinate 13,044,018 of CM057746.1, forward strand.
TACATGCTCAACCTTCTTACCATTTCTTGAAGGTTTCTTCCTTTATTTCCTTACACCTCCTTCTATATCGAGGCATTTGCCCGCTTTGAATTCTTCCTCATCTTAAATTCCATTTCATCCCTTATTCCTTATTTGAGGAACTTCTGATTTCTGAGTGTTATTTCGTGTACTCTACACTATGCCCAACCATCTACTCATTAGGTTCCATCATTTGAGTGTGGACCACAATCGGTCTTGATATCAATGGTCATTTACTTTAATCACTTCTTAATTGGAGGGCTTACTTCTCAAAGGTTTCCTTTTTATGGGTAGTCCACCCCTTTCTTTCTCGTGCGACATCTTGTGATGCTATCTTCCAACATACTCGTTACTTAGGTTTAACTTACTCCTTGGGCCCTCATGAGTACTTTTCCTTTGTACTTAATTTTTCCATCTCAACCAGCTTATTATTTATGAGCTTATCTTCTTTTCTACTTCTGTTGGTTCCCTTACCTCTTAGCTGGGACATGTATGTCTTTCCAGGGTTTCATTTCTTGGTAGGATTTTTACTCTTTTCTTCAGAATCCTCTTCTCGTTTTCCATTGAGGACAACTCACCTTAAATGACATCCTTTGATGCCCATCCTACTGTCCTTCTTAGAGTGTAGTCTTTACTACTTCCCAGTCCTTCTTAACACATTGTTTATCTTCCTTGGCCATCCCATTATTACTAGTTGCTTCCCTCTATTAGGTTATTCTAAAATCCCAATTTGGTTCATCTACTCTTCCAAAGCAGGTCACACTTGGCCATAAAGAGGAAAATGGAAGGGTCATTAAGGACAAGAAGACTTGAGAGACAACTACGTCAAGAGAATTAGACAAGGTGAATAGTATAGGCGAAGCAGGTAATGAACTAACCCACATGAGGGTTATAAATTAAGCTCTAGTAAAGAAAGGAAAGATGGAAAAGTCAAACATTTGGAAAAGAAGGACAGAGGAAATCCTTAAGGAGATCAAAAGCCAAGATCAAATTGATGACCAAACTCAAAGCCATAAAAAGATTAAGTAAGCCTCGAACAAAGAGGTCTTGAAACAAATCATTGCTGAACTTTTCCCAAGTAAGAAAACTTGTACAGAATACAAGTAGAATTAAGGAAAATGGTACCAGGATGTACCACTAGATTTCCCAGGAAGGGTGCATGGGAATGACGACATCAAAGGATGTCATTTAATGATTTAATACTTCCAAAGAATGAATGGAAAAAATAATTTCGGGAGAAAGGAAAAGAATCCTACCAAGGAAAGAAGCCCCGGAAAAGGCATATGTATCCAATCTAAGCAATAATGGAATCAAATGAAAGGGACAAAGAGATAAACTTACAAATGAAGCACAAGCTGAGGTGAAAGAACCATGAAAGCATACTATGAGGACCCAAGGAGTAAGTTAAAAGGAACGGGAAATAAGAAGTTAGCATCACAAGATGTTGTGACAAGTAATAACGAGCGGACTACCCATAATAAGGAAATAAAGGAAAAAACGTACGTGAAATGTTGGCAAAGTAAGCCCTCCAAATAAGATGTGGCTAAGGAGAAATAACCATGATTGGTGAGATGGGTCGTAGTCCACACGCGCATAATGAAGCCTAAAGAGTGGATGACTGAGCATAGTGTGAAGTGCACGGAATATGACTGATAATCGAAAGTATCTCCAATAAGGAATAAGGGATGAAACGAATGTTGTGGATAAAGAAGGATCCAATACGGGCAAATGCCCTAACATAGATAAGGGTGCGAAGAAAAGAAGAAAGAACCCTACAAGGAATAATAAGAAGGTTGAGCATGTAACTCCTAAGAGGAAAGTCTCTATTGTGAGGGACATAGTAGAGAACGAAACTGGAAGAAGGGAATCGTCCCAAGCAAAGAAATCGACACTTAGATCAAAAGTGATTATTTTAGAACGAAGAATCCTAAAATAACTGTGAGTAAGTAAAAGTGGATTAAGGAATAAGGTAAGGAAAAAAATCCTTAGATAAAGAACGCCAAGGACTTAAGAAGGAAAGAATCCCAGCTTGTCGGTAAATTATTGGGAAACCAAATCATTGGAACCAGAATGACTCAATAAGGAAGTTGAGAAAGGACGAGTGGGTAAGGAGAAGGAGAACCAACACAGTTTTGTCAGTTGATTGGATAATGGTAAAGGTAGTTGAGGAATACTACCAAAATAAATGTGGGATGAAGTTATACAATCCCTGAGAGGTTGAAAAGTTGGGAATAACCCTAAAAGAGGTGTTTTGGAAATCTAATGGACATAGAGACAAGATGCAGAAAATGTCATGTTGTAAGGGGCATGTAAACCTGTCAGTCCCGAGGAAAACATGACTCAAAATATGGAAGTGTTAGTTAGTAAGCATGACAAGGTCAAACATAAAAATTGGATAGAATTGAAATGAACAACGAATGAAGGAAGAGTTGAAATAGGACGAAAACATGTATGTAATGCTCTAAAGGATGTCGAGCTAAGGGTTTCAATGACCAATAGGTTAACAAGACACTGGAATGGTTAGGTATCTTGGAACTCCCAATCCCGAGTATAGGACCTCAAAGGGAAAAATGTTACTCTAAGCAAAGAAAGATGTGAATCTGAGGATATACACTTAAATAAGGTATGTCTAGTTATGATAAACTCCATGGGGGTAGTAAATAATATAAAGGAAAAGAAATTCCTTAAGTGAATGATGTAAAAAGGGCTAATTGAAGGAACAAGAGAAGAGTTTGCATGTTAAGCAAACACCAAATGGACATCAAAGGAAATGGTTCCTCATGCAAGGTGGCGAATTAAGTTTTGGGGACAAAACTCTTAAAAGGAGGGGAGTGTTGTAAACCACGCCCTTTTTAGTTAAGGAAAATCTGGAAAATAACCGGTCAAACCGAGTGAGAAAATCGAACCGGTTCAGAAACACGATTATTTGGAAACGGGCAATTTGGAAATTTACAACTCCCGGGTGATCCAAAGGGTTCATAAAACCTTGGAAGTGAACCTTAGGACAAATTGGAAGAGACAAACCAGACTAGTTTAGATGAACTAGATCCAACTAGATTGAATCAGTTTATGAACCGAGTCGGTTCATGAACCGAAACCGATAGAGAAAGGGCAAATCAGGAAATTTATGGATTCCGAGTGACCCAAAGAGTCTCAAAAGTCATGGAAATGGACTTGAGAATGAATTGGAGATGAAAACCAAACCGGTTTAGGTTAACCAGACTTGAACCTGATTGAACCGGTTTGGACCTATTTGAACCACTATTGAACCGGATGCTAGATTCATTTTTCTAGGTGGATTAAAAAATTCAAATGTAAGATTTGAGGCCACCATTAGATAGAAAATGAATTTAAAAATTTTTATATTTGAAAAATTTGGTCGAATGGGGGATGAACCGACCAGTTTAAACTTTGAACCCGGTCCGGTTCGGAACAGTGTCGTCTTCTTCCTTTAGATGACATCACTATTCACTCATCGAAAAATCATACAGCACTGATGAAGCTGAAAAATCTCTAGCCAGGGAGTTTCAGGCAATGAATGACCACCATTAAGGTGCCGATTGGATGACCAAGAAGTCCCCGAGCTTATAATATAAAGAGCCCCTCCTCATTCATCCTCTCCATACCTAAAAACTCCATTATCTCTCAGCTGCTTAGTTTTCCGGTGAAGCTCTAACTAGAGCTCTGATATAGGGTCACTTCTAAGCCAAAGAAGGCGTGGTCAGGTTCTTTAGAACTGAGGAGAAGTCAGCTATATGCCTTTAGTCTCCATTTGCTCCAAGAGTCACTAGAGAAACGCTGGCGTGATTGAACACTAAAGCAGCTCCGGCCGACCAAGATGCCCTATTTCAGCCGAGTTGAAATTAGCCAATTCTAGCCCTCCTTAGGCTAAACCAAGCTCTCCCAACACCTCCTCAATCCTCCCACGGTGGAATTAGGACTGAAAGGTAAGCCAATTCGGCTCCCCTCTGCAATTTCCGATGGGTGCTAGAGAGAGAACCGACAGAATTTTGATGAAGGAATTCTAATCCAATTCAGCATCAATTGATGCAATTCTTGATCCTAATAGGAACCTCAGAACACAAGCTATCTGCCTAGATTGAAAGCTTGGACCGCCGCGCCCCCGACGTTGAGCAATTGAAGCTTTCTCTCTCTACGTTCTGTTTTCCGTCGAAGCTCCATTTGAGCTCATTCCAAAGTCAAAACTTACGATTCAAAGTGCTATTGAATCGTATGAAGATGTAAAAACTCAATTTTAACAATTAGAAGTGTTTGATGTGTCAATTTGATGAAATCAAATTCAGCCGTGTTAGAAAGTTGAAATTGGGGGAAAATTGGGGGTTTTCAAAAATTTGAGGGACCAAAATGCTATTTTGTAAAATTGAAGGTCAATTGGGCATGATAAGAGTGTTAGAGGACAAATTGAGTAAATTTTAGAATTTTTTACGGTAAAACTTACCATTTTTCTAAAGGAAGGGCAAAATGGTAATTTTGGAAAATTTGAGGGCCAAATTGGAAATTGGGGAAACTTGAACCCCTTTTTATAAAATTGAGTAAATTAGGTCCCAAGAGGAATTTTAAAAGTTTTGGGACTCAATTTGGGGAAAAACCAGCAATTGGGGCCTAAAGTAAAATGAAAAATAACTTTAGGGGCCAATTTACAAATATTGGAAAAGTTGTGAATTAAGTCATTCATAGTGAATGAGGTGACCAAGTCAGAGGATAATGAACAACGTTGTTCATTTCGTGTAGGAACACGAGACATCGGGAACGCCAACTGAGGTTAAGCTCGCAAGGGACGAAAACCAACTTAGTGGAATTGCACTGCACGATCGGGTGAGTGAGATTTTTATATCATACCCGGTTAGGGTGATAAGTATCTCGGAAATGAAAACCCACTACTTAGTGGTAAACCACGCACTTTTGAGTTAAGAAAAACCAAGAAAAGAACCGATCAAATCGAGTAAGAAAACCGAGTCGGTTTACATTTGAGAACACGCAATATGGAAATTTACAACTTACGGGTGATCTAAAGGGTTCATTAAACCTTGGAAAACAAATTTAAGAAACTTTAGAAGATAAAAACCAAATTGGTTTAGGTGAACAAGATTTCATAATTTAATATCAAAATTAAATTATTGAAATTAAATTATTGTAATTAATACCAATAATTTATGGTAATATTAATACTAGTAATAAATCTCGCCCATTTAATACATGAGTTTTAGAGGTCATCCCCATTTCATTCTCCTCACACCTGAACACTTCTCTCTCTCTCTACTGCTCCATTTCCCGGTAAAGCTCGAACCAAAGCTTCGACTTGAACAAAGGTCGGGCTCTTTAGAACCGGGGAGAAGACAACTATCTGATAGCAAACTCCAGTCAATCCAAGAATCGTTGGAGAAACATCGACATGATGGAATAGTGAAGCAACTCCGGCGGACCGAAGCTGCCCTATTTCGGCCAAGCTGAAATCGGCCTTTTCAAGCCCTCCTTAGGCCAAACCAAGCCCTCCCAACACTTGCTCAGCCTTTCCACGGCCGATTTAGGACCGAAAGGTAAGCCAATTCGGCTCCCCTTTACAATTTTTGATCGGTGCTAGAGAGAGAGTCGACCGAATTTCAATGACGAAATTCTAATCCAATTCTGCATCAATTGATGCAATTCTTAATTATAGGATGAACCTTAGGATGAGACCTATCTGCCCAGATCGAAAGCTCGGATCGCCGTGCCTTCACTGGTGAGTAATCGAAGCTTTCTCTCTCAATAGTTTGTTTTCTGGCGAAGCTCCGTTTGAGCTCGTTTCAGTGTTAAAATCTGTGATTCAAAGTTTCTTAGAATCGTATGAACATGCAGGAACTTAATTTCAACTCCAATTTTAATAATTAGAAGTGTTTGATCGGTCGATTTGATGAAATCAAATTCTGTAGTGTTGAAGAGTTGAAATTGGGGGAAAAGTTGGGGATTTTTAAAATTCAAAGGGCCAAATTACAATTTTATGAAATTAAGGGTCAATTGGGCATGAAAATAATGTTGGAGGACCAATTGAGGAATTTTGGAATTTTTGGGGAAAAACTTACCATTTTTGTAAAAGAAGGGCAAAATGGTAATTTTGGAAAAATTGGGGGACCAAATTGGAAATTTGGGAAATTAAACCCCTTTTTGGTGAAATTAAATAAATTGAGGTCCCAGGATAAATTTTAAAAGTTACAGGACTCAATTTGAGGAAAAACCGACATTAGGGACATAAAGTTAAAGAGAAATAACTTTAGAGACCTAATTGCAAATAACTAAAAGTTTGGGTTTTCTCATTCATTGGAAATGAATGAAGGCTGTTATTCCGAGTAATAATGAACAAGGTTGTTCATATCATGAAGTAACGTGAAATACCAGGAATGCCAGCAAGGACAAGCTTGCGTGAATACAAAGAACCAGTCTAGTGGAATTCACGACATTAACGGGTGAGTGGGTTTACTAACATCATACCCGGTTAGGATGATGAGCACAACTTAAAGTTAAAAACCACTTACCGGTTGTGAGTGGGTTTACTAACATCATACCCAGTTGGGATGATGAGCACAACTTAAAATTAAAAACCACTTACCGGTTGTGAGTGAAAACTTTATATCATACCCGATTGGGCAATGATAAGTACCTCAGTATGAAAACCCACTATTAAGTGGTATTTTAAACATCACTATGTAGAGGAAGTGATGTGAAAATCATGCAGGAAAAAATACTTACCGGTTGTAAGTAGATCATGAGATTTCCTCGAAGGAAGTTGAAAACCCATTCATCGGTTATGAATGGAGATGTCCTTATACCAGTTGGTGTAGTGGACAGTGAAAGCCTATTTTGTCGGAAGTGTTCTCCCCTAATTGTGTGTCAATGCTTAAACTATTTGGGAGACTTTCTTGACGGTAGCTCGAATAGCACTTATAGGCCGGGGGCCTCGATTTTTGAACTTGAGGGCTAGAATGCCCAATTTTTTTAAAATCTCGTACAGTGGGCCCAAGGCCAATTGGCACGAGTAGGAGCTCGTAAACAAACATGATATATATGCCATTAAACTTAATAAGTGAATTTTTTTGCCATGGTACCAAGATAGGACCGACATGCTCAGTCAACTAGCGGCAGTGCGACATGACAGGTCGACGGACTCGTCAAGACAAACAACTGCGGGTTGAGTTGAGAGTTTGGGCCGTTGGACCAGTGGCACCACATATTATATGGCTTGATAAGAAAACATTCTTTGTGCATGCACTATGAGTATGGGATCATCAAGATACCCATGAGGGGTAGTGATGTGTCCTAAGGGCCCTAGACGACCCGGTGAGTATATGGGTAGATCGTTGTTCCAGGTGTCTGTGAGAAATCTGGAGTAGCACCAAGTGCATGAGACTGGAGTGGGGACAGGATAAGATCTCTGTCCTCATATGGACATGAAGAAGCGATTTCAGGATTGTGGGTCGGATGTCACGTACATTCACTCATTTCCAGGGTAGAAGTGGTCGTACTTCTATCGGGGTGGCAAGAAAAGTCACTTCGAAGCCACTAGCGGGTTCAGTAGTGATACTGACTTGCGAATGTGTTTAACCTTCATGATGAAGGATGTGTGTTGGGTGATGGCACACCGATAACTAAGAAATAATGGAAAAACTCGAATTTTTAAATGAAGGGAGTTTTTGAAAAGAAAGAAGTCTGGCACACTCTATATAAATATTTTTCTTAATAGTTAAAAGTAGACTTTTGAAAACCCATTCACTGAGTAGTCGTACTCACCCCCTCCCTCATATCCCTTTCAGGAAATCCCGAAAAGCCTACCTTGAAATACCATCAACTAAGATGCCTGTGGCGGGTTGTTCACGGGGATTCGACCAAACCAGGTCGGGGCGTGACAACTTAGAGGACTGGTGTGAAAATGACCCGGAAAAACTACTTAATGGTTGTAAGTAGATCATAACCAGTTGGTATGATGAAACTTCCTCGTAGGATGTGGAAAACCCGTTCATCGGTTATGAGCGGAGATATCCTCATACTCAATTGGTATGATGGATAGATAAATATATATTTTTGTCGGAAGTGCTCTCCCTTGACTGTGTACCACTGCTTAAAATTTTTGGGAGACCTTCTGGACGAGAGCTCGAATAGCTCATAAAGTTCGGAGGCCTCGATTTTGGAACTTGGGGGCTAATATACCCAATTTTGAGAATCTTGATTAGTGGGCCATATGCTAGTTGGCATGAGCAGGAGCTCATAAACAAACATGAATAATATGCCATGGAAACTTGAATAATTGAATTATTTGGCCGTGGTACCAAGACATGACCGGCATACTTGGTCAACTAGTAGCAGTGCGACATGACAAGTCTCTGGACTAGTCAAGACAAATAGCTGCAAGTTGAGTTGTAGGTCGGGGACGTTGGACTAGTGGAACCACAGATTATAAGGCATGATATAAATATACTAATTGTGCATGCATTGTGATTACGGGACATTTCATGTTTAGTACATTTCATGTCATCAATGTGTGTCATAAAGGTGCCAAACGGATGGCTGATGAGTTCTCGAGCTCCCTATATAAAGAGCCACTCTCCATTCATCCTCTCCACAACTGAAAAGCTCACACTCTCTCAACTGCTTAGTTTTCTGGCGATGCTCAAACTAGAGCTCCGATATAGGGTCTCTTTTGAGCCAAAGAAGGCAAGGTTGGGTGTAAACCCCGCACTTTTGAGTTAAGAAAAACCGGGAAAAGAACCGGTCAAACCGAGTAAGAAAACTGAGCCGGTTTACATTTGAGAACACGCAATATGAAAATTTACAACTTCCGGGTGATATAAAGGGTTTATTAAACCTTGAAAAAGAAATTTAAGAAACTTTAGAAAAAAAAACCAAATTAGTTTAGGTGAACTAGATTTTATAAAAACTTCAAAATTAAGCATGCTTGCTTGAGAATAATGTGAGGATGGGTGGCCTCCTGGGAAGTGTGAATTTTTTTTGTAATCCGAAATTTCGATAAAAAATTTTTATGTACACCTTATCATAAATAACCATAAATTAATATATATATATATATATTTAATTATTATAATTAATACCAATAATTTAATACCTAAATTAAATTATTGGAATTAATACAAATAATTTAATACCGAAATTAAATTATTGGAATTAATACCAATAATTTATGGCAATATTAATACTAATAATAAATCTCGCCCATTTAATACACGTGTTTTACGCCTATATAAAGAGGTCATCCCCATTTCATTATCCTCACTCCTGAACACTTCTGTCTCTCTCTCTACTGCTCCTTTTCTCGGTAAAGCTCGAACCAGAGCTTCGACTTGAACAAAGGTCGGGCTCTTTAGAACCGGGGAGAAGACAGCTATCTGATAGCAAACTCCAATCAATCCGAGAATCGTTAGAGAAGTGCCGACATGATAGAATAGTGAAGCAACTCTGGCAGACCAAAGGTGCCCTATTTCGGCCAAGCTAAAATCGGCCATTAACAAGTGAGTGGGTTTACTAACATCATACCCGGTTGGGATGATGAGCACAACTTAAAGATAAAAACCACTTACCAGTTGTGAGTGGAAATTCTATATCATACCCGGTAGGGGATGATAAGTTCCTCGGTATAAAAACCCACTGTTTAGTGGTATTTTAATCATCCCCACTTAGAGAAAGTGATGTGAATATTATGCGAAAAAAACTACTTACCAGTTGTAAGTAGATCATACCTGGTTGGTATGATGAGACTTCCTCGAAGGAAATTGAAAACCCATTCATCGGTTATGAACAGAGATGTCCTTATACCGGTTGGTATAATGGACAGTGAAAACCTATTTTGTTGGAAGTGTTCTCCCATGACTGTGTGCCAATGCTTAAATTATTTGGGAGACCTTTTCGACGAGAGCTCGAATAGCTCTGATAGGTCGGGGGCCTCGATTTTGGAACTTGGGGGCTAAATGCCCAATTTTGAAAATCTCGTATAGTGGGCCCACAGCCAGTTGGCACAAGCAGGAGCTCGTAAACGAACATGATATATGTGCCATAAAACTTAATAAGTGAATTGTTTGGCCATGGTACCAAGATAGGACCGACATGCTCAGTCAACTAGCGGCAGTGCGACATGATAGGTCGACGGACCAGTCAAGACAAACAACTGCGGGTTGAGTTGAGAGTCGGAGCCGTTGGACCAGTGGCACCATAGATTACATGGAAATATGAGAAAACATTGTTTATGCATGCACTGTGAGTATGAGATCATCAAGACACCCATGAGGGGTAGTGATGCATCTTAAGGGCATTGGACGACCTGGTGGCTATAAGGGCAGTTCGTTGTTCCAGGTGTCTGTGCGAAATCTGGAGTAACACCAAGCGCATGAGACTGGGTGGGGATAGGATGAGGTCTTTGTTCTCATACGAACACGAAGAAGTGATTTTGGGATTGTGGGTCGGATGTCGCGTACATCCACTCATTCCTAGGGTAGAAGTGGTCGTGCTTCTATCCGGGTGGCAGGAAAAGTCGCTCCGAAGCTACTAGCGGGTTCAGTAGTGATACTGACTTGCGAATGTGTGTAACCTTCATGATGAAGGATGTGTGTTGGGTGATGACACACCGGTAACTAAGAAATAATGGAAAAACCCAATTTTTTTTAAATGAAGGGATTTTTTTGAAAAAGGAGTCTGGCACACTCCATATAAATGGTTTTCTTAAAAGTTAAAAGTAGACCTTTGAAAACCCATTCACTGAGTAGTCGTACTCACCCCCTCCCTTATATCCCTTTTAGGAAATCCCAAAAAGTCTACCTTGAAAGACTATTAACTAAGATGCCTGTAAGACAGGTATATAAAGTTTAAAATTTCATACAGTTTTGATTGTGCTATTCCAGGAAATGGTGCAGGTTTAAAGGACGCCTTACTCTTTACGGATTATAATAAGGGGAAACCCTTTAATAAGAACCTCAAGAGAAGAGCTATCTGCTTAGATAGAATGCTCAAATCGCCGCACCCTCTCCGGTGAGCAATTGAAGCTTTCTCTCTTTATAGTCTCTTTTTCGGCGAAGCTCCGTTTGAGCTCGTTCCGATATCAAAACTTGCAATTCAAAGTGCTATTGAATCGTGTGAAGATGTAGAAACTCAATTTCAACTTCAATTTCAATAATTAGAAGTGTTTGATCAGTCAATTTGATGAAATGAAATTTGGCTGTGTTAGAGAGTTGAAATTGAGGGAAAATTTAGGGAAATTGGGGATTTTCGAAAATTCGAAAGACCAAAATGCAATTTTATAAAATTTTGGGTCAATTGGACATGATAAGAATGTTAGAGGGCCAATTGAGCAATTTTAGAATTTTTGGGGTAAAATTTACCATTTTTTATAAAGGAAGGGCAAAATGGTAATTTTGGAAAATTTGGGGGCCAAATTGGGAATTTGGGAAACTTGAACCCCTTTTTATGAAACTGAGTAAATTGAGACCCCAAGAGGAATTTTAAAAGTTTTGAGACTCAATTTGGGGAAAAAACTGGTAATTGGGGCCTAAAGTAAATAGGAAAAATAATTTAAGGGACCAAATTATAAATATTGGAAAAGTTGTGAATTGAGTCATTTATACTAAATGAGGTGATCAAGCTAGATGATAATGAACAACGATGTTCTTTTCGCGTAGGAACATGAGACACCAGTTGAGGTTAAACTCGCAAGGGACAAAAACCGACTAAGTGGAAATTTACTGCACGAACGGGTGAGTGAGATTTATATATCATACCTGGTTGGGATGATAAGTAACTCGGAAATGAAAACCCACTACTTAGTGGTATTTTAAACATCACAACATAGAGGAGTGATGTGAAAATGACACGAAAAAACTACTTTCTAATTGTATGTAGATCATAACTGGTTGGTATGATGAAATTTTCTCGTAGGAAGTGGAAAACTTGTTTATCGGTTATGAACGGAGACATCCTCATACTCGATTGGTATGATGGATAGTTGAAAATATAATTTTGTCAGAAGTGCTCTCCCCTGACTGTGTGTCATTGCATAAACAATTCGAGAGACCTTCTCGACGGGAGCTCGAATAGCTTTGATAGGCCGGAGGTCTCGATTTTGGAAATTGGGGGCTAATATGCCTGGTTTTGAAAATCTCGAACAGTGGGTCATAGGCAAGTTTGCACTATAGGGAGCTCATAAACAAACATGAGTTATATGCAATAAAACTTTAAATAAATGAATTGTTTGGCCATGGTACCAAGACAAGACTGACATATTCAATTAATTAGTGGCAATGCGACATGACAGGTCTTCAGACTAGTCAAGACAAACAACTGTAGGTTGAGTGTTGGGTTGTGGCCATTGGAACAGTGGCACCACAGATTATATGGTATGATGTGAAAATACTAATTTTGCTTGCATTGTGTTTACTAGACCATCAAGATGCCCAAGAGTGGTAGTGATGTGTCCTAGGGCCCTGGACGACCTGGTGGGTATAAGGGCAGTTCGTCGGACCAGGTGACCATGCGATGCTCGGAGTTGCTTCAAGCGCACGAGACCGGGGTGGGGACAGGATGAGGTCTCTATCCTCATACGAACATGGAGAATTGTTACGGGATTGAGGGTTGGATGTCACGAACATCCACTCATTATCAGGGTAGAAGTGGACGTACTTCTATCTAGGTGGTCGGTAAAGTCGATCCGACGCCACAAGTGGGTTCAGTGAATGTATTGGCCTATGAGTGTGTGATTGACCTTCATGATGAAGGATGTTATTTGAAAACCGAGATTTTTTTTAAGTATAGAAAATTTGAAGGAAATTAAGGAGTCTGACACACTCCAAGCTTGAAAACAAATTTTTACACCATTTTTTTAAAACACCCATTTATTGAGTTGTAGAAACACAACACTCTTTTCTATCCCTTTTCAGGAAGAGAGAAAATGACTAGGAATAACACAGACCTTACCTTTTGTCAGGTATGCTTAATTTCACTTAAGCTTTCATTTTATTTGATAAATGTCTTTCCAGGGAACAAGGTTGAAAATATGCTTGGCTCATGTTGAGTAAAAAAAGGGGGAAACTTCTCTTGAACTGGGAGAGCGGCGGGTTGGGGCATGACATGCGTCCTAGGGTCATGGATGACCTGATGGATATAAGGGGAGTTAGTCATAGTAGGTGACCTTGCAGAGCTCGACGTAGATTTAAGCACATGAGACCAGGGTGGGGATGGGATGAGGTCTCTGTCCACATATGGACACGGAGAATTGTTATGGGATTGAGGGTCGGATGTCACAAACATCCACTCATTCTCAGGGTAGAAGTGGACGTACTTCTATCTAGGTGGCCGGTAAAGTCGATTCGATGTCACAAGTGGGTTCAGTGGACGTACTAGCCTGCCATTGTGTGATTGACCTTCATGATGAAGGATGTATGTTGGGTGATGACACATTGTGATTAATAAGAAATGGTGATAAAAATCAAAGTTTAAAATGAAAGGTTTTTAAAGGAAAATAAGGAGTCTGGCATACTCTAAAACTAACATTTTTCCTAAAACTTAAATTTTTTAAAAACCCATTTACTGAGTCATTGTACTCACCCCTCCCTTATCTCCCTTTTAGGGAATCCCGGAAAGCCTATCCCAAAAGACCTTCAACTAATATGCCTGTGAGACAAGTATGAATTGTTTAAAATTTTATGCAGTTTTGATTTATGTATTCCAAAAAAAGTACAGGTTTAAAGGATGTCTTACTTTTCACGGTTTAAAAATAAGGGGAAATCCTCAGTAAACTAGGAGGGTAGCAGGTTGATCACGGGGATCCGACCAAACAAGGTCGGGGCGTGACAACTTTAGTGGTATAAGAGCATGTTTCCTCAGCTATATAATTAAGACTAGAAAATATAGTAACTAATAGGATTGATCTTAAAATTTTCAAATGACTTCTATGAGAGAAACCAATAAATCTAGGAATGACTCTACTCAATACCCTATCCTCGTAGGAAGACAACCCTAAAAGCTTCCTAATGCCTGAGGCATGGTAGAAGTCTCAAAAGGCTAAATAAGCAAGTATCCAGGAGGATGGTGCTAGGACCTATTAAGGTCACAACTCAAACTACGAAGGAAGCCAAGCATGAAGACATAAACGCTAGCAAAGGGCGTATAACCTTACCTAGGAGGATACTTATCAAGAATACCATAGCTCCCTATTTATTTTGTGATTACTTTCTGTAATAGGGCTAAAACCCCCCAACATATTGTACTACTCTATTAATTAAGTACTCACAATTCCTAAAAACCCTGTCTCTCAAAGGATATAATCTTGCTAGGAAGATGGCCCCAAGAAAAGTTACCAAACAAAACCGCGATACCCTAGACACCAGGGAGATCAAGGATAAATGAATGAATCAAGGAGATTATTTGGAAAAGAAGGTATGATAAGAAAACCGTCATGGTAAGGAGTCTAGAAGAACTCTTGGACTAACAATTGGGCAAGGAAACAATCTATTACAAATTACAAAGGAAATAGGACATGAAGTGATGGACTGTCCCACACCACTAGGATTTAGAATAATACTTTCCAAGAATGATGCACTCACAGCTATAGGAAATCCAAAAGTGTACCATTCCAAGAAATATGACTTCAACTCGTAATTTCAACCAAAAACAGGAGGAAGCTCTTCAAGATCTTAGCGAAATATTAGGAAGGAAACAGGGCTAAAGGTAGGACCTTAATAAAACCACAACAAAAGATAGCTGAAGAGAATTCTCCCTTAAAGAAGAAATTTCCAACAATTTCAGAGCAAAGAAGGAAGTGCATCCAAAAGGGAAGACAAGCTGAGCATTTGACGACAAATGAGATGTCTTGATATTGTAAGTACAACTTCCTTCGGAAAAAGCAAAGAAGTCAAATTGGAGTTTCAGACCAACATAGCAGAAGTAAACACATGTCAGACTCCTTGCTCCGTGTTTCAAGACGGGCCGAATAGGGAGCCCACAAGCCGTTGCCCAGAGCGTGCTAATGCCGAAGCACGCCAAGAGGTGCACGCTGCCTACCACAATCAAGGCCACGACATTTCCGTAAGCGTTTCAAAGGATCAGGCTTAGGTCGTCACCCCAATCCGCAATGATCCATGCCTCGAGTCGATCGGCGGACAGGCTCATCGCCGTTCTGCATCCGACCGGGACACATCGCCAACCCCCATCCGCTTCCCTCCCAACAATTTCAAGCACTCTTTGACTCTCTTTTTAAAGTCCTTTTCATCTTTCCCTCGTGGTACTTGTTTGCTATCGGTCTCTCGCCCATATTTAGCCTTGAACAAAGAGGTCTTGAATCAAATGATGTCTAAGCTTTTCCCAAGTAAGAAAACTTGTGCATGATACAAGTAGAATTAAGGAAAATGACACCACGATGTACCGCTAGATTTCCCAGGAAGGGCGCATGGGAAGGACGACATCAAAGGATGTCATTTAATGATTTGATACTTCCAAAGAACGAATGGAAAAAAAATATCGGGAGAAAGGGAAAGAATCCTACCAAGGAAGGAAGCCCCAAAAAGGGCATATGTATCCCATCTAAGAGATAATGGAACCAAATGAAAGGGAGGAAAAGATAAACTTACAAATGAAGCACAAGCTGAGGTGAAAGAACCAAGAAAGCATATTGTGAGGATCCAAGGAGTAAGTTAAAAGGAACCGGAAATAAGAAGTTAGCATCAAAAGATGTTGTGACAAGTAATAATGAGTGGACTACCCATAATAAGGAAATAAAGGAAAGAACGTACGTGAAATGTTGGAAATGTAAGCCCTCCAAATAAGATGTGGTTATGGAGAAATAACCATGATTGGTGAGATGGGTCATAGTCCACAATCGCATAATGAAGCCTAAAGGGTGGATGACTGAGCATAGTGTGAAGTGCATAGAATATGACCGATAATCGAAAGTATCTCTAGTAAGCAATAAGGGATGAAATGGATGTTGTGGATAAAGAAGGATCCAATACTGGCAAATGCCCTAACATAGATAAGGGTGCGAAGAAAAGAAGAAAGAACCCTACAAGGAATAATTAGATGGTTGAGCATGTAGCTCCTAAGAGGAAAGTCTCTATTGTGAGAGACATAGTAGAGAATGAAACCGGAAGAAGGGAACCTTCCCAAGCAAAGAAATCAACTCTTAGATCAAAAGTGATTATTTTAGAATGAAGAATCCTGAAATGATTACGAGTAAGTAAAAGTGGATTAAGGAATAAGGAAAATTCCTTGGATAAAGAACGCGAAGGGCTTAAGAATGAAAGAATCCCAACTTGTCCGTAAATTATTGGGAAACCAAATCATAGGAACCGGAAATACTCAATAAGGAAGTTGAGAAAGGACGAGTGGGTAAGGAGAACCAACACAGTTTTGTAAGTTGATTGGATAACGGTAAAGGCAGTCGAGGAATACTACCAAAATAAATGAGGGATGAAGTTATACGATCCCTGAGAGGTTGGAAAGTTGGGAATAACCCTAATGGAGGTGTTTTAGAAATCTAATGGACATAGAGACAAGATGTAGAAAATGTCATGTTGTAAGGGGCATGTAAACCCATAAGTCCCGTGGAAAACATGACTCAAAATAAGGAAGAGTTAGTTAGTAAGCATGACAAGGTCAAACATAAAAATTGGACTGAATTGTAATGAACAACGTATGAAGGAAGAGTCAAAATAGGACGAAAATAGGTATGTAATGCTCTAAAGGACGTCGAGGTATGGGTTTCAATGACCAATAGGTTAACTAGACACTTGAATGGTTAGGTATCTTAGAACTCCCAATCCTGAGTATAGGACCTCAAAGGGAAAAATGTTTCTCTAAGCAAAGAAAGATGTGAATTTAAGGATATACACTTAAATAAGGTATGTCTAGTTATGATAAACTCCATGGGGGGAGTAAATAATATAAAGGAAAAGAAATTCCTTAAGTGAAGGATGTAAAAAGGGCTAATTGAAGGAACAAGAGAAGAGTTTGCATGTTAAGCAAACACCAAATGGACATTAAAGGAAATGGTTCCTCTTGCAAGGTTGCTAATTAAGTTTTGGGGATAAAACTCCTAAAAGGAGGGGAGAGTTGTAAACCCCGCCCTTTTTAGTTAAGGAAAATCTAGAAAATAACCGGTCAAACTGAGTGAGAAAATCGAACTGGTTCAGAAACCTGATTATCAGGAAACATGCAATTTGGAAATTTACAACTCCTAGGTGATCCAAAGGGTTCATAAAACCTTGGAAGAGAACCTTAGGATAAATTGGAAGAGAGAAACCAGACCAGTTTAGATGAACTGGATCCAACTGGATTGAAACAGTTTATGAATCGAGTCGGTTCATGAACCGGAATAGATAAAGAATGGACAAACCAGGAAATTTATGGATCCCAGTGACCCAAAGAGTCTCAAAAGTCATGGAAATGGACTTGAGAATGAATTGGAGATGAAAACCAAACCAGTTCATGTTAACCGGACTCAAACCAGATTGAACCGGTTTGGACCATTTTGAACCACTATTGAACCAAATGCTAGATTCATTTTTCTAGGTGGTTTAAAAATTCAAATTTAAGATTTGAGGCCCCCATTATATAGAAAATGAATTTAGAAATTTTTAGATTTGAAAAATTCGGTCGAATGGGGGGTGAACCGACCGGTTTATGCTTTTAACCCAGTTCGGACTAGTCTAGTCTTGTTGGGAACAGTGTCGTCATCTTCCTTCAGATGACAACACTGTTCACTAGCTGGAAAATTACATAGCACCAGCAAAGGTGAAAAGTCTCTGGCCAGGGTGTTTCAAGCAATGAATGGCCCCTCCATTAAGGTGTTGATCGGATAGCCAAGAAGTCCCCAAGCTTCCTATATAAAGAGCCCCTCCTCATTCATCCTCTCCACACCTAAAAACTTCATTCTCTCTCAGCTGCTTAGTTTTCGGGAGAAGCTCAAACCAGCGCTCCGATATAGGGTCATTTCTAATCCAAAGAAGGTGTGGTTAGGTTTTTTAGAACTGGGAAGAAGTCAGCTACACGCTTGTAGTCTCCATTTGCTCTGAGAGTCACTAGAGAAACGCCGGCGTGATCGAACAATGAAGTAGCTCCGGTGGACCGTAGCTGTTGTGTTTCGACCAAGCTGAAATCAGCCAATTCCAACCCTCCTCAAGCCAAACCAAGCTCTTCTAACACCTCCTCAACCCTTCCACGATCAAATTAGGACTGAAAGGTAAGCCAATTCGTCTCCCCTATACAATTTTCGACCGGTGCTAGATAGAGAACCGATAGAATTTCGATGAAGGAATTCTAATCCAATTTGACATAAATTGATGTAATTTGTGATCTTAGGAGAAACCTTAGGACACAAGTTATCTGTCCAGATCGAAAGCTCGGACCGCCGCACCCCCGACAGTGAGCAATTGAAGCTTTCTCTCTCTACGTTCTATTATTCGGTGAAGCTTCGTTTGAGCTCGTTTTGACGTCAAAACTTACAATTCAAAGTGCTATTGAATCGTAGGAAGATGTACAAAATCAATTTTAACTTCAATTTCAATAATTAGAAATGTTTGATCGGTCAATTTGATGAAATCAAATTTAGCTATGTTAGAAAATTGAAATTGGGGGAAAAATTCAGGATTTTCAACAATTCGATGGACCAAAATGCTATTTTGTAAAATTGAAGGTCAATTGGGAATGATAAGAGTGTTAGAGGGCCAATTGAGCAATTTTAGAATTTTTGGGGTAAAACTTACCATTTTTGTAAAGGAAGAACAAGATGGTATTTTTGGAAAATTTGTAGGCAAAATTAGGAATTTGGGAAACTTGAACCCCTTTTTATGAAATTGAGTAAATTAAGACCCCAAGAGGAATTTTAAAAGTTTCGGGATTCAAATTGGGGAAAAATCTGGCAATTGGGGCCTAAAGTAAAAGGGAAAAATAAATTTAGGGACCAATTTGCAAATATTGGAAAAGTTGTGAATTGAGTCATTTATACTAAATGAGGTGATCAAACTAGATGATAATGAACAATGGTTTCTATTTCGTATAGGAATATGAGACATTGGGAATGCGAGCTGAGGTTACACTCACAAGGGAGAAAAATCTACTAAGTGGAAATTCACTGCAAGAATGGGTGAGTGAAATTTATATATCATATCTGGTTGGGATGATAAGTACATCAAAAATGAAAACCCACTATTTAGTGATATTTTAAACATCACAACTTAGAGGAGTGATGTGAAAATGAAACGAAAAACTATTTACTAATTGTAAGTAGATCATACCCGATTGGTACGATGAAACTTTCTCGTAGGAAGTGGAAAACCCATTCATCAGTTATGAATGGAGATATCTTCATACTTGATTGGTATGATGGATAGTTGAAAATATAATTTTGTTGTAAGTGCTCTCCCCTGACTGTGTGCCACTTCTTAAACGATTTGGGAGACCTTTGCGACGGGAGCTCGAATAGCTCTAATAGGTCAGAGGCCTCGATTTTGGAACTTAGCGGCTAATATGCGAGGTTTTGTAAATCTCGAACAGTGGGCCATAGACCAGTTTGCACGAGAGGGAGCTCGTAAACAAACATGAGTTATATGCCATAAAAATTTAAATAAATGGATTGTTTGGCCATGGTACCAAGATATGACCGATATATTCAATCAATTAGTGGTAGTACGACATGACATGTCTCCGGACTAGTCAAGACAAACAGCTGCAGGTTGAGTTGAGGGTTGGGGCCGTTGGACCTGTGACACCACAGATTATATGGCCTGATGTGAAAATACTGATTGTGCATGCACTGTGTTTACGGGACCATTAAGACGCCCAAGAGGGGTAGTGATGTGTCCTAAGGCCTTGGACAACCTGGTGGGTATAAGGGCAGTTCGTCCGGCGAGGTGACCTTGCAAAGCTCGGAGTAGCTTCAAGCACACGAGACCGGGGTGGGGATGGGATGAGGTCTCTGTCCTCATACGGGCACGGACGGATTGAGGTTCATATGTCACGAACATCCACTCATTCTCAAGGTAGAAGTAGACATACTTCTATCTGGGTGGCCGGTAAAGTTGCTCCGACACCACAAGTGGGTTTAGTGGATGTACTGGTGGCCTGCGATTGTGTGATTGACCTTCATGATGAAGTATGTTATTTGAAAACTGAGATTTTTTTAAAGTAGAGAAAATTTAAAGGAAGTTAAGGAGTCTGACACACTTCAAACTTGAAAAAAAAATTTTAATCCATTTTTTAAAACACCCATTCACTGAGTTATAGAAACTCACCACTCTTTTCTATCCCTTTTCAAGAAAAGAGAAAATGATTAGGAATAACACTGAGCCTTAGCCTCTGTTAAGTTTGCTTAATTTCTCTTATGCTTGCCTTTTATTTGATATATGTCTTTCCAGGGAACAAGGTCGAAAATATGACTGACTCATCTCGAGTAAAAGAAGGGCGTAACTCCTCTTGAACCGGGAGAGCAGCGGGTTGTTTACGGGTTGGGGTGTGACATGCGCCCTAGGGCCCTTGACGACTTGGTGGATATAAGGGTAGTTAGTCATACCAGGTGACCTTGCGAAGCTCGACGTAGCTTCAAGCGCACGAGACCGAGTTGGGGATGAGATGAGGTGTCTGTCCTCAAATGGACACGAAGAATTGTTACGGGATTGAGGGTCGGATGTTGTGAACATCCACTCATTCTCAGGGTAGAAGTGGACGTACTTCTATCTTGGTGGCTGGTAAAGTCGCTCCGACACCACAAGTGGGTTCAGTGGACGTACTAGCCTGCGATTGTGTGATTGACCTTCATGATGAAGAATATGTATTGGGTGATGACACACTGTGATTAATATGAAATGGTGATAAAAATTGAAGTTTGAAATGAAAGGTTTTTGAAGGAAAATAAGTAGTTTGACACACTCAAAAACCAACATTTTTCCTAAAACTTAAATTTTTGAAAAGCCCATTCACTGAGTCATTGTACTCACCCCCTCCCTTATCTCCCTTTCAGGAAATCCCAGAAAGCCTACCCCAAAGGACCTTCAACTAATATGCTTATGAGACAGGTATGAATTATTTAAAAGTTTGTGCAGTTTTGATTTATGTATTCTGGAAAAGTACATGTTTAAATGATGCCTTTCTCTTCACAGTTTATAAATAAGGGGAAACCCTCAGTAAACTGGAAGGGTGGCGGGTTGATCACGGGGATCTAACCAAACGAGGTCAAAGCATGACAACTTTAGTGGTATAAGAGCCTGTTTCCTCGAATGCATAATAAAGACTAGAAAATATAGTAACTAATAGGATTGATCTTAAAATTTTCAAATGACTCTAAGGAGAGGAACCAATAAAACTAGGAATGACTCTACTCAATACCCTGTTGTCGTAAGAATACGAGGCTTGGTAGAAGTCTCAAAAGACCTAATGAGGAAGTATCCAGGAGGATGGTGCAAGGACCTATTGAGGCACAACTCTAAGTACGAAGGAAGCCAAGCATGAAGCCATAAATGCTAGCAAATGATGTATAACCTTACCTAGGAGGATATTTATCAAGAATCCCATAGCTCCCTATTTATTTTGTGACCACTTTCTATAATAGGGCTAAAAGCCCCAACATATTGTACTTCTCTATTAATAAAGTACTCCCAATTCCTAAAAACCTCGTCTCTCAAAGGATGTAATCTTGCTAGGAAGATGGCCCCGAGAAAAGTTACCAAACAAAACCACAATACCCTAGACACCATAGAGATCAAGGATAAAGGAACGAATCAAGGAGATTATTAGGAAAAGAAGGTATGACAAGAAAACTATCATGGTAAGGAGTATAGAAGAACTCTTGGAGTAACAACTGGGCAATGAAACAATCTATTACAAGGTACAAAGGGAATAGAACATGAAATGAAGGACTGTCCCACACCACTAGGATTTGGAACAATACTTTCCAAGAATGACGCCCTCACAGCTATAGGAAATTCGAAAGGGTACCATCCCAAGAAACACGACTTCAACTCATAATTTCTACCACAAATAGGAAGAAGCTCTTCAAGATCTTAGGGAATTGGCGGGAAGGAAAAAGGGCTAATGGTAGGACCTCAATAAAACCACAACAAAAGGTAGTTGAAGAGAATTCTCCCTTAAAGAAGAAATTTCCAACAATTTAGGAGCAAAGAAGGGTGTGCATCCACAAGAGAAGACAAGATGAGCATTTGACGACAAATGGGATGTCTTGATATTGTAAGTACACCTTCCTTTGGAAAAAGCAAAGAAGTCAATTTGGAGTTTCGGACCAACATAGCAGAAGTAAGCAAATAGTAACAACAAGATAGTCAAGGAGAATGAATGACGCCCCAAGAAGGACCTAGAAGTAGTAAGGAATAC
This sequence comes from Trapa bicornis, assembly GCA_030064425.1. Lineage (NCBI taxonomy): Eukaryota > Viridiplantae > Streptophyta > Magnoliopsida > Myrtales > Lythraceae > Trapa > Trapa bicornis. The sequence continues at coordinate 13,066,401 of CM057746.1, forward strand.
ACCTTAAAGAGGAAAATGGAAGTGTCATTAAGGACAAGAAGACTTGAGAGACAACTACGTCAAGAGAATTAGACTAGGTGAATAGTAGAGGCGAAGCAGGTAATGAACTAACCCACGTGAGGGTTACAAATTAAGCTCTAGTAAAGAAAGGAAAGATGGAAAGGCCAAACATTTGGAAACGAAGGATGGAGGAAATCCTTAAGGAGATCAAAAGCCAAGATCAAATTAATGACCAAACTCAAAGCCATGAAAAGATAAGTAAGCCTTGAACAAAGAGGTCTTGAAACAAATCATGTCTGAACTTTTCCCAAGTAAGAAAACTTGTGCAGGATACAAGTAGAATTAAGGAAAATTGTACTAGGATGTACAGCTAGATTTCCCAGGAAGGGTGCATGGGAATGATAACATCAAAGGATGTCATTTAATACTTCCAAAGAACGAATGGAAAAAATAATTTCGGGAGAAAGGGAAAGAATCCTACCAAGGAAGGAAGCCCCAGAAAGGGCATATGTATCCAATTTAAGAGATAATGGAACCAAATGAAAGGGACAAAGAGATAAACTTACAAATGAAGCACAAGCTGAGGTGAAAGAACAAGGAAAGCATACTGTGAGAACCCAAGGAGTAAGTTAAAAGGAACATGAAATAAGAATTTAGCATCAAAAGATGTTGTGACAAGTAATAATGAGTGGACTACCCATAATAAGGAAATAAAGGAAAGAACATACGTGAAATGTTGGAAAAGTAAGCCCTCAAAATAAGGCTCTTATAGGCCGGGGGCCTCAATTTTGGAACTTGAGGGCTAGAATGCCCAGTTTTTTGAAAATCTCGTAGAGTGGGCCCAAGGCCAGTTGGCACGAGCAGGAGCTCGTAAACGAACATGATATATGTGCCATAAAACTTAATAAGTGAATTGTTTGGCCATGGTACCAAGATAGGACCGACATGCTCAGTCAACTAGTGGCAGTGCGATATGATAGGTCGACGGACTAGTCAAGACAAACAACTGCGGGTTGAGTTGAGAGTCGGGGCCGTTGGATCAGTGGCACCACATATTACATGGCTTGATAAGAAAACATTGTTTGTGCATGCACAATAATTACGGGATCATCAAGACGCCCATGAGGGGTAGTGATGTGTGCTAAGGGCCCTGAACGACCCGATGAGTATAAGGGCTGATCGTCATTCCCGGTGTTTATGCGAAATTTGGAGTAGCACCAAGCGCATGAGACCGGGGTGGGGATAGGATGAGGTCTCTGTCCTCATACGGACATGAAGAAGTGATTTCGGGATTGTGGGTCAGATATCGCGTGCATCCACTCATTCCCACGGTAGAAGTGGTCGTACTTCTATCCGGTTGGTAGGAAAAGTTGCTCCGAAGCCACTACGGGTTCAGTAGTGATACTGACTTACGAATGAGTGTAACCTTCATGATGAAGGATGTGTGTTGGGTGATGACACACCGGTAACTAAGAAATAATGGAAAAACCCAAAATTTTAAATGTAGGGATTTTTGAAAAGAAAGGAGTCTGGCACACTGCATATAAATGTTTTTCTTAAATATTAAAAGTAAACCTTTGAAAAACCATTCACTGAGTAGTCGTACTCACCCCCTCCCTTATATCCCTTTCTAGAAATCTCAGAAAGCCTACCTTGAAAGACCATCAACTAAGATGCCTGTAAGACATGTATTTAAAGTTTAAAATTTCATGCAGTTTAGATTATGCTATTCCAGGAAATGGTGCAGGTTTAAAGGATGCCTTACTCTTTACGGATTATAATAAGGGGAAACCCTTTAATAAAACGGGAGAGTGGCGGGTTAATCATGGAGATCTGACCAAACAGGGTCGGGGCTTGACAACTAGAGTGGTATCAGAGCCTATTTTCTTGAATACATAATTAAGACTAGAAAATATAGTAACTAATAGGGTTTATCCTAAAATTTTCAGATGGCACCCAGGAGAGGAACTAAGAAAACTTGGAAGGGCTCTACTCAACACCCTATCTCCGTAGGGAGACAACCTTAGAAGTTTCCCAAATGCTTGAGACCTGGCAGAAATGTTGAAGGACCAAATGGGGAAGTATCCAAGAAAATGGTGCTAGGACCCATTGATGGCACAACCCTAAGTATAAAGGAGGATGCTTATCAAGAATCTCATAGCTCCCTAGTTAATTTGTGATCATTTTCTATGATAGGGCTGAGAGCCCAACCATTTGTATTCCCATGTTAATAAAATATTCAAATTCTCTAAAACTCTATCTTCTGAGGATGTGATCTTACTAGGAATATGGCCTAAGGAAAATAAAACAAAACCACACTATCCTGGAAACTAAGGAAAAGTCACATCCCGGTAATGGGAGATGAATCAGGAAACCTAGGAGGAATCTTACCATGACCCTTTAGTAAAGGAGATTCAGTAAGAAAATTGTCAAAGTGATCAGACTCAAGAACGGTAGAGCACCAAACCAATAGTAACCTTGGAAATGCCCTACTCGAAGGAAAGAAGGGACCACAACAATCTATATAAGGGATTAACCTATTACAAGTATGAACGATGGAGACATTACCTGAAGAAGTGCCCAACCCTACTAAGGACAAGTACCAAGTCGAACTATTATAGGTGTAAGGAAAGAAGGGGTGTTCCACATCTCATAGATTCAGGGAAATACCTCCTCAAAGGTCATGAAGGACATGAAGGATTAGAGACTGATACCATGGAGCAGGTTACATAAACAATTCAAAAAGAGGTCAAGAAAAGACGAGGTGAATACAAAAAACTTCTTAAGAAGGTCAAACCGAGAAGGATACCTCATGAATAGGGATAAGGTACATGAGAATCATATTAGAACCCTCTCATAAGTGGCAAACACAGAAAAACGTCCCTTGAAACTCTAGGGAATGACACAGTGAGAGTGAAGAAGAGAAGGAATACGCTGTGAAAATGAATCATTGGTTGGCGGATGTGCAAGGAGCCAACCCCTCATTAGAAACTACTTGAAGGAAGGAAGTATCAGAGGCCAAGACTAACATGCTTTGGAAAAGTGATATAATTTTTAAGTACTACCTCTTTTGGAAAAAGTAGAAAAGTTAAAAATCGAAGTCTCTGACCAACATACCTAAGGAAGACCGGGAAGTAGAAAGGACTACACACTAAAAAGGTCAGTGAGATGATGTTAAGGACAGGAGTACTCGAGAAGACAACTACCCAAAGAAGACCTAAACCAAGGGACTGGTGGAGGCGAGGCAGTTAACCAGCTAATACACGAAAGAACCATGATGTAAGTTCCGACAAGGAAGAGAGGCAGAAATGTCAAATACTTTGAAAGAGAAGGATGAAAGAAATCCATAAAGGGACCAAAAGGCCAAATTAACAACCAAACTCAAGCCAAGAAAGAAATAGGCAAACTTCTCACATAATGATCAATAAAACTTGAAACAAGGAAGATTTATACGCTCCTTAAGGAAATAGATAGGCATTGGGTATGAATGAGGATGCCGATAGAGTATAAAAGATGTCTTGCAAGACTTGAGGAGTAAAGGTAAACATGAGAAGACAACATCAATAGTAGAAATCCCCTAGAGCAAATGTAAAAAGGAATGTACGGAGAAAGGGAAAGAATTCTATAAAGGAAAGAAGCCCCGAAAAGACATGTGTATCCCAATTAAGAGGAAATGGAACCAACCAAACTAGAAGGAATGATAAGCTCACAAATGAAATGTTGGTTGAGATGGAAAAGTCGAGTACCAAGGAAAAATGAGGTCCTAAGAAGGAAATTAAACTAAAGGAATTATGGAGGGGCGAATAGACACAATGTGGAGTGAAAGGAACCCACCCTTAATTAGGAAATGTTTCCAAGGAAGGATGTATCATAATGGCCCAGGCTGACCTGTTTGGAGGGAACATGAGAACTGAATAGAAAGAGGAAAACTAATAACGATAGAAAGCCAAATAGAATAAACAAAACTGTAAGAAGGAATGAGATGTAGTAAAGACTACACTCTATGATGGATAATAGGATGGGCATGAAGAACGAGTGATACTGCTGGCCAGACGATTGGACCAGAAAAATAAAGAATTGTGAAATGGTTGCGAACAAATCTGAGGGGATTAAGGCCAAAGGAAAACCCTTGAGTAGAGGATATCATTAGGAATGATGATGGATCTAAGAAAGGACGAAATCCAGCATGTCGGTAAAACATCTGGGAATTTTAATTGAAATAGGAAATACTCAATAAGGAAGTCAAAAAGGAATGAGTGGGTAAGGAGAACCAACACAATTGAGTAAGTGGAGTTAATAATGGTAAAAAAAAGGGATAGTTGAGGAATACAATCAAAAGAAAAGAGAAATGAAGTTATACAATCCCTAAAAGGTCTAAAAGCTAAGAGAGACACTTCAGGAGATGTTCTAGAAATCAAATGGACAGAGACGGGTCCTAGAAAATGTCATGTCGTAAGGGCATGTAAGCCCAACAACCCAAGGAGAATATGACTCAAAGTAAGGAGGAGTCGGCTAATAAGCATGATGAGGTCAAATATAACAATTTGGATTGAAGTTATAATAGACAACGAATGGAGGAAGAGTCGAAATGGGATGAAAAGTTGGTGATAAAGAAATCCGTGGAAATAAGTACGAAATGCTCTATAGGACGACGAGCTAAGTGTTTCAATGATCAAGCGTTTAACTAGACATGGAAATGGTTAGTTATCTTGGAATTCCCAATCTTGAGTACAGGACCTCAAGGGGAAGAATGTTGCTTTAAGCAAAGAGAGAGATAAAATCTAAGAACATACCCTGAGGTAAGTTATGTCTAGTTATGACAAACTCCATGGAGGGAGTAAATAATATTAACGAAATGGAATTTCTTAAGTGAAGGTTATAAAAGGGACTAATTTCAAGGACGAGAGGAAAGTTTGTATCTTAAGCAAACACCAAAGGGGTATCAAAGGAAATGATTGCTCATGCAAGGATGTTAACTAAGTTTTGTGGACAAAACTCCTAAAAGGAGGGGAGAGTTGTAAACCCCACACTTTTGAGTTAAGGAATACTGGGAAAAGAACCGGTAAAACCGAATAAGAAAACCGAGCCGGTTTACATTTGGAAACAAACAATATGGAAATTTACAACTTCCGGGTGATCCAAAGGGTTCATTAAACCTTGAAAAGGAAACTTAAGATAAATTAGAAGAAAATAACCAAATTGGTTTAGGTGAACTAGATTTCATATGAACCTTAAAGTTAAGCGTGCTTGCCCGAGAGTAGTGTGAGGATGGGTGACCACCTAGGAAGTATGATTTTTTTGTAACCCGAAATTTTGGTCAATAATTTTTATGCCAACGTACAACTTATCATAAATAGCCATAAATTAATATATATTTAATTATTGGAATTAATACAAAAAATTTAATACCGAAATTAAATTATTGGAATTAATACCAATAATTTATGGCAATATGAATACTAGTAATAAATCTCTCCCTTTTAATACATGGTTTTACACCTATATAAAGAGGTCATCCCCATTCATTCTCCTCACACCCAAACACTTCTCTCTCTCTCTCTCTCTACTGCCCCATTTCCCGGTGAAGCTCGAACCAGAGCTTCGACTTTAACATTTTTCTTAACCTCAGAAGGAGAGGTTGAGCTCTTTAGAACCAAGGAGAAGACAACTATCTAATAGCAAACTCTAGTCAATCCGAGAATCGCTGGAGAAGCGCCGACATGATGGAATAGTCAAGCAGCTTCGGCAAACCGAAGCTGCCCTATTTCGGGGAATCTGAAATTGGCCATTTCGAGCCCTCCTCAGACCAAACCAAGCCCTCCTAACACTTCCTCACCCTCCCACGGCCAAATTAGGACTGAAAAGTAAGCCAATTCGGCTCCCCTCTACAATTTTTGGCCGGTGCTAGAGTGAGAACCGACATAATTTCAATGATGAAATTCTAACTCAATTCGGCATCAATTGATTTGATTCTTGATTCTAGGATAATCCTTAAGATGAGAGCTATCTGCCCAAATCGAAAGCTTAGACCGCCGTGCCCTCACCGGTGAGAAATTGAAACTTTCTCTCTCTACAATATGTTTTTCGGCGAAGCTCCGTTTGAGCTCGTTCCGACATTAAAATCTGCGATTTCAAAGTTCCTTAGAATCATATGAACATATAGGAACTCAATTTCAACTCCAACTTCAACAATTAGAGGTGTTTGATCGGTCAATTTGATTAAATCAAATTCGGTAGTGTTGAACAGTTGAAATTGGGGGAAATTTGGGGAAATTTGGGGATTTTCGAAATTCGAAGGACCAAAATGAGATTTTATGAAATTGAGGGCCAATTGGGTAGGAAATAATGTTGGAGGACCAATTGAGAAATTTTTGAATTTTTGGGTTAAAACTGACCATTTTTGTAAAGGAAGGGCAAAATGGTAATTTTGGAAAAGTTGGAGGACCAAATTGGAAATTTGAGAAATTAATCCTTTTTTAGTGAAATGGAATAAATTGAGGTTCTATGATAAATTTTAGGAGTTTCGGGACTAATTTGAGGAAAAAACCGACATTAGGGACTTCAAGTTAAAGAGAAATAACTTTAGGAACCTAATTGCAAATAAATGAAAGTTTGAATTTCTCATTCATTTGGAATGAATGAAGGTGATTAGGCCGAAGGATAATGAACCGATATGTTCTTATCATGTAGGAACACGAAGTAACAGGAACGCCAGCAAGGACAAGCTCACATTATTACAAAGAACCAGTCTAGTGGAATTCACGATATTAACGGGTGAGTGGGTTTACTAACATCATACCTGGTTGGGATGATGAGCACAACTTAAAGATAAAAACCACTTACCGATTATGAGTGGAAATTTTATATCATACCCGGTAGGGGATGATAAGTACCTCGGTATAAAAACCCACTGTTTAGTGGTATTTTAATCATCACCACTTAGAGAAAGTGATGTGAAAATTATGCGAAAAAACTACTTACCAGTTGTAAGTAGATCATACCCGGTTGGTAGGATGAGACTTTCTCGAAGGAAGTTGAAAACCCATTCATCGGTTATGAACAGAGATGTCCTTATACCGGTTGGTATAATGGACAGTGAAAACCTATTTTGTTGGAAGTGTTCTCCCATAACTGTGTGCCAATGCTTAAACTATTTGGGAGACCTTCTCAACGGGAGCTCGAATATCTTTGATAGGCTGGGGGCCTCGATTTTGGAACTTGGGGGCTAAATGCCCAATTTTGAAAATCTCGTATAGTGGGCCCAAGGCCAGTTGGCACAAGCAGGAGCTCGTAAACGAACATGATATATGTGCCATAAAACTTAATAAGTGAATTGTTTGGCCATGGTACCAAGATAGGACCGACATGCTCAGTCAACTAGCGGCAGAGCGACATGACAGGTCGACGGACCAGTCAAGACAAACAACTACGGGTTGAGTTGAGAGTCGGGGCCGTTGGACCAGTGGCACCACATATTACATGGCTTGATAAGAAAACATTGTTTGTGCATGCACTATGATTACGGGATCATTAAGACGCCCATGAGGGGTAGTGATATGTCCTAAGGGCCCTAGATGACCCGGTGAGTATAAGGGCAGATCGTCGTTCTAGGTGTCTGTGCGAAATTTGGAGTAGCACCAAGCACATGAGACCAGGGTGGGGACGGGATGAGGTCTCTATCCTCATACGGACACAAGGAAGTGATTTTGGGATTGTGGGTCAGATGTCCTGTACATCCACTCATTCCCAGGATAGAAGTGGTCGTACTTCTATCCGGGTGGCCGGAAAAGTCGTTCCGAAGCCACTAGTGAGTTCAGTAGTGATACTGACTTGCGAATGTGTGTTGGGTGATGACACACCGTTAACTAAGAAATAATGGAAAAACCCAAATTTTTAAATGAAGGGATTTTTGAAAAGAAAGGAGTTTGGCACACTTCATATAAATGTTTTTCTTAAAAGTTAAAAGTAGACCTTTGAAAACCCATTCATTGAGTAGTCGTACTCACCCCTCCCTTATATCCCTTTCAGGAAATCCCGGAAAGCCTACCTTGAAAGACCATCAGCTAAGATGCCTGTAAGGCAGGTATGTAATGTTTAAAATTTCATACAGTTTTGATTATGCTATTCTAGGGAATGGTGCAGGTTTAAAGGACGCCTTACATTTTACGAATTATAATAAGGGGAAACCCTTTAATAAATCGGGAGAGTGGCGGGTTGTTCATGGGGATTCGACCAATCCGGGTCGAGGCGTGACACGCAACCAATGGGAGACTGCCACGTGTTTGGTCAATGGTCAGGTGGCGCTCGTCAACATGCGACACAGACACGAGCAGCCAATGAGAGGCTGCCACGTGTCCGGTCAACGTGTCAACGACTGATGCGGTAGCCAAGTTAGACTTGCACATCAAAAAAACTGGCCAATCATAGTGCACCACGTGGCATAACTACCACGTCATCTTCTTCAACCTTTAGATGCTGATAGAGAGAATGTAGGAGATAGAGTCGCTGGAAAAGCTGGAGTCTCCGGTGACTCGAAAAACTCTTTAGTTAGGTCACTAGCGGCCGAGTTTTACACCTGCGGGTAGCCTGAACAGTTGCCAAGCTCGCCTCCATTCATTCTCAGCATCCCACAATTGAGCAAAAAAGAAGAAGAGTGCATTTTCTGGCGAGCTGCAAACCAGAGCTCTGGCAATGGGACTTTTCTCAGCTACCGAAGCCACATTGGTTGTCTTTGGAATCGGGAAGAAGTTCTCTAGTTAGCCCTACCCTCAATTTAGCCAGAGAGCCAATGAGGAAGAACGAGGAAGCCCAAACAGTACTGCCGCTCCTCGGCCATGAAACTACTCCACCTTGTGCCGCTACTTCGAGCTCCCCCGTGGCCAATTGTGGCCAAACCCAACCCCTACACCCCGCCTAGAGGTATCCCGACCTTCCCCTAAGCTGAGAAGGTAAGCTCCCTTCGCCACCCTTCGCTGGAAAACACTGTTCACGACTGATTCATGCAAAAACCATAACACTAAAATTCACACTACTCAGGTCATCAATTGAGATATGGCTTGATCTAGGGAGGATCCCCACGACGAGAGTAATACATTGGTAACCAAAGCTCCGGTTGCGAGACCCTCACTAGTAAGATATCAAAGCATTCTCTCTGTAGACTATACTTTTCAGCGAAGCTCCATTTGAGCTCATTTCCAAGACAAATGAAGTTGTTCATGGCTTAAAATGATGAGGAAAACATAAAGGAAGTGATCCAAATCATGAATGGGGACAATTAACCATGATTTGGTGGTCAATTTGATGAAATTGAGATTCAGGGGGGCCAAAATGTAAATTTTGAGAAATTTGGGCAATTTGGGGATTTTTTTGAAAATTGGGGACTGAATGGAAAATTGATAAAATTAATGGCATATTTGTGAAATTTCCTTCCAATTGAGGGTCAATTGGGCAAATTGGATAGAATGGAGGACCAAATTGCAAAGTTTGGGGTTCCAATTGTAATTTTGGAAAAAATGGGGACTAACTGACAATTTTGAAAAATTGAGGGGCCTATGGGCGATTTTGATAAAATGAAGGGCCTAGGAAAGAAAATTGGGAAAACCTAGGGGTTAAATTGAAAAGAAGGGGCAATTAGGGACTTAGAGGTAAATACACAAACCTCAAGGACCAAATTATAATTAAGGCAAACTATGAGGCCCTATATGTATATGCTCAAATAATGTGGTCCCTTAGTCCAGTACCCTAATACGAATACTCGTGTCGTGTAGGAACAGCCTGCTCGAGTGCCAGCTTTCAGGAGAATACCATGAGGCCAGACTCCACCAAGACAACCCTGCCAAGATTACCGGGTGAGTGGGGACCGCTATGACATCAATTCCAGTTGGAATGACGGTTTAGCTTTAAAAAATATTTTCTCGGAATTAGCCTCACTTGAAGAGGTGACTTTGCTTAAATCATTTGGGAGCTTATTTCAAGCTTAGGCTCAGTATGCCAGTGGGCCCAAGGCCGATGGATATGGGCATAGACCCGTCTAGAATAAGTATGTGATAAATGATGCTAAAAGATCCAGATAATGGGAACTTTGTGTGATACCCATCGAGCCAAGTCTAAGTTGTCAAGTTTGTTGGGCAAAGCCACTACTTTGCCGAAGCTAGGTCATTAAACCTATTGGGTTAGTACACGTGGGCCGAAGCCAAGTCGATAGACTATTGTGTTGGATGGCCAATGATAAAGGCTATAATTAAAAAGACTATTGATTGTGCATGTACTGTGATGTTTGGGCCATCAAGACACCTGGCATGAGGTAGTGATGAAGCCCAAGGACTACTGGATGACCCACGGTGCATAAGGGCAGTTTGGTCATTCAATAGGTCGTGAATGTAAACCCTGCACATCTGAGTTAAGGAAAATCGGGAAAAGAACCGGTCAAACTGAATAAGAAAACCAAACCGGTTTACATTTGGGAATAAGCAATATGAAAATTTACAACTTTCGTTGATCCAAAGGATTTATTAAACATTAGAAAAGGAACTTAAGACAAACTAGAAAACAAAAAGCCAAATTAGTTAAGGTGAACTAGATTCCATAAGAACTTCAAAGTTAAGCGTGCTTACCTAAGAGTAGTGTAAGGATGGGTGACTCCTGTGAAGTATGATTTAATACCGAAATTAAATTATTGTAATTAATACCAATAATTTATGGCAATATTAATACTAGTAATAAATCTCGCCCATTTAATACACGGGTTTTACGACTATATAAAGAGGTCATCCCCATTTCATTCTCCTCACACCTGAACACTTCTCTCTCTCTCTACTGCTCCATTTCCCAGTAAAGCTCGAACTAGAGTTTCGACTTGAATAAAGGTTGGGCTCTTTAGAACCGGGGAGAAGACAACTATCTAATAGCAAACTTCAGTCAATCTGAGGCTGCCCTATTTCGGCCAAGCTGAAATCGGCCATTTCAAGCCCTCCTCAGGCCAAACCAAGCCCTCCCAACACTTCCTCAGCTTTTCCACGGCCGAATTAGGACCGAAAGGTAAGCCAATTCGGCTCCCCTTTATAATTTTCGATAGGTGCTAGAGAGAGAGTCGACCGAATTTCAATGACGAAATTCTAATCCAATTCCGCATCAATTGATACAATACTTGATTTTAGGATGAACCTTAGGATGAGACCTATCTGCTCAGATCGAAAGCTCGGACTGTCGTGCCTTCACCGGTGAGTAATCGAAGCTTTCTCTCTCTACAGTCTATTTTCCGGCAAAGCTCCGTTTGAGCTCGTTCCGACGTTAAAATCTGTGATTCAAAGTTTCTTAGAATCATATGAACATACAGGAACTCAATTTCAACTCCAATTTCAATAATTAGAAGTGTTTGATCGGTTAATTTGATGAAATCAAATTCGGTAGTGTTGAAGAGTTGAAATTGAGGGAAAATTTGGGGATTTTCGAAATTCAAAGGGGCCAAAATACAATTTTATGAAATTGAGGGTCAATTGGGCATGAAAATAATGTTAGAGGACCAATTGAGGAATTTTGGAAATTTTGGGGAAAAACTTACCATTTTTGTGAAAGAAGGGCAAAATGGTAATTTTGGAAAAATTGGGAAACCAAATTGGAAACTTGGAAAATTAAACCCCTTTTTGGTGAAATTGAATAAATTGAGGTCCCACGATAAATTTTAAAAGTTACGGGACTCAATTTGAGGAAAAACTGACATTAGGGACTTAAAGTTAAAGAGAAATAACTTTAGGGACCTAACTACAAATAACTAAAAGTTTGGGCTTTCCCATTCATTAATGAATGAAGGTTGTTATGCCGAGTAATAATGAACAAGGTTGTTCATATTGTGTAGGAACGTTAAATATCGGGAACGCCAGCAAAGACAAGCTCGCGTGAATACAAAGAACCAGTCTAGTGGAATTCACGGCATTAACGGGTGAGTGGGTTTACTAACATCATACCCGGTTGGGGATGATAAGTGCCTCGATATAAAAACCCACTATTTAGTGGTATTTTAATCATCGCTACTTAGAGAAAGTGATGTGAAAGTTATGCGAAAAAAACTACTTACGGGTTGTAAGTACATCATACCCGGTTGGTATGATGAGACTTCCTCGAAGGAAGTTGAAAACCCGTTCATCGGTTATGAACGGAGATGTCCTTATACCAGTCGGTATGATGGACAGTAAAAACCTATTTTTGTCGGAAGTGCTCTCTCCTAACTGTGTGCCAATGCTTAAAAAATTTGGGAGACCTTCTCGACGGGAGCTCGAATAGCTCTAATAGGCTGGGGGCCTCGATTTTGGAACTTAGGGGCTAAATGCCCGGTTTTGAAAATCTCGTACAGTGGGCCCAAGGCTAGTTGGCACGAGTAGGAGCTCATAAATGAACATGATATATGTGTCATAAAACTTAATAAGTGAATTGTTTGGCCATGGTACCAAGATAGGACCGACATGCTCAGTCAACTAGCGGCAGTGCGACATGATAGGTCGACAGACTAGTCAAGACAAACAGCTGCGGGTTGAGTTGAGAGTCGGGGCCGTTGGACTAGTGGCACCACATATTACATGGCAATATAAGAAAACATTGTTTGTGCATGCACTGTGAGTACGGGATCATAAAGACGCACATGAGGGGTAGTGATGCGTCCTAAGGGCACTGGACGACCTGGTGGCTATAAGGGCAGTTCGTCGTTCCAGGTGTCTGTGCGAAATCTGGAGTAGCACGAAGCGCATGAGACCAGGGTGGGGATAGGATGAGGTCTCTGTCCTCATACGGACATGAAGAAGTGATTTTAGGATTGTGGGTCGGATGTCACGTACATCCTCATTCCCAGGGCAGAAGTGGTCGTACTTCTATTCGGGTGGCAGGAAAAGTCGCTCCGAAGCCACTAGCGGGTTCAGTAGTGATACTGACTTGCGAATGTGTGTAACCTTCATGATGAAAGATGTGTGTTGGGTGATGACACACCGTGGTAACTAAGAAATAATGGAAAAATCTGAATTTTTAAATGAAGGGATTTTTTAAAACAAAGGAGTTTGGCACACTCCATATAAATGTTTTTCTTAAAAGTCAAAAACTTTTATAAACCCATTCACTGAGTAGTCGTACTCACCCCCTCCCTTATATCCCTTTCAGGAAATCCCGGAAAGCCTCCCCTTAAAGACCATCAACTAAGATGCCTGTAAGACAGGTATGTAAAGTTTTAAATTTCATATAGTTTTGATTATGCTATTCCAGGAAAAAGGTGCAGGTCAAAGGACGCCTTACTCTGTACGGTTTACAATAAGGGGAAACCCTTTAATAAACTGGGAGAGTGGCGGGTTGATCACGGGGATCCGACCAAACTGGGTCGGGGCGTGACAGTGAAGCTTGATGAAGCTTCCTACTAAGTAGGGGAAATGAGGTCCCGTCCCACTAAGTAGACACGATAAAGCGATCAGGGTTTGAGGGTCGGACTATTGATGTCCACTCAAACTTTGGGTAGAGGTAGTGCACCTCTATCAGAGTGGACGGTAAAGGCACTTTGGTTCATAAGTGGCACGGTCGAGGACTGTTCTATAGTGACCCATCCTATTATAGGAGGGTGATTGCTGGTATGAATTGAGAAATCTAAGAAGAAACTACTGAAATATCAAAATGCTGAATTGAACATTTCCTAAAAGACTTTCCCCACTCACTGAGTTGTCGAACTCACCCCCTCCCTGTAAACATTTTGAGGAAGGAACACGACTACACCAGCTTTTTCCTCCCTAGACCACGACCTAGGTACACAAATTTAAGGTTTCAGTTTTGGTTAATGTTTTCCAAGGAAACCATGAGAGGCACTATGCCTAACTCTCTTGATCTCCTAGAGTTAGTCCCTCTTTGAGGTCCGAGAGAGTGGCAGGTTGTTCACAGGACCTCGACCAAACCAGGTCGGGGCGTGACACTCTACATCATGCGCACACAAACATAGGGTACACCAATGCATGTAATGTCTTCTCTAGCTGACCTATGATCCGAATACCCGACCATGACCCTAAAATAATCTGGCTGTTAGTAGGATTTTCTGCATTTAAACTCGCAAGAAAATTAAATCAAAAGTAGAGGCTATAGAGTCCCATTTGATCAGCTATGGGCATGGCCTAATCGAGAATTGGTCCTTCGAGCTGCCTATATAATTGTCGGCCCACCCCTCTCCGAAGGATGATTGGAATTCTCTCTTGAAGTCAATCTCATCCACTTTCTGGTGACCTCCTTACTAGAGCTTTCCATTTTATCATGTGAACAACAAACTAGCTGATATTAGTGGCATTAGATCAATGCCGAAGTTACCTTACCAACTACACCTATAACATTGGGACTTCTAAAACTTACGTTATGAAACCCGTCACCTCGGATCAAGGAAAACTGAGAAAGAACTAGTTAATTAAATGAGAAAATCGAACCCCTTAAGGAATTGAGAATGATAAAGAGAGGTAAAAATGGGAAATTGGAAAATCCCAAGTGACCAAAAAGTCATGAAATTCATGGGGAAGAACCATGAAATAAATTGGATGGGAAAATCGGACCAGTTCAAGGTGAACTAGAGCTAAACTGGATTGAATTATACATGAACTGATCTCTAAATTCATTTTTCTTGGTGGCTTAAAAACTCCTAATTAAAATGGAATTGTTTGTGTAATGCACCACGGTATCGGTTCAGGACCGACAATGCTCGATGGACTGGCGGCAGTGCGTCATGGCTAGGTCGACTGACCGACCTAGACAAACAGTTGCAGGTCGGGTTGAGTGTCAGGGCCATTGGACCGTTGGCACCAAAGAGGATGGATAACTATATGAAAACTTTTGTTTGTGCATACACTTAAGGATTAGGACCATCAAGTCACCCTAGGGGTAGTGATGGGTCCCAAGGGCTGTTGGATGACATGGGGGTGATAATGGCAGTTTTTCATGCTAGTCAGTCATGAAGCTCTAGTAGCTTCTTGCGCATGAGACCGAGGTGGGGACAGGATATGGTCTCATCCTTATACGGACACGAAGTGGCATTCGGGTTTAAGGGTCAGACGTTTGGGACGTCCAACTAGACTCTAGGTAGAAGTGGACGGGCTTCTATTAGGGTTGTCATGCCCCCACCAGGTTTGGTCAGATCTTCGTGAACAACCCACTGCTCTCTTGGTTCAAGAGGAGTTTCCTCCTTCTTTAACTCAAGTGGAGCCAGTCATACATTCAACTTTGTTCCCTAAAAAGACATATCAAATAAAATGCAAGCTTAAGAGAATTTAAGCATACCTGACAGAGGGTAAGGTTTGGTGTTATCCTTAGTTATTTTTCTAATTCCCGAAAAGGGATAAAAAGAGGGGTGAGTTTCTACAACTCAGTAAATGGGTATTTAAAAAAAAATGAAGTTTTGATAAAAATAGTTTTCAAGTTGGAGTGTGCTAGACTCCTTAATTCTTTCAATTTTTCTCATTTCCAAATCTTGGTTTTCAAAATCCATTCTTATTACTACAGTGTGTCATCACCCAACACACATCCTACATCATGAAGGTAAAACACACAATCGTAGGCCAACCCGTCCAATGAATCCACTTGTGCCATCAGAGCGACTTTACCGGCCATTTAGATAGAAGCACATCCGCTTCTACCTTGAGAATGAGTGGATGTTCGCAACATCTGACCCTCAATCCCGTAACAAATCTTCATGTCCGTATGAGGATAGAGACATCATCCTATCTTCACACTGGTCTCATGCGTTTGAAGCTACTCCGAGCTTTGCAAGACTTCTGGTACGACAATCTGCCCTTATATCTATCATGTCTTCTAGAGCCCTTGGACGCATCACTATCCCTATTGGACCTCTTGAAAGTCCCATAACACAGTGCATGCACAATCATTATTTTTCACATAATGCCATATAATCTTTGGTGCCACTGGTCCAACGGCCCCAATCCTCAACTCGACCTACAACTATTTGTCTTGACTAGTCCGGTGACTTGTCATGTCGCACTACTACTGGTTGACTGAGTATGTCGATCCCGTCTTGGTACCATGGCCAAATAATTAATTTACTTAAGTTTTTATGGCATATAACTCATGCTTGTTTACGAGTTCCTGCTCATGCCAACTAGCCTAGGGCCCACTATTTGAGATTTTCAAAATTGGGCATATTAGTCCCCAAGTTCAAAAACTAAGGTATCCGGCCTAACAGAGCTATTTGAGCTCTCATCAAGAAGGTCTTCCAAAATGTTTAAGTAGTGGCACACAGTCAGGGGAGAGCACTTTTGACAAAATACTTTTCAATTGTCCATCATACCAACTTATAAGGACATCTCTGCTCATAACCGATGAACGAGTTTTCCACTTCCTTCGAGGAAATTTCATCATACCAACCGGGTATGTGCTACTTACACCAATAAGTAGTTTTTCCATGTGATTTTCACATCACTTCTCTCAAATATGATGTTTAAAATTCCACTTAGTAGTGGGTTTTCATTACCGAGGTGCTTAACATCCGAACCGGGTATTATATAAAAATCCCACTCACTCGATCATGCAGTGTATTTCCTCTAAGTCGGTTTTCGTCCCTTGCGATCTTAATCTCAATTGGCATTCCTGATATCTCGTGTTCCTACACAAAATGAAAATTTTTTTTCATTATCATTTGGCTTGATAACATTCATTCATTATGAATGACTAAAATATTCAACTTTTCAAATATTTGCAATTTGGTCTCTAAAGTTATTTTTCTTTTACTTTAGTCCCCAATTGCCAGTTTTTCTCAAAATTGAGTCCCAAAACTTTTAAAATTCCCCTCGGGACATCAATTTACTCAATTTCATAAAAAGGGATTTAAGTTTCCCAAATTCCCAATTTGACCCCCAATTTTTCCAAAATTACCATTTTGCCCTACTTTTACAAAAATGGTAAGTTTTACCCCAAAAATTCTAAAATTTGCTCAATTGGTCCCCTAACACTCTTATCATGTCCAATTGACCCTCTTTTATAAAATTGAATTTTGGTCCCTCAAATTTTTGAAATCCCCAATTTTCCCCAATTTTTTTTCTATTTCAACTTCTTAAAATAGTCAAATTTGATTTCATCAAATTGATCGATCAAACAATTTTAATTGCTGAAATTGAAGTTAAATTAGAGTTTCTACATCATCTTATGATTCAATTGCACTTTGAATCGCAAGTTTTGATACAAAATGAGCTCAAATGGAGCTTTGCCGAAAAACAGAATGTAGAGAGAGAGAGAGAGAGCTTCAAATGCTCACTGTCGGGGGTCGGTAGTCCGAGCTTTCAATCTGGGCAGATAGCTCTCCTCCTGAGGTTTCTCCTAGGATCAAAAATTGCATCAATTGATACCAAATTGGATGGGAATTCTTTCATCGAAATTATGTCAGTTCTCTCTCTAGCACCAGTCAAAAATTACAGAAGGGAGTCGAATTGGCTTACCTTTCAGTTCTAATTTGGCCGTAGGAGGGTTGAGGAGGTGTTGGGAGAGCTTGATTTGGCACGAGGAGGGCTCGAATTGGCCGATTTCAGCTAAGCCGAAATAGGGCAGCTTCGGTCCGCCGGAGCTGCTTAACTATTCGATCACATTGATACTTCTCCAGTGACACTCGAAGTGAATGAATACTACCACCATGTAGCTGCCATCTCCCCGGTTCTAAGGAATCCAACCACTCCTTCTTTGGCTAAAAAAAAAACCTATATCGGAGCTCTGGTTTGAGCTTCACCGAACAACTAAGTAGCTAAGAGAGAGTGAGGTTTTCAGGTGTGGAGAGGATGAATGGGGAGTGGCTCTTTATATAAGGAGCTCGGGGAATCGTCGACCATCCATTTGACATCTTTATGACAGTCATTAATGGCCTAAAATGTACTGAATGGAAATGTTTCCTCTTCGCTGGTGCGGCTTCGATTTTCTGGTGAGTGAACAGTGCTGTCATCTGAAGGAAGAAGATGACACTGTTCCAAACGAGACCGAACCGGTTTGAACCGGGTTCAAAGCTTAAATTGGCTGATTCACCCCCGATTTGACCAAAATTTTCAAATCTAAAATTTTTAAATTAATCTAAGAGTAAGAAGGAGTTAGTTGGTAAACATAACAAGGTCAAACATAAATTTGACTAAAGTTGTAATCACTGACGGATAAAGGATGGGTCAAATTGGGACAAAAGAATAATAACACAAAAACTTGTGAAAACAAGTATGTAATACTTGAAAGAATGTCGAGCTAGGGGTTTCAACAATGAAGAGAATAACTAGACAAAGGAATGATTGGGCACCTTAGATCTCCCAATCCTGAAATCTTGAGTAAAATCCCCAAAAGGAAGAACCTTATCCTAAATAAAGGGAGATGTGAACCTAAGAATATACATTATGATTAATGAGCCATACATGTCTCGTTATTATAACTCCATGGAAGGAGTAAGCATGATAAATGAAAAGAAATTCCTTAGATGAATGATTACGGGGATTAAGTGAAAGAGCAATCAAAGTGTTAGCATGTCAAGAAAACCCAAGTTGACATTAAGGGAAATTATTCCCGATGTGGAATATATTGGTTAAGTTTTGGGGACAAAATTTCTAAAAGGAGGGGAGAGTTGTAAACCCCACACTTTTGAGTTAAGGAAAACCGGGAAAAGAACCGGTCAAACTGAGTAAGAAAACTGAGCCGGTTTACATTTGGGAACAAGCAATATGGAAATTTACAACTTTCGAGTGATCCAAAGGGTTCATTAAACCTTGGAAAAGAAATTTAAGAAAAATTAGAAGACAAAAACTAAATTGGTTTAGGTGAACAATATTCCATAAAAACTTTGAAGTTAAGCGTGTTTGCCCGAGAGTAGTGTGAGGATAGGATGACCTCCTGAGAAGTATGATTTTTTTGTAACCCAAAATTTCAGTCAAAAATTTTTATGTGAATGTACGCCTTATCATAAATAGCCATAAATTAATATATATTTAATTATTGTAATTAATACCAATAATTTAATACCTAAATTAAATTATTAGAATTAATACAAATAATTTAATATCAAAATTAAATTATTGGAATTAATACCAATAATTTATGGCAATATTAATATAGTAATAAATCTCTCCCATTTAATACATGATTTTAATAAAGAGGTCATCCCCATTCATTCTCCTCATACCCGAACACTTCTCTCTCTTTCTCTACTGCTCCATTTCTCGGTGAAGCTTAAACTAGAGCTTCGACTTGAACATTTTTCTTAACCTCAGAAGGAGATTTCAGGCTCTTTAGAACTGGGGAAAAGTCAGCTATCCGATAGCAAACTCCAGTCAATCCGAGAATCACTAGAGAAGCGCCGACATGATGGAACAATGAAGCAGCTCCGGCAGACTGAAGTTGCCCTGTTTCGGTCGAGTTGAAATTGGCCATTTCGAGCCCTTCTCAGGGCAAACAAAGCCTTCCCAACACTTCCTCAGCCCTCTCACGGCCGAATTAGGACTGAAAGGTAAGCCAATTCGACTCCCCTATGAAATTTTCGGCTGATGCTAGAGAAAGAACTGACAAAATTTCAATAATGAAATTGGGGAAAATTGGGGAAATTTGGGGATTTTTGAAATTCGAAGGACCAAAATGAAATTTTATGAAATTGATGGCCAATTGGGCATGAAATAATGTTGGAGGACCAATTGAGGAATTTTAGAATTTTTGGGGAAAAACTTACCATTTTTGTAAAGGAAGGGAAAAATGGTAATTTTGGAAAAGTTGGGGGGGACCAAATTGGAAATATGGAAAATTAAACCCCTTTGTACGAAATTAAATAATTTGAGGTTATAAGATAAATTTTAAAAGTTTCGGGACTCAAATTTAGGAAAAACCCGACAATAGGGACTTAAAGTTAAAGAAAAATAACTTTAGGGACCTAATTGCAATTATATGTAAAGTTGGGTTTTGTTATTCATTTGGAACGAATGAGGGCTATTAGGCCAAAGAATAATGAACAATTATGTTTATTTTGTGTAGGAGAACAAGACAATGGGAATGCCAGTCGAGGTCCAGCTTGCTAAGGACGGAACCCGACTAAGTGGAATTTCACTGCACTATCGGGTGAGTGGGTTTATTAACATTATACCCGGTTGGGATTCATGCATCATTATCAATTAAAGTTTGGCATAATAGCCTAGGCTAAAAAATTATTGATTAATTGCACTTAGGTCCCTAAAGTTTATTTTCCTTAACTTTAGATCCCTAACCCCAACTTTTTCCCCAAATTGAGTCACAAAGCTTCCAAATTTCCCTTTAAGTCCTCAATTTACTCAAAATTGTATAGGGGGCTCAAGTTATCTAAATTTCAAATTTGGTCCCCAACTTTTCAAAAATTACAATTTTGCCCCTACATTAAAAAAATGGCAATTTGACCCCAATTGTTCCAAAAATTGACCCCAATTGTATGGATGTGTAGGAACTCAATTTTACCTTCAATTTCAACAATTAACCTTGATTGATCGGTCAATTTGATAAAATCAAACTTGGCCAAATTAAAAGGGGGAAATTTTTTGGGGAAATTGGGGATGTTGAAAAATTGAGGGACCAAAGTGGAATTTTCCAAAATTGAGGACTAATTACCCATGCAAAATATGTTGGAGGACCAATTGGTCAATTTTTTGAATTTTTGGTGTCAAATTTCCATTTTTGTAAAGTAGGGGCAAATGGTAATTTTTGAAAAGTTGGGGACCAAATTGGAAATTTGGAAAACTTGAACCCTTTTGGGGATTTTCAATAAAATGAGGACCTAAAGTGAAATTTTGAAAGTTTCGAGACTCAATTTGGGAAAAAATGGCATTTGGGACCTAAAGTTAAAAGAAAAAGAACTTTAGGGACCTAAATGCAAATAATTAAAAGTTTTTACTTTTTTTTCATAAGTGAGGCATGAAAGACATTATGACAAATATTAATAAATAAGGATGTCCAAAAAAGTGTAGCAACACGAAGGATTGAAAGGCCATCAAGGATTAGCTCGTGTGGAGGCAAAAAGCTTATTAAGAGGATTACACTGCACTTATCAAGTGAGTGGGATTTTTCACATCATACCCAGTTGGGATGATGAGCACCTCGAAAAGGAAAAACCACTACTCAGTGGAAATTTTAACAACACGCCTGGTTGGGGTGATGTGAGAAATATGCAAAGAAACTACTTATCGATTGTAAGTAGATCATACTCGATTGGTATGTTGAACTTCCTAGAAGAAAGTAGAAAACCCAGTTGGTGTGATGGACAGGTGAAAAAGTTATTTTGTTAGAAGTGCTCTCCCCTCACTGTGTGCCAATGCTTAAAAATTTTGAGAGACCTTCTTAACGAGAGCTCGAATAGCTCAGAAAGGCAAGAGGCTTCAGTTTTGGAAGTTAGGGGCTAAAATGCCTGATTTTGAAAATCTCATACAGTGGGCCCAAGGCCAGTTGGCATGAGCAGGAGCTCATAAATAAATATGATGATTAAGCCATGAAAAATTTTAATGAATGAATGATGTGATTTGGCCATGGTACCAAGACAGGAGTGATATACTTGATAGACTAGTGACAGTGCGACGAGACCAAGTCGATGGATCGGTCTAGACAAATAGCTACATGTCAAGTTAAGAGTCAGGGCCGTTGGACCAGTGGCACCACCAATTAATGGCTTATGGAAAAACTTTGTTTGTGCATGAACTGAGGTTCAGGACCATCAAGACACCCAAGAGGGGTAGTGATGCATCTTAAGGGCTACTGTACGACATGGTGGAGAAAAGGGCATATTGTCATGCCAACAGTCACGGAAGCTCGACGTAGCTTCATGCGCATAAGACCGGTGTGGGGTTGGGATGAGGTCTCTGTCCTCATGCGGACACGAAGTTGCTTTTCGGGTTTGAGTATTGGATGTCGCAAACATACACTAATTCCTAGGGTAGAAGTGGACGGGCTTCTATCTAGGTGGCCAGTAAAGTCACTCCGACGCCACAAGTGGGTGCAGTGGATGGGTTGCCCTGCGAATGTGTGATCCCTTCTTGATGAAGGGCATGTGTTGATTGTTAAACACACCGATTGTGGATAATGTGAAAAAGTTTTTGAAAACTGAGAATTTGAGGAAGAAATAATCTTAAAGGAATTAAGGAGTTTGGCACACTCCAAATTATTTTATTGAAACTCTTTTTTAAACACCCATTCAGTGAATTGTAGAAACTCACCCACCTTTTCTATCCCTTTTTAGGAGTAGAGAAATTACTAGGGATAACACCAGAATTTACCCTCTGTCAGGTATGATTAATTTTTTTTATCATACATTTTTATTGAAATAGGTTATTCCTAGGAACACAGTTGAAATTCGCCTAGCTCCCCTTGATTAAAGAAAGGGGGAAACCCTTCTAGAACCAAGGGAGCGGCGGGTTAATTATGGGGATCTGACCAAACTGGGTCGACGCGTGACCACTTGAGTGGCATCAGAGGTAAGTTCCCTTAAATCATTTTCAATATTATGCCCTAACACTAATAAAACTTTAACTACCATGTAGGAAGGAGAATTCCTGAACCGGTCAGTTTAAGCATTGAACCCGGTTCGGACCGGTCCGGTTCGAAATAGTGCCATCTTCTTCCTTCAGATGACAGCACTATTCACTCATTGGAAAATTGAGCAGAGCAGGTGAAGATGAAAAGTCTCTAGCCATGGATTTTCAAGCAATGAATGACCATCATTAAGGCACCAATCGGACGGCCTAGAAGTCCTCGAGCTTCCTATATAAAAAGCCCCTCCTCATTAATCCTCATCACACCTGAAAACTCCACTCTCTCCCTACTACTCCATTTTCTAGTGAAGCTCGAACCAGAGCTCCGACTTGGAAATTTTTCTAAGCCAAATAAGGTGAGGTTTGGTTCTTTAGATTCGGAGAGAAGTTAACTACATGATGGTAGTCTCCATTTACTCCGAGGATCGCTGGAGAAATGTCGGAGTGATAGAACAGTGAAGAAGCTCCGGCGAACCGAAGCTGCCATGTTTTGGCTGAGCTAAAAACGGCCAATTCGAGCCTTTCTTAGGCCAAACAAAGCCCTCTCAACACTTCTACAGCCTCCTACAATAGAATTAAAGCCAAAAGGTAAGCCAATTTGGCACCCCACTGTAAATTTCGAACTGTGCCAGAGAGAGAACCAATAGATCTTTACTGACCAAATTATCCCTCAATTAGACATGAATTGAGGTGATTCTTGATTATAGGAGTAACCTCGGGACAAGAGCTATCTACCTAGATTGAAAGCTCGGACCACCACGCCCCCGACGGTAAGCTTTCGAAGCTTACTCTCTCTACGTTCAATTTTCCGGTGAAGCTTTGTTTGAGCTCGTCCCGGTGTCAAATCGTGCGATTCAAAGTGCAATTGAATCGTATGGAGGTGTAGGAACTTAAATCTAACTTCAATTTCAACAATTAAACTCATTTGATTGGTCAATTTGATGAAATCAAATTCGGTCGAGTTGGAAGGTTGAAATTGGGGGAAATTTTGGGGATTTTGAAAATTCGAGAGACTAAAGTGAAATTTCCTAAAATTGAGGGCCAATTGGGCATGATAAAGATATTAGAAGACCAATATTCTAATTTTTGGGGGTAAAATTTACCATTTTTATTAAGTAGGGGTAAAATGGTAATTTTGTAAAAATTGAGGACCAAATTGAGGATTTGGAAAACTTGAACCCATTTTTGTGATTTTGAATAAATTGAGGTCCCATGGTGAATTTTAGAAGTTTTGGGACTCATACCTAAATGGAGTAATGTGGAAATTATGTGCAAAAACTACTTACCTGTTGTAAGATCATACCCGGTTGGTTTGATGAACTTCCTAGAAGGAATGAGAAAACCCATTCAACGATTATCAGCAGAGATGTCCACACACCCGGTTGGTGTGATGGATGACTGAAA
Organism: Trapa bicornis; assembly: GCA_030064425.1. Lineage (NCBI taxonomy): Eukaryota > Viridiplantae > Streptophyta > Magnoliopsida > Myrtales > Lythraceae > Trapa > Trapa bicornis. Next base: position 13,090,310 of record CM057746.1, read on the forward strand.
GATTATTTTTGTCGAAAGTACTCTCCCCTAACTGTGTGCCACTGCTTAAACTTTTTGGGGGACCTTCTTGATGGGAGCACGAATAGCTTAGATAGGTCGAAGGCCTCGATTTTGGAACTTTAGGGCTAATATGCCCGATTTTGAAAATCTCGTACAATGGGCCTAAGGCCTATTGGCACAAGTAGGAGCTCGTAAACAAACATGATGTATAAGCCAAGAAAATTCATAATAAATGGATTATGTGATTTCGCCATGGTACCAAGACAGGACCGAAATACTCGATGGACCGGCGGCAGTGCGATAAGACAGGTCGATGGACCAGTCAAGACAAACAGCTACAGGTCGAGTTGAGGGTCCGAGCCGTTGGACCAGTGGCACCAAAGATTAAATGGCTTATGAGGAAAACTATTATTTTGTGCATGCATGAAGGTTCAGGACCATTAAGATGCCCAAGAGTGGTAGTGATGTGTCCTAAGGACTACTAGACGACATGGTGGAGATAAGGGTAGTTTGTCATGCCAGCAGTCGAAAAGCTTAACCTAGCTTCTTGCACATGCGACTGGGGTGGGGTTGGGATGAGGTCTTTGTCCTCGTACGGACACGGAGTTTTTTTTACAGGATTGAGGGTCAGATGTCGCATACATCCACTCATTTTCAGGATAGAAGTGGATGTGCTTATATCTAGGTGGCTAGTAAAGTCGCTCCAATGCCACAAGTGGGTGCAGGGGATGTGCTGCCCTGCGAATGTGTGTTCCCTTCATGATGAAGGGCATGTGCTAGTTGATAAACACACCGATTATGATTAAGGATTGAAAAATGGTTCTAAAAGCGTGATTTTGAGGATGAATTGTTTTAAAAGAAAATAAGTAGTCTGGCACACTCCAATTCAAACTATTTTCTATAAGTCAAACTTTAAACACCCATTCACTAAGTCATTGAACTCACCCCATCCCTTATACCCCTTTTCAGGTAACTAAGAGAAAACCTACCTAAAGACCTCTGTTTGCTACACCTGCAAGACAGGTATGTAAATTAAATTTCATTCAGTTTTGATTAATGTAATTCTAGGGAAGGTACAGATTTAAAGGATGTCTCACTCCTCACAATTTAAAAAAGGGTAAAACCCTTAATAAATTGGGAGAGTGGCAAGTTGCTCATGGGAATCCGACAAAACCGGGTCGGGGCGTGACAACTCGAGTAGTATTAGAGCCTATTTCCTCGAATACATTATCAAGACTATATAACATAAGGATTTGATTAAAACTACCAACCTTGTAGGAAGCTAACCCTAAGAAAAGTAGCCAAACAAACCCGTGCTACCTTAGCCACATTGGAAACCAGGGAGAATCTCATCCCAGATGAGAAATTGAACCGGGAGTATAGGAGGACTCTTGGAATAACACTGGGTCAAAGAGGACTCGACAAGAAAACTTTCAAGGTGTTGGGGCTCGAGGATGGAAAGGCACCGAACTACCAACAATTCCTTAGAAAATGCCTTACAATGCTCAAAGAATGGGTGGAACCACAAAAGTCCACGCAAAGAGAGGACCAATTATTGATGTGGGCAATGGGGACACTACATGAGAAGGTGCCCAACATTATGGAGGACAGGACCTGAGAGAGCCTGTTATGAGTATAGAAGGGTAGAACACATAGCAAAGGATTGTCTCACACCACAAGGAATCAAAGCGAGGCCTTCCAATAAGGACACCTCCACCTCTACGAAAACCTGAAGGGATAACAATACAAGAACCACAATTCTGGCTAGGGATCCCAATTTCACTTAGGAAGAAATCCTTCTAGACCATAGCATAGTAATTAGTACTTCCCAAACAAACACTGAACAATCTCCCTCAAGAGATGTTAAAACCTCAAAAAAAATTATTATTACCTCAATGAATGAAATTTTGAATTCTTGAAAATTTCTCTGTCCCATAATAGTACAATTGTATGCCTCAATTACATAAGGAAGGATCACAGGAGGAAGATCAAGGGTAGCAGCTTAAGAAAACCCAGTTATAACATAATGTAGATACAAGGAATTTTTCCTTAAGGAGCACTACAATCCACCCAGGAGCAAAGAAGTAAACACCTCCTCCATAAAGGACAAGCCTAAATGATGAAAGAAAACTAGGATGTCTCGAGATAGTAAGGTGTGACCTATTTTGGAAAAAAAAATAGAGGAGCCAACTAGGGTTGTAGACTAACCTAGCAAAAAGGTGTAACTAGAAACTTTGGGAGAATATGCCCTAGAAAGAACCGGAAAATAGTAAGGATTACACCCTCAAAAGAACGACAGGATAGATATCAAGGATGAATAAAATTGAAGGACAACTGTCCCTAGGCAAGTGAACTAGGAGAATAGTAGGAATGGGACGGTTAATGAACTAACACTCGAGAAGGTTATAAATCTAAACCCCAGCAAAGAAGGGGAGGTGGTGATGCCAGAGTAGTGGAAAGGAAGGATGAAGCAAATCCTTGAAGAAATATATGGCCGAAAAATGAAATGATGACCACACTCAAGCTATAAAGAAGATATGAGCTCTCCCTAAAATAAATAAACATGTACTCGAGTACAAGTGAGGATGAGGATGAGTCATAAATAACCATTTTGCCCCTACTTTACAAAAATGGTAAATTTTACCCAAAATTCCAAAAATTGGCTAATTAGTCCCTCAACATCTTTATCATGCCCAATTGGCCCTCAATTTTAGGAAATTTCACATTAATCCCTCGAATTTTCAAAATCCCCAAAATTTCCCCAATTTCCCCCAATTTCAACCTTCCAACTCAACCGAATTTGATTTCATCAAATTGACCGATCAAATTAGCTTAATTGTTGAAATTGAAGTTACATTTAAGTTTCTAAACCTCCATACAATTCAATTTCACTTTGAATCGCATGATTTGACGTCAAGACGAGCTCAAACAGAGCTTCACCACAAAATTGAACATATAGAGAGAAAGCTTACTATTAGTGGCACGGCGGTTCGAGTTTTCAATCTATGCAGATAGATCTGGTGCTGAGGTTTCTCCTTGGATCAAGAATCACCTCAATTCATGTCGAATTGAGGAAGAATTTGCTTAGTGAAGATCTACCAGTTCTCTCTCTAGCATCGATCGAAATTTACAGTGGGGAGCTAAATTGGCTTACCTTTCCATTCTAATTCAGCTGTAGGAGGGCTGTGGAAGTGTTGGGAGGGATTGGTTTGGCCTGAGAAGGGCTAGAATTGGCCATTTTTAGCTCGGCCGAAACATGGAAGCTTCGGTCCGCCCGAGCTACTTCATTGTTCCATCACGCCGACGTTTCTCCGACGATCCTCGGAGCAAATGGAGACTACCATCTAAAGAACCCAACCTTGCCTTGTTTGGCTTAGAAAAATGCCCAAGTTGGAGCTCTAGTTTGAGTTTCACCGGAAAATAGAGCAGTAGGGAGAGAGTGGAGTTTTCAGGTGTGAGGAGGACGAATGAGGAGAGGCTCTTTATATAGGAAGCTCGAAGACTTCTTGGCCGTCCAATTGGTGCCTTGATGGTAGTCATTCATTGCCTGAAACTTTTTGGCCAGAGACTTTTCATCTTCGTTGGCGCTGCTCGGTTTTCCAGTGAGTGAACAGTGCTGTCATCTGAAGAAAGAAGACGACACTGTTCCGAACCGGGTTTAATGCTTAAACTGGCCGGTTCAAGCCCAATTCGACTGAGTTTTTCCAAATTAAAAAATTTTTAATTCATCTAAATTCAATCTCTATCAAACGATGGCCCCAATTCTCCAAATTTAATTTTCTAAACCACCTAGAAAAATAAATTTATCATCTGGTTCAATAGTGGTTCAAACCGGTTCAATCCAGTTCGGATCTAGTTCACCTAAACCTGTCTAGTTTTCTTTTCGAAATTGTCCTAAAGTCCCTTTCCAAGGTTTTTATGACTCTTTGGGTCACTCGGGAGTTGTAAATTTTATGATTTGCCCGTTCTCTAGTTGTCGAGGTTCATGAACTAGTTCGATTTTCTCACTTGGGTTGACCAGTTCTTTTCCCGGTTTTCCTTATCTCCAAAGGGCGGGGTTTACAACTCTACCCTCCTTTTAGGAGTTTTGTCCCCAAAACTTATCCAACATCCTTTATACTGGAACGGACTTCCCTTGATATCAACTTGTTATTTATTGACATACAACCTTCTCGGTTATTTCTATATAGTCCATGTATAACACAACCCTATAACTTTATTTTCCTTCTCATTATCCATTCCATGTGGCTCACTTAGACTAGACATACTTTACTCGAGGATTTAAGGCCAAATCCTTAATTTCGCGTCCATTTGTCCTTAAAGTAAAATCCTTTCTCTTGAGGTTCTTTACTCAAAATTTCAGTATTGAGAGTTCCAAGATACTCAGCCATTTCTGTGTCTAGTTATTCTCTTGGTCGTTGAAACCCTTAGCTCGATTTTCTTTCAAGCATTACATACTTGTTTCCATGGGTTTCTTTGTTATCATCTTTTTGTGCTATTTCGACCCTTCCTCCATCCATTGTTTATTCTAACTTCGGTTCAACTTTTATATTTGACCTTGTCAAGCTTACTAACTATCTCTTCCTTACTTTGTGTCATATTTTCCTCGAGACTGTTGGGATTACATGTCCCTTACAGCATGGCATTTTCTATAACTTGTGCCTGTCCATTAGATTTCTTGAACACTTCCTTGAGGGTCGTTCTCAACTTTCCAACCTTTCAAGGATTGTATAACTTCATCTCTCTTTTTGTTTGGTAGTATTCTCTGACCACCTTTACCATTATCCAATCAACTTACATAACTGTGTTGGTTTTCCTTACCCACTCGTCCTTTCCCAACTTCCTTATCAGGTCTTTTTTGTTCCAATTATTTGGTTTCCTGATGGTTTACTGATGAGTTGGGTTTCATTCCTGCTTAAGACCTTGGCATTCTTTATTCAAGGACTTTCCTTTTCCTTAATCCACTTTTACTTACTCGTGATCATTTCATGACTCATGATTCCCGTTTGATCCCTTTCGGTCTATGTGTCTATTATTTTGTTTGGGGAGTTCCCTTCTTATGGTTTCATTCTCTACTATGTCGCTCAAAGTAGAGACCTTCATCTTAGGAGCTACACGCTCAACCTTCTTACCATTTCTTGAAGGTTTCTTCCTTCATTTCCTTACATCTCCTTCTATATTGAGGCATTTGCCCATATAAAATTTGTTCATCGATTATGAGCGGAGATGTCATCACACCCAGTTGGTGAGATAGACGACTCAAAGATTATTTCTATCGGAAGTTCTCTCCCCTGACTATGTGCCACTGCTTAAACGTTTTGGGGGACCTTTTTGATAGGAGCTCGAATAGCTGAGATTGGCCGGAGGCCTCGGTTTTGGAACTTAAGGGCTAATATGCCCAATTTTGAAAATCTCGTACAGTGGGCCTAAGGCCAGTTGGCACGAGTAGGAGCTGGTACAAACATGATGTATAAGCCATGAAAATTCGTAATAAATGGATTATGTGATGTCGCCATGGTACCAAGACAGGACCGACATACTCGATGGACTGGCGGCCGTGTGACAAGACAGGTCGACAGATGAGTCGAAACAAACAGCTACAAGTCGAGTTGAGGGTTTGGGCCGTTGGACCAGTGACACCAAATAATAAATGGCTTATGAGGAAAACTATTATTTTGTGCATGCATTGAGGTTCGGGACCATTAAGACGCCCAAGGGGGGTAGTGATGTGTCCTAAGGGCTACTAGATGACATGGTGGAGATAAGGGTAGTTTGTCATGGCAGCAGACATAAAGCTCGACGTAGCTTCATGCGCATGAGACCGGGATAGGGTCGGGATGAGGTCTCTATCCTCACACGGACACAGAGTTTTCTTTACGGGATTGAGGGTAAGATGTCGCGTACATCCACTCATTCTCAGGGTGGAAGTGGACGTGCTTCTATATAGGTGGCTGGTAAAGTCGCTCCGACGACACAAGTTGGTGCAGTAGACATGCTGCCCTATGAATGTGTGTTCCCTTCATGATGAAGGGTGTGTGTTGGTTGATAAACACACCGGTTATGATTAAGGATTGAGAAATGGATATGAAACCATGATTTTGAGGATGAATTGTATTAAAAGAAAATAAGGAGTCCAACACACTCCAATTTTCTAAAATTTAAACTTTAAACACCCATTCATTGAGTCGTTGAACTCACTCCCTACCTTATACCCCTTTTCAGGTAACCAAGAGAAAACCTACCTAAAGACCTCCAGTTAGCTACACCTACAAGATAGGTATGTAAGTTAAATTTCATGCAGTTTTGATTAATGTTATTCTAGGAAAGGTACACGTTTAAAGGAAACCTTACTCCTCATGGTTTAGAGAAGGGTAAAACCATTAATAAACAGGGAGAGTGGCGGGTTGCTCATGGGAATCCGACCAAACCGGGTCGGGGAGTGACAACTTAAGGGATATAGAGCTTATTTCCTCGAATACATTATCAAAACTATATAACATAATGATTTAATTAAAACTACATACCATGTAGGAAGATGGCCCCAAGAAAAGTAGCCAAACACACCTGCGCTACCTTAGCCACCTCGGAAACCAGGGAGAATCTCATCCCATATGAGAAATTCAACCAGGAGTATAGGAGGACTCTTGGAATAACACCAGGTCAAAAAGGACTCGACAAGAAAACTTTCAAGGTGTTTAGGCTCGAGGACGGCAAGGCACCAAACTACCAACAATCCCTTAGAAAGGCCACATAATGCTCAAAGAATGGGAGGAACCACTAAGGTCCACGCAAGGAGAGGACCTGTTATAGATGTGGGCAATGAGGACATTACATGAGAAGGTACCCAACATTACGGAGGATAGGACCTGTGAGAGCCTGTTATGAGTGTAGAAGGTAGGACACATCGCAAAGGACTATCCCACAATACAAGAAATCAAAGCGAGGCCTTCCAATAGGGACACCTCCACCTCTACAGAAACTCGAAGGGATAACACTACAATAACCACAATTCTGGCTAGGGATCCCAATTTCACTGAGGAAGAAATCCTTCTAGACCCTAGCATAGTAATGAGTACTTCCCAAACCGTCATTGTAACAATCTCCCTCAAGAGATGTTAAAACCAAAAAAAATTATTATTACCTCAATGAATGAAATTTTGAGTTCCTGAAAGTTTCTTTGTCCCATAATAGTACGATTGTATGCCTCAATTATGTAAGGAATGATCATAGGAGGAATATCAAGGATAGGACCTTAAGAAAATCTAGTTATAATAGAATGTAGATACATGGAATTTTTCCTTAAGCAGCACTATAAGCCACCTAGGAGCAAAGAAGGGAACATCACCACCATAAAGGACAAGCCTAAAGGATGAAAGACAATTAGGATGTCTCCAGATAGTAAGGTGTGACCTATTTTGGAAAACAAAGAGGAGCCAAGTAGGGTTGTAGACTAACCTAGCAAAAAGATGTAAATAGAAACTTTAGGAGAAGATGCCCTAGGAAGAACCAAAAAATAGTAAGGATTACACCCTCAAAAGGATGGTAGGATAGGTATCAATGATGAATAAAATTGAAGGACAACTATCCCAAGGCAAGTTAACTAGGAGAATGGTGGGAATGGGACAGTTAACGTACTAACACTCGAGAAGGTCATAAATCTAAACCTTAGCAAGGAAGGGAAGGTGGTGATGCCAGAATAGTAGAAAAGAAGGATGAAGGAAATCCTTGAAGAAATAAATGGTCGAAAAATGAAATGATGACCACACTCAAGCCATAATGAGAATTTGAGCTCTCCCAAAAAGAAATAGACATGTACTGGGGTACATGTGAGGATGAGGATAAGGTACAAAAGATGTGCCCGCAAGATTTCAAGAGTAAAGGTAAACAGGAGAAGATGACATTAAACGATGTCATTTAAGGGTAGATATACCCTAGAGCAAATGAAAAAAAAAAGAGAATTTCAGGAGAAAGGGAAAGAGTCCTACCAAGGAAGGAAACCCTAGAACAGCAAATGTAACTAAACTGAAAGGTAATGGAACCAAGTGAAGATGGATAAGGAAATGAATTTTCAAATGAAGCACATGTTGAGGTGGAAGAACCAAGGAAAGCATATTAAGAGGACCCAAGGCGTAAGTTAAACCCAAGGAACGGGTAAATAGGAAGATAGCATCAAAAGATGTCGTACAAATGAGAGAAGGGTGGACTGCCCAAAATAAAGAAAACAAGGAAAGAACATCTGAGAAACTTTGGAGAAGTAAGCCCTCCAAATAAGAAGTGGTTGAAGGGGAAAACAACCACTAATATCAAGACGGATCGTGGTCCACACTCGCATAAAGAGTGGACGGTTGGGCATAGTGTGGAGAATGCAAAATAAGACTAATAATCAAAAGTTCCTCAGATAAGGAATAAGGGACGAAATGGAATTTTAAGATGAAGAAGGATTCAAAGTGGGAAATGCCTCAATATAAAAGGAGATGTAAGGAAATGAAGGAACCTTCAAGAAATGGTAAGAAGGTTGAGCATTAGCTCCTAAGACGAAGGTCTCTACTTTAGGTGACATAGTAGAGAATGAAACCGTAAGAAGGGAACTACCCAAACAAAACAATAGACACATGGACCGAAAGGGGTCAAATAGGAATAATGAGTCATGAAATGATCACGAGTAAGTAAAAGTGGATTAAGAAAAATGAAAGTCATTGAATAAAGAATGCCAAGGTCTTAAGTAGGAAAGAATCCCACCTAATCAGTAAACCATCAGGAAACCAAATAATTGGAACCCGAAAGACCCAATAAGAAAGTTGGGAAAGGACGATTGGGTAAGGAAAGCTAACACAGTTATGTAAGTTGATTGGATAATGGTAAAGGTGGTCAGAGAATACTACCAAACAAAAAGAGAGATGAAGTTATACAACCCCTGAAAGGTTGGAAAGTTGAGAATGACCCTCAAGGAAGTGTTCAAGAAATCTAATGGACAGACACAAGTTCTAGAAAATGTCATGCTGTAAGGGACATGTAAGCCCAACAATCTCGAGGAAAATATGACTCAAAGTAAGGAAGAGATAGTTAGTAAGCTTGACAAGGTCAAATATAAAAGTTGGACCGTAGTTAGAATAAACAACGGATGGAGGAAGGGTCGAAATAACACAAAAAGGTGATAACAAAGAAACCCATGGTAACAAGTATGTAATGCTTGAAAGAACATCGAGTTAAGGGTTTCAACGATAAGAGAATAACTAGACAGAGGAATGGTTGAATATCTTGGAACTCTCAATCCCGAAATTTTGAGTAAAGAACCTCATGAGAAAGGATTATACTTTAAGGACAAAGGGATGCAAAATTAAGGATATGGCCTTAAACCCTCGAGTAAAGTATGCATAGTCTATATGAGCCCCATGGAATGGATAATGAGAAGGAAAAGAAGGTTATAGGGGTATGTTATACCAGGACTATACGGAAATAACCGAGAAGGTTGTAGGTCCATAAATCACAAGTTGATATCCTAGGAAGTCCTTTCTAGTACGAAGGATGTTGGATACGTTTTGGGGACAAAACTCCTAAAAGGAGGGGAGAGTTATCAATCCTGCCCTTTGGAGTTAAGGAAAACCAAGAAAAGAACCGGTCAACCCGAGTGAGAAAATCGAACCGGTTCACGAACCTCGACCACTAGAGAACGAGAAAATCGAAAATTTACAACTCCCGAGTGACCCAAAGAGTCATAACAACCTTGGAAAGGGACTTTAGGATAATTTGGGAAAGAAAAATATATCGGTTCAAGTGAACCAGATCCAAACCGGATTGAACCATTATTGAACCAGATACTAAATTCATTTTTCTAGGTGGCTTAGAAAATTAAATTTGGAGAAGCTCGAACCAGAGCTTTGGCTTGGGCATTTTTCTGAGCCAAATAAGGCAAGGTTGGGTTCTTTAGATTCGGGGAGAAGTTAGCTACACGACAGTAGTCTCTATTTGCTCTGAGGATCTCCGTAGAAATGTCGGCATGATAGAACAATGAAGCAGCTCCGGTAGACCGAAGCAGCCCTGTTTCGACCGAGCTAAAAATGGCCAATTCGAGCCCTTCTCAAGCCAAACCAAGCCCTCCTAACACTTCCACAACCCTCCTACATCTGAATTAGAGTGTAAAGGCAAGCCAATTTTCTCCTCACTATAAATTCTGATAGATGCTAGAGAGAGATCTAGCAAATCTTTACTGACCAAATTCTCCCTCAATTCGACATGAATTGAGGTGATTCTTCATTTTAGGAGTAACATCAGGACAAGAGCTATCTGCCCAGATTGAAAGTTTGAACCACCACACCCTCGACAATAAACTTTTGAAGCTTTCTCTCTCTAAGTTCAGTTTTCCGACGAAACCCTGTTTGAGCTCGTATCGGCATCAATTCATGCGATTCAAACTGCAATTGAATCGTATGGAGGTGTAGAAACTTAAATATAACTTTAATTTCAACAATTAAACTCATTTGATTGGTCAATTTGATGAAATCAAATTCTGCCAAGTTGGAAGGTTTAAATTAGGGGAAATTTTGGGGAAATTTTGGGGAAATTTTGGGGATTTTGAAAATTCGAGGGACTAAAGTGCAATTTCCTAAAATTGAGCGCCAATTGGGCATGATAAAGATGTTGGAGGACCAATTGGCCAATTTTTGGAATTTTTGGGGGTAAATTTTACCATTTTTGTAAGGTAGGGGCAAAATAGTAATTTTGGAGAAATTGAGAACCAAATTGAGAATTTGTAAAACTTGAACCCCTGTTTGTGATCTTAAATAAATCAGCACTAGGGACCTAAAGTTAAAGAAAAAGAACTTTATGTACCTAATTAATTAATTGAAAAGTTGAGTATTTCATCCATTCATGATGAATGAAGGCTATTAGGCAAAGGGATAATGAACAAAGATGTTCATATCGTGTAGTAACATGAAATATCGAGAACGCTAGTAAGTACAAGCTCACACGAAGACAAAGAACCGATTAATAGGAAATCGCTGCGTTATCGGATGAGTGAAATTTTTATATCATACCCGATTGGGATGATAAGTAACTCGAAAAATAAAACCCACTACTAAGTGGAATTTTAACCATCACACCCGAATGGAGTGATGTGGAAATTACGCAGAAAAACTACTTATTGGTTGAAAGTAGATCATACGCAGTTGGTATTATAAACTTCCTATAAGGAAGTAAAAAAACTCATTCATCGATTATGAGCGGAGATGTCCTCACACCCGGTTGGTGTGATGGACGATTGAAAAATTATTTTTGTCGGAAGTTCTCTCCCCTGACTGTGTGTCACTGCTTAAACATTTTGGGGAACCTTCTCTATGGGAGCTCGAATAGCTCAGATTGGCTGGAGGCCTCAGTTTTAGAACTTGAGGGCTAATATGCCCAATTTTGAAAATCTTGTACAATGGGCCCAAGGCCAGTTGACACGAGTAGGAGCTCGTAAACAAACATGATGTATAAGCCATGAAAATTCTTAATAAATGCATTATGTGATTTCGCCATGGTACCAAGACAGGACCGACATACTCGATGGAATGGCGGCAATGCAACAAGACAGGTCGACAGACCAGTTGAGACAAACAGTTACAGGTCGAGTTGAGGGTCGAGGCCGTTGGACCAGTGGCACCAAAGATTAAATGGATTATGATGAAAACTATTATTTTGTGCATGTACTGAGGTTCGGGACCATTAAGACGCCCAAGAGGGGTAGTGAGGTGTCTTAAGGGCTACTAGACGACGTGGTGGAGATAAGGGTAGTTTGTCGTGGCAACAATCATAAAGCTCGACATGGCTTCATGCACATGAGACCGGGATGAGGTCTCTATCGTCACATGGACACAGAGTTTTCTTTATGGAATTGAGGGTAAGATGTCGCGTACATCCACTCATTCTCAGGGTGGAAGTGGACGTGCTTCTATATAGGTGGCTAGTAAAGTCCCTCTGATGGCACAAGTGGGTGCAATAGATGTGTTGCCCTAAGAATGTGTGTTCCCTTCATGATGAATGGCGTGTGTTGGTTGATAAACACACCGGTTATAATTAAGGATTGAGAAATGGCTATGAAACCATGATTTTGAGGATGAATTATTTTAAAATAAAATAAGGAGTGTGACACACTCCAATTCAAACTATGTTCTAAAAGTCAAACTTTAAGCACCCATTCACTAAGTCGTTGAACTCACCCCCTGCCTTATACCCCTTTTCAAGTAACCAAGAGAAAACCTACTTAAAGACCTCCAGTTAGCTACACCTGCAAGACATGTATGTAAGTTAAATTTCAGGTAGTTTTGATTAATGTTATTCCATGAAAGATACAAGTTTAAAGGATGCCTTAATCCTCACAGTGTAAGGAAGGGTAAAACCCTTAATAAACTAGAAGAGTGTCGGGTTGCTCACGGGGATCTTACCAAACCGGGTTAGGGCATGACAAGGAACCTATTCCTTCCTCCAAGAGCCCAGCACCTCCTCCGGCCCCACAACAACCGGAGAGAAGTCCCACTTAGAAGGAGGCTTGGGACAACTATTGGGATGTGTATTCCACCTTCATGAAAGTCCACCAAGTACCCCCACCTACTCAGTTTAGCTTCAATCCCTCTCAATGGATGAAGTGGACATATGACTGTGAGGTTGAGGTATTGAGGCGGTACGGACTAGAGGCCATACATGAAGTTCATCCCATAAGGGAATACGGATGGACTCCAACTAGTTCCTTAGAACCATCTGATCATGAATCCCACAACCATTCCAAGGCTAACTCTCGGCCTACGACCCCAAGGTACTAGGGAGTAAAAAATCTCTGTAATAAGCCAAGAATGGTAAAAAACTAGTTCCTGAATGAATAAAAGTACAATTTTTCCTTAAATTCTAGTCTCTTGATAAATACAACTAATGAAAATAGGAGTATGCCGGTAAAGATCGAAGTAATTGGTAAGGGAAAATTTTGAGTTAACCCAACCTCTAAGGTGGCCAAGTAAGTTTTCCACCCAAAAAAGGGAAAACAAGATAATAAGACTTGGCAAGGTATCCTAAAAGAGTCTACTAAAGTTCACCAAGGAAGACAAACGTTAACTAAGGGAAGGAAGAAGAAGTCTGGAGTAAGGAAAGTCAGCATCAAAGAGTACAGAACTAGTGGAAGGAGTTAAGGAGAAACTCTATAAGATAAAAGTAAAGAAACAAGAAGGATTAGAATATCCCAAGGAAAACCAATGGAATGGAATCTAACCAGTAAGGAGGAAATGGGAGCCCTAAGTCAATTGAGATAAGACAAGGAGAAATGAAAGAAGTACGATAGGAAGAATACTCTAGGAATAATACTAGTATTTGGAAGTGTGAGGACACCATTCTTAGGAACTCAATAATAATAAGGGGACTTTTGAAGCAAGGATACAGAACAAAAAGGAATAGAAGATAGAGAAGAAATCCAGAGTGAATAACCATACAAAGGTCAAAAAATATAAGAAAAGAACAAAGGAAGAACTTTCAAGGAGCAGTAGGGACGCATAATGGAAGTTCCTAAAAGAAAGATAAGGATAGGAAATGGGATCATGGAAGGAGAAAGATCCAATCTAAGTTAATCAATAGATGAAACATCATAAACTAGAGGTGAAATAAGGACCCCATTAAAAGACATAGGTGGCTAAGTAAATACCTAGAGGGGCCAAGTGTGATCTACTTGCAAGAAAGCAAAGAAACCAAATAGGGGTTTTAGATAGACCTAGTTGAAGAAAATAACTCATAACAACCAGATCATCCGGGAGAATAAACGACACCCTAGGATGGACCGGAAAGCAGTGAGGACTACACCCTAAAAAGGGACTGAGATGGGTATTAAGGACAATACAACTCAAGAGACAATGGTCTCAAGATCATATGACAAGGAGAATGATAAGATCAAGGTAATTAATGAACTGACCCTCGGGAGGATTATAAATTTAAACTCTAATAAAGAAGGGAGAGATGGAAAGGTCAAACATTTGGTATTAAAGATGAAGGCAAAACCTTTAAAGAGATCAACTACCAAGATTAGATTAAGACTAAACTCAAGACAGGAAAAAATTAAGTAAGCCTCTCACAAGATGAACGTGAGATCTTAAAGTAAAGAAGATGTGAATCCTATCTAAAAGAAATAGATGGATACAGGAAAGAAAGGAGAATGAAGACGAGATACATGTAAGTTCTCAAGAGTAATGTAAGTAGGAAAGGATGGCATCAGGGAATACCTTTTTAGATTTGATATTCTAAATGGCAAAACAAGAGGAGAACACGAGAGAAAAGAGTATAAACTGCCAAGGAAACCTTGGAATCTCAAAAGTGTCCTAATTAAAAGGTAATGGGATCAACAGAAATGGAGACGAGATAAATTTGTCCAAGATATGTTGGTCGAGATGGAAAGATCAAGTACAAAGGAAAGGTACTTAGGAGGACCCAAGGAGCAAGTTAAGTCCAAGTAATGTGTAAGTAGGAAAAACACATCAAAGGAGGTCATGCGAGTAAGGAGGGGGTGGATTGCCCATAAAAGAGGAAACAGAGGAAAACACATCTAAGAACCCTTGGAAAAGTTAACCCCTCAGTTGGGAAGGGATTTAAGTAAGGGATCACTGACGTCAGGACTGGTAGTGATCAAATGCTCAATTTGATAGACCCTAAAGAGAGGACGACTGGGCATAGGGAGGAATACAAGGAATAAGACCGAGAATCGTAAGTGCCCCAAGTAAAGAGTAAGGGATAAAATCGAAATTTTAGTTAAACAAGAAAATATTCCAGTATAGAAAGGAACATGAAGAAAGGAAGGAAAGAAACCTCCAAGGAATGATAAGAAGGTTGAGAATGTAGTCCCTAAGGTGAAAGTCTCTACTGTGATGGACATAGTAGAAAAATAAGGGAGTTTTCCCAAATAAGTAATCGACACTTAAGACAAAAAGGAGATTAACTCAGAAAAAAGAATCGTGAACTGATCACGAGTGAATAAGAGTTGACTAAAAGAAAAGGAAGTCCTTGAGAAAAGGATGCAATTGAAACTAAGGAAGAATATAAGAAGGGTCCAAACTGAATAAAAGAAGTTGATACTGAAATCTATGAAGTGAGTAGGTGTTGCTCAAGAGGACCTCGAGCTGAGGGTTTTAATAACAAAGGAAGTGACTACACATAATTGGTGGGTATCTTGGAACTCCCAATCCTGAAATCTTGAGTAAAGAACTTCAAGAGAAAGAATTATGCTTTAAGGAAAGAAGGGTGAGAATTTAAGGATATAACCTTAAACTTTCAAATAAGGTATGCTTAACTAAAGTAAGCTCCCTAGAATGAGTAGGTAACAGGAAGGAAAAGTAAATTTTTAAGTGTGTGTTATAAAGTGGCTAAGTGGAAATAACTGAAATGGTTGTATGTCAATAAACTACAAGTTAATATCAAGTGAAGTTATTTCCAGTTCGAGGGATGTTGAAGAATTTTTGGGGACAAAACTCCTAAAAGGAGGGGCAAGTTGTAAACCCTGTCCTTTGGAGTTAAGGAAAATTGGAAAAGAATCGGTCAACACAAGTGAGAAAAAATGAACTAGTTCACGAACCCCAACCATTAGAGAATGGGTAAATTGGAAAATTTACAACTCCCGAGTGACCCAAAGAGTCATAAAAACCTTGGAAAAGGACTTTAGGACAATTTGGGAGAGAAAACTAGACTGGTTCAGGTGAACCAGATCTAAACCGAATTGAACCGGTTTGGATCGGTTCCATCATTAAACCAAATGCTAAATTCATTTTTCTAGGTGGCTTAAAATATTCAAATTGGAGAATTGAGGCCACCATTGGATAGAGAATGAATTTAGAAATTTTTAATTTTGAAAAAACTTGGTTGAATCGGGCATGAACCGATCGGTTTAAGCATTGAACCCGGTTCGGACCGGTCCGGTACGGTTCAAAACAGTGTCGTCTTCTTCCTTCAGATGACAGCATTGTTCATTCCTCAGAAAATCGAACAGCGCCAACGGAAAGGAAACATTTTCATTCAGAACATTTCAGACAATCAATGACTGTTATTAAGGTGTCAAACGGATGATCGGAGAGTCCCCGAGCTCCCTATATAAAGAGACCCTCTCCATTCATCCTCCACACACCTCAAAACTTCACTTCCTCTTAGCTACTCAGTTTTCTGACTAAGCTCGAACCACAGCTCTGACATAGAGGTTTTTTTAGCCAAAGAAGGCAATGTCAGGTTCCTTAGATTTAGGGAGAAGTCAGCTACCCGACGATGGTCACCATTCGATCCGAGGATTGCTGGAGAAGCACCGGCATAATCAAATAGTGAAGCAGCTCCAACAGACCGAAGTTGCCCTATTTCAGCCGAGCTTAAGGCGGCCAAATTGAGCCCTCCTCAGGCCAAACCAAGATCTCCCAACACTCCCTCAGCCCTCATACAACCGAATTAGAGTGGAAAGGTAAGCCAATTCGGCTCCCCTCTATAATTTCCAATCAGTGTTAGAGAGAGAACCAGCGAAACTTCATTGACCGAATTCTCCCTCAATTTGATATGAATTGATGCGATTCTTAATCTAGGAGAAACCTTAGGACAAGAGCTACCTGCCCCGATCGAAAGCTCGGACCGCTGCACCCCTAACGGTAAGCTTTCGAAGCTTTCTCTCTCTCAGTCCAATTTTTCAGCGAAGCTACGTTTGAGCTCATTATGGCATCAATCCATGCTATTCAAAGCTCAATTGAATTGTATGGATGTGTAGGAACTCCATTTTACCTTCAATTTCAACAATTAACCTTGATTGATCAGTCAATTTGATTAAATCAAATTCGGACAGTTTAAAAGGGGGAAATTGGAGATTTTTGAAAAATTGAGGGACCAAAGTGTAATTTGCCAAAATTGATGGCCAGTTGGCCATGAAAAAGATGTTGGAGGATCATTTGGTCAATTTTTGGAATTTTTGGGGTCAAATTACCATTTTTATAAAGTAGGGGCAAAATGGTAATTTTTAAAAAGTTGGGGACCAATTGGGAAATTTGGGAAACTTGAACCCTTCTTGGGATTTTGGATAAATTGAGTACCTCAAGTGAAATTTTGAAAGTTTCAGGACTCAATTTGGGAAATTTTGGCATTTAGGACCTAAAGTTAAAAGAAAAGGAACTTTAGGAACCTAAATGCAAATAAATAAAAGTTTAGGCATTTTGTTCATAAGTGAGACATGAAGGCCATTATGACAAATATTAATAAATAAGGATGTCCAAAAATATGTAGGAACATGAAGGACCGGAACGCTAGCAAGGATCAGCTCACATGGAGGCAAAAAGCCAATTAAGAGGATTACACTACACTTATTAGGTGAGTGGGATTTTTCACATCATACCCAGTTGGGATGATGAGAACATCAGAAAGGAAAAACCACTACTGAGTGGAAATTTTAACATCACGTCTGTTGGGGTGATGTGAGAAATACACAGAAAAACTATTTAACGGTTGTAAGTATATCATACCCGGTTAGTATGATGAACTTCTTAGAAGAAAGTAGAAAACCCGCTTATCGGTTATAAGTAGAGATGTTCTTACACCCGTTTGGTGTGATGGACAAGTGAAAAAGTTATTTTGTCAGAAGTGCTCTCCCCTAACTGTGTGCCAATGCTTAAAAATTTTGGGAGATCTTCTTGACGAGAGCTCAAATTGCTCAGAAAGGCCAGAGGCCTCGGTTTTGGAAGTTGGGGCTAAAATGCCCGGTTTTGAAAATCTCGTACAGTGGGACCAAGGCTAGTTGGCATGATTAGGAGCTCGTAAACAAACATGGTGATTAAGCTATGAAAACTTTTAATGAATAAATTATGTGATTTGGTCATGGTACCAAGACAGGACCGACATACTCGATGGACTGGCAACAGTGCAACAAGACTAGGTCGACGGACTGGTCTGGACAAACAGTTGCAGGTCGAGTTGAGAGTCGAGGCCGTTGGACCAATGGCACCACAAATTAATGGCTTGTGGAAAAACTTTGTTTGTGCATGCACTGAGGTTCGAGGCCATCAAGACATCCAAGAGGGGTAGTGATGCATCCTAAGGGTTGTTGGACGACATGGTGGAGATAAGGGCAGATTGTCGTGCCAGCATTCAGGGAAGCTCAACGTAGCTTCATGCGCATGAGACCGGGGTGGGGTAGGGATGAGTTCTCTGTCCTCATATGGACACGGAGTTGCTTTTCAATTTTGAGGATTGGATGTCGTGAACATCCACTCATTCCTAGGGTAAAAGTGGACAGGCTTCTATCTAGATGGTCGATAAAGTCGCTATGACGCCACAAGTGGATGCAGTGGATGGGTTGCCCTACGAATGTGTGATCCCTTCTTGATGAAGGATGTGTGTTGATTGTTAAACACGCCGATTGTAGATAATGTGAAAAAGTTTTTGAAAACTGAGAATTTGAGTAAGAAATAATTTTAAAGGAATAAAGGAGTCTGGCACACTCCAAATTATTTTATTAAAACTCTTTTTCAAACACCCATTCACTGAGTTGTATAAACTCACCCACATTTTCTATCCCTTTTCAGGAGTAGAGAAATGACTAGGGATAACACCAGGATTTACCCTCTGTCACGTACGCTTAATTTTTTTTTAATCTTACATTTTTATTGATATATGTTATTCTAGGGAACACAGTTGAAATTCGTCTGGCTCTCCTTGATTAAAGAAAGGGGGGGAACCCTTCTCTAACCAAGGGAGCGGCGAGTTGATCACAAGGATCCGACCAAACCAGATCGGGGTGTGACATACTCTCTATCAAATACGCTTAAAAGTTCTTTTAAGCTTGCATTTTATTGATTTATGCTATTCTAGGGAACAAGGTTTAAATTACGTCTGGCTCCTCTTGATTTAAAGTAGGGGAAACCCCTCTTAAACCAAGGAAGCGATGGGTTGATCATGGGGATCCGACCAAACCGGGTTGGGGCGTGACAACTTGAGTGGTATCAGAGTCAGGTTCCCTTGAAAGTATTGTCAATACTATGCCCTGACACTAACGAGAACTTAACTACTCTGTAGGAAGAAGAGTTCCTAGGAAGTTCATCGTGCGAACCAAACCCCCACATGAGATAGTGAAAAAGTTGTCTACCCCCAGAGAGGCAGCCATTCAACCATTCTTGGAGGGTGAAAAGTGGGTGCCCAAGGATATGGTTGAAGACTATAGGAAACTTGTTGGAGCACTATTAGAGCTAGAAGGCATCATATATCCTTCTAAGAACCTATCCCTCCTCCAAGGAGCCCGACACCCCCTCAAGCCCCACAACAGCCAAAAAGGACTCCAACCAAGAAGGAGGCCTAGGATAATTATTGGGATGCCCATGCCACCTTTATGAAAGTCCACCAAGTACCCCCACTAGCTCAATCCAACTTCAACCCTTCCCAATAGATGAAGTGGACCTACGAATACGAGGCTAAGGTGCTGAGAAGGTACGGACTCGAAGCAATCCATGAAGTTCGACCTATCAAGGAAGTTCGAAGGGAGTATGGATGGACATCAACTAGTTCATCAGAACCCTCAAGCCATGAATCCCGAAACCATTCGGAGGCTAACTCCCGGCCTATGACTCCAAGGGACTAGGAAGTAGTAAATTCCTGTAATAAGCCAAGTACGGCAAGAAACTATCTCTTTGAATGAATAAAAGCTTAGTTTTCCTTAATTAAAAGTGAATATTCCTGATAATGACAAGTACAATTAACAGAATTGAAAGTATACCAATCATGATCGGGGTGGTAGATAGAGAGAAGACCACCTAAGGAAGGAAACTACGGGTCACCTCTAGTTAACCCTAATCCTAAGATAGCCAAATAAGTTTCCCCACAAGAATTAGGAATGTGGAGTAACAAGGCAACAAGACTGGGAAAGAAATTCCAGAGAAGGACCAAGAGCTTGCCTAGAATCACCAGAAAGGACATACCCTAACCAAGGGTAAGAAGAAGATAAAGAGTGTGAGGTCCAATGTAAAGGAAGTAAGCATCAAAATGTGCAGGAGTAGTAAAGGAAAACCTAAGAACCATAAGCGATGGAGAAAGAGTCCTCATATGAGAGTTAGGAAATCAAGAGGAATTGGGTTACCTCTAAGAAGAGCCAAGAGTATGAGATATAACCAAGAGGAGAGGTAAGGTACAAAGAATCCCCTCAAAAAGGAAGAACGCAGAAAACCTCTTTAGGGCGACTAATTCTCTAGGATAGGACATGGTAAGAGGGAAGAGAAAGAGAAAGGTGTTAGGAAAGAGGACTCGAGAGGAAGGTATAAGTACACTTGAAAGAACTCTTGATAGGCAGATGGACATAACATAAAGTGCTAGGAATTCACCGACAATCAGGAATTCCTCAAATGAAGGATAAGGAACAAAAAAGGAATTAGATGACAGAAATGAATAAAGGGCGAATAACCATACCAATGTTGGAAGGGTGTATGAAAGGAAAGAAGATAAAACATTCAAGAAGCGTTAGGGAGGCAAACAAGAAAATTCCAGGACGAGAGTCCTTAAGAAAAAGGGCAAGAGTAGGAAGTGAGACCATAAAAATGGAAGTCCCAAGGTAAAGAACTGAAAGGTGGGTAATGAGAGGTTTTACCCGAAATAATATAGAACCTTAAAAAGTGGTATAAGTGGTTAAGGATGTCTAGGAATGGCAAGTGTGACCTATTTTGGAAATAGGAGAGTGGTCAAGCAGGAAGCAACTAGAAACAACGAAATGATCAAGGAGAATAAATAACGTCCTATGAAGGACCAAAAACATAGTAAGGATGTTGAAATAGTATAAGATATTTAAGGTAATTACGATATAATCTTGGTAATTAAGATTATATCATATATTCTATTTAAGGTAGTTAATAAATAGACATGTATATAATTGAGTTAGGGTTTGGAGAAAATAAGAAGGTTTCAATTTCTCATCCCCAATGCCTCTCTATCAATATATTCGTTTTCTCTTTCCCTAATCCAGTTTTCTAACATGGTATCAGAGCTAAGGTTTTCTGCTATTTTCAAGGTTTTTTGATCTGAAGGCTCAAGACACGGCATAACTGAATTGTCGTAGAAGATGGAGAAAATGGATGCAGCATTAACAGGAAGGGAGTTGAAGGAAATTTTAGAAGGTATGGCCAAATTGCTTGTAGGAAGAGATGATGTATCGCCTCAACATAACAATACTCTCAATCGAGATTTGAAGTTGGAATTACTCCCAATAGAGTAGAGACTTGAAGGAACGAAAAACTATTTGAGTTGGTCGAGAAAGATGAGACTCATACTAGAGTTAAAATATTTGGAAGACTACATTGACTACTCGTATAAAGAACCCACTGATACTACCAACACATCATGGAAGGTGTGGAGGGCGACTAATTCTCTGGTGGTTGCATGGATAATAGGATCAATTTCTCCTTCTATCGCGGGGTTGGTAGAAGGTATTAGTAAAACATCTGATATATGGAAGATTTTGGCTACTCAATTCTCTAGTATTGGGAATATGATGACTATGATTGAGATTAAAGATAAGTTGGACGCACTAAAGCAGGGGGAGCGAAGTATAATAGAATACAGTATTGAGCTGAAAAGGTTATGGTCCGAACTTGATTATTATGATCCATTAATTACATCTGATCCTTCAGATACAGCTTCTATTAGAGCATGGATGGAGCGACGACGTGTGATTCGCCTCCTAAGGGGACTAAATCTAGAATATGAATACAAGAGAGCAATGATATGTCATCAGTCTCCAATTCCTCCGATGGAAGATGTTATTGCTGCACTAATTCATGAGGAGTCAAGACAAAAGGTTATGAACACTTCTAAGATATCAGCAATACCAGTTCGCTCTACTCTAGCAAAACCGATTATTGAAAACCGACAATGCTATAATTGTGGGAAGAATGAACATATTAGCTGGAATTGTTCCTCGACACGTATTCCTACATGGGGTAGAACAAGTTATAGCATTAGAGGACGTGGAGCCCGAGGTCAAGGTCGAGGTTGTGGACAATTTGGGGGACAAACCTATCGTGCTAAAGGTGCTGACATTTTAAACGACGACATGTGTTATGCTAATGCTGACTCAGGTACTATTGCACATGCATTTTCTTCTAAACCATCTTCTACATAATGGATTATTGATTCAGGCGCATCTAGACACGTGACAGGAACATCAGTAGAGTTTACTACATATACTGGTTCTCCACCTTGTTCCCATAATAGAGTTCAAACTACTGATGGCACATTTCAACCGATTATGGGATTTGGCTCGATTAAATGCACTTCATCAATTACATTATCATCAGTTCTACATGTCCCATCATTTTCGGTTAATCTATTATCAGTTAGTGCAATTAGTGATCAATTGAACTGTCAAGTAATCTTTGATCGAGATTCATGTGTCATTCAGGAAAGGAATACCAAGAGAATAATTGGGACTGGACGGAGGCTTGATGGATTGTAGTATCTTATGAGAGATGAGTCTAGCGCAACTTTAACCACTACTTTGTCTGAATGAGCAATGAATGAAGTCATATTGGAGCATCGTCGTCTTGGTCATCTATTGTTTGAGAATCTTAAGAGGGTAAGGCCTGGCTTGATGAATAATGTAGAATGCAAGCTTGTATGTGATGCTTGTGAGTTTGGAAAGCATACAAGAACACGTTATTATTCTACTGGTTTAAGAAGTATTTCACCATTTTCGTTGATACATTCTAATGTTTGGGGACCATGTCCAATTACTTCGATTGGTGGATTCAGATGGTTTATTACATTTATTGATTGTTACTCAAGGATGACATGGGTATATTTGATGAAAAATAAATCTGAGACATTGGTTCGCTTTAAAGATTTTTTAGCTTTGGTGCAAACACAATATAATGCCAAAGTGAATACTCTTCGTACAGATGATGGTACTGAATATGTTAATAGAGAATTCTCATTGTATTTATCTACAAAGGGGATTATGCATCAAACCACATGTCCAGATACACCAGAACGGAAGAATCGACACTTGTTAGAGGTAGCTCGCACTCTTCTATTTACAATGAATGTTTCAAAATATCTAAGAAGTGAAACAGTATTAACGACAACATATTTAATTAACCGGATGCCTTCTTAGATATTAAACTTTC
Source organism: Trapa bicornis (assembly GCA_030064425.1). Lineage (NCBI taxonomy): Eukaryota > Viridiplantae > Streptophyta > Magnoliopsida > Myrtales > Lythraceae > Trapa > Trapa bicornis. The sequence goes on from CM057746.1 coordinate 13,113,436, forward strand.
AATCTCCTTTGTGAACTTTTGATGGGACGCAACATACATGCAGTCCGTCCTCATGTATTTGGTTGCGTATGTTTTGTGAGAGATCATCGTCCCACAATAACTAAACTTGATCCACGTGCATTGAAGTATATTTATGTGTGCTATTCTAGTACTCAGAAAGGTTGCAAGTGCTGGTGTCCAAGCGAGAGAAGACTTTTTGTGAGTATGGATGTAACATTTCGTGAGAATGAACCCTTTTATGGTGAATCAACAACGTCATCCACAGTGCTAGATGATTTGACTGAAGCACAACATGGAAATGAAGAGAGAATTAGTGATAATAAAGAAGATGATGTCATTGTAGGTATGATCCCATGTCCTAAGAGATCGAGTAGCAATGAAGGAGGGACCAATGAACCAGAATTGAAGGTTTATAGTAGAAGGAACAAGAGTTGTGCTCAGGGGGAGGAAGATAAAGAAGATGATGGAGAGCGACAAGAATAGATACTTATACCACACTCATTGCCCCCATATGTCCCAAATACCCATCAATCTTCTGACAATTCCTCATCATCACCGGATGTTCTAGATACCTATCAATCTTCTGACGATTCCTCATCATCACCGAATGTCCCAGATACCCATCAATCTCCTAACAATTCCTCGTCATCACTAGATGGTAATGAATCTCTGCCCATTGCTATTCGTAAAGAACCTAGAGCTAATGCAGGAAAATCTCCAATTAGATATGGTTATGAACATGATATATCTAATTATGTCTCATATGAATCTGTCACATCTACATACAAGACCTTTATTGTATCATTACAGTTAGTGCACATACCAAGAAATTGGCAAGAGGCCAAAAATGATCCAAAGTGGCTTGCAGCAATGCATGAGGAGATGCGTGCATTAGAGAAAAATAAGACTTGGGAACTGGCATTACTTCCAAGCAGAAAAAAGGTTGTTGGATGCAAATGGGTATTCACTATTAAGCAAAATGCTGAAGGAAAGGTTGAAAGGTATAAAGCAAGATTGGTAGCAAAAGGCTACAATCAGACATGTGGAATAGATTATGATGAGACATTTGCACCAGTTGCTAAAATGAGTACCGTCAGAATACTTATATCATGTGCTGCCAACTTTGGATGGAAATTACATCAATTAGATGTAAAGAATGCATTTTTGCATGGAGACTTACAAGAAGAGGTATATATGGAGATTCCACCTGGATTTGATATAATGAAGACCACTAGGAGGGTATGTAAACTTAAGAAGTCTTTGTATGGACTCAAGCAATCACCAAGAGCTTGGTTTGACCGATTTCGACATGCAATAGTTAGAATAGGGTATCAACAATGCAATGGAGATCACACAGTTTTCTATCGACACTCAAATAGTCAAGTTGCTATCCTTGCAGTATATGTAGATGATATTATTATAACTAGAGATGATAACGATGAGATATTGCGACTAAAGCAAAGATTGAGCAAAGAATTTAAAGTGAAAAATTTGGGTGCACTTAAGTATTTTCTCGATATTGAGATAGTCAGGTCTAGGACATGCATAGTACTTTCTCAAAGAAAATATCTATTGGATCTACTTACTAAAACGAGGACGTTGTGTTGTCGAACTGCTACCACTCCAATTGAACCAAATCATAAGATATGTGCTCAGTCAAGGGACCCAGTGGATAAAGAACAATACCAAAGAATTGTGGGACGACTTATCTACTTGTGTCACACACGATCGGACATCACATATGCGGTTAGTATTGTAAGTAGATATATGCATGATCCTAGGACAGAACATTGGGAGGCAGTTATGCGAATATTGAGATATTTAAAGAGTAGCCCGGGAAAAGGCCTTTGGTTCAAGTCTCGAGGTCATACTAAAGTTGAAGGATTTTGTGACTCTAATTGGGCTAGTTGTGTAGATGATAGAAGATCGACATCAGATTATTACGTGTTTGTTGGAGGTAATCTTGTATCTTGGAGAAGTAAGAAACAGGAGGTAGTCGCAAGATCAACGACAGAGGCAGAATACAGAGCTATGACTCAAGGTATATGTGAGATAATATGGATAAAGAACTTATTGATGGAGTTATGTTTATTCAGGAAAGAACCCATTAAGTTATGGTGTGATAATAAATCAGCGATCAGCATTGCTAACAATCCGGTTCAACATGAAAGAACCAAACGTATTGAAATTGATCGATTCTTCATCAAAGAGAAACTTGAGAGCAAGATCGTGGAGCTACACTACATTAAGACTGGTGAACAATTGGCAAATTGTTTAACTAAAGGATTAGGACCTAAAGAGTGGATTAATATTTGTAACAAGATGGGAATGATAGATATTTATCGCCCATCTTGAAGGGGAGTGTTGAAATAGTATAAGATATTTAAGGTAATTACGATATAATCTTGGTAATTAAGATTATATCATATATTCTATTTAAGGTAGTTAATAAATAGACATGTATATAATTGAGTTAGGGTTTGGAGAAAATAAGGAGGTTTCAATTTCTCATCCACAATGCCTCTCTATCAATATATTCGTTTTCTCTTTCCCTAATCTAGTTTTCTAACAAAGGACTACCATAAAGAAACAACTGTTCCAAGATGACTGACCAAGGAGAATAGTGGGGATGAGACAGTTAACGAACTGATCCCCCCAGAAGACCATAAATTTGACACCAATAAGGAAAAAAAATATAAAGGTCAAGATTTTGGAAAGGAAAAATGAAGAAATTCTTGAAGAAATAAATGGACGAGAACGAATCGACGACCAAACCAAAACCATGGAAGAGATTAAGTAAGCTCTCAAAAAGAGGATGGAACAACCTCGAAAGGAAAAGACCGAGAACCCTTCACCTATAGTGATAAAAATCGTAGTAAATAACAAGTTGGGATAAAAGACAAGGATAAGGGATGTGCTAGCGAAACTCACCAAGTTAAGGATAAGTTAGATAGGATGACATCAAGAGTGTAATGAGGTCAACTTAAAAATAGATAACTAAGAAGACGAAGGAAAGAGGAAATCTGAGGGAAGAATAGGAAGCCTACCAAGTAAGGGAGTACAGAAGAGGCATACATATTCCAATGGAAAATAATGGACCCAAATAAGGTAGAAAAGAGGAGAAAAGTTTGAAATGGAATGCAAGTAAAGAATAAAGAACCAATAAAAGGGAAGATTTCTCATAACCTAAGGAGTAAGTTAAAACACAAGAAACGAATAGATAAAAAGATAGCATTGAAAGATATTTTATTAGTAAAAAAGGGGCGCATTGTACATAATAAGGATATAAAGGAAAGATTAGAAATGTTAGGAGAATTAAGTTTCAAATTAAAAAGTGAATAATGGAAACGACCATATATATCAAGACTTGTCTTTATGATAAGAAATAAATGATGGAATGAGAATTTTAAGATAAACTAAAATTAAAAATGGGTAAAAGTCCTAAAATAAAAAGAGTGTAAGAAGGTAAAGGGAAGTAATCTTAAAAAAATGGTAAAAAAAATTAAACATATTACCTTAAAATGTAAAATCTCTACTTTAAAAAATATATTAAATAATAAAAAATATAAAATGAAGAACTTCTAAAATAATTAATCAATAAGTAAACTAAAAATGATAAACTCGAAATTAGAAATGGTGAATATTAACAAATAAGTAGTAAATGATAGAGTAAATAAAATAATTTTAAAAAAAATTAACTATAATAAAATTATATATTTTTTAAAAAATTACACATAATTGACCATTGACGTCAACGAGTGAGTGATCACCGTCGGATTGTTAGAGAGGTTGATTACAGTGCGTCCGTATTGAGGATCTACGCCACCGCTTCGCGCAGGAGATTAGCTCTCCTCTCCCGGTCCACGGGTCGGGAATGCCGCGAGCAAGGGACTGAGCGGTTTGATTGTTCTGCCATTACGTATAAATCGTCCGGGGAGATCCGATCGATCTCCAGGCCGGCTGCTTCTCTTTGTACAGATCTCCGGTCCGTCTTGTGCCGTACGGTACCGATCGCGCCATTGAAGAAGAGCTGCTTCGAGCTCGCGTCGGAGCCTTCAACTCTTTCCATTCCATCGATTGCTTGCTGGAATTCTGGCCATGGACGTCGAGAGATCGTCGCTCTGTAATTGCGTGGTGAACTTTCTGCTGGAAGAGAACTACTTGCTCACAGCATTTGAGCTCCTCCACGAGCTTTTAGACGATGGCCGCGACTCTCACGCCATCCGCCTCAAGGAGTTCTTCTCCGATCCAGCTCATTTTCCTCCTGATCAGATCTCCCGCTTCAATTCTCTCCGAGGTGTGTTATTTAGAGCAAAGAAACTTGAGTATTTGTTCTCTTCAAGTCTATGTGCTATATGATGCGTCAGGAACGGCGGGACGACTTGAGGGATTTGGGGTGTCATTTCCATTAGTTGTATGCCCATTACTGTCGTTGGGATCTACATTATGCTGTAGAACATGACTAAACAGTCTCTATCACTTCTTAGTTCGACTAATTTTTCATTAGAAGTTAATGTAAAGCATGTGGGGGTTTGTATCAGTCAGGGGATTTGTGAAGTGTCTGGTGACTGTGCTTCTGGTTGATTTGTGTAGATTGCTTAATCATAGTGAAGAAAAGATGAAATAATATCAGAAAAAAAGCCTGCTCTGTTGGTTAAATCTCCTGACAGTGTATTTTTTTCTCTGAAAGTGACTTTTTTATGATACATATTTGATTGCAACATCATATTCGATTGATACCCTATTTTTCTTGATGTTTTGGATGTAGTTGCTGATCCCCAAAGCTTGTTGGAAGAGAAGGAAGCACTAGAAGAAAAATTTGCAATCTGTGACTACGAGCTTCGCTTAGCACAAGAGGACATTGCAAAGTTGAAGTTGGAATTGAAGAGGAAAACAGAATTATCTCTTAATGAATCATATTGTAGGCTACATCCTCTTATCTGCATAATGTCGAGAATCTTTTATTTTAGAAATGGTATATCTGAATATGTTAAGACTAGCTGTACAAATTAGCTTTCTTTTTACCATCTTTATTACTTAGCTACCCACATTTCCCCTTTGGAAATATAAAGAACTTGGTCGATTCACTTTCTTGTGTAGATACTAGTGAAACTGCAGGGGACCTTTATTTTAGAGAATCCACTGACAATCTTTGGTGCATCATGTTTCCATATTTCAGAAAATTTGTCTTCTTGAAAAAAAAAAGCCCCATTGTCTATTATTTTAGCATTTAATCACTTGTCTCTAACTTCCACATGCAGCCTCCAGTTCTGACATAATAAAACAAGGATCAGAGTTACAGCAGAAGAAGAGTGACACTGCCATCTCTGATTTAGGTCATTTAAAAGATAACGAACGCCAGGATCTCAATTGTGCTGTGAAAGAATACTTGCTTTTAGCGGGGTACAGGCTTACAACCATGACATTTTATGAAGAGGTAACAAGACATTGAAGGCACTGTTCTGCTCACAATTTCATGTATTTCCCATCTTATAGGGTAAACCAGTTGGTCTAAACTTTCTTTCTTGACGTACAATTGCTTAACACTTTTTATTTCAACATTTTCCTTGTATAATCTTCCTGATAATGGTTGAACATCCTGAAAGTAGTATTCCCTTGTCGTAATGTAGCATACAAACAATCCCCTGTCTTTGTTGGAATTATGACTGTCTATTATTGCCTGATGGTTACTGTTGATATTTCTTGATAGTTTCATCAGCTTTTTTATTATGTCATTGTATTAAGTCCATTCCCAACGAATCTTACAATTTGGTAATCTATGATCTCTATCAGGTCACAGATCAGAATCTCGACGTTTGGCAGGGCACACCTGCTTGTGTGCCAGATGCTCTGCGGCGTTATTATTACCAGTATCTATCATCGAGTACAGAAGCTGCTGAGGTAGATGAAGTATTCAGCAACCAGATGTACATCTTTAGCTGTTTCTTTGTGGTATCTGCATATGAGTGATCTAAGTTCATATAGATCCAAATTCTCTGATAATGCAGGAAAAGATCAAAATGCTAAGGGAGAATGAAGATTTAAGAAAAGTAAAGGAAAGGCTGATACTGGAGAAAGATTCTCTGGTGAGAAACAAAGATTTGGCAGATGGTCAAATAGCTGCGTTCACAAAGTCAATGGAGGCTACACAAAGAGATCTTAGGGATCGGGAGAACCAGGTAAAATATGTTTTGAAGCAGTCTTGTTAACCAATTCGTTTTCCATATTAAGATGAAAATCCACCATCTGGAAATACTTCCCAGGTACAAGTCCTGAAGCAATTGTTAGAGCAGCAAAGGTGGGAGCTCAATGAATGCAGGGCTGAGATTACCTCATTAAAGATGCATATTGAAGGTTCACATTCTGGAAAGAACATTCTAGCTGGTGATACTGATTCTTTCCATTCTCAGGCCTTGGAAAAATACAAAGATGAAATAAAATCACTTCAGTTGGAAATAGAATCTCTGAAGGCAAAAGAAGTAGTTGCAGTTCATTCTCTTGATCCAAATGATTCTTTGAGAGAACAAGCAGTTATTGAGATTCACGTAGATAAAGGCATGCAGGCTCAGCCTGTTGAAGTATCATCGGAAGTAGGGGAGCTCAATGATGCTCATTCAATTGTCCCTCAATCCACGGGTAGTGATTCATCTAAAGATCAAGAAGATTCACAACCAGTTTTGATGATAAATTCTAATTATAATGGTACTACTAGTGATGGGAATGGTGGATTGAAGCAAAATGGTGAAATGCCAGCAATCAATAATGGATCACTTTCCAAATCAGATGAGTTGAACGAGGAATCTGTTACCAACAAGATGGTAGGTTTATATTGTTTTATTCATGTATCTTCTCTTGTAGGAGGAAAGAATGCCACTGTTTCAAACCTGCCTTTCTTCTGAGTCCTTTGTATGATGAGAAAGGTTACATTGAGGGAAAAACATTAGCTTCTTCAAATATTAATTTCAAACCTTCTTCTCAAGAATTTTATCCGCAAATTTCAAAAAACATTGGCTGAAAATCATTGTATAGACACATTGAGGGAAAAATCTGAAAATAGGGAGAATAGCTCAAAATGGGTTGAACTTTAGAGTCACTCCCAAATTTGACCCAATGTTTTCCATTGAATTAAAAGGACTTGAACTTTGACCTTTGTATCAATGTTGGCCTGAACTTAGTAAAGAGTATTTTAGTTGACCTAAAAGTAATGAAATTTCGGCCCAATTTGGTATAGAAGACAAAGTTTAGGTATTTTCAAGTCAACAAAAAGTGTGTGAGCCAAAATTGTTTAAAAGGAAAAGGTAGGGTATTCTTAAGTCAATGAAAAAAGTTTAGGTCAAAATTGGAAATGACCCTAAATTTCAGGTTTTTCGAGCTCGTTAAAAATATATATTTGAGAAAATAAAGCCAAGAGAATATGAGCAGACTCACAAACAAAACTGGGTTATGGAGTTAGGATAGTAATAAAGCTAAAACTGGGTTGCTAATATTAACTTCTGTATTTATTTGTAACACTGTGTGGCTTTGCAGGGTTCAGAGACCATTCAAATACTTGCTGATGCTTTGCCCAGAATTGTACCTTTTGTTTTGATCAACCATAGAGAGGTCTGTCTCTAAACTATGATAAGTAGGCATCTTAATTTTTAACATAGAATTTTCATAACCTTCGTGGAATCATTTTATTGCAGGAACTTCTTCCCCTGATAATGTGTGCAATTGAGCGTCATCCAGATAGTAGAACCCGGGATTCCTTGACTTTCACATTGTTTAATTTAATAAAACGCCCTGATGAACAACAGAGACAGATCATCATGGATGTAAGCTGTTTCTGGAAATATCACTTTGTTGAATCTCTGTTCATTGTCAAGACAATGTATTCAGTTCTTTTTTTCTCACGTCAGGCCTGTGTTAGTCTTGCCAAGAATGTAGGAGAAATGAGAACAGAAACAGAATTGCTTCCTCAATGCTGGGAGCAAGTGAGTACTGGATCTGATTTTCTTGAGATATATTTATGCATTTCCCTAATGCATCTCTAGTGCTGAATTTGTTTCTCCTATATTTTCTTCTTTTCAGATAAATCACATGTATGAGGAGCGAAGGCTGCTTGTCGCCCAGTCCTGTGGTCAACTTGCGGAATATGTCAGGCCTGAGATTCGTGATTCTCTTATTCTATCAATCATTCAACAACTGGTGGAGGATTCTGCAACTATAATCCGTGAAGCTGCTGCACACAACTTGGCCTTGCTTCTTCGACTCTTTCCTAATCAGGACAAATATTTCAAGGTCAGCTTCACTATATATGCATTGAAGCAATCATGAAGAAGATTCTTGCCTGAAGTGGTTGCAATGTAAGCTCTAGAACAGGTTAACGAATGTGGTCTAGGGAGTGACATTTTTCACAAGATTATGGAATTAGTGGCTCATAGAAGAGGCAAAGGTGAAATTAAATAATATTCTTCATTAGTTTTATTTCATGTTAGGTTGAGGAGTTGATGTTCCAATTATCTTGCGATCCCTCCGGCGCAGTGGTGGAAACTACATTGAAGGAGCTAGTTCCAGCAATCATAAAATGGGGAAATAAGCTAGACCATGTCCTCAGAGTTTTGCTCTCTCATATGTTAGGCTCATCTCAGGTAAACTCTAGCAAAGGGAATTTTGCTGATGGTATTCGTATCTCCCTCACATTGTTTCTGTACTGATGCTTCCTCCTTTTATACTTTAGCGTTGTCCACCACTTTCAGGCGTTGAAGGTTCCATTGAGTCACATCTCCGTGTTTTAGGAGAACGTGAACGGTGGAATATTGATGTTCTTCTGAGAATGCTATTGGTAATGCTTCCTTTTTTGCTCGAGAAGACAGTTGAGACATGCCCATTTTCTGCTGTTCCCGAGCCGAAGGGAGCATTATTCTCCAGCTCGATGTTGCAAAAGTTAGCAGAGTGCGTGTCCTTTTCATCTTTTCTGACTCTAATGGTTTCATGCTGACATAAGAACTGAAGATTGTTCAATCTTCAAGGAGCTCTGTCATATACTTGATTTGAAAAGACTGATTGGTCTGTTTGCAGGGGACAGGTGGAATGGCCTGCATTTGAATGGTTGCATGTGGACTGCTTTCCTGACCTTATAAAGCTTTTGTGTCTCTTGCCACAAAAGGAAGATAATTTAAGAAACCGAACCACAAAGGTGTTTTATTTCATGGATTCCTTCATCTTTTATGTTTGTCTCCTATGCTTTTATGTCATGAAGCTTCTCATCAACTAGGAAATATTTGTATAACAATGTGTAATACTGTATTCTTTCATTCCAGTTTCTGCTAGCAGCATCGGAGCAGTTTGGTGAGGCTTATCTCACCCACATCATGTTACCTATATTTATGGTTGCAGTAGGAGATGATGCTGATTTGACATATCTTTCTTCCTCTTCTCATTCTAAAATCAAAGGTGATCAATGGAAACCCCATCATTGATTTACCTGTTTGAAAAGTTCAGTTTTGTGATTTTCTATATATTCCACTTTCTGTCATTCCAGGGCTCAGACCAAGAACTGCTGTGGCTGAGAGACTTGCTATTATGTGTGTCCTACCAACTATGCTAGCAGGTGTCTTAGGTGCTCCCAGCAAACGTGAACAATTAACAGAGTATTTGAGAAGGCTCTTGGTTAAAGGTGCAATCACAGAGAATCAGGCAAAGCATGAAGCCGAAATCTTTTATGCCATCCGATTTCTATGGTATGGCTTTTCGAACACTTGATGCTAGAATTTGATGCCTGTCCTTCTTTTACCTGAAACTCATAATGATGCAGTTCATTTGATGAGCATCACACCATGATATTTAATATCTTATGGGAAATGGTGGTTAGCTCCAACACAGAGATGAAAGTTAATGCTGCCAATTTGTTGAAAGTTATTGTACGTTTGCTCTCCCAATAATTATCACTTCTCCAATGAGAATCATTTCCATTTCTGACTCTCATTACGTCATCATTTTCTAGGTGCCATACATTGATGCAAGAGTTACTTCAACTCATGTTCTACCTGCACTAGTCACTCTTGGTTCTGACCAGAATCTGAATGTGAAATATGCAAGTATTGAAGCATTTGGGTCTGTGGCTCAACATTTTAAAAATGACATGGTACTAGTGTTGGTGCTATATTCAGATTCAATTGCCATTTCCTCAGATTTTCCGGATTTTTCATCCTATTTTGATTACGTCAGATTGTTGATAAGATACGGGTACAAATGGATGCGTTCCTTGATGATGGATCACATGAGGCTACAATTGCTGTGGTTCGTGCCTTAGGGGTAGCTGTACCTCATTCCACAGAGAAACTTAGAGAATATATCCTTCACACTCTTACTAATTCATTGTGCACTTCTCTTGATATTTCTACTATTGATGTTGACATTTAACTAGCTATTTGCTACTTATTCCGGAAATCTGATTTCTGGATAGTATTGGTTTCTTTAATATCATAGTACATCTATTGGCCAAGATCTTCCAACTCACAGGTGTGCCGGTTTCAGCCAGTGATGTGATTCGTAGACGTGAAAGAGCCAATGCATTCTGTGAATCGATTCGTGCATTGGATGCTACAGGTTTTTCTTCTAACTCAGAACCTATGCTTTCAAATGTATCTTGCTTGCTCCGCGGATCCAAATCAAATTACTTGAAGCTTTCCATGTAATCCTCAAGCTTCTAATTGATGATAAACTATATGTATATAACCAAGGGAATTGTTATGGAATCATTTAGATTTAAGTTCAGTGAGTTATCCATCAACATATCACTCTCCTGCAGATCTTTCTGCTGCTAGCGTCCGGGATTTCCTCCTGCCTGCTATACAAAATTTGCTGAAAGACCAGGACGCATTGGATCCTGCACACAAGGAAGCGCTCGAGATCATACTGAAGGACCGCTCGGGGGGGACATTGGACACCATCAGTAAGGTGATGGGTGCTCATCTCGGGATCGCATCTTCTATGACAAGTTTCTTCGGTGAAGGGGGTCTCTTGGGCAAAAAGGAGACGACCAGCGAATCACCCGCAGAGCAGCCGGCATCTCCAACGCCTGTATTACCGCCTCCTGCGGAGGACACGAGACTCAGGTGGATAATGAGAGGAAATTTCACAGACATGTTGAGGGCAAAAGCAAAAGCTCCAGAGGATCAGACACAGTGAATTCACTTTTTTTTATCTTTAATCCAAGAGAAACTTGCATGTAAATCAATTGATTATTACATTTACCTCCTTTATGCCATCCCCACAGGGGAGGTTTCAATTATATGGGCAATTCTTCCTTGGAATTATATTTATTTTCTGATTGATTGGTTTAGAATGCTAGACCAAAGGATTGCTGTATATATTTAATTATAAGTTAGGATCTATTATCTGAAATAGAGGTATGTGCTTTGAAACCCGCAATGTTAAACTGTGAGCCATAAGATAAGACTGGCTCTAATAGTATTTTAGAATTGTATTTTTTCAACTAGTTTTTTTGCCGGTATTTTCTTATTTAGTTTATGATAGATTAAATATTCTATTTTCTTATTAACACAACTCCTTAAACTTTGAGAAAATCAACACAAACCCCTTACTATAACAAAATTGATAGAGCTATGTTTGAGAAATTATTCGATAGAAAATATGGGATCCAATGTGGGTAATGTTAGTGCATCTTTTATAATATTTTTCTTTTGTGAAACTAGCTGGTGAAAGCAAAATTTTTATCCCACAAGTTGATTTCACTTCCTGTTGGAATGAAGAGTGGTCGATGGGTTAAACATCTCTCGTTGTGCAGATAGGTACTAATATGGATTGATCATACACGACACCCAACTGATTATTCCTAAATAGTAAAATATGGCATAGGATACATATGACCTTTCTTGATTTTACAGAGAATGGCGTACACAGCTCAAAATAACCAGGTCAACGTCACTTTCAAGTTTTCTGCAAAAAAAACAGTTATTTTATTGATAGAGGAAAATGGTTAATTTTAATATCAATTTTATTGATAAAGGAAAATGCTTTTATCATATCAACAAGTGGTCCTATGCTTTTATTATATCAAGTGGTCCTATGCTTTCTTAGTTTTAAGGAAATGAAAAACATAAAATAGTACTCCCAAAACAAAGAGATTTTATTAGTAGGAAACTATATCATTCATGATAGGTTTAATGCCATTAGCTAGTCTTTTGGAAATAATTTTATAAATAAAATTGCAAGGAGAGATGTGGCCATTCATTTTTAGAATTAGTACAATGCACATCTCATTTATTTTCTCATACATTCTATATGTCAAAAATAAATCAATCACAGTAGTAGAAGTAATATAAGAACCCACAAAATCCCAATGCACCATTAAATCCATATGGATAAGTGATTTTGTTGCCCCCTATTGGAAGGTGGTATACTCTACCCCTCAGTTTTTTATTCTTTACGATTATGTTATGAGGTTGATTTGTAACACATTTGGGGAGAGAATTTGGTGTTTTTATCCCATGCTTTGAGACATTTGGTCATTTCTCTTTCCAACCAAAACATTTCCTCTTATTTGAAGCGATTGTCTATAGTTGTGATACGTTTTTTCCTCTCCATTTAAGCCACGTTTTTCATATACAACTGCCCTAATTTTTGTATCAAACATTTGATTTCTCATTTCACATTTCTTACTAATTTCACCTTTCATGGGGAGAGATGGTGTCCAAAGTATTGTAAGACCGGAAAATTCCGGTGTTAACCAATGTAAAATTGATAGAATCCAGATTTCGACCCATAAACTACTTCTTGAAAAATAACAAAAATTTAAAATTTTTTATATGAAATACAATGTGAGCTAAATTGTTGTTTATCATTACAAACCACATGAATAATAGAAAAATAATAAGTAGTACTCTGTGTAAGTTATGGAGGTACCTGAAGAATCGGGTGTCTCGGGCGTAAATTACTCGTCCTTTTCGCGAGTGCTTCAGTTTGCTTGCAATATGATAAGACACTAATGGGTTATCTCGACCTGTGCATTAACTCGATAACTTAGGCAAATAAGATAAACAATGGACACTCATAGCCCAAAACATAAGCACGAATATATCCGAAATGGATAGCCACTCGGCCTATACGAGACCGGAGAATGTGGGAGGCACTATGTCATGCCCCGACCCGGTTTGGTTGAAACCCCGTGAGTAATTCGTCACTCAATAATAACTGAAATTAAAAATATAAGATAATGATAAAAATAAAAATATATAAATAAATGGTCAAAAACATAATAATATAATTAAAAAATAACGCAAATAGTAATAATACTTAAAATATAATAAATTTCTAAAACAAATAAGAAACACTAAAAAAAATACAAGAAATGCCAATAATAATTGAGATTATTTAAGACAAAAATTAGTGAGAATTAATGAAAAGAATTCAAAATTGCATGAAAATTTTAAAATTACAATAAAAATTCAAAAATAAAATTTAAAATGAATTACACTATAAAACCCAATAAATTAATAAAACACCACAATAATAAAAATAATTAAAATGTATCAAAAAATAAATATCCTAACAAAACACAAAACAACTTGTTATCGTTGAAGAAAAAATTTGTAATAATCTATTAAAACATGAAAAATGGTACAATAATCTAAAAAAATACAATAAAATTAAAAAAATAAATATTAAATAAAAACTCTAAAAATACAAATTAACACTAAAAACATAATAATCAATCAAAATAAGGGAATCAAAATAAGGGAAAATGTATGAAACATTAAAAATCACAAATAAATTAAAATAAATTATTAAAATAATTACTAAAAATAGTAAATAACACTAAAAATGTATGTAAAAATAAAAAAAAATATTAAGAAACAGTTGCATAAAGAAAAAATATAGTAAGATATATTTAAAGAAATACTACAAATAGTAAGAAACACATTAGATATAAATAAACTACAAAATAGTAATAAAGACATAAAACGTAAAAGAATGCAAAAATAGTAGGAATGATTGGATATTCAAATGTGGTAAGAATGACTTAAAAATATACATAATAGAATAAAAAATGAAAAATATTAAAAAATAAAAAAAATTACTCACAAATATAACTACAAAAATAGTAATTAAAATTTAAAAAATAAGGAAATAATAAAAAATAATGTAATATAAATAAAATGACTAACAAAACAAAAAAAATCTATTTAAAGAAACAACACAAATAGTAAGTAATTCTTAATATACATAAAATTCTAAAGAAAATAATAAAAACTAAAAAATACAAACAAATGCCAAAACATAAAAATTTGTGAGAATCAATGAAAAATAATGTAAAATAGTATAAAATAAAAAAAATAAAAATTTTAAAATAAAACATAAATGGAATTATACAAATAAAAATAAAATAAATAATAAAAAATAATTAAAATATTACAAACTTTCCAAAACAATAAGAAACACTAAAAATCACAATGAAATAAAAAAAACTCGTTATCGTTGAAAAAAATAAATTATAGTAATCAATTCAAACAATAAAAATAATATAAAAAACTCAAAATAACATTAAATATTAAAAAAATAAACTATAAAGTACTAAAAATACTAACTAATACTAAAATGTAAAAAATACCAAAATATTTTGAGAAATACATAAATAACTACAAAATGTAGCAATTTACATTTAAAGAAAGGCCACCAATAGGTAAAATAGTATAAAATTCAAACAAATTAAAAAAAAGTAAGAAACACATAAAAATAAAAAGAAACGTTATAAATAGTATGAATGGTGAAAAATAAAAAAATATAACTAAAAAATAGAATAAAACTGTAAAAAAATATTCAAAGGCAAATTGTAAAAGTTTTTACAAAAAATAGTATGTAAAATTAAAAATATAAATAAATACCATAAAATAATAAAAGACCATCAAAACATAGAAAAATTAGTAGAAATAAATTAAAAACTAAAATTAGTATGAGACACTAAAAAATTCAATAGCAATTAAAAAATTATAAATAAAATGATAAAAATATTAACTTCAACTATAAAAGTAAGGAAATATGAAAAATATTGAGAAACAATTAAATAAATAAAAAAACATTGTAAGATAAATTCACAAAAATACCACAAATAATAAGAAATTCATAAAATAAAAGAATGTCAAATAAAGTAAAAAATACTAAAAAAACACAAAGAAATGTAAAAAGTAGTAGAGATCGTTCGATATGTAAAAATGTTAAGTATTACTTAAAATATCCAAAATATTTTAAAACAACTCAAAAATACGATAAAAAATACAAAAACAAACTGCAAAATCAATTACAAAGTATAGTAAATAAAATAAAATGTAAATAAATACAAAAAATGTAAAAATAAAATAAATGAATAATAACTCATAGTTCGATACAATCAAACAAATACGGAAAATAGTAAGAAATTCATAAAATTTGATAATTTGAAATAATAATAATAAATATTCATAAACAAATAGAAAAATTAAAAATATTTGGGATAGTTTATAACATAAAAATAATAACAATCAATGAAAACATACAAAAATAGTATGAAATACCTAAAGCTATAATAAAACTTAAAAACAAACCACAAAAGATTTACAAAAAGTAGTAAGTTAAACCCAACACAAAAGCAAATATAAAATATATTAATTAATGCATAAATGACCAAAAAAATATAGAAAAAATGAATTTAATGAAATAACACAAATAGTAAAAACACTTTAAACACCATAAATATCCAAAAAATAATAAAAAACACTCTATCACATCA
Source organism: Trapa bicornis (assembly GCA_030064425.1). Taxonomy (NCBI): domain Eukaryota; kingdom Viridiplantae; phylum Streptophyta; class Magnoliopsida; order Myrtales; family Lythraceae; genus Trapa; species Trapa bicornis. The sequence continues at coordinate 13,129,205 of CM057746.1, forward strand.
AAACTCTAAAAATATTTTGGATAGTTGAAGACAAAAAATAATAATAACCAACCAAAACACCCAAAAACGTATGTGACACTACACGGATCGATGCGCACAACGCCTAGTATCCATCGTTTATGGCTATAACTAGTAGGTATAGAATTCCATTTGCTCCCCTAGCTTTCATCTCTTAGTGTCAGTGTCAACCCAAGAGAGTGCTTAAACCCTTGGTGTTCTTTCCGACCCAAGAGAGTGCTTAAGCCCTTGGTGTTCTTTCCTATCTTTGTGCATTTCACTGCTCCACCGAAAATTTCCTCTGCCCCTACCATACTCTAGCTTGGTAGTTTCCACCGCTTGTCTAGGGTTGAGTCCTGAGATTTGACGGAAACTTCAAAAGCCACCTATAGATGCTTTACGCCCAATCATTTCGGATAACGCTTGCATCCTCTGTATTACTGCGGCTGTTGGCACAAAGTTAGCTGATGCTTATTCCCTAGATACCATCAATGCTTCTTTTCCAGGAAAAGAAGTTCACAACCTGTAGGCCTTCTACCTCCACATGACATTGCTCCGTCGGGCTTTCACCCATTGCGGAAAATTCCCCACTATTGCCTCCCGTAGGAGTCTGGACCGTGTCTCAATCTCAGTCTCAGTGTGCCTGATCATCCTCTCGGACCAGCTACTAATCATCACCTTGGTAAGCTATTGTCTCACCAACTAGCTAATCAGACAGACACGAGCCCCTCCTCGGGCGGATTCCTCCTTTTGCTCCTCAGCCTAATTAGCAGCTATTTCTAGCTATTGTTTCCCTCCCAAAGGTAGATTCTTACGTGTTACTCACCCGTCCACCACTGGAAACACCACTTCTCGTCTGACTTTCATGTGTTAGGCATGCCACCAGCATTCATCCTGAGCCAAGATCGAACTATCCATGAGATTCATAGTTACATTACTTATAGCTTCCTTGTTCATAGACAAAGCGGATTCGGAATTGTCATTCATTCCAAGGCATAACTTGTATTGATGCGCTTCATATTCGCATGGAGTTTGCTCCCTGAAATATAGCCATACCTACCTGCTCGCATCAATCCCACGAGCCTCTTATCTATTCTCATTTAATTGCGGTGGGGGAGTAAGTCAACTTAGAAAAACTTGTATTGGTTTTAGGGATAATTAGGCTCGAACTGATGACTTCCACCACGTCAAGGTGACACTTTATCACTGAGTTATATCATTTCCTTGCCCCCATCAAGAAATAGAACAAACTAATCATAAGACAAAGGGCCGAGAAATTCAATGCCACCATTCCGCTATTCTTGAACAACTTGGAGACGAGCCTTCATTTCACACTATTGTGGATATGAAAAGAATGGCATGCTTAAGACATGCAAGTTGGGCGCAAAACTCGAGGAATACATATAATACTTGTCACTACAAAAAGGAGTTGGGTAACTCTATTGTTAACTACTTCATTTATGAATTTCATAGTAATAGAAATACATGTCATACCAGCCAAAATTCATGTCGTATATTTTCAAGAGGTTGATCTCCTTGCTTCTCTCATGATACAACCCTGTTTTCCGATGAGCCCCCTTTCTCCTCGGTCTACAGAGATCAAATCTAGGACTAGTGCCAAAAGTGAATCACGGAAGAAAGGACTCACTGAACTGGGATAACTAACTAATACTACTATAATACTAATAGAATAGAAAATACTAATCTAATTTCAAATAATTATCTTTTTTGTATACTTTGCTTGGTTCCCTTGCTACCGCGGACTTTACGTAATTGATCGGATCATATAGATATCCCTTTAACATAACATAGATTATCGAAAGGATCTTAGAGACCCTCCAAAGCACGAAAGCCAGGATCTTTTAGAAAATGGATTCCTAATTGAATAGTACATAACCGCATGGATAAGCTCACACTAACCTATCCATTTTGAATCCAATTTGGAATTTTCCTTGGGAGGTATCAAGAAGGAATTGGAATGGAATAATATTGATTCATACAGATAGAGAAGAAAGGGTTATCTATTGATTCAAAGGTTATACCTATGCTATGAGATAGGGATAGAGAAAGAGGAAAAAAAATGAAGGTTTTACTCTTTTGATCGAAAAAGAAAACAGATTTCGTACCCTTCATTCAATGAGAAAATGGGTTAGATTCTATAGGATGAAACCTATGGGACTTAATTAATGATGAAAGGGGATAAAAAAGAAATAAAGTAAATAAAGTGGAAGAACCTAGATTTCAAATGAACAAATTCAAACTTGAAAGGAATCTTTCTAATTCTCGAATAATGAGGGACAGGGGATTCAATCTTATAAGATCGTGATTGGATTTGTAGATGTTTGGTAAAAAAAATTGAAAGTGTTTAATTATAACATGAAAGTGGAACTAAATTGGTCTGCATTACTCTTCGGGATAGAGTGGAAAAAGGGAGGAGATTCTCAAATGAGGAAAAGGACCCGATGACTTTGAAAGAATTGAACGAGGAGTCGTATGAGGTGAAAATCTCATGATAGGTTCAATAGAGTGGCAGTAAGGGTGACTTAACTGTCAACTTTTCCACTATCACCCCCAAAAAACCAAACTCCGTCTTACGTAAAGTTGTCAAAGTATGATTAACCTCTGGATTTGAAATCACTGCTTATATACCAAGTATTGACCATAATTCACAAGAACATTATGTAGTCTTAGTAAGAGGGGGAAGGGTTAAGGATTTACTCGGTGTGAGATATCACATTGTTCAAGGAACCCTAGATGCTGTCGAAGTAAAGGATCGTCAACAAGGGCGTTCTAGTGCGTTGTAGATTCTTATCCAAGACTTGTATCATTTGATGATACCATGTAAATCGCTAGAAACATGTGAAGTGTATGGATAATGTAAACCTCGTCCTTTGATAATAAGAAAACCGGGAAAAGAACCGATCTTTTTTAATTTGAAAACCGAGTCGGTCTACAAATCGGAACCGATGGAGAAAGGGCAAACCGGGAAGTTTATGGATCCCGAGTGACCCAAAGAACCCCAAAAGTCAAGGAAAAGGAATTATGGATGATTTAGAGATAAAAACCAAACCGGTTCAGGTGAATCGGATCCAAACCAGAATGAACCAGTTTGGACCGATTTGAACCACTATTGAACTGAATGCTAAATTCATTTTTCTAGGTGGCTTAAAAAGTTCAAATTTGAGATTTGAGGCCACCATTGGATGGAGAATGAATTTAGATAAATTTAGAAATTTTTAGATTTGAAAATTTTTGTTGAATTGTGGGTGAACCAGCCGGTTTAAGCTTTGAACCCGATTTGGACCGGTCTGGTCCGGTTCAAAACAGTGTCGTATTCTTCCTTTAGATGATAGCACTATTCACTCGCCGAAAAATCTCGCAGAGCCGACGAAGTTGAAAAGCCTTTGGCCAATTAGTTTTAGGTAATGAATGACTACCATTAAGGCGCCAATCGAATGGGCAGGAAGTCCCCGAGCTTCCTATATAAAGAGCCCCTCCTCGTTCATCCTCTCCACACCTGAAAACTCCATTCTCTCGCAACTGCTCCAATTTTCGGTGAAGCTCGAACTAGAGCTCCAACTTTGGCATTTTTTTAGCCAAATAAGGCAAGGTCAATTTCTTTAGAACCAGGGAGAAGTCAGCTACACGTTTGTAGTCTCCATTTGCTCCGAGAGTCACCGAAAAAATGTTGGTGTGATAGAACAGTGAAGCAGCTTCGGTAGACCAAAGCTGCCCTGTTTTGGCCGAGCTGAAATCAGCCAATTCGAGCCCTTCTCATGCCAAACCAAACCCTTCCAACACCACTTCCGTAGCCCTCCTATAGCTAAATTAGAGCTTAAAGATAAGGCAATTCGACTCTTCTCTGTAATTTCTTATTAGTGTTAGAGAGAGAACCTCATAACTTTGATGATGAAATTCTCACTCAACTCAGCATCAATTGATGCAATTCTTAATCCTAGGAGGAACCTCATGGCACAAGTTATCTGCCTAGATCGAAAGCTCAGAGCGTTGTGCCCATGACAGTAAACTTTCAAAGCTTTCTCTCTCTAGGTTCAGTTTTCCGGCAAAGCTTCGTTTGAGCTCATTCCAACACCAAATTGTGCGATTCAAAGTGAAATTGAATCGTATGAAGGTGTCTGAACTCTAATTTAACTTCAATTTCAACAATTAAACTCATTTGATTAGTTAATTTGATGAAATCAAATTTTGTAGAGTTAGAAGGTTGAAATTGAGGGAAAATTGGTGGAAATTTGAAATTTTCAAAAATTAGAGGGACTAAACTGCAATTTCATAAAATTAAGGACCAATATTGGGCATGATAAAGATGTTGGAGGACCAACTGAGCAATTTTTGGAGGCAAAACTTACAGTTTTTGTAAAGTATTAGCAAAATGGTAATTTTGGAAAAGTTGGGGGACCAAATTGGAAATTTAACCCCTTTTGTGAATTTGAATAAATTGAGGTACTAAGATAAATTTTAAAAGTTTCAGGACTCAATTTGAGGAAAAACTGGTATTCGGGACTTAAAGTTAAATAAAAATAACTTTAGGGACCTAATTACAAATAAAGAAAAAGATGGTTTTATCATTCATATGGGATGAATGAGAGTGATGTGGAAATCAAGCGGAAAAACTACTTACCGGTTGTAAGTAGATTATACCCAGTTGGTATGATTAAACTTCTTCAAAGTAAGTGGAAAACCCATTCATCAGTTATGAGTGGAGATGTCCTCATACTCGGTTGGCATGATGGATAGTGGAAAAATATGTTTTGTCGGAAGTGCTCTCCCCTAACTGTGTACCACTGCTTAAATATTTGTGGAGACCTTCTTGCAGGAGCTTGAATAGCTCTGTTAGGCCAAAGGCCTCGGTTCTAGAACTTGGGGGCTAATATGCCCAATTTTGAAAATCTCGAACAGTGGGCCCTTGGCCGATTGGCACAAGCAGGATGCTCGTAAGCAAACATGATTTATATGCCATGAAAACTTAAGTAATTTAATTATTTGATCATGGTACCAAGACAGGACCGACATACTCAGTCAACTAGTGGCAGTGCGACATGACAGGTCTCCAGACTAGTAAAGAGAAACAGTTGCAGGTTGAGTCGAGGGTCAAGGCCGTTAGACTAGTGGCACCACAAATTATATGGCATCATGTGAAAAATGTTAATTGTGCAAGCACTATGTTTATGGGACCTTCAAGATGCCTAAGAGGGGTTGCGATGCGTCCTAGGGCCCTGGAGGACCTGGTTGATATAAGGGCAGTTACTCGTACTAGAAGCCTTGCGAAGCTCGACGTTGCTTCAAGCGCATGAGAGCAGGGTGGGGTCAGGATGAGATCTCTGTCCTCATACGGACACGAAGAATTATTATGGGATTGAGGATCGGATGTCGCGAACATCCACTCATTCTCAGGGTAGAAGTGGACATGCTTCTATCTAGGTGGCCGGTAAAGTTGCTTTGACGCCACAGGTGGGTTTAGTGGATGGGTTGGCCTATGATTGTATGTTTTTCCTTCATGATGAAGGATGCGTGTTGGGTGATGACACATCATGGTAATAAGAAATGCTTATAAAAATCAAAATTGAGAATGAAAGGTTTTTAAAAGAAAATAAGGAGTCAGGCACACTCCGAATCAAACATTTTTCTTAAAAGTTAAATTTTGAAAACCCATTCACTGATTCATTGTACTCACCCCCTCCTCCCTTATATCCCTTTCAAGTAATCTTGGAAAGCATACCCCAAAGACCACCAGTTAACGCACATGTAAGATAGGTATGAATAGTTTAAAATTTTGTGTAGTTTTGATTTATGTTATTCTAGGAAAGGTGCAGGTTTAAAGGACTCCTTACTCCTCATGGTTTGTAAATAAGGGAAACCCTTAGTAAATCAGGAGAGTGGTGGGTTGATCACAGGGACTCGACCAAACTGGGTCAAGGATTGATAACTTGAGTGGTATCAGAGCCCGTTTCCTTGAATACATAATCAAGATTAGAAAATATAGTAATTAATTAGGATTGATTTTAAAATTTACTGAATGGCTCCATAGAAAGGAACCAAGAGAACTAGGGCAGCAGTCTCCAACACTGCCCAACCACCCCTACCAGTAGAAACTCTCATAGAAGCCTAGACAACATCTCCTAGACTCAGCCGAGAGTACCAGAGATTGTACAAGGAGTTCACCTGTGCATTTGGGCAACCTAACCTCGTCCCTGAGGTAGGCACCAACTCTCGTGTTGAAGCAGAGGAAGTGTACTATCATCCTCCCCCTATTAACCATCCCACTCCAATGGACATTCCTAGAAACCTCAAGACTCTCTAACAACTAGGATGTAAACATTTCCTCGGAGAAAAGGATGCTGAAGTCGCTATGGATTGGCAGGCCAACATCAAGAAGCTAATGGGAATTGTCAGGATACCACCAGAGGATATGGTGATCATGATAGAATTCTTCCTAGAGGGAAGCGCTAAACGGTGATGGGACAATGTCCAAAATCTACATACCACCATCCCTACTTGAGAACAATTCGAGGAGAGGTACTCAGAGGAGTACTTGGCACCCCATTTGATAAACGAGAAGAAGCAAGAGTTCATCCAGTTTCGACAAGGTAACTCCATATTAGAGTATGAGACAAAATTTAACGAGTTAAGACCCTTTGCTCCTGACCTAGCTGGGCCAACAGACATATGCCAGAGGTTTGTGGATGGCCTCAATATGGACATTTGAGACCATATGAGAGTACTGGGACACCTCATGGACATTGCAGCCATAATCAGAATGGCTCATGAATGTGAGAGACCGGTGTAGACCCGACGTCGTCGAATGGAGCAGACGACCGGAAAGGAGGATAAGGGTCCAAACTGTCAGGGAGGACAGAAGGAGTATAACGGTCCAAGATGGGGAAATAGAATGGCATTCCAAAGGAGAAGGAACATGCCACCACCTCCTCCCAAAGTAGTCTCCACCTTACCTCAAGGAAACCTTCGTTGTATAAAGTGTCAAAGGAACCATGAGGGAGCATGCCTTACCTGCTTTGTATGCGAGCAAATGGGACACTTTACAAAGGATTGTCCCACCCTCAGGAGAACAGATAGAGGAATACTCTTGGACCACCTCAAGGGAATCCCCAAAACCCTAGGCCAGACGCTACAGCAAGAGTACCAGCTACATCCCAAAACCCTCCAAATTAGTTCAAGAGAGTTATGTAAATTGAAGATCGTTTTGATTTAATAAAGGAAATTTTCTTCTAAACAATAAGTTTCTTCAATCAGGGTACATACAACTACAGGGACAACAAGTCCATGCCCTCTTTGACTCCAGAGCTGAGAGATCCTTCATCAAGGAAGAATTTGTTTCAATAGTACCCCTAGAGCTCACTCCACTAGAACAAAGCCTTAATATCCTTACACCTTTAGGAGAAGGTTTAAACAGGAATAAACAATTAAATGGATGTAAGATAAAGATTGGAGGAATCCAACTTGAAGCTGACTTGATCCCATTACCATTAAAGGAGGTTGAAGTAATCCTAGGGATGGATTGCATGAGTAACCATCGGGCAAGGATGGATTGTGGAAAGAAGATGGTAACCTTCCACACTCCCAAGATGAAAGGATTAAAGTTCCAGGGAGATAGAAGAAAAAGTGAGGTATAAATGGTGTCCCATTTGAAATCTCAAAAGATGATACGAAAAGGTTGTACAGCTTTCCTGGCCATGGTCATAGACGAAAAGTCTGAAAAGAAGAGGCTGGAAGACATTCTGGTAGTTAGACAATACCTAGAGGTATTTCTAGAAGAACTACCCAGACTACCTCCAAGTGGACAACTGGAGTTCACCATAGAAATAATCCCAGGAATAAACCCCATATCCCAAGCCTCATATTGAATGGCTTCGGTGGAGTTGAAGGAATTGAAGGAACAACTAGACGAAATACTAGAGAAGGATTTCATATGTCCAAGTCAGTCTCCATGGGGTGCTCCTATCCTATTCGTAAAGAAAAAGGACGGAAGTATGAGACTGCACAATGACTACAGAAAGCTAAACCAAGTCACCATCAAGAATCGATACCCACTTTCGAGGATAGATGATTTGTTCAATCAATTAAAAGGAGCAACTTACTTCTCCAATATAGACCTTCAGTCGGGCTATCATCAACTTAGGATTCGAGAAGAAGACAACCCTAAGACGACATTCTGATCTAGATATGGACATTATGAGTTCAGAGTGATACCGTTCGGATTGACGAATGCCCCTGCAACCTTCATGGACCTGATGAACCATATGTTCCAACCCCATTTGGTTAGGTTCGTGATAGTATTTATAGATGACATCCTTATATACTCACGAACCACGTTAGAACACTAAGAGCATTTGACAACCACCTTGGAGATATAAAAGGAAAATAAATTATATGAAAAATTCTCCAAGTGTGAGTTTTGGCTGCAAGAGGTAGGATTCTTAGGGCATATTGTATCCAAGGATGGAGTCAAAGTAGATCCAGCCAAGGTGGAAGCCATATCAAATTGGAAGGCTCCAAGGAATCCTACAAAAATAAGAAGTTTCTTAGGATTGGTAGGATACTATAGACAATTTGTGCAAGACTTTTCTAAGATAGCAGCTCCTCTAACTTGACTCACCAGGAAGAGAGTTGAGTATAAGTGGGACGAGAGCTTTGAGAAGTCTTTTCAGGAGTTAAAGACTTGACTGGCAACTGCACTGGTACTCTCTTTACCTAATCCTAATGTAGGAGAGTACATAGTCTATAGTGATGCATCTGAACAAGGACTCGTATGTATCTTAATGCAACAAGGGAAGGTTATCGCTTATGTCTCGCGACAACTGAAGGTACATGAAAGAAACTACCTGACTCATGATATGGAATTAGCTACAATAGTGTTTGCCCTAAAGATATGGTGATACTACCTTTACGGGGTTAAGTGTAGGATATACACAGATCACAAGAGTCTTAAGTACTTCCTAACTTAGAAAGAATTGAATCCTTGCTAGAGGAGATGGTTGGAATTGGTTAAGGATTACGACCTTTTGATAGAATATCACCTAGGAAAGGCAAATGTGGTAGCTGATGCTTTGAGTTGCAAGTACCAGACTAAGGCGGCACAAATAAAGACAAATTACATACCCCAATTGCAACAATTGGGAAGAATGGAGGTGGACCTGATAATGGACAAGCGGGAAGGGTGCCTGGTGGCAAATGTGGTAGTAAGTCCCAGTCTCACTAAGCAGATCCAAACTCAACAAAAAGTGGATAAGGATCTTCAACCCTATCTATATCCAGTTAATAGAGAAACTAAATCGGACTACCACCTGCGTAGTGATGGGGTGTTGACCTACAAAAGTAGGGTATGTGTGCCTCAAAGTAAGGAAGTTAAGAGATTAATTATGGAGGAGGCACATGATTCGATGTACGCTAAGCATCCGGGCAGTACCAAAATGTATCACACCCTCAAACAAGGATATTGATGGAAAGGCATGAAGAGGGACATTGTAGAGTATGTAGCCCGATAGTTGTCCTCTTAGCAAATAAAAGTGAAGCATCAGTGTCACGCCCCGACCCGATTTGGTCGGATTCCCGTGATCAACCCACCACTCTCTCGGTTTATTAAAGGGTTTTCCCTTATTATAAACCGTAAAGAGTAATGCGTCCTTTAAACCTGCACCTTTTCCTGGAAGAACATAAATCAAAACTACATAATATTTTAAATTTGTCATACCTATCTCATAGACATCTTAGTTGATGGTCTTTAGGAGCAGGCTTTCTGAAATTTCCTGACAGGGATATAAGGGAGGGGTGAGTACAACTACTCAGTAAATGGGTTTCTCAAAACTTTTACTTTTATGAAATAGATTTGTATTAGAGTGTGCCAGACTCCTTTATTTTAAAATTCCTTTCAATTCAAATCTCAGTTTTTACCATCATTTCCATATTAATCATAGTGTGACATCACCCAACACACATCCTTCATCATGAAGGTCAAACACACATTCGCAGGCCAGCACGTCCAATGAACCCACTTGTGGCTTTGGAGCGACTTTACAGGCCACCCAAATAAAAGTACGTCCACTTCTACCCTGAGAATGAGTGGGTGTTCATGACATTCGACCCTTAATCCCGAAATCAATTCTTCGTATCCATATAAGGACAGAGACCTCATCCCATCCCCACCTTAGTCTCATGCGCTTAGTGCTACTCCAAATTTTTCACAGTCACCTAGTAGGACGAACTGCCCTTATACCCACCAGGTCGTCCAGTGCCCTTAGTATGCATCACTACCCCTCTTGAGCGCCTTAATGTTCATGTAATCACAGTGTATGCACAATCAGTGTTTTCTTATCATGCCATATAATATATGGTGTCACTGGTCCAACGGCCTCGACCTTCAACTCAACTAGAAGTTGTTTGTCTTGACTAGTCCGTCGATCTGTCATGTCGCACTACCGCTAGTTGACTGAGTGTGTCTATCCTATCTCGGTACCATGGCCAAACAATTCCTTTATTTAAAGTTTTATGGCATATAACTCATGTTTGTTTACGAGCTCCTGCTTGTGCCAACTGGCCTTGGGCCCACTATACGATATTTTCAAAATCGAGCATAATAGCCCCCAAGTTCCAAAACCGAGGCCCCTAGACTATAAGAGCTATTCGAGCTCCCGTCAAGAAGGTCTCCCAAATCGTTTAAGCATTGGCACACAGTCAGGGGAGAGCACTTCTGACAAAAATATATTTTTCAACTGTCCATTATACCGACTAGGTATAAGGACATCTCTGCTCATAACTGATGAACGGGTTTTCAACTTCATTCGAGCAAGTTTTATCATACCAACTGGGTATGATCTACTTACAACTAGTAAGTAGTTTTTCCGCATGATTTTCACATCACTTATCTAAGTTGTAATGTTTAAAATACCAATAAATAGTGGGTTTTCATTTTGAGGTACTTATCATTCCCAACCGGTTATGATATAAAATCCCACTAACTCGTTAACGTAGTGAATTCCACTAGACCGGTTCTTTGTATTTCATGCGAGCTTGTCCCTATTGGCGTTCCTGGTACTCCATGTTCCTACACAATATGAACATCTCAGTTCATTATCTTTCAATCTAATAGCCTTCATTCATTCCAAATGAATAAGAAACCAAACTTTTATTTATTTGCAATTAGGTCCCTAAGGTTATTTCTCTTAAACTTTAAGTCCCTAATGCCAATTTTTCCTCAAATTGATTCCCGAAACATTTAAAATTTATCAAAGGACCTCAATTTATTCCATTTCACAAAAAGGGGTTTAATTTCCTAAATTTCCAATTTGGTCCCCCAACATTTCTAAAATTACCATTTTGCCCTTCCTTTAAAAAAATGGTAAGTTTCATCCCAAAAATTCTAAAATTCCACAATTGGCCCTCTAACATTTTTATCATGCCCAATTGACCCTCAATTTTAAGAAATTTCATTTCAGTCCTTTGAATTTTTAAAAATGTCTAATTTTCCATAATTTTCCCCCAATTCCAACTTCTTAACACAGCCGAATTTGATTTCATCAAATTGACCGATCAAACATTTCCAATTATTGAAATTGAAGTTGAAATCAAGTTTCTACATGTTCATACGATTCTTTAGCAATTTGAATCAAAAGTTTTAATGCTGGAACGAACTCAAATAGAGCTTTGTCGAAAAATGAATTGTATAGAGAAAAAGCTTCGATTACTCACCAGTGAGGGAATGGCGGTCCAAGCTTTTGATCTGGGCAGATAGCTCTCGTCCTGAGGTTCATCCTAGAATCAAGAATTGCATCAATTGATGCCGAATTGAGTTAGAATTTCATCATTGAAATTCTACGGTTCTCTCTCTAGCACCGGCCGGAAATTGCAGAGGGGAGCCAAATTGGCTTACCTTTCAGTCCTAATTCGGTCGTGGGAGGGCTGAGTAAGTGTTGGGATGGCTTGATTTGGCCTGAGGAGGGCTCAAAATGGCTGATTTCAACTCGGCCGAAATAGGGCAGCTTCAGTCTGTCAGAGCTGCTTCACTGTTCCATCACGCCGGTGTTTCTCCAGTGACCCTCGGAGCAAACGGAGACTACAGGCGTGTAGCTGACTTCTCCCCGGTTCTAAAGAACTTAACCTTACGTTCTTTTGCTCAGAAAAGACCATATATTAGAGCTTTGCTAGAAAACTAAGCAACTGAGAAAGAATGACCTTTTCAAGTATGGAGAGGATGAATGGAGATAGGCTCTTTATATAGGGAGCTCGAGGATTCGTTGGTCATCCGTTTGGCACCTTTATAACAGACATTGATGTTCTGAAAAGTATCAAACGGAAACGTTTCTTCTCCGCCAGTGCTACTTCGATTTTCCGGCGAGTGAACAGTGCTGTCATCTGGAGGAAGAAGATAACACTATTCTGAACCGGACTAGACCAGTCCGAATCGGGTTCGAAGCTTAAACCGGTCGATTCACCCCTCAATCGATCGAGTTTTTCAAATCTAAAAATTTTTAAATTCATCTAAATTCATTTTCTAACCAATGGTGGCCTCAAATCTCAAATTTGAATTATTTAAGCCACCTAGAAAAATGAATTTAGGATATAGTTCAATAGTGGTTCAAACCGGTCCAAATCAGTTAAACCCTATTCGGATCTGATTCACCTGAACCGGTTTGGTTTTCATCTCCAATTCACCCTAAAGTCCTTTTTCATGACTTTTATGACTCCTTAGGTCTTAGGGTCCATAAAATTCCCCCTCTACCATCTCTCTATTAGTTATGGTTCATAAACTAGCTCGGTTCTTAAACCGGTTTAATCTGGTTCGGGTCCGATTCACCCGAACCGATCTGGTTTTTCTCTTCCACTTTGTTCTTAGATTCCTTCCCAAGGTTTATAAATCTCTTTGGGTCACAAGGGAATTGAAATTTCTCTAATTTTCCTATTCTCTGTTGGTTTTAGTTCATGTTCCGACTCAGTTCATAAACCGGGTCAATCTAGTTGGATTCGATTCATCTAAACCGGTCTAGTTTTTCTCTTCCAATTTGTCCTAAGGTTCTTTTCCATGGTTTTATGAACCCCTTTGATTAACCGAGAGTTGTAAATTTCCAAATTGCCCATTTCCTAATAATCGAGTTTGTGAACCGGTTCGATTTTCTCACTCCGTTTGGCCGATTCTTTTCCCAATTTTCCTTAGCTCAAAAGGGCGGGGTTTACAATAAAAAACTGTTAGGACTACTACAACCTTTACCAATTCCAAAGTGGAAATGGGATCACATCACCATGGACTTTGTCACATGATTACCGGTGACAAGAAAGGGTCGATATGCGATTTGGGTCATCGTGAATAGATTGACCAAATCAGCTCATTTCGTTCCTATAAGGGTGATGGACATAGTGGAAGAACTGATCATATTATACATGAAGGAAATTGTAAGACTCCATGGTATTCCGGTGAGTATAGTATCATATAGAGATCCGAGATTTACTTCAAGGTTTTGGCTAAATTTACAAAGTGCTATGGGAACCAAGCTTCACATGATCACGACATTTCATACTCAGATAGATGGGCAGTCTGAGCAAACCATCCAAACCTTGGAAGACATGCTGAGAGCATGCATACTCACCATGAATAAAGGCTGGGAAGAATACTTGTGTCTAATGGAATTTGCTTACAATAATAGTTATCAAGCTAGTATTGAGATGGCTCCCTATGAAGCCCTTTATGGACGACCATGTCGTACCCCTCTATTTTGGGAAGAAGTATGGGAAAGAAGGCTACATAGGGCGGAACTAATTGAGGATGCCACAAAAAAGATAAAATTAATCAGGAGTCGCCTTAAGACCGCACAAGATAGGCAAAAGAGTTATGCGGACAATCGAAGGAAAGATCTGGAGTTTGAGGTGGGAGATCAAATATTTATCCAAGTGTCCCCATGGAGGGGAATACTTAGGTTTCGGAAAAGAGGAAATTTGAAACCAAGGTATATCAATCCATATCCCATCATCCAAAGGATAGGACTGGTGGCATATAAATTGGAACTACCTCCAGGCCTTCAGAGAATACATGATGTATTCCACATATCGGTGCTTTGGAAATATCAGCCTAATCCTAGTCATGTATTGGACCAACCTCCATTAGAGCTAGAAGAGAACCTGACCTATCAAATAGAACTGGTAAGAATCATCGACTTGAGGGATAAGAATTTAAGGAATAAGAGGATTCCTATGGTTATGGTTCTGTGGTAGAACGGACCTGTGCATGAAGAGACATGGGAACCCAAGAGTGTGATGAGGGATAGTTACCCTCAATTATTTAACATGTAACTATTTTGGGGACAACACCTCTAAAAGGAGGGGAGAGTTGTAAACTCCGACCTTTGATAATAAGAAAACTAGGGAAAGAACCGGTCGTTTTCAATTTGAAAACCGAGTCAGTCTATAAACCAAAACTGATAGACAAAGGGCAAACTTAGAAGTTTATGGATTCCGAGTGACCCAAAGAACCCCAAAAGTCAAGAAAAAGGACTTATGGATGAATTGGAGATAAAAACCAAACGGTTCAGGTGAACCAGATCAAAACTGGATTGAACCGGTTTGAACCACTATTGAATCAGATGATAAATTCATTTTTCTAGGTGGCTTAAAAAGTTCAAATTAGAGATTTGAGGCACCATTGGATGGAGAATGAATTTAGATGAATTTAGAAATTTTTAGATATGAAAATTTTGGCCGAATTGGGGTGAACCGGTTAGTTTAAGCTTTGAACCCGGTTCGGACCGATCCGGTCCAGTTTAGAACAATGTCATCTTCTTCCTTTAGATGATAACACCGTTCACTCACCGAAAAATCACTCAGCGCCAGCGAAACTGAAAAGCCTCCAACCAAGGAGTTTCATTCAATGAATGACCGCCATGAAGGTACCAATCGAATGGCCAGGAAGTCCCCGAGCTTCCTATATAATAAGCCCCTCCTTATTCATCCTCCCCACACCTGAAAACTCCATTATCTCTCAATTACTCCAATTTTCAGTGAAGCTCAAACTAGAGCTCCAACTTGGGCATTTTTCAAAGCCAAACAAGGCGAGGTTGGGTTCTTTAGAACTGGGGTGAAGTAAGCTACGCGCCTGTAGTCTCCATTTGCTCTGAGAGTCGTCGGAGAAACGCCGACGTGATAGAACAATGAAGCAGCTCCGGCAGATCGAAACTGTCCTATTTTGGTCGACCTGAAATCGACCAATTCGAGCTCTTCTCAAGCCAAATTGAGCCCTCCCAACACATTCACAACCCTTCTATAGTTGAATTAGAGCTTAAAGGTAAGCCAATTCGGCTCCACTCTGTAATTTTCGACTGGTGTTAGAGAGAGAACCGGTAGAATTTTGATAATGAAATTCTCACTCAATTCGGCATCAATTGATGCAATTCTTGATCCTTGGAGTAACCTCAGGACACAACTTATCTACTCAGATAAAAAGCTCGGACCACCGCGCCCCCGATGGTAATCTTTTGAAGCTTTCTCTCTCTAAGTCCAATTTTTCGGCGAAGCTCCGTTTGAGCTCATTCTGGCACCAAATCGTGCGATTCAAAGTGCAATTGAATCAGATAAAGGTGTAGGAACTCCAATTTAACTTCAATTTCAATAATTAAACTCATTTTCATGGTCAATTTGATGAAATCAAATTCGGCAAAGTTAGAAGGTTGAAATTGGGGGGAAAATTGGGGGAAATTTAGGAATTTCAAAAATCAGAGGGACTAAAGTGCAATTTCATAAAATTGAGGACCAATTGTGCAATTTTTTGGGCAAAATTTACCATTTTTGTAAAGTAGGGGCAAAATGGTAATTTTGAAAAAGTTGGGGAACCAAATTGGAAATTTGGGAAATTTGACCCCTTTTGTGAATTTGAATAAATTGAGGTCCTAAGATCAATTTTAAAAGTTTGGGAACTTAATTTGAGGAAAAACCAGCATTATGGACTTAAAGTTAATGAAAAATAAGTTTAGGAACCTAATTATAAATAAAGGAAAAGATGGTTTTCTCATTCATTTGGGATGAATGAGGGCTATTAGGCCAAAGAATAATGAACAAGAATGTTCATATCGTATAGGAGCATGAAGTACCGAGTATGCCAACTAAGACGAGTTCGAGTAAGGACAACAAGTTGTCTAAGAGGAATTTCACTGCACGATCGGGTGAGTGGGATTTTTATTTCATACCTGGTTGGGATAATAAGCACCTCGAAAATGAAAACCCATTGCTAAGTGGTATTTTAATCATCACACCTTAGACGGGTGATGTGAAAATCAAGATGAAAAACTACTTATCGATTGTAAGTAGATCATACATGATTGGTATGATTAAACTTCCTTGAAGGGAGTGGAAAACCCGTTCATCGGTTATGAGAGGAGATGTCCTCATACTCGGTTGGTATGATAGATAGTGGAAAAATATGTTTTGTCAGAAGGGCTCTCCCCTGATTGCATGCCACTACTTCAACATTTTGGGAGACTTTCTTGATGGGAGCTCGAATAGCTCTGTTAGGCGGGAGGCCTCGGTTTTGGAACTTGGGGGCTAATATGCCCAATTTTGAAAATCTCGAACAGTGGGCCCTAGGCCGGTTGGCACGAGAAGGATGCTCGTAAACAAACATGATTTATATGCCATGAAAACTTAAGTAATTTAATTGTTTGGTAATGGTACCAAGATATGACTGACATACTCAGTCAACTAGCGGTAGTGCAACATGACAGGTCTCTAGACTAGTCAAGACAAATAACTGCAGGTTGAGTTGAGGGTCGGGGCCGATGGACTAGTGGAACCACAGATTATATGGCATCATGTGAAAAATGTTAATTATGCATGCACTGTGTTTAGGGACCTTCAAGACGCCCAAGAGGGGTAGTGATGCATCCTAGGGCCCTGGAAGACCTGGTGGATATAAGGGCAATTATTCGTACCAGAAGCCTTATGAAGCTTGACGTAGCTTCAAGCACATGAGATTGGGGTGGGGTCAGAATGAGGTCTTTGTCCTCATACGGACACGGAGAATTATTACGGGATTGAGGGTTAAATATCACGAACATCCACTCATTCTCAAAGTAGAAGTGTGCATACTTCTATCTAGTTGGTCGGTAAAGTCTCTCTGATGTCACAAGTGGGTTTAGTGGATGGGCTAGCCTACGATTGTGTGTTTTGCCTTCCTGATGAAGGATGTGTGTTGGGTGATGACACACACCATGGTAATAAGAAACGGTTATAAAAACCGAATTTGAGAATGAAAGGTTTTTAAAAGAAAATAAGGAGTCTAACACACTCCAAATCAAATATTTTTCTTAAAAGTTAAATTTTGAAAACCCATTCACTTAGTCGTTGTACTCACCTCCTCCCTTATATCCCTTTCAGGTAACCTCGGAAAGCATACCCCAAAGACCACCAATTAACCCACTCGTAATACATGTATGAATAGTTTAAAATTTTGTGCAATTTTGATTTATATTATTCCAAGAAAGATGTAGGTTTAAAAAAAGCCTTACTCCTCAGGGTTTGTAAATAGGGGAAACCCTTTGTAAACTACGAGAGTGGCAAGTTGATCACAGTGATCCAACCAAACTGGGTTGGGACGTGACAGCTAACCCAATAACGTAAGTTTCATAAGGTGACTGGCCTACGATCTCCCCGGAGCAAGCTACATCGAGAAAGCCAGAGCAGCGAGCATACAGTTCGAAGGACAAAGTGTGTCAAAGAGCAAGATAGGGCTCGAAAGCCTCCGCGCCAGTGGGGTAGGGAAATGAGGACATATCACATGGTTTTGTATTGGTCAGCTTTGAACTCTCGAGTAAGGATTGTTCTATCTCTTAAGAAAGGGGAGTACTTTCTAATGTGCGTTCTATTATTAGCTCATATTCCTAAGGGAGTGATCGGGATTAAGCCGTGTGTGGTGATACCCAAAAAAAAGAAAGGACTATTCGCTTTTTGGGGTGGGCCTTTCGTACTCTAATCCATACGGGGAAAGGCTCATTTTTCAGCAAAATCTAGTGGAGAGAGTTCCATATTCATGAAAAGTCGAGGTTAAACCATCTTACGGAACTAAGACAATAATTCTTACTAATAATAAGAAAGATTTAAGCGCCTCCAAGCAAGGTACGACTGCTCGATTGTAAGCTAGAGCAGCAAGCGGAGGCAAGAAAGCTAGAGCAGGAAGCGGAGGCGTTGGAAGTGATGCTCACCAAAGTGCAAGCGTAGGCTCTAATAAAATAGAAACTTACGCAATAAGCGAAGCGCGCACTAGCATACGTAGTTTTCTCATTTGCTAGCGTGCTTTCTTCGTTTTCTCGTTAGCTAGCCTACTTTCTCCATTTTCTCGTTCAGTAGTAAGCAAGCGTAGGTGCTGAAAGCAAGCGTAGTAAGCAAGCGTAGGTGCTGAAAGCCTACGCGCGCATATTCTTGTTTTCTACTTTTGCTAGCATGTGTAGGGTCTCCCCTCTGCTTGCTCTTTGGCTCATTGTGGGTCGGTTGTTCCTCTCCGGACCTTCACTTGCTCCTCGGAGCTTGCTATGCTCGAAATCTGGAGCGTGCATCATCTTTTGTTGGTAGCGCACGTAGGATCATGTCTCCCCCAGTAAGTGGAGGCTCAAAAACCAAGTGCGCGTAGTTTTCTCGCCGCTTTTCTGCTCACTCCGGTCTCCACTTTGCTTACTTTCTTGCTCACTCTGGGTCTCTACTCCAATTGCTGGGACCATACTAGCACACGTAGGCTTGAGGGCCAACAAGGAGAGCTTAAAAACTGGAAAGCCCTAGTGCGCACTTAGTTTTATCGCTTACTACTTTGTAATTCATCGTATATAGTTTCATTGGGCAGTTAATGCTAGTCTTCATTGACATGATTACTTAACCTCGAAAATCTCACCTGGTCTTCTTTCATTGATAAATTCATATATTAGTGTAAGTCAGAATAAAGTCAATTAGATTAATAGGAAGGAGGAATAGGGGTTCTTGGAATAGTTAATCATGTATATAAAGGGAAGCGAGAAAATTACAAGCGCTAACGTGTGCTTCTACTTTCGAGCCTACAGCCTACGCTTACTTCTCAATGCCCGCATCAACTCGTCGCGTAAGGAGAGTTGACTGTCCATTGATAGAAGTTCATAGGCTTTTGTTGGAGGGATAACTAAACAACGGTCATCGGCGATGTGACATGATCCATCAGTTCTCTTGGCCCCGGCCGAGATTGAAAGCCTCTCGCTCGACCACCAATGTCATACATGGCCAGCAGCTTGAGCTTCTACTACTAACAATAACTACAACTCTAATGACTGGCCTACAACCTTACTCACTTGCATGTCATCTCTGGCTAGCTCTTTACATTCTAGATCCATCTTCCACTCGCTCTCGAGATCTGACTAGACATGAAATGAACCATCTATCCGTACTTCTTGTCTCAGCTCTTGTCTTCGACGACAAGCACTTCCGGTTGCATGGCCTTCCATTGCTTGGAAGATAACATTCCCATTCACTGACCTGTGGTTGACGACACCCTCTCAACTCCTCTCTTCGAGTGGAACGCTTCTGCCACCTTCATCTCGATCTCTCTATAAATGTGAGCTTCTTTTTATTTTAGCTGAAAGTGTCTTTCTTTGGGAGAGGTTCATTTCCTCTTCTCTTGAAGCCCTTGCTTGGTCTCATGTCTCGGTAGTACTGGGTATCGATAGTCTTTCCCCTCTCCATGATCAAATTGGTTATTGTGGTTTCTTTCGTATCAAGAGATTAATAAGATTGGGATCTACGGAAGGAATTTCTCACTAGGGAACTGGTCATTAAGTATTTTTTGTCTCAATAGAAGTGCGAAGGCACTTTTCTCTTCTTTTGTAGAGTAGATTGTTAATGGTGGTACCAGAATAGAATTAAATGGAAGAGTTTTCTCGAAAGAACAAGGTTGGTAGGTTGTAGGCAGGAGATAACGAAGGTTGGGATTAATCGTTTAAGTTGGAATGCCAAATCATTAGCGACTAGCACTGTCTGAATTCTCATAGAGGTCTTTTTAGAAGTAGGGTCAGGTTAGGTCTTCTTCTTTAGCACATAGTTGGGCTGAAGCTCAAACCAAACAACGATATGGGAATTTCAGGCGTAACATTCTTTTTCTTCTCTTACGAGCGGGAGAACTGATCCGGAGCGAGCAAAAAAAGCTACGGCTCGAAAGCAAGAGGAGGTTCAAAAGCCTACTCGTGCAAACGATAAAACTACAAGCTAGCTAGCGCGCGTAAGGTCTCTAACAACGGAGGCTCCAAAGGACTCGAAGCATGCCAAAGAGAAAGCGAAGGGTCTGAAGCGAGTCGGCGAGAAAATAGAGAAAGCACACATATGGTTTAAGAAGTCATAGTACATTTGCAACAAAATGAGAAAATGAAGAGCGCAGATGCACTTATAAGCTTGAGAGCTAGTGAGAAAACTACATGCATACTAATGCCCTCCAGCTTTTGAGCCTACACTTATCGGAGAGAAAGGACCCGAAGTACACCAAAGAGCTACTGCTTGAAAGAGTATGCTAGTGCACACGTAGTTCTCGCTTACTACTACAACTTTCTTGTCGGAACTTGCTCTTTTGGCACGTTTCACTTCTGGCGCCTACACTTGCTAACAATAAAACCACTCCTAGCGTGCTCTCCTTTGGACCCTTCTTGCTTGCTACTGAGAAAGCAAGTGGAGGCTCGAAAGTCGTAGTAGCTAGCGTGCTCTCCTTTGGACCCTTCGCTTGCTTGCTACTGAGAAAGCAAGTGGAGGCTCGAAAGTCGTAATAGCAAGCGAGAAAACGAAGAAAACACGCTAGCGAATGAGAAAATATAATATGAGCACAAACACGAACGAAGCGGACTCTATATGCACGCACTAGTACATGGAGGCTTGAGAGTCAATGAGAAAATGGAGCGTGCACTAACGCACTCTTTTGAGCCTCTGCTTGCTCTTCGGCACGTTTTGGGTCCTTTCTCCTAGGATCTTGCTCTTTGGCATGCTTTGGGTCCTTTCTCCTTGGAGCTTGCTGAGGAGGAACGATCCTACATGAGCAAGAGAGCAAGCGGAGGGGAGGAACGACCCTATGCGAGCAAGAGAGCAAGTAGAGGAGATGAACGACCCTACCCAAGCAAGAGAGCAAGCGGATGATCGAAAGAGTGCGCTAGTGCATGCATATAGAATCTGTATTGCTTGTTGCTATGTCTTTCTATTAGAGCCTCCGCTTGCTATTTTGGCGCGCTTTACTTTCAACGCCTCCACTTATTGCTACAACTTTCGAGCCTCAGCTTGCTCGCTCCGGGTCCTTTATCCCCAACAAGCGGAGGCAAGAAAGCTAGGGCAAGCTCCAGCTCTAATAGAAAGCCTACGCAACAAGCAATGCGGACTCTATACATGTGCACTAGCGCGTAGGGTCGTTCCTCCCCTTCGCTTGCTCTCTTACTTACATAGGGTTATTTCAAACCTTCGCTTGCTCTCTTGCTCATGTAGGGTCATTCCGACCTCCAATTGCTCTCTTACTCACGTAGGGTCGCTCCTTCTCAGTAAGCAGAGGATTTGAAGGACGAAGCGCACCAAAGAGCAAGCTCTGGGTCAAAAGGACGAAGCACGCAAAAGAGCAAGCTACGCCTCAAAAGAGCACGTTAGTGTGCACTCCATTTTCTCGCTCGCTTTCAAGCCTTCGCGCGTTAGTGTGCATGTATAGAGTCTGCTTCGTTCGCTAGTGTACTCTACGTTTTCTCGCTTGCTGCTCTGGCTTTCAAGCCTTCACTTGCTGGCACGCTTTGGGTCCTTTCGGACCTCCACTTATTGGCTCTCAAGCCTATGCGCGCATCCGTGCTCTACCTTTTCTCAAAAGCGTCTGTGTTCATACTACGTTTTCTCGCCTGCTACTCTAGCTTTCTATTCAATTCTCGACTTAGTTTGCTAGGCTCAAAAACTACGAGCGTGCTCTACGTTTTTGAGCTTGCTCCCCTTGGCTTGCTTTCTCACTACCTTCAAAAGAACTTAACTTATTCTATTTCGAAGCTCCTTAAAATAAGCCCTTCTCTTATATACGATAGCACCGCACCTACCCTCCTTGTTCTCAATAGGAATATCTTTTGAAAAACTCGGCTAGGAACCGGATAAAGTTTAGTAGTAAGGGTTCATGTAGTAGTGGAAGA
Source organism: Trapa bicornis (assembly GCA_030064425.1). Classification (NCBI taxonomy): domain Eukaryota; kingdom Viridiplantae; phylum Streptophyta; class Magnoliopsida; order Myrtales; family Lythraceae; genus Trapa; species Trapa bicornis. The sequence goes on from CM057746.1 coordinate 13,151,353, forward strand.
TTTTGACTAGGCTACGAAGGAACTTCCGGATCTAGATTATCGAATTTAGGAGTCAATGCCAACTAATCGCCAACCTATCACTAGAACATCTAGTCGCTCAATCGCACCTTCCTTACCGGCCCTGTTATTTAGCCATGTGCTTTAAAACAGGCTTTATCCTTTTATTGGCTTGACTGATTGGATTGATAGAATTCCCCTAATGGGAATAAGGCAAGACACTCGAAAGCATACTATGATATATGTTATTGTTCTTATCTGTGCTTAGTTTACTTGATTCTATAAAAGACTACTTCTTACCCCGAGGGGGGAATTTAGAGGTGGGATGGTGGAATTCTAGTTCCAAGACGGTGAAAGTACAAGATCATTTTCTACTAAATTTGAAGAAATGACTTTTTTATAAAGCGAGCAAGAAAATGGAGAAAGCGCAGATGCTCTCGAAAAAACGTAGTATGAACGCAGACGCTCTCGAGAAAATGGAGAGCGCAGATACACTCATAGTCTTGAGAGCCAATAAGCGGAGGCTCGAAAGTCAGAGTGCGCTAGTGCACGTGTAGTTTTCTTGTTTGCTACTCTCCTTCAGACTCAGAGCTTACTCTTTGGCGTGCTTCGCTTCCAGCACCTACACTTGCTGCTATGGCTTTCAATTCTCGCATCCGCTTGCTGCTTCGGCTTTCGAGCCCGCACTTGCTTTTTGGCACTCTTTGGTTCCTTTCTCCCCATAGTAGCTTGCTGCTATGGATTGAGAGCAAGCAAGCGTATGTGCTGAAGGACAGAGAATGCATGTCACACCCCGACTCGGTTTGGTCAGATCCCCGTGATCAACCCGCCACTCTTCCAATTTATTAAGGATTTTTCCCCTTTTCTAAACCGTGAGGAGTAGGGTGTCATTTTAACCTGTATCTTTCCTGGAATAACATTAATCAAAACTGAATATATTAATCTTACATACCCGTCTTGCATATTCAACTATTCAAATATCTTTAAGTGAATTTTCCCTTAGTTACCTGAAAAGGGGTAAAGGGAGGGGGTGAGTTCGACAACTCAGTGAATGGGTGTTGGGAGAGAGTATTCAAAACATCTTTAATCGGAGTGTACCTGACTCCTTATTTCTTTCAAAAATATTTTTTTTTAATTTCCGATTATTCAAAACCATTTTCCTCATTTCCATATCAGGTGTGTTTAACAATCAACACACGCCCTTCATCAGGAAGGGATCACACATTCGTAGGGCAGCCCGTCCACTGCACCCACTTGTGAAGTAGGAGCGACTTTACTGGCTACCTAGATAGAAGCTTGTCCACTTCTACCCTAGGAATGAGTGAATGTTCATGACATCCGACTCTCAAACCCGAAATCAACTCCGTGTCCGTATGAGGATAGAGACCTCATCCCGACCTCACCTCGGTCTCATGTGCATGAAGCTACGTCGAGCTTCCCTGACTACTGGCACAACAAACTACCCATATCTACACCATGTGGTCCAGTAGCCCCTAGGACGCATCACTACCCCTCTTAGGCGTCTTGATGGCCCCGAACCTCAAGTGCATACACAAACAAAAGTTTTCCACAAAGTTATTTATCTTTGGTACCACTGGTTCAATTGATGCGAACCTCACTAATATGCTGACAACACCCTACACCAAATATGGCAAACACCCAAACACTTTTCACGATGCAATTTATGAGATATGTAGACGCCACACTCAAATTCTCTAAGAATAACTCTTAGAAAACCATGGTGATAAGTCTTGATTGCTTAAACATCACAGGTAAATACCTAATATGTTCAAAAATAATTTTAAGAGAGAAAGAAGATAAAACCTCACAAAATTGAATTTCCAAAGTGTCTCCTCCGTGGATTATACCTTTTATAGGCATTGATAATAACTTAATAGATTAAAAACAAGAAAAAAAATATCTTATAGTTATATGCCAACCATATCTAATATAAATATCTAGGATATTTTAATAACTACTTTAAAAATCTAAACTTGACTAATTAAATATCTAATATTATTATTTAATATCCTAGAAGATTTATTATATTAATAAGTCTCTACTCATTAATTAAATTTGGACCTTCTTGTGGATGGGCTTACACTTTGAATTTCTGCAATCTTTTTAATTAGCCCATATAAAGTTTTTTTAAATCTTTTAACACTTAACCTTGTCATTGGGCCCTCTTCTAGTCTAACATGACCTTTTAACTCATTTTCTCACAAAGTACTCACCTCCTTTGCAGGTGTTGTTGATCAGACTTGTGAATTTGTTATCTCTTTAGTTGAATTCACATCACCAATGGCCCCGACCCTCAACGACTTGCAGTTGTTTGTCTAGACTGGTTCGTTGACCTGGTCCTATCGCCCCGCTGCCAGTCCATCGAGTATGTCGGTCCTACCTTGGTACCCTGGCGAAATCACAAGATTCATTCATTAAGAATTTTCATGGATTGATCATCATGTTTGTTTATGAGCTCTTGCTCATGCCAAATGGCCTTAGGCCCACTGTACGTGATTTTCCAAAACTAGGCATTTTAGCCATCAAGTTCCAAAATCGAGGCATGTGGCCTATCTAAGCTATTCTAGCTCTCGTTAAGAACGTCTCCCAAAATTTTTAAGCATTGGCACATAGTTAGAGGAGAACTGTCACGCCCCGACCCGGTTTGGTCGGATCCCCGTGATCAATCCGCCACTCTCCCGGTTTATTAAAGGTTTTCCCCTTATCGTAAACCGTAAAGAGTAAGGTGTCCTTTAACTTGCATCTTTTTCCTAGAATAGCATAATCAAAATTGTATGAAATTTAAAACTTTACATACCTGTCTTACAGGCACCTTAGTTGACGGTCTTTAAGGGGAGGCTTTCCAAGATTTCCTAAAAGGGTTATAAGGGAGGGGGTGAGTACGACTACTCAATGAATGGGTTTTTAAAAGCTTTTGACTTTTAAGAAAAACATTTATATGGAGTGTGCCAGACTCCTTTGTTTTCAAAAATCCCATCATTTAAAATTTTAGATTTTTCCATTATTTCTTAGTTACCACGGTGTGTCATCACCCAACACACATCCTTCATCATGAAGGTTACACACATTCGCAAGTCAGTATCACTACTGAACCCGCTAGTGGCTTCGGAGCGACTTTTCCTGCCACCCAGATAGAAGTACGACCACTTCTACCCTGGGAATGAGTGGATGTACGTGACATCCTACCCACAATCCCGAAATCACTTCTTCATGTCCGTATGAGGACAGAGACCTCATCCTGTCCCCACCCCGGTCTCATGCGCTTCGTGCTACTCTAGATTTCGCACAGACAGCTAGAACGACGAATTGCCCTTATAGCCACCAGGTCGTCCAGTGCCCTTAGGACGCATCACTACCCCTCATGGGCGTCTTGATGATCCAGTACTTACAGTGCATGCATAAACAATGTTTTCTTATATTGCCATGTAATCTGTGGTGCCACTAGTCCAACGGCCCCGATTCTCAACTCAACCCGCAGCTGTTTGTTTTGACTAGTCCGTCGACCTGTCATGTCGCACTGCCTCTAGTTGACTGAGCGTGTCGGTCCCATCTTGGTACCATGGCCAAACAATTCAATTATTAAGTTTTATGGCACATATATCATGTTCGTTTACAAGCTCCTACTCGTGCCAACTGGCCTTGGGCCCACTATACGAGATTTTCAAAATTGGGCATTTAGCCCCAAAGTTCCAAAACCAAGGCCCCTTGCCTATCAGAGCTATTCGAGCTCCCGTCGAGAAGGTCTCCCAAATAGTTTAAGCATTGGCACACAGTCAGGGGAGAACACTTCCGACAAAATAGGTTTTCACTATCCATTATACGAACCGGTATAAGGACATCTCCATTCATAACCGATGAACGGGTTTTCAACTTCCTTCGAGTAAGTCTCATCATACCAACCGGGTATGATCTACTTACAACTGGTAAGTAGTTTTTTTTCGCATAATTTTCACATCACTTTCTCTAAGGGGTGATGATTAAAATACCACTAAACAGTGGGTTTTTATACCAAGGTACTTATCATCCCCTACCGGGTATGATATAAAATTTCCACTCACAACCGATAAGTGGTTTTTATCTTTAAGTTGTGCTCATCATCCCAACCAGGTATGCTGTTAGTAAACCCACTCACCTATTAATGCCGTGAATTCCACTAGACTGATTCTTTGTATTCATGCGAGCTTGTCCTTGCTAGCGTTCATTATTACTCGGCGTAACAGCCTTCATTCATTAATGAATGAGAAAACTCAAACTTTTAGTTATTTGCAATTAGGTCCCTAAAGTTATTTCTCTTTAACTTTAAGTCCATAATGTTGGTTTTTCCTCAAATTGAGTCCCGTAACTTTTAAAATTTATCGTGGGACCTCAATTTATTTAATTTCACCAAAAAGGGGTTTAATTTTCCAAATTTCCAATTTGGTTCCCCAATTTTTCCAAAATTACCATTTTGCCCTTCTTTCACAAAAATGGTAAGTTTTTCCCCAAAATTTCTAAAATTCCTCAATTGGTCCTCCAACATTATTTTCATGCCCAATTGACCCTCAATTTCATAAAATTGTATTTTCGCCCCTTTGAATTTCAAAAATCCCCAAATTTCCCCCTAATTTCAACTCTTCAACACTACTGAATTTGATTTCATCAAATTAACCGATCAAACACTTCTAATTATTAAAATTGGAGTTGAAATTGAGTTCCTGTATGTTCATACAATTCTAAGAAACTTTGAATCGCAGATTTTAACGTCGGAACGAGCTCAAACAGAGCTTTGCCGGAAAATAGACTGTAGAGAGAGAAAGCTTCGATTACTCACCGGTGAAGACACGACAGTCCGAGCTTTCGATCTGGGCATATAGGTCTCGTCCTGAGGTTCACCCTAAAATCAAGTATTGTATCAATTGATGCGGAATTGGATTAGAATTTCGTCATTGAAATTCGGTCGACTCTCTCTCTAGCACCGATCGAAAATTATAAAGGGGGTCGAATTGGCTTACCTTTCGGTCCTAATTTGGCAGTGGAAAGGTTGAGGAAGTGTTGGGAGGGCTTGGTTTGGCCTGAGGAGGGCTTGAAATGGGTGATTTCAGCTTGACCGAAATAGGGCAGCTTCGGTCCGCCAAAGTTGCTTCGTCCTAAGTCGAAGCTCTGGTTCGAGCTTTACCGGGAAATGGAGCAGTAGAGAGAGAGAGAGAAGTGTTCAGGTGTGAGAACAATAAAATGGAGATGACCTCTTTATATAGTCATATACTTCCCAGGAGGTCACCCATCCTCACTAGTTCACCTGAACCAATTTGATTTTTGTTTTCTAGTTTGTCTTAAGTTTCTTTTCCAATGTTTAATAAATCCTTTGGATCAACCGAAAGTTGTAAATTTTCATATTGCTTATTCCCAAATGTAAACCGGTTTGGCTTTCTTATTCGGTTTGACTAGTTCTTTTCCTGGTTTTCCTTAACTCAAATGTGTGGGGTTTACAAGAACACTTCTAACAAAAATAGACTTTTCATCCATCACACTAACCGGGTGTGATGACATCTCCGCTTACAACCGGTAAGCGGGTTTTCTACTTCCTTCCAGGAAGTCCATCATACCAACCGGGTATAATCTACTTACAACCGGTAAGTAATTTTTCTACATAGTTCTCACATCACTCAAATCAGGTGTGATGTCAAAATTCCACATAGAAGTGGTTTTTCATTTTCGATGTGCTAATCATCCCAACCAGGTATGATATGAATAAATCTCACTCACTCGTTAACCATGATGTGTTCATCCTCAGTTGATTTTTTCCAAGTCGACCCGAGCTTCTCTTACCAGCGTACTGGTCCTTCGTGCTCCTGCATGATTTGGACAACCTTATCTATTAATACTTGGCATAGCAGCCTTCATTCCTCACTTATAAACGACTAAACCCAAAACTTTCAATTAATTACACTTAGGTTCCCAAAGTTCATTTTCCTTGACTTTAGGTCCCTAATACAAATGTTTTCGAAATTGAGTCCCGAAACTTCCAAAATTCACTTTGGGTCCTCAATTTACTCAAAATCACTTAAAGGGGTTCAAGTTTCCCAAATTTCAAATTTGATCCCCAACTTTTAAAAATTATTATTTTACCCTTACTTTACAAAAATGGCAATTTTACCCCAATTATTTTTAAAAATTGACCAATTGGTCCTCCAACATCTTTTTCATGGTCAATTGGTCGTCAATTTTGGGAAATTGTAATTTGGTCCCTCAATTTTTCAAAATCCTAAAATTTTCCCAATTTCCCCCTTTCAAATTGGCCAAATTTGATTTAATCAAATTGACTATTTAATCGAGGTTAATTGCCCCAATTGAAGATATGGATCAGTTCCTACACTTCCATACGATTCAATTGAGGTTTGAACCACTTTATTTGGGTCTAAATTGAGCTCAAACGGAGCTTCATCGAAAAATTAAACTTAGAGAGAGAAAGCTTCGAAAGCTTACCAACAGAAGTGTGGCGGTCCGATCTCTCTATCTAGGAAGATAGATCTCTTCATGAGGTATATTCTAGGATCAAGAATTCCTACAATTGATCTCGAATTGAGGGAGAATTTTGTCAATGAAATTCTGAAGTTTCTCTATCTAACTCTAACATGCAATGACTAAGTAGGGTCGAATTAGCTTACCTTTTAGCTCAGTTGAGGTCGTCTAAGGGCTGTAGGGATGTTGGGAGAGCTTGGTTTGGCCGTAAGAGGGCTGAATTCGACCGATTTCAGCTCGGTAGAAACAGGGCAGCTTCGGTCCGCCAGAGCTGTTTCACTATTTGATTACGCCGTTTTGGTTTTCTCTTCCAATTCATCCATGACTTTTATGACTATTTGAGTCACTCGAAATTTGTAAATTCTCCAAATTGCTCTTTTTCTATCGGTTGAGGTTTATGAACTGACTTAGTTTTCTCTTTGTAAATAACAGGTTCTTTTCTCGGTTTTCTTATTATAAAAGAACGGGGTTTACAACTCTCCCCTCCTTTTAGGGTTTTATCCCCAAAACAGTTACATGCCAAATAATTGAGGGTACCCTTCCATCATCATGCTCTCGGTCTCCCATATTTCTTCTTGCTTTAGTCCATTTTGCCAAAGAACCTTGACCATAGGAATTCTCTTGTTCCTCAAGTTCTTGTCCCTCCAGTCGATGATACATATCGATTCTGCTTGATAGGTCAAGTTCTCTTCCAGTTCTGGTGGAGATCGATCCAACACATGGCTAGGATCAAGTTAGTACTTCCGGAGTGCTGAGATATGGAATACATCATGTATTATTTATAACTCTGGAGGTAGTTCCAATTTGTATGCCACTGGTCTTATCATTTGAAAGATGGGATAAGGACTGATATACCTTGGTTTCAACTTTCCCCATTGTTGAAATCTAAGTATTCTCCTCCATGGGGATACCTTTAGGAACACTTGGTCCCCCACATCAAATTCTAGATCCTTTCTCCTTTTGTCTGCATAGTTCTTCTGCCTATCCTGAGCGGCCTTGTGTCGACTCCTGATTAGTTTGATCTTTTTATGTGGCATCCTCGATTAATTCGACCCTTTCCACCTTTCTTTCCCCCACTTCTTCCCAAAATAAGGGGGTACGACATGGTCATCCATAGAGGGCCTCAGAAGGAGCCATTTGAATACTGGCCTCATAACTGTTATTGTACGCAAATTTCATCAAGCACAAGTATTCCTCTCAACCCTTATCCATAGTGAGTATACATGCCCTTAGCATGTCCTCCAGGGTTTGGATTATTCGCTTAGACTGTTTATTGGTATGAGGATGAAATGTCATACTCATGTGGAGTTTAGTCCCCAAGGCACTTTGCAAACTTGGTCAAAACCTCGAGGTAAACCTAGGGTCTCAATCCGATACTATGCTCACTAGGATGCCATGGAGTCTTACTATCTTTGTCATGTATAAGACGGCCAGTTGTTCCACTATATCCGTCACTCTTATAGGTAGGAAATGAGCAGACTTAGTCAATCTGTCCATGATGACCCAAATTGTGTCCCGACCCTTCCCAGTCACAAGTAGTCCTATGACAAAGTCCATGGTAATGTGCTCCCACTTCCACTCTAGAATTGGCAAGGGTTGTAGTAGTCCTAATGGTTTATGATGCTCTGCTTTAATCTGCTGACAAGACAAGCATCGGGCTACGTATTTCGCAATATCCCTCTTCATTCCTTTCCACCAATATCTTTGTTTGAGGGTGCGATACATCTTAGTTCTGCTCGGATGCATCGCATACATAGAGTCGTATGCCTCCTCTAGAATTAATCTCTTCAATTCTTTATCTTGAGGCGCACACACCCTATCTTTATAGGTTAGTACTCCACCACCTCGAAGATCATAGTCCAGTTTTGTCCCTTTGTTGACCGGATCCAAATAGGATTGGAGCTCCTTATCTACTTTTTGTTGGACCTTGATTTGCTCTGTTAGGCTAAGTCTCACCACCACATCAGCCAGTAAGCATTTCTCCCTTTTGTCCATTCTAAGGTTCACCTTCATTCTTCCTAAATATTTCAACAAGGGTAAGTAGCTTGTCATTATTTGCGCTACCTCGGTTTGGTATTTTCAACTTAAGGCATCTACCACTACATTTGCCTTCCCGGTGTGATACTCTATCACAAGGTCATAATCTTTGACCAATTCTAGCTATCTCCTCTATCGGAGATTTAACTCCTTTTGAGTTAAGAAATACTTAAGACTCTAGGGATTAGTGTATATCCTACACTTAACCCCGTATAGGTAGTGTCGTCAAATCTTTAAGGCAAACACTATTGCAGCTAATTCCAAGTCATGGGTAGGATAATTACGCTCATGTACCTTAAGTTGTCGTGAGGCGTAGGCGATAACCTTTCCTTGTTGTATTAGTACACATTCGAGTCTTTGTCAGGATGCATCACTATAGATGGTGTACTCCCCTACACTTGGGTCAGGAAGGGAGAGTACAGGTGTGATTATCAAACGAGTCTTCAACTCTAAGAAAGATTTCTCACAACTTTCATCCCATTTATACTCTACTCCTTTCCTAGTGAGTCGAGTCAAAGGGGTAGCTATCTTAGAGAAATCCTACACAAACCGTCTATAGTATCTCATCAAGCCTAAGAAACTTTGTATCTCTGAAGGATTCTTAGGTGCCTTCCAATCAGATATGGCTTCCACCTTTGCCGGGTCTACCTTGACTCCATCCTTGGACACTATGTGTCCTAAGAATCCTACTTCATGTAACCAGAATTCACACTTAGAGAACTTTGCATATAAGCAGTTTTTCCATAATATCTATAAGGTGATTGCCGAATATTCTTCGTGCTCCAGCCTGGTTCGTGAGTATATAAGAATGTCATCTATAAATACTATCACGAACCTATCCAAGTGTGGCTAGAACACTCGGTTCATTAAATCCATGAAGGTTGCAGGGGCATTAGTTAAGCCAAAAGGAATCACCTTAAATTTGTAATACTCGTATCAGGACCAAAATGTGGTCTTAGGAATATCTTTGTAAATCCCGCACTTTTGAGTTAAGGAAAACCGGGAAAAGAACCAGTCAAAGCGAGAAAGAAAACCGAGCCGGTTTACAAACCCGATCATTGGAAACAAGCAATTTCGAAATTTACAACTTTCGAGTGATCCAAAGGGTTCATTAAACCTTGGAAAGGAAACTTAAGACAAATAGAAGAGAAAAATCAAATTGGTTTAGGTGAACGAGAATCTATAAGAACTCTAAAGTTAAGCATGCTTACCTGAGAGTAGTGTGAGGATGGGTGACCTCTTGGGAAGTATGTTTTTTTTAACCCGAAATTTCGGTAAAAAAATTTTATACAGTATTAAATTATTTGTACTAATACTAATATTAATACTAGTAATAAATCTCTCCCATTTAATACACGGTTTTACACCTATATAAATAGGTCATCCCCATCCATTCTCCTCACACCTGAACACTTCTCTCTCTCTCTCTACTGCTCCATTTCCCGGTGAAGCTTAAAATAGAGCTTCGACTTGAACATTTTTCTTAATCTCGGAAGGAGAGGTTGGGCTCTTTAGAACCGGGAAGAAGTCAGCTATCTGATAGCAAACTCCAGTCAATTCGAGAATCACTAGAGAAGCGCCGACGTGATGAAACAGTGAAGCAGCTCTGGCAGACCGAAGCTGCCCTGTTTCGGCCAAGCTGAAATTGCCCATTTCGAGCCCTCCTCAGGCCAAACCAAGCCTTCCCAACACTTTCTCAGCCCTCCCACGGCCGAATTAGAACTGAAAGGTAAGCCAATTCGGCTCCCCTATGCAATTTCTGGTCGGTGCTAGAGAGAGAACCAATAGAAATTCAATGATGGAATTCTAACTCAATTCGGCATCAATTGATGTAATTCTTGATTCTAGTATGAACCTGAGATGAGAGCTATCTGCCTAGATCGAAAGCTCGGACTGTTGTGTCCTCACCGGTGAGAAATCGAAGCTTTCTCTCTCTATAGTCTGTTTTCCGGCGAAGCTCCGTTTGAGCTCGTTCTGGCGTTAAAATCTACGATTCAAAGTTCCTTAGAATCATATGAACATGTAGGAACTCAATTTCAACTCCAATTTCAACAATTAGAGGTGTTTAATCAGTTAATTTGATGAAATCAAATTCGACAGTGTTAAATAGTTGAAATTGGGGAAAAATTGGGGAAAATTGGGGATTTTTAAAATTCAAAGGACCAAAATATAATTTTATAAAATTGAGGGTCAATTGGTCATGAAAATAATGTTGGAGGACCAATTGAGGAATTTTGGAATTTTTGGGGCAAAACTTACCATTTTTGTAAAGGAAGGGCAAAATGGTAATTTTGGAAAAGTTGGAGGACCAAATTGGATAATTTGGAAATTTATCTCCCTTTTATGAAATGGAATAAATTAGGATCCTATGACAAATTTTAGAAGTTTCGGGACTCAATTTGAGAAAAAATCGGCATTAGGGACTTAAAGTTAAAGAGAAATACCTTTAGGAACCTAATTGCAAATAAATGAAAGTTTGACTTTCTCATTCATTTGGAATGAATGAAGGCAATTAGGCCAAAATATAATGAACCGAGGTGTTCATATTGTGTAGGTACATGAAGTACCAAGAACGCCAGCAAGGACAAGCTCACATGAATACAAAGAACCGGTCTAGTAGAATTCACGTTATTAACAAGTGAGTGGGTTTACTAAAATCATACCCGGTTGGGATGATAAGCATAACTTAAAGATAAAAACCACTTATCGGTTGTGAGTGAAAATTTTATATTATACCCAGTAGGGGATGATAAGTACCTCGGTATAAAAACCAATTGTTTAGTGGTATTTTAATCATCACCACTTAGAGAAAGTGATGTGAAAATTATGCGGAAAAACTAATTACCGGTTTTAAATAGATCATACCCGGTTGGTATGATAGGACTTACTCGAAGGAAGTTGAAACACCGAAAATAGTAATAAATTCATAATAATCGATAATTTGAAAGAATAATTATAAGAAACATCCAAAAACCAATAGAAAAATAAAAAATATTTGGCATAGTTCACAACATAAAAATATAAATAATCAATGAAAATAAACAAAAATAATCTAAAATGCGGAAAACTATAATAATACTTAAAATCAAACCACAACAGAATTACAAAAAGTAGTAAGTTAAACTAATCACAACAACAAACAAAATAAATATTAAAAAATACATAAATGACCAACAAAATATAGAAAAACTCCAAAAATATTTTTAATAGTTGAAGACCAAAAATGATAATAACCAATCAAAACTATAAAAAAAACGTATGTGAAACTAAAATACAATACAAATTTAAAAATATATTATTTAAATAATAACTAAAAATAGTAAGTCACACTAAAACCTAAGTAAACATTCAAATAAATAAATAACACAATTAGGAAGAAACACATAAAATAAAAATAAATTCTAATAAAAGTAATAAACACAAATAAATGCTAGAAATACTAGTCATCTCTCATTAAACAAATAAGATAATAGCTACTAAAAATATTCAAAATAGTATAAAACACTCAAAAAATAAAACTTCAATAATAAATCATAAATACAAATACAAAAAATAATAATTGAAATTAAAAAGGTAAGAAAATGACAAAAATAAAAATATATAAATAAATCGCCAAAAACAAAATAATATACATTCAAAAAAAATAATACAAATATTAATAATGCTTAAAATACATTTAATTTCTAAAAAAAATAAGAAACATTAAAAAATACAAAAAATGTCAAGAATAGTTGAGATTATTTAAGACAAAAAATTGGTGAGAATCAATTAAAAGAATTCAAAATTATATGAAGAACTCAAAATTGTAATAAAAATTTAAAAATAAAAATATTAAATGAATTACACTATGAAACACAATAAATTAAAAAATCACCACAAATAGTAAAACAATTAAAACATATCAAATAGTAAATATTCCAACGAAACACAAAAATAAACTATTATTGTTGAAGAAAAATTTTGTAATAATCTATTAAAACATGAAAAATAGTCTCAAAAAACACATGAAAATTCAAAAACAAACAAAAGGAAACTCTAAAAATTTTTAAATAATAACAGTAAAAACGTATTAATCAATCAAAACAATGGAAAAAAGTACGAAACATTAAAAAACATAAAAAAATTAAAAATAAAATTTTAAAATTATTATTAAAAAATTATTATTAAAAATAGTAAATAACACTAAAAACATATATAAAAACCAAAAAATATTAAGAAACACTTAAAATATAATAAGATAGATTTAAAAAAATACTACAAATAGTAAGAAACATATTAAATATAAATAAACTCTAAAATAGTAATAAAGACGTAAAACACAAAAAAATACAAAAAAAATTGTAGGAATTCTTCATTATACAGCTGTGGTAATAATGACTCAAAAATATACAAAATAAAATAAAAAAATTCAAAAACATTAAAAAAAATTACCGGCAAATATAACTACAAAAATATTAATTAAAATTAAAAGTATAAGAAAATTATAAAAAAAATATAATATAAATAAAATGATTAACAAAACATAAAAAGATATATTTAAATAAACAATACATATGCTAAGTAATACTTAATATACATAAAATTCTAAAAAAAATAAGAACCAATAAAAAATACAAACAAATGCCAAAAATATAAAATTTTTTTAGAATTAATGAAAATAATATAAAATTGTATAAAACTAACAAAATAAAATATAAATGGAATTATATAAACAAAAATAATGAATTATAAAAATAAAATAAATAGTAAAAAATAATTAAAATATTATAAACATCCCAAAAAAATAAGAAACACTGAAAATAACAATAAAAGACAAAAAAAATTATTAAAGTTGAAGAAAATAAATTGTTGTGATCAATCCAAACAATAAAAAATAATATAAGAAACTCAAAAAAATATTAAATATTAAAAATAAACTATAAAAAAATACTAAAAATACTAATTAATACTAAAAATGTAAGAAACACCAAAACATTTTGAGGAATACATAAATAACTACAAAATGTAGCAATTGATATTCAAAGAAAGGCCACAAATAGGTAAAATGGCATAAAATTCAAACAAACTAAAAAAAGAAAGACCATAAAAAGTATTAATGGTGAAAAATAGTAAATATAACTAAAAATAGTATAAAATTGTGAAAAAATACAAAAATCATTCAAAGGCAAACTACAAAAGTTCTTACAAAAAAAAAATAGTATGTGAAACTAAAAATATAAATAAATACTAAGAAATAATAAAAACAATCAAAACATATTAAAATTAGTTGTAATAAATCAAAAACTAAAATTAGTATGAGACATTAAAGAATTCAATAGAAATTTAAAAAAATCCTAAATATAATAACAAACAATATTAACTTAAACTATAAACTTAAGGAAATATGAAAAATATTGAGGAACAGTTAAATAAAAAAAAATATTGTAATATGAATTCAAAGAAACACCACAAATAATAAGAAAATCATAAAATAAAAGAAAGTTAAATAAAGTAAAAAGTACTAAAAAAAACATAAAGAAATGCAAAAGGTAGTATAGATTTCTTCCATATGCAAAAAAGTTAAGCATTACTCAAAATATCCAAAATATTTTAAACCACTCAAAAAGTACAATAAAAATTACAAAAAATAAACCACAAAATGAATTATAAATTATAGTGAATGAAATAAAAATGTAAATATATACAAAAAATTTAAAAATTAAATAAATGAACAACGATACAATTAAAAAAGGTAAAAATAGTAATAAATTTATAAAATACAGTAATTTTAAAAACAATAATTAGAAACATTCAGAAATAAATAGAAAAATAAAAAATATTTGACATAGTTCAAAACATAAAAATAGTAATAATCAATGAAAACAAACAAAAATAATAAGAAATATGCAAAACTATAATAAAACTTAAAAATAAACAACAAAAGAATTACAAAAAGTAGTAAGTTAAACTAAATACAAAATCAAGCACCAAAAATATTAAGAAATGCATAAATGACCAACAAAATATAGACAAATGAATTCAATGATACAACACAAAAAGTAAAAACACTTAAAACACTATAAACATCCAAAAACAATAAGATACACTTAATCACATCAAAACTCTAAAAATATTTTGAATAATTGAAAACAAAAAAATGATAATAACCAATCAAAACAACCCAAAAAGTTATGAGACACTAAAACACAATAAAAATTTAAAAACCTATTATTTAAATAATAACTAAAAATAGTAAGTAACACAAAAACCTATGTAAACACTAAAAAATGTTAAGAAACTAAAAAATATTAAGAAACACCTAAATGAAGAAAAATATAGTAAGATATGTTCAAATAAATAACACAATTAGGAAGAAACATATAAAATAAAAATAAACTCCAAAAAAGTAATAAACACATAAAATACAAATAAACGATAGAAATAGTAGTTACCACTTATTAAACAAATATGATAAAGTTATTAAAAATATTTAAAATAGTATAAAACACCCAAAAAATAAAAATTTAATAATAAATCACAAATACAAATACAAAAAATCATAATTGAAATTAAAAATATAAGAAAATGACAAAAATAAAAAAATATAAATAAATGAACAAAAACATAATAATATACATTAAAAATAGTAATAATACTTAAAATACAATAAATTTCTATAAAAAATAATAAACACTAAAATATACTAAAAAGGCCAAGAATAGTTGAGATTATTTAAGACACAAAATTAGTGAGAATCAATGAAAAGAATTCAAAATTGTATGAAAAACTTAAAATTATAATAAAAAATAAAAAATAAAATTTAAAATGAATTACATTGTGAAACACGATAAATTTAAAAAATATCACAAATAGTAAAAATAATTCAAACATATCAAACAGTAAATATTCCAACAAAACACAAAATAACTTGTTATCGTTGAAGAAAAATTTTGTAATAATTTATAAAAACATGAAAAATGGTATAAAAATCTCAGAAAACACAATAAAATTCAAAAACAAATAGTAAAAGAAAATTCTAAAAATATAAACTAACAATAAAAATGTAATAATCAATTAAAACAATGGAAAAATGTATGAAACATTAAAAACCACAAAAAATAAAATAATTTATTAAAATAATTACTAAAAATAGTAAATAACACTAAAAACGTAGGTAAAAATATAAAATATTAAGAAATACTTACATAAAGAAAAAAAATATAGTAAGATAGATTCAAAAAAATGCTATAAATAGTAAGTAACACATTAAATATAAATAAACTGCAAAATAAAATATATGACTTTAATTATATTATACTTACCTATACTTAAAATAAAATATAATTTTAAATAAAAATAAAATTATATTATATGTGATAAATTAATATTAATTATATAATTGTATTTATATATAAATATTGTATAATTATAAAAAGAAAAATAGTGTCCCTATCTATAATAAACTTTATTATATACACACATTATATAATTTATTTTTATTATATATAATTGTATATAAAATATGAATATATAAATTTATTTAAAATATATAATATAAATAAAAAATTAATATATATATATATATAAAGAGCATTAGAGTTATTTAAACAAAAAATAAACAATTTTTAAATTATCCAAAGTTGTTGAATTACTTTTAATATAAATGATAGTTTTAAATCATTTAATAATCTTCATTTTATATTAATAAAAAACAGATTTCTCTCCCTCTAAATTAATAAAAATATAATACATATTATTAGAGTTTGTAAAAATTGAAAAAGTATTTTTTTGCTCAACCAAATTAAGAGAATATCAAATTTAGAGATTTGTGAGGAAGGGAAAGTTAAGTAAATTTGAAATAATTATTGCACACATCCAAATTTATTGAATGTAAGAGAGGGGGCAATGATTTTTTTAAAATTAATTTAAATTACCTATTATATAATTATATAATAATTCACATATATAATTGAATTAAATAACATTAATAAGAATAAAAATAAAATGTCAAATAAAGTATATAATTATATTAGTATACTATTTTTATAATATAATAAAATAACATAATATAATTGTGTTATTATTATAATTAAAAATTTAATTAATATTAATTTTATAATAATATTTATATACAAATATCATATTATATAAAAAATGTATGCATATGATAAATTATAATATATACAATATTTTTTATATATTATAATTTTATTATTATTATTATAGAAGAAAAATGAGTCATTATTATAATAAATTAATATTAAAATATATAATAATATTATATAAAAATAATATATATTTGATAAATTATATTTTATATGAACGATATATATAATATTATAAATAATTTTAATATAAAATTTTATTTAAATATATAAAAATTAAAATAACAAAAAATAAATAAAATAAATATATTAAAGACATTTTAATTAAAAATATTACAATTTAATCATATACAAATTTATATGAATTCCTATAAACCATTCCAAAAAAATTTACTAGTAATTTAGGAATTTTTTTAAAACTATTTTCCTTCAAATTCGTTTAAACCTTTTAATACCAATATTGGATAATATCTCTAATAAAATGAGAAGTTTACCTTATCTTTATTGAATAAAAAATAATATATTATATTTGATAAAATGAATAAATATATTTATAAACGTGTCATTAACTAATAATATTTAAATTTAAATATATAATATTTATTTATATGATTAAAATTTATTTAATAATTTAATTATTTTTTATTAAATTTATACTTTTAATAGGATATAATGTGATATTTAAAATTTTAATTGGTGGTATTTTATTATAGGAGAAGGTCTCTACTTTGCTGAGAAAGTCATAACAACACCCCATTTCAACCTTGAGAAGACCCACAGATTTACTTTTAAGGGAATCTATTGTTTTTAAATGTTCATTTGGGTTGAAGTATGAGTTTGTTGAACGAGTTATTTAGAATTATTACAATATAAACAAATAACAAATTCAATGACAATAATCATTCAATAGGGATTTCATTATATATAAATTCTTACCATATAAAGAATAACAAAGTATATAAGTAAAGAAGTATTTCAAATAAGTGTTGTTGTATAATAAATACTACTTAATAATAAATTATAAATAATTTTTTATTTGTATTAAATTTAACATTTTAATAATATAAATTGTAATTATAAAGTAAATTAACGTATGATTTATATTGTATATAATAAATTTCCTAACAATATCAACAAATTATAAAATAATGCATTATAATTGTAAAAGCAAAAATTTGAGACAATATCACTAATTATAAATTATATGTTATCTAAATTGTAAGTAATGATATTTTATTGTTAAGAAATATTTTTATGTAGGATTAGGAATTTGTAGAGAAAGATTTGGAAAAATGTATGTAAGGTATGTGACTTCAAATCTATTATTTGAACTAAGTTGCAAAATAAAAATTTCCAATTTAAAATTTTTAATTAAATTTAATATTTTTTAAGTAATAAAGTATATTACATGTAATATATAATATAAAATAAAATATAATTTTAAATAAAGATATAATTATATTATATATAATAAATTAATATTAATTATAGAATAGCATTTATATATATATTGTATAATTATAGAAAAAATAATATATAAAATATATTTTATTATATATATACACAAAAAACTATTTTTCTTATATATAATTGTATATAAATTATGAATATATAAATTTATTTAAAATATATAATAATAAAAATTAATATAAATATCTGAAAGGGTATTAGAGTTATTTAAAAAAATTAACATCTCAAAATAACTAAATTGGATAAATTACTTTGTTTTTAAATAATTTAATAATTTTCACTTTATATTAATAAATAAGAGATTTCTTCCTATTCAAATTCATCAAAAAATAATATACAGTATTAGAGTTTGGAAAAATTGAATATACGACTTTAATTATATTATACTAACCTATATTATATTTTTATTTAAAATTATATTATATTTTATGGTCGTTTTATAAATCTATATTGATCTATCTTATTAACTTCACCTATTAATTTAGACTTAATTTTTGTAAATATTCAATTAAGATTTATGTCTATTTTAAGGGATAATATTATGTGCATTGTGATTATGCTCATTGTGATTATGTTCATGAATAAACAATCGGTTTTAAATTCAAATCCATACATGGAAATTACTTGTACAGCTTAATATTTTTATGGGGCTTACTCGATGAGGATTTACCTGAATATATAATGAAAAAAAAAAGAGTAAAAGCTGATGTGACCTCACATATGGACCACTTTGATGTCTGTACCCACCAAAAAAAGAAGCAACTTCCAAGTGAAGACGAAAAAAAAAAGGCAATGGGAAAAATCTCTTTGATTTGGAGCAATAGAAGCTATCAACGTGTATTGACACTAACATGGACGTTGTACAGCAATAACATGACCCTCCCGTGACCTACAAGCCATCTTATAACAGGGAGGGAAATAGAAGAGACGAGATGGACATGGATGTTTATGCTTTTACTATTACCATACTCTTTTATTCTTCGAAGCCTATATAGCATTCTCTTTTCTACCGTATAGGGCTGGCTGTGCGGTAGAGGAGGGGAGAGTCTTCCACCAAGGGTCCTTGTAGAATCCACCAGACCTACAGAAGGTCTTCTCAATAAGATCATGGTTTCATATTGTTGTAGATAATACTGAAATTTGATACGTGATTACATTAGAGCCTCCAAAAGTTACAGAATCTTCAGCTACATGAGATGAATGAATGTTTGAAGAGAAGATATATGTAAGAGACTAAAACTTGATAGTTGTAATTTTTTTATTGTAGAGCAAGCTTGATAAAAAGGTACTATGAAGTAATATCACAAATATCGACACCATTAATATTAGGTTGAATCAAGCTAATAGGGGTGGTTTTTATTGAAAATTAAATTGA
Organism: Trapa bicornis; assembly: GCA_030064425.1. Taxonomy (NCBI): domain Eukaryota; kingdom Viridiplantae; phylum Streptophyta; class Magnoliopsida; order Myrtales; family Lythraceae; genus Trapa; species Trapa bicornis. The sequence continues at coordinate 13,170,835 of CM057746.1, forward strand.
TATCTTCTCCTTAAATAGGAGGCATTTTCTCCTCTATAAGCTGCCATTTTCAAATACACAAAGATCGTATAGCCCATTTTACGGTTTTGTGGTAACAGCTCCCTTATTAGTGGTGTAATTTATAGTTAACTCTTGTTTCATACTTAAAAATTATCAAATGTTAACTGCTAGTTTTAACTTCAAGATCACAAACACCATCTCACCGAAGAAAACACGCTTAAAAAAGCCAAAATCATGCAAAAATAAAAGCCTGAGTGACACTATGAGCTAAAAAACACAAGATTAATGGTCATTACTATTATCTTTCTAATGTCATTATCAACCATGGTTCATTGCTGACCTTACTAATGCTCCTCCTTCATGTAATTGCAACCAACACCCAATCTACAGCTTTTTGGGACCAAACATCCCTAATTAGCATCAAACCATGTTGTACCAAAGAATAGTTTATCTACTGACCTCTAGAGAAGGTCACAAACAAGAAAAAAGTTACTCGTTTTACTCTGCACCGTTAACATTGGGATTCTTTCCAGATTTTCATAATCTAAGTATTTCCTGACAACGAAATATTTAATGTAAAAAAAAGAAGTTTGTGATTTATAGAAAAAAATATTTTGTTATGCATTCTAACTGGTCAATTAACCAGTATGATGTTTTTATGAAAATTTCAATTTTCTTAGTAGTGTTTTTCATTTCATTGACTAGTTCTATAACTCTCCCAAGTGAGTCATACAAAAGTCCCAATTTTTTCATGGGAGCCAAGAGAAGAGAAGAGAGTACTGTATAGTTTTCCTTTGGACGATGATTTCTCGAGCTTAAATGTCAATACCTTGTAGAAGTCTCCGATTACATAACATTTTTATAATGGACAAATGTAGAGGTCCCCAAGTCACTGAAATGACCACAACTCTTAGAAATCACAAGCATATGTGTGTCCTCATATTAAATGTACTTGTAACATGTTTAAAATTTCTGCGTGTATTTTTTTTAAATTATTCGATAATACCTATAAAAGTGATACACAAAAGGACAAAATCATAAAAAATTATGTTATTTTCACTAAAAATTTTGATCTTAATACTCAAATTTTCATTTGACTATCCAACCTAATTGAAACTAAATCAGCTGTTAAATTTCTGGTACCAATAAATCCGAATTAAATTTTTTTTGAAAGCCCTATCATCAGGTTTGGATCGGACCAAGTGTACTCGAGAGGTTCACTTGAGTGCGGGTCTATTGGACCCGTCCTCGGGTCATGTAACGCCCCGACCGGACTCGAATGGTGTGCCCATAAATGGACCAGCTGTTTTATTTATTTAATAATAGATTGCCCTGTCCAGTTTACTGCAAGTACAGAAACCATAAGTTATACTCCTTACTATATCATCTTTGCCAATCCCATCAAAAGCCCCTCCTTGAAATCTCCATGGATCGCTACCCTTAGTCGCCACCGCACCTCCCATATTACAACCTCGGTGACATGGTGGATGCTCCCACCTCTGGGCGGCGAGCATGACCCCTCCGACCATACCCGACCTGGGACATCATGGTCGGGTTGGTTGCTCTACCGTAGCAATTTTCATGGCACTGCTTAACGGCCCGACAAGGATAAGGAGCCCAACAAACCACCCTGACAGCATCCGAGCCAGTAAAGCCAGCCGGAGAGCCGCCCAAGCAAGTCTCCGCAACTGCTGATATTTCTAGTCCGGTGAAACCGAAGAAGGATAAGGCCGCCGTAGCTTCATCCAAGGAGTTGGTTGTGGTGCTGCACTTCTATCACCCGCAATCGCCTATGACTGTGTCGGCGCTGCTTACAAAGCTCCAACAAGAGCCGGGAAATAGAGCTTCATGCGGGCGAAAAGCGAGATTGTATTCCCTCTCTTACAAGTGCCCCAAATGCATTCACTAGTACGAGATTGGAATACATATACAGTATCAAGATAAGCACTAGGTAACTTATTGAAGAGATGGATGCAGGTTACTCTTGATCAGCCTTTTCATTCTCCTTTGGAAATTTCAAATTCTGCAGTGTACTGAATTTTTAGGCCTAGTTGTCCCCTAAGTATAGTTTTAGGTTAGAGAAGCAGTCCATATTTATTTGATGGACAAATATTCCTAACCAGCTACATACTAATACTAATGATTCATTTCCCAGTTGGAACTTCATGACTTCTTAAGATTTTCCCTCCACATATCCAGGCTCTATCTAGAGACAAAGTAGGAAGGTTCGTCATCTAAGAGAGGGAGGCAGCTGACGAATCTGAAGTACCGATTGCGGTTGCGATGTGTTCACTGGAAATCTGCGTTGCCCCCTGCCGGAGGTTTACAGTGCTCTTTGTGCGGAGGATTCTGAGTACGTGAAGGAGAACTACGGGCTATTTTGAGGTATTTAAGGCAATGTTGATTGAAAACGATCTCCCCAGTGACGCCAAGGCCAATCTATACGACGACTTCCTCATCATTGGGAGCTGTAGGGATGTCAATATATACGATTTGTGAATACAACTACTGATTATCTTCCTTATAGTATGATTTGAGTATGCATATTTATTATTTAATTATATTAATTACTTATTAATAAAATATTATATTTTTCAACCTATTTTATTAACATTTTTATCTCTTAATATCTATTTTGTTCATTTATTTATATCTTCTATTTTAAATCTATAATTATATTAAAATTGTTCGAGTAAACTTCAAAATTTTAAAAATAAGCATACGTTAAATTTAATTTATATTATTTTGATTATAGATGGCTAAAATAAAAAAATGACTTTAATTATATTATACTAAAAATAAAATATTAATAAAATATAAAATATCATATTTTACCATCGTTATATATATTTATCCATCTTCTTAACTTCACCTATTAATTTAGACTTAATTCTTGTAAATATTTAATTTTTCTTGATAATATTATTTGAAATATAAGAGAAAATTTATGTCTATTTTAAGGGATAATATCATGTGCATTGTGGTTGTAATTTATGAATAAGTAATCTGTTTTAAATTTAAATTTATGTGTGTAAAGTACTTGTACATATAATTTTTTTCAAATATAAGGATTAAAGTGTAAGTATAATGTTACTCCAAATTAGTAGGTATGATGTGAGATATTATGATATGTACAATATTAGATATAATTAGAATATTTTTATACTAAGATATTATAATATTATTTATTTTATTAAAATAATATAAATATACTTAATAAAGTGGTAAACACAAGTGATTGTTATCATTAATCTTGCTATTAGTGAAATCAAATATAATTAATGAATTAAATTAAATAATTTGTAAAGCATAAAAATATTTGAGTTTAATAAATTTTATTTATAAGTTTTTCACACAATATTTTCTTTTCCAATTAATTTTTTTAAAATTAGAAATATATTGAATTAATTATTTTCTCAATATTAATTTTGATAACTTTTCTTAATTTATTATATATATATTTATTTATTTATTTACCTAATATTTAGATGTAATTTTGAAATAATAATTATTTTTATATAAATAATGATTAATTCATATACCATTTAATTATATAATTAATAACCTAGGTTATTATATTATTTATTTATAAAAATATTAATATTATATTTATTTAATACAATTAAATAAATAATATATATATATAGAAAATTTATAATTATTCATAAAATTTACTGGTAAAATAAATATTTTTTAACATTTGGGTTTATTTCTATTTTATATCAACGTTTGGAAAATTCTACTTTTCCCATTTTTAGTCATGTACTTTCTAAATATCTATTTATGAAAAATATATATTTGTTACTATTATATAAATCTTATTCTTATAGTAATATTATTCAGCAACCATTTTCTCTCACCCATCATAAGAATCTCACTCCACTTGAGCTAATTCATACTTATATATGGAGACTCGCTCCCATTCTCTCTTACACGGGTTATACTTACTGTGTACACTTTCTTGATAATTATACTAAGTTTTCTTGGTTTTACGTTTTAAAATGCCGTTCTGACATTATCTCTGTTTTTCGAGCATTTCGTTTACAAGTTGAAAATTAACTAATTTCCAAAATCAAATACTTACAATCTGATGGGGCCAAAGAATTTTTGTCAAAATCTTTTAATTGTAGGCTGCATGAATTTATCACTGTATTGCATATCCTCATACGCCTCAATAAAATGGTTCTACTGAATTTAAGTATCGCCACATAATCGATATGGGCCTTACTCTCCTAAGTCATTCTCATGCTCCTCTTAAATACTGAGATTTTACCTTTGAGACAACATATATCTCATCAACCGTCTTCCTACTCAGTCTCTTGGGTTTCGTTCGCCTATTCAGGTCATTACCCATATTCTTTCTCATTATAAATCTCTTCATATTTTTTGTTGTCTTTGTTTTCCATACCTTCGTCTTTATCTTTCTCACAAATTACAACCCCGCCCTTCGCCTTGTATTTTTCTCAGATATCCCTCTAATTATGTAGGTTACCGAGTTCTTGATCCTCGAACTAGTTGCATTTTTATTTCTCGTACCGTCCACTTTAATGAGTCTGTCTTCCCCTTCTCTCATGATCCTTCGCCCTCGACTGCCCCTGTTCAGCACTCCATCGCTACTCTCCTGATAATCTCCACTGTCCCAACGCCGCCATTGAACTCATGTATGGTTCCTCCTTCTCCTTTGAATATACATAAGACTTCTTCGTAGGCCTCTCTTATGGGTTCACCTACTCCTCATCCGTCGGTTCTCTGCAAGGTCACTCGCTCTTAGGATGGCTCTCTTCTTCCCAGGTGCTTTACTATCAACCCCTCCTTATTTGTGGCACAGGAATCTTGCACCTTTGCTTAAGCTCGTCATGACCCTCTTTGGATGGATGCCATGAAAGCTGAACTCTCTGCGCTTCTTCACAATCATGCGTGGGATTTGGTTCCTACCCCTCCTGATCGTCCTGTTATTGGCTGTAAGTGGGTTTATAAGATTAAGGAAAATCCTAATGGTACTATTGATCGACATAAGGCTCGACTAATTGTCAAAGGTTTCTCCCAACAACCGGGTTTGGATTATGACGCCACCTTTAGCCCATTCATCAAGCTTGTTACCATTTGGGTCATCCTCTCCATTGCGGTCTCTTCTAATTAGCCTATTCGTCAATTAGACGTAAATAATATTTTTCTACATGGTCACCTTACCGAGGAAGTCTATATGTCTCAACCATCCGGGTTCTCTAACCTTGTTTATCCTCATCATGTGTGTCAACTTCGATGATCACTATATGGACTCAAATAGGATCCTCATGCCAGGTTCCTTCACCTCGGCTCCTTTCTTCAAACTCTAGATTTTTGTGGCCCTATTGCTGATAACTCTCTCTTCATTTATCGCACTGCTCATTTTGTTATATTTCTGCTCATCACAGTCTCGTCCACTGCTCCTATCGAGTCCATTATTTGTGCTCTTTAGGTTGAATTTTCTATCAAGGATTTGGGTTCGCTGCATTGCTTCCTCAACATTGAAGTCAAGCACTACTCTTAAGGTATCCACCTTACCCAAACAAAATAAATTCATCATTTTCTCTCTAAAGTTGTCATTACTACCTGTCGGCCCATCTCAACTCCCATTAGCTCTGGCCCTCATTTGTTTGCTCTTACGGGCACTTTACTCTCTAATCCAACCAAATATCATCAGATTGTGGGTTCTCTTCAATATCTCACTCTTACACGGCATGTATCACTTATGTCGTTCACCAAGCATGCTAGTTTATGCACAAACCCACGGATACTCATTGGATTGTCGTCAATCATATCATTTGCTATCTCCAAGGTACTGCCCACATTGGCTTAACATTTTGGTGTCACTCACCTAATGATTTGCACTATTTTTCTTATGCCAATTGGGCTAATAACCCTGATGATCGTCGCTCTATTAGTGTATTTGCCATTTTTTTCGGTCATAATATGATCTCATGGAGCTCCTGTAAGCAACGCACACTGAGGTTGAATATAAAAGTATTGGTAATGCTGCTATAGAGATTATTTGACTGCACTCTCTACTTCACGAACTTCATCTACCTCTCACTAGCCCTCCCATATTATGGTGTGACAATCTCTCAGCCATTTATCTCACAGACAACCCTATTTTTCATGCCCGCACCAAACATATTTAAATTGATTATCACTTTATTCGTGAACAAGTTAGCAATGGGCATCTTCGTGTTCGTTTTATTGATATCGATTCTCAATTGGCTGACATTCTGACCAAAGGCTTGTTTACTTCTCGCTTCTGCTTTTTATGGTCTAAGCTCAATCTCCGAGATCTCCCCTTTAGCTTGCGAGTGAGTAAAAGCCAACTCAGCATATCTACAGCTACAGCTGCAACCACCACACCATCTGCAAGGATAACACCACCTCCAAGCCAATTTAGCATATCTACAAAAATTTATTATATGTAGTGATCACCTCAATTTATTGCATATTTTTTTCTCATTTTATATGTACAAGTTGTATATAAATTACCACACGAATAAAGATAGAATATCCACATAAATTATCCACTTACTCTTTCTTGCTTTTATTATTCTTTATAACACTTTCCTCTCGTTCATTATCCACTTACTCTTTCTTGCTTTTATTTTTATTATCTTGATTGTATCTCATGATTTTGTACATCCACTTACTCTTTCTTGCTTTTATTTTTATTATCTTGATTGTATCTCATGATTTTGTACAGGTTAGGTTATTTTATTTTATGAATGGATTAATGATTATCTTGATTGTATCTCATGATTTTGTACAGTTAGGTTATTTTATTTTATGAATGGATTAATGATTGTTGGTATTATTTATTTTGAGAATGTTTACCCTAGCTATGTTATATATATATATATATAATAAACCCATGAGGTTAGGTCATTGGGATGAGGGGCATATAAACTCATGATTTTGTACAAGTTAATTTATATTTTACATTAATTAATAATTAATGTTGAGTTAATTATTCTAGGTAAGGTAACTAATTTACAAGGTAGGAAATGAATTTTAAAAAAATTATTACCCACAATCACTATCACCGTAAAAAAAAATTAATTAAAAGAAATAGTTTACTCTAAAATCTTAAATTTATATAATGTAATGAGTTTAATTTGAATATAGGTATTTTATTTAACTAAATTAACATATAAATACTTTACTTGTATTTTAAAAAATTCACCCAATTTTTTTAAATTTAATCAAAATTCAATTTACACACCACTAAACTATAATTTATTTTTAATTGTTATAAAATTTAATTAAAATATACGAATTAAAAGGTAAATAATCAAAGATCTACGAATAAAATAAGTATTTTATATAGTATAGGTGTGTAGGACGTTAGAGTGGATGGTAAGTAAGGTACAATATGTTATACTTCTGAAACGAAGGTAAAATAGTAAAGATAGTCTCGCAGTGCAGTGAGGGTAAAATGATAAAAAAATTTGGACTATTTCTTAATTTATATGTATCATCCTTACATTCATGCTAATATTCTCTATATTGTTCCAATTTTATCGAATGTCTTCGAACGGACAACACTATTGTGTTTACTAAGTTATATAAACACAAATAATTTCTCCTCTGCAGCATGTTATTGGACCATTAAAAAATATGTGGCCTATAAATACTCCAGCCCAATTTTGCGCACGCAATCGCCCAAAATATGTAAAAGAAACCTAACTCACTAAAATAATTTCTTCTATCTGTATTTCTTGTTATAAGACAACCTCAATATCGTTGAAGTTGAACTACTATTAACTTTGTTGGGAGTAATAATTAAAATATTACTTAATTATTGTCTATATTAATATATATTTATCATATTATTTAATATATTAATATATTTAATTATTTAATATAATAATTATATTTTATAATTACTTAATATTTATTACTAAATTATATATAAATAAAATAATTTAATTTAATTAATAATACAATAAATATAATTTACAATATCATATGGATAAAGTATGCTTTTTCTCTTTTACATTTCTTTATTTACTTTAATTACTTTACTCTCACCCTTTCTTGTGCAACATTAATTTCTCTGGGAAAAATAGAAATATAAAAAATTGCTCTCATCTTATCTCACTTCTGAAACAACATTCAATCTAAATGATTCCAACTTGTTAATAAAGTAGTTGCAAGAGCCTAAAAAGGACCTGCCAATCTCTGGAGGGATCTCTCCAAAGGTTTAAAATGTTTGGAATTGTAGCACAGCTAACACACATAGGAATTTGTTTCAATTTCCCTAGCGACATTGATTTGCAGACACAAGTTGTCTTCTTTCGTGTTGGAGCCTCTCAAGAGTTATGGTTACAACTCAGTTGTTATCCATGACTTTGAAAATGCGATTTGATATTTATTATAAACCATCCGCCCTTTGATTCGCAAAGAATGAAAATCAAAGGAATTGATGAGGGTTCATATTTATCTTTTGTTTTCCTGAGGAAAGAAAATTTTCGAATATACAAAGACTCCACCCACTGCCTTCGTCTTTCCTCATTTGAGCTATCTTTGCTTATGACAATCGTACACAGGAGGTGGGGCTGCCAAAGAGATTAGGAAATCAAGACCATGGAAGGACTCTCAACCATTAACCAACTCTCAGCTGATGCAGGGCATGATAAATTTTGGGGCACAACACTGCTCCTCATTATGGTGGCAGGAAAGGAGAGGTGCGATCCCTCTAATCTCGACCTTCATTTTATCAGTGACCCTTTTTTGTTAGATTGGTGGTCATTTTCGAGATGCATGCTATTCTTTGGATAAGTAGAATTAAGAAGTACTGCATTTTATACAACTCCGTCAACTCTTAAAGCATAAAGTGTCTACTTTGTATACCTTTTAAAACTTTATATTTAAAATCAATTTTTTTTCATTAAATGTGATTGTATGCAAACCATAAGAGAATTGTATTGAATATTTCTTTTCCCCTAGTTTTGTTTTGCTTGTTGAAAGTTCTCAATTAAAAATAAATTAATACTCTATATGTTGTTAGAAATTATTATTGTGATTGAAAATATATATTTTTCATATTTTATAATTGTGCTAATTTTTTTATTTTATTAAATTTGCAAGTAGATTATATAAATTCATACTAAATAATTATTTATTAATCAAGTATAATTTTTCTGGTTTTGGATAAATCCAACAAAATTATGTTGATTAATTTTTTTTTATAATTATGCATAGGTTGAACAAAATTTTCCGTGGTATTAATTGCTAATAAATTTATTAATTATATTTTACAATTAATTAAATATTTTTTTATTTATTTAAGCTCAATATAAAAATAAAAAGTTGATATTCACTGTATAAACTAACATAAAACAACTCTTACTTTATTTGGGTATATATTATGCCAGCAATATATATATATAGTCACTAATTATTTTTTTAATTTAGTATATAATTTTTTAATATAAATATTTTATATTAAGGGTTAAAATATTATTATATATTATAAGTATAATATATTAAATTAAAATGTCTATTTTATTATTAGATTCATCGCTCATCACTACAATCTCTAAATCAATATATACTCGCTCCTTATTTCCATTTGAGTGTTGTTGGTGAGTAGGTATACAACCCCAAGACCATCAAGAGCAATTAAACCATTGAGAGGATCCAGAGCAGCTAGAAATTGACAATATTTATCGCACACTCACCCAAGAACTCGAACCTATCTAGAAGACATTGAGAAGAAAATATTATGCCAAACTCCTATCCATACTGCTGGCTGAAGGCAAGTCCCGTTTAGCCATGGAGGTGGCTAATCTAAAGCCCTCTCTTGCTCGAAAATTGAACAATGAAGGTCTTAGCCCGATGCACGTAGCCCTAAACCTCTCATAGCGTGATTTTGGTCTTGAACACATTGGCACTGTGAAAGCATTGATGGCTTTCCATGCGGGTTGATCTGTGTGAAGGGAAAAGGATTGAAAAGAGAGAAGACAACTGAATTCCTCTATGCATGCCCTTTGTGCATTAAAGATTTAACTTCGAGTGGGGAGACCGCAATGCATGTAACTGTCAAGAAGGGGAAACTAGATACCGTAGAAGTTCTTTTGGGATGGATGAGGAGAATATAAACACGTGATTCCCGTGACATACAAATTCAAAGTTATTTTCTCTTTATGCTATAAAATAAAATTGACATCTTTCTTTATTTGACATTTTTTCTGTGCAATAGAGCATTTGGTGGATCAATGATGTGCACAAGTGGTGAAGTTAATTATCAAGTATGTTTATCGATTCATTAGTGCTAAGAACATTTAAGGCAAGATAAATTTGTACTTGTATCAGCTAGATTGAGCGCAATTAGGATATCTTCGGATAATAAATTTATGAAATAAGTAGGTAAGGATATATCCGGATAATGAATTTATGAAACAAGTAGGTATAAATGCCATTAAGTGCTGCACTATGTTCTTCCTGGTGGCTACATTGATGGCTCCTTTATCACCTTCTGATCCGGTTTTGATCGGATCTTTAGTAATATATTCTTTAAATTTCTACATTTTCTGAAATAATATTATACAAAATTGAAAAACAGTTTTATATACTTTAAAAAACTCTAAATTTTCTCTTATTTTATTTTTCTATGCATAATTATAAATGTTTCCTTCAAACTAGAGCCGTACTAAAATTTGGTAGGTATTTTTCCGACAGTGATTCAGTAGGAGCTGCACCTACCCGAGGAGAGGGAGAGCATCAGCCGTCCCCATCTTCCTGTCTGAGCTGTGGCATGTTGTCCCGGAACTGCCGATTCTCGCCCCCAAGCTTTTCCGTCCGAGCTGCTTAAAAAAATAAAACACACTGGTCGGATGCCGAGCTACTTGTCGAGAATCCAAGTTGTCAACTATGTTAACGGTATATGAGTGAACGTGTGACCACTTCATTTAATATGCTTATTTTTTAATAAATTTCAATTATTTGTGCAATAATTGATTATGTGTGAATTTAACTCAATTTATAAATAATATTTTACTAAAACTTTATTCAAATAAAATTTTATTTGTGAATTTAATTAATAATGAATATTTTAATTATATATTAAAATAATAATAAATATATTTAAATTAAGTTGAATAAAATAATTATATATAAAATAAGTTATTATATAATAATTTATATTTTATTTAAAATATTAATATAATAGATATAACGCATAATATATTAATAAAATGTAATCATTAAATATTATTTTTAAAAAGTGTTATAGTATTAACAGTGATAAATAAAATATTAGAATAAATATTTAATTATAAAAATAATAAATAAAATGAAATAATTTGATAGAGTTTGAGAATTTTTTTATTATATTTATGTTGAGTGATTTAGAGTCGGCCGAAATGGATTGGAGGGATAAGTGATGAGTTTGGTGTTGTTATTAAATAATTTCAAATGGATTTTTAGATAAAGTGTAAGTTAAATTTATTAAAAGAGTAAATATATTATTATATTATTAAATTAAATATTTTAAAATAATAATATATAATAAATATATATATATATATTAATTTATACACTTTAATATTAACAATTAATCAAATATTTTTAAATTTATTTTTTGAATAAATTGGAAGTAATTGAGCAAAAAAAATAATAGAGTTAAAGTGTAAATTATTATTGAGTAAAAAAAGTGTAAATTATACCCTTAATTAAATATTTTAAAATAATTATATATTTTTTAAAATATACTACAATATCATTTTTCCACGTTAGATACGATTATATTATAATCTGATTTATACAAATTATAAATAATTATATATATAGATTATACATATTTTAACCCTAATAAAAATAATATTTAGATTAATAATAACATAATATAGAATATATAAAACATTAATAACAATATAATTTATATTTAAATAAATATACTATTATAAAATTATCAAACAGTTCTATTTTTTTTCTATTTTGTATTTAATATAATAAAAACACAATTTTGAAGATAATATTTTTTAGAAATTATCCAAATAATAATATTACTAAAATGAAATTAACTCGTTTACTTTTATTTATATGCAATAATAAACTTATTTAATATCTCAAAATTCATATATAAAAATACAATATATAATATATATAAATACATAAATATTATATATCAAAATCTCAATATATTTAAAAATAATAACTAATATATAAAATAGTAAATATAAATTAATTAACAAATATAGAATATATTATATAAAAATTATTAAAAATAAATATATATATAAATTAAACAAAAAAACTATAAATACATTTCAAAATTAGTTAATTAAATTTATTTAATTAAAAATTAAAATTGACCTCACATAGCCACGGTAAGAATAAGAAAGTAGAGTAAATAGAAATAAAAAAAATATAATATTTTGTATTATATATATATAGAAGAAAGATAATGATTTTAATGTTATTTAGTATTATCTTAATTAAAAAAATTACATACACTCCAAATTACAGTTTCAATAAATTTTTGAACCATTCCCAGCACTTAAAAAAATTTACAAAATTAATGATTTTTTCAAAATCCCAACCACCAAATTTCTAAAAACCGCTCATTTCAAATATATGTTAATAAATTAATTAAGATATTTAATTTTTGAAATGAAAATATTTAAAATAGTTGAGTAGTCTATACAAGTTAAAAATTTTTTTTATGTAATTTAAAATATATTTTAATATAATAAATTAATTTATCATAAATTCTACCATCTAACCTTCTAATAATTTTGTCAAAAATGAAATGCTACAATGATAGGATTTTTTTCATTGCAATAATAATGATATAAGACTATCACTTATTACAACAAAAATTGAGGTATTGAAAATTTAATATACAACTTTGGTTAAAGTTTATTTTTATAACTTTTTAAAATATTATAAATAAAAATATACTATATAAAATTATTATTACTTATATATTTATAGAATATAAAAATTATTAATAATTTAATATGACAATTGATTATACAAAATTTTATTATAAACTTCTCTTAACATAATTTTATTAATAAATTAACTGATATGAGAATCACATATTTGTAAATTTAAAAATAAATAATAAGATAATATATAATATAATATAATAATTTAAAATATAATTATAATATAATATTTTGATATAATCTAATATAATATCTATTACATAATCTATAATATAGAATATTTTTATTTTCTATTCTAGTTTAATACTTAATAATTCAAAATATTAATATTCTAAACTATTGATACTCTATCAAAATTATACTCGACTAACCAATTACTTTTCTTATTGTTAGCCTAGCATGCTACTTTCTAGTGAAATGCAGTTACTATACTCAAGCAACCAAACCTGACATTTAAAAGTGAAAAATATAATATAATATAAATTGCTTATCATACTCCTTAAACCCTACTTTCTTGGACGTACTCCCCATAACTACTTGGGAACTCCACCGGAGTAGCCGAACCCTTAATCTGCGGAATCCCCTCTCTTTCTTTCTTGCAGGAGAGGTACCTAATTCTCATGACAGATTCCTGTTATTTTAAGGCAACTGCTGAACACAGTTTCCCGTATCACCGGTTGAAAAAGGAAGCATGTAGTATTCATTCTGATTGTTTTGTTTCACTTACATTGTGTGTTTTTCCCGAAGGAGAAGGACGTGACAGGACAGGATAGGATGCTCGTGTTGTTTGAGACACCTGCAGGCTTTGGGCTGTTTAAACTATTGGATGAAGGGAAGCTCTCCACAGTCGATGTGATTCTTCCCTTACTAAGCTGTTTATTATCCTCGATTGTTCTTATTAACATACAGATGGTGGGCACATTTTGGATGCCATCCTTGATATATGTCTTCTTTGATGATTCGCATCCTTGTTTGCCTTCAGGACCTGTCAAAGGATTTCTCATCTGCTGAATCTGCCAAAAAGGTCTGGTTGATCACATTTTTTTCGTCATTCTTTGGGTTCTTTTATGGATCCGCCTTAAGGAGTCAGTCTTAGGCATGCTTAATTGTAAGAGCTATAACTTTTGACCGGAACTGGTTATTAGCAGTTAAAGTGATCCCGTAGAATGCACCATGTAAAATTTTCCTTCCTTAATTATGTTCAAAAGTGTTCGCTTCTGAAATATGTTTGCGAAACAACGTTAGCAATGCTGAACAAAGTTATCCTAAATTTTCAAGGAACTTTCTTTAATGTTTTTTTGTTGGGATCTATAATTTTTGACTGGCAGCTGTGATCACCAGTTGTAAGGGTCTTGTAGAATGCAACATATAAAATGTACTTATATTCCAAAAAAATGTTTGCCTTATAAATAGTTTTGAGAAACAACTACAGAAAGAGGGCTGACAATGCTGAACAAATTTATACTAAACTTTTAGGGAACCTTCTTTACTTCTCCCTTTTGTGTCCAGTAGCGTTATTTACCTTTATTATGCTGTTTTTTTGAGAGGTTAATTATTTAACTTACCTTTTTTTATATGTACGGTTGTCTGATCATAAAAAATATAAACAGGTGGTGAAGTTGAAAGCTTTCTCAAAGTTTCATAATACTGCAGAAGCTCTGAAGGCAACCACATGTTTGATTGAAAGCAGACCTTACAAGGGTCTGCGCAAATTCTTAAAATATCACTGTGATGGAGAAACATTGGGCATTGCTGATTCAAAACTTGGCAATGCAATTAAAGATATGCTGGTATGCGGCACTAGAAATCATGGTCATGGTAATCTAGACTTTTTAGCTGAATCAGGCAGAAGTATGATGCTTGACTTTATTGTTTGAATTGCAGCAAATTGAATGTGTGCATAACAGTGCTGTCATGGAGTTGATGCCCGGCCTGCGGAGTCAGTTGGCTGAACTCATAACAGGTCTTGCGGTTCAGGATTCGTGCTACCCAGTGAATTTTAATTAGAAACGGGTTATGATTCGTGCGACCATAAGTTTTGGAAAGTTTCTTTCAGTCTCAGATGCCATTGGTTACAGAAATTGTATATTTTTCAAGAAATTCAGATATTGTGATTATGTGGCTGTCTAGTCACAGGTTTGATATTTTAATAATTGTCTGTAGTATTAATTTTCTTCTCTATTGTAGGTGGATACAATGATCATCCAAGCAGTAGGCTTGCTTGATGACCTGGCTAAAGAGCTCAATACATATGCAATGAGGGTTCGAGAGTGGTATGGGTGGCATTTCCCCGAGCTTGCTAAGATGGTGCAAGATAACATTCTTTATGCCAAGACATTAAAGATGACGAGTAACCCTGCTAATTCTGCAAAGCTTGATTTTTCAGAGGTGTATATGAAATGATTGTAATTGAATTCAATAGTTTAGCCTTGTGTTACATAGAAATAGCCAATTTAATTTGCTTTGCTTTTATGAGATATTTTGATTGTTTTGTATATGACTCTAATGTTGTTCTTTTCTGATCATTGGATTTTGTGCCAGAAGAGGCTGAGGCTGATCTAAAGGAGGCAGCTATGATTTCCATGGGAACTGAAGTTAGTGATCTTGATTTTATATAATATAATAAATTAAAAGTTGTTTATATGGATCATCTTTTTTATTTTTATTTTTTTTATAAGGATTGTGCAGAATTAGCTGATGTAATTGATCGGTCAGAAGAATTGCTGACCGAGTTTGCATCTTCTTTTTTATTTTTTTTATTTTGGCTTAAAAAATCTTACCTAATTATTTTTGCCATTAAAATAATGATCATGTCCGATTAAATAATTTCCTAAATTAATATTCAAAATATATATCTGCAATATTTCAGTAATCTCATAATCTGTCCGTTAGTATCTCAAATTCAAATTTGCAGCCAAGGAGTATTGGCTACTTAAAGAGAAATCCCCTTTCCCTCACTATTCATACTCTTCAAGACAATATTGCCAGAACCCCTTTGTCAACAATCAGGTTCCCCTTTCTCTTCTTTTCATTGAAATTTAATATCCTGTGTTTCATTCTTTATTTTATATTCTGGCTGTGGGCGGGGTTGAAATCATCTTGGTTCAACGTATATATTTCCAGATTTTATGGGTTTTCAGGACAATTATGTTCTGTTGGAATTGATGATGTTGGATGATTATTTGCATCGAATTTCATGGGTTGCTGATGTCAATGGTGTTTTTTGTCTTGTTAGGACAATAGACGCGGTGAATAGATGGCATCTCTTGTCAAATTTGTTGTGCCTCCTAAAGGTTTTGAACAGAAAGGGAAGAACTACTACGAGATATGGAAGATTATATTCGAGATCGACGATCGGTACATCCCCATCAAGCCGGTCGGCAGAGGCTCCTATGGTGTTGTCTGCTCTGCGTATGACCAGAAGACTGGTGAGGAAGTTGCCATAAAAAAGATCTCCAACCTATTTAGTGCTCCATGTACTGCAGTGAGGACCCTAAGGGAGATCATGATCCTCCGGCAAATGAGACATGGTAATGTTATCTCCCTCAAGAAGGTGATGCTGCCTGCCAAGAAGACCAACTTCAAGGACGTCTACCTGGTTTACGAGCTAATGGAAACTGATCTGCATGACATTATCTCATCGGGGCAACCACTTTCTAAGCACCAGATTCAGTACTTCATCTTCCAGGTATTTTTCATATATTAATTAAGTTTGTGCATACCAAAGATATGAATTCAATCTCATGATTTGTTTCATATATTTACCTTATGTAGATACTCTGTGGCCTCAAGTACCTGCACTCTGCCAACATTCTACATCGGGATCTAAAACCCGCAAACATCCTCGTCAACAGAAATTGTGATTTGAAGATATGCGATTTTGGGTTGGCAAGGGCTAGTGCACGGGATGAGTATGAGTTCATGACGGAGTATGTTGTCACCCGCTGGTACCGTGCACCGGAGCTCCTCCTCTGTAACTACAACTACGGACCTGCAATTGATGTATGGTCTGTGGGTTGCATATTTGCAGAGATTCTCGGTCGGAAGCCTTTCTTTCCTGGAGTGAATTCTATGGACCAACTGAAGCTTATAATCAGTGTGCTTGGAAAACCGGGAGAAGATGATATAGCATTACTCCAGAGCTTCCGGAGTAGACAATTCATCCGATCCTTGCCATATGTCAGATCAATTCCACTATCATCTTTCTTACCCTCTATTGATCCTCTTGCATTGGATTTACTAGAGAAGATGCTTGTGTTCAATCCAAACAAGAGGATCACTGTACTCGAGGCACTGCAGCACCCTTATTTGACAGGTCTCTACAATCCCGAAATTGAAGGCACATCTCCCGCGGATGTGAATGTGAATCTGGAAGAGGGTACTAAGGAAAGTATTATAAGGGAGATGCTATGGAGTGAGATGCTTTATTTCCAGTAGAATTTTTTCCTTTCTACCATGTTATGTTGTGATGAGCTTATATAGTACATTGAAATATATTGTACAAATGATTCTTTTTTCAACTTGATGAGATCAAGTGGATATTATAACAATGATATAACTTTCCTTCACGCTCACAAGGAGCTCATCCCTCTTTATGAGTAGACTTGTTTCTTATGTAGCAGTAATGTTAAAAAATTTTACTAATAATCATATGAGATTTTGTTAAAATATATTTTTACTCCAATATTTTTTAATTTCGTTTTTGGCACCATAACCTTATGATTAGTCTCACACCCTTCACCAGTGCTCCCAATTAGAGTTTTAAATCATTGCCGCCCAACAAAATTTAAAATTTTTAAGTAATATAGAACTAAATTTTAATAACTATATAAGTGAAATATAATGGGTTAGCATAATATACCAATTTAAGATTATCACCATATTATTATCATAATAAAATTTATTTATTATATTTTATGGAGATAAGTCAAAACAAGAAAATAAGTATTAGTACTCTAAATTGTTAGAAGTTAACATTGGATTCTTTAATATAAAGGCTTAATCCATAAATTAACTAAAACTTAATTGTTATTAATCTCTCTAATTTATTCAAAAATTTTGCCCTTAAATCATAAAAAAATGACGTGATTTTTTGTTTTTTAATAAAAAATAGACAAAATTGATATTTATAGTAAATTACTGTACTTGTACATAAAATTAAAAATTAAAAATTTTAATTATAGTATATTATTTTATGTAAATAAATTAATATTGTTATAAATAAAATAGATTTTATATAAAATTATAACTTTTTTATTTATAAAAAATATTTATTGTATTATAAGTTAATACGTATATGATTATAATTAATTATTTTATTTATATAAATTAATTTTACTAGATATAAAATAACTAATGTACAATAAAATTTTAAAAATAATTATGGTAAATGTTTCCTTCAACCTACCTAGACGCGAACTAGCAATTTGCTAGGGATTTTTCTGACAGTGATCCTGTCGGAGATGCAGCTACCCGAGGAGAGGATCCGCCGTCTGGCTCTTTCCGTCCGAGCTGTCGCCTGTGGTCTCCGAACTGCCGATTGCCGCCCCCAACTTTTTGTCTGAGCTGCTTAAAAGAATAGAACACACTGGTTATTTCATTTCACATGATCTGAAACTACTCTGACAATATTTACAAGAAAAAAAAATCATGGGCATAGAAATATCTACTATATGTTGGAGTTTTTGAGAGAAGTGAGCCAGAGAGATAATACCATTATTATCATTTTTATTGCACTTGTTTAGGTCTAATTTGGTGAGTTGATTGCACACAATGGTGATCATCGCCAAATCTTTCAAACTTAAATTACTTTCATCGCGAACTTCATTATCAGTCACGGCTGGCCAATCAAGACGAAGGCCTCCTTCAAGACTTGACTCCATGACTACATTTTCAGCGAAGTGAGACCAGTACAAGAGCTTGTGATGTGTGCCAGAGAAATATCTGTTATTTGGCCACAGCAAGTGATTATCAAGCTTCTATAACTGCTTCTGCCTTGTCACCAGGAAGGAAAATGCTTCATAATCAGTCACTAGGAAGGAAAATGCTTCATTAGTCACCTGTTAAATGAGTACGCACAATCTTCGATGGGCATTACCAACAAAACATAAGAAATGAGTTTGTATAAGTTAAGAGATATAAGCCCTAATGGACATTGTCTGATACAGTTTGGTCAGATCTCCGTAATTAACCCTGCTCTACTCGTTTATTAAAGGGTTTTCCCTTATTATAAACCGTAAATAGTAAAACATCCTTTAAACCTGCACCAACATAAATCAAAATTATATATTATTTAAATTTATTATACCTGTCTTACATGCGTCTTAGTTAATGGTTTTTAAGGGTAGTCTTTTCGAAATTTCCTGAAAGGGATATAAGGGAGGGAGTGAGTACGACTACTCAGTTAATTGGCTTTCGAAATTTAACTTTTAGGAAAAGATTTGTATTGGAGTGTGTTAAACTCCTTATTTTCTTTTAAAAATCCTTTCATTTCAAATCTTTGTTTTTATCACAATTTCTTATTAATTACGGTGTGTCATCACCCAACACACATCCTTCATCATGAAAGTCAATACACATTCATAGACCAGTACATCCACTGAACCCACTTGTGGCTTCGGAGCGAATTTACCGGCCACCTAGATAGAAGCACGTCCACTTCTACCCTGAGAATGAGTGAATGTTCACGACATCCAACCCTCAATCCCGTAACAATTCTCCGTGTTTGTATGAGGATAGAGACCTCATCCCATCCCCACATTGGTCTCATGCGCTTGATGCTACTCCAAATTTCGCATGGTCACTTGGTCCGACGAACTGCCTTTATATCCACCAGGTCGTCCAGGGCCCTTAGAACACATCACTACCCCTTTTGGGCGACTTGATGGTTCCGTAATTATAGTGTATGCACAATCAGTATTTTCTTATCATACCATATAATCTCCGGTGCCACTGGTCCAATGGCTCCGACCCTCAACTCAACTTATAGCTGTTTGTCTTGACTGGTCCGTCGACCAGTCATGTCGCACTGCCACTAGTTAATTGAATATGTCGGTCCTATCTTGGTACCATGGCCAAACAATTTATTTATTTAAAGTTTTATGACATATATCTCATGTTTGTTTACGTGCTCCTGCTCATGCCAATTGGCCTATGGCCCACTGCTCGAGATGTTCAAAACTGGGCATATTAGCCCCCAAGTTCAAAAACCAAGGCCTCCGACCTAATAGAGCTACCGACAAGAAGGTCTTCCAAATCGTTTAAGTAGTGGCAAACAATCAGAGGAGAGCACTTCCGACAAAATAAATTTTCAACTATCCATCATACCAACCGATTAAAAGGATATCTCCGCTCATAACTGATGAACGAGTTTTCCACTTCCTCCGAGTAAGTTTCATCATACCAACCAAGTATGATCTACTCACCCCTCTAAGTTGTAATGTTTAAAATGCCACTAAGTAGTGGGTTTTCACTTCGAAGTACTTATCATCACCAACTGAGTATGATATAAAATCTCACTCACCCGTTAATTTAGTGAATTCCACTAAACCGGTTCTTTGTATTCACATGAGCTTGTCCTTGCTAGCAGCGTTCCTATTACTTTGTGTTCCTATACAATATGAACATCCTTGTTCAATATTACTCGGCCTAATAGCTTTCATTCATTCCAAATAAATGAGAAAACTAAACTTTTTATTTATTTGTAATTAGGTCCCTAAAGTTATTTTTCTTTAACTTTAAGTCCCTAATGCTAGTTTTTCCTCAAATTAAGTCCCGAAACTTTTAAAATTCACCTCGGGGCATTAATTTATTCAATTTCACAAAAATGGGTGTCATTTCCAAAATTTCCAATTTGGTCCCCCAACTTTTCCAAAATTACCATTTTGCCCTTCATTTACAAAAATGGTAAGTTTTACCCCAAAAATTCTAAAATTCCTCAATTGGCCCTCTAACATTCTTATCATGCCCAATTGACCCTCAATTTTATAAAATTGTATATTGGTCCTTCGAATTTTGAAAATACCCAATTTTCCCCCAATTTCAACTCCTTAACACAGCCGAATTTGATTTCATCAAATTGACTGATCAAACACTTCTAATTGTTGAAATTGAAGTTCAAATTGAGTTTCTACACCTTCATACGATTCAATAGCACTTTGAATCACAAGTTTTGACATCGGAACGAGCTCAAACGGAGCTTTGCCAGAAAATAGACAGTAGAGAGAGAAAGCTTCAATTACTCACCGTCGGGGTCACGTGGTCCAAGCTTTCGATTTGAGCAGATAGCTCTCATCCTGAGGTTTATCCTAGAATCAAGAATTGTATCAATTGATGCCGAATTGAATGAGAATTTTATCATCAAACTTCTGTTGGTTCTCTCTGTAGCACCAGTTGGAAATTGTAGAGGGGAGCCAAATTGGCTTATCTTTCTGCTCTAATTCAGTTGTAGGAGAGCTGTGGAGGTATTGGGAAGGCTTGGTTTGGTTTGAGGAGGACTCGAAATGGACGATTTCAGCTCGGCCTAAATTGGGCAGCTTCGGTCCGCCGGAGCTGCTTCATTGTTCCATCACGCCGGCGCTTCTTCGACGACTCTCGGAATGAACAGATGTCACCACCATGTATCTGACTTCTCCCCGATTCTAAAGAACCCGACCTTGCCTTATTTGGCTAAAAAATGACCCTATATCGGAGCTCTGGTTCGAGCTTTTCCGGAAAATGAAGCTGTTGAGAGAGAGTGTAGTTTTCAAGTGTGGAGAGGATGAATGGGGAGAGGCTCTTTATATAGGGAGCTCGGGGACTCGTCGGCCATCCGTTTGGCACCTTTATGATAGACATTGATGGCATGAAATGTACTGAACAGAAATGGTTCTTCTACGCTAGCACTGCTTCGATTTTCCGATTAGTGAATAATGTTGTCATGTGAAGGAAGAAGACGACACTGTTCCGAATCGGTCCGAACCGAGTTCAAAGCTTAAACCGGTCGGTTCAGCTCCATTCGACCAAAATTTTCAAATCTAAAAATTTCTAAATTAATCTAAATTCATTTTCTATCCAATAGTGGCCTCAAATCTCAAATTTGAATTTTTAAGACACCTTGAAAAATGAATTTAGAATTCGATTCCATAGTGGTTCAAACCTGTCTAAACTGGTTTAATCCGATTCGGATCCGGTTCACCTGAACCGGTTTGGTTTTCACCTCCAATTCATTCTCAAGTCCATTTCCATGTCTGTTGGGACTCTTTGGATCACTCGGATCCATAAATTTCTCGGTTTGCCCTTTCTCTATCGGTTCCGGTTCATGAATCGACTCAGTTCATAAACCGGTTCAATCCAGTTGGATCCGATTCATCTAAACCAGTCTAGTTTTTCTCTTCCAATTTGTCGTAAGATTCTTTTCCAAGGGTTTATGAACCCTTTGTATCACCCGGGAGTTGTAAATTTCCAAATTGTCCATTCCCAAATGATTGGGTTTGTGAACCGGTTCAATTTTCTCATTCGATTTAACCGATTCTTTTCCTAGTTTTTCTTAACTCAAAAGGGCGGGGTTTACATGCATTACTAAGAGACATGAGCCTATTTAGATACTGCTAGATTTTTTCCATATTCTATTTAGATATTATTAGATTCTATTCATGTAAAAACTTTATTAAGCCTATATAAAACCATGATATTGTACACATATAAAATGAAGTATTACAACAATATTCACACATACTGCCTATCTCCCCTTCCTTTGTTATTCATGGTATCAGAGCCTTACTAAGAAAAACTATTGAAGTACAATCCTATGGGGGTCGGGTGTCGCCATCCGACCTCGAATCCATTCGTCTCCATTATGTATAACACTTCTCAACCTGAGATCTCTCTCATTTTATCGCTTTCGTTGTAATCTTCATTTTTTTCTTTTATCCTTTATGATATTTAAAAAAAGTTATGATTTCTGAGAAAATTTCAATTTAGCCTAAATTTAGTTAAATATTGACGCAATTTATTTATTTACCAATGGATTTATTCTTTTTTTATATTAATAGCGATCTCCTTATTCTAGAAAATATCTTTCACATTTAAAATATTTTTGATATTTAGTATCTATATCAAAATTATGATCAATCTATCAAAATTCAGCTTAATTTTTTTCTAAACTTGAACAAAATTGTCTATCCATATATATTTTTTTTATCCAGCTCTTTTAAAACATTTGTCCCTTTTCGCATATTTTACATTCAATGGATTTTTTTATCATTTTTTTCTTAGCTGACATATTCAATAATGAATCATGCATTAATTATTCAATTATTTTATTTATATCTAACCTCATGTTTCATTCCTCCACTTGAATTTGCAAGGGAGTTACAATAAATTATGTTGAAGCCACAAGGCACCATAAGTCAAGAGACACAAGCCCCAACTAGCATTACTAAGAGACCATAAGACATGAGTCTACACAAGCCCCAACGGGCATTACCAATAGACCACAAGACATAAGTCTACACAAGTCAAGAGACACAAGCAGCAACGAGTATTAATAAGAGACATGAGCCTATTTAGATATTACTAAATTTCCCCTAAATTCTATTTAGATATTATTAGATTTTGTTCATGTAAAACCTTTATTAATCCTATATAAACCCTTGATATTGTACACATATAAAATGAAAAATTACAACAATATTCACACATATTATCAATCTCCCTTTCTTCCATTATCTATCTCTCCTTCCTTTGTTATTTGAAGTATAACTAAATTTATTTTTATTTAATTTTTTCCTACTTCTCTTGTTTGTAGTGACTGCATAAAACATAGTATTGCTCTTATAAAACTCACATTTTTTGGTAATCGAATAATATATAAATATTTATAAAGTTTAAGACTTATTTTATAAATTTAAAAATTATAGAATCAATTTTGAAATTATAAACATGGACCTAATGGTGAAAATAGTATAATTGAAAATAAAAATTCAAATAAAAATATATGAAGAGGTCATTTTAAAAAGTGAATTTGAAGTACCAAAATTTAAATTTATTAATAGTTTTTTAAAATAAGAATTTTATAGATTAAATAGGAAAAATAATAATTTTAAATATTTAATTACTATATTTACAATAAAATATATAAATTTAACAAAATCAAAACTTTCAAAAACAATAAATATGTATATACAAACTATATATACTATTTATAAACGTATAATATGTGAATATTTAGATATTTTTAATGAAAATGATTTGAATTAAAAGTCATTATTTTAATAAATTTATAATTTTGTAATAACTTTATATATATATATATCTTAAAAATAGAGTTTTAATAGAAATGAATTTTGTTGATATCTCAATAATATTTATTTTATTTAAATTTAATTATTTTTTAAAATTACTAATTTTTTAAAATATATTTACTAGTATACTTTTTCCTATTCTATTTTTTTTTTGCATATTCTATATAAACATAAGATTTAAAGTTAATAACACATTTAAATATAAAATTTCGTTAGTTTATTGAATATAGTATCAATTTTATTATGTATTCTAATTATCCATAAACTTCAATTATTTTCTTAAATTTAGTATTATCACTTTTTTTTCAAATTATAAATGTTGTACCATTGAAATATTCAAATATTGAGTAGTATAAGTTATTGTTGTTGTATTAAATATTTATTACTATGTACGTATGTATGTAAATGGTTAATGATGTCTTGGCATGATAATAGTTGTTTGATATATTCTTATTTATTTTATGGTATAACTAATCTTTATAAACAAGAAACACTATAGAACTTCAATGTTTTAAATAAATAATTTACTTCCATAATATAAATTATATATATTTATAAGATTTGTAGTTAAAATAATTAATTTAATTATATATACTGAATTGAAATTTATAATTAAGTTTTAGTAATAACATATTTTAATATAAATTTTAGTTAATTTATCGAATATACTATCAATTTTATTATTTATTCTAGTAAACCATAAACTCCAATTATTTTCTTAAATTCAGTGTTGTCACTTTTTTTCTAAATTATAAATGTTGTATCATTGAAATATTCAAATATTGAATAAAATAAGTTATCATTTTTGTATTAAACATTTATTACTATGTGTGTAAAATCCGCCCTTTTGAGCTAAGGAAAACCAGAAAAAGAACCGGTCAAACCAAGTGAGGATTTAGAACCGGTTCACAAACCCGATTATTTCTGAACGGGCAAATTGGGAATTTACAACTCTCGGGTGATCCAAAGGGTTCATTAAACCTTGGAAAAGAAACTTAAGACAAATTAGAAAATAAAAACCAAAGTGGTTCAAGTGAACTAGATTTTATAAGAACTTTAAAGTTAAGTGTGCTTACTTGAGAGTAATGTGAAGATGGGTGACCTCCTGGGAAGTATGAATTTTTTTGTAACCCGAAATTTCGGTCAAAAATTTGTATGTACGCCTTATCATAAATTAATAGCAATAATTTAATACCAATAATTTATGGCAATATTAATACCAGTAATAAATCTCGCCCATTTAATACACGGGTTTTACAACTATATAAAGAGTTCATCCCCATTTCATTCTCCTCACACCTGAACACTTCTCTCTCTCTCTCTACTGCTCCATTTCCCGGTAAAGCTCGAACGAGAGCTTCGACTTGAACAAAGGTCGGGCTCTTTAGAACCGGGGGGAAGACAGCTATCTGATAGCAAACTCCAATCAATCCGAGTATCGTTGGAGAAACGCCGACATGATGGAATAGTGAAGCAACTCCGGCGGACCGAAGCTGCCCTATTTTGGCCAAGCTGAAATCGGCCATTTCAAGCCCTCCCAACACTTTCTCAGCCTTTCCACGACCGAATTAGGACCGAAAGGATGAACCTCAGGATGAGACCTATCTGCCCAGATCGAAAGCTCGGACCGCCGTGCCTTCACCGGAACACGAAGTACCGGGAACGCCAGCAAGGACAAGCTCGCGTGAATACCAAGAACCGGTCTAGTGGAATTCACGGCATTAACGGGTGAGTGGGTTTACAAACATCATACCTGATTGGGATGATGAGCACACCTTATAAAGTTAAAAACCACTTACCAGTTGTGAGTGGGTTTACTAACATCATACCCGGTTGGGGATGATAAGTACCTCGATATAAAAACCCACTGTTTAGTGGTATTTTAATCATCACTACTTAAAGAAAGTGATGTGAAAGTTATGCGGAAAAACTACTTACGGGTTGTAAGTAGATCATACCCGGTTGGTATGATGAGACTTCCTGGAAGGAAGTTGAAAACCCGTTCATCGGTTATGAACGGAGATGTCCTTATACCGGTCGGTATGATGGATAGTAAAAACCTATTTTTGTCGGAAGTGTTCTCCCCTGACTGTGTGCCAATGCTTAAACTATTTGGGAGACCTTCTCGACGGGAGCTCGAATAGCTCTGATAGGCCAAGGGCCTCGATTTTGGAACTTGGGGGCGAAATGCCCGATTTTGAAAATCTCGTACAGTGGGCCCAAGGCCAGTTGGCACGAGCAGGAGCTCGTAAACGAACATGATATATGTGCCATAAAACTTAATAAGTGAATTGTTTGGCCATGGTACCAAGATAGGACCAACATGCTCAGTCAACTAGCGGCAGTGCGACATGACAGGTCGACGGACTAGTCAAGACAAACAGCTGCGGGTTGAGTTGAGAGTCGGGGCCGTTGGACTAATGGCACCACATATTACATGGCAATATAAAAAAACATTGTTTGTGCATGCACTATGAGTACAGGATCATCAAGACGCCCATGAGGGGTAGTGATGCATCATAAGGGCACTGGACGACCTGGTGGCTATAAGGGTAGTTCGTCATTCCAGGTGTCTGTGCGAAATCTGGAGTAGCACTAAACGCATGAGACCGGGGTGGGGACAGGATGAGGTCTCTGTCCTCATACGGACACGAAGAAGTGATTTCGAGATTGTGGGTCGGATGTTTCGTACATCCACTCATTCCCAAGGTAGAAGTGGTCGTACTTCTATCCGGGTGGCAGGAAAAGTCGCTCCGAAGCCACTAGCGGGTTCAGTAGTGATACTGACTTGCGAATGTGTGTAACCTTCATTATGAAGGATGTGTGTTGGGTGATGACACATCGATAACTAAGAAATAATGGAAAAAGATGAATTTTTAAATGAAATGATTTTTTTTGAAAACAAAGGAGTCTGGCACACTCCATATAAATGTTTTTCTTGAAAGTTAAAAGATTTGAATCCTACTCACTGAGTAGTTGTACTCACCCCCTCCCTTATACCTCTTTCAGGAAGTCCCGGAAAGCCGAACCTTAAAGGACTTGCGCAATTAAACGCCTGCAAAATTGGTACAACTAATTTAAATTACTATGCAGTTTTGATTTATGATATTCCTGGAAAAAGGTGCAGGTTAACGCCTTACTCTTTACGATATATTCCAGGAAACACTATATAATTTTAATGTTTTATATAAATAATATACTTCTATATTATAAATTATATATATTTATAAGATTTGTAGTTAAAATAATTAATTTAATTATATATACCTAATTAAAATTTAGTAATAACACATTTAAACATAAATTTTAGTTAATTTATCTAATATAGTATCAATTTTATTATGTATTTTAATTAATCATAAATTTCAATTATTTTATTAAATTCAGTGTTGTCACTTTATTTTTTAAATTATAAATATTTTAACATTGAAATATTCAAATATTGAGTAATATAAGTTATAGTTGTCCTATTAAATATTCATTACTGTATATGTGTATGTAATAATGGTTAATGATATCTTGGTGTGATAATAGATGTTTTACATATTATTGTTTATTTTATGGTATGACTAATCTTAATAAACAAGAAACACTATAGAACTTTAATGTTTTATATAAATAATGTACCCATATATTATAAATTATATATTTATTTATAAGATTTATAGTTAAAATAATTAATTTAATTATACAAACTCAATTGAAATTTATAATCAAAATTTAATTTACTTTAATAATGTTATTTATTTACTTAATATAAATAAAAGTCTAAAATTTATTTCTATCATTCATTAATGATATGTCATATACATTTACATCTTAACATATTTTAGTATCATTTTAACTAATTTAGTTAATGAATGAAAGTACTCTCAATAGAATATAAAATTTGTTTTTAAAATACAATTAAAATTGATATTGAAAAAAAAAGTTACTAATCATTTATATAATTTAAATAATTTATAAATAATTGGTATATAATAAGATATATTTTACTGAGGATAATAATTAATTAGTGTGAGAATGTGCACTACTTTACCTAAATGATTGATATTAATGAGTGTGATATTTTCATTGTATATATTATTCTACTAACAAAAAGAATATTGTTGTACTAATAAAAAAATTATGTGAACTATATAAAGCACTATACATTCTTACCTATATTTATAAACTTGTAGTACATATTTTTTAGTATAAGATTATTATTGTTATTTCACAACAAACTTAATATATAAATCACATATCCACAATATATATGGAAGAAATCTATCAAAGATAAAAGTGAGTTCATGTAAAAACTATATAATATTTCATGGAGTAAGGGAATGATGTATGTGTAATAGTTTTAATCAAAATCAAATAAATTTCTCCCCTTGTGTGACAGTAGAAGGTAGAAGAAGGAAACTAACACTAAATTTCAATGTTATAT
Organism: Trapa bicornis; assembly: GCA_030064425.1. Classification (NCBI taxonomy): domain Eukaryota; kingdom Viridiplantae; phylum Streptophyta; class Magnoliopsida; order Myrtales; family Lythraceae; genus Trapa; species Trapa bicornis. The sequence continues at coordinate 13,199,466 of CM057746.1, forward strand.
TTTATAAAAATATATTAAGTATCTAATATCCACTCAACACCTCTTTATTGCATCCAACCTATTCTCTTTTAACAACCACAACAATCTACTCTAACACCTCTATCTATATTCTACTTAGAGATGATCCACATTTTAGACAACTTCCCATTAATGTTTTCTTCTTTTCTTATTTAACTATAATATATATATAAATTATATATAATACAATTTTATCTACTTTCATACAATTATTATACAAGTTTCAATCTTTTAAATTACTTTCACATAATATTTAAAAATTATTAAAATATTGAAAATTTTAATTTCAAAATTTTAATGTTATTTGATCAAAAATCTTTAATAAATAATAATATTATCTTTCCCATCAAATGCATCAAAATGGTATATTTAATTATTAAAAATATATAATTCCAACAAATCTAAATAATTTATAGTTAATATCATTTTTCTAGTTTTAGATAATGATTGTGAAATAATGTTTAATTAGAATTTTAAATCTATAAATACTTTCAAAAGTTGTGAATTTATATTGGAGGACCTTATGGAATTAAAGTTACTTTAATTCATATAATCATTAGTTAAAATATGTTATCCATATTGCTTTATTAAATTAAACAATTTTATATAATTTAATTAATATGATAAAATCAATACAACACTAATGTCAAATCAAATCTTCTAAAATATAAAATTATATTTTTTTACCAGAGTTTAAACATATATTAGTATATTTGTGAAAATATACACCAACAATGAACTCCCACATATATTAGTATAATATTTGTAGTTAAAATAATTCATTTAATTATATATATTCAATTAAAATTTATAATCAAACTTTAATTTACTTTAATAATGTTATTTTATTTACTTAATATAAATAAAAATATAAATTTCACTTCTATTATGCATTAATGATATGTCATAAATATTCACATTTTGACATATTTACTATACTTGTTATTTAAAATTTTTTTAATTAATTAATTTATTAAATAATGTTAATCTCTTATAATATAAAATGTAATATAAATTTTATTTTTAAAATATAATTAAAATTAATATAGGAAAGGAAGTTACTTATTTTATATATAATATAAATTATATATATTTTTATATAAATAAAAAAGAAAAAAATTATCAATAGCATAGAAATAATAAAATATATTGTAGTGACAAAAATTATTAATAATGATATATAATAAGATATATTTTATTAAAAATTATAATTAATTAGTATAAGAATGTCTCAAACCTTATATAATACTTTATATAGGCAATTGACATATTTTTATTGAATAACACAATGAAAAAAAATAATTCACAACGTTCCTAGCATATCCCATCACTAAGAGTGCTTGAACAAGAAACCTATTTTGCAATAATTTTCCTAACTAATTCCAAATTAAGAAAAAATAATTTTTTGGGTGAGAATTGATGATAGTTTTAAAAATAAAGGGGATCAATTTAATAATTTTTTAAGATTGATGGATTATTTTATATGGTTTCTGAATTTTTTGGTTACCAACTTATGTGCAATATATATTGCATTTATAATGAATATATAAGTTAAATGTAGTTATAATTGAACTTACAGTTAATTTGTGTAACTGCCTCATCAATTGTTTTCAATTATAACTCTAGTGCATAATCTACATTCATACTGGCTATATGATGGGCTTGGGCGTTAGATTATGCTCCACTAAGAACATATTTTCTATATATTATTGACACATTCTAATTGATTATAAAATTATACTAACTCTAATTTTTAACAATTTAGCTCATTTTATAAATTAATATAGACATTTTAATTTATATAATTATATTAGAGGATTAAGCCTACAATTTATAAGAAGTTGAATTATTATAATATTATATAATAATTTTTTATTTTACAATTTCACTATTATTCCTACTAACTCAAAGTTGAGTGGAATAATGAAAAAAAATTCTTTATATTCAATTTAATAAGGGTGGAATATGATACAAGATTATATATGAAATAATTGAATTATTCATTATTAAATACTTTTGGCCACTTAAAATTTTAATCTAAAATTAATTTAATTCAACTTGCATTAATAATTTTATTTAAGTAGGATAATATAAATAAAAATTCAATAATTAATTATATTTCATATAAATTATCATTTTAGCATATTTGCTAGGTTTTTTGCTTATTCAAGTATATTTATTAATATTATAAATAATTTAGTCTCTAATATCTTTATATCTAAAACATAACAAACAATTTAAAATTTGGAAGATTTTGTAGTATGGGGATATAGATTAATATTTAATTGAATATAAAAATAATTTTAATTGATTTAAACTTTAAATAAGTATAACTAAATTCATTTTCATTTAACTTTTTCTTTTTTCTTGCCAATGTTGTCTATAGTGTTTAGATATATATATATAAAGTTTGAGATTTATTTAATAAATTTAAAAAATATAAAATTAGTTTTGGAATTATAAGCAGGGCCTAATAGTGAAAATGATATAATTAAAAATAAAAATTTAAATAAGAATATACGAATAGTTAATTTTAAAAAATGAATTTGAATTACTAAAATTTAAATTTATTAATAGTTTTTAAAAATAAGAATTTTAAAGATTAAATAGAAAAAATAATAATTTTAAATATTTATTTACCATATTTAAAATAAATATATAAATCGGGACAAAATTAAAAATTTTAAAAATAATAAATATATATATACAAATTATATATATTATTATAAACATATAATATGTGAATATTTAGATATTTTAATTTAGTCTAGAAAGGTAAACTTACATCCTATTATTATTACTACTTATAGTTGTATATATATATTTTTTATGAAAGTGAGTTTAATTAAAAGTCATTATTTTAATAAATTTATAATATTGTAAAAACTTTAGTTTTAATAGAAATGAATATTGTTGATATCCCAATAATATTTATTTTATTTGAATTTCATTATTTTTTAAAATTACTATTTTTTTAAATATATTTGCTATTATATTTTTTCCTAATCTATTCATTTTTTACATATTCTAAATAAACATAGTATTTAAAATTAATAACACATTTAAACTTAAATTTTAGTTAATTTATCGAATATAGTACCAATTTTATTTTATATTCCAATAAATTATAAACTTCAATTATTTTCTTAAATTGAGTATTGTCTCTTTTTTTTTTTTTCAAATGATACATGTTGCACCATTAAAATGTTCAAATATTGAGTAGTATAAGTTATGTTATCATTATCCTATTAAACATTCACTATGTATGTGTATGTAATAGTTAATAATGTCTTGGTTTGATAATAGTTGTTTGATACATTTATGACTAACTTTAATAAACAACAAACACTATAAAACTTTAATATTTTATATAAACAATGTACCACATATTATAAATTATATATATTTATAAGATTTGTAGTTAAAATAATTAATTTAATTATAAATACTTAATTAAAATTTATAATCAAAATTTAATTTACTTTAATAATATTATTTTATTTAGTTAATATAAATAAATCTCTAAAATTCACTTCCAACATGCATTAATGATATGTTATATAGATTGGCATCTTTACATATTTACTTGGTCTTTTTGCTTATTAAAATAATTTTAGTATCATTTCAACTAATTTAGTTAATAAATGAAAGTAGCCTTTTATATCATAAAATAGAAAATGAAATTTATTTTTAAAATATAATTAAAATTAATATGAAAAAGAAAGTTATACATCCTTTATATAATGTAAATAATTCATTAATAATGGACATACAATAAAATATATTTTAATAAGAATTATGATTAATTAGTGTGAGAATATACCCTTACTTTACATAAATGGTTGACATTGTAATTGAATATATTTTTGTACTAAAAAAATAGTAAGTGAACTATATAGCACTTCACATTCTCATATTTATAAATTTGTACTACATATATTTTTTTAGTATAAGATAATTATTTTTATTTCACAACGATTTAATACATGAACCATTTATCTACAATATATAGTATTTTTCCATCAAATCCTTATACAATATATAGCAAACAAGATATTTTGATTTATTAGCTAATTATATTCATTTGCACCTTATAAAAATATATTGATATTTCAATTTAAATTACTGTATTTTAATTATAATATTTTTTAAATTGCTATTTTCTTTAAAAATGTTTGCCATTATCTATTTTCAAATATAACATTTTTTTATATTCTCCACATAACATTTATAGTTAATATCACATCGAATTATAATAAAATACAAATTTCAATTTTTTTATAAAATTAAGTTGTTATTTTTTCATCAAAATTATTTACATTGCTAGTAAAATAATATTTCAACAAAATTATTTAACTCATATATATATATATATATATATTTTTAAAATTTCATTTTATTATTGTAACACAATTTAATATATGCTCCATTATTTCATTGATAAAGATACTAATATTATTATGATCTAGTTTTAAAAATTATTTTTCTATAAAAGTTTAAGAATATTTTTATTTTTACAAATACATTGATATGTGTTTGAAGTATTATAATAAAAATATATTTTTAAAATTTAAAAAATTTAATTTAATATTAGAATATATATAATAGTATTGATAATATTGTGTTTCGATCAAATGTATTAAAATGAGTATAAAAATATATATTATTCCAATAAAACTAATTAATTTATAATTTATATAAATGATTTAGTTTAGATAATAAAGATGGAAGAAAATTTGATATAATAACTATAATAACTCATGTGAATTTAGTGTTATTTAAGAAAAAAGGTAATGAGATTTGTGGAATAGTTTTCATTATTAATCAAATTTCTACCTTTATATCACACATAACAATAGAGGGTAGAATAAGGAAAACATGAAATTGTATTTCACTATCATATTTGATAAAAATATATTAAATATCAAATATCCAACCAATAACTCTTTGCCTACTTCTATCCTAAATTAACAATCTCCACAGCTAGCTCTGCACCTCTATGATCCTTTTATCATGCTCAGAAGTGTTTTTTTCTATACTCGTTCAACTTTAGCATGTATATATTATATAATTTTATCTACTTTTATACAACCAATTTTCAATCTTTCAAATTAAATTTCAAATAGCTTACATATAATATTTAAAAAATTATTAAAATATTTAAAACTTTAGTTCATATCATATCTTTGAAATTTTAAAGTTATTTTATCAAATATTCTTAATAAATAATTATACAAATATTAACTTTTTTCAAACTATTTTCTCCTTAAAAGTTCATGTTCTATTTTTCTAAAAGAGAACACCACCATGAAAAAACACTATCCACACATTTCTCACATATCCCATCACTAAGGATACTCAATAAGGGTACTCAGAACAAGAAACCTACTTTGCAATGGTCTGACTTTGTTCCCTATTCTATTCTACTACTAGGGAATGGATTATCCCAAATGTGAGATTTTTTGATCTACAAATCACTCTATAAAAACTTTTTTTACCTTTTCAATCTCATCCTTCACCCTCCTTGAACTCTACCTCATCTCATTTGGTGCTAAATACTCTTTTTAATGAAAGTTGCCAAATAATTCCAAACTAAAAGAAATTAAACTTTTGGGTGAGAATTGATCAAGTGCATTGAATGAATGATATGAGAGTTTTAAAAATAAAGGGGATTAATTTAATAATTTTCTAAGATTGAGAGATTGTTATACAAATTTATAAATATTGAGGGATTATTTTATATGATTTGTGAAATTTTTTTGTTACCAACTTATGAATTTTATATGATATGTGAAGGAGATGTGCAATATATATTACATTTATAATAAATATTCAAGTTAAATGTAGCTATAAGACAATTAATTTGTGTAACTGCCTAATGAATTATTTTCAATTGTAACTCGAGTGCATCATCTCCATTAATCCTTAATAAAGAGAATACATAAAAGAGGTGCTTATGGCAATGAGCTACTTATTATTGGCCATGGGAAATAGCTAGTTACCATTTCTTACATTCATACTCGGCTATATGGATGATGAGCTTGGGCATCAGATTGTGCTCCTGCATCTAGCTTCTGTTTTTGGGCTTGATCGTTGGATTATGCCCACATTTGAAGAGACTTTCAACCTTGGTCTTTATAGTGCGGATATGGTATGCATTATGAGGTTCGTACATAAAACTTCTATAAATCCAACAGAAATAAAGAATTGATACAAAAACATAAAAATATTGCCCTCACCAATCACATTTTTATATTGCTTGAGAAGGATACTAAATGAAACTTTGAGGAATATGAATGAATAATTAAACATGAACGCTGCTAGTCTAGGGTACCCTGCTATAGACAAGGCAATGGATGACATTGAGAGAAGGGATGGGGGCGTAGCCTCGGATATTTTCTTGCGAGACTCCACCTGGCGGACTAAGGGCACCATGGTATGTGGATGTGCCCATCAATGTAGCCACCACTAAGAACATATTGAGGCACTAAGTAGCATTCATACCAATTTGTTTTATAAATCCATTATCTCGAGATATTCTATCTAGCTGATACAAGTCCAAATCTGTCTTGCCTTGAATGTTCTTAGCATTAATGACACGATAAACATACTTGTTTATTAACTTCACCATCGGTTCACGTCATTGATCCACCAAATGCTCTATTGCACAGAAAAAAATGTCAAACAAAGAAAGGTGTCAATTTTATTTTGTAGCGTAATTAGAAAATAACTTTGAATTTGCATGTCACCTGAATCACGTGTTTATATTCTTTTCATCCATCCTAAAACAACTTCTATGGCATCTAGTTTCCCCTTCTTGAAAGTTATATGCATTGCCGTCTCCCCACTAGAAGTTAAATCTTTAATGTACAAAGGGCATGCATAGAGGAATTCAGCTGTCTTCTCTCTCTCTACAATAATTTGAAGAGGAGTTTTCAATCCTTTTCCCTTCCCACAGATCAACCCGCATGGAAAGCCACCAATGATTTCACAGTGCCAATGTGTTCAGGACCAAAATCACGCTATGAGAGGTTTAGGGCTACGTGCTGAGACCTTCATTGTTCAATTTTCGAGCAAGAGAGGGCTTCAGATTGGCCACCTCTATGGCCAAATGGGACTTGCCTTCAGCCACAGCAGTATGGATAGGAGTTTGGCACAATATTTTCTTCTCAATATCTTCTAGATAGGTTCGAGTTCTTGGGTGAGTGTGCGATAAATATTGTCAATTTCTAGCTGCTCTGAATCCTCTCAATGGTTTATTTGCACTTGATGGTCATGGGGCTGTATACCTACTCACCTACAACCCTCAAATGGAAATAAGGAGTGAGTATATATTGATTCTAGAGATTGTAGTGATGAGCGATGAATCTAAGAATAAAAATAGATATTTTAATTTAAAATATTATACTTATAATATATTATAATATTTTAACCCTTAATATAAAATATTTATATTAAAAAATTATACACTAAATTAAAAAAACAATTAGTGGCTTTATATATATATATATATTTTGGCATAATATGTACCCAAATAAAGTAAGAGTTGTTTTATATTAGTTTATATAGTGAATATCAACTTTTTATTTTTATATTGAACTCAAATCACTAAAATATATATAATTAATTGTAAAATATAAATAATAAATTTATTAGCAATTAATATTACTTGATCTCATATGAAAAATTTTGTTCAACCTATGCATAATTATAAAAAAATTACACAACATAATTTTGTTGGATTTATCCAAAACCCTAAAAATTATACTTGATTAATAAATAATTATTTAGCATGAATTTATATAATCTACTTATAAATTTAATAAAATAAAAAAATTAGCACGATTATAAAATATGAAAAATATATATTTTCAATCACAATAATAATTTCTAAGTGAGAACTTTCAACAAAACGAATGAAAAAGAAATATTCAATACAATGCTCGTATGGTTTACATACAATCAAATTTAATGTAAAAAAATTGATTTTAAATATAAAATGTCCTCTAAATAGAAGGCATACCAAGTAGACACTTCATGCTTTAAGGGTTAACGGAGTTGTATAAAATGCAGTACTTAGTTCTACTTATCCGAAGTATGGTATGCATCACGGGCATCACGGAAATGACCACCAATCTAACAAAAAAAGGTCACTGATAAAATGAATATCGAGATTGGAGGGACCATACCTCTCCTTTCCTGCCACCATAATGAGGAGCAGTGCTGTGCCCCAAAATTCATCATGTCCTGCATCAGTTGACAGTTGATTAATGGTTGAGAATACTTCCATGGTCTTAGTTTCCTAATCTTTTTGGAAGCCCCACCCTTATGTGCGATTGCCCGTTCTCTTATGATTGGGTTTGTGAACTGGTTCGGTTTTCTTACTCAGTTTGACCAATTTTTTTCCCGGTTTTCCTTAACTCCAAAGGGTGGGGTTTACAACTCTACACTCATTTTAGGAGTTTTGTCCCCAAAACATATTTCACACTTTTTGTACTAGAATGAATCCTCCTTGATATAAATTTCATAGTTTATCGATCTACAACCTTCCTGGTTATTTTCGTTTATCCCTTATATCACATACTTAAAATTTTCTTTTTATTCATATCCCTGTCTCATTACATGAAGCTTACTTTAGCTAAACATATCTCACTAGAAGGCTTAAGGTCATATCCTTAAATTTACATCCTTTATTTTTCCTATAGCACTATTTCTCCATTCCAAAATCCTTTACTTAAAATTTCGGGATTAGAAATTCTAAAATACTCGATCCTTCTTGCATTTAGTTATTTCCTTTATTGTTGACTTTCTTAGCTCAGTGTACGTTCTCGTATCATGTAGATTCTTCCACAGATGTTGGTGTTGTCACATTTTTCCTCCTACATTGTTCCTTCTCCCACTCGTTGGTTATTACAACTTCGTTCCACATTTAATGTCTGATCTTGTCATGCTCAAATCATAGACTCTTCTTTTCCTAATTCATATTTCCCTTGGACAGTTGGGCTTACATATCCTTTACTACACGGCATTCTTTGGAACTCGTCTTTAACTTCACATCTTTATGACAATATGGGTTTCCTTACTTACTCGTCCTTTTCAACTTTCAAATTTTTGAGTTTCCCGATAACTTTCTGACATGTTAGAACTCTTCCTTTCTTACGTCATTCCTCATTCCCACTGACGTCCTTTCTTTTAAGGTCTCTTCTCTTTCTTAATCCATTCTTACTCGTGATCAAACTATGTACAACATCTTTTGATGTTGTCTGCCTACTTACATGTTACTTGGGATTTAACTTGTCCCTTGAACCTCCATGGTTACTTTTCCTTTATACTTGATCATTTCATCTCCAGTAAATTGTCCTTGAGGAGCTTATTTTCTTCTCAATTTTATTGGTTCCATTTCCTCTTAATTGGTACACGTGTTTTTCCAAGGTTTCCTTTCTTAGTAAGTTTTACACTTCTTTTCTCCTGGAATTCCCTTCTAGTTTTACCATTGTGAATATTCAATCTTGAATGTCCTTTCTTGCCACTATCTTCACCTGCTTACCTTTACTCTTGAGATCCTACAAGTACTTTTCATTTATCTTACCTTATTCCCATATGCTCCCAGCACTTGTTTATTCCTTTGAGATGAACCTCACATCCCTCTTGTATCAAAATCTCTAGTATCTTCGTGTCCTTGGTATTCCTCCCTTTGCCTCATTTATGGTGTATTCCTTACTACTCCTCAGTTTTTATTAGAGCTTAGTTTACTCATCCGAACGATTTATGAGTTATTTCCTTCAATCAAATCCATCTAAAATCCCCATTTGGTTCCCTGCTTTCCTGCAATCAGATCATACTTGGCCTTCTAGGTATTTACTTGGTCACCTATGCCCTTTAATGAGGTCCTGGTTCCTGCCCTAGTTTATGATATCTCATATGTTGATTGAACTTTTTCTACGATTCCACTTCCTATCTTCATTCTTCTTTTAGGGACTCCCATATTGGGATTTTCACGCTCATTTTTCCTTAATGCTTTTTGAAAGTTCTCTCTTCATTCTTTCTTATGCTTCTTGACCTTTGCATGGTGATTCACTCTAGCATTCTCCCCTACCTTCTATTCCTTTTTGTTTCCCATCCTTATCTCCAAACAAGTCCTTTATTACTATTGGGTTCCTAAGGGTGTGTATCCTAGCTCTTTCCAAGTATTGGTATTATTCCCAGAGTTTTCTTTCTATCGTACTTCTTTTCTCTTTTCTATTCCTTGTCTTGTCTTACTTGTCTTAACATTTTCTGTGCTTTACTCAACTTTCTTCGTTTCTTTTCGGTCGACCTCCATTCCTTTGGTTTTTCTTTGGAATAGTCTATTTGTTTTCTTTACCTTTATTCTTTGAATCCTTCCTTAACTCCTTAATCCTATGTTCTTAGATGCTTACTTCCTTTTTGTTCTAACATTCTTCTTCTTTCCTATGATTAGAATTCGTCTTCCTCGTATGAACTCTAAGAGTTTCTTCCTTGTCAAATTTCATTGTACTTTAAGGAAATTTTTAAGGTTAAGATTAACTAGAAATAACCCATTTTCTTTCTTGGGTGACTTTCTATCCTTTTTTTTGTTGATCAGCCTACACTTATTATTTGAATTTATCAAGGGACTCATAAATTTTATCAAGAAAAATTTCACTTCATTCATTCAAGAAGTTTTCTTGCCATACTTGACTTATTATAGAATTTTCTACTCCTTAATCCCTTGGGGTCAAAGGCCAAGAGTTAGCCCTAGAGCGGTTGTGGGATTCTTGATCAGAAGGATCTGAGGAACTAGTTGGAGTCCACTCGTATTCCCTTATAGGGTGAATCTCATGTATGGCCTCCAGTCCATATCGCCTTAGTACCTCGAGCTCACACTCATAGGTCCACTTCGTTCATTGGGAGGGATTGAAGCTAGGTTGAGTAGGTGGAGGTACTTGGTGGACCTTCATCAAGATGGCATACGCATCCTAGTAGTTAACCCAGGCCTCCTTCTTGGTTGGATTCCCCTTCGGTTGATGTGGGGCTGGAGGAGGAGGTACAGGTTCCTCTTGCCTTGGAGGAGGGTAGGTGATGACTTCTAGTTCCAATAAGGCTCCTACTAGTTTTCGGCAGTCTTCCACCATGTCTTTGGGTACTCTTTTCTAGCCTTTTAGGAATCCTTGAACGGCCTCTTCCCTTGGGTTGGTTGTCTTTTTCAGGGTTATGGGTGGAGGGCTAGATGTCACTGCGAATTTCCTAGGGATTCTCCTTCATACACAATAGTTAAAGTTTAATTAATGTCAGGGCATAATATTGATAATATTTCAAGGGAACTTGGTTCTAATACCATTCAAGTTGTCATGCCCCGACCCAGTTTGGTCGGATCCCCGTGAACAACCCACCGCTTCTCTGGTTCATGAGGGATTTCCCTTTTCTTTAATTTAAGAGGAGCCAGATGTAATTTTGACATTGTTCCCTATAATAACATTTATCAAATAAAATGCAAGTTTAAGAAAAATTAAGCATACTTGACAGATTGTAAGGCTTGGTGTTATCCCTAGTAATTTCTCTATTTCCTAAAAGTGGATGCAAAGGGTGGGTGAGTTTCTACAGCTTAGTGAATGGGTATTTTCAAAAATTAAGTTTCAATAAAATTTTTTTAAATTGGAGTGTGCCAAACTCCTTATTTTCTTTAAAATATCTCAATATCAAAACCTTGATTTTCAGAGCCATTTCTTAATCCATAATCATAATCGGTGTGTTTATCAACCAACACACGCACTTTATCATGAAGGGAACACACATTCGTAGGGCAGCACATCTATTGCACCCACTTGTGGCATCGGAGTGACTTTACCGACCACCTAAATAGAAGCACGTCTACTTCTACCTTGAGAATGAGTGGATGTATGTGACATTCGACGCTCAATCCCGTAAAGAAAACTCCGTGTTCGTATAAGGACAGAGACCTCATCTTGAGCCCACCTCAGTTTCATGCGCATGAAGTTACATCGAGCTTCCCAAACTACTGGCACGACAAACTGCCCTTATCTCCACCATGTCGTCAAGTAGCCCTATGACTCATCACTACCCCTCTTGGGCATCTTGAAGGTCCTGTATCTTAGTGCATGCACAAAAAAAAACAGTTTTTCACATAAGCCATTTAATATATGGTGCCATTGGTCCAACGGCCCCGACCCTCAACTCGACCTGTAGTTGTTTGTCTCGACTGGTACATCGACCTGTCATGTCGCAACGCCGCAAGTCCATGGATTTTGTCAATCCTGTCTTGGTGCCATGGCCAAACAAATCATTCATTTAAAGTTTTGATGGATTAAACTCATGTTTGTTTATGAGCTGATGTGAACCTCGCCAATATGTTGACGACACCCTACACCAAATATGGCAATGATCCCAAAACTTTCACGACGCAAGTACACAAAGATGGAGTATACCTTGTTATGTAAGAAACAAGGTATGGGATATGTAGACGCCACACCCAAATCCTCTAAGAAGAACTCTTAGAAAACCTTGGATGATAAGTCTCAATTGCTTGAACGCCATAGGTAAAAACCTGATAAGTTCGGAAAGCTCTTTCAAGAAAATAAAGAAGACAAAACTTAAAAGATTGAAATTCTAAAGTATCTGTCCTCCAATGCTATGCTACGGCTTGAGAGCCAGCAAGCGTAGGTGCTGGAAGCGAAGCGTGCCAAAAGAGCAAGCGGAGGCTCGAAAGAGCGCGCTAGTGCGTGCTCCGTTTTCTCGATTGCTACTCTGGCTTTCTATTCTCCCCGTAGCTTGCCATATAGCAAGCCTACGGTTGTTCCGGACCTCCGCTTACTGCTCCGGCTTTCTATTCGAGCAGCCTCCACTTGCTTGCTCGCTCTAGCTTTCGAGCCTCCGCTTGCTCGCTCCGGCTTTCTATTCGAGTAGCCTCCGCTTGCCATATAGCAAGCCTATGGTCTCCCCTCCGCTTGCTCTCTTGCTCACTTCGTTCTAGCCTCCGCTTGCTGGGGAAGAACAAAGGCACTTCTTTCGGCAAAACCTTATTTGAGCAGCCTCCGCTTGTTTTAGCCTAAAAACAAGGAAAATATATCTTATGGTTACATGCCAACCATATCTAATCTAAATATATACGATATTTTTATAACCAATTTAAAAATCTAAATTTAACTAATTAAATATCTAATATTATCATTTAATATCAGAGAAGATTTATTATATTAATAAATCTCTACTCATTAATAAAATCTAGACCTTCTCGTGGGCATTTCTTGGACTCTTTAATTGGGCTTCCTTCTCATGGGCATTTCTTGGGCTCTTTAATTGGGCTTCCTTCTCATGGGCATTTCTTGGACTCTTTAATTGAGCTTCCTTCTCATGGGCATTTCTTGGACTCTTTAATTAGGCTTCCACTTGAATTTTCTACAATCTCTTTAATCAACCCATATAAAGCCTATTTGAACCTTTTAGCCCTTAACCTTGTCATTGGGCGGCACTCTTGTAGTCTCAAATGAGTATTTATCATAATTGGTGACAAACTGTTAAGCTCCATTGCAGATTCGATTGATTGAACTTGTGAATTTGTAGACTCTTTGTCGGATTCACATCATTCTCCCCCTCTTGAAAATGATTTGTCCTCAAATCTTCTTTTCCTCCGTCACCTACATCAAAAGACATTAACTTATAAATATTTATACTATTGCTAACAATATATTTGCTAGATAACTTCCTGTTGTAATTATTACTACTAAGTTTAACACTTTAAGTAATCTTTCTAATCTAAGAAATTTTGATATTTTTCTATTCATAAATAGTTCATTCCTCAAATGTAGGTTAATCCAAATCCCTGGATCAAAAACAACATTCTTGAAACTTTTGTTGGCTAGATTAATATTTTCTTGATTCTGTTGTTTTCTTTCAAATGGATTAAAACCATAGATAATCTCCAATGGTGATAACTTAGTCACTAAATAAATATAACGATTATAAGCAAATACAACATGTGGTAAACACATAGTTGAAAATAGAAATTTTGTATCAAACAAAGTATTCCAAGCAAGTTAGTATCAATAATTGTAAACAAGACGTACCTTCCAGATAATGTATGAGCAACTACATTTTTCATACCTTGCTTACACTTGATCACATAACCAGATGTATAAATGAATTCTACCCACCTTGCATGATACTCATTCAGCTTGAGGGCTACTCCGTTGAACTTTTCATTATAATGTGCAATTGTTCTTCTTTCCTGACTTACCAAATAAGGTGTTTGCCAATCTCGAATTACCTTAATCCCCTTGTCAATGCCAATACCTTCAAAATTTATAACATATCCAGGAAATACAAGTTTACCCAAACACAATATACAATTCTTCAATTTGGCAAATAACTGATCCTTCCTAAAAACTTCTAACATAATTTTCAAATATTCCATAAGTTCATTTAAGATCTTATCATATACTAGGATGTCATCAAAAAATATATAGTCAAACTTTAAAATGATAACATGCAAGATATGGTTTATTGATATCATGATAGTGCTAAAGGCACTAGTCAATCCAAAAATCACAATTAACCAATCATATAGACCTGGTTTTGTTTCATATGTTGTTTTCAAATCATCTTTTTCTTTAATTTGAAATTAATGATATTGACTTTTAACATCAAGTTTTGAAAATAAATAGTATCCATGCAACTCAATAATAATATCATATAAATGAGAAAGATGTCATCGATACTTTACTGTGATATTGTCAATGGCTTGACAATCGAGGCATATTTGCCAAGTTATGTCATTCATGGGTACAAACACATGGTTGCTTTCTCTTATGTATATATCTCCTTTCCATCAGTTTTAGGACTTGGTGTTGACTTTGATTCTTGTTTTCTTGAACTGGTGGCAAACCAAGAGTTATCTTCTTTGGAATGACATTCTTGAATTCATGCAGAAGAGAAACACTAATGCTCGGCAAATATCCGACAATATGGTTAGTAAAATATAAATCCTTGTACATAAGTACTGTAAGGATAGGATATGGAATTATATCTCTCCTGATCTCACTTTTTCTCTCCATAAAATTGTTTTTACTCTCTTTTCTTTTTATTATGGCTTTTCTCTCTTCTTTTTCAACCTTGCCTTTTCTCTCTTCATCTTCAATTTTGGCTTTTCTCTCTTCTTGTTTTTTTGCTATTTTCTTTTCATTTGCCTTTTTCTTTTTCAATTGATCCTGAAAAACTTGTTGTAAAGACAAATGTACAAGAGATATTGGTCTATTATTCATCACGAATGAGTACCTATCTGTTGATCTATCATATGTAACGTGATGATCTAACTTCCAAGGTTCGCCTAATAAAATATGACATGCATGCATTGGTACTATATCACATAATATTTCATCATGATATTTCCCAATAGAGAAGGACACTATCACCTGTTGGGTTACCTCAAGTTTGGGTTGATCATTCAGCCTTTGAATTTGATATAGCTTTGGATGCTTCGTTGTATGTAATGTCAACTTCTCCACAAGCTCGGTGCTAGCAAAGTTAGTGCAGCTTCCCCCATCTATGATAACAGTACAAACCTTATTTTTCATAGAGCAACGAGTATGAAATAACTTCTCACGTTGGTTATCCAAGATATCATCAATCCATAGTCTGTCCCGAGTAGTGGGTTGATTGAAGGAATTGAGCTTGATGTTGCCGTGATTAACTTGGAGATCATCGAACTCCCCCAGTTCATGTTGTTCAAAGCATCGAGATCGATTGCTCCACGGTCACTCAATGGAAGTATGTGAGTGTCGTCTCACACCTTCCTCCAAGCGATCCATTCGCGTATGAAGTGGCTCAAATTCAGACTTCACTATCTGTTTCATTTGACTCTTCATTGCTTTCCATTGTAGGTTTTGAATAGGCGATATGAAACCCTCTTCTTTCATTGTGTTTCCTTGTCGTTGGGCCTTCTGAACCTGATAATTGTTAGAAAGAAAAGAACCTCGCAACTCTCCCTTACATGTTTTTCTCAAACACTCATGTTTCATACTCAAATGGCTTTTTCTTATAGATTTAAAGTACTCTTTCCTTTTTTCACTCATATGTCTTCTTTCAATCTGAATTGAACTTTAAAAACAAATCATTTTTACGAAACAGTTCAACTTGAGGAACAATCAAGACATATCGATAAAGATTTTCAAAAAGTAATTCCAAAGAATTTAAGTGAGAGGTATGAATAGACTCAGAAATAAGAGTAAAATTTAGATAGAGAAGAAAGAAATTAAGATGGAATAAAGTAATAGACTTAGATAGAGCAGAATAAGAATGAGATATAAGATAGAATTGTGTGCCTCTTTTTTTTTCTTTTGCTTTTTTTTCACGAATTTTTTTTTGCTCTTTTTTTTAGCACGAACTTTTTTTGCTCTTTCTTTTGGCACGAATTTTTTTGGCTTTTTTTTCTCTTTTTTTTAACCTACTAAAGAGAAGATAGATAGAAGAATATGATAATTTTTTTTATAGAGAATAGAAATAGGTAGAGAAGATAAAAAAAAGAATTATATAAAAAGATGGGATGGAACTTGCCGTGCAATCGTGTGCTCTGATATCAACTAATGTGAACCTCGCCAATATGTTGACGACACCCTACACCAAATATGGCAATGATCCCAAAACTTTCACGACGCAAGTACACAAAGATGGAGTATACCTTGTTATGTGAGAAACAAGGTATGGGATATGTAGATGCCACACCCAAATCCTCTAAGAAGAACTCTTAGAAAACCTTGGATGATAAGTCTCGATTGCTTGAACGCCACAGGTAAAAACCTGATAAGTTTGAAAAGCTCTTTCAAGAAAATAAAGAAGACAAAACTCACAAGATTGAAATTACAAAGTATCTGTCCTCCAATGCTATAGAGTATGCCTTTTATAGGCACATATACAACTGAATAGCCTAAAAACAAGGAAAATATATCTTATGGTTACATGCCAACCATATCTAATCTAAATATCTAGAATATTTTTATAACCAATTTAAAAATCTAAATTTAACTAATTAAATATCTAATATTATCATTTATATCATAGAAGATTTATTATATTAATAAATCTCTACTCATTAATAAAATCTAGACCTTCTCGTGGGCTTTTCTTGTACTCTTTAATTGGGCTTCCTTCTCATGGACATTTCTTGGACTCTTTAATTAGGCTTCCACTTGAATTTTCTACAATCTCTTTAATCAACCCATATAAAGCCTATTTGAAACTTTTAGCCCTTAACCTTGTCATTGGGCACTCTTGTAGTCTCAAATGAGTATTTATCATATTTGGTGACAAACTGTTCAGCTCCATTGCAGATTCGGTTGATTGAACTTGTGAATTTGTAGACTCTTTGTCGGATTCATATCATGAGCTCATGCTCGTGCCAACTAGCCTTGGGCAAACTGTACGAGATTTTCAAAATCGAGCAAATTAGCCCCCAAGTTTCAAGACCGAGGCCTACGACCTATTTGAGCTATTCGAGCTCCCATCAAGAAGGTCTTCCAAAAAGTTTAAGTAGTGGCACACAGTCAATGAAGAGCACTTCCGATAAAAATAAACGTTTAGCCGTCCATCACACCAATTGGTTGTGAGGACATCTACGCTTATAACCGATAATTGGGTTTTCTACTTCCTTCCAGGAAGTTCATCATACCAATCGGGTATGATCTACTTACAATAGATAAGTATTTTTTCCACGTAATTTCCAAATCACTCCATTCTGGTGTGATGGTTAAAATTCCACTTAGTAGTGGGTTTTTATTTTCGAGGTGCGTTATCATCCCAACCAGGTATGATATAAAATCACACTCACCCTTAAATGCCGTGAATCCTTCTTAATCGGCTTTTGTCTCCTTGCAATCTTTGTCTTAGATGGTGTTCCAGATACCTCGTGTTCCTACACGGTATGAACATTTTTGTTAATTATCCTTTGGCTTGATAGCCTTCATTCATTATAAATGAATAAAATTTCCAAATTTTCAAATATTTACAATTTAGTCGCTAAAGTTCTTTTTCTTTTACTTTAGGCCCCAAATGCCAATTTTTCCCTAAATTGAGTCTTAAAACTTTTATAATTCACCTTGGGACTTCAGTTTATTCAAAATTTCATAAAGGGGTTCAAGCTTCCCAAATTCCCAATTTGGTCCTCAATTTTTTCAAAATTACCATTTTGCCCCTACTTTACAAAAATGGTAAGTTTTGCCCCAAAAATTGCCCAATTGGTTCTCAATTTTATGAAATTACATTTTAGTCCCTCGAATTTTTGAAATCCCCAATTTTCCTCTAATTTCAACTTTCCAACACAGTTGAAATTGATTTCATCAAATTGACCGATCAAATGAGTTTAATTGTTGAAATTGAAGTTAGATTAAAGTTCCTACATCTTCATACGATTCAAGTGCACTTTGAGTCGGACGATTTGATGCTAGAACAAGCTCAAATGGAGCTTCGCCGGAAAATTGAACGTAAAGAGAGAAAGATTTGAATGCTTACCGTCGGGGGTGCGACGGTCCGAGCTTTCGATATAGGCAGATAGCTCTCGTCCTAAGGTTACTCCTAAGATTAAGAATTGCCTCAATTGATGCCAAATTGAAGGAGAATATTTTTTGTGAAATTATGTTGGTTCTCTCTCTAGCACCGATCAGATTTTACAGAGGGGAGCCAAATTGGCTTACCTTTCCACACAAATTCGATCGTAGCAGGGCTGAGAAGGTGTTAGAAGAGCTTGGTTTAGCCTAAAGAGGGCTCGAATTGGCCAATTTTAGCTCAACAAGAACAGGGTAGCTTCGGTCCGCCGAAGCTACTTCATTGTTCAATCACATCGGCGCTTCTCTAGTGATCCTCAGAGCAATTGGAGACTACCAATGTGTAGCTGACTTCTCTTCGATTCTAAGGAATCTGACCACACCTTTTTTGGCTCAGAAAAGACCCTATATCGGAGCTCTAGTTTGAGTTTCACCAAAAAACTGAGTAGCTAAGAGAGAATGAGTAGCTGAGTAGCTCTGGTTTGTGCTTTGTCAAAATCGGCTTCAAAGTTTAAACCGGTTGGTTCAAGCCTGATTTGACCGAGTTTTTCCAAATTAAATTTTCTAAATTCATTCTCTATCCAATGATGGTTTCAATTCTTCAATTTGAATTTTCTAAGCTACCTAGAAAAATGAATTTAGCATCTAGTTCAATAGTGGTTCAAACTGGTTCATTCCGGTTCGGATTCGGTTCACCTAAACTGGTTTTGTTTTATTCATCATAAATTCCTTTTTCATGACTTTTGTGACTCTTTAGGTCACTTGGGATCCATAAATTTCCCAGTTTTCCCTTACTCTATCGGTTCCGATTCATAAGCTGACTCGGTTCATAAATTGGTTCAATTCGGCTCGGATCCGATTCACCTGAACCGGTCTGGTTTTCTCTCCCAAATTATCCTAAGGTCCTTTTCCAAGGTTTTTATGAACCCTTTGGTTCACTAAGGAGTTGAAATTTCTCAAATTGTCCATTCTCTGATGATCAGGTTTGTGAACCGGTTCTGTTTTCTCACTCGGTTTTACCGGGTTTTTTCTCGGTTTTCCTAAACACCAAAGGGTGGAGTTTACAGTGCTTATCATTCCTTATTTATCCTGGGGTACAAGATTTTTGATTGGGCACATTATGATTTAGGGCGAAAAAATTTTATGGGAACTTGAAATCTTATTTATTGGGAATAGAATACTATATATTTGGGGATCTCTCCCCTCTAAGGGAGATGGTTAAAAGAAAGGTCGGGAAGCTCTAGGCTAGAATTTTGAGGAACACTCTACGAGGTGGGTTTGAAATCCTCATTTGGAGTTGTGGCTCCTTAGGTGGCCTCCTGTCTTTCATCCCTTCAGACTCCGATAGTCGGGGAGGTATTTCTCTTGGGAGGCATTGCCATCCATCCTAGTGGCATGGGACATCTCCTCACCATGTGTCCTATTACTCCACACCTATAGTAGGTTATCTCGTCAATGGCTCATATGTGGGTCCTTCGGTATTTACGTGGTGGAGAGACTTCCTCTGCCCTCTTTTCCTTTCTCTTCCTTTCTTCATGTCCTTCCCCGCATGTGGAGGTAGTGCTCCTAGGAGTGGGTGTCATATTCCTTAGTGGCTTTGGGCACTTTCGTGCGTAGTGTCCCTTCTGTTCGCAATTGTAGTAGGTTACTTCCTTACGCAGACCCTTATAGCTCCATCCCAGACCTTGGGGAATTTTTCTTGGTGGGTGTTGGTGGGTTCAGGGTTTCACCATCCTTGGGTGCATATATCCTACGGAATAGTCCCCCTTCCTAAGTGTGAAGCAAGGTTCCCCGAATACCTTGATGAATCCTTCATAAAGTCTCATTAGCTCAAGAGACATCCTTGGCCTCGTGGGTTGGGTCTTCCTAGACTCTCAAGCTCCCATGCTAACTCCCTTGCGCGAGGCAGGATTTCTTTCTAGTCCTAGGGTGGTCGTGGTAGTGCAGGTTTGTTTAGTTTCTCTAGGTGTGATCATATCTGTTTGACATTAGTTTTAACGTGGGTTAGGGTTCTAGGGCTTTTAGTTTTGAATCTTTATTTGGAAAATCTTGCTCTAATACCACTTAAGTTGTCACACCCCGACCCAGTCTGGTCGGAGTCTTGTGATCAACCCCCACCCTTCCTCGTACTAATTTAGTAATTCTACCAATTAGTCCGAGGAAGGTAAAGGCGTTGAAGTGTACCTGTTTTCCATAATAATGTTTAGTACATTTGGCTTCATCCTCTAGCCTCGACTGGTCGTGGTGAGGTCGTTTTCCTGAAAAAAGTTTAATGGGAGGGGGTGAATTTCTACAACTCAGTGAGTGGGGGTTGGGAAGTGAGTTTTCAAAACAATCAGTCTATCAAAATATTTTATACTTTTAGTTTATTGTAATATGAGCTTCATCTCTTCTTGAGCCCTTCCCCTTACTCGCAAGGTGTTTCCGCAAGCATTCACACGCACTTTCTATCATAGAAAGAGATCACATGTTCACAGAACGGTCCCTAATTGTTTCACTTGTGAACCAGAGTGTTTTTACCGTCTACCCTAATAGAGGTGCATTGCCTCCACTAATAGAGGTACACTACCTCTACCTAGAGTTTAAGTATACATCAATAGTTCGACCCTCAAACCCTTATCATGTCCGCTTGGAGGGATGAGATATCATTTCCCCTCCGGCCTCGATCTTATTGCGTAGGAAGCTATCAGAGCTTCATGACTTACTGGCATGATAGACCCGCCCTTATGCACCCTTGGGTCATCCAGCAGCCCTTGGGACCCATCGACTACCCCTCTCGGGCATCTACATGCTCCCAGATTCCTCATGTATGCATACAACAGTTTTGATCCACTAACCATGCTCTTTGGTGCCAATGGTTCAACAGCCCTGGCACTCGACCTTACCTGTAGTTGTTTGCCTTGACCGACCCGTCGACCTGGTCTAGGTGCACTGCCACTAGCCCCATCACGCCCCGACCCGATTTTGGTCGGATCCCCATGAACAACTCGCCACTCTCTCGGTTTATAAAGGGTTCCCCCTTATCATAATCCATCAAGACTAAGGCGTCCTTTAAACCTGCATCATTTCCTGGAATAGCATAATTAAAACTGCATGAAATTTTAAACTTTACATACCCGTCTTACAGGCATCTTAGTTGATGGTCTTTCAGGGTAGACTTTCCGGGATTTCCTAAAAGGGATATAAGGGAGGGGGTGAGTACGACTACTCAGTGAATGGGTTTTCAAAGGTCTACTTTTAACTTTTAAGAAAAACATTTATATGAAGTGTGCCAGACTCCTTTCTTTTCAAAAATCCCTTCATTTAAAAATTTGGGTTTTTCCATTATTTCTTAGTTACTAGTGTGTCATCACCCAACACACATCCTTTATCATGAAGGTTACACACATTTGCAAGTCAGTATCACTACTAAACCTGCTAGTGGCTTCGGAGCGACTTTTCCTGCCACCCGGATAGAAGTACAACCACTTCTACCCTGGGAATGAGTGGATGTACACGACATCCGACCCACAATCCTGAAATAACTTCTTCGTGTCCGTATGAGGACAGAGACCTCATCCCATCCCTACCCCGGTCTCATGCGCTTGGTGCTACTCCAAATTTCGCACAGACACCTGGAACGACGATCTGCCCTTATACTCACCGGGTCGTCCAGGGCCCTTAGGACACATCAATATCCCTCATGGGCATCTTGATGATTTCATACTCATAGTGCATGCACAAACAATGTTTTCTTATCAAGCCATGTAATATGTGGTGCCACTAGTCCAACGGCCCCAACTCTCAACTCAACCTGCAGTTGTTTGTCTTGACTGATCCGTCGACCTGTCATGTCACACTACCGCTAGTTGACTGAGCATGTCGGTCCTATCTTGGTACCATGGCCAAACAATTCACTTATTAAGTTTTATGGAACATATATCATGCTCATTTATGAGCTCTTGCTCGTGCCAACTGGCCTTGGGCCCACTGTACGAGATTTTAAAAAATCTGGGCATTCTAGCCCTCAAGTTCCAAAACCGAGGCCCCCGACCTATAAGAGCTATTCAAGCTCTCGTCAAGAATGTCGCCCAAATAGTTTAAGCATTAGCACACAGTCAGGGGAGAACACTTCCGACAAAATAGGTTTTTACTATCCATTATACCGACCGGTATAACGACATCTCCGTTCATAATCGATGAACGAGTTTTCAACTTATTTTGAGGAAGTCTCATCATACCAACCAGGTATGATCTACTTCACCTCGCGGACATGATGTGAAAATTTTGTGGAAAAACTACTTACCGGCTGTAAGTAGATCATACCCGGTTGGTATGATGAGACTTCCTAGAAGGAAGTTGAAAACCTGTTCATCGGTTATGAACGGAGATGTCCTTATACCGATCAGCATGATGGATAGTGAAAACCTATTTTGTCGGAAGTGTTCTCCCCTGACTGTGTGCCAATGCTTAAACAATTTGGGAGACCTTCTCGACGGGAGCTCGAATAGCTCTAATAGGCCTGGGGCCTCGATTTTGGAACTTGGGGGCTAAATGCCCGATTTTGGAAATCTCGTACAGTGGGCCCAAGGCTAGTTGGCATGAGCAGGAGCTCGTAAACGAACATGATATATGTGCCATAAAACTTAATAAGTGAATTGTTTGGCCATGGTACCAAGATAGGACCGACATGCTCCGTCAACTAGCAGTAGTGCGACATGACAGGTCGACGGACTAGTCAAGACAAACAGCTACGAGTTGAGTTAAGAGTCGGGGCCGTTGGACTAGTGGCACCACAGATTACATGGGAATATAAGAAAACATTGTTTGTGCATGCACTGTGAGTACGGGATCATCAAGACGCCCATGAGGGGTAGTGATGCGTCCTAAGGGCACTGGACGACCTGGTGGCTATAAGGGCAGTTCGTCGTTCCAGGTGTCTATGCGAAATCTGGAGTAGCACCAAGCGCATGAGACCGGGGTGGGGACAGGATGAGGTCTCTGTCCTCATACGGACATGAAGAAGTGATTTTGGGATTGTGGGTCGGATGTCACGTACATCCACTCATTCCCAGGGTAGAAGTGGTCGTACTTCTATCCGGGTGGTAGGAAAAGTCGCTCCGAAGCCACTAGCGGGTTCAGTAGTGATACTGACTTGCGAATGTGTGTAACCTTCATGATGATGTGTGTTGGGTGGTGACACACCGTGGTAAATAAGAAATGGTGGAAAAACCTGAATTTTTAAATGAAGGAATTTTTGAAAACAAAGGAGTTTGGCACACTCCATATAAATGTTTTTCTTAAAAGTCAAAAGCTTTTAAAAACCCATTCACTGAGTAGTCATACTCACCCCCTCCCTTATATCCCTTTCAAGAAATCCTGGAAAGCCTCCCCTTAAAGACCATCAACTAAGATGCCTGTAAGACAGGTATGTAAAGTTTTAAATTTTATACAGTTTTGATTATACTATTCCAGGAAAAGGTGTAGGTTAAAGGACACTTTACTATTTACGATTTACAATAAGGGGAAATCCTTTAATAAACCGAGAGAGTGGCGGGTTGATCACGGGGATCCGACCAAACTGACTCGGGGTGTGACAACTAGAGTGGTATCAGAGCTTGTTTCCTTGAATACATAATCAAGACTAGAAAATATAGTAACTAATAGGATTTATCCTAAAATTTTCAGATGGCTCCTAGGAGAGGAACCAAGAAAACTTGGAATGGCTCTACTCAACACCCTACCTTCGTAGGGAGACAATCCTAGAAGCTTCCCAAATGCTTCCATTTGGGGAAGTATCCTGGAGAATGGTGTTAGGACCTATTAGTGGCACAACTCTAAGTATGGAGGAAGACGTTTATCAAGAATTCCATAGCTCCTTAATTATTTTGCAACCATTTCCTATGATAGGGCTGAAAGTCTAATCTTTTGTATCCCCCTGTTAATAAAATACTCAAATTCTCAAAACTCTCTCTCCTGATGATGCAATCTTGTTGGGAATATGGCCTAAGGAAAGTAAAGCAAACCCACACTATCCTGAAAGCTAAGGAAAAGTTACATCCCGGTTATGGAAGATGAATTAGGGAATTAAGAAACCTAGGAAGACTCTTACCATGACCCTTTAGCAAAGGAGATTCAGTAAGAAAACTGTCAGAGTGATCAGACTCAAAGATTGGTAGAGCACCAAACCAATAGTAACCATGGAAATGCCCTACTCGAAGGAAAGAATGGACCATAACAATCCATGTAAAGGAATAACCTATTACAAGTATGAACGATTGAGACATTACCTGAAGAAGTGCCCAACCCTACTAAGGACAAGTATCAAGATAAACTATTATAGGTTTAAGGAAAGAAGGGGTGTTTCACACCTCATAAATTCAGGGCAATAACTCCTCAAAGGCCGCGAAGGACTGGAGACCGAAACCATGGAGCTAGCTAAGTAAGCGCTTCACCAAGAGGTCAAGAAATGATGAGGTAAATGAAAATTTTAAATTTCTTCTTAAGAAGGTCAACCCGAGAAAGATACCTCAAGAGTAGGGATAAGGTACATGGGAAGTATATCTAGAACCCTCTCATAAGGGCAAACATAGAGAAGCGTCCTCTGGAAACTCTAGAGAATGGCACAATGAGAGTGAAGAAGAGAAGGAATACACTGGGAAATGGAACTATGGAGGGATGCATACAACTAAGTACCTTGAAGGAATCATTCGATTGGCAGATGGACATAATGTGAAGTGTAAGGCACCAACCCACTGTTAGAAACTTCTTGATGGAAGGATGTATTGGAGGCCAATTATGACCTGCCTTGGAAGAGTAATAGAGCCAAATAACGGGATATATTGGAATGAATCACCTTGGAAAAAGTAATGAAGCCAAATAGGGTTAAGGAGAATAAATGACACCCTAAGAAAGACCGGGAGGTAGAAAGGACTACACCCTAAAAAGGTCAGTGAGATGGATGTTAAGGATAGGAGGACTCGAGAAACAGTTGCCCTAAGAAACTTAGACCAAACAAATGTTGGAGGCAAAGCAATTAACGAACAAATACTCGGGAAAGACATAATGTAAGTTCCGACAAAGAAGAGAGAGGCGGAAAGGTTAAATACTCGAGAAAAGAAGGATGCAAGAAATCCTTAAAAGGAACAAAGGCCAATTAACGACTAAACTCAAGCCAAGAAAGGAATAGGCAAGCCTCTCCCACAATGATCCTAAAACAAGGAAGATTTGTACGCTCCCTAAAGAAATAGACAAGTACTAGGTACGAATAAGGATGCAAATAGAGCATAAAAGATGTGCCTACAAGATTTGAGGAGTAAAGGTAAATAGGAGAAGACGACATCAAGGGATGTCATTTAAGGGTAGAAATCCCCTAGAGCAAATGTAAGAAAAGAATGTCAGGGGAAAGGCAAAGAATCCTACCAAGGAACGAAGCCCCAGAAATGGAACCAACCCTTATTTAGGAAATGTTTTCCAAGGAAGGAAGTATTGTAATGGTCCAGTGTGACCTGTTTGAAGAGAATAGGAGAACCATGTAGAAAGATGAAAACTAGTAACGATGGACAGCCAAAGATAATGAACAAAACCCTAAGAAATGATGAGATGTAGTAAAGACTAAACTGTATGATAGGATGGGCATGAATACAACTGCCCAGACGATAGGACCAGAAAAATAAAGAGAAAGGACATAAGAAGGGAAAATATCCTCGTATGTCAATAATCATCAGGAAGCCCAACGATTAGAAATGAAAGGACCGAATAAAAATGTTTGGAAATGATGAGTAGGTAAGAGAAATCCATGTGGTTATGTGAGACATAACTTCAAAGGTTGTAAAATTTCTTAAGCAAAGGTTGTAAAAGTGACTAATTTCGAGGACGAGAGAAAAGTTTGTATCTTAAGCAAACACCAAAGGGGCATCAAAGGAAATGATTGTTCATGCAAGGATGTTAACTAAGTTTTGGGGACAAAACTCCTAAAAGGAGGGGAGAGTTGTAAACCCCACACTTTTGAGTTAAGAAAAACCGGGAAAAGAACCGGTCAAACCAAATAAGAAAACCGAGCCGGTTTACATTTGGGAATAAGCAATATGGAAATTTACAACTTTCGGGTGATCCAAAGGGTTCATTAAACCTTGGAAAAGAAACTTACGACAAACTAGAAAACAAAAACCAAATTGGTTCAGGTGAACTAGATTCCATAAAAACTTTAAAGCTTATCATAAATAGCCATAAATTAATATATATTTAATTATTGTAATTAATACAAATAATTTAATACCAAAATTAAATTATTGAAATTAATACCAATAATTTATGTAAATATTAATATTAGTAATAAATCTCTCCCATTTAATACACGATTTTACACCTATATAAAGAGGTCATCCCCATTCATTCTCCTCATACCCGAACACTTCTCTCTCTCTATTGCGCCATTTCCTACTTAAACCAGAGCTTTGACTTGAACATTTTTCTTAACCTCGAAAGGAGAGGTTGATCTATTTAGAACCGGGGAGAAGAGAGCTATCTGATAGCAAACTCCAGTCAATCCGAGAATTGTTGGAGAAGCGCCGACATGATGGAATAGTGAAGCAGCTCCGGTAGATCAAAGCTGCCCTATTTCAGCCAAGTTGAAATCGGCCATTTCAAGCCCTCCTTAGGCAAAACCAAACCTTCCCAACACTTCCTCAGCCCTCCCACGGCCGAATTACGACTGAAAGGTAAACCAATTCGACTCCCCTCTGCAATTTCTGGTCGGTGCTAGAGAGAGAACCGACAAAATTTCAATAATGAAATTCTAACTCAATTCGACATCAATTGATGCGATTCTTGATTCTAGGATGATCCTCAAGATGAGAGCTATCTGTCCAGATCGAAAGCTCGGACCGCCATGCCCTCACCGGTGAGAAATCGAAGCTTTCTCTCTCTATAGTCTATTTTTTGGTGAAGCTCCATTTGAGCTCGTTCCGGCGTTAAAATTTGCGATTCAAAGTTTCTTAGAATCATATGAACATGCAGAAACTCAATTTCAAGTCCAATTTCAATAATTAGAAGTGTTTGATCGGTCAATTTGATAAAATCAAATTCGGTAGTGTTGAAGAGTTGAAATTGGGGGAAAATTGGGGATTTTCGAAATTCAAATTTGGAAAAATGCAATTTTATGAAATTGAGGGTCAATTGGGCATGAAAATAATGTTGGAGGACCAATTGAGGAATTTTGGAATTTTTGGGGCAAAACTTACCATTTTTGTAAAAGAAGGGCAAAATGGTAATTTTGGAAAAATTGGGGGACCAAATTGGAAATTTGGGAAATTAAACACCTTTTTAGTGAAATTGAATAAATTGAGGTCCCAGGATAAATTTTAAAAGTTACGGGACTCAATTTGAGGAAAAACTGACATTAGGGACTTAAAGTTAAAGATAAATAACTTTAGGGACCTAATTGCAAATAACTAAAATTTTGCGTTTTCCCATTCATTGGAAATGAATGAAGGCTGTTATGCCGAGTAATAATGAACGAGGTTGTTCATATTGTGTAGGAACGCGAAATACCAGAAACGCTAGCAAGGACAAGCTCACATGAATTCAAACAACCGGTCTAGTAGAATTCACAATATTAACAAGTGAGTGGGTTTACTAACATCATACTCGGTTGGGATGATGAGCACAACTTAAAATTTAAAAACCACTTACTGGTTGTGAGTGTGATTATATATCATACCCGGTTGGGGATGATAAGCGCCTCGGTATAAAAATCCACTGTTTAGTGGTATTTTAATCATTACCACTTAGAGAAAGTGATGTGAAAATTTTGCGGAAAAACTACATACCGATTGTAAGTAGATCATACCCGGTTGGTATGATGAGACTTCCTTGAAGGAAGTTGAAAACCTGTTCATCGATTATGAACGGAGATGTCCTTATACCGATCAGTATAATGGACAGTGAAAATCTATTTTGTCGGAAGTGTTCTCCCCTGACTGTGTGCCAATGCTTAAAATATTTGGGAGACCTTCTTGACGGGAGCTTGAAATGAACATGATATATGTGCCATAAAACTTCATAAATGAATTGTTTGGGCATGGTACTAAGATAGTACCAACATGCTCAGTCAACTAGCGGCAGTGCAATATGACAGGTCGATGGACCAGTCAAGACAAACAACTGCGGGTTGAGTTGAGAGCTGGGGCCGTTGGACCAGTGGCACCACATGTTACATGGCAATATGAGAAAATATTGTTTGTGCATGCACTGTGAGTACAGGATCATCAAGATGCCCATGAGGGGTAGTGATGCGTCCTAAGGGCACTGGACGACCTGGTTGCTATAAGGGCAATTCGTCGTTCTAGCTGTCTGTGCGAAATCTGAAGTAGCACCAAGTGCATGAGACCGGGGTGGGGACAAGATGAGGTCTCTGTTCTCATACTGACATGAAGAAGTGATTTCGGGATTGTGGGTCGGATGTCATGTACATCCACTCATTCCTAGGGTAGAAGTGGTCGTACTTCTCTCCGGGTGGCAGGAAAAGTCGCTCCGAAGCCACTAGCAGGTTCAATAGTGATACTGACTTGTGAATGTGTGTAACCTTCATGATGAAGGATGTGTGTTGGGTGGTGACACACCATGGTAAATAAGAAATGGTGGAAAAACCCAAATTTTTAAATGAAGGGATTTTTGAAAACAAAGGAGTCTGACACACTCCATATAAATGTTTTTCTTAAAAGTCAAAAGCTTTTAAAAACCCATTCACTGAGTAGTAGTACTCACCCCCTCCCTTATATCCCTTTCAAGAAATCCCGAAAAGCCTCCCCTTAAAGACCGTCAACTAAGATGCATGTAAGATAGGTATGTAAAGTTTTAAATTTCATGCAGTTTTGATTATACTATTCTAGGAAAAGGTGTAGGTTAAAGGATGCCTTACTCTTTACGGTTTACAGTAAGGGGAAATCCTTTAATAAACCGGGAGAGTGGCCGGTTGATCAAGGGGATCCGACCAAACCGGGTCGGGGCATGACAGTGTCGGTTTGCTTTATTTTCCTTAGGCCATATTCCCAACAAGATTGCATCATCAGGAGAGAGAGTTTTAAGAATTTGAGTATTTTATTAAGAAGGGGATACAAAAGACTAGGCTTTTAGCCCTATCACAGGAAATGGTTGCAAAATAACTAAGGAGCTATGGAATTCTTGATAAACGTCTTCCTCCATACTTAGAGTTGTGCCACCAATAGGTCCTAGCACCATTCTCTGAGATACTTCCCCATTTGGTCTTTTGACATTTCAACCTGGTCTCAAGCATTTGGGAAGCTTCTAGGGTTGTCTCCCTATGGATGTAGGATGTTGAGTAGAGCCATTCCAAGTTTTCTTGGTTCCTCTCTTGGGAGCCATCTGAAAATTTTAGGATAAATCCTATTAGTTACTATATTTTCTATTCTTGATTATGTATTCGAGGAAACAGGCTCTGATACCACTCTAGTTGTCACGCCCCGACCTGGTTTTGGCCGGATCCCCGTGAACAACCCGCTACTCTCTCGGTTTATAAAGGGTTTCCCCTTATCATAATCCATCAAGAGTAAGGCGTCCTTTAAACCTGCACCATTTCATGGAATAGCATAATCAAAACTGCATGAAATTTTAAACTTTACATACCTGTCTTACAGGCATCTTAGTTGATGGTCTTTCAGGGTAGACTTTCTGGGATTTCCTGAAAGGGATATAAGGGAGGGGGTGAGTACGACTACTCAGTGAATGGGTTTTCAAAGGTCTACTTTTAACTTTTAAGAAAAATATTTATATGGAGTGTGCCAAACTCCTTTCTTTTAAAAAATTCCTTCATTTAAAAATTTGGGTTTTTCCATTATTTCTTAGTTACCGGTGTGTCATCACCCAATACACATCCTTTATCATGAAGGTTACACAAATTCGCAAGTCAGTATCACTACTGAACCCACTAGTGGCTACGGAGCGACTTTTCCTGCCACCCGGATAGAAGTACAACCACTTCTATCTTGGAAATGAGTGGATGTACACGACATCCGACCCACAATCCAGAAATAACTTCTTCGTGTCCGTATGAGGACAGAGACCTCATCCCGTCCCCATCTCATGCGCTTGGTGCTACTCCAAATTTTGCACAAACACCTGGAACGACGATCTGCCCTTATACTCACCGGGTCGTCCAGGGCCCTTAGGACACATCAATATCCCTCATGGGCGTCTTGATGATTTCGTACTCATAGTGCATGCACAAACAATGTTTTCTTATCAAGCCATGTAATATGTGGTGCCACTAGTCCAACGGCCCCGACTCTCAACTCAACCTGTAGTTGTTTGTCTTAACTGGTCCGTCGACCTGTCATGTTGCACTACCGCTAGTTGACTGAGCATGTCGGTCCTATCTTGGTACCATGGCCAAACAATTCACTTATTAAGTTTTGTGGCACATATATCATACTCATTTATGAGCTCCTGCTCGTGCCAACTGGCCTTGGGCCCACTGTACGAGATTTTCAAAAATCTGGGCATTCTAGCCCTCAAGTTCCAAAACCGAGGCCCCCGACCTATAAGAGCTATTCGAGCTCCCGTCAATAATGTCTCCCAAATAGTTTAAGCATTGGCACACAGTAAAGGGAGAACACTTCCAACAAAATAGGTTTTTATTGTCCATTATACCGACCGGTATAAGGACATCTTCGTTCATAACCGATGAACGCGTTTTCAACTTCCTTCGAGGAAGTCTAATCATACCAACCGGGTATGATCTACTTACAACCGGAAAGTAGTTTTTTTTTGCATAATTTTCACATCACTTTCTCTAAGTGGTGATGATTAAAATACCACTAAATAGTGGGTTTTTATACCGATGTACTTTTCATCCCCTACCAGGTATGATATAAAATTTCCACCCACAACTGGTAAGTGGTTTTTATCTTTAAGTTGTGCTCATCATCCCAACCGGGTATGATGTTTGTAAACCCACTCACCCGTTAATGCAGTGGTTTTTATACCGATGTACTTGACCGATTCTTTGTATTCACGCGAGCTCGTCCATGCTAGCGTTCCCGATATTTCGCGTTCCTACACGATATGATCATTCTTGTTCATTATTTCTCGACATAATAGCCTTCATTCATTTCCAATGAACGAGAAAACCCAAACTTTTAGTTATTTGCAATTAGGTCCCTAAAGTTATTTCTCTTTAACTTTAAGTCCCAAATGTCAGTTTTTCCTCAAATTGAGTCCCGTAACCTTTAAAATTTATATTGGGACCTCAATTTATTCAATTTCACCTAAAAGGGGTTTAATTTCCCAAATTTCCATTTTGGTCCCCCAATTTTTTCAAAATTACCATTTTGCCCTTCCTTTACAAAAATGGTAAGTTTTGCCCCAAAAATTCTAAAATTATTCAATTGGTCCTCCAACATTATTTTCATAAGCAATTGACCCTCAATTTCATAAAATTACATTTTGGCCCTTTGAATTTCAAAAATCCCCAATTTTTTCCCCCAATTTCCACTCTTCAACACTACCGAATTTGATTTCATCAAATTGACCGATCAAACACTTCTAATTGTTGAAATTGGAGTTGAAATTGAGTTCCTGCATGTTCATACAATTCTAAGAAACTTTGAATCGCAGATTTTA
This sequence comes from Trapa bicornis, assembly GCA_030064425.1. Lineage (NCBI taxonomy): Eukaryota > Viridiplantae > Streptophyta > Magnoliopsida > Myrtales > Lythraceae > Trapa > Trapa bicornis. The sequence goes on from CM057746.1 coordinate 13,231,652, forward strand.
ACGCCGAAATGAATTCAAACGGAGCTTCGTTGGAAAATGAACTATAGAGAGAGAAAGCTTCGATTACTCACCGGTGAAGGCACGACGGTCTGAGCTTTCGATATGGGTAGATAGCTCTCGTCCTGAGGTTGATCCTAGAATTAAGAATCGCATAAATTGATGCGACATTGGTTATAATTTCGTCATTGAAATTCGGTCGACCCTCTCTCTAGCACCGATCGAAAATTGTAAAGGGGAGCCGAATTGGCTTACCTTTCGGTCCTAATTCGGCCGTGGAAAGGCTGAGGAAGTGTTGGAAGGGCTTGGTTTGGCCTGAGGAGGGCTTGAAATGGCCAATTTTAGCTTGGCCAAAATAGGGTAGCTTCGATCCGTCAGAGTTGCTTCACTATTCCATCATGCCGGCGCTTCTCCAACGATTCTCAAATTGACTGGAGTTTGCTATCAAATAGTTGTCTTCTCCCCGGTTCTAAAGAGACTGACCTCTCCTTTTGAGGTTAAGAAAAATGTTGAAGTCGAAGCTCTAGTTTAAGCTTCACCGGGAAATGGAGCAGTAGAGAGAGAGAGAGAAGTGTTTGGGTGTGAGGAGAATGAATGGGGATGACCACTTTATATAGGTGTAAAACCCATGTATTAAATGGGAGAGATTTATTACTATTATTAATATTGCCATAAATTATTAGTATTAATTCCAGTAATTTAATTTCAGTATTAATTCCAATAATTTATTTTGGTATTAAATTATTTGTATTAATTACAATAATTTAATTTAGGTATTAATTACAATAATTAAATATATATTAATTTATGGTTCTTTATGATATGGCGTATGTTCACTTAAAATTTTTTTACCGAAATTTCGGGTTACAAAAAAATTCATACTTCCCTGGAGGGCACGCTTAACTTCAAAGTTCTTATGGAATCTTGTTCACCTAAACCAATTTGGTTTTTGTTTTCTAATTTTTCTAAATTTCTTTTTCAAGGTTTAATGAACCCTTAGGATCACCCGAAAGTTGTAAATTTCCATATTGCTTGTTCCCAAATGTAAACCGGCTCAGTTTTCTTACTCGGTTTGACCGGTTCTTTTTCCGGTTTTCCTTAACTCAAAAGTGTGGGGTTTACAAGCCCATCGAGCCTTGTCAGTCCTGTCTTGGCCCCGTGGCAAATCACACAACAATTCTAGTTTTTTTTAGTGTTTTCATGGTTCTTATAATTCACGTTTGTATACGGGTCCAACCCATGCACATTGGCCTTGGTCCCACATCACGAGTTTTCCAAAACTGGGCCTACGACCCTATCATTTTCAAATTTGAGGCTTCGAGCCTATCAGAGTGATTCCAGCTCCCATCAGGAATGTATCCCAAAATGTTTAAGCAGTTTCACGTAGTCAAGGAAGACCATTCCTGGAAAATGGGTTTTTAAACTTTAAAACGGTTCTCATCACCCTGAACCGGTTATGATGCTAAAAATCCCACTCACTCGGTATTGTGACGCGTTCATCCAGGTTGGATTTCCAATCTTCAATGTGCTCCTTGGCACCCGTACTCGTATGACTCGTGCCTACATGGTTCGAGTATTCGCATAAGGATGGTTTGGCATAAAAGACCTCTTACTTCCACATATTTGCATATAGGCCCTTGATTTAGGCCTTACCGCGATTAGGGACTTATTTTTAATTAAGTCCCTAGAACTTCCAATTTTCCTTACAGGTCCTTAAATTTTCTGAAATTACCAATTGGTCATCAATTTTCTAAAAATTGCCAATTGGTCCTTAATTTACCAAAAATTACCAATTTGTCCTTGAACTTTAAAAAATTGCCAATTTGCCCTCCATTTCATCCAATTGCCCAATTAGGCCCCAATTGGAAGTTAATTTCATGAAAATGCTCATAATTTCCTTAAATTTAAATTTAGACCCCAATTTTCCAAAAATTCCCAAATTGCCCAATTTGTCAAAAATTGTAATTTCGTCCCCAAATCACAATTTCATTCCATTGACCTCCAAATTTTGGTTAATTGTCTCAATTTGTGATCTAAATCATCTTTCCTATGTCTCCCTCATCATTTTGAGCTTTGAACAGCTTGATTTGGCTTGAAAATGAGCTCAAACGGAGCTTAGTCAGAAAATTCAGTCTAGAGAGAGAAAGCTTTGATATCTTACCGATGAGGGTCTGACAACCGAAGCTCTTGCTTTCTCTGAATTGCTCTCCTTCTAGGGATCCTCCCTGGATCAAACCGCGCCTCCATTGGTGTCCTGAGTAGTGTGAATTTCTTAGTTTCAATTTTCACAAAAATTCACCGTGAACAGTAGTACTATATTAGCTCAGAGGAAGGTCAAGGCACCTCAAGGTGGGGTGTAGGGGGTCTGGCTTGGCCGCAATTAGTCGGGGAGAAGCTTGAAGTGGGCTGTAGAAGGTTGGTTATTTTCTGGTCGAGGAGCAACAGTACTATTTGATCTCCCTCACTCCTCCTCGGTGGCTCTCAAGCTGAACGAAGGGTATTGCTAGGTAGAGGACTTCCTCCCGGCTCCAATGAGACCAAATGCAGCTTCAAAGGTGGAGAAAAGCCCCGATGCTGGAGCTCTGGTTTGCTGCTCACTAGAAAACTGAGCAGTTAATCTTCTTCTATCGATTGTGGGATGTTGAGAATGAATGGAGGGGTGCTCTTTATATAGCAAGCTCAGTAACTATTCAGGCTATCGGCCAGCATGAGACTCAGCCTCCGACTCGGTTGTTGGCGACCTGGCTGGAGAGTTTTTTTGAGTCGCTGGAGACTCCAGCTTTTCCGGCCTCTCTCTCTCCTCCGTTCTCTCTTTTAGCGACTAAAGGTTGACGACGATGACATGGTGGACATGCTATCATGCCCTGACCTGGTATGGTTAGATCCTCGCGAGCAACCCACCACTCCCTTTGGTCCATGAAGGGTTTCACCCTTTTCTAAACTATGAGTAGTAAGACGTCCTTTTTCCTATCTTTCCTAATATAGCATTATACAAAACTAAATATCTTAAAACAGACATACTTTTCTTACAGTTCCAATACAGTAAGGTCTTTAAGTTTAGTTTTTCCTCGATTACCTAAAAAGGGTAAAAGGGAGGGGGTGAGTTCTACAACTCAGTGAGGTATTGGGAGTGAGTTTTTAAAATAGCTTTTATTTATCTAAACCATGCCAAAGTTATCGATTCCTTTAAGGGAGAAGATGACACCATTCCGAATTGGACCGTACCAGTCCGAACCGGGTTCAATGCTTAAACCTGCCGGTTCAGGCCCGACCCAATTTGGTCGGATCCCCATGATCAACCCGCCACTCTCCCGGTTTACTAAGGGTTGCCCCTTGTTTATAAACCATGAAGAGTAAGGCATCCTTTAAACCTATACCTTTCCTAGAATACATAAATCAAAACTGCATAAACTTTTTAACTTACATACCTGTCTTGTAGGTGTGATTAACATGAGGTCTTTGGAGTAGGTTGCCCTTGGTTACCTGAAAATGGATATAAGGGAGGGGGTGAGTTCAATGACTTAGTGAGTGAGTGTTTAAAGTTGGACATTTAAGGAAAATGTTTGAATTTGAGAGTGCCAGACTCCTTATTTTCTTTTAAATTTCTCATTTTCAAAATGTCGGTTTCATAGCCATTACTCACTCCTCAACCATAACCGGTGTGTTTATCAACTAACACATGCCCTTCGTAGGGCAACCCATCCACTATACCCACTTGTGGCGTCGGAGTGACTTTACCAACCACCCAGATAGAAGCCCCTCCAGTTCTACCTTGAGAATGAGTGGATGTACGCGACATCCGACCCTCAATCCCGTGAATAAAGCTCCGTGTCCATATGAGGACAGAGACCATATCTCGGTCTCGTGCGCATGAAACTCAAACATAGAAGCTTTGGGAAGCCCCAAATATAGTAGCTTCGTGGAGTCCAAACACAAAAACTCCGTGGAGTACAAACATGGAACTCCATGACTAACTGGTATGATGAGAACACAAACCCAATTGGCATATTAGCCCCCAAGTTCCAAAACCGAGGCCTTTGGCCTTTCTGAGCTATTCGAGCTCTCGTCAAGAAGGTCTCCCAAAATGTTTAAGCAGTGGCATACAATCAGGGGAGAGCACATCCAACAAAATGAACTTTTATCCATCCATCACACCAACTAGGTATGAGGACATCTCCGCTTATAACCGATAAGCGGGTTTTCTACTTCCTTCCAGGAAGTTTCAACATACCAACCGTGTATGATCTACTTACAACCGTTAAGTAGTTTTTCCGCGTAATTTCCACATCACTCCTCTTAGGTGTGATGGTTAATAGTGGGTTTTCATTTCCGAGGTGCTTATCATCGCAACGGGGTATGATATTAAATTCACACTCACCCGTTATAATGCAGTGAATTCCTCTCGACCGGTTCTTTGTATTTCACACGAGCTTGTCCTTGCTGGAGTTTTTGGTACTTCATGTTCCTACACGATATGAACATCCTTGTTCATTATCCATCTGCCTAACAACCTTCATCCATTCCAAATGAATGAGAAAACTAAAGTTTTCATTTATTTGCAATTAGGTCCCTGAAGATATTTTTCTTTAACTTTAAGTCCCTAATGCCAGTTTTTCCTCAAATTGAGTCCTGAAACTTCTAAAATTCACCTTGGGATCTCAATTTATTCAATTTCACAAAATGGGGTATAATTTCCCAAATTTTCAATTTGGTCCCCCAAATTTTTCAAAATTACCGTTTTGCCCCTACGTTACAAAAATGGTAAGTTTTGCTCCAAAAATTCCAAAAATTACCCAATTGGTTCTCCAACATCTTTATCATGTCCAATTGGTCCTCAATTTTATGAAATTGCACTTTAGTCTCTCGAATTTTCGAAATTCCCAATTTTTCCCCAATTTCCCCCCTAATTTCAACCTTCTAACACAACCGAATTTGATTTTATCAAATTGATCAATTAAATGAGTTTAATTGTTGAAATGGAAGTTAGATTGAAGTTCCTACACTTTCATATAATTCAATTGCACTTTGAATCATGCGATTTGGTGCCAGAATGAGCTCAAATGGAGCTTCGCCGAAAAACTGGACTTAGAGAGAGAAAGCTTCGAAAGTTTACCGTTGGGGGCGTGACGGTCCGAGCTTTTGATCTGGGCAGATAGCTCTTGTCTTGAGGTTCCTCCTAGGATCAATAATTGCATCAATTGATGCCAAATTGAGTGAGAATTTTATCATCAAAGTTCTGTTGGTTCTCTCTCTAGAACTGGTCGGAAATTGTAGAGGGGATCCAAATTGACTTACCTTTCAACTCTAATTCAGCTATAGGAGGACTGTGGAGGTGTTGGGATGAGGAAAGGCTTACACCCTAGTTGATGAAGAGTCTTGAGATTTTTGGGAATATCAACCGGAGGAGTATGGCTAATAGGAGGAGGATGGGATTGTACTTCCTACGGTTCAGCCCGAGAGTTGGTGCCTGCCTCAAAGACAAGGTTAGGTTGCCCAAATACTCGAGTGAACTCCTCGTACAACCTCTGGTGCTCCGAGCCAAGTCCAGGTGGGGTTGTATGGGCTCCTCTGGGAGTTTCCACAAGTAGAGGTAGTTAGGCAGTGTCGGAGACCGCGACTCTAGTTCTCTTGGTTCCTTTCTTGGGAACCATCTGGAAATTTTAAAATCATCCCTATTAGTTACTATGTTCTCTAGTTTTGATAATGTATTCGAGGAAATAGGCTCTAATACCACTCAAGTTGTCATGCCCTGACCCAGTTTGGTGGGATCCCCGTGAGCAACCAACCACTCTCCTAGTTTATTAAGGGTTTTCCACTTCTTTAAACCGTGAGGAGGAAGACATCTTTTATACTCAGTTGATTCTCCAACATCTTTATCATGTCATATTGGTCCTCAATTTTATGAAATTGCACTTTAGTCTCTCGAATTTTCGAAATTCCCAATTTTTTCCCAATTTCCCCCCTAATTTCAACCTTCTAACACAGCCAAATTTAATTTTATCAAATTGACCAATTAAATGAGTTTAATTGTTGAAATGGAAGTTAGATTGAAGTTTCTACACCTTCATATAATTCCATTGCACTTTGAATCGTACGATTTGGTGCCAGAATGAGCTCAAACAAAGCTTCGCCAAAAAACTGGACTTAGAGAAAGAAAGCTTCGAAAGCTTACTGTCGGGGGCGTGACGGTCCGAGCTTTTGATCTGGGCAGATAGCTCTTGTCTTGAGGTTCCTCCTAGGATCAATAATTGTATCAATTGATGCCAAATTGAGTGAGAATTTTATCATCAAAGTTCTGTTGGTTCTCTCTCTAGAACCGGTCGAAAATTGTAGAGGGGATCCAAATTGACTTACCTTTCAACTCTAATTCAGCTATAGGAGGACTGTGGAGGTGTTGGGATGAGGAAAGGCTTACACCCTAGTTGATGAAGAGTCTTGAGATTTTTGGGAATATCAACCGGTGGAGTATGGCTAATAGGAGGAGGATGGGATTGTACTTCCTACGGTTCAGCCCGAGAGTTGGTGCCTGCCTCAGAGACAAGGTTAGGTTGCCCAAATACTCGGGTGAACTCCTCGTACAATCTCTAGTGTTTCGAGCCAAGTCCAGGTGGGGTTGTGTGGGCTCCTCTAGGAGTTTCCACAGGTAGAGGTGGTTGGGCAGTGTCGGAGACCGCGACTCTAGTTCTCTTGGTTCCTTTCTTGGGAACCATCTGAAAATTTTAAAATCATCCCTATTAGTTACTATGTTCTCTAGTCTTGATAATGTATTCGAGGAAATAGGCTCTAATACCACTCAAGTTGTCATGCCCTGACCCGGTTTGGTCGGATCCCCATGAGCAACCAACCACTCTCTCAATTTATTAAGGGTTTTCCACTTCTTTAAACCGTGAGGAGGAAGACGTCTTTTATAATTGTACCTTTCTTGTAATAACATTATTCAAAAGTGAATAAATTAAACTTACATACCTGTCTTGCAAGTTTAGCTAGTGGTCTGTAGGTAGGTTTTTCCCTTGGTTACCTGAAAAGGGGGAAGGGAGGGGCGAGTTCGACAACTCAATGAATGGGTATTTGAAACATGAATTTCTATAAAATAGTTTGAATTGGAGTGTATCTGACTCCTTATTTACTTTAAAACCATTATTTCTTTGAATTACCGGTTATTCATAACCAATTTCCTCACAATCAGTGTGTTTAACAATCAACACACGCCCTTCATCATGAAGGGATTACACATTGGTAGGGCAGCCCGTCCACTGCACCCACTTGGGGCATCGGAGCGACTTTACCGGCCACCAAGATAGAAGCTAATCCACTTCTACCCTGGTAATGAATGGACGTTCGAGACATCCGACCCATAAACCCGAAAAGAAACTCCGTGTCCGTATGAAGACAAAGACGACATCCAACCCACAAACCCAAAAAGAAATTCTATGTCCGTATGAGGACAAAGACATCATCTTGACTCCACCTTGGTCTCATGTGCATGAAGCTACGTTGAACTTCCCTAACTATTGGCATGACAATCTGCCCTTATCTTCACCATGTTGTCTAGTAGCCCTTAGGATGCATTACTACCCCTCTTGGGTGTCTTGATGGTCCCGAACCTCATTGAATACACAAACAAAGTTTTCCATATAAGCCATTAATATTTGGTACCACTGGTCCAACGGCCCCCACTCTCAACTCGACCTACAGCTGTTTGTCTAGATCGATCCATCGACCTAGTCTTGTCGCATTACCGCCAGTCCATTGAGTATGTCGGTCCTGTCTTGGTACCATGGCCAAATCACATCATTCATTAAAATTTTCATGGCTTAACATCATGTTTGTTTACGAGCTCCTGCTCGTGCAAACTAGCCTTGGGCCCTCTATACGTGATTTTAATAAAATTGGGCATTTTAGCCCCCAAGTTCCAAAATTGAGGCCTCTGGCCTATCTGAGCTATTCGAGCTCTTGTCCAGGTCTCCCAATATTTTTAAGCAGTGACACACAGTTAAGGAAGAACACTTCTGATAAAATAAATTTTCAGTCATCTATCACACCAATCGGGTGTGATGACACCTCCGCTGACAACCGGTAAACAAGTTTTCCACTTTCTTCTAGGAAGTTCATCATACCAACCAGGTATGATCTACATACAACTGATAAGTAGTTTTTTCATGTAGTTTCCACATAACTCCAACCAGGTGTGATGTTAAAATTTCACGTAGTGGTTTTTCATTTTGAGGTACTCATCATCTCAACCGGGTATGATGTGAAAAATCCCACTCACCCGATAAGTGCAGCGTATTCCTCTTTATCGGCTTTTTGCCTCCTCATGAGCTTATCCTTGCTTGCATTTCCAGTCCTTCTTGCTCCTACACGATTTGGACATCCTTATTTATTAATGTTTGGCATAATAGCCCTAATTCCTTACGTATGAGCAAAATGCCCAAACTTTTCAATTATTTAAATTTAGGTCCAAAAGTTCTTTTTCCTTAACTTTAGGTCCCTAATGTAAAATTTTCCCCAAATTGAGTCTCGAAACTTCTTAAATTCACTTTGGGTCCTCAATTTATTCAAAATTACTTAAGGGGTTCAAGTTTCCCAAATTTCCAATTTGGTCCCCAACTTTTCAAAAATTACCATTTATACCCTACTTTACAAAAATGGCAATTTGACCCCAATAAATTCCAAAAATTGACCAATTGGTCCTCCAACATCTTTTTCATGGCTAATTGGTCCTCAATTTTGGAAAATTGCACTTTGGTCCTTCAATTTTACGAAATTCCCAAATTTTCTCCAAAATATTCCCCAATTCCAAGTGGCCGAATTTGATTTCATCAAATTGACCATTCAATCGAGGTTTATTGATCCAATTGAAGGTATGGATCAGTTTCTATAATTTCACATGATTCAATGGAGCTTTGAATCACACCATTTGGGTCCGAATTGAGCTCAAATGGAGCTTTATCGAACAACTAAACTTAGAGAGAGAAAGTTTTGAAAGCTTCCCGTCGGGGGCGCAACGGCCCGAGCTTTTGATCGGGGCATGTAGCTCTCGTCCTGAGGTTACTCTTAGGATCAAGAATTATATCAATTCATGTCGAATTGAGGAAGAATTTGGTCAGCGAAGTTTCATCGGTTCTCACTCTAATACTGATAAAAAATTATAGAGGGGAGCCAAATTAGCTTAACTTTTAGCTCTAATTTAGTCGCATGAGGCCTGTGGAAGCGTTGGGAGAGCTTGGTTTGGCCTGAGGAGGGCTCAATTTGGCCATTTTTTGCTCAGCCAAAATAGTGCAATTTCGGTCTGCCGGAGCTGCTTCACTATTTGATTACGTCGACACTTCTCTGACGATCCTCGGATCAAATGGTGACCACCGTCGGGTAGCTGACTTCTCTCTGTGTATAAGGAACCTGACCTTGCCTTCTTTGGCTTAGAAAAATGCCCAAGTCAGAGCTCTGGTTCGAGCTTTACTAGAAATTGGAGCAATAGTGTGAGAGAGAGGAGTGTTCGAGTGTGAGGAGGATGAATGAGGAGGAGCTCTTTATATAGGAAGCTTGAGGACTCCTTGGTTGTTCGATTGGCGCCTTTATGGTGATCATTCATTGCCTAAAACTCCCTGAACAGAGACTTTTCATCTCCATCGGTGCTACTCAATTTTCCGGTGAGTGAACAGTATTGTCATCTAAAGGAAGAAGGCAACACTATTTCGTACCGGTCTAAACTAGGTTCAATGCTTAAACCGGCCGGTTTAGGCCCGATTTGACCAAGTTTTTCAAAATTAAAAATTTCTAAATTCATTCTCTATCCAATGGTAGCTTCAATTCTACAATTTGAATTTTCTAAGACATTTAGAAAAATGAATTTAGAAATCAGTTCAATAGTGGTTTAAACTAGTTCAATCCGGTTTACATGAACCAGTTTGGTTTTCTCTTCCAATTCATCCTAAAGCTCTTTTTCATGACTTTTGTGACTCTTTAGGTCACTCTGGATTTATGTATTTCCCAATGTGCCCTTTCTCTATCAGTTACAGTTTATAATCTGACTCGGTTTTTTCTTTGGAAATGACTGGCTCTTTTCCTGGTTTTCTTATTATCAAGAGAAAGGGTTTACACGACACGTGGTGAAGCGCACCCAGTTAGCGCCTGGAAACACTGGCCAATCAGAGGGCGACATGTGTCCTTGGTCAATGGTTAGAGTAGGAGAATCCACGTCAGCGACGACCAACCAATAGGAGAGCGATACGTAACCCCGATCAACGGTTAATGTGAAACTCGTCCCCTGGACAAAGTAAGTCGGGGAAAGAAACGGCGGTTTTGAGAAAACTGAGCCAAAAAAGGAACTAAAAATGATAAAGAATGGTTAAAATAGGAAATTGGAAAATCCCAAATGACTAAAAATTCATAAAAATCATGAGGAAGTACCGGGAAGTGGAAATGATGAGAGAATTGGATCAGTTTAGGGTGAACTAGACCACAACCAGACTGAATCAGGATGAACCATTGTGAACCAATTCAATGATTCATTTTTCTTTGTGGCTAAAACATATCAATTTGAGAAATTGAGGTCACCATTAGATAGAAAATGAATTTAGAAATTTTTAAGTTTTATAAAACCGGTCAAATCGTGTCCGAACCGACCAATTTTTGAATTCGGGACATCGAACCTAGTCGGACTAGACCAGAAAATGAACCAGACTGGTCAACCGATCATACCAATCAACAGTCAATGACGCACAGTCAACAGCCATGCAAGCACGGGTAGCTAATGGGGGGCTACCACTTGTCCAATCAACAATTTAACGGCAAACGTGGCAACCGAGCTAGACCTGCACACAAAAAAAGTCGGCCAATCACAACGTGCCACGTGGCACGTGTAAACATCGTCCTTTAAAGATAAGATTACAAGGAAAAGTACCAGTCAATTCAAAAGAGAAAACCGGGTCGGGTTAATGAACCCAAACCAGTAAAGGAAGAGTAAAATAAGAAATTGGCAAATACCAAGTGACTCAAAAAGTCATAAAAATCATGAAAAAAAACCTTGGAAGAAATGGGAAGAGAAAACTAGACCGTTTCAGGGTGAATCGGACCCGAACTGGATTGAACCTGATTGAACCAATTTGAACAATACTTGAACTAGTTTCTAAATTCATTTTTCTTGGTGACATAAAATATTCAATTTGGGAAATTGAAGCCACCATTAGATGGAGAATGAATTTAGATTAATTTAGAAAATTTTAATTTTGAGAAAACTGGTTGAATTGAGCTTAAACTGACCGTTTTTTGCCATTGAACCTGGTCAGACTGGTCCGGTCCGGCTCAGAACAATGTCATCTTCTTCCACAAGATAACATCACTGTTCATTAAGGCAGAAAATGTACTTGAGGACTGCTGGAAAAGCGTCGGTAGAATCAAACAATGAAGCAGCTTCCATGAACCAAAGCTACCCTATTTTGGTCGAGCTGAATTTGGCCAAATTTTGCCCTCCTCCGACCAAACCAAGCCTCCCTAACACCCCTAGGACCCTCACATGGCCTCAATAGAGCTGAAAGGTAAGCCAATTCAGCCCTCCTTTGTCGTTGACGGTCTGTGTTAGAGAGAGAAAGTGTTGAATTTTACTGATAAAATTCACCCTCACAATTGTAGCAATTCTTGATCCCATAAGGAACCTTAGGATGAGAGCTACCCCCCTAGATCAAGAGCTCAGATCACCGCACCTCCGACATAAGCTTTCAAGCTCGGATCGAGATCGAAATGACAGCAAAAAAAAACTAGCGTGGACTTGGGAAACCGACTGGGGATGAACACATCATAGTCATCAGGTTTAGTGGGATTATGTAAACTTCTTACCCGGTTGGGATGAGTAGTACTATCTTTAACTGATAAAACCTACTTACTGGTTGTAAGTAGAGACAATCATACTCAGTAGAAATGATGAGTTTACTTAAGAAAATGAGAAACCCGCCTACCGGTTGTAAGCAGAGATATCATCACACTTGGTTGGTGTGATGAGTTGAAAAAAATGGATTTTTGTTAGAAGTGTTCTTCCCTGACTATGTGGCAATGCTTAAAACATTTGGGAGACTTTCTTGACGAGCAGCTCAAATAGGCTAGAGGCCTTGATTTTTGAACTCATGGGGCGAAATGCCCCATTTTGGAAAAAACGCTTGTAGTAGGCCCAAGCCCAATGGGCATGAGGAGGAGCTCGTACACAAATTTGACTATGAAGAGCAATGAAAATTTCTAATGAAATTGATTGTGTGATTTCACCATAGTTCCAAGTCAGGACCGACAGTACTCGATGGACTAGCAGTAGTGTGTTAGGGCTAGGTTGATGGATCAGCCTACACAAACAACTATATGCCGGGTTAAGCGTTAGGGTCGTTGGACTGTTGGCACCAAATATAATGGCTATATGTGGAAAACTTTTGTTTGTTCATACACTTATGGTACGGGACCATCAAGATGCCCTAGGGGGTAATGATGGGTCCCAAGGGTTGTTGGACGACATGGGGGGCGATAAGGGTAGTTTGTTATGCCAGTAAATCATGAAGCTTTGGGAGCTTCTTGCGCATGAGACCGAGGTGGGGACATGATGATGTCTTCATACTCATACAGACACGAAGTGGCATTCGGGTCTGAGGGTCAGACATTTGGGACGTTCCACTCAGACTCAGGGTAGATGTGAACGGGCTTCTATCTTGGTGGACGGTAAATATGCTCCGATCCACAAGTGGGTGCAGTGGACGGGCTGCACCTACGAACATGTGTACCCTTCCTGATGAGGGGCATGTGTTTGTTTCCTAAATGCTTCCTGAGACAAGGGGATGGACTAAGAAAGCAAAACACACCTAATATGTAAATGGAAAAAGATTTTCGAGATTTGAGTTTGAAAATCCTTGTAAAAAGGAACGGTAAACCTTGGAAAAAGGTTTTGGAAAAGAAATTGAATTTGAGGAAAACACTTTTAAAGGAATCAAAATGGGACGAAAAAAGTGATAACACCAAAACCCGTGAAAACAAGTATGCAACGCTCGAAAGAACACCGAGTTAAGGGTATCAATGATAAAGAGAATAACTAAACACGGGAACGATTGGGTATTTTGGAACTCCTAACCATAAAATCCTAGGCAAGAACCCTCAAGATGAAGAATCTTTCCCCAAGCAGAGAAAGAAGTGAACCTTGGGACTCGTGGTTAAGACATGCATAGTTATGATAAACTACATGGAGTGAGTAAACAATGGAAAGGAAAATAAATTCTTCAAGTGCATGATTTAAAGGGGCTAAGTGAAAGAACAACCGAAGTGTTAACATGTCAAGCAAACCCCAAGTTGACATCAAGGGAAATTACGCGTATATGAAGCCTAAAGAGTGGACAACTGAGTATAGTGTGGAATGCACATAATAAAACCAATAATCGGAAGTATCCCATGTAAGGAATAAGGGATAAAACAAAAGTTGTGGATAGAGAAGGATCCAAAGCAAATAGATGCCTTAACATAGATAGGGGTGCGAAGAAATGGAGAAAGAAAACTTTAAAGAATGGTAAGAAGGTCGAGCATGTAGCTCCTAGAACGAAAGTCTCTAACATGAGGGACATATTAGAAAATGAAATTGTAAAAAGGGAACTCCTCAAACAAAACAATAGACTGAAAAGGGTCAAACAGGAATAATGAACTATGAAATGATTACGAACAAATAAGAGTGGATTAAGGCCAAAGGAAATCCTTGAGTAAAGGATGTTAGTGGGATTGAGGATGGACCTAAGAAAGGATGAATCCCAGCATCTGGAAATCAAATAATTAGAACCAAAAAGACTCAATAAGGAAGTTGAAAAAGGGCGAGTGGGTAAGGAGAAACGACACAGTTTTGTAAGTTGATGTGGACAACGGTAAAGGTAGTCGAGGAATACTACCAAAAGAAAAGGGGGATGAAGTCGTCTCTTGTTCTTCCAACTTGCCCTTTTTACATCCTTCACTTAAGGAATTTCTTTTTCCTTTATATCATTTATCCTTTCATGGAGTTTATCATACCTAGATATGCCCTACTTAAGGGTATATCCTTAGATTCACATCTCTCTTTGCTTAGAGCAACATTTTTCCCTTTGAGGTCCCGTACTCAAAATTGGGAGATCCATGATACCATACCATTCCCGTGTCTAGTTAACCTCTTGGTCATTGCAACCCTTAGCACGACATCCTTTAGAGCGTTACATACCTATTTTCATGGATTTCCTTGTCATCACCTTTTCATCCTATTTTGGCTCTTCCTTTATCTGTTGCTCATTACGATTCAGTCCATATTTTATGTTTGACATTATCTTTTTTTTACTTATTGACTCTTCCTTATTTTGAGTCATGTTTTTCCTCGGGATTGTTGGGTTTACCTACCCTTTACAGCATGAAATTTTTCTAGATCTTGTCTCTATGTCCATTAGATTTCCAGAACACCTCCTTTAGGATTATTCCTAACTTTTCAACCTATGTTAAGCAAACACCAAATAGATGTCAAAGGAAATGATTCCTCATGCAAGGTTGCTAATTAAGTTTTGGGGACAAAACTCCTAAAAGGAGGGGAGAGTTGTAAACTCCACCCTTTTGAGTTAAGGAAAACCAAGAAAAGAATCGGTCAAACCGAGTAAGAAAATCAAACCAGTTCACGTACCCGATCAATTGGGAACAGGAAATTTGGAAATTTGCAACTCTCAGGTCATCCAAAGGGTTCATAAAACCTTAGAAAAGAACCTTAGGACAAATTGGGAGAGAAAAACCACACTACTTTAGATGAACCAGATCTAATTGGATTGAACCGGTTTGTGAACCGAGTCGGTTCATGAATCAAAACCAATAGAGAAAGAGCAAACATGGAAATTTATGGATCACTTGTGACCCGAAGAGATTTATAAACCTTGGGAAGGAACCTTAGAACAAAGTGGGAGAGAAAAACCAAACTGGTTTGGGTGAACCAGACCCGAATCGGATTAAACCAGTTTAAAAACCGAGGTAGTTTATGAACCGGAACCGATAGAGAGATAGCAAACCGGGAAATTTATGGACCCTAAGTGACTTAAGGAGTCACAAAAGTCATGGAAATGGAATTGTGAAGGAATTGGAGATGAAAACCAAACTGGTTCAGGTGAACCGGATCCGAATCGGTTTGAACCACTATTGAACCGAATCCTAAATTCATTTTTCTAGGTGGCTTAAATAATTCAAATTTGAGATTTGAGGCCACCATTGGATAAAAAAATGAATTTAGAAATTTTTAGATTTAAAAAACTCAGTCGAATGAGGGGTGAACCGACCAGTTTAAACTTCGAAACTGGTTTGGACCAGTCTAGTCTGGTTCAAAATAGTGTCGTCTTCTTCCTTCAGATAACAACACTGTTCACTCGCTGAAAAATCGAAGCAGCGCTAGCGAAGAAGAAACGTCTTTGTTCAATACGTTTCCGACCATCAATGTCTGTCATAAAGGTGCCAAACGGACGGTCGATCAGTCCCCGAGCTCCCTATATAAAGAGCCTCTCTCCATTCATCCTCTCCACACCTGAAAAGCTCACTCTCTCTTAGTTGCCTAGTTTTCTGGCGAAGCTTGAACCAGAGCTCCAATATAAGGCCATTTTTTAGCCAAAGGAGATGAGGTTGGGTTCCTTAGAACCGGGGAGAAGTCAGCTACATGCCTATAGTCTTCATTTGCTCCGAGGGTCGCCAGAGAAGTGTCAGCGTGATGGAACAGTGAAGTAGCTTAGGTGGACCGAAGCTGCCCTATTTCGGCCGAGTTGAAATTGGTCATTTTGAGCCCATCTCAGGCCAAACCAAGTCCTCCCAACACTTCCTCGGCCCTCCCACGGCCGAATTAGGACTAAAAGGTAAGCCAATTCAGCTCCCCTCTACAATTTTCGACCGGTGCTAGAGAGAGAATCGGCAGAATTTTGATGATGAAATTCTAACTCAATTCAACATCAATTGATGCGATTCTTGATTCTAGGATGAACCTCAGGATAAGAGCTATCTGCATAGATCGAAAGCTCAGACTGTCGTGCCCCCGACGGTAAGCTTTGAACTTTTCTATATCTACAGTTCATTTTCCAGCGAAGCTCCGTTTGAGCTCGTCTCGGCATTAAAACTTGCAATTCAAATTGCTAAAGAATCGTATGAACATGTAGAAACTCAATTTCAACTTCAATTTCAACAATTGGAAATGTTTGATCAGTCAATTTGATGAAATTAAATTCGGTTGTGTTAAGAAATTGGAATAGGGGAAAATTGGGGATTTTCAAAAATTCGAAGGACTGAAATGTAATTTCCTAAAATTGAGGTCAATTGGGCATGATAAAAATGTTAGAGGGCCAATTGAGAAATTTTAGAATTTTTGGGGTAAATTCTACCATTTTTGTAAAGGAAGGGCAAAATGGTGATTTTGGAAAAGTTGGGGGACCCAATTGGAAATTTGGGAAATTAAACCCCTTTGTGTGAAATGGAACAAATTGAGGTCCTATGATAATTTTAAAAGTTTCGGGACTCAATTTGAGGAAATACCGGCATTAGGGACTTAAAGTTAAAGAGAAATAACTTTAGGGACCTAATTGAAAATAAATGAAAGTTCTATTTTCTCATTCATTTGGAATGAATGAAGGCTATTAGGCCGAAGGATAATGAACTGAAATGTTCATATCATCTAGGAACACGAAGTACCAGGAACGTTAGCAAGGACAAGCTCGCGTGAATACAAAGAACCGATCTAGTGGAATTCACTGCATTAACAGGTGAGTGGGATTTTATATCATACCCGGTTGGGGATGATAAGTAACTCGAAATGAAAACCCACTACTAAGTGGTATTTTAAACATCACAACTTGGAGGAGTGATGTGAAAAACATGCGGAAAAACTAATTACTGGTTGTAAGTAGATCATATCCGTTTTGTATGATAAAACTTCCTCGAAAGAAGTTGAAAATCCGTTCATCGGTTATAAGCGGAGATGTCCTTATACCCGGTCGGTATAATGGACAGCTGAAAACATATTTTTGTCGGAAGTGCTCTCCCCTGACTGTGTGCCAATGCTTAAAAGATTTGGGAGACCTTCTTGACGGGAGCTCGAATAGCTCTTATAGGTCGAGGGCCTCAGTTTTGGAACTTGGGGGCTAACATGCCCGATTTTGAAAATCTCATACAGTGGGCCTAAGGGTAGTTGGCACAAGCAGGAGCTCATAAAAAAACATGAGTTATATGCTATAAAAACTATAAATAAAGGAATTGTTTTGAAATGGTACCAAGACAGGACCGACATTCTTAATCAACTAGCGGCAGTGTGACATGACAAGTCGACGAACCATTCAAGACAAACATCTTCGAGTTGAGTTGAGGGTCAAGGCCGTTGGACCAGTGGCACCACAGATTATATGGCATGATAAGAAAACACTAATTGTGCATGCACTGTGATTACGGGACCATCAAGACGCCCAAGAGGGGGTAGTGATACATCCTAAGGGCACTCGACGACCTGGTGACTGTAAGGGCAGTTCGTCGTACCAAGTGATCGTGCGAAATTGGGAGTAGCACCAAGCGCATGAGACCAGGGTGGGGACGGGATGTGGTCTCTATCCTCATACAGACACGAAGAATTGATTTTGGGATTCAGGGTCGGATGTCGCGAACATCCACTCGTTCTCAGGGTAGAAGTGGACCTACTTCTATCTAGGTGGTCGGTAAAGTCACTCCGATGCCACAAGTGGGTTCAGTGGATGTAGCAGCCTGCGAATATGTTTGACCTTCATGATGAAGGATATATGTTGGGTGATGAAACACCGTGGTTAATAAGGAAATTGTGGTAAAAACTGAGATTTGAAATGAAAGGTTTTTGAAAGAAAGGAGTTTTGCACACTCCAATACAAATCTTTTTCATAAAAGTAAACGTATTGAAAAACCCTACTAAGTAGTCGTACTCACCCCATCCCTTATATCCCTTTTTAGGAAATTCCTGAAAGTCTACCCTTAAAGACCATCAACTGAGATGCCTGTGAGACAAGTATGAAAAATGTAAAATATTATGCAGTTTTGATTTATGTTATTCCAGGAAAAGGTGCAGGTTTAAAGGACATCTTACTCTTTACGGTTTATAATAAGGGGAAACCCTTTAATAAACCGGAAGAGTGGCAGGTTGATCACGGGGATCCGACCAAACTGGGTCGGGGCATGACACATACCTTCAATTGGATCAAAAAATCCCGATTGAATTGTCAATTTGATGAAATCAAATTCGACCAGTTGGAAAGGGGAAAAATTTTAGGGAAATTTGTGAATTTCGTAAAATTAGGGACCAAAGTGTAATTTCCTAAAATTGAGAGCTAATTGTTCATGAAAAAGATTTTGGAGGACCAATTAGTCAATTTTTTAAATTTATTGGGGTCAAATTGCCATTTTTTTGTTAAGTAAGGACAAAATGGTAATTTTTTTAAAAGTTGAGGACCAAATTGGAAATTTGGGAAACTTGAACCCCTTATGTGATTTTGAATAAATTGAGGACCCAAAGTGAAATTTAGAAGTTTTGGGACTCAACTTGGGGAGATTTTTTCATTAGGGACCTAAAGTTACGGAAAAAGAACTTTAGGGACCTAAATGTAAATAATTGAAAAGTTTGGGCATTTTGTTCATACGTAAGGAATTAGAGCTATTATGCCAAACATTAATAAACAAGGATGTCCAAATCATGTAGGAGCACGAAAGACCAGAAACGCAAGCAAGGATAAGCTCGTGTGGAGGCAAAAAATCGATCAAGAGGAATAAACTGCACTTATTAGGTGGTGGGATTTTTTACATCATACTCGGTTGGGATGATGAGTACCTCAGAATGAAAAACCACCACTATGTGGAATTTTAACATCACACCTAGTTGGAGTGATGTGGAAACTAAACAGAAAAACTACTTATCGGTTGTAAGTAGATCATACATGGTTGGTATAATGAACTTCCTAGAAGGAAGTGGAAAACTCGTTTACCGGTTGTAAGTGTAGATGTCATCACACCCGGTCAGTGTGATAGATGAGTGAAAGGTTATTTTGTTAGAAGTGTTCTCCCCTGACTATATGCCACTGCTTAGAAATTTTAGGAGACCTTCTTGACGAGAGCTCAAATAACTCAGATAGGCCAAAGACCTTAATTTTGGAACTTGGAGGCTAAAATGCCCGATTTTTTTAAAATCTCGTATAGTGGGCCCAAGGCTAGTTGGCACAAGCAAGAGCTCATAAAAAAACATGATGTTAAGCCATAAAAATTTTAATGAATGATGTGATTTGGCCATGGTACCAAGATAGGACCGACATACTCGATGGACTATCGGCAGTGTGACAAGACTAGGTCGACAGATCGATCTAGACAAATAGTTGCAAGTCGAGTTGATAGTTGAGGCCGTTGGACCAGTGGCGCCAAAGATTAGTAGCTTATATGGAAAACTTTGTTTGTGCATGTACTGAGGTTCGAGACCATCAAGACACCCAAGAGGAGTAGTGATGCGTTCTAAGGACTACTGGACGACGTGGTGGAGATAAGGGCATATTGTCGTGCAAGTGTTCAAGGAAGCTCGACGTAGCTTCATGCGTATGAGACCGGGGTGGGGTCAGGATGAGGTCTATGTCCTCATATGGACACGGAGTTTCTTTTTGGGTTTGAGGGTCAAATGTCACAAACATCCACTCATTCCCAAGGTAGAAGTGGACGGGCTTCTATCTAGGTGGCCGGTAAAGTCGCTCTATCGCCACAAGTGGGTGCAGTGGATGGGCTGCCCTGCGAATGTGTGATCCCTTCATGTGATGAAGGGTGTGTGTTTATTGTAAAACACACCGATTGTGAGAAAATTCATTATGAATGACCGGAAATTCAAGGAAAGAATAGTTTTAAAGAAAATAAGGAGTCTAGCACACTCCAATTTAAACTATTTTATAGAAACTCATGTTTCAAACACCCATTCACTAAGTTGTCGAACTCACCACTCCCTTTACCCCTTTTTAGGTAACCAAGGGAAAAATCTACCTACATACATTCCGCTAGCTAAACCCGCAAGACAGGAATGTAAGTTTAATTTATTCAGTTTTGAATATTGTTATTCCAGGAAAGGTACAAGTATAAAGAATGCATTATTCCTCACGGTTTAAAGAGGGGGAAAACCCTTAATAAATCGGGATAGTGGCAGGTTGTTCACGGGGATCCGACCAAATTGGGTCAGGGCATGACATGTCGTATGTTGATTGGTCATGCCTGCTGATTGGGCACTGACCTGGCAGCGGTCCATTGACTGGCTAAACCATTGATCAGTTTGGTCGGACCGGTTTTGGTGACCCAAAATAGAAAATTGACTTATTTAGTCCTGATTCAACCGGTTTTCTAAAATTTAAAATTTTCTAAATGCATCTAAATTCATTTTTTATC
This sequence comes from Trapa bicornis, assembly GCA_030064425.1. Classification (NCBI taxonomy): domain Eukaryota; kingdom Viridiplantae; phylum Streptophyta; class Magnoliopsida; order Myrtales; family Lythraceae; genus Trapa; species Trapa bicornis. The sequence continues at coordinate 13,252,058 of CM057746.1, forward strand.
CAATGATGACTTCAATTTTCCAATTTGATATTTTTAAGCCACTTAGAAAATGAATTTTTAAATGGGTTCCCAATGGTTCATCCCAATTCATTCTAGTTCAGGTCCGGTCCATCATGAACTGGTCCGATTTTCATACCCAATTTCACCAATGGTTCCTTTCCATGGTTTTTTGGCATTTATTGGCTATTTGAAACTTTCCAATTCCCCATTTTGACCCTCATTTACCAATTCTGGTTAACTTGATCCTCAATTTTTCTCTCAAAATTTTCCGATTTTCATTTCTGATTTCTTATTTTGAGAGAACGGGGTTTACACTATATCCACTTGAATCATCTCCATTGGTGGTCTATAGCTCCTTTCATTAGCATTTTAGTTAGCTCGACCACTTAGCCCACGATTTGAAATGTAGATGATTTAATTATCACTCAAATTTTGTTCAAATTAGGCAAGGTCGGAGGTCATGGAAAGCTGGTGGTACAAGGAACTCACCGAATTTTTCTTAGTTCACAAGACCCTTCATAGCCATCGCATTGGCCCTCAAAACAGTTGCTATGTTTCTAGTCGCTAGATATCGCATATTGTACGATCTCACTAGAAACTGTAGAGGGGTGTGGCGTTGGAAAGCTGAGGTCCTCAGCTTTCCAAGGGTACCAAGTCGGTCACCGAAGGTGGTGTGACGGTAAAGCATAACTCTCTAGTAGTCAAGTCGCCGAAGTTGGGAGCAACTTCGCTTTTAGAGAGTTTTTTGAGCAATTTTCGATGGGCTGAACACACAAGCTTTATATGGATGTATTCTATACTTATGTGGCTATCGTTCTATAGCTTTCTTTCTTCATTCCATAGCATGTGGATATGGAAATAAATTAATTTTCTCAAGCGGTGGATTTAGGTTGTCTAGGTGAGCCAACAGGTAAAAACGATGGGATCTAGGTTAATGTCAAGTGAATAAGACGACACGTGCAGCGAGTGCATGCACCCAGTATCACATGTCGCCTGATTTTCACCATAGCGAACCATTTTTTAGGAAATTTCTCAATCGGTTTAGTAGTTTTTTGGCCCGATTCACCCCTTTTTCAGTTGGTTTTCTAGAAAATAAAAATAACTAAAAATTATATATTTGATTTTCTATTGAATTGATTTAAGAAACATTTCATTTTGATTTGTTTTGCGCCCTAAAAAATTATGAGTGTTTTGTAACTACTCCAAACCTAATCCTCATTCAAATTAGATTTTTCTCGATTATCTCTCAATCATTAACCACGTATTCTAAGATATTTCTAAGAATTTCTTATACTTTTTCATTAAGCTTGGCCTCTTTATCAATCTATTTTCCCATTTCAATTTCATTTCACTTCCCATTTCACATTTAGTTTCTCAGTTCTATCACGCTCCCCTATTCATCTCACTCTAATTATCGAGTTAGAATCTCTCATTGTTACAACCAATGTCATTTTTAATAACAATTTTGTTATATGTATGAATTAATTTTAATACTTTAATTTAATTAGACACTCAAATTATTAAAATCGAGTACTTAGGAAGGGAAAAAAAGATTTGACTACCCAATCTTATAATCATATTCTTAATGGGTTTCTTAACATTAATCAACTAGATAGATTGGTTAGTATCCACCTAAGGACACTATAATTTGGGGGCATAAATTTAGTTATGAAGATTATAATTAGATCAGCTAAATATATTTATCTGTATGTGGATATCATTGATAATATATGTTAAGTAGGAAGTCAATTATGCTGAAGTTCTTGAACCCTAATTTTCATACCAAAATTAGAAAATACTGCGCGCAAAGTTTTACTAATTTGAATAGGATTTTATAAATTTAAAATTTATGTTAATTTAGAGCAAAAAATATGTAAAGCTAAACTATAATGCAATAAACTAGAATAGCACAAATGTGGTTTAGTGGAATTTATTCTAGACCATCAAGGAAATCTCTTTGGATTTAGAGTTTCGTAAGCTCGCCAATCAATAACCACAGCCTGCTTGGCCGAAGCCATATCAGTCTTGGAGGGATGTGGAACGACCATAAAATTGAGATTTCAAGAGCCGTAGTTGAAATAAAGAGTGAGGTCGTCTTCTTCTGGACATTCTCCCACCAATTCCGACAGCCTCATGACAGAATTAGCTTCAAATTAGAGAAATGAGAACGTTCATAGAAAGATTCGAAGAAATAACTTTCACCTTGATTCAAATGGACGTCAACGATTATGTTAATCTTGGGCACAATTCGATAGAACGTATTGTATATTTAGTAATAATATTTAATTAAAATTTATTATTTGTAAATAGTATAAATTTTTTTAAATTATAAATTTATAACTATTATATACTTTATATAATATGCAATTATATTCTAAACATTCATCCTTACTTTACGCAAAAAAAACGTAAATATATTTAAGATATGTAATTTTAAACTCGCAATAAATAATTTTATACGAATTAGTTATTATTTTGAACAATATACTAGAGTAGTTTATTTTTACTATATACTTATTTATAATACATACCGTATTTATAGTAAATAGAGGTGCTACTACACTAAACACCATTTAATAATAATGTATGGTGTGTAAATAAAAGTTCGTATATATTTATACTTAATATCTTAATAATAATAATAAATTAAATATTATTTTAAAAAATATGTGAATAAATGAGTCTCAAATCTAAATTATTAATAGAATTAACTTAGATAATTGAGAAAAAATAATAGCAAAAATTGCGCTTAAAAATTTACTAGTGATCATTTCTATAAATAAAATTTAATATTTGTATATTAATTTATCAAAAAATTAAAAACGTTTATAAAGATGTTATTATATTTTTTGAACTACCAAACACACATTTTCTCTCACCAATTTAATCAAAATCAATAACTGAACATTTGCTCCTAATAATTGAATGTAAAGGGTAACATCACTTTTTTTTTATTTCATGTCTCTTCCATTTGAATTATGGGAAAAATAAAACAAAGCTTTTTAAAAATTTTTAGGGTTTATTTATTTATTTATTTATTTTTATATGACTAAATTACAGTTTTTATAAAATATTTCAACTCAATACCATTTTTTATTAAACATTTTAAATATTATAATTTAGTATTAAATATTTAATAAAATAGTTATTTTAACAATAATTTTATTTTTTATTAAATTACGTTAATATTTATTTAATTGTTTGTTATATAAAAGTCTCCTATCGTATCTTTATTATCGTGTAAGTATTGAAATAATAATTTAAATATAAAATAAAATAATTATTCCAAAATAAAAATAATTATATAGATAATACAATTTTGGTATTCTATTTAAAATACTAATATTATAAATATTTTTCATAACAAATGTATCTGAACTTTTTAATTAAGATTAACTTATAATTTATTTTTTTTTTGTTATTCACACAAATTATATTAAAAATAAATTATATTTTGTAAATTTTATAATATTTTATTTAAATTAAATTATATATATTTAAAACAAATATAAATTAAATATATATTTTTACTTAATAAAAATATAAGTAAAAATTATATATAATTAATATTTTATTTAATTAATTAAAAATAATAGATTAAATATGATAAATAAATATATTTTTATTATTTATAATAATAAATTATATAATTTTAGTATTATTAAAATGTCAATTTTAAGTATAATATCATAATTTTTATATAAATATTTTATTTAACTTAAAAAAACCTAAAAAATATTAAAAATTATATATATTGAGTTATTAGTAATAATTATATATAATTTAAGTTAAATAAAATATTTTTATATAAATTATGATATTATACAAATAAATAAATTAAAGTTGAAATTTAATAATACTAAATTTATATAATTTACTATTAAAATTATATTAATATACATAATAAAAATACAATTATTTAATATATTTAATTTATTATTTTAAATTAATTAATTATATATATTTTACTAAAATTATTTTATTTAAAAATATATATAATTTGTATTTATTTTAAATATATACATAATTTTGAGTTAATTAAATATTAAAATTTTCACCAAAAAATATAATTTATTTTAATCTAATTTATGTTAATAGGAAAAAACTATTAAATTATTAGTGAAACTTAATTAAAATTTTTAAATACATTCGATATAGTAAGTAGTTATTATACTTAGTTTTAAATAAAAATTTAATATTTATTCTTCACATAATTATTTTTGTTTTAAAATTATTATTTTATTTTGTATTTAAATAAATACGTCAACGTTTAAAATGTTAATAAAAATTATGATCCAATAATTGATATAGCTATATGTAAAATAAATAAAAGCGTAATTTAAAAAAAGTTTAAATCAATAGATAAAATAAGCTCATCAAACCCGAAAGACCGGGAGATAGTATATGGTGCTTGGGCTTGCTACGTTATGCTAAAAGCCTTTTTTTCTGAAGACAATTCTGGCCATGTATCATCGTTGAAAAGTCGGTATCACGTTCAAGTTTCCCATAAATATAGATAATTATTCGCATTCATATTTAATTAAATTTTATAATTTATAATTAGTGCAACCTTTATATCATTATAAATTTAAATAAATTTTATATTTTATCTAATTTTATATTGTATTATTAGTAAAAACACGTGTAATAATAAATATATATTATCTGAATTTTATTATTTTGCGAGTGGGATAATAATATCAAAATAGATATTTTTTTGTATACGCGTATAGAAAACAAGTGTTTCCGATTTTGGGGTGAGGGTACGGACTAAACAACTAGATTTGATATGCTATAATGCTATATGATAAGATGTTTTGTATTACGATATTATTTATACTCAAAAACTAGTAATAGAAAGTTTAGGATGTTATAAATCCAACTTTTTTTTTGTTTCTAGAGGCAATGTATCATGGTTGAAAAGTCGGCAGCCAGGCAGACACTGGACCCCTCCGATTGCAAATTTACAGGTTGCATATTACGAAGAAGAAAAAGATTGCAGGTTGCAGTTGGAAGCCTCCATTGCTGCCGCCTGGGGTCAGACACTGGACCCCTACACTACAGCTACTACCGTGACGACGCACAATTTAACGGAAAATATATTTCTGGAGGAAAAATCAGAAGAATCTAATGGCCCAACCTGTGCACAAGTGTGGAAGAGGAGGACTCGCAGCCAGCACGATGGACTACGAGTCCGGGCTCGCCTTGTGGATATAGGAGGGAGGGTTCGCACCTCCCTCATGCTCATGCAAGCGCAACAGGTTCGAGCAAAGTGGGTCACAGGTGTCGCCTATGTTTTGTCACCCCTAAATGGGTCCACTGGTTCAAAACAAAAGCACACATAGTGGATTTCATTAGAGCTATAACTTAATAAAGCGTATATATGTGGCAGCGAGGGAGCCATCCGACGGTCGGGACACAGCTCAAGAAAGGTGAAGCTTTGTTCAACGCCTTCTCCACGTACATAAAGGTCCCCTCCTTGTGCCCTTTTGCTCTATTCTATTGAGCACTCTTTCATCCCTCGCTTCCATCTCTCTCTCTCTTAGAGGCTGATCTGTGGGGATCGGTGAGTTTGATCTGTGGAGGAATTCCGATGAAAAAATGGAATCCATTTGAGGAATTGTTCCTTGATCTGCCGGTTTTATATTTTTTTTCCTAAAGCTCGAGAGAAAATCATCATCTTACAGCATCGGAGTCTTCTCTGCTTTTCGTCGTCAGTCCGTCTCCTACTTTTTTCCTGGACCGCTCGGATGTTACAATTTTCACGAAATTCCACTGTCAGAAGATACCGACGACTCAGAAAGGACTTCACCCTTTGCAAGCTCCCTCTCTCTCTCTCTCTCTGTCTGTCTAGCTGGCGCTTTATTTGGTGGAGTGGTGCTTATACAAACCTCTCTTTCCCCATTTCAATTCTCTGTTTTCTGCTTCACCCGCTTCAGTTTGTTCCTATTCTCCATCGGACCAACCTGTGAGCTTCTGCAATTTCAAATTCCTGTTTTCATCTTTGCCGGCTTCATTTTCTCTCTTTTTTCCTCAGAACAACTCTTCTCGATTTGGGTTTCTACAAATCTATCTTTGAATATCTTCCAAGTGCCATTATAGGTTCCTGGTTTAGTGTTGAAATGGGTCATCTATTTGGGAACCCATCTCGCAATCCGACAGCCTTTGACACAACAATCTGGATTGTCAAGGTTGTCCTGATTACAGTAGGTGTCATGTCCTCTGTCATTTTAGTCAAGATCTCCGTAGTGCCATGCCTCTCCTCCTTCGTCATGTTCACTCTCTCCAGCCTGTGGGGCTTCTTGAAGAGCTTCTCATCTCCTCCTTGCATTTACATTATCCTCAACCTCATAATCCTCACCATCGTAGCTTCTTCCACTTTCAGCCATCACCGCCAGTCCTCCCATCACACGAAACAACAACAGCCCAAAGCCACATACGCATTTTCCGACGACCCCGATTATGGCCACTTCGAATCCCATGATCGAGAAGAGCACCGGAGAATTGACGCTCTCGATGAAGCCCAAGTGGGCAAGCCTCAGGCGGTCCAAGTTGGAAGACCTCATTCCATCTCCAGGGAGAGCTCAGCCGAAGTGAAGGAGATGATCGTTGATCGGTCGCGGGAGCCGGTACCTACCGGAAAGCCAGAGCCTCCGTCAGAGCAGGAGGAAGACGACTCGTTTGACTCCGTATGGAACTCCATAATGGACAAGGAGGGGAAGCCGCCGCCGTCCAGCTTCAAGAAGTGCGACGGCGCCGCCCATGACCCGGAGTCCGGCCCGGGATCCGAAGATCCGGCCGAGTGGGCTCGGCGGGAGATGAGGAAGTCGAACACATCCAAGGAAGTAGCGTCCGGTTGGCCGAAGCTGGGGAAGCTCTTGAGCCAGGACGATCTTCACCTGAGAGCCGAGGCCTTCATCAAGAAATTCAACCTTGACATGAGGCTGCAGAGGGAGGAGTCCAACCAGAGGCTCATCGAAATGCTTAATTGTGGCAAGTGATCCATGGACGTTGCTGCGCCCTGTACATTCGATCCATTGGAAAGGTCGTATTTCGCCCTAGTGTGCTTTATGTGTTTGTTGTCAACCAGTTCGACATTTGCTTTTGCTTTTGTTCTTGAGTCATATTTTTTTTTCTTTTCTAAAGTTTCCACTATAGTGAGCTGGAGGCTTGTTCTTTGATGCGGAACATATGGTTTTTTCTTGTTTGGTGCATGTCTTTGTTGCTTTCGGTTAGGGAAAAGCTAATAGAAGCCTATTTTTAATGGGTCCAAATTAATCTAATATAAATTAATTGGAATTGGAATCTAACAAATTTGTACATATTATATAGAAAATTGTGGAATAATTACGAAATGTATTTCAGTCTGGTTAAAGGAAAAAAGGGCTAGAAGGAATATGTCAGAAGAATCCTTAAGAGGATGATGCAAATCTATGAGCATCACATCAAATTTAAGTTTACTTGAATTAGACGGTTTTATCTTAATCTTCTAATGAATAAGACTGAGACAACTATATGTTGGGACTGTATAGCCGAAACCATCCACTCACTCGCGTAAAAATAATATATTTTATAAAATTATTAAAAGATATAATACTAATTATTTAAAAAATTATTATATTTATCATTTAATTTATAAAATAAACAATTTTATGATAACTCAATCGGGTGAAGTTACAAAAGTTGTACCGAATAACTTGTTTGAAATTATTCTTAACTAAATAACTGTATGCGCTCATATCAGGGCTGCTTGATTCTATAGCAATGGACCACTTATTTTATAGCCTTCTGTGCTAGATCCATCTCTATAACTTATCAGTGTGGGTGGGAAAAAACTAGAATCCCACACTAAATTATTTATTACATGTGTTTCTTCTCTTTTTTTTTTACAATAAAATAGATTTTATTAAATTAAAAGCTATAAAATCAAATCTGACGAATATAATTGGTTACTCGTGTTTTCGATTGGATAATGCCTCCCAAAATATTAAAATCATTATCGAGGATTAAGTATTATAGATGGAGATCAATCCTACTTATATCCTCCTAATAGTATCTAGCTTCTACCTTCTGGTGATTGCCCACTTATTCGTCATCATCTCGCTAGTAACTCCTTATTTGAATTTCGTGCAAGTACTCCCATATTTGCCTTTTGCCACATTAGAATTAATATGAAAAGTCTCATCATATTTTATTTAGAATGTACTGGTGGGGTTTCTACCAAGTATTCTTAGGTTGGGGTCTCTTACTATTAATATTTGACTTTTGCTCTCAGTGAGCCCTCAATGTACTCTTTTAATGCAAGTTCAATCCATTCAACCATTATCCTTGCTATAGAAAAAATTATATGATATATAGACACGTCCTTTGTTTCCGTATTGAACAACACACCATGACCACTTTACTCACTTATCACATTCAAACACTTTTATCCTAAAAAAAGTGCTATTAGCAAATCTTTAAGTAATGAAAAAATGAACATCATTTCTCCTTAAATTTTCCTATAAATGCAACTAAATACTTTTTTTGTCTATTTACATTATAGATTTGGAATCAAAGTAGAGAGGGCATGCATCATTAGACAATATATTCCTCCTAACAAACTAGACTATTTGAGAATACTTTTCAAACAAAGTTTCCAATCTCCGGAGGGCAACTAAGATTTCATAGCTGTGCCCAAATAAATTTATCAACCGCGTCAGGTGTTTCTACACATACATTTAGAATTTTCAGAGTTCTATCAAATAGAAAGATATATGTTGATCTAACCGTTACCTAACTATATGTTTTTCATTTTTCATACAAGCATGCCTTCACCTTCTTTAAACTCCCATTTCTCAATATAAAAAAGTTAGAAATCATGAGCATAAATTTTTCAAAAAAATCTTTATGTCAAAGTGAATCGAAAATTTGTAAAGAGAAATAAAATGAGAATTTTGAAAAAAAATTCAAACGGACAATAAATATCTAAAAATCAAGAAAAAAATTATAAAGAAAATTGGATGTGAAAACCGAACCGATTCATAATAAACCTGACCTGAAACCGGGTTAAACTATGAATAACCAGTTCAAAGATTAATTTTTCTAGGTGCATTAAAAATATTAATCTGGGAAATTGAAGTCATCAATATGTAGAAAATAAATTTAGATAAATTTAGAAAATTTTTAATTTTTAGAAAATCGATCGAATCGGGCCTGAACCAGCCGATTTTCGATTTCGGGTCACCGCACTCAGTCCGACTAAACTAGTTAATGGTCCAGCCGGTTAACGGACTGCCCACTAGGTCAACACCCAGTCAGCTGTGTGACCAATCAGCAAGCAACATGTGGCGAAGTATGCCTGATCAGCGTCTAAAAGCATTGGCCAATAAGAGTGTGACATGTGTTCTTGGTCAACGGTCAGACAAAGAAAAAACCATGTCATTATAAACTAACCAATAGGAGCGTGACATGTAATTCTTAGTTAACGGTCAACTGAGAATAATTCTCTTTAGTTGGGCTGACCGATGAGAGACTGACAAGTGGCAATGGTGTCATGTCAACGATCAAATGTTGGAGAACGGTCAAACAATCAAAAGTTGACACATGACAAAGACATGTCAGATGATTACTTCCAATCAAAGTTTGATATGTGGAAATGACAAAAATATATTTTCAACTATCCATCATACCAACCGAGTATGAGGATATCTCTGCTCATAACCGATGAACGGGTTTTCCACATCCTCCGAGAAAGTTTCATCATATCAACCGAGTATTATCTACTTACAACCAGTAAATAGTTTTTCCGTATCATTTTTACACCACTCCTCTAAGTTGTGATGTTTAAAATACCATCAAGTAGTGGGTTTTCATTTCCGAGGTACTTATCATCCCAACCGGGTATGATATAAAAATTTCACTCACCCGATCGTGCAGTGAAATTTTACTTAGTCAGTTTTCGTCCCTTGTGAGCTTAACCTCAGCTGGTGTTCCTACATGAAATGAACACCGTTGTTGATTATCATCTGGCTTAATTTCCTCATTCAGTATAAATGACTAAATTCACAACTTTTCCAATATTTGTAAATTGGTCCCTAAAGTTATTTTTCCTTTTACTTTAGACCCCAATTGTTGATTTTTCCCCAAATTAAGTCTTGAAACTTTTAAAATTCCTCTTGGGACCTCAATTTCATAAAAAGGGGTTCAAGTTTCACAAATTCCCAATTTGACCCCCAAAATTTCCAAAATTACCACTTTGCCCTTCTTTTACAAAAATTGTAAGTTTTACCCCAAAAATTCTAAAATGGCTCAATTGGTCCTCTAACATTCTTATCATGTCCAATTGACCCTCAATTTTATAAAATTACATTTTGGTCCTTCGAATTTTCGAAAATTCCCAATTCTTCCCCCAATTTCAACTCCCTAACACAACCGAATTTGATTTCATCAAATTGACCGATCAAAACTTCTAATTGTTGAAATTGAAGTTAAAATTGAGTTCTTACATCTTCATACGATTCAATAGCACTTTGAATCATAAATTTTAACGTAGGAACGAGCTCAAACAGAGTTTCGTTGAAAAACGGAACGTAGAGAGAGAAAGCTTCAATTGCTCACCAGCGGGGGTGCGACGATCTGAGCTTCCAATCGGGGCAGATAACTCTTTTCCTGAGATTCCTCCTAGGATCAAGAATTGCATCAATTGATGCCGAATTGGATTAGAATTCTATCATCGAAATTCTGTTGGCTTTCTCTTTAGCACAAGTCGGAAATTGTAGAATATAGCCAAATTGGCTTACCTTTCAATCCTAATTCGGCCATGGAAGGGCTGAGGAGGTGTTGGGAAAGCTTGGTTTGGTTTGAGAAGGGCTCGAATAGGCTGATTTCTGTTCGGTTAAAATAGGGCAGCTTCGGTTCGTCGGAGTTGATTAATTGTTCGATCATGCCGGCACTTCTCTGGTAACCCTCTGAGCGAATGATGTTACCATCGTGTAGTTGACTTCTACTCGGTTCTAAAGAACCTGACCACACCTTCTTTGGCTTAGAAAAGACCCTATATTGGAGCTCTGGTTCGAGCTTTATCGGAAAACTAAGCAGCTGAGAGAGAGTGAGATATTTAGGTGTGGAGAGGGTGAATGGAGAGGGGCTCTTTATATAGGGAGCTCGGGGACTCGTCAGCCATCCGTTTGACATCTTTGTGACAGTCATTGATAGCCTGAAACGTACTGAACATAAACGTTTCTTCTTCGCTGGCGCTGCTTCAATTTTCTGGTGAGTGAACAGTGCTGTCATTTGAAGAAAGAAGACGACACTATTCCGAACCAGACCCGACCAGATTCAAAGCATAAATCGGCCAGTTCACCCCCAATTCAACCGAATTTTTCAAATCTAAAAATTTCTAAATTCATTTTCTATCCAATGGTGGCCTCAAATCTCAAATTTGAATTTTTTTAAGTCACTTAGAAAAATGAATTTATCATCTGGTTCAATAGTGGTTCGAACTAGTCCAAACTAGTTCAATCCGGTTCGGATCCGGTTCACTTGAACCGGTTTGGTTTTCATCCCCCATTCATCCTAAAGTCCTTTATCATGACTTATGTGATTCTTTAGGTCACTTGGGGTCCATATATTTCCTAGTTTTCCCTCTCTCTATCGGTTCCGATTCATAAACCAGCTTGGTTTCTAAAATGGTTCAATCCGGTTTGGATCCGGTTCACTCGAACCGACCCAGTTTTTCTCTCCTTCTTAGTTCTAAAGTTCCTTCCCAAGGTTTATGAATCTTTTTGGGTCATGTGGGAATTGAAATTTCTCTAATTTTCCCGTTCCTCAATAATCAGGTTTGTGAACCGATTTTGTTTTCTCACTCGGTTTGACCAGTTTTTCCCAGTTTTTCATTAGCTCCAAAGAACGGGGTTTACAACTCTCCCCTCCTTTTAGGAGTTTTGTCCCCAAAACTTATTTCACATTATTTGTGTATTGGCTTAACTTTTCATTGTTGTGAAATTTTCTATTTGATCATCTTACAACCTTCTCGGTTGTTTCCGTTCATCCCTTCACATACCTAAGATTTTCATCTCATTCTCATCCTTTTCTCATTTCATAGAATTTACTTTTGCCTAGAATATCTTCCTTTGAAGAACTAGGATCATTTCCTTTAGTTACCTCTTCCTTCCCAAGGCACCATTTCCCATTCCAAGCTTCTTTTACTCAACAAAATTTCAGAACTATAAATTCCGGTCAATTTTCTTCCATAGATTTTTGGCATTTATCACCTTTTTCATCTTACATGGATACCTTCCTTATTATTTGCATGGATACACCCATGTCTTTCTAAGATTTCTTTCTCTGGTGAGCTTCACATTCCCTTTCTCTCGGGATTTCTTCTAGTTCTATCATTGAAATCATTAAATTCTGTAGTGTCTTTTGCCGATATCTTCACCAGCTTACTTTTACTCCTTGGATCCATGAGTACCTTCCGTTTATCTTGCTTCATTCCTACTTGCTCTAGAATTTGTTTATTCTTTTGAGATGAACCTCTCATCCTTATTGTGTCCAAATCTTCTATATCTTCATGTCCTTGGTATTCCCCCTTTGTCTTGGTTAGATTCTTTTACTACTCATCTTCTCTTATTAGACTTCGTTTACTCCTCCGGATGATTTGGTCCATATAAGTTACTCCCTTAAATCGAATTTGTCTAAAGTTTCTATTTGAGTTCCCAGGTCTTCTTGTAGTAGATCACACTCAACCTCCCAACACAATCACTTAGCCATTCGTACTTCTTACTGAGGACTTTATTTTGACTCCAATTTTGTAATCCTCCCTCGATTGATTGTCTTGATACGAAGTTTCTTCCTTCCTCGATCCAACTTCCTACTCTCATTCTTCTCCTAGTGTTTTCTGTTATGTGATTCTTTTGTTTGATCATCCTACCATTCTTTAAAAGTTCTCTCTTTTCAATCTTCACTTATACATAGGGATCTTGCATGATTCATCCACTCAGACTCTTCTTCTCCTTTTTGGTCCGTACCTTTATCTTCTACAAGTCCCACTATCTTATGAAGTTCCTAAAGAATTGTATCTTTAGTTCTTTACAAGTAATTGTTGTACCTAGGACTTCGTGTTATTCGACTTTCTTTCCATCTTTCCTTAGTGGTCTTGATATCCTTGGTGTCCTCTCATACTTAATTCCCCTTCTTCTCAATCAACTTTCATTCTTTTGATCCCCTTTGAAATGTTCTACTCCTTCTTGTTTTTCATTGCTCTTCTTTCTTTGAGTCTATCTTTTAACTCCTCTCCATAAATCTGTACTCTTTGACGATTGCTTTCCTTTGTTCCGACTTCTTTTCCTTTTCTTAAGATCTCCCTTTAATGATTCATTCCTTATCATATTCTAAGGATAAGTCTTAATGGTTGAGATTTATTAGTTTCTTTCTTAGATGATTTCCTACCTTTTTCTTAGATTTTTATTATTATACTCTTTTATTTTGAACTTATCAAATAACTCAGATGTTTTAATAAAATTTTATTTTCATTCATTCAAGAAATATTTTTCTTGCCATACTTTGGCTTATTATAGAAAATTTATACTCCCTAATCCCTTGGGGTCATAGGACTAGAATTAACCCTAGAACGATTGTGAGACTCTTGATCAGAAGGCTATGAGGAATTGATTGAGGTCCATTCACGCTCCCTAATAGGACAAATTTCATGTATGGTCTCCAATCCGTACCGCCTTAGTACCTCAACTTCACACTCATAAGTCCACTTCACCCATTGGGACAGGTTGAGTGGATAGAGGTACTCGGTGGACCTTCATGAAGGTGGCATACACATCCCAATAGTTATCCCATGCCTCCTTCTTAGTTGGGTTTTCCTCCGATTGTTGTGGGGTTGGAGGAGGAGGGGTTGGACTTCTAGGAGGTGATATTGGTTCTTCTTGTCTGGGAGGAGGGTATATGATGCCTTCAGGTACCAGTAAGGCTCCTACTAATTTCCAGTAGTCTTCCACCATGTCATTGAGTACTCGTTTCTCACCCTTTAGGAACCTTTGTATGGCTTCCTCCCTTGAATCAGATGTCTTTTTTAGGGTTATGGGTGGAGGACTGGATTTCACCGAGAATTTCCTAGGAACTTTCCTTCCTACATGATAGTTTAGAGTTGGATTAATGTCAGGGCATAATATTGATAATGTTTCAAGGGAAGTAGGCTCTGATACTACTCTAGTTGTCACGCCCCGACCCGGTTTGGTCGAATCCCCATGAACAACTCGCCGCTCTCCCAGCTCAAGAGGACTTTCCTCCTTCTTTAACTAGAGAGGAGCCAGGCGTATTTTCAACCTTATTCCTTGGAAAGACATATATAAATAAAATGCAAACTTAAGAGAAATTAAGCATACCTGGCATTGGGTAAGGCTCGGTGTTATTCCTAGTCATTTTCTCTTTTTCTAAAAAGGAATAGAAAAGAGAGGTGAGTTTCTACAACTCAATGAATGGATATATTAAAAATGGTGTTTCTAAAAAAAATAGTTTTCAAGTTGGAGTGTGCCAGACTCCTTAATTCCTTTAAATTTTCTCATCTTCAAATCTCGATTTTTAAAATAATTTCTTATTACCATGGTGTGTCATTACCCAACACATATACTTCATCTTGAAGGTCAGACACATAGTCGCAGACCAGTAACGTTCACTGAACCCACTTGTGGCGTCGGAGCGACTTTACTGGCCACCTAGATAGAAGTACATCCACTTCTACCCTAAGAATGAGTGGATGTTCGCAACATCCGACCCTCAATCCTGTAACAATTTTCTGTGCCCATATGAGGACAAAGACCTCATCCCGTCTCCACCTCGGTCTCGTGTGCTTGAAGCTACGTCGAGCTTCGCAAGGTCACCTAGTACGACTAACTACCCTTATATCCACTAGGTCGTCCAGGGCCTTAGGACATATCACTACCCTTCTTGGGCATCTTGAAGGCCCCGTAATCATAGTGCATGCACAATCAGTATTTTCACATCATGCCATATAATCTGTGGTGCCACTAGTTCAATGGCACCGACCCTCAACTCAACCTACAGTAGTTTATCTTGACTAGTCCGAAGACTTGTCATGTCGCACTACTGCTAGTTGATTGAGTATGTCGATCCTATCTTGGTACAAACAATTCAATTATTCAAATTTTCATGGTATATAATTTATGTTTGTTTACGATCTCCTACTAGTGCCAACTGGCCTATGGCCCATTGTTCGAGATTTTCAAAATTGGGCATAATAGCCTCCAAGTTTCAAAACCGAGGCCTCTGGCCTAACAGAGCTATTTGAGCTCCCATCAAGAAGGTATCTTAAATCGTTTAAGCAGTGAAACATAGTTAGGCGATAGCACTTTCGACAAAAATATATTTTCAACTCTCCATCATAGCAACCGAGTATGAGGATATCTCCGCTCATAACCGATGAACAGGTTTTCCACTTCCTCCGAGGAAGTTTCAACATACTAACAGGGTATGATCTACTTACAACCAGTAATTAATTTTTCTTTGTGTCATTTTCACACCACTACTTTAAGGTGTGATGTTTAAAATACCACCAAGTAGTGAGTTTTCTTTTCCAAGGTACTTATCATCCCAACTAGGTATGATATAAAAATCCCACTCACCCGATCGTGCAGTGAAATTCCACGTATTCTGTTTTCGTCCCTTGCGAGCTTAACCTCAACTATCGTTCCTATACGAAATAAACATTATTGTTCATTATCATCTGGCTCGATTTCCTCATTCAGTATGAATGATTAAATTCACAACTTTGCCAATATTTGTAAATTGGTCCCTAAAGTTATTTTTCCTTTTACTTTAGGCCCCAATTGCCTGTTTTCCCCTAAATCGAGTCCTGAAACTTTTAAAATTCCTCTTGGAACCTCAATTTACTCAATTTCATAAAAAGGGTTCAAGTTTTCCAAATTCCCAATTTGGCCCCCAAAATTTCCCAAATTACCATTTTTCCATTCCTTTATAAAAATGGTAAGTTTTACCCCAAAAATTCTAAAATTCTTAATTGGTCCTCTAACATTCTTATCATGCCCAATTGACCCTCAATTTTATAAAATTACATTTTGGACCCTCGAATTTTCGAAAATCCCCAATTCTCCCCCCAATTTCAACTCCTTAACACAACCGAATTTGATTTTTATCAAATTGATCGATCAAACACTTCTAATTGTTGAAATTGAAGTTAAAATTGAGTTTCTACATATTCATACGATGCAATAGCACTTTGAATCATAAATTTTGACGTCGGAACGAGCTCAAACAGAGCTTTACCAGAAAACAGAATGTAGAGAGATAAAGCTTCAATTGCTCACCCGCGTAGGCACAGCGGTCCGAGATTCCAATCGGGGCATATACCTCTCCTCCTAAGGTTACTCCTAGGATCAAGAATTGCATCAATTGATGCTAAATTGGATTAGAATACTATCATCGAAATTCTCTCGACTCTCTCTAGCACCAGTCATAAATTGTAGAGGGGAGCCAAATTGGCTTACCTTTCAGTCCTAATTCGGCCGTGAAAGGGCTGAGAAGGTGTTGGAAGAGCTTGGTTTGGTCTGAGGAGTGCTTGAATCGGCTAATTTCAGCTCAGCCGAAATAGGGCAACTTCGGTCCGCCGGAGGTGCTTCATTGTTCGATCACGCCAGCGCTTCTTCAGCGACCCTTGGAGAGAATGGATGCTACCACCGTGTAGCTGACTTTCTCCCCGGTTCTAAAGAATCTGACCATGGCTTCTTTGGCACAAAAAAGTCCTTATATCGGAGCTTTGGTTCGAGCTTCACCGGAAAGCTAAGCAGCTGAGAGAGAGTGAGATATTCATGTATGAAGAGGATGAATGGAGAGGGGCTCTTTATATATGGAGCTCGTGGACTCGTCGGTCATCCGTTTGGTACCTTTATGACAGTTATTGATGGCCCGAAATGTACTAAACGGAAAATTTTCTTCTTCACCAGCGCTGCTTCGATTTTTCCAGCAAGTGAACAATGCTGTCATCTGAAGGATGAAGATGACACTATTCCGAACCAGACCAGTCCGGTCTGAACTCGGTTCAAAGCTTAAACGACCGGTTCACCCCCAATTCTACCGAATTTTTCAAATCTAAAAATTTCTAAATTCATTTTCTATCAAATGGTGGCCTCAAATCTCAAATTTGAATTTTTTAAGCCACCTAGAAAAATAAATTTATCATCCGGTTCAATAATGGTTCAAATCGGTCCAAACTGGTTCAATTTGGTTTGGATTCGGTTCACCTGAACTGATTTGATTTTCATCCCCCATTCATCCTAAAGTCCTTTATCATGACTTATGTGACTCTTTAGGTCACTTGGGGTCCATATATTTCCTAGTTTTCCCTATCTCTATAGGTTTCGGTTCATAAACTAGCTTGGTTCCTAAATTGGTTCAATCCGGTTCGGATCTGGTTCACCCGAACCAGCCCAATTTTTCTCTCCTTCTTGGTTCTAAAGTTCCTTCCCAAGTTTTATGAATCTTTTTGGGTCATGTGGGAGTTGAAATTTCTCCAATTTGCCCGTTCCTCAATAATCTAGTTTGTGAACCGATTCAGTTTTCTCACTCGATTTGACTAGTTCTTTCTCCATTTTTTCTTAGCTCCAAAGAGTGGGGTTTACAAACCGTGTCTTCGCCGGTAGAAAATTGAAAATTTCTCTCTCTAAAAAAGTTTTTCGGCGAAGCTTCGTTTAAGTTTAATTTTAGGTCAAATTGTGTAATTAAAAGCTTGGTATAATTGTAGAGAGGTAGGAGAGATGATTAGTAGTATGATATGAGGCAATTAAGTGAGTTTAAGTGTTAAATTTGACGAATTGATGATTTGGGGCAATAGTGCAATATTAGAGAAAATGAGGTAATTTAGGGATTTTTGGAAAATTGGGAATTTTTGTGAAATTGACATCAATGGATGGTCAATTTACAAATAAGAAGAGTTTGGGGATTTAATTGCAACTAAAAATAATTTTTGGAAATTTAATTGTAATTAAAAATAAATATAAGACTTTATTAGAATTTTAAAATAATTTTATTTTTATAAAATTACATAGGGGTGAACTTGCAATAAAGTAAAATTAGAAATTTATGGTAAATAATTGAAAAAATAATTTATAATTAAAATACACTTAGGGAATCATCTATTAAATACATAAAACATGAAATATATCATATTATCTTTTCAAGTCTTGTAACTTGAAACCTACTCAGTGAGTTGTAAACTCACGCCTCTTCCCCAAATCCTCATAGGAAGAATCGAGAAAACCTCCAATATAAAAGAAACCTCAATTCTTAAAGCAAGATACGAGAAAATGTTATAATTTGATAAATATGGTTGTTTTATAATTATTGTTTTGGAATAACATTTATGTATTGACGCCTTACTCCTACCTGGACCATCATGGTAGACAATACCATTCTGGAACAGAGAGGGGTGGCGGGTTGATCACAGAATTTCAACCAAACTGAATCAGGGTGTGACAACTAAACTGGTATCATTACCAAGTTTTTTCGTAACGAATATCTCAAAACTTTAAGGGAATAATAAATAAATTTACCTAAAAGTTTAACTTTCTTTTGACTCCGTCAAGGCACTGGTACTATCTTCGAGTACGAGACTCGTTTTAACGAGTTATGCTCATTTGCACCTAACCTAGTCGGACCAGCAAATATCTACCAAAGATTCGTGGATGGTCTCAGTTTAGAAATAAGAGACCAAATGGGGGTATCAGTTTGGATATAAGAGACCAAATGGGGGTATTAGGAAGACCCACTGATCTCGCTACCATCATTAGTATAGCACATGAGTGTGAATTCCTAGTTTAGGCAAGGCACCGTAGACTAGAGAGTATGGTCCGGGATCTTGACAATCGCCATAATATTCTTTGTTGTCTGTAGCCGGTCCATGGTGGTGACAACAAATTTCTCTCCCACGAAAACCTTACACGTAGTTACCTAATGGCCTTAAGGTTTTGGGGAACCTTGAACCCCTCGGGTTCTCGACCGAGAGCTGGTGCTACCTCCGACACCTCCATAGCTGGAGTTACTGCAGGGAGAGGGACTTCTGCCAACTTCTCATCCAAGTCGTACTCCCTCATAAAATCGTAGTATGCCCGAATATATGCGAGTTACTATACCTTTGCGTACAAGTTCCCAGTTGAAACTCTTGTTGACCCTTTCTTGAGTAGCTCCTGGATATGTACTCCCACCGATTCGTCGGTGTACTCCATAGTCTTTGGAAAAGAGTTTCAAGTTCCATTAGAAATGGAGTAATACTCCACTTTAATATTATCAATGAATGATTTATCATTGCTATTCCTGCTTTTCCATCAATTTCAAACTATTTTGTTTTCAAATTTTTGTTTATGAAAACACGGGCTCTAATACCATCCAAGAGGGGTTGTCATGTCCCGACCTGATTCTATCGACAGGAGACCCGTGCTCCTTCACTGATCCCCCGTCGATGAGTCCTATGGTGGGTACCATCACCATAGTGAGAACCGGAGGGATGAGGGCTTCTAACAAAACACTTGTAAAATGTAGCGAAAATTTGAAACTTTATTTTCACGTGTGAGTCCACAAAATAATTTATCAAATATCATAGAAATCATAGCAATATGATAAAACATAAAGATAATTTGTGAGCAGGGTACGGGGTTAACTTGGATAGATGTGCAACTTGAGAAGTTAATTCCCTTCTCTACCTCATGCCATCTTATATTAGCATGCAAAAATGTTTAGGGGATGGGGCGAGCGCACAACTTAGTGAATGAGACATTGACGTCGTGCCACTATATTACTCATGACCTAGATTGTAAAACCCGTCCTTTTGAGCTAAGAAAAATCGGGAAAAGAAGTGGTCAAACCAAGTGAGGATTCAAAACCGGTTCACAAACTCGATCATTTCTGAAGGGGCAATTTGGGAATTTTCAACTCTTGGGTGATCCAAAGAGTTCATTAAACCTTTGAAAAGAAACTTAAGATAAATTAGAAGAGAAAAACCAAATTGGTTTAGGTGAACGAGAATCCATAAGAATTGTGAAGTTAAACATGCTTACCTGATAGTAGTGTGAGGATGGGTGACCTCCTGGGAAGTATGATTCTTTTTGTAACCCGAAATTTTGGTCAAAATATTTTTATGCGAACGTCTTATCATAAATGGCCATACTAATAATAAATCTCTCCTATTTAATACACGATTTTTACACCTATATAAAGAGGCCATCCCCATTCATTCTCCTCACACCTGAACACTTCTCTCTCTCTACTGCTCCATTTCCCGGCGAAGCTCGAACCAGAGTTTCAACTTGAACATTTTTCTTAACCTCGGAAGGAGAGGTCGAGCTCTTTAGAACTGAGGAGAAGACAGCTATCTAATAGCAAACTCCAGTCAATTCGAGAATCGCTGGAGAAGCGCCGACATGATGGAACAGTGAAGCAGCTCTGGCGAACCGAAGCTGCCCTATTTCGGCGAATCTGAAATCGTCTATTTCGAGCCCTCCTTAGACCAAACCAAGCCCTCCCAAAACTTCCTCAGCCCTCCCATGGCCAAATTAGGACTGAAACGTAAGCCAATTCGACTCCACTCTACAATTTCCGGCCGGTGCTAGAGAGAGAACCGATAGAATTTCAATAATGAAATTCTAACTCAATTCGGTATCAATTGATGTGATTCTTGATTCTAGGATGATCCTCAAGATGAGAGCTATCTGCCCAGATCGAAAGCTCGGACCGTCATGCCCTCACCAGTGAGAAATCGAAGCTTTCTCTCTTTACAATCTGTTTTCTGGCGAAGCTCCGTTTGAGCTTGTTTCGGTGTTAAAATTTGCGATTTCAAAGTTCCTTAGAATTGTATGAACATGTAGGAACTCAATTTCAACTCCAACTTCAATAATTAGAGGTGTTTGATTGGTCAATTTGATGAAATCAAATTCGATAGTGTTGAAGAGTTGAAATTGGGGGAAATTTGGGGATTTTCGAAATTCGAAGGACCAAAATAAAATTTTATGAAATTGAGAGCCAATTGGGCATGAAAATAATGTTGGAGGACCAATTGAGAAATTTTAGAATTTTTGGGGCAAAACTTACTATTTTTGTAAAGGAAAGGCAAAATGATAATTTTGGAAAAGTTGGAGGACAAAATAGAAAATTTAAGAAATTAAACTCCTTTTAGTAAAATGGAATAAATTGAGGTCCTATGATAAATTTTAGAAGTTTTTGGACTCAATTTGAAGAAAAACCGGCATTAGGGACTTAGTTAAAGAGAAATAACTTTAGGGACCTAATTTCAAATAAATGAAAGTTTGGCTTTCTCATTCATTTGGAATGGATGAAGGTGATTAGGCCAAAGAATAATGAACCGAAATGTTTATATCGTGTAGGAACACAAAGTACCAGGAATGCCAGCAAGGACAAGCTCATGTGAATACAAAGAACCGGTCTAGTGAAATTCACGGCATTAACGGGTGAGTGGGTTTACTAACATCATACCCGATTGGGATGATGAGCACAACTTAAAATTAAAAATCACTTACCGGTTGTGAGTGAGAATTTTATATCATACCCGGTTGGGGATGATAAGTACCACGGTATAAAAACTCACTGCTTAGTCGTATTTTTAATCATCACTACTTAGAGAAAGTGATGTGAAAGTTATACGGAAAAACTACTTATGGGTTGTAAGTAGATCATACCCGGTTGGTATGATGAGACTTCCTCGAAGGAAGTTGAAAACTCGTTCATCAGTTATGAACGGAGATGTCCTTATACCGGTCGATATGATGGACAGTAAAAACCTATTTTTTGTCGGAAGTGCTCTCCCCTGACTGTGTGCCAATTCTTAAACAATTTGGGATACCTTCTTAACGGGAGCTCGAATAGCTCTGATAGGCTGAGGGCCTTAGTTTTGGAACTTGGGGGCTAAATGCCTAATTTTGAAAATCTCGTACAGTGGGCTCAAGGCCAGTTGGCACAAGCAGGAGCTCGTAAACGAACATGACATATGTGCCATAAAACTTAATAAGTGAATTGTTTGGCCATGGTACTAAGATAGGATTGACATGCTCAGTCAACTAGCGGCAGTGCGACATGACAGGTCGATGGACTAGTCAAGACAAACAACTGCGGGTTAAGTTGAGAGTCGGGGCCGTTGGACCAGCGGCACCACAGATTACATGGCAATATGAGAAAACATTGTTTGTGCATGCACTGTAAGTATTAGATCATCAAGACGCCCATGAGGGGTAGTGATGCGTCCTAAGGACACTGGACGACCTGGTGGCTATAAGGGCAGTTCGTCGTTCTAAGTCTGTGCGAAATCTGGAGTAGCACCAAGCGCATGAGACCGGGGTGGGGATAGGATGAGATCTCTGTTCTCATACGGATACGAAGAAGTGATTTCGGGATTGTGGGTCGGATGTTGCGTACATCCACTCATTACTAGGGTAGAAGTGGTCATATTTCTATCCGGGTGATAGGAAAAGTCGCTCCGAAGCCACTAGTGGGTTCAGTAGTGATACTAATTTGCGAATATGTGTAAACTTCATGATAAAGGATGTGTATTGAGTGATTACACACCGGTAACTAAGCCACTTGAGTATGTGTCATGGTACACTTCTAACGATTTTTTATGACCATTTCTCAACTCTATTAACCTCTCAATCGATCCATTCCTTATTTCCGATTCAATTTAATTTCTAAATTTGACATTACTTTTCTTGTTCGATCTTAATTTGCGGTTCAACTTGAATTATTTATCAAGTATTATTGGCAATCCACTTGGTGGTTGGAGAGGCATAAGGAAGTATTTGAACCATTATGTTAAAAAGTGACCGTGATTCAAATTAAAATTAAAATTAAATAATTGATTAATAATTAAAAAATGACTTATTAGATTAAGTACGGTTTATTTCTCTGTCATTAAAATCTAATAAAAGTTAGATTTATTACACAAATATCTATTTTATGGAAGTTTGATACTTAATAACATTCTAAATGTTTGATAAAAATTAGAGATTTTAAAGGTTTTCTCTAAAATTTTAATTTAGCATTAAGTAATTGGAAGCAAAAAGCTTTAAATTTATATTAGTGAGTCCAACCCACAAAGAAAATATAGATAAGAAAAAAATATGTTATATATATTATATTAATATTTATAATTTAAAAATATTTACCAAACATAATAATTTTCAATTATATTTAATTTGATCTCTTTAAATACTATTTAACTTTACTTTATAATTTAATTATATAATGAATCACATCTTAAATTTATAACTTTTTGTATGATTAGTTCTTTAATATTAGTATGATTGGAGTTTTTTTTGAGAAAAGGAATCATTCAATTAGTTCAATATGAGATTCATTAATTTACCATTTGTTTGAATTGAGTCATTTGAAGCGATTTAAATAGATGAGATTTGGAGTGCTGTCGCTTATTTGGTAAAACAAATCCAATAAATTTGTAATAATTTGGAGTCGTCTCTCTAATATACAACAAACAAACTCTCCATATATATATATATATATAATATCTATTTTCCGACATAAAGAATTATCTTTGTGGGGTTTGTGATAGCATTGAGAACTTACCGAATCCAATTAGACACCCCCAGAAAGAATGACTAATTGGACTAGAGTTTCTCTTTTAGCCATGAAAATGGAAGAGATGATAGCATCAAAACTGCAACTGTATGGATTGCATTGTATACACACGAGGACAGTGGACATCAAACGTTGAAGTATTAATGAACAAAGAACTGGTGATTTGTGTGCAAAAAAAAAAAAAAACCGGTGATGGTAGGATGCTTGGACGACCAAAGAAATGGTGATAGTTGGATACCTTCTTACAATATCAGGCGTCTATGTCTCCGCAGTTTTACTTCACTGATGGAACACATAGGGACTAATATCATTCCATGAAAAGCCACACTTGATCTTCTTGTGTTGAGGTATGTGAAACTTTGGTTCCCTGGGCATGGTAGGATGCTTGGACGACCTAGATCAAATCAATCACACACAAAGTTGCTATAAGAGGAACGACCTTGATCTTGAGTTTACTCCAGGAAAATAAACTATTCATAAATGTCAAGCATGCAAAATGTTTGTCAATTGATCATTTTACCTTCTAGGTATGAAAGGTCTGTCGAAATAGGGCATTGGCTGTGCCTTGGGAACCAACTCCTTTCTCAACCTCCTTATCTCCTCTTCCTCTTCCAGCTGAGCAAATAAAGAGAACCCTCATTAATTTGCTGTAAGCCAAAAACTCAGCATCTAAATACACAATAGAGATCATGGTATTTTTCATATTTGATATACCTTTAGCTGCTTTTCCCTTTCCATCTTATATTGCTCTATAAGGTTCATCTTCTCCGCAACCTGTCAAAGACAAAGAGGCTCCAAACATATAATAACATACTTCCAACTTGGCTAATTTTTACAGCAACAGATTCATCCTATTCTTCTCTCTTAATATAAAGCATGAGCATCCAACAGTTTCATCCTATTCTTCTCTTTTATATAAAGTATGTGTAGACTCAAATAGAAGTATATATATGCCGGCAAAATCACCTGCTGATCAAATTCAGCACGCTCCATTGCCCTCAAATCACTGTGAAGCTTTAAGTCAATGGGCCTTGTGTTCTCCTTGACTGGAGGTTTGATCAGACACTAGGATAAGCCAAAAACACAATTCATCACCAGAAGAGTCATTGCTTAACTTAAAAATAATTCTTACAGCTGAAAGCATGTAATGTCTCCACCTGAGGGTCTTTACTTAACCTATCCTTACCTCAGGTTCATCAGTTGTCCATGGCAGGCCTTGTGCAATTGGGATTCTCAGTCTTTCTTGCTCCTCCATCATTTCTTGTATCTTTTTCATGAATTCATCCTCTTTTAATTTTCCTCTTTGCTGTATATTAAACATACACAATAAACACAAAAGTCACAGATAAATTTCTTCAAACTTCTGGATAATATCTGAGCAAAACCCTCTAAAGGCAACTGACCTCAGTTCTCAGCTTAAATGGCTTCTGGGTAGTAACCTTGAGCTGTTTCTTCTTCCATCTGCTTCCACCCAGAGTCGTCCCACATGATTCTGTGCTCTGAAACAGAAGTAATAATGAACTGTATCAGTATATTATAGAAATCTGAAGTATCATCACCCTATGCGTGGAATGAATGGATAGAGACTAGCCCAAAGAAGCAGCTTCTTACATTTCTCCGGCTCCTCCGACTTCCAGTGGAATTCCTACTTGACATACTGCTCAGCATACCCCCGCACTTGATCAGGGGAAACTTCACAGGAAAACAATGTTATTATGGAATCAGTCTACGAGTGGAAATAGCATACCTGCCCTGACTGCTGTCCCAAGAGGATGAAAGGGAAGATCTCTTGTCAAGCCCGAGATTTTCAGCAGTCAACATCAGTTCTGACATACAGAAGGATGAATTAGACAGCTCAATTTCAGGAACCTTGGGAAGTTGCAGTCCTGGTAATGCCCATTTCTCCAGCTTATTCTTGGCCTTAGCATTCTCTTCTTCTTCAGCCTCCTTGCCATCCTTCGAGTCTTCTGTCTCATTGGGGATCGTTAAGAGCTTCTCAAATGCCTTGACCAAATGCATCACCCTTCCTGCCCCTGATTCTGGCACACTCTTCCTGGCCTCCTCCATTAACCTGTCCCTTCTTCTCTTTACCACCGAAGAACCAATCTGATTGGTCTCACCTGATTCACAGAATTCAGGATCTCCCAACCCATTGGACTCTTTTTCCCCAGCTCCTTCTTGAAACCCAGCAGCGACAGCCTCAATATCATGCATCATCAGACCCTTCTCGATCTCATCACTCTCTTCCTTCCACCCACACGCAACTCCATCCCCGCTACTCTGATTCTTGAAAAACTCTTCCTGAGATGCCTTCAAACTCTGGTAAGCCATACAGAGGCACTTCTTTGAGTTCCCCATGGAGCAGCCCTTCTCCTGACACTTAGAAGCTATCTTCGCGTCATCTGCCCTCTTGCCGTGTTTCTTCGCAATAATGAACTTCCTTTCGCTAATTCGGTTTCTCGGAGACATGTAGGCAGCATGATTCGTGCCCTTGCTCGCCGATTTCTGGGACTTCGCGGACTTGATCACCGGGGAGTTGGCCTTCCTCAAGTTAAGGCTGGGAGTGGAAAGATTAGGGTTTGAGTTCTCGGAATACTTTGAGTTCTCCATCTGCTTCCTGAGCCGTGGGTCCTCTGAGTCCTTGAACGGAGTAACCGGAGCCTCACTCCTTCCGATCGGATCCATCGAACTTACGAACTGAGAGAGTGTCTTAGAGAGAGAGAGAGGAAGAGGATTTAGGTTTCTTTTGCCCTACTGGTGATCAATGCAAGTTTGGAGAGGACGTAGAGATGGGAACGTTGAAGCTCCTGGGCGCTCTTCGTAACGGCTAGTTCATGGGGAAAGGCCCGCTCTCAGCCGTTGAAACAAGCATTTGAATGTCCACCGTCCATTACGAGATTAGAAATGTTATTTAACAATTTTGGCATCCATTAATCCTCCATATCCGATGGATCGATCACATTCCAAATCTAGTAGTCTTATATTCTGAAATCTCTTAGTGAAGGGTGTAGATGGCTTGCAGGCATCCATTCCTATGCCCCTTGAAGATGACGTCTTAATTGCCTACTTTAGCCAATGAAATATTTATATAATTTTATAAACATAAATGACTAATTTAATATCACTTATTGGATTGTATAAAAAAATTCAAATTTTTAGTGAAAAAAATAATATTCCTCTCCGTTATACCTATTACCATCCATCCACTTACCATCTATTGGTGATTATTAAACCAAAATATTATATTACATCACCTACACACTATTATATTAATAAAATCACCTTATTAGTGCAAGCAAGTTGTGCTAATTTATCCTATTAAATTTGTCATTTAGTATGCTATATGTATATATATATATATATATTAGACTTGTTATTTAATAAAACAGTGTAAAAAAATTCTATATACCACTAATATAATACATATTCTTTTATTTATTTTATTATTTACACTATTTGACTGCTTAAATTATGACATTGCAGAGGACATAACACGTGAGCCAGAAAATGCGTACATGGGTGAGTAATGGGCAGGGAAGCCAACTTATGATCAACCCTGCACGCATAGGAATCGGTTGGAGGACAACCCAATCTACGAGTATCACATGACCGTAATCTACATAAAGCATGTGACTATAATTTTTTTTTGCACAATAATGTGACTATAATTTACTCTCGCGATCTAGTGCACAATTTGAGATTTCTCGTACGTAGGGGCAAAATTCTTGGACGTGGGGCTAGAAAACTGGTATGTGAGCTAGCATGCACGCCACATAATCCAGTATGTGATGTAGCCTAACCAATCACCTAAGTGATCCAACATTATTCAAACCAAAGTTATGTCATATCACCATAACCCATTAGAGGACCCAACCAAGTGGATCACTCGTGCCCTAGATGGCACACTCACGACCTATTTTCAACGTTAAGGGACAAGACTCGGTTACAAGGAGACGAAATTGTCTTTGGGCACAAGTACATAACCACACCGATCAAGAAACCCTAAGTTATTATACTTGGGGAGTGATCACACATATTACCAATAATATTTAGACCCCAATGGTTGAATAGATAGTTTCCAAATGCGGACCACACAATATACATGTATATCAATAATATTTCAAGAAATACTTGTCCCATTTGAGTGTAAAATATTTACTCCATTGAATAACACACTAAGTAGAAAAATATATTTTGATTATTTATAATAGTTTTGAGATATCACCAATTGCCTAAACGATACTGAAATATCTCATTACTAAATGAAGACACAACTACGCAAATAAATATAAGGAGATTGTCACGTGTCATACCGATATAAATGATGAGTATCTGATAACATCATACCAGAAATACTCACATCCTATAATATTAGTTACTTTCATCAAAATAATATCAATGTTACCAAATGTTAAAATAAAATTTATACATATTTTAGACAAAAATTTGAACTTTTTTCATAAATGATTAGCCTAAAAACTCATATAAAATAACTTAAAAATACAATAACTGATAAGTATTTAATTGAAAATCTCCGTATGCGTGCTTCGAGAAAGTCGGGTCAAAGTCGGTAACACACCAGAGGTGGTATGTTGGTTATCGAGACTAGTGTAATTAGAAAGCTAACTACTCTATGAGTACATGATCACTTGAATCACCTCCATTAGTGATCTATAGCTCATGAAATCTCCATTTTAATTAACTTGGCCACTTAACTCGAGATATAAGACGTAAATGATTTAATTTTTTCTCAAATCTTACTCAAATCGGGCAAGGCCAAAGGCTATATAAAGTTGGTGGTACAATGGACTCACCAAAATTTTCTTAGCTCACGAGTCTCATTGTGAACATCGAAATTGACACTCGAAACAACTACTCTGTTTCTAGCCGCCGGAGATCGCGTACTGTGTGATCTCACAAAAAACTATAGAAGTAGAGTTGATGGTCTAGAGATGTGACAATCTTTGACTCTCTATCCTTAGCTTTCTAGGGGTACCCGGAATATCATCGGAGGTTATCAGATAACGGAGATATCCTCTCAGGTAGTAGATTCATCGAAGTGGAGAGCAATTTCACTATGAGAGTGAATTTTAATCAAAATTTGATGAGGGAGCAACCCCAATTTATATGTTTATAAACTAGATTTGCGTGACTATCTATCCATAATATTATTTCTTCATTCCATAGTTTGTGGCCTTGGAACTTAATTAATTTCTCCAAATGGTGGATTCAGGTTATCTGGGTAAGTAATCAATTAAAAATAGAGGAATTTGAATGAACTGTCGAGCAAGGAAGATGACATGCACTCGCGTGGCCACGTGTGCGTGTGCCCGGTGTCACACATCGATCGGTTTGTACTGTAGTGAATCAGTTTTCGACGAATTTCTCGGTCGGTTCAGCGATTTTTGGCCCATTTCACCTCTTTCTCGCTCGGTTCTTAAGATAATAAAAATAACTAAAAATTATATATTCAATTTCCTATTATATGGATTCAAGAACCATTAGATTTAGATTTATTTTGCACTCTTAAAAATTCGGGGGAGGGGTTTATAACCCAAAGTTGGTTCGAACCGATTTTCTCCCAATCCTCAACCTCGTGTTATGTGATATTTTTAAGGGTTTCTCGTACCCTTGATTACCACTCTTGGACTCTCCATTGATCCCTTCCTCGTTCCCATTTAGATTTCACTTCCTGGTTCATGCTCTGCCTCGGGGTTCGTTCCCCTTTTTTGGTTAACTCAACCCAATTATCAAGTTGGAATTTTCCGGTCTTACAACCATCCCCTCCATTTTAGGAGTTTTATCCTCAAAACTGGTCATACTTATGTCATGTTGTTCACGTGCACGCATCCCTCTTCACATTCCTGAGGGGATAGTCCAAGTTACTTTGAATACTATTCTTTCATTCTTGCCTCTGGTTCCCAAGTCTCCTCCTCTACCCGATCATCTCGCCATAATCTCTTTCCATGGGAGTCTCCTTGTACTAAAGATTTTTCTCCCGACATTCATATTAGCGTATAGGTTTGTAAGCCCCACTCCCTGGAGTTAAGGAAAATCAAGAAAGAACCAGTCAAACCGAGTGAGAAAATTAAACTAGTTTGCAAATCCGTTTATTGGGGGAACGGGCAAATTTGAGTAATTTCAACTCCCAAGTGACTCAAAAAGGTTCATAACCTTGGAAAAACACTAGGACATATTGATTGAGAAAAATTGGATTGGTTCGGGTGAACCGGACCGGAACCGGATTGAACCGGTTTAAGAACCAAGCCAGTTTATGAATCGGAACCCATAGAGAGAGGGAAAACCAGGAAATTTAGGGACCTTGAGTGACCTAAGGAGTCATAAAAGTCATGAAAAAGGACTTTAGGATGAATTGGAGATGAAAACCAAACCGATTCAGGTGAACCAGATCTAAACCAGATTGAACCGATTTGGACCGGTTTGAACCACTATTGAACCAGATGCTAAATTTATTTTTCTAGGTGGCTTAAAAAATTCAAATTTGAGATTTGAGGCCACCATTGGATAGAAAATGAATTTATATGAATTTAGAAATTTTTAGATTTGAAAAATTCAGTCGAATCGGGGGGTGAACCGACCAGTTTTAGCTTTGAACTCGGTTCGGACCGGTACGGTCCAGTTCGGAACAGTGTCGTCTTCTTCCTTCAGATGACAACACTGTTCACTCACCGAAAAATCGAAGAAGCATCGGCGAAGAGGAAACATTTCTGTTTAGTATGTTTCAGGCCATCAATGTCTATTATAAAGGTGCCAAATGGACGACCGACGAGTCCCCGAGCTCCCTATATAAAGAGCCACTCTCCATTCATCCTCTCCACACTTGAAAAGCTCACTCTCTCTCAGCTGCTTATTTTTCTGGTGAAGCTCAAACCAGAGCTATGGTATAGGGTCATTTTTGAACCAAAGAAGGCGAGGTCTGGTTCCTTAGAACTGGGGAGAAGTTAGCTCGATGGTGGCATTCATTCATTCCTAGAGTCGCTGGAGAAGCGCTGGCGTGATCGAACAGTTAAGTAACTCTGGCGGACCGAAGCTGCCCTATTTTGGCTGAGCTGAAATAGGCTGATTTGAGCCCTACTCAGATGAAACCAATCTCTCCCAACACTTCTTCAACCCTCCCATGGCCGAAATAGGACTGAAAGGTAAGCCAATTCGACACCTCCCTACAATTACTGATCGGTGTTAGAGAGAGAGCCGACAGAATTTCAATGGCAGAATTCTAATCCAATTCAGCATCAATTGATGCCATTCTTGATCCTAGGAGAAACGTTAGGAGGAGAGCTAGCTACCTAGATAGAGAGCTTAGACCGTTATGCCATCATCTGTGAGAAATTGAAGCTTTCTCTCTATACAGTATATTTTTCGGCGAAGCTCCATTTGAGCTCGTTCTAGTGTTTAAACCTATGATGCAAAGTGCAATGGAATCGTATGAACATGTATAAACTCAAATTCAACTTCAATTTCAACAATTGAAAGTGTTTGATCGGTCAATTTGATGAAATCAAATTTGACTATGTTAGAGAGTTGAAATTGGGGGAAAATTTGGGGAAATTGGGGATTTTTAAAAATTCGAAGGACCAAAATGCAATTTTCTAAAATTAAGGGTCAATTGGGCATGATAGAGGGCTAATTGAGTAATTTTAGAATTTTTGGAGTAAAACTTACCATTTTTGTAAAGGAAGGGAAAAATGGTAATTTTAGAAAATTTGGGGGCCAAATTGGGAATTTGGGAAACTCAAACCCCTTTTATGAAATTGATTAAATTGAAGTCCCAAAAGGAATTTTAAAAGTTTCAGGACTCAATTTGGGGAACAACCGACAATCAAGGCCCAAAGTAAAAGGAAAAATAACTTTAGGGACCAAATTGTAAATATTGGAAAAGTTGTGAATTTAGTCATTCATACTGAATGAGGTGATCAAGTCAAATGATAATGAACAACAATGTTCATTTCATATAGGAACACAAGACATCGGGGACACCGGCTAAAGTTAAGCTTGCTAGGGACAAAAATCGACTAGGAAGAATTTTACTGCACGATCGGGTGAGTGAGATTTTTATATCATACCCAGTTGGGATGATAAGTACCTCAAAATGAAAATTCACTACTTAGTGGTATTTTAAATATCACAAATTAGAGGAGTGATGTGAAAATAACGCGAAAAATCTACTTACTGGTTGTAAGTAGATCATACCCGGTTGGTATGATGAAACTTTTTCGGAGGAAGTGGAAAACCCGTTTATCGATTATGAGCAGAAATATCCTCATATTTGGTTAGTATGATGGATAGTTAAAAATATATTTTTGTTAGAAGTTCTCTCCCCTGACTATGTGCTACTGCTTAAACGATTTGTGAGACCTTATTGACGGGAGCTCAAATAGCTCTAATAGGCTAGAGGCCTCAGTTTTGGAACTTGGGGGCTAATATGCCTAGTTTTAAAAATCTCGAATAGTGGGCCATATGCCAGTTGGCACGAGAAGAAGCTCATAAACAAACATGAGATATATGCCATAAAACTTTAATTAAATGAATTGTTTGGCCATGATACCAAGACATGACCAATATATTCACTTAGCTAGTGGCAGTGTGACATGAAAAGTCTCCGGACTAGTGAAGACAAACAACTGCAGGTTGAGTTGAGGGTCGGGGCCGTTGGACTAGTGACACCATAGATTATTTGGCATAATATGAAAATATCGATTGTGCATGCATTGTGTGTACGGGACCTTCAAGACACCCACTTCATTTTTGGTTTACCACGATTATGGTTCCATTTCTTAGGTTTTGACATCGGAGTTGGTCCTATTTGGGTCACCTTACTTGGAACTGTTGGTACCACATGTTTCTTACAATATGATATGTTCTGGAATTATCTTTTCCCCTTATGGTTTCCAGAATGTGTATTATTGATAATAGATTATGCCCTTCCTTCTATTTAGGAGTCGTAGGGTTCCGTTCCTTCCTACTACTCGGTAGTGTTTCCCAACTACTTCCTATGTAGTCCAATTGTCCTTTAATTTTCTTAATATCAAAATCTTGTTAGTTCCCTTTATCTACTCATTATTTACCAACTTTCCTATGGTTTTCCTCAGTTCCAACCGTCAGTTTTCCAGCTCACCAGCACATTGAGATCCTTTGTCACTTGTGTCCTTCCTCATTTACATTAGTGTCTTTTACTCAAGGGCTTTCCTTTCCTCCATACTTTCTTGCTTGCTTGTGACCATTCACCATTTCTTATTCCGAGTTGACCCTTTTTCAGCCTACGTATTGATTCCTTGTTTTAGGGAGGTCTCCTCTTTTATGGTTTTCATTCTCTACTATGTCCTTCTAGGTAGAGACTTCCATTTTAGGGTTATACTTTCAATCTTCTTTTTAGTTCCTAGAAAGTTCCTTCCCTTTACTTCCCAACACTCTCTTTATTTTGGGGACATTTGCCTGCTTTTAATCCTCTATTGTCTTAAAATTCCCATTCCATCCCTCATTTCCTATTTAATGAACTTTTGGTTTTTGGGTATTATTTCATGTATTCCACACCATGCCTAGCCGTCATCCTTTAGGCTCCATTAAGTGGATGTGGACCACAACAAATCTTGATGTCTGTAGTCGTTTCAATTATCCACTTCTTAATTTAAGGCTTATTTCTCCCAAGCTTTCTTAGTTAATCTTTACTCTATGTCCTTATTATGGGCAATCCACCCCTTTCTTACTTATACGACATCTTTTGATGCTATATCCTTCTGTCCCTATTCCTTGAGTTTTAACTTACTCCTTGGGTTTTGGGTAAACTTCTCTTGTAACTAGTCTTTTATTTCGAACTTGCATTCTATTTGAAACTTTTCTCCTCTTACTCCACTTTAGTTGGATTCATTTCTTCTCCATTAGAATATGTATGCCTCTTTAGGGCTCCCGTCCTTGGTAGGCTTCCTCCTCTTTTCCCCATATTTCCTCTTTCCTTCACCTTCTTGATTATCTATCTTTAAGTTGACCTCTTGACATATTTGATGTCATCCCATCCGACTTATCCTTACTTTGGGGAGTTTTGCTAGCACATCCCTTATCCTTGTCTTTATCCCAACTTGTTATTCACTACGATTTTTATTCCTATTGGTGAAAGGTTCTCGGTCTTTTTCCTTTCGAGGTTGTTCCATCTCCTTCTGAGAGCTTACTTAATCCCTTCCGTGGCTTGGGTTTGGTCGTCAATTTGTTCCCAATCATTTACTTCTTCTAGAATTTCTTCATTCTTCCTTTCTAGTGTTTTGACCTTTACACCTTTCCCTTCCTTGCTGGTGTCTAATTTATGGTCTTCTAGAGGGTCAGTTCGTTAACTGCCTCTTCCCACTATTCTCCTTGGTCACTTGTCTTGGAAAAGTTGTCCTTTGAGTGTACTCGTCCTCAATGCCTATCTTGTTGTCCTTTTTAGGGTGTAGTCCTTACTATTTTCCGATCCTTCATAAGGCGTTGTTTATTTTCCTTGATCATTTTATTATCTCTCATTGTCTCCCACTTGACTACAATCCTTTTTCCAAAGTAAGTTACACTTGTCATTGAGAGACATCCTTAACTACTTATGCCCCTTCTTGGTTCTCTTATTTCAGGATATGCCTCTTATGATCCACCTTGAGTTCCTTGGCTTGGGAATTTTCTTCTCGTGGTCTCACTTTCTACCTTCATCCTTTTTCTTAGGGACTTCCATCCTAGAATTTCCACATTCAACATCCGTAACGCTCCTTGAAGACTTTTCTTTCTTCCTTTTCGTACACCCTTCTAACATCGGTATGGTTATCCGCCCTTAATCCTTCTCCATCCTCCAATTCCTTTTTGTTCCTTATCCTTCCTTTGAGGAGTTCCTGATTTTTAGTGGGTTCCTAACACTTTATGTCATGTTTATCCGCCCATCTATGTTTCCTTCAAGGGTACTTAGAGACATTCCTCTAGAGTTCTCTTTCCTAGCACATCTCTTTTTCCTCTACATTCTTACCTTGTCCTACCCTAGAGTTGCTGGCGGAGGTTTTCCACGTTCGCCCTTTTTAGGGGTTCTTATACCTTACCTCTCCTCTTAGTTATCTTTCATACACTGGTTCTTCTTAGAGGTAACCCAATTCCTCTTGGTTCCCTAACTCTTGTATGAGGACTCTTTTTCTATCCCTTATGGTACTTAG
Source organism: Trapa bicornis (assembly GCA_030064425.1). Taxonomy (NCBI): domain Eukaryota; kingdom Viridiplantae; phylum Streptophyta; class Magnoliopsida; order Myrtales; family Lythraceae; genus Trapa; species Trapa bicornis. Next base: position 13,286,857 of record CM057746.1, read on the forward strand.
GCTTTCCTATACTCTTCCTGCATCTTTTGATATTGACTTCCTTTTTCCCAGATTCATCCGTTTTCTTTGACCCTGCTTCCCTTATATTGTACCCCTTATGAACACACTTTTTCCTTCTTTCTTTGGTTAGGGTATGTCCTTTATGATGACTCCCTTTCTAGGTAGGCTCTTGGTTAAATCTTCCTTTCTAGGGGGGGGGGGGGACTATTTAGGTTGGTTAACTAGAGGTAACCTGTAGTCTTCCTTTTTATATAACCTCTTCTCCATCAATTATCTTGGGTCCTGATTGGTGTACCTCAATCTGTTAGTTGCGTTTATCGTTAACAGAAAAAAGTAACTTTTTAAGTAAAGAAAAGAGTCTTTATTCATTAAAAGAGGTAGCTTGTTCTCGTATCCGGCTTATTACAAGGATTTCTCACTACTTTCTAGTCCTTAGGAGTCATAGGTTGGGAGTTAGCCTCCGAATGGTTTCGGGACTCGTGGTCCGGTGGCTTTGATGAACTGGTTGGCGTCCATCCATACTCCCGTCGAGCTTTCCTAATAGGATGAACTTCATGAATTACCTCGAGTCTGTACCTTCTTAGTACCTCGACCTCGCACTCATAAGTCCATCTCATCCATTGGGAAGGGTCGAAGTTGGATTGAGCTGGTGGGGGTACTTGGTGGACTTTCATAAAGGTGGTCTGGGCCTCCTAATAGTTATCCCATGACTCCTTCTTAGTTGGAGTCTTTTTAGGCTGTTGTGGGGCTGGAGGGGGTGTCGGGCTCCTTGGAGGAGGGATATGTTCTTCCTGCCTTGGAGGAGGATATGTGATGCCTTCTAGCTCTAATAGGGCTCCAACAGGTTTCTTATAGTCTTCGGCCATATCCTTAGGTACTCTCTTTTCAACCTCCAAGAACCATTGAACGACTGCCTCACTGGAGGTAGGTGTCTTTTTTACAATCTCATGTGGGGATTTAGTTCGAATGGGGAACTTCCTAGGAACTCTTCTTCCTACATGGTAGTTAAGTTTTTATTAGGGCCAGGGCATAGTATTGATAATGCTTTCAAGGGAACATGGCTATGATACCACTCAAGTTGTCACACCCCGACCCGGTTTGGTCGGATCTCGTGATCAACCTGCCGCTCCCTTGGTTTAAGAGGGGTTTCACATTCTTTTAGTCAAGAGGAGCTAGGCATAATTCAAACCTTTTCCCCTAGAATAGCATAAATGAATAAACATGCAAGCTTAAAAGTGACATTAAGCATACCTAACGGAGGATACATCCTTGTGTTTTCTTTTGTCATGTTTCCTTACTCTTGAAAAGGGTTATAAAAGAGGGGGTGAGTTCTACAACTCAATGAGTGGGAGCTAGGAGTGAATTTTCAAGTCAATTAGTTTTAGGTAAATTGTGCCAAGGTTGTTGTTTTCTTTAAAAGAAGTTCTTTTCAAAAACTGTGATAAAACCCGAGATTTTGAAAAGAAGTTCTAGGTAAACTGTGATAAAAAGAAGTTCTTTTCAAATATTAGCCCCCAAGTTCCAAAAACTAAGGCCCCCGGCCTATAAGAACTATTCGAGCTCCCATCGAGAAGGTCTCCCAAATTGTTTAAGCATTGGCACACATTCTGGGGAGAACACTTCCGGAAAAAATATGTTTTCACTGTCCATTATACCGACCCGATATAAGGACATCTCCATTCATAACCGATGAACGGGTTTTCAACTTCCTTCAAGGAAGTTTCATCATACCAGCCGGGTATGATCTACTAACAACCGGTAATTAGTTTTTTTTCGCATGGTTTTCACATCACTAATCTAAGTCATGATGTTTAAAATACCACATAGTAGTGGGTTTTCATTTCGATGTGCTTATCATCCCCAACCGGGTATGATATAAAATCCCAAACACAACTGGTAAGTAGTTTTTAACTTTAAGTTATGCTCATCATCCCAACCAGGTATGACGTTAGTAAACCCACTCACCCGTTAATGCAGTGAATTCTACTAGACCAGTTCATTATATTCACGCGAGCTTGTCCTTGCTAGCGTTCTCAGTATTTCGTGTTCCTACACGATATAAACATCTTGGTTCATTAATTATCCTTCGGCCTAATAGCCTTCATTCATTCCAAATGAATGAGAAAGTCAAACTTTCATTTATTTGCAATTAGGTCCCTAAAGTTATTTCTCTTTAACTTTAAGTCCCTAATGCTGGTTTTTCCTCAAATTGAGTCCCGAAACTTTTAAAATTTATCATAGTACCTCAATTTATTCCATTTCACAAAAAGGGGTTTAAATTTCCAAATTTCCAATTTGTTCCACCAACTTTTCCAAAATTATCATTTTGCCATTCCTTTACAAAAATGGAAAATTTTACCCCAGAAATTCTAAAATTTCTCAATTGGCCCTCTAACATTTTTATCATGCCCAATTGACCCTCAAATTTAGGAAATTGCATTTCAGTCCCTCGAATTTTAAAAAATCCCCAATTTCCCCCAATTCCAACTCTTTAACACAACCGAATTTGATTTCATCAAATTGACCGATCAAACACATCTAATTGTTGAAATTGATTTTCTCCATGTTCATACTATTTCATAGAACTTTAAATCACGAGTTTTAACGTTGGAACGAGCTCAAACGAAGATTCACCGGAAAATAGACTATAGAGAGAGAAAGCTTCGATTACTCACTGGGGAGGGCACGATGGTCCAAGCTTTTGATTTGGACAGATAGCTCTCGCCCTAAGGTTTATCGTAGAATCAAGAATCGCATCAATTGATTTTAAATTGAGTTAGAATTTCATCATCGAACTTCTGTCGGTTCTCTCTCTAGCACTGACCAGAAATTTGCAGAGGGGAGCCAAATTGGCTTTCCTTTCAGTCCTAATTCGGTCGTGGGAGGGCTAAGAAAGTGTTGGGAGGGCTTGGTTTGGCATAAGGAGGGCTCGAAATGGCCGATTTCAACTTGGCCGAAATATGGCAGCTTTGGTCAGCCAGAGCTGCTTCACTGTTCCATCATGCCGACGCTTCTCCAACTATTATCGGATTGACTGGAGTTTGCTATCAAATAGCTGATTTCTTCCCGGTTCTAAAGAGCCTGACCTCTCCTTCCGAGGTTAAGAAAAATGTTCAAGTTAAAGCTCTGGTTCGAGCTTCACCGGAAAATGGAGCAGTAGAGAGAGAGAGAGAAGTGTTCAGGTGTGAGGAGAATGAATGGGGATGACATCTTTATATAGGTGTAAAATTATATATTAAATGGGAGAGATTTATTAATAGTATTAATATTGCCATAAATTATTGGTATTAATTCCAATAATTTAATTTAGGTATTAAATTATTTGTATTAATTTCAATAATTTAATTTAGGTATTAAATTATTGGTATTAATTATAATAATTATATATATATATATATTAATTTATGGTTATTTATGATAAGGGTACGTTCGCATAAAAATTTTTGACCGAAATTTCGGGTTACAAAAAAAATCATACTATCTAGGCACGCTTAACTTCAAAGTTCTTACGGGATCTCATTCACCTGAAACAATTTGGTTTTTTACTTCTAATTTGTCTTAAGTTTCTTTTTCAAGCTTTAATGAACCCTTTGGATCACCCAAAAGTTGTAAATTGTTTATTCTCAAATGATCGGGTTTGTAAACTGGCTCGGTTTTCTTACTCGGTTTGACCGGTTCTTTTCCCGATTTTCCTTAACTCAAAAGTGCGAGGTTTACAAGGTGAGTTCTACAACTAAGTGAGTGGGTGTTGTGAGTGAATTTTCAAGACAATTAGTTTTAGCTAAATTGTGTAAAGGTTATTGTTTTCTTTAAAAGAAGTTCTCTTCAAATTTGGTTTTCAAAGCCTTTTTTTCCATTTCCAGATTAGGTGTGTTTAGCAGACAACACACTCCCTTCATCAGGAAGGGTACACACATTCGTAGGTCTAGCCCATCCACTGCACCCACTTGTGGCTCAGAGCGTCTTTATCGGACACCAAGATAGAAGTCCGTCCAATTCTACCATGGGTCTGAGTGGATATTCTTGACATCTAACCCTCAGACCCGAATACCACTCCATGTCCGTATGAGAACAAAGATCTTATCCCGACCCTACCCCAGTCTCATGCACAAGAAGCTACTCTAAGCTTCTCAACTAACTGGTACGATGAACTACCCTTATCTCCATCATGTTGTCTAGTAGCCCTTAGGACCCATCACTACCCCTATTGGGTGTCTTAATAGTCCTTTACCACAAGTGCATGCACAAACAATAGTTTTCTCATATAGCCATAATCTTTGGTGCCACTAGTCTGACGGCCCCAACCTGACCTGCAGCTGTTTGTCTAGGCTGGTCTATCGACCAAGCCCTCACGTACTACCGTTAGTCCATTGAGTACTATCAGCCCTAACTTGGTACCATGGCAAAATCACACAACCATTTCAATAATAATTTTTCATGGCTTTCATAACTCAAGTTTGTTTACGAGCTCCTGCTCGTGCCTACTAACCTTGGTCCCACTGCACGTGATTTTCCAAAACCGAGCATTTTGCCCCATAAGTTCAAAAATCGAGGCCTTTGGCCTTTCTGAGTTGTTCTAGTTCCCGTCAAGGTCACCCAAATAGTTTAAGCATTGGCACATAGTCTAGGGAGAATACTTCTAGCAAAAAGTATATTTTCCATTTATCCTGCCAAACGGGTGTGATGATATCTTCACTTACAACCGGCAAATGGGTTTTCTCCTTCATTCAAGGAAGTTCATCATACCAATTAGGTATGATTTCCTCTACTTACAATCGGTAAGTAGGTTTTAGCTTAGATCGCTCATCACCCCAACCAAGTATGATGTTAAAGTCCCACTCACAAGTGGTTTTTCATTTCTAAAGTGCTCACCATCCCAACCGGTATGATGTATGATGTAAATCGTGACGTGTTCGTCCTCAGTCGGTTTTCCAAGTCTACGTGAGCTTTCTCTTGCTTGCGTTTCGGTCACACTTGTCCCTATACAATTTGGGCAACATTATCAATTACGATTTGGCATAAAAGCCTAGGCTCACAAATTATCGATTAATTGCACTTAGGTCCCTAAAGTTTATTTCTCATAACTTTAGGTCCCTAATGCCTACTTTTGCCCAATTTGAGTCCCAAGGTTTCCAAAATTCCCTTTAAGTCCTCATTTTACCCAAAATTGTATAAGGGGCTCAAGTTTTCCAAATTTCCAATTTGTTCGCCAACTTTTCAAAAATTACCATTTTTCCCCTACTATCCATAAATGGCAATTTGACCCCAAATGTTTCAAAAATCTACCAATTGGTCCTCCAACATCTTTTTCGTGGCTAATTAGCCTTCAATTTTGGGAAATTGCAAAGAGATCCCTCAATTTTTTGAAATCCCCAATTTTCCCCAAAATTTTCCACCAATTTCCCCTTTCAAACTGACCGAATTTGATTTTTTCAAATTGGCCATTTAATTAAGGTTTATGGCTTCAATTGGAGCTATATATCAGTTCCTAAACTTCCATATGATTCAATTGAGCTTTGAATCGCATGAATTGAAGTCAAAATGAGCTCAAACGGAGCTTTGTCAGAAAATCATTCGTAGAGAGAGAAAGCTTTGAAAGCTTATATTGGGAGGTGTGGTGGTCCAAGCTCTCTATCTAGAAAGGTAGCTTTTATCCTGGGATTCCTTCTACGATCAAGAATTGCTACAATTAACATCAAATTGAGGGAGAAATCTATCAATGAAGTTTAGCACTTTCTTTCTCTAACTCTGATCGAAAATGACAAAGGAGAGTCGAATTGGCTTACCTTTCATCTCTGTTGTGGTCGTGTGATGGTCGTGAGGAGTGCTGAATTTGGCCGAATTTAGCTCGGCTAAAACAGGGTAGCTTTGGTCCTTCAGAGCCACTTCACTATTTGATTTTGCCAGCGCTTCTCCAACGGTCCTCGGGTCAAAAGGAGGTTGTTGTCAGGTAGTTGATTTCCCACGGAGTCTATAGGACCCGACCTTGCCTTGTGAGACTAAGAAAAATGCCTATGTCAAAGCTCTGGTTTGAGGGTTGCTAGAAACTGGAGCAGTTGAGAGAAAATGGAGATTTTATGTGTGTTGAGGATGAATGGAGAGGTGCTCTTTATATAGGGATCTCGGGGACCCTCTTCCCAACAACTTTCCTTTTTGGTCGAGCGTATCCTCACCCTAAAATAGCATGATTAGAGAAATTTAAGCTTTGTCGGCATTATCCATTTCTGCATTGAATGAAGAGTGTTGTTATCCCAAGGAAGAAGATGACACTGTTTCAAACCGGACTAGACCAGTCCGACCGGGTTCAATGTGTAAATTAGTCGGTTCAAGCCCGATTCGACCAATTTCCTCTAAATTAAAATTTTCTAAATTCATCTTCTATCTAATTTGCCTTCAATTTCGTAATTTGATCATTTTAAGACACCAAGAAAAATGAATTTAGGAATCAGTTCAAGTATGGTTCAAACCGGTTCAATACAGTTCAGATTCGATTCACCTGAAGCGGTCTAGTTTTCTCTTCCCATTTGTCCCAAGGTTCTTTTCCATGATTTTTATAACTCTTTGAGTCACTTGTGATTTGTCAATTTCCTATTTTACCCTTTCTTTATCGGTTATAGTTCGTGAACCGGCTCATTTTTCTCTTTTGAATTTATAGATTCTTTTGCCATTTTTCTCACCTTTAAAGGAGGGGGTTTACATATGTTCCTTAGCTTCTTATGGCTAGACCCTTGCAATTACTTAGCCAGCTTCAATTCTTGCACAACCCCATTTTCTCTTGTTTGTAGGTTATTATTTGATTACTCTTTCTCTAGTTCATTTGGGGAGTTTCATTCATGTGTATACTAATAATGTTCATTGGTCCATTTTCAAGTGCTAGCCATCATCTAGAGGCCCCTTCACAATTTCATTATTTGGACATTTTCTCTATATTTCCTCTCTGCATATATGTAAGAACATATATGAGTCATGTATATTTTTATCTTATGAATTTCAAATGGCCCTTGTCTGTACAAGCTATTTTGAGAATTCATTTTAGGTTTATGGGTTGTGACCCTTTTTTCTTGCATCTTTGGCTCATTCACTTGGGCTTCTTATGTTTGGGTTTAAATTTTCCTTTGTTCTTCTAGGAATATACCTGCCCAACTCTTTATATAATTATCCAACCCATTTGTTTTGGTTTTCATAGTTCGTTTAAGGCACATTCAATATAATGCTCTTATTAGACCCCTTTTCCCTCAAATCCTTTTCTACCCTTTTTATTTTAATTATATATTCATTTGTAAAATATTTGATTATCCCTAAATTCTTTTAACTCATATCATTAGTTTATAACCATTTTTCCTAATAATTACATCAGAGGAAATTTTAACTAATATTCGATTTCCAATCGAATTATTTTAAATTAAAAAATAATGACACCTTCTCCAACATAACTATTTATGCTCTAGTTTCATTTTAGATAGATTTTATTTCCAATTATAGAAGTATTGTGTTACAACTACTCCCCACATTTTTAGCAATTTTGTCCTCAAAACTCGTTTTACATATGTTTTCAATTTCTAGTTATGATTATCTCTACTTACATCATACCAACCGGGTATGATTATCTCTACTTACAACCAATAAGTAGTTTTTAACCATTAAAGATAGTACTTCTCATCCCAACCGGTATGAAGTTAGATAATCCCACTCACCCGATTATAGTGACGTGTTCGTCTCTAGTCAGTTTCTGAATTCTCGCTAGCTTTTCCTTGATGGCGTTTTGGTCTCTCGCTTCCCTACACAATTTAGGACATCTTTATCAATTAAGGTTTAGCATAACAGCAATCATTTTTTCACGTATGAGCAACTTGGCTCAAAATTATTAATTAATTGCACTTAGGTCCCCAATATTCATTTTCCTTAACTTTAGGTCAATAATGCCAACTTTTACCTAAATTGAGTCATAAGGCTTCCAAAATTCCCTTTGGGTTCTCAATTTACTCAAAATTGTAAAAGGGGCTCAAGTTTTCCAAATTTCTAATTTGGTCCCCAACTTTTCAAAAATTACCATTTTGCCCTTACTTTCCAAAAATGGCAATTTGGCCCCAATTATTCTAAAAATTGACCAATTGGTCCCTCAACATCTTTCTCATGGCTAATTGGTCTTCAATTTTGGGAAATTGTAAAGAGGTCCCACATTTTTCAAAATCCCCAATTTTCCCAAAAATTTTCCCAATTTCTCCCCTTCAAACTGACCGAATTTGATTTATTCAAATTAGTCATTCAATTGAGGTTAATTTCTCCAATTGAAGGTATGGATCAGTTCCTACACTTTCATACGATTCAATTGAGCTTTGAATTTTATAATTTGTGTCTGAAACGAGCTCAAATGGAGCTTCGCCGGAAAACTGTTCGTAGAGAGTGTGACGGTCCAAGCTCTCGATCGAGGGAGGTAGCTCTTGTCTTGAGGCACCTTCTAGAATCAAGATTCGCTACAATCGAAGTCGAATTGAGGGTGAATTTGGTTAGTGAAATTTGACACTTTCTCTCTCTAACCCTGATCTACAACTATTGAGAAGGGCCGAATTGACTTACCTTTCTGGTCAGTTAAGGTCATGTGAGGGCCGTGGGGCTGTCGAGGAGCTTGGTTTGGCCAGAGAAGGGATGAATTTGGTCGAATTTAGCGCGGCTAAAATAGGATAGCTTCGGTTCGTAGGAGCTGCTTCACTGTTTGATTCTGCTAGTGCTTCTCCATCGATCCTCGAGTCGAAAGGTTCACCGAAAAATGGACTAGTTGAGAGAGAATGGCAATTTAAGGTCTGTGGAGGATGAATGCAGAGTAGCTCTTTATATAGGGAGCTTGGGGACCCTCCACCCGACCACTTTCCATTTTGGTTGAGCTTATCCTCTCCCTGAAGTAGCCTGAACAGAGCGTTTCATCTTCGTTGGAGTTATATGTTTTCTGCATTAATGAACAGTGTTGTCATCCTCAAGAAGAGGATGACACTTGTCACGCCCCGACCCGGTTTGGTCGGATCCCTATGAGTAATCCGCCACTCCCTTGGTTTAAGAAGGGTTTCCCTCTTTCTTTAATCAAGAGGAGCCACGCAAAATTCCAACTGTGTTCCTTGGAATACATATATAAAAAAATGAAAGATTAAAAGAAATTAATCATACTTGATAGAGGGTAAATCCTGGTGTTATCCCTAGTCATTTCTCTATTCTTGAAAATGGATAAAAAAGGGTGGGTTAGTTTCTACAACTCAGTGAATGGGTGTTTGAAAAAGAGTTTTAAAAAATAGTTTTGAATTATAGTGTGTCAGACTCCTTATTTCCCTTAAGATTATTTCTTCCTCAAATTCTTGGTTTTCAAAATCATAATTCATCATTATCTACAATCGGTGTGTTTAACAATCAACACATGCCCTTCATCATGAAGAGATCACACATTCGCAGGGCAGCCCATCCATTGCACCCACTGGTGGCATCGAAGCGACTTTATCGGCCACCTAGAGAGAAGCCCATCCATTTCTACCCTCAGAATGAGTGGATGTTCGTGACATCCAACCCTCAAACCCAAAAAGCAACTCCATGTTCGTATGAGGATAGAGACCTCATCCTAACCCCACCCCAGTCTCATGCGCATAAAGCTACGTCGAGCTCCCCTGACGAATGGCACGACAAACTGCCCTTATCTCCACCATGTCGTCTAGTAGCCCCTAGGATGCATCACTATCCCTCTTGGGCATCTTGATGGTCCCGAACCTTAGTGCATACACAAAACAAGAGTTTTCCTCATAAGCCATTTAATCTTTGGTGACACTGGTCCAACGGCCCTAGCCCTCAACTCAACCTGCAGTTGTTTGTCTCAACTGGTCCGTCGACCTATCTGGTTGCACTACCGTTAGTCCATCGAGTATGTCGGTCCTGTCTTGGTACCATGGCCAAATCACATCATTCATTCATTAAAACTTTTCATGGCTTATCATCAAGTTTGTTTATGAGCTTATGCTTGTGACAATAGGCCTTAGGACCACTATACGAGATTTTCAAAACTAGGCATTTTAGCCTCCAAGTTCCAAAACCGAGGCCTCTGGCCTATTTGAGCTATTCGAGCTCTCATAAAAAAAGTCACCCAAAATTTTTAAGTATTGACACATAGTCAGGGGAGAGCACTTCTACCAAAATAACTTTTTCACTTGTCCATCACATCAAACAGGTGTGATGACATCTTCGCTTATAACCTGTAAGTGGGTTTTCCACTTCCTTAAAATAAGTTCATCATACCAATCGAGTATGATCTACTTACAAACGGTAAGTAGTTTTTTTTCCAAGTATTTCTCACATCACCCCAACTAGGTGTGATATTAAAATTCCACATAATAGTGGTTTTTCATTTCCAAGGTACTCATCATCCCAACTAGGTATCATGTGGAAAATCCCACTCACCCGATAAGTGCAGTGTATTCCTCTTGATCAGCTTTTTTGCCTCTACGCGATCTTATCCTTACTGGCGTTTCTAGTCCTTCGTACTCCTACACGATTTGGATATCCTTGTTCATTAACCTTTGGCATAATAGCCCTAATTCCTCATGTATGAACAAAATGCTCAAACTTTTTATTATTTGCATTTAGGACCCTAAAGTTCTTTTCCTTTAACTTTTAGGTCCCTAATGCCAATTTTTCCCAAATTGAGTCCTGAAACTTTCAAAAATTCACTTTGGTTCCTCAATTTATACAAAATCCTAAAAAAGGGTTCAAGTTTCCCAAATTTCCAATTTAGTCGTAAACTTTTCAAAAATTACCATTTTCCCCCTACTTTACAAAAGATGGCAATTTGACCCTAATAAATTTCAAAAAATGACCAATTAGTCCTCCAACATCTTTTTTATGGCCAATTGGCCCTCAATTTTGGGAAATTGCACTTTGGTCCCTCAATTTTACGAAATCCCTAATTTTCCCCAATTTCACCCCTCAATTGGCCCTATAACAATTTTGTCATGCCCAATTGACCCTCAATTTTAGGAAATTTCATTTCGGTCCTTCGAATTTTTGAAAATTCCCAATTTTCCTCAATTTTCCCCCAACTCCAACATCTTAATACCAAATTGATTGATCAAATGTTTTCAATTGTTGAAAATTAAGTTGAAATTGAGTTTCTACATGTTCATACGATTCTTTAGCAATTTGAATCGCAAGTTTTAACGTTGGAACGAGCTCAAACGGAGCTTCGCCAAAAAATGAAATATAGACAGAGAAAGCTTCGATTACTCACCAGTAAGGGCACGATGGTCCAAGCTTTCGATCTGGGCAGATAGCTCTCATCCAAAGGTTCATACTAGAATCAAGAATTGCATCAATTAATGCCAAATTGAGTTAGAATTTCATATCAAAATTTTGCTAGTTCTCTCTCTAGCGCCGACCGAAAATTGTAGAGGGGAGCCGAATTGGCTTACCTTGCCGTCCTAATTCGACCGTGGGATGGCTGAGGAAGTGTTGGGAGGGCTTGGTTTGGCCTGAGGAGGGCTCGAAATGGCTGATTTCAAATCGACCGAAATAGGGCAACTTCGGTCCGTCGGAGCTGTTTCACTGTTCCATCATGCCGCCATTTCTTCAGCGACTCTCAAAGAAAACGGAGACTACAAGCGTGTAGCTAACTTCTCCCTAATTCTAAAGAACCTGTCCTCATTTTCTTTGGCTCAAAAAAGACCCTATATCAGAGCTCTGGTTCGAGCTTCACTGAAAAACTAAGCAATTGAAAGAGAGTGAGCTTTTCAGGTGTGGAGAGGATGAATTGGGAGGGGCTCTTTATATAGGGAGCTCGGGGACTCATTGGCTGTCCGTTTGGCACCTTTATGATAGAAATTGATGGCCTAAAATGTACTGAACAGATACATTTGTTCTTCACCAGCGTTGCTTCGATTTTTCGGCGAGTGGACAATGCTGTCATCTGAAGGAAGAAGATGACACTATTCCGAACCGGTCCAAACCGGGTTCAAAGCTTAAACCGGTCGGTTCACCCCACATTCGACCGAGTTTTCCAAATCTAAAAACTTCAAAATTTATCAAAATTTATTTTCTATCCAATGATGGTCTCAAATATCAAAATTGAAATTTTTAAGCCACCAAGAAAAATGAATTTAGTCATCTGGTTCAATAGTCGTTCAAACTAGTCCAAACCGGTTCAACCCAATTTGGATCCGGTTCACTTGAACCAATTTGGTTTTCATCTCCAATTCACCCTAAAGTCCCTTTTCATGTTTTTTATGACTCCTTAGGTCACTTAGGGTCCATAAAATTCCCGCTTTACCATCTCTCTATCGGTTATGGTTCATAAAGCAGCTCGGTTCTTAAATCGGTTTAATCCGGTTCTAGTTCGGTTCACCCGAATCGGTTTGGTTTTTCTCTCCCAATTTGTTCTAAGGTTCCTTTTCAAGGTTTATAAGTCTCTTTGGGTTACAAGGGAGTTGAAATTTCTCTAATTTTCCCATTCTCTATCGGTTCTGGTTCATGAACTGACTTGGTTCATAAACCGGTTCAATCCAGTTGGATTGGGTTTATCTAAACCGGTATGGTTTTTCTCTTCTAATTTTTCCTTTGTTTCTTCATCACCTACATCAAAGGGCATTAAATCAGTAACATTGAAACTTTCATTAACGCTATACTCACCAGCTAACACTAGCTTGTAAGCATTATTATTAATGTGTTCCAACACACGAAATGGTCCATCTCCTCTAGGAAGAAGTTTTGATCGCCTTTGTTCCAGAAATCGTTCTTTCCTTATATGAAGCCAGACCCAATCACCAGGTTCAAAAATGACACTTTTGCGGCCCTTGTTTGCTTGTTTTTCATAAACTTTAGTTATCTGTTCAATGTGCATCTTTGTCTTCTCGTGTAGTTCTTTCACAAACTCTGCTTTTCTCTTTCCATCAATATTCACCAATTCACCTATAGGAAGTGGAGTTAGATCTAGAGGGGTTAATAGATTGAAACCATAAACAATCTCAAATGGTGAAAACTTAGTTGTAGAATGAACAGAATGATTATAAGCAAATTCAACATGTGGTAAGCAATCTTCCCATGATTTCAAATTCTTTTTTATTATAGAACGTAATAAAGTACCTAATGTCCTATTTACTACTTCTGTTTGACCATCAGTTTTTGGGTGACATGTTGTTGAAAACAACAGTTTGGTTCCCAATTTACTCCCTAGGGTTTTCCAAAAGTAACTCAAGAATTTAGAATCACGATCAAAAACAATAGTCCTAGGCATACCATGCAATTTGACAACTTCTCTAAAGAACAAATCAACAACATTCGATGCATCATCAGTTTTATGACATGGAATGAAATGTGCCATCTTCGAAAACCTATCAACTACCACAAACACAGAATCCCTCCCCCTCTTAGTTCTTGGTAATCCTAAAATAAAATCCATGGAAATACCAATCCAAGGTGCATTAGGAATCGGAAGAGGAGGATACAGGCCATGAGGTTGTTGCCTAGACTTAGACTCCTTACATGTAATGCATCGAGAACAAATTTTCTCAACATCCCTTTTCATGTGGGGCCAAAAAAAATGCTCATGCATTATCGCCGTAGTTTTAGCTACCCCAAAATGTCCCATAAGTCCTCCACCATGTGCTTCCCTAACAAGTAACTCACGTAAAGAAGACCGAGGGATGCATAATTTGTTTTCTCGAAAAAGAAATCCATTTTGTAAATAAAATTTTCCAAACCTACCACTTCGACAACCTTTAAACACTTCACAGAAATCAGGATTGTTTTACAAATCCTTGATATAATCAAAACCAAGGAATTTAGAATCAAGCATTGAAAGCATAGCGTACCTTCGTGATAGAGCATCTGCAACTATATTTTCCTTACCTTGTTTGTACTTGATCATATATGGGAATGTTTCAATGAACTCCACCCACCTTGCATGGCATTTGTTCAACTTGTGTTGTCCTTTGAGATGTTTAAGAGATTCATGATATGTTTGAATAACAAACTCTTTCGGCCATAGGTAGTGCTGCCATGTTTGAAGTGTTCGAACTAGGACATACATCTCCTTATCATAGGTAGGATAGTTAAGGGTTGCTCCACTCAACTTTTCACTGAAATATGCAATTGGTCTTCCTTCCTACATTAATACACCTCCAATACCTACTCCTGATGCATCACACTCAATTTCAAATGTTTTCGAAAAATTAGGCAATGAGAGCAATGGGGCAGTAGTTAATTTTTCCTTTATCAATTGAAATGCATTTTGTTGCTCATTACCCCATTTAAAAGGTATGTTTTTCTTTATAACAGCAGTAAGAGGTGCAACATAACTACTGAAATTTGGAACAAAACGTCTATAAAAACTAGCTAATCCATAGAAACTTCTTACTTGACTTATCGAATTAGGTGTCAACCAGTCGCGAATTGCCTTAATCTTTTCCTCGTCAACCCCAATCCCTTCTGAACTTATAATATATTCAAGAAACACAAGTTTATCCAAACAAAAGACACATTTATTCAAGTTGGCAAACAACTTATGTTGCCTTAATGCTTCTAACATAGCTCTTAAATGTGTTACATGTTCATCCATGGTCTTGCTGTAGATTAGAATATCATCAAAATATACCACTACAAATCTCCCAATAAAAGCACGTAATACATGATTCATTAATCTCATGAAAGTGCTTGGTGCATTAGTCAATCCAAAGGGCATAACTAACCATTCATATAATCCTTGTTTAGTTTTAAATGCAATTTTCCATTCATCCCCTTCTTTCATTCGAATTTGATGATATCCACACTTAAGATCTATTTTCGAAAATAAGCAAGATCCATGCAAATCTTCTAACATGTCATCCAAACGAGGAATAGGGTGGCGATACTTTACCGTGATGTTGGTGATGGCTTGACAATCCAAACACATTTGCCATGTTCCATCCTTCTTAGGTACAAGTAGCACTGGCACAGCACGTGGACTCATACTCTCTCGAACATACCCCTTTTTCATCAGCTCTAGAACTTGGCGTTGAAGTTCCTTTGTTTCCTCAGGGTTACTTCTATATGCTGGTCGGTTGGGAATTGTCGCTCCAGGGATGAAATCAATTTGATGTTCAATTCCTTGAATTGGTGGCAAACCTGGTGGTATCTCATCAGGAAAGACATCGATAAATTCCTGCAAAATAGTAATAATATTGCTCGATAAAGATCTGACAAGATCGTTAGTACTAAAAAAGGCGTCCTTGTACATAAGTACAATAAGAGCCTGATGTGAAAGTAAAGCTCGCTTGATTTCACTTTTTCTTGCAATGAAATTGCTTTTACTCTCTTTTTTTTCCACTTCTGGCTTTTCCCTCTTTTTTTTTAACTCTGATATTTCTCCTTTCTTTTTTTCTTCTATTTTCTGTTCATTTTCCTTTTTCTTTTTCAGTTGGTCCTCAAAAACTTGCCTTGGAGTCAATGGTACAAGAGATATTGGTCTCTCATTCATCACAAAAGAGTACCTATTAGTGAATCCATCATGCATAACTTGACGATCAAACTGTCAAGGTCGTCCCAAAAGTATATGGCACGCGTGCATTGGTACCACGTCACATAGTATTTCATCTTGATATTTTCCAATAGAAAATGCAACCAACACTTGTTTGGTTACCTTAAGTTCACCTTGGTCGTTCAGCCATTGTAGTCGATAAGGCTTCGGATGCTTTAAGGTTGGTAATGCCAATTTCTCCACCAGCTTAGTGCTGGCTACATTAGTGCAGCTTCCCCCATCTATAATAACACAGCAAATCTTATTTTTCACACAACAACGAGTATGAAATAAGTTCTCACGCTGATTGTTTTCTTCTTCTTGGGCTTGAACACTGAGAGTTCGTCATGCAACCAACAATTCTCCTTCTTCTGCATATTCAACAGAATCTTTAAGTGGTGGCATCCACGGATCGATATCTTCTTTTTCATCATCGGTCTCAATTTCACCATTAGCATTGATCACCATTGCCCGCTTATTTGGGCATTGACTTGCAATGTGACCCCTGCCCTGGCATCGGAAACACTTAATATCACGAGTTTTGGGAGTTGTGATATGGGTGTTACCTTTATTTTGGGCCACAACTTGCTTGGTTGTCTCTTTTAGTGGAGCATGCTGAGGTTGAGTTGATTGACTCTCAAATCGCCTTGAGGATGGTTTCCATGAGTTCGAGGAACCATTGTTTAATCCCCTTTTGTGTAAACTCTTTCTCTTCAATTGTTGTTCGACTTTGATAGCTTGATGTACCATATCTTGGAGCTCAACATGATATTGCATTTCCACCACGTTAGCTATCTCATGGTTTAGACTATGCAAAAATCTCGCCATTGTTGCCTCTCTGTCTTCCTCCACATTTGCTCGAATCATCGCAATCTCCATCTCCTTGAAGTATTCATCGACTCTTCTTGATCCTTGGGTAAGCCTTTGGAGTTTATTGAACAACTCCCGGTGATAGTGGCTGAGAAAAAATTGTCGTCGCATGATCGCTTTCATTTCATCCCAAGATTCCACAGGGCGTTCGTGATTTCGTTTCCTTTCCTTCACCAACTGATCCCACCATATTATAGCATAATCAGTAAATTCGACAGCAGCAAGTCATACTTTTTTCATCTCTGAGTAATTATAACAGTAAAAAACCATCTCCATCCTCTTTTCCCATTCAAGATATGCTTCAGGATTAGTTTTTCCTTGAAAAGAGGGTATCTTCAACTTGATATTATCTAGGTTGTCATCAACTCGGGGTCATTCTCTATGAGCATATCGATCGAACTCCTCGAGTTCTTGTGGATCAAAACGTCTTGACTAAAAGCTTCGAGGTTGCTGTTCAGTAGGGGTATGTTGACGCGAACCCCTGACTCCTTCTTCCAATTGATCAATTCGCTCATGAAGCGGTTCCAACTCGGACTTCAGCATTCGTCTCATTTCGCTTATTATGGCTTGCATTTGTAAATTTGGAATCGGTTGTTGGGAATCTTCTTCATTTGGCGTATCTCCTCGTCGCTGTGCCATGAGTTCCTACAAATGATAAAAATAACAGAAGAACTTTGCAAACGCTCACTCACATATTTCTCTCAATCACTTGTGTTTTCACACTCAATTGGCTTTTTCTTAAAGATTCAAATACTCTTGCCTTTTTTTCTCTCGTATGTCTTCTTTCAATCTAAATTGAACTTTAAAAACAAATCATTTTTATGAAGCAGTTCAACTTGAGGAACAATCAAGACAAATCAATAAAAGTTTTCAAAAAGTAATTCCAAAGAATTTAAGTGAGAGGTATGAATAGACTCAGAAATAAGAGTAAAATTTAGATAGAGAAGAAAGAAATTAAGATGGAATGAAGTAATAGACTTAGATAGAGCAGAATAAGAATGAGATATAAGATAGAATTGTGTGACTCTTTTTTTTTCTTTTGCCCTTTTTTCACAAATTTTTTTCATTTTTTTTGCTCTTTCTTTTTTGGCACGAATTTTTTTTGGCTTTTTTTCTCTTTTTTTTAACCTACTGAAGAGAAGATAGATAGAAGAATATGATAATTTTTTTTATAGATAATAGAAATAGGTAGAAAAGATAAAAAAAGAACTAGATAAAAAGATGGGATGGAACTTGCCGTGCAACCGTGTGCTCTGATACCAACTGATGTGAACCTCGCCAATATGCTGACGACACCCTACACCAAATATGGCAATGATCCCAAGACTTTCACGACGCAAGTGCAAAAAGATGGAATATACCTTGTTTATGTTAGAAACAAGGTATGGGATATGTAGACGCCACACCCAAATCCTCTAAGAAGAACTCTTAGAAAACCCCGGGTGATAAGTCTTAATTGCTTGAACGCCACAGGTAAAAAACCTGATAAGTTCAAAAGCCCTTTCAAGATAGAAAGAAGACAAAACTCACAAGATTGAAATTCCAAAGTGTGTCTCTCCAATGCTGTGGAGTATGCCTTTTATAGGCTCAGAAAACAACCGAATGGCCCACAAAATGAGGAAAAAAAATCTATTATGGTTATAAGCTAACCATATCTAATCTAAATATCTATGATATTTTAATAACTAATTTAAAAATCTGAACTACCTAATATTATCCTAAGAGATTTATTATATTTATAAATCTCTCCTTATTAATTAAATCTGGACCTTCTCTTGGGCTCATCTTGGGCTCTTCATTTGGGCTTCTATTTGAATATTCAACAATCTCTTTAATCAGCCCATATATAGCTTCTTTGAATCTTTTAGCCCTTGACCTTATGATTGGGCCCTCTTGTAGTCTCAAATGATTATTCATCTCATTTGGTGACACTCTTCAGTTCCATTGCAGGTTCGGTTGATTGGACTTGTGAATTCGTAGTATCTTTAGTCGGATTCGCATCATATTCTGAGCCAAAGAAGGTGATGTTAGGTTCCTTAGACTCGGACAGAAGTCAGCTACCCGACAGTGGTCATCATTTGATCCGAGGATCGCTGGAGAAGTGTCGACGTAATCAGATAGTGAAGCAGCTCCGATGGACTGTAGCTGCCCTGTTTCTATCGAGCTGAAATTGGCTGATTTGAGGCCTCCTTAGGCCAAACGAAGCTCTTCCAACACTCACTCGACCATCATGCGACCGAATTAGAGATGAAAGGTAAACCAATTTGGTTACCTTCTATAATTTCTGATCAGTGCTAGATAGAGAACCAATGAAACTTCATTGACCAAATTCTCCTTCAATTCGACAAGAATTGATGTTATTCTTGATCCTAGGAGGAATCTCAGGACAAGAGCTATCTGCCACGATTGAAAGCTTGGACCGCTACACCCCCGATGATAAGCTTTCGAAGTTTTCTCTCTCTAAGTCTAGTTTTCCAGCGAACCTCCGTTTAAGCTCGTTCCGACGTCAATTCATGCGACTCAAAGCTTAATTGAATCGTATGGTTGTGTAGGAACTCAATTTTACTTTCAATTTCAACAATTAACCTCAATTGATCGATCAATTTGATGTAATCAAATTTGATCAATTTGAAAGGGAGAAATTGGGGATTTCATAAAATTGAGGGATCGAAGTGCAATTTTCCAAAATTGAGGGCCAATTGGCCATGAAAAAGATGTTGGAGGACCAATTAGTCAAATTTTGAAATTTATTGAGGTCAAATTGCCAATTTTTGTAAAGTAGGGGCAAAATCGTAAATTTTGAAAAGTTGGGGATCAAATTAGAAATTTGGGAAACTTGAACCCTTTTTGGGATTTTGGATAAATTGAGGACCCAAAGTGAATTTTTGAAAGTTTTAGGACTCAATTTGGGAAAAAATTGGCATTAGGGACCTAAAAGTTAAAGGAAAAGAATTTTAGGGACCTAAATACAGATAATCAAAAGTTTGAGCATTTTGTTCATACGTGAGGAATTAGGGTTATTATGTCGAAGGTTAATAAAGTAGGATATTCAAATCGTGTAGGGGCACAAAGGACCAGAAATGCCAGCATAGATAAGCTCGCGTGGAGGCAAAAAAGCCGATAGAGAGGAATACACTGCACTTATCGGGTGAGTGAGATTTTTCACATCATACCCGCTTGGGATGATGAGTACCTCAGAAATGAAAAACCACTACTATGTGAAACATCACACTTGGTTGGGGTGATGTGAGAAATATGCAGAAAAATTACTAATTACCGTTTGTAAGTAGATCATACCTAGTTGGTATGAAGAACTTTCTCGAAGGAAGTCGAAAACTCGCTTATCGGTTATAAGTGAAGATGTCATGATACCCGGTTGGTGTGATGGAAAAGTGAAAAATTTATTTTGTTAGAAGTGCTCTCCCCTATTTGTGATCTAATGCTTAAAAATTTTGGAAGACCTTCTTGACAAGAGCTCGAATAGCTCAGATAGACCAGAGGTCTTGGTTTTGGAACTTGGGGGACAAATGCTGGGTTTTAAAAATCTTGTAATGTTGGCCCAATGCTAGTTGACACGAGTAGAAGCTCGTAAACAAACTTGATGATAAGCCATGAAAAGTTTTAATGAATGAATGATGTGATTTGGCCATGGTACCAAGACAAGTCCAACATACTCAATGGACTGGCGGCAGTGCGACAAGACTTGGTCAATGGACTGGTCTAGACAAACAGCTACAAGTCGAGTTGAGGGTCGGGGCCGTTGGACCAGTGACACTACAGATTAATTTCTTATGGAAAACTTTGTTTTTGCATACACTGAGGTTCGGGATGATCAAGACACTCTAGAGGGGTAGTGATGTGTCCTCTACTGATAGAACATGGTAGAGAGCAAAACTAAAATAAGGAAGCTATCACCAATAAGTCATCGACACTTAAGACGGAAGAAGATTAACTCTTATAAGAATTTTGAGGTGTTCATGAGAGAATAAGAGTTGACTAAAAGAAAAGAAAGTCCTTGAGAAATCTATGAAGTGAGTAGGTGGTGCTCGAGAGGACCCTGAACTAAGGGTTTTAATAACAAAGAAAGTGACTACGCACAAGAATAAATGTATATCTTGGAACTCTCAATCCAAAAATTCTGAGTAAAGAACCTCAAGAGAAAGAATTGCGCTCTAAGAAAAGAGGGACGTGAATTTAAGGATATAAATTTAAACTTGCAATTACATTATGCTTAGCAAAAGTAAGCTCCAAGGAATGAGTAAGTAATGGGAAGAAAAAGAAAATTATAAGTATGTGTTATAAAAGGACTAAGTGGAAATAACCGAAATGGTGGTATGTCAATAGACTACAAGTTGATACCTAGGGAAGTTACTTCTAATGCGAAGGATGTTGAATAAGTTTTGGGGACAAAACTCCTAAATGGAGGGGAGACTTGTAAACACTGTCCTTTGGAGTTAAGGAAAAACAGGGAAAGAACTGGTCAACCCAAGTGAGAAAACCGAACCGGTTCATGAACCCCAACCACTAGAGAACGGGAAAATTGGGAAATTTACAACTCTCGAGTGACCCAATGAGTCATAAAAACCTTGGAAAGGGAATTTAGGACAATTTGGAAGAGAAAACTAGACCAGTTCAGGTGAACCGGATTGAACCGATTTGAACCATCATTGAACTGGATGATAAATTTATTTTTCTAGGTGGCTTAAAATATTTAAATTGGAGAATTGAAGCCACCATTAGATAGAGAATGAATTTTGAAATTTTTAATTTTGAAAAACTCAATCGAATCAAGATTGAAACGACTGGTTTAAGTATTGAACCCGGTTCAGACCGGTCTAGTTCAGAATAATGTCGTCTTCTTTCTTTAGAATACAACACTATTCACTCTCTCTCAGCTACTTAGTTTTCCAATGAAGCTCGAACAAGAGCTCTGACATAGGGGTTTTTCTGAGCTAAAGAAGGTGAGGTTGAGTTCCTTAGACTTAGGGAGAAGTCAACTACCCGATGGTGGTCGTCATTTGATCCGAGGATCGCCGGAGAAGCGCTGGTGTAATCAAATAGTGAAGCAGCTCTGGTGGACCGAAGCTGCCTTATTTCTGTCGAGCTGAAATCAGCGAATTTGAGCCATCCTTAGGAAAAAACCAAGCTCTCCCAATACTCCCTCAGCCCTCATACGACCGAATTAGATCGGAAAGGTAAGCCAATTTGGCTCTCCGCTATAATTTCCGATCAGTGCTAGAGAGAGAACTGAAGAAACTTCATTGACCGAATTCTCCTTCATTTCGACATAAAATGATGTGATTCTTGATCCTAGGAGAAACCTCAGTATGAGAGCTATTTGATCCGATCGAAAGCTCGGAATGCCGCACCCCCAATGGTAAGCTTTGAAAGTTTTCTCTCTCTAAGTCTAGTTTTCCCGTAAAGCTCCGTTTGAGCTTGTTCCATCGTCAATTCATGTGATTCAAAGTGCAATTGAATCGTATGGATGTGTATGAACTCAATTTTACCTTCAATTTCAATAATTAACCTCGATTGATCAATCAATTTGGGAAAAATTTACCATTTTTGTAAAGGAATGGCAAAATGGTAATTTTGGAAAAGTTGGAGGACCAAATTAGAAATTTGGGAAATTAAACCCCTTTTTGTGAAATGGAATAAATTAAGGTCCTATGATAAATTTTAAAAGTTTCGGGACTCAATTTGAGGAAAAACTAGCATTAGGGACTTAAAGTTAAAGAGAAATAACTTTAGGGACCTAATTACAAACAAATGAAAGTTTAATTTTCTCATTCATTTGGAATGAATGAAGGCTATTAGGCCGAAGGATAATGAATCAAGATGTTCAAATCGTGTAGGAACACGAAGTACCAGGAACATTAAGTGCATGAGATCGGGTGGGGACGGGATGAGGTCTATGTCTTCATACGGACATAGAGAATTGATTTCCAGATTGAGGGTTGGATTTCGCGTACATCCACTCATTCTCAGGGTAGAAGTGAGCGTGCTTCTATCTAGGTGGCCGATAAAGTCGCTCCAAAGCCACAAGTGGGTTTAGTGGTCGTGCTGGCCTACGAATGTGTGTTTGACCTTCATGATGAAGCTATGTGTTGGGTGATGACACACCGTGATTAATATGAAAATGGTGGTAAAAACCGAGATTTGAATTGAAAATAATTTTTGAAACAAAGGAGTTTGGCACACTCCAATACAAATCTTTTTAATAAAATAAAAGTTTTGAAAAATCCATTCACTAAGTAGTCGTACTCACCCCTCCCTTATATCCCTTTCAGGAAATTTCGGAAAGCCTACCCTTAAAGACCATCAACTAAGATGCATGTGAGATAGTTACGACAAATTTAAAATATTATGTAGTTTTGATTTATGTTATTCCAGGAAAAGGTGCAAGTTTAAAGGATGTCTTACTCTTTACGGTTTATAATAAGGGGAAACCCTTTAATAAATCGAGAGAGTGGCGGTTTGATCGCGGGGATCTGACCAAACCGATTCAGGGCGTGATAGCAGCTATCTTAGACAAATCATGCACAAACCGTCTGTAGTACCCTGCCAATCCCATGAAACTTCATATCTCGGAGGAATTCTTGGGTGCCTTCCAATTAGGTATGACCTCCACCTTTGGTGAATCCACCTTGACTCCATCTTTGGATACCATGTGCCCTAAGAACCCTACCTCCTACAACCAGAACTCACACTTGGAGAATTTCACATATAAGCAGTTATCTCGTAGTGTCTCTAAGGTGATATCCAAATGTTCTTCGTGCTCCAGCCTAGTTCGTAAGTATATAAGTATGTTGTCTATAAACACTATCACAAACTTTTCCAAGTGCGACTGGAACACTCGGTTCATTAAATCCATAAAGGCTGTAGGGGCATTCGTCAAACCAAAAGGCATCACCCTAAACTCATAGTGTCCATATCGAGACCGAAAGGCGGTCTTAGGGATGTCTTCCTCTCGGATCATGAGTTAGTGGTATCTTGACCGAATGTCTATCCTAGAGAAGTAGGCTACTCCTTTTAATTGGTTAAATAGGTCATGTATCCATGGAAGTGGATACTTATTCTTTATGGTGACCTGATTCAACTTCCAATAATCTATGCACAGTCACATACTCCTGTCCTTCTTCTTTACGAATAGTACTGGTGCACCCCATGGAGACTAGCTAGGGTGTATGAAACCCTTCTCCAATAAATCATCCAACTGCTCCTTTAACTCTTTTAACTTTGCTAAAGCCATGCGATAAGGGGCTTGGGATATAGGATGTGTTCTGGGGATTACCATTATGGTAAATTCTAGTTGTTGGCTTAGGGCTAATCTGGGTAATTCCTTCGGAAATATGTTCGGGTAGTGTTCAATTACTGGAATGCCTTTTGGTCCCTTCTCCTCTGACTTCCCGTTGATGATAATTGTAAGGAAAGCTTTACAACCCTTCTGTATCATCTTTTGAGCCTTTATGTGGGACATTAATTGCACTTCTCCCTTCCTCCTGTCTACTTCGGAAACACAATCCAAGTGTTTTGGAAGTGTGGAAAGTTATTACCTTCTTCCCATGGTCCATCTTGGCTTGATGGATACTTAACCAATCCATTCCCAATATTATTTCTACCCCCCTTAGAGGTAATGGGATCAAATCTGCCTCTAGTTTAACTCCTTCAATCATGATCTCACATCCCTTTAACTATTTGTCCCTATTCAATCCTTCTCCTAAGGGTGTGAGGATGTTGAGACTTTGTTCTAGGGAGGTAAGTTTTAGGGGAAGACCTGGGATTAGATATTCGTTGATGAAGAATCTCTCTACTCTCGAGTCAAAGAGAGCATAGACTTTTCTCCCCCACAAGTGTATTTACTTTTATTGAAGAAACACATGTTTTTAGAAGGAAAATTTTAAATTTCTTTATAAAATAAAATCAAATTATAGGTTTTGTCTCAATTTTAGTTAGGGAGGTTTTAGGAAGTGCCCGCTACGGTACTAGGGTCTTTTCTAGTCTCTTCTTAGGTGAGGTTGTATACCCTAGCTGGTACCCTTGTCGTGGCATCCTGCCTTGGAGTCCTTGGGTTCCCTTGGGGTGGTCCAAGCGTGTTTCGTTGCTTATTCTCCCTAAGAGTGGGGCATTCCTTTGCATAGTGCCCCACCTACCCACATCTGAAACAGGATAAGCATGCTCTCTCATGGTATCTTTGGCATCTAGGATAGCGAAGGTTTCCTTGTAATAAGGTGGGGACCATTCTCCGTTGAGGTGGTGGCACATCCCTCCTCTTTTAGAAACCCACCATGTTTCCCCACTTTGGAACATTTTGCTCCTTTTGTCCTCCATGATGGCCTTGGCTTTTGTCCTCTTTCTAGTTGCCCTGCTCCATCCGGCGATGTCGAGTTTGCACCAAACGCTCACATTCGTGAGCCATACTAATTACAGCTGCCAGATCCGTAGGGGTATCCTAGTACTTCCATCTGATCTTGTATGTCCATGTTGAGACCATCCATGAATTGTTGGCATATATCTACAGGTCTGGCTAGGTCGGGGGCAAAGTGTCTAACTCGTTAAACTTAGTTTCATACTCCGAGATAGAGTTAAGCCCTTGCTGAAGTTGGAGGAAATCTTGCTTCTTCTCATTAATCAAATGCGGATCCAGGTATTCCTCCGTATACCTCTCCTCGAATTGTTCCCAAATCGGGGTGGTGGTATGCAGGTTTCTAACATTGTCCCACCACCTTTTCGCACTGGCCTCCAGGAAAAATTATGCTAGGATTACCATGTCCATTGGTGAAATCTTGACTATCCCCATAAGTTTCTTAATGCTGGCCAGCCAGTCCATAGCAGCTCCAACATCCTTCTATCCTAGGAAAGGCTTACATCCCATTTGACGAAGAGTTTTTAGGTATTTAGGGATGTCAACTCAATGGGGATTGTTAGTAGGAGGGGGATGAGATTGTACTTGTTCAGGCTCAACTCGAGAGTTGGTGTCCACCTCAAGGGCAAGGTTAGGCCATCCAAACACTCTGGTGAACTCCTTGTAAAGTCTTTAATGTTCCAAGGTTAGTCCACATGGAACTGTCTGGGCTTCTCAAGGAGTTTCCATAGGGAGGGGTTATTGGGTAATGTCAGTAACTACGGCTCTTGTTCTCTTGGTTCCTTTCTTAAAAGCCATCTGAAATTTTAAAATTTATTCCTATTAGTTACTACGTTATATAGTCTTGATAATGCATTCAAGGAAACAAGTTCTGATACCACTCAAGTTGTCATGCCCCGACCCGGTTTGGTCGAATCCCCGTGAGCAACCCGCCACTCCCTTTGGTCCATTAAGGGTTTCACCCTTTATTAACCACGAGGGGTAAGGCATCCTTTTACCTGTCTTTCCTGGAATAGCATTATACAAAACTGAGTATTTTAAAGTAGACATACATGTCTTCTTACAATTCCAATTTAGGAGGGTCTTTAAGAATGGTGTTTCTTCGGTTACCTGAAAGGGGTAAAAGGGAAGGGGTGAGTTCTACAACTCAGTGAGCGGGTATTGGGAATAAGTTTTCAAAATCACTTTATCCGAATGTGCCAAAGTTATCATTTCCTTTAAAAAGGATTTTCCTCAAATTTCGGTTTTCAAAACATTTTTTTTCATACCCATATTAGATGTGTTTAGCTTTATTAGTCCATCCCTTTTACTCGGGAGGCGTTTAGCAAACAAACACACGTCCTTCATCAAGAAGGGTACACACATTCACAACTATAGTCCATCCACTGCACCCACTTGTAGATCAGAACGTCTTTACCATCCACCAAGATAGAAGCCCATCCACTTCTACCTTGGGTCTGAGTGGATGTTCTCGACATCAGACCTGAATACCACTCCGTGTCCATATGATGATATAGACCTCATTCCGACCCCCACCCCAGTCTCATGCGCAAGAAGCTACTCCTAGCTTCTAGACTGGCGATGAACTACCCTTATCTCCACCATTTCGTCTAGTAGCCCTCAGGACCCATCACTACCACCCCCCCCCCCATGGCGTCTTGATGGTCTCGTACCACAAGTGCATGCACAAATAACAAATTTTCACATATGGCCATTATCTTTGGTGCCAATGGTCCAACGGCCCCGACACTCAACCCGACCTACAGCTGTTTGTCTAGGCTGGTCTGTTGATCTAGCCCTGACGCACTGCCACTAATGTGAACCTCGCCAATATGCTGACGACACCCTACACCAAATATGGCAAATACCCCAAGACTTTCACGACGCAAGTGTGAAAAGATGGAATATACCTTGTTTATGTGAGAAACAAGGTATAGGATATGTAGACACCACACCCAAATCCTCTAAGAAGAACTCTTAGAAAACCACGGGTGATAAGTCTTGATTGCTTGAACGACACAGGTAAAAACCTGATAAGTTCAAAAAGCCCTTTCAGGATAGAAAAAAGACAAAACTTGCAAAATTGAAATTTCAAAGTTTGTCTCTCCAATGCTGTGGAGTATGCCTTTTATAGGCTCAGAAAACAACCGAATAGCCCACAAAATAAGGAAAAATCTATCATGGTTATAAACTAACCATATCTAATCTAAATATCTAAGATATTATAATAACTAATTTAAAAATCTAAACTACCTAATATTATCCTAAGAGATTTATTATATTTTTAAATCTCTCCTTATTAATTAAATCTGGACCTTTTTTTGGGCTCATCTTGGGCTCTTCATTTGGCATTCTATTTGAATATTCAGCAATCTCTTTAATCAGCCCATATAAAGCTTCTTTGAATCTTTTAGCCCTTAACCTTCTTGTGATTGGGCCCTCTTACAATCTTAAATAATTATTCATCTCATTTGGTGACAAACTGTCTAGCTCCATTGCAGGTTCAGTTGATTGGACTTGTGAATTCGTAGTCTGTTTAGTTGGATTCACATCAACCACCAGTCCATGAAGCATTATCGGTCCTAACTTGGTACCATGGCGAAATAACACAACCAATTTCATTGGAAATTTTCATGGCTTTCTTTAATCAGTTTGCTTATGAGCTCCTGCTTGTGCCCACTGACCTTGGACTCACTGCATGTGTTTTTCCAAAATCGAGCATTTAGCCTCATGAGTTCAAAAACTAAAGCCTCTGGCCTATCTAATATATTCTAGCTCCCGTTAAGAAGGTCTCCCAAACCTTTTAAGCATTGGTACACAATCATGGGATAACACTTCTGAAAAAAAAATTATTTTCAACTTCATCACACAAGCCGGGTGTATTGATATCTCTGCTTACAACTGGTAAGCAGGTTTCTCCTTTCCTCAAGGAAACTCATCATACTACCGGGTATGATTATCTCTACTTACAACCAATAAGTACGTTTTAACAGTTAAAAATGGTACTTTTCATCCCAAACGAGTATAAAGTTAGATAATCCCACTCACCTGAAGACCGTGACATGTTCGTCTTCAGTTGGTTTCTGAATCCACGCTAGCTATTCCTTGTTGGTATTTCAATCTCTCGCTTCCCTACATGATTTGGGGTATCTTTATCAATTAAGGTTTGGCATAACAACCATCGTTTTCTCACGTACAAGCGACTAGGCTCGAAATTATTGATTAATTGCACTTAGGTCCCTAAAGTTCATTTTCCTTAACTTTAGGTCCCTAATGCCAAATTTTCCCCAAATTGAGTCTCAAGGCTTCCAAAATTCCCTTTGAGTCCTCCATTTACTCAAAATTGTATAAGGGGCTCAAGTTTTCCAAATTTCCAATTTGGTCGGTTCAGGCCTGATTCGACTGGTTTTCTCAAAATTAAAATTTTCTAAATTAATCTAAATTCATTCTCTATCTAATGGTGGCTTCAATTTTCTAATTTAAATATTTTAAGCTACCAAGAAAATGAATTTAGAAACTAGTTCAAGAATGGTTCAAACCGGTTCAATCCGGTTTAGGTTCGGTTCACCCTAAACTAGTTTGGTTTTCTCTTCCCATTTGTCCCAAGGTTCTTTTCTATGATTTTTATGACTCTTTAAGTCACTTGGGATTTTTCAATTTTCCCATTTTTCCCTTTCTTTATTGGTTATGGTTTGTGAACCGGCTCAGTTTTCTCTTTTAAAACAACTGGTTATTTTCTCAATTTTCTTATCTATAAAGGGACGGGGTTTACATCGATTCTCTTCCTTAAATCTCACTCTTCTTATCGGGTGAATTTCATCTAAATTTATTACTATCAAGTCATGCGTCAAAAGTTGTCTTTGTAATCATTGTTAGAGGTCCAGACTCAAAACAGATGTTAGAGTTTCTCTTTACTCCTCTAAACACTTTCTCCTTTGGCATTCTATCATTCATTTATCCATCCCATTACTACATTTCGTGGGGAATACATGCTCTTGTTTTCTTTAGGAAAGAGGTTTGTTCAAAATTTTATCTAGATTTCATGATTTACTACGTGAATATTTTCATTTAGCTTATGCAGGATAATAATTATACTTTATCCTTTGACATCATTCTTCTCTAGTGACATCTTTTATTATCATCTCGCTAATCCCCTCTTGAGCATCGAGAGGGTGGTGCTCAAGAATTTATCTTGCACGTCTCTTCCATCATTCTCACTCCACCATTGGAGCATTTATTCACATATTTGTACCACCATTACCATTTATAATATTTGTGGCATTAAGCTTATACTCAAAATTTTAGCCTTTGCTCCCCTTGAGTATCCCTTGTGATACCTTATATACTTGATTGTGTTTTGGGTGTCATAGATTGATGGTAATTCTTCACGATGATACCAATTTTGCTTGCCTATAATTCTCCACCCTTTAGGCTTATGTAACACAAACTTCATGACCATTTGTGGTCTTCTCTCTAGTTATACCTCAAGTTCCTTGGTGAGGTTATTTTTTGGTTATTCACTTTTGTGATCCGCTTATAGATTATTTTCACAGTTGATTGTGAATTCTATTCAAACCACTTGACTATCTCTTCCAATGAGCCATAGTTGTTCCTTTCCTTTAGGAAATTTTTGTTTGATACCTTCTTAACCGATGAAAGACTTTGGAAAATTTTAGAAGATCCTTCCACTAATTCATGCCTCCATCATTCTTCTAATTTCTTCCCACATTACTTTATGGACCGTTTTTTATAGATACTATAGTATCCTTTGGGTCTAGCAGACCATATACTTTTTAATCACTTGTACTTTTATCATCCAAGATGTGGCACGCCGAGACATCTTCCTCGAGTAGTCCCATTTTTCCCATATAGTTACACTCTTGTCTTAGTGTATTTGTTAATAGCTATCTCTGTCATGCCCCAACCTGGTTTGGTCAGATCCCCGTGAACAACCTGTCGCTCTCCTGGTTCAAGAGGAGTTTCTCCCTTCTTTAACTCAAGAGTAGCCAAGCGTACTTTCAACCTTATTCCCTGGAAAAACATGTATCAAATAAAATGCTAGTTTAAGAGAATTTAAGCATACTTGATAGAGGGTAAGGCTTGGTGTTATCCCTAGTCATTTTCTCTATTTCCTAAAAAGGCATAAAAAGAGAGGTGAGTTTCTACAACTCAGTAAATGGGTATTTTCAAATAAATGAAGTTTCAATAAAAATAGTTTTCAAGTTGGAGTGTGCCAAACTCCTTAATTCCTTTAAATTTTCTCATCTTCAAATCTCGGTTTTCAAAATCATTTAACATCACAATAGTGTGTTTATCAACCAACACACGCCATTCATCATGAAGGAACACACAATCGTAGGCCAATCTGTCCACTAAACCCCCTTGTGGCGTCGGAGCGACTTTACCGGCCACCTATATATAGAAGCACGTTCACTTCTACCCTAAGAATGAGTGGATGTCCATGACATCCGACCCTCAATCCCGTAACAAAACTCTGTGTCCATATGAGGACAGAGACCTCATCCCATTTCCACCCCGGTCTCATGCACTTGAAGCTACATCGAGCTTCGTAAGACTTCTAGTACGACTAACTGCCCTTATATCCACCGGGTCGTCCAGAGCCCTAGGACGCATCACTACCCCTCTTAGGCGTCTTGAAGGTCCCTTAACATAGTGCAAGCACAATCAACAATTTTTCACATAATGCCATATAATCTATGGTGTCACTGGTCCAACGGTCCCGACCCTCAACTCAACCTATAGTTGTTTGTCTTGACTAGTTCAAAGACCTGACATGTTGCACTACCACTAGTCTATCGAGTATGTCGGTCATGTCTCAGTACCATGGCCAAACAACTCATTTACTTAAGATTTCATGGCATATTAATCATTTTTGTTTACGAGTTTTTGCTCGTTCCAACTAGCCTAGGGCCCACTATTTGAGATTTTCAAAATTGAGCATATTAGCTCTCAAGTTCCAAAACCAAGGCATCCAGCCTATATGAGCTATTCAAACTCCCATTAATAAGGTCTCCCAAAAATTTTAAGCAGTGGCACACAATCAGGAGAGAGCACTTCCAACAAAATAAACCTTTCATTTGTCTATCATAATAACTAGGTATGAAGACGTCTCCGCTTATATCCGATAAGCGGTTTTTCCATTTTCTTCCATGAAGTCTTATCATACCAACCGGGTATGATCTACTTACAACTGGTAAGTAGTTTTTCCGCATGATTTTCACATCACTCATAAGAGAAGTGATGTTTAAAATACCACTTAGTAGTGGGTTTTCATTTATGAGGTAATTATCATCCCAACCGGGTATGATATAAAAATCTCACTCACCTGATCGTGTAGTGTATTTCTTCTAAATTAGCTTTCGTCCCTTGTAAGCTTTGCTTCAGTTGGCGTTTATGATCTCTCGTATTCCTATGTGGTATGAATATCTTTGTTTATTATCATTCGGCTTGATAGCCATCATTCATTATGAATGGCTAAAAATATCTAACTTTTTAATTATTTACAATTTGGTCCCTATAGTTCTTTTTCTTTTACTATAGGCCTCAAATGTCGGTTTTTTCTCAAATTAAGTCTCGAAACTTTTAAAATTTCCCTTAGGACCTCAATTTATTAAATTTCACAAAAAGGGGTTCAAGTTTTCCAAATTCCCAATTTGGTCCCCATTTTTTCCAAAATTACCATATTGCCCTTCCTTTACAAAAATGGTAAGTTTTACCCCGAAAATTCTAAAATTTTCTCAATTGGCCCTCTAACACACTTATCATGCCCAATTGTTCCTCAATTTTATAAAATTGTATTTTAGTCCCTCGAATTTTTTAAATCCCCAAAATTTCCCCAATTTCCACTTTTCAACACAGCCGAATTTGATTTCATCAAATTGACCGATCAAACGAGTTTAATTATTGAAATTAAAGTTAAATTGGAGTTTCTACATCTTCATATGATTTAATTGCATTTTGAATCACAAGTTTTGACGTCGGAATGAGCTCAAACGGAGATTCGTCGGAAAATATAATGTAGAGAGAGAAAGCTTCAAATGCTCATCGTCGAGGGCGCGGCGGTCCAAGCTTTCAATCTAGGCATATAGATCTTCTCCTGAGATTTCTCCTATGATCAAGAATTGCATCAATTGATGCCGAATTGGGTGAGAATTTTATTATCGAAATTCTGACGGTTCTCTCTAGCACTGGTCGAAAATTACAGAGTGGAGTTGAATTGGCTTACATTTCAGTTCTAATTCGGCCGTATAAGGGCTGAGGAGGGCTCGAATTGGTTGATTTTAGCTCAACAGAAACAAGGCAGCTTCAGTTCGTTGGAGCTACTTCACTGTTCGATCACGTCGGCGCTTCTCCGATAAATTCTTTTAACTCATATCATTAATTTATAACCAATTTACCTAACAATTACATTAGGGAAAATTTTAATTAATATTTGATTTCTGATCAAATTATTTTAAATTTAAAAAATAAAGATATCTTCTCCAGCATAACTATTTCTTCTCTAGTTTAATTTCTGATCGATTTTTTTTCAATTTTAAAAGTACGATTTTACATACATAGCTACCCAACTATAGCCTACTGTTATCATTACATAGCTTGTGGCTCTCGTAATAAATTAATTCCCCAACCGATGAGTTTTAGAAAGTAGTTGGGGAAAAGTTCGAGTTTGGAGCCTTTATTTGGGTCAAACGTTGGGCAGGGAAGATAACACATGCACGCGTGCACGCGCGTATGTGCATTTGTGCCTCATGTGTGCGCCCAACATGGCACGCTGACTAGTTCATATTATAACGAATCGATTTTATGGTGAATGTATCAACTAGTTTGACCATTTCTTAGCTAGTTCACCCCCTAGTGATTCATGGTCCAACAAAACAACTAAAAATTTATTGTCCAATTTCCTATTGAATAAACTCTAAAATTTCTTAATTCTGATTTGGTTTACCCACTCTAAAAATTGGGAGTTTCATCACTTTGAGTCGGTTCAATCGATTTTAGTCATCTTGTGGTCGCTTCACCTCCGATTCGACCGATTCTTGGCTCATACTATTTTTCTAAAAATCCATCTTCCCATTATCTGTTGATTGGACTCGATATCTTCTCTTTCATAGGTAGTTTAGATATTTCTAAAAATTGGGGGCATTTTCCCATCGATTCAATCCCAATAGATAACTTTGTAGGTAGGCATGTCAATGGGACCCGAACCTCAAGTCTGTGCTCGAGTTCGAGTCCATAGATTGGACACGAGACCCGAGCCTCAAATCCCATTGATAGGTTCCTGCGGGCTCGGGTCCCGTTGGCTAGACCCGAAGGTGGGCCCACAGCCCCTTTGAATTTTTTTCCCTCTTTTAATAAAATTACTTAATTTCATTAAATGTATGAAAAAAATATTAAAAAATTCTAATAAAAATATGATTTAAAAATTATCTTATTCTTTCCTTTCTTAAACCCTAATATATTCTTTTTCTTTTTATATAACCTAATAGATTTATAAATATTTTATCGTTATGCTATATTATTTATTTTTTTCTTTCTTAGATCCTAATAAATTATTTTTTCTTTATTAGAATCTAATAGATTTATAAATACTTGAAATAATTAAAGTGAAAATTTTATATTTTTGACATGATTAAAAGATTTATAATTTATTTTTATTTAAAAAATTAAATTTAAATTATATAAATAAAATTTTATATATCAATAATTATATAAAAAAATATCATATTAATCAACCGTGTTAATATGGGACCACCATGCATGCACATTCAACCCACACCATTATTCGTTTTGTGTATATAAATGAAGATTAACATTTACTTATCCAAGTGAAAAAGTAATCGGAAAATAGGAGAGAGTGTTGTAGATGAAAAGGTTTGTGGAAATATTATTGGTGCTCCTAATTGTCCTTACTTTTAAGTTGTCGATCATTTATACTTATATCTTAATTTTCTCATTATTCACAAGTTAAAGTTAATGAAAATTTTATTAACTAAATTAAAACTAATAAGCATTTGAAAATTTAAATTTTTAAATATATATTATAATAATTTAGAATTTTTTATTTTTGGTAAAAAAATATATATATTAAAAAAATAAGATAGACTCGATTCGGGTCTAAATAAACCCGAGCAATAGGTACAGGTCCAACTTTGGGCAGCGGGTTTGGGTCCAACTTCTGGACCCGAGTCTCAGGTCCATGCGGGTCTCAGGTCCAGCAGACTTGAGATTGGGTTGGGTCTGAACCCGACCAAGTAGACCCGAGGCTCGGGTCCACTCCGGCGTGGGTCTACTAAACCTTGTCCCGACTGGAGCTATTAACATCCCTATTTATCAGTAGGGACAATATGCTCACAAAGATAATGTGATCTATCGAATATGTGGTAAATATTGTAGTCTTGTAACAGGGTGATCCTCTTTTTTACTCAATTAATTTTTCTAAATATTTTATAATTAATTCCTTATGATTGGATAAAAATAATATTTTTTTATTTGTATAACACTCCTAAAAATTAGAAAATATTTGTGTCAAACTGATTTGTTCTTATTCGAATCAGTTTTTAATTTTACTTTTTTTAATTCTGAATTTTCGATAATAAAAAAATTAGAATAATTTTATTAATTTATTTATCATCTAATATTATAGTTCGAACTAATTACTAACCCAATTCAATTTACAATCTGGGCTTGAATTTTTGTGTCTACTTCAATTTTAATTTTCGTTTCAAGCTTACTGGGCAAATAAAGCAATTTAGCTTGAATTTTATATAAATGGACGGTGGATTACAATTAAAGCCTTTATATAAGGTGAATGAGGAAGTGAGCGGCAATTTTCAACCCTAAAAATTTGTTGATTTAGCTCGATTGGCTAACAAATAATCGCAATGTTCCATCAGCACGAAGAATCGTGTTAGCATCAAGATCAATGTAGAAGCAATACTAGTTCATTGATGAGCCTCGTGCAACATTAGGTCTAGCACCTCATCAGATCTAACAAAGGAGAAGATCGAGGTCAACCACACCTTAGGAGCAAACCCTCGAGTTGTGGGTTGACCCACATTTGCACAAATGTGGGCAAAAACTATACCAGGCATATGCACCCTTGATGCATACAATGAAGTAGAACCCTAGGGAAAAATGCGTCAACCTAGGGCCCACTATCAATGACCTCCCAAGGGGCATTGGTCTTGGAACACCGGGTATGCTACTAGTGATTTAAGACTTTAAGGCTTTGTCTATTGTGTTAAACTCTATAGTTCATGTAAATGATATGCATTTTATTGAATCAGCATTCTCCAACATCACTGAAGGCAATCAAGCAATAATTCAAACATCACCATGAAATTAGAAATCAATGACTATCCTGACAAACCTCAGCAATGTTAGCAAGATTACCGAGCCCACCTGCTTGGACTTTCAAGAATACAAATTCATTTGACTGCAGAATTTTTCCTTCGGGAAAAATGGACATATATCAGAGATAGCCTAAATATATTGGGCACTAGACAATCCAGAGTATACACCGGATTGCTGCACCACCTGCTTTGAGGCATCATTGATGAGCAGCCCTAGATACCAGACAAAGGGTGTGGGACGCACCAATTGAAACTGCCAACACATGGTGGGGTCCCATTCCATCATCCTCAGACAGAAATTTGACTTCTCTAGGACATGGCTGTATCTCTGGCATTCCTGGTACCCCTAATTGGGAATCCTTACCATTTCCCCACATGTACAAGTTGCCTTTATCTGAGATAAAGATGCAATATATCCATTTACTTCTCTCACATCAATCAACAAAAGATGCATAAAACAGTTCTCTTTTAACGCAGAACAATAAACTACTACTAATGGTGCACAAAATAGTGTCAAAATCAGTTGTCAGCTCTACCATTAAAAGATTTCAAGAAATCATACAACATAAATATGGTAATTGGTGGTGTACAATAAAATAATGAAAGAATTGATGTTTTGTATCGTGCTTACCAGTTACAGCGGCTGAAGAAGACCCACCACATGCAATAAACACCACACGTTCATTGGCTAAAGTTTGAACTACTAGGGGCTCTTTCTGACTTTGAATAGAACAATGGCCCAGTTGACCATGCCCACCGTGCCCCCATGAAAGTACTTTACCATCATCTGCACAGGTATACAAAATATTGAAGAAGAAATATATCCTCAAGAAATTATCACAAAAAAGTTATCTTCCAAAGTACTCCAGAATCATGCACCCAATGTTACCAGTCAGTGCAAGAGAATGATATCCACCACAGGCAAGTTGGTTTATCCGAACATTCTCCAGGCTAGAAAGCAGTTTTGGCTTCCATCCGCCAACCTTGTTGCCCCTTCCAAGCTCATAATTTGCATTTGCTACAAGAACATGAATAATTTTGTATTAATTGATCATAGTATATTCAGCACAATAAGAAAGACTATTATCAAACAACTCTAATACGAAGAGTTAAAAAAGAAGTAAACTCAAGAAAATGGAACAGTAGACAAAATCTAATGGCATAGCTCTCTGCACCTAAAAAGTATCATTGCCTTATTAGTTAACAGTTTGAAATATTGTCTTGACAACAAAAAACAAAAGAAAATTCAGACCATATATAACATTAAAGATGTATATGGAGACTACCCATTAGCACCTATCCATGTCATAGTAATTAATGTAAACATCCAATTGAAAAAAATAATGTCTAGTAATAACAGTGAAATTAAAGCATGTATAATATTAGAGGATACAGAGTACTTACAAAATGAAAAATCACTTACCCCCCCAGTTCCATACTTTACCATCTTCAGTTAGAGCCATGGTGAAAAACCCCCCACAAGCAACAGAAGCTATAGGTACCGGTAATTCCTTAACTTTGGAAGGTATACTAAGACCGCCCGTCTGATCTGGGCCACGACCAGGACCAAGTCCTAATCGACCATCTCCTTCTTCACGACCCCAAGTGTACAATTCACCTATGCTCAGTGGACAAAGTAAGTTAGAGGAAAACTTATTTTAAGATGGAAAATGAAGAAAAAGAGATCATTTTAAGGTAGTCCGTGCACCTCGTAGAAATATATCTTTAAAAGTGAGTTTTCAAAAGAATCAAGATGAAGTTCTTTTCCTCCAGATTTATTAATCCCCCATAATCATTTTAACCCTGAAAATCAGATAGTAATATCATGCTGCTACCATATGCAATTCACTAAGTTATAATAAGTCATAGGTAGAGGCCCTCTATCTGCTTCCAAAGATCCACACAAATTAGAAAACAAAGGTAAAAGAGAAACTAGCTTTACACTGGAATTGTTTTGCTTGTTCTTGCTTTACACCAGAAAACTTTATTTTGCTTGTTCTTGCTTTAGACACTGGAGTTGTGTACTAACAAATCAGTGTCAGGTGAACTCTTAGGAAAAAGCAGGTTAACCACTCCTGAAAATCAGCAAGCTACATTCACTTCATATATGAATTTATGAATTTTTTCCTCCTACTACTACGCATTTTTCTACCTTATTTACCAGTTTACTCATTAAGAAATAAAACTTATTACTGGGATATGTCAATTTCATCAGGAAAAGTTACTATTGACAAAATTATAATAGAGAAACTCCTCCCTAATTAACATCCTAGTGAACTTCCGATACCAAACCAAAATAAAACTTCTATGTTCTAGGTTCATTTAATTAAAATTGCAATGAAAAAAAATACGCATTAAGTACTTGACATTTATCGCATTAAGAAAGAATAGCTGCAAGATCACCTGATTCAGTAATAGCAGCAGTATGAGTTCCACTGGTGGCAATATTCCGTATGGAACCATTCCAAGAGCCCTCAACCAATCTTGGAAGGAGCTCTCTGTGGTACACAGAATGTCCAAGTGCTCCAAATCCACCATATCCCCTGCAAACTTCACAGCAGGGAAAATCACAGAAAAATCAAGCCAAGAAAACACAACAAATTGCCATGCAATCAACGTAAAAATAATAGTAAAACCCATTTACTCTCAATGATCCACTTCCAAGAATCCCTGTTATGGAACAAACATATTGCATCCCTAAGTTTAGCAAAACTATCATTATTATTAATGAAAGGAAATTCGAAAGTTCAGTAGAATTATTCAGCCAATCAATGCATCTCTTGTAGAAATCAGGAACAGTAAATTTTAAAATTTTGTTATGAACAGGAAGGGATAAAGAATTCCTGAATGAGTGAAAGTAAATAGGCGACTATATGAATGAGTTAAGAAAGGCTAATTAAACTAATGTAAGAAATATTATGCAAGTTTAAACTATAATACATATGAAATCTCATTGAAATTTTCGAGTCCAAAGCGGGCGAGCAGACACCGCTAAATCCATCCCTGGATATGAAGAAATGTGACACTGAAGAAAGGATAATTATGTGGAATTTTGTTGTGAAGATAAAATGCTCGGACGCACCAGGTGAAAACTTGCCCAGAAGAAGTGAGGGCGACAGAATGGAAACCACCCAGAGCAATGCAACTAACATCAACCAAATTAGGGTTTAATTTTGGCTCAAACACTGGGTCCTCATGTCCAAACCCGAGCCTTCCACCATCGCCTTTGCCCCAAATCCACATATTCCCATCCACAAGCAACGAGGAATGGAACAGACCGCAGGAGATGCCCACCTCAATTCTCGAATCAAAGGAGAAGGCGGTTGAGTTGGATAGTTTTGGGTTTTCCGGGAGCTTGCCCGGGGTAGCAGAGACAGAGAATGTCTCAGGGAGTAGGAAGTTAGCGACAGGAGCAGGGTAGATCCGGATCTCCTCTATGCCGCCACCCAGCTGGCCGGAGGATCCTCTGCCCCATGAGTAGAGCTGGAGAGGGACGACAGAAGCTCCCACCGGTGCCTCGTATATCAGAGGGACTTTAGATGAAGCAAACGAAAATGATGAAGATGACGAGGATAACTGACGGACAAGGGAGAGGCGATGTCTTAGGAATGACATGTAGGAGGCGCCGTCTGGGTTCGACTTGACCACAGCTCTCATTCCATCCTTTTCTCCTTAAGTTCTTTATATATAATATGATAATAGGTTTCTAATATAACATTTTTCTAACCCAGCTACTATATCTAGGCAAATTTCGAATAACATAGTAGAGATTTCTGCCTCCAAAGGTTGGTTGTAGGCTACCTGTGGATCCATTATTACCACACATAGTAGCCGCAGCAAAAATCTATAGCAGTACCCGTACTAAGCCATACCCGGGTCCAAAAATTAAACAATCCATTTTATTGTTCGAGAAACAGATACGACCGATTCGATAACCACCTAGTACTGGTTGGATTCGGCGGCCGGACCTCTTAAATTAGAGGGTTCCATATTTTATTACTTAAAAAATAAATATATTTTATTTTATTATCAATAAATATTATATTATAAAATTTAATTATTAATAAGAAATATACAAATTAAATCAATAAATCTTAATATTAGGATATACATATTAAACTATATTATAATATTATTTAAAATACTTGAGTTTAATCGAATTAAATAGAATAAATAAATATATAATAAATATGTATATATTAAAAAATATATCTAATACTTTTATCCTTATATTTATTATAAATTTAGAATAATTTAATAATTTTAACACAATTATAAAATAATATATATTTATTATATTTTCACTATTATTTAATCGGTTGAATTCTGCAGCTTTACCTCGTATTCCTATTTTATTACTTAAAAAATAAATATATTTTATTTTATTATTAATAAATATTATATTATAAAATTTGATTATAAAAAAATTAATTTAAAATATAACTAAGAAATTTAATACAAAAACTAATGAAAAATTTTAACTTAGAAATTTAATACAATAATTAATGTAAAAAATTATTACGGATAAAATTTTTAAATTTATCATCCAAATACTTATTTATTTTAAAATATTTTTATTTTAAATAAATAATAAAATTAATTTAATTATAAATTTAATTACTCATATTAATAAAATATATTTTAATTATAAAATTTATTCGAAATATAATTGAAAATAACGAATGTAACCATTTTACCTAAAATGTAAAATTTAATTGATCCAATAAGAAAATCTAAATCTCAGGATTGTATTTGAATTATAGGTGAGTCATTTACAACTAATATGTAAATGACCCTAAGCATTATAGTATATTTGTTACCCATAATTTTTAGATAATTTATTATTAAAGGTAAATATAGGATAAAAAAATTAATTTAATTAATATTTAACTGGAGTCGAAATAATATCATATATAACCGTAGTGGCATGATTATTTGACTTACCACTCATTCCTTTTTTTTAAAGAGTTACCAAATACAAATTTCGACAATATCTCTCCTAAAAAAATAATTTAGCCACTTACTAAAATAAGTTATATTTATATACTTAATACTCAAATAACTTATAATAAACTATGCCCTTCACATACAAGGTATCATAAAAAGTAAATAAATATTCAATATATTTAGATTAATTGCAAACAATACTAATATTAGTATCACTTATCCTTCTAACATGTACTTACAACATTCTTTACAATTCTTTCTTTCATTCCATACCTTACAGTATATTTAATTCATTTGGTAGGACTTTAGTTTATGTACCAGCAGCTTACTCACCTTTTTGTTATGCAATTATTTTTGTTCCTTGGTTTCGGGTCCTTCAAAAGTCTTATTATTTTTTATCGTACTCTTTCTAATTCAATTTAAAATTTCACAGTTAGATTAAACTTAACTCGTTGTGGAATAGTCCTTAGATCTCTAATTATTTATTAGCGTACCCTCTATTCAAGTTATCCGATAAAATTTTTAAGTTCACATCCTGACCCATTGTAATGTACCCGTTGAGAAAAATAAACAAACTCCAACTTGTTTTATCATTTAAAACTAAATATAATGAATTAATTCGTTGATTGTATCTCACAAGCTAAAACTTAGTTAATTCCTACTAAGAAAAACTTTCATAGTTTATAAACTTTTCATAGGTTTGTATCAAACAAACAACAATTATCATTTCTCATAAAAAAAAAAGTTTTCATGTTGTGTCTCACAAGCTAAAACTTGGTTTCTTTCTAATAGGAAAAACTTTTCATGGTTTAATTTCCATAATTTTGTATTAGACAAACTCACAATTATTCAAAATTTCATGGTTTAATTCCTAAGTTTATTTCATTGAAAAATAATTTTTCAATTATTTGCCATAATTTCCTCGATTTACTTTATTTACAATTTCATCCCCAAATAATTTTATTCAAAATAAAATTATCCAAAATTACAAATAAAGTATTATTTTTATTTAAATTGAAATTAAAATTCTAAAAACTATTTTTAATGTCAATTAAGTCTCTACACTCCTCTTAATTACCAATTGACCATCATTTTATGCTAATTGCACAAAAATCCCAAATTTTCTAAAAATCCACAATTCGTCCAAATTCTTTAAAATTGTATTTTTGGCCCCGAATTCACAATTTATCAAATTTACCAATTAAATTCGATCAATTGCCTCATATTATGATGCTAATCATCTCCCCCACCTTTCTACGATCATTCCAAGTTTTAAATTATCTAATTTGACCTAGAATTAAGCTCAAACAAAACTTTGTTGGAAAACATTTCTAGAGAGAGAAAGTTTTTATTTCTTACTAGCAACGACACGGTTGTCGGAGCTCTTGATATGGGGAGCTAGCTCTCATCGAGAGGATCCTCTTAGGATCAAATTCACCTCAATTGATAGATTGAGTAGGGAGAATTCGATTAACAAATCTTGCATAGTTTTCTCTCTCTAAATTCACTATTTCGGCGAAGGGTGGCGGCAATTGCTTACCTCAAAGGCCCATGGAGGACAAGGCTCGGTCGTGGAGAGTCATGGGAGGGTCGGTTTGGTCTTAGGTGGTCCAAGGATGGCCCAGATTTAGCTCAAAACTTTCATTTCTTGTACGGTCGTCAGAGTGGTGGTACTATGCAGCCTCATTAGCACTTATTTGATAACACTCGAGTTGAAAGGAATATGCAGCAAGGTAGAGCACTTCCTTAGGATTCTAGAGAACTCAATTTTTCATTCAAAGATGAAGAAATGGGGTTAATGTCGGAGTTTTGGTTTAAGGATGGTCGAAAATTTGAGTAGTTCGTCTTCTTCGAGCTTACGAGGGATGGAAAGGATGAATGGAAGGGAGCTTTTTATATATGGAGCTCGGGGACTTTTGTTCCTATCCATCCATCCATCCATCCGTCCATCGTCCCACCATTAATTCTCTAATTTACTTTGTTCTCGAAGAGTTTTAATGGTTGCCAAAGTTATGGCAACTTTCGGCCTCCTCCCTTGTTCAGTTGTCTAAAGGAATAAGACGACACAGTGCGCGTGTGTGCGAGCGGCCATGTGGTGCTCTATAATTGGTTGGCTTTACTGACATAGCCTCCCACTCAACATCCGAGTCATCCGTTGACTGGCCACATGGCAACCTCCCATTGGACACTCTCTCCTACGTGGCAGTTGATCAAATCTCTCCATTTGGCGACCGTGCCACGTGGTGTCCTTTGATTGGCTGATTTAAATTCATAAATTTTCTCACCTAACACACTGTGCCATTACCACGTGTCAATCTCCAATTGACTATAGCCATCCAACGTGGCTTTACCAAGTGTCAACTTCTATTTGGTCAACCGTTCTCGGACATCCTAGTCGAACGCTAACCTAGCACATTTGCTATATGTCAGTTTCTCATTGGTCAGCCCTGTTGATGAGGCTTCTCCTTAGTTGACCGTTGACAGAGTACACGTGTTACACTTCCATTGGTCAGTTTCCAATGACATGACTTTTCTCCATCCAATAGTTAATCGGGGACACATGTCATACTCTGATTGTTAAGCACTTTTAGATGTTGATCGAGCGACTAACTGGGCATGCTTCACCACATGTTACATGCTGATTGGTCGCATGTTGACTGGGCGCTGACCTGGCAAGCAGTCTGTTGATCGATTGGATCGTTGACAGGTTCGGTTGGAACTGGTTCGATATCCTGAAATTGAAAATCGACCGATTTAAGCCCGATTCGACCTATTTTCTAAAATTTTTAATTTTCTAAATTCATTTTTCTAATTAGTGGTAATTTAAAATTTCCAAATTGATATTTTTAAATCACTTAGAAAAATAAATCTTTGAATGGGTTTTTACTAATTAAATCTAGTTCGAATTCAATTCACCCTAAATTGTTCCATTTCTTACCTCAAATTTGTAATTTGAGAAAGCGTCAATATCCCAATCACTGAGCTATAAACTCACCCCCTCCTCTAAATATATATGCAGATAAATCGAGAAAGCACCGCGGGAAGGGGAAAGTTACACTGAAGCACACTCCTACTCGAGGTAACCTTACTCTTTGCTTACGAATGTTCGATTCTCCATGTCAAGCTATATCTATTCCCATTGGAATAAAAGTTCAAAATTTTCCTTATATTTTTAACATGTGTCCCACAATTCTAAGCATTTAATGTAAATCTCAAC
Organism: Trapa bicornis; assembly: GCA_030064425.1. Classification (NCBI taxonomy): domain Eukaryota; kingdom Viridiplantae; phylum Streptophyta; class Magnoliopsida; order Myrtales; family Lythraceae; genus Trapa; species Trapa bicornis. Next base: position 13,330,143 of record CM057746.1, read on the forward strand.
ACCACTCTCTGTGCGCGCGTTTAATGTCAATCTCAACACCACTCTCTGTGTGCGTTTAATGTCAATCTCAACACCACTCTCTGTGCTCTTCATATAATCTTTAAATTATCTATCAAAGATTTAAGATGTATTCATTATTTTCTTGATATTGAAGTTTACAATTATTCTAAGTACATTTATTTTAATCAATTCGAGTAAATTCGAGTTTTATTATATAAAAATATTATTGATACTTGTAAGCCTATATCTATATCCATTTTTCTTGGATCACGACTCTCCCTTAATATTAAAGCACCTTCTGAATCTCACTTAATATAATCGGATTATGTGTTATATTTAGTATCTTTTTCATACCCTGGTCCGATTACTCGGTACGTGATCTCATGCAACTCCAATCACATTAGTGTTAAAGTGATGAAATATTTAAACAAAGTAAAACTGACAATACTATAGATTAGAATCGAAAACACTACTCTATTTTTTATTGAAAATTAAATTTTCTTTTAAATTATGTCTCAAAAATAGTTTAATAATAATAAAATAATATAATAGTTGATATGTAATAAATTATAATATTTGTAAGCTACTAGACTAAATAATTTGAGAATGTATTCTACAATTCTATTAGTGTTACGTGGGTGTTAGTGGTACAATAGTAATATTTCTAACTCTTCTTGAGATTGGTTACACACATTTTCATTAAAAGTGTTATTTGCTGTGGGTAAACAATATTTAATATTTTTTTTTATTGAGCGAGTAAATTTATATTAAATATTTGTAAACTCAATCCCAATTAAACTCAAAATCTATAATAATTCTTATATTAAAATATTAAAAAATCACAATTTTAACAATATTTTATACACAAGCATCACTGCTAAAACTAAAAAGTTAAAATACTTCTTATTTAAATATATTTTAGAATATATATATATATATGTTTAACAAGCAATTTAATAAATATTTTTTTGACGCAATTTATTATTTTTCAAATCACAAAATATTATCTTAATTTATTGTCCAAAAATATTTAAAAAAATTTTAAAAACTCATTAAATTTTATTTTCTAAAAATTTTCGTGCTCATTATAGAATAACAAATAACACAACGATATTAAATTTTCTGATGATTTCGAACTCTAATAAGGACATGTATAATGGTGGATGGATCCATATTGTACAATGCCATCATTGATAAACTATAATTCATAAAAAGATGCACCGTGGTTGATGGATCATGGTATGGAGTTAGTCCAACCATTCACACACATTAAAATTTTAAATATTTTATTTTTATTTTTCACAAGCAAGGGTAACTTCACAATCATCAGTTTGAAGCATAAACTACATTTTCAACCATTATATATTCCCATTAAATATTAAATTAAGAATTTCAACAAAATATATCCCCATTTTTAATAAGGGCATCAACTTCCTACCATCATACTTAATTTTAATAAATATTTTAATTTATTAACTCAATTTGTAAAAGAATTATTATATCCTTGTGTCTTTCATCTATGCTAAGTTACCAAATCTAAGTTACCAAATCTGACAATTTCAAAGTATACCCTAATTTATATGTTTATAAGTTATTTGATTATATACTTCATGTATAAGATATATGTTTACATTATTCAAATATTTTCTTTTACCATGTGACAATTTAACTTATTATTATAAATAAATATATTTTTTTACCATTTGATCCATGAATTATTTTTACAAACTAGTCCTTAATTTCTATATGTTGTTATTTTGTCCCAAAATATTCATTTTTTTTAAAAATGATCCTTCAATTCATATTACTTACAACCACGTCTTCAAATCATCAATTTTTATAATTTAGACAGTATTAGATAGATTTTAAAACTAATCGCTCAATTTTTTTTTACAAAACAATCCCTTAACTTTTTTCAAATAAATCTTTAACTTTAAAAAACCACTTAGATCAATGGTTTTCTTAATTCAATCTTTTAGTGCATCACATACTACCTCCATACTATATTTTTATAAGGTTTTCCAAGCCCTGATGTTTGAGAAGTAAATAAAGCAAGGTAAAAAAAGGCAATAAACTTATTGTGTTAGTGAAAATACATTAATGGAGTCTATGGAGGGTGAACGTTCGGATGAGTGCTGTGAGTATTGAAAAACTTTCCATTGAGTGGACTACTATTCTAAAAAAGCTCAATTTTGTTGTAAAAAAAATAGGCAAGACAAATAATATGGGTATTGCAAAAGACGCTTCGCTCCAATTCGAGCTTCGTCCAACACTATTGGCGACTGGATGACGAAAAATATTTCTAGTTTTGGATCAGCCTGACATCAATCGGTCATTCCTTAGTTCTTTGTTAACATTGTTGCAGAAAAATAGAACCAATTAGCGCCATATTAGAGCAAAATATCAATAATGGGGAAGGAATAGAGAACTTCAACTTTTGGGTGAAGGTATAGAATGTTAGTTGATAAAAATATTTTGCCTAGATAATAGGTTAGACTATTTAATTTTATTAAATTTATAATTATATTATAAAAATACTCAAACGATTTATATATTTTTTACTTATAATTTTAAATTCGTAATTAATAATTATTTATCACCCATATATTATTATTACAGTGTCGGACTATTAAACTCGTAGTTAATAATTATTTATCATCCATATATTATTATTACAATATCTAACTATTGTGAAATAATTAACTAGTGTTTGATATTTTTTCTGTATAATTAGATAGAATATAAGTAAAATTTTCAATCTCAGTATAAGTATTAGTGTGAGTTATTTACTCTGGTGATAAAACACATATTTAACTCAAATTAATAAATTATAAGGAATGGAAGCTTATAAATTAATAATATTTTTTTATTTTATTTAATTTTAAATTATATTCTAAACAATAATAAATTAATTAACAAATCACGGTCTAAGACACAAACATTTAAATGAGAAAAATTACATGAAAAATGGTTCAGACCTAATAACTGGGGTCTCCATCGCCTAAGTGGAGCTCATGTTCATCCGTTTGTAATCCATCTGATGTATTTATCTGATATCCTGATTATAGTGCATCATTTGTGTGTGGTGCCGAGTAGTGTAATAATTAAATAAAAAAATCTCATACTTCTCCTTAATTGTTTTTTTAATTTTATGTGCTATGTCATTTTTTATATCTCACTTTATAGTATACCCTAATATATGAAGCATGAGTCTAATAAGAAGTTGGTGTACAAAAGTATTCTCATGAGTTTTGCTAGCCAACTTAGGTAGTGGTCTCTACTCTAAAATGCACATGAGTTATCTTATCATATAAAATAAAAGAACACTCGCTTTCTCAACTAAATATTCACTCATTGTTTGTCAATATAAATAACATAAAATTAACAACATAAGATATATGAATATTCATTTTTGCAAGGATTAGATAAAATACCTCTCCTCTGAATGTATACTATTTAGTGCTATCCAGCTTACTCTTCTATTTAACCTGATTAACATTTGTTTACTATCTTTGAAAAATAACTTCTAAAAATCAACATGTAAATCAAAACTTAAGTCACAAAATTTTGTTCTAACATACCATCTTCTGACTTTGAGGTCTCAAGGATTCCCCTATGCTTTATTGGTATGGTATTGAGACGTAGTGTGTGGTATGATGGTGGAGCTGATGCTTGCTGGAGGTGAGGTGCCCTTGTCATCAACTTGTTGTGGCTGAGTTGCCTTTGTTGGCTGCCATTGTGGTTGGGGAGGCGAGGTGGACAACTTGTAGGCTTAATATATAAAAAATGGGTGGAATAATCAAGAAGAACCAACCCTAAAATCAGCATATTGTCTTATTTAGCCACTTTTTTTTCCTTGGGTAATTTCCTACTTTTTTTACTTTAATATTTATTATCACACTATTTTTTTACTTCGAATTTTTATCAAAGAACACAGAAGTTTTATAAAAAATTTCACTTTCATTCATTAAAGAAATATTTACTTGCCACACTTGACTTATTACATAAATTTTCTACCCCTTAATCCCTTGGGGTCATAGGTTGAGAGTTAACCCTAGAGCGATTGTGGGATTATTGATCAGAAGGCTCTGAGGAATTAGTTGAGGTCCACTCGTATTCCCTTATAAGACGAATCTCGTGTATGGCCTCTAATCCGTACTGCCTTAGTACCTCGACCTCACACTCATAGGTCCACTTCACCCATTAGGAGGGATTAAAGCCAGGTTGAGTAGATGGAGGTACTTGGTATACTTTCATGAAAGTGGCATATGCATCCCAATAATTGTCTCAAGCCTCCTTCTTGGTTGGATTCTTCTCCGATCGTTGTGGGGCTGAAGGAGGGGTTGGACTTCTAGGAGGAAATATCAGTTCCTCTTGTCTTGGAGGAGCATATGTGATGCATTCTGGTTCCAATAAGGCTATTACCAGTTTCCAATAGTCTTCCACCATGTCTATGTGTACTCTTTTTTCACCCTTTAGGAATCTTTGTACGACTTCCTCCCTTGGGTTGAGTGTCTTTTTTAGGGTTATGGGTAGAGGGTTGGATTTCACCGTGAACTTTCTAGGAACTCTCCTTCCTACATGATAGTTTTAAAGTTTGATTAATGTCAGGGCATAATATTGATAATGTTTCAAGGGAACTTAGCTCTGATACCACTTAAGTTGTCACACCTCGACCCGATTTGGTCGGATCCCCGTGAACAACTCACCGCTCTCTTGGTTTAAGAGGGGTTTCCTTCTTCTTTAACTCAAGAGGAGCCAAGTGTAATTTCAACCTTGTTCCCTAGAATAACATATATAAAAAATGTAAGCTTAAGAGAAATTAAGCATACTTGATAAAGGGTAAGGCTTGGTGTTATCCCTAATCATTTTCTCTATTTCCTGAAAAGGGATAAAAAGGATGGCCGAGTTTCTATAACTCAGTGAATGGGTATTTAAAAATCTAATTTCAATAAAATAATTTTTTTAATTGGAGTGTGCCATATTTTTTTAATTGGAGTGTGCCAATTATCATATAAATAGTGTGTTTATCAACCAACACATGCCCTTCATCATGAAGGGAACACATAATCATAGGCCAGCACGTCTATTATACCCACTTGTGGCGTCGGAGTGACTTTACTGGCCACCTAAATAGAAATACATCCACTTCTACTCTGAGAATGAGTGGATGTACGCGACATTCGACCCTCAATCCCGTAATAAAACTCTGTGTCTGTATGAGAACATAGACCTCATCCCATCCCCACCCCGGTCTCATGCGCATGAAACTAGGTCGAGCTTCTCAAGACTATTGGTACGACTAACTGCCATTATCCCCACCAGGTCGTCCAGAGCCTTATGACACATCACTACCCCTTTTTAGCATCTTGAAGGTCATATAACACAGTACATGCACAAATCAATAGTTTTCCACATAAGCCATTTAATCTGTGGTGTCACTAGTCTAACGGCCCCGACCCTCAACTTGACCTACAGTTGTTTGTCTTGACTGGTCCGTAGACCTGTCATGTCGCACTGCCGCCAGTTCATGTTGGTCATGTCTCAGTAGTATGGCCAAACAATTCATTCACTTAAGTTTTCATGGCTTAAAATCATGTTTGTTTATGAGCTACTGTCCGTGCCAACTGGTCTAGGACCCACTATTCGAGATTTTCAAAATCGGGCATATTAGCTCTCAATATCCAAAACTGAGGTCTTCGGCCTGTCTCAGCTATTCGAGCTCCTGTTAAGAAGGTCTCCCAAAAGTTTTAAGTAGTGGCACATAGTCAGGGGAGAGCACTTCCAACAAAATAAACTTTTCAGTTGTCTATCATACCAACCAACGATGAGAACATCTCCACTTATAACCGATAAGCGGGTTTTTCACTTTCTTCCAATAAGTTTTATCATACCAACTGGGTATGATCTACTTACAACCGATAATTAGTTTTTTCGCATGATTTCCACATCACTTCTCTTAGGTATGATGGTTAAAATACCACTTAACAGTGAGTTTTTATTTTTGAGGTGCTTATCATTACAACCGGGTATGATATTAAATCTCACTCACCCGATCATGCAGTGTATTTCCTCTCAATCGGCTTTCGTCCCTTGCGAGCTTTGTCTTACTTGGTGTTCCCAATATCTCGTGTTCTTATACGGTATAAACATTCTCATTCATTATCATTTGACTTGATAGCCTTCATTCATTATTAATAACTAAAAATATCTAACTTTTCAAATATTTGTAGTTTGGTCCTTAAAGTTTTTTTCTTTTACTTTAGGTCCCAAATGCTGATTTTCCGCAAATTGAATCTCAAAACTTTTAAAATTCACCTTGGGACCTCAATTTATTCAAATTCACAAAAAGGGGTTCAAGTTTTCTAAATTCCCAATTTGGTCCTCAATTTTCCAAAATTACCATTTTGCCCCTCCTTTACAAAAATGGTAAGTTTTGCCCAAAAAAATTTAAAAATTGCTCAGTTAGTCCTCCAATACCCTTATTATTCCCAATTGGCCCTCAATTTTATAAAATTTTATTTTAGTCCCTCAAATTTTTGAAATCCCCAATTTTCGCCCAATTTTAACTTTCCAATATAGCCGGAGTTTAATTGTTGAAATTGAAGTTAAATTGGAGTTCCTACATCTTCATATGATTCAATTACACTTTGAATCACACGATTTGACGTTGGAACGAGCTCAAAACGGAGCTTCGTCGGAAAACTAGACTTAGAGAGAGAAAGCTTCGATTGCTTACCGTCGGAGGCGCGGCAGTCCGAGCTTTCGATCTAGGCAGATAGCTCTTGTCCTAAGGTTGTTTATAGGATCAAGAATTGCATCAATTGATGTAGAATCAAGTGAGAATTCATTCATTGAAAATCTATTGGTTCTCTCTCTAGCACTGATCGGAATTTATAGAGTAGAACCAAATTGGCTTATCTTTCCATCCTAATTCGGCCGTAGGAGGGCTGAGGAGGTGTTGGGAGAGCTTGGTTTGGCCTGAGGAGGGCTCGAATTAGCTGATTTCAACCCGTCAGAAACAGGGCAGCTTCGGTCCGTTGGAGCTGCTTCACTGTTCGATCACATCGGTGCTTCTCCGGCGACCCTCGGAGCAATTGGAGACTACCACCACGTAGCTGACTTCTCCCCGATTCTAAAGAACCCGACCATGCCTTCTTTGGCTTAGAAAAGACCTTATATCAAAGCTCTGGTTTGAGCTTCGCCGAAAAATTGAGTAGCTGAGAAAGAGTGAGGTTTTCAGGTGTGGAGAGGATGAGTGGAGAGGGGCTCTTTATATAAGGAGATCGGGGACTCGTCGGCCATCCGTTTGACACCTTTATGACAGTCATTGATGGTCTAAAACATACTGAACGGAAATATTTCCTCTTCACCGGTGCTGGTTCGATTTTCCGGTGAGTGAACAATGCTGTCATCTGAAAGACGAAGACGAAACTGTTTCGAACCGAACTGGACCGGTTCGAACTAAATTCAAAGCTTAAACCAGCCGGTTCATGCCCGATCCGACCAAGTTTTTCAAAATTAAAATTTTCTAAATTTATTCTCTATCAAATTGTGGCCTTAATTCTCTAATTTAAATTTTCTAAGCCACCTATAAAAATAAATTTAGCATCCGGTTGAATCGTGGTCCAAACCGGTTCGGATCTGGTTTACTTGAACCGGTTTGGTTTTCATCCCCCATTCATCCTAAAATCCATTTTCATGACTTTTGTGACTCTTTTGGTCACTCGGGATCCATAAATTTCCCAGTTTGCCCTTTCTCTATCGGTTCTGGTTTATAAACTAACCCAGTTCATAAACCGATTCAAGTCGGCTTGGATTCGATTCACATGAACCGGTCTAGTTTTTCTCTCTCAATTTGTCCTAAGATTCTTTTTCAATGTTTTATGAACCCTTGATTCACTCGAGAGTGGTGAATTTTCCAAATTGTCCGTTCTATGATGATCGGGTTTGTGAACCGGTTCGGTTTTCTCACTCGGCATAACCAGTTCTTTTTTCCAGTTTTTCCTTAACTCCAAAGAGCGAGATTTACACTATACATATTGGTGCTACCATGGTGCATCATGTACATGGATAGAAAAAACTAAGTTTATAAGGGATAAACTCAAGGTCGACGAGAATAGATAGAAAAGTAATACGGATAACAGACTATGAGAGTTAAATTTTGAAAAAGGAAATAAAGTATTCTTAGTCATGTGAAGTTGAAATGGTCACAAGTATGAAAAATGTTCGATTACATATTATCAACATCACTATTATCCATGAGTTCTCTCGTGTGTGAGATATTAAGGGAAATAACTATATATATGATACCTAAATTGCGAATGTGATGATGATATATTGATTGGTTGACATAATAAATGTGAGTTGAGTTCCCTACAAAAATGATAAGTCTAAAAGTTAAAATATAAAATTATTATCATGAAAATTTTATAAATTTATAATCTTAGAAGCCTAAATTATTAGATATTTTGAGTAAATATTGAGATAGTAAATAATGTAAAGGCGAAATGTCAATAAATCCATGAAGGAGAGCTCATACCCTACTCAAAATCATTATATGTAAATCGTAAGCAAGTATAATTAAATGTAAAAAATATCACTTCATCACCCATGGCAAATAAGTTATTAATCTCACCTATATTAACGAAATTTTAATTTTATACTTATAAGATACTATATTTTTAAATTTTTTATATTAAAATTTGGACACCCTATTTTATAAAAGAACATAATAAATTTATGTTAAAAATATAAATATATTTTATTTTAAATATTAGTATTTTGAGTACTAATTTAATAAATCGAGTAATTTCAGGAAATTGACTTAACATAAGAAAATTTCATCATATAAAAGATTTTTTATTAATCTATAGAAGAAAAAAAGCATATATAATTATTTAACATATAGAATATATAAATATTTTTAAAAAATTAAAAAGTTGTAAAATAGATAGTGATATTAATTGAATTATTAAACATATGTATATTTAGAAAAGGTAAATTTATAAATAGAATGTGCAAGGATAATTCAATCAATTTATTTAAAAAAGAATATATATATATAATATGAATAAATTAATTACATTAGCCATACTTTCTAATAATATTTAAGTTGGTGAACTTATTTCCTCTCCTAACCTAAGGAAGCCATCCAATGGAGTAGGGTCATTTTTTCCTATACAATTGCTTGGGTGGTATCAAATTTTAGTTGATATGGACCCGAGCTCTCAGGTCCAGGTCCGGGTCTAGGACCTGGGCACCGCGGGATCCGAGCCCTCTAGCTAGAAAATAGAAAACCCATTAGTTCTTTGTTTAACCATTTTTTTTATGGATGATGCTTTGGCTTGGGCAAGAAGAAGAGGGGCTGCAGTTGCATTATGTGAAGAGGAAGATGAGATTTTGAGGGTTTATCTATAAATTAAAATTTGGATGTTATTTTGTTAGCTTTTTCTGCTCCAATAATGGAACGATTAAGATGTCCTGCTAAACTGAGTTATTACATTTACTTATTCACTGAATTAGCAATTAAGTTTTCCTTCAATCATTTTTTCTATTAAAAATGTACATGACTAGAGTAATCCAAAGGCATAGAATATTTGATTTTGATATGCTCAACTTTATGTAGGCATTTCTGGTTTCAACCACAGCATCTATGAAACTATTTTTCAAAGTTCATATCTACAATTTATCATCTTGCTTTTAAACTCAAGTAATATATCTCACAATTTTTTCTTTTCCATCATTTTGCCATGCCTTCATTCTAATATGTTAAAGGTTAACTGTAAATCATCTGCAATCCTCCATTAGGACTATCCCTTGCATGATAATTAATAAATTGCCTATGCATCTCTCTTTGATTAATCTAACAATAGCATTGCAAACAAGATGATATGGTGCGAACCATCCCAATAGCTATATGCACTTTATGAAGGTGAATCATTTTAATGGGTGAAAAACTACTGAACAAATCTTGTAGGCCGTTAGTACCATTTTTTTACTCAGTTCTAGCACTAAATTGATAAGGTAACAATTAATTGTACACAATATAAACTTGCTAAAGTAACAACTAATTGTACACAGTATTTGCTAGTATAACTTAGAGACATGGAAGCCTCACAGTTCATAATGAAGGAAACTGTCCACTGGGTTGTGGGGTGTTGTATGATATATCTTGTGGTTAATGATGATTGAAGGGCTGTCCCATAAGCGAGCCCGTCTTCATTTACCTAAAGTGAGGAGAATAACCCATTTAAGAGATTTCCGCATACTTATCCTTTTTCTCGACAAAATAAAAGTGCTCTAAAATCAACTTTAATTAGAATGAGAAATCTTGGTATTCAATTAATGGGCATCTCCATCTTCTTCCATGTACTGAGCAGCCTCTACTTTTTCTTTTTTTCTTCATCTCTCATCCTCTTCAATTACTCTCCAAGTGTTTCTTCTTCAGCAATTTCACCATACTCTCCTACTCATCTTTCTCATCAGATTCGGACAAATCAGCAAGTTCTATATCAGAGTCACCATGGTCAGCAATGGGATGCAAGATTGAAATGGGAACGAGATTACAACAGTCATGACAGTAGGTAAGTGAGAGGGGTGCAAGCACACGAGACCCGAACTCGGGTCTCTGTCTTGGACCGGATACCTGACTAGACTCGAAGTTCTGGTCTAGCGCTAGACCGAACCCAAAATATTTTTGGAATGTGGATCCGAACCCAATTATATACAATATAATCAAACTTGGGGTATGATTGGAATTGGAGGCAAATTAAAATTCAGGCGTAATCATTAAACTCTATAAGGAACAAGCCACCTCTCTCCTTCTGTAAATTTGTTTCTTTTATTTCTTCTATTATTATGTTTTAATTTCCAATAATTTATTATCATTAAAATAGTAGGTATCGATCCCCCGATTAATTCAGATAGTGTATTGCACACACATTTAACTTTAACATATGAATATAATTAAGCTGCCAGTTATGTTTATTATACATATTGAACCAAATAAACTTAATAGTGAATGAATTTATTTGTTTTTTAGCCTCACAACAATTGAAAGATCAAAACTCCATTGAAGAAAAATGTAATAGTATTATTTGAGATTTTATCCTAAAAAACATATTAAAAATTTATATAAAATTTCAAAAAAAATGAATCTATTTTATTTGAGAAAGGTAATAGTATTATTTTAGATTTTATTAAAAAATATGACTTTATTTGAATTTTCAGTAATTAAATATTAAGTTAATAATAATAGTAATCGACTAACAATTTTGTTTGAGTAGGAAAAAAACTTAATAATTTAGTTTATCAATAATTTTTTTTAATTTATACATTCTCTAATAATACTATTTATCAGTCAATTTACCTTAATATAAAATTAACGTAATCATCCTAATGGGATTGTCAGCAATTCAAATGTGTTTTTCAATTCAAATGAGAACCTAAAAGAACCCTAAGATTGAAACCAGAGAGAGAGAGGAAGTCAGACAAATTACCTTGAGCTGATTTTCATGTGAATGCAGCAAGATGGTGAAGGAGGGCCATGGGGACGAAGATCCTTGCGTTGCTCCGAAGCCGGACGTTTGGTACGACCTCAAACTCGGTTCTTCCTTCCGAGACCGCCACCCTTCTTCCAAGTTCTGCCCTTTAGGCTGTAAGCTCTCATCCGCCATGTTACTTGCTGCCTTGCTCTTTCTTAAATATCATGTTTCCCCCTTTATTTTCGTTCAGTATGAGGAGGAAAATTGGTCTTGGCGATTTGCTTAATAAGAAAGAAACCATTTTTTCTTCATTATTGTTTTTTTAATTTATATTGCATCCATAAGTAATCCAGTTTGCTTTCACCTAAGCCATATTTGTATTGTATTTGGTGGTTATGAGGATTTGAAAGGAGGAATTCGGATTGATTAGAAATCGCTTTTGGTGATTAGTTGGGTTAAATATTTCGTATTTGGTAATTTTAGTTAAGAGAGGATCAGATGGATTAGTTCTTTAGAGTAATTGTTCATTAATTTAACCTTCAACCCTTAATTACTGTGTGCTAATGTGAACTCGGAAAATTGTTTTCCTTTCTCGGGCTTATATCTACAAGCTGGATTTCTGGATCAGGTGAAGTTTGAGTATAGTGACTGAGATCTTATTTAATTCAGTATAGACTATGAGGAATCGAGATTATTTCCATCTAAGAATCAGTTATGGGTGGTCCACCCAATCCAGAATTTTATTTTCATTTGGTGGTGGTCAAATTTTATACCACCAACACCCAATCATAAAACTAGTTTTGCTTTTTCTTGGAGGTCTTGCTGTTTCTATCAAATCTCCAGCTTATGTTTATAAGCCACTATTTGTGATTCTGTTCAATTAAGCTGGAGCTGATTGATTATAATGGGAGATGCAGACTTCGGTCTACAGCTTTCACTTATTATTCTGCGGTATGAAAATGCTTAGCTTTTATTTTGTTCAGATGAGTTCAAACCCACTTCAATGGATAAGAACCGCCCAGGATATTTCCATAAGAGGAAGAAGGATACCATGGTTCACATGGAATTCCAGAACAACCAGCAAGGGAAGCCCAATGTTGTTTTTCAGGGGATTGTTGAGGATTACAAGGAAAATGGTGCAATCTTATTATTTGATGGTCATACTTTTCGTATGGAACAGTTGCACCATGCAGTTAACAAGTTAAGGCATGTCTGGGGAGTTACATACTGCATCAGTGGGACCATCTCTTCAATCACATCTTGAGCCAGTTGGCAATGCAGCTAGCTACCCCCAGTTTCCAAGCAAAGATGCTACTGAGGTTCCTTTACATTTTTCTGGTCTTTCTCGCTGTCATTGATGCTATTATCTTTCTGGTTAAGCAATCTTGAACTCTCTTCATGATATTGAAAGAAAAAAATATCAATGATGGTATGGATGCTATCTCTTTGAAGGTTTGTTGAGATGTTACTGATGAAAGTACCTCAGGAACACCTTTTGAGTATATCTTTGCATGATGGGAATGCCAGCTTTTTTTCATATGATGTTTTCTGCATGACTAATTTGCAAATTTTCTTGTCCATATTTATCAAAAATAGGTTGAAGTGGAAAGGATGGCCATTGGTGATGCTGAATCTTTGGGTATGGCACTTTCTTGACCAGACTATGTTTCTATTTGCATCAATCTCTGCTGACATTGAAATCCTCTATTTACAAATCTGGACCACTTTAGAATGCTTAGTACTAACTAGTATAGGCAGCCATAATTTACATTCAATAATAAATTTATCTTAGCTGGTATAGGTGGAACACCATTTAGAGAAGTGGTCAGTGATGAGGTTCAGCCTCATCCCGCATCAACTGCCCTTATTAGAGGGCGAGAATTATGAATCTACAGATGAAAATGTAGATATTTTGGGTGATGAGGATGACTCACATCAAGAAGCAAAAGCAGAAGAGAATCATTCCAGGCTTGAAGTTCACAGGAGAATTGACATCAATTTACCAAATCCAGATGATGAGGAAGATGAGATAGATGCGAATGACCATGAATTGAACACAGGCTGTAATGCAGCAGAAGCCCTCCGAGCTCAGGTTGTAGGGAAAAAGGGGACTGCTGCGAAAGTAAGAGTAGCAGTGGGAGCTGTGGAAGCCAGGGCAGGAACATCTTTGTGACAGTAGTTAATATAGACATTTCCTAGGCTTTAGAAAATTGTACCATTGGATCCTTTAACAGTGTGTGATAGGTTTGTAGAGTTTCAACCCCCTTATTAGCTAGCCCCATTATCCGCGTATATGTCAAGTTTTGCAGACCATCTTGCCCATGTAATCTATGATTTTACATATCTATGTTGCAATTGTTTCCTACAGAACTTTCACTTCATCCATGATTCAAACATATGCTTAGTTCCACCATGTTCTCCTGGTGAAACAACACATCCCCATCAAGTAATTGAAGAATGTCGAGGAGATAGTAAAATGTTGCACCATCTAACCAGAATAAATTGACCAAATCTTGAACAGGAATTTATGAAAAGTTCCATGAACAAGAATCCGCATCAGACAGATGCAAGTGTTTACTTACTTCTCTGTGCCCCCTATTTCCTCGTTATTCTGCAATATCCTATGCTCTGATGGCAGTTTTTTCTTGGCTTTCCTACTGCCTTCAACTTTCCATAGATCCCAAACACGAGTTTTCGGGGGAGGGGAGCCATCGCCTATTGGGGCTATTAGTCCAGGCTTCCCATCGTCAATCACCTCATCAATCAATCCATATTCCTTAGCTTCCCAAGGATTCAAGAAGTTGTCCCGGTCGGTATCAATTTCGACCTGCATACATGTATCGGAACAAATTAGAAGTCGAAAAAACTAACAAGAAAGTTGGGTGTTATGCCCAAAGTGGAAGGAGAAACGATTGCCTACTTGTTCTTCAGGCTTCCCTGTGATCCTTGAAAGTATCTTGTTCAGCTTAATTTTGAGATAGGCCATCTCTCGTATACGGATACTCATATCTGTAGCCTAGAGTAAAAAAAAAGTCCATGGGGAATTACTTGTCAATGCAAAATCTGCACAAACATATTGAGTTTTTTTAATGGGAAAAAATCAATGTTAGTAATTACTTTCCCCCCAGCAGTTCCAAGAGGTTGATGGATCATCACTCTAGCATTTGGCATGCAAAACCTCTTCCCTTTTGAACCTGAAGCAAGGAGAAATGCTCCCATTGATGCAGCAAGGCCCAAGCAAATTGTTGAAACATCAGCCTTGCACAGTTTCATTGCATCATATATTCCCATTCCTACATGAAAATTTAAAAGGATGAGCCAATCCTCAATCATAAAATCATATCTCAATTTGCATCATCCGAGTACAGTCCACTGAGAACACTTGCAATTTTCCTCGCACTGGTCTCTTCCTACATCATTATTTCTATGTATTAAAATTCTAGATGAGCAATACATTCCTCTGTAACAGTTAAAGTTCATCTTATTTAAAGCAAGGAAAGGTATAATATACTGTAACTTTACAACTTTTAAACTCAGACCAAACAAACATTAGAGGAACAAAAACATGAAATACAACAAAATATGCCATCCTTTTTTTTTTTGGACATTTCTTAAGTCAAAGTCATATTGCAAGCCAACCTATCAACTCTTCAGAAGCTAGAAACTACAAAAGCTTATGAGGCTCAGTTTTAGCTGAATTATTCTAATCTGGAAATTACATAGTAATTTTTTAAGGATGCAACTGTATTTGATTTGCTGATTTGGTTCCAATGTCAAGGCACACCCATGCACTCATACAAACTTCACATTTCCAACAGATTGATCCTCAAAACCTAGAGAGATTCATATCATTTACTAGGAGAAATTACTGCATCAACACATCTAATCTATCTATAGAGTTTGTAACTTCTTTTGTCCAGCACCTCACTCTCACATACATGAATCCTTTACTGCACTAAGGTATCAAATAAAGTTAGATGGCTTCATGAGATGTGTTGCATACATGAGACTAACCAAAAATTGGATGAACTAGAATTGGAAATTCCCACTACAGAATCCAAGAGGGGACCAATATCAACTACAGTAGGCTGGGGCATTTTTATGATCTCAAGTGAACATACCAGCAGTAACAGAACCACCCGGTGAGTTGATGAAAAGCCTGATATCCTTCTTTGGATCCTCAGCATCCAGAAATAAGAGCTGGCTTATTATAAAGTCAGCCGTTACATCATCCACCTGCAAGAACGTTGAGGAATTTCACATCTTTATCCCGGTTCACAGTACTTGTAAATTCAAGGGTCAAGACTTCCATTGCAGAAGCCATATATATCATCTCTGAATAGGAATGAAAACCCATCTGAAGATAGCAAAGATACCCTGAATAGAATAAAGTATCCCCAGCGAACAACTTTTCTATCGATTTACAAACGACTAACATTCCAGAATCCAAAAATGCCAATACAAATAGCAGTATTTTTGGAGTGAAGGAGAAAAGGGAGAAACTTGTAGATACATAACCTGAGAGCCCAAAAATATAATTCTCTGTCGAAGGAGCATGTTGGTGGTGTCGAGCTCTTCGAATCTGGGCAACCATGGGACTGAAGGAGTGACGGAGGTCACAATACCTCCTCCACAGATATCCCAGTTACTCGAAAGCGTTCTTCTTGCGGCAGTAGACATAGAGCTACGGCTGATACTCGAGGCCTTGACCACAACACGTTGTCTTGCTCTTGTTCCTACTGGTACTCCACAGACATTCACACCAGTAGCGGATTGGTTGAATTTAGGAAGTGAAAACTGAAGGCGGGCGTTACACGCTGCATAAGTCTCCATCCTTCTTTCTCCCCTTCGGAGAAGATCGGAACGAATTCAGGAGGCTTGCCTTCAAGTTCCTTCGACGACGACGAGGTACAGGGGAAGGAGCATAACACGGATTGTGATTCAAGGCAAAATGGAAGGAAGATATGAGGGTGTGGGGCGGAGAGGGGGAGAAGAAATGACGTGGCGGGGGCTGGAAGCCTGGAACAGGGCCGAACTATGGAATTGAGTATCACCTATTGGGCTCTGTCTTGGGCTTTTTGCTGGGTGAGAGGCTTAACTTATCTAATATATGATTTATTAACGTCTTTTCCCCTTAATTTTGTTTTTAATAATTTAGTTCTCCAATTTTATTTTTATTTTAATCTATTTTCACTATAATTGGATAAGTTTATGATCTAGCTGACAATTAAATAGAGATGTGAAAGTATTAGGAGAAAATAAAATTGGAAAATTAAATTATTGAAAGTGAAATTAAGGGATAAAAATATTAATAATTAAATTATTAAAAAATGAGTGATAAAATTATTAAGAAATAAATAACGGGTAGCAAAAATGTTAAGCTAATGATAATTTTAAGATTTTTCTCATTATATATATATATTTATCATTCACAAATTTTATATATAAGCTACATTATATAGGATATCATTACCTCTATTAATCTATATTTGGGTTAAGTTGTAGGGATTTGACTTGAATGATGAATGACTTTAATTAATGGGACCTTAAAGGTTGGGTTGAGCTAAAATAAGTTTTCGGTTGAATATTTAATTGGGTTATGAATTTAAATGTGACTTTTGGTCAATAATTAAGCTTTAGGGATTTGCAAATATGGGTTGGATTAGTTGAGTTTAGGTAATTGACCTAAATTTTCTTCCAAAAATGAATATCAAAGCAATATAAATGAGGGAGATGGGATTGAATTGAAATTAAGCTTTTTTTAATGTTTGAATATATTAAAGTTAATCGAATAACACTAATTATTGATAAGTTTAAATTATTTTTTCAACACGAAATAATTTAATAATAATCAACAATTTATCGATATAGTAAAATTATAAATAATGTGAGTAATATTTTGATATAAAAATGGATTGAGTCAATGATATTAATACTTGTTTATTTCGACTATAAGTATTTTTAAAATTAAAAATTTTATAAAGAATTTTTTAAAATAAATGAGTTAAGTGTAAAATCCCTATAAATAATATTTTGAAAGAATAGTATATATTTAGACTAAGATATGAAAAATTTGTGAAAATAAGATTTTTTAGGATTTTTTAGAGTTTTTTCTTGAAATATTAGTAAAGTTAATCAAATAGAAGTTAAACTCAAAAAATACTTAGTAAGTTGAAAAATATTTCATAAATATAAAATGATAGCAAAATTAACTATATAGAAATTAACTTTGAAATATTATGAATAAAATTAGGGAATAATTAACATAATTTATCAATAGAGAATAATACAAAAAAAATTAACATGATTCCATCCAAGTGAAAGTAGTGTTATCAAGATTATAGAAGCATTAATCAAAATGTTGTAAGGTTAGGGGGTTACTAGAATTAATGAGTAAATAAATGGGGAGATGTATTTAAGTTCGAGCACACTCACGATTTGAGAGTTAGTAGTCTAATGTTTTGCAACTTAGAGTAGGTAGGAGAATTGAAATGATATAAGGCAATATAATATTGTACAAGTTTTCAATTTTTATATTAATTGTTTAAAGGATTTAATACATGAGAAAATAAACAAACTTTTTTATTCAATAGAAGAGGTAAAGAGAGTTTTAAAGAGCCGAGAAGTATAACATTTCACGTATAACCCTCTTATTAATATTATGTAATCAATTAATTTATGTATTTATTGGTCATATTTAGAAAAAAATTATTATTAATATTATTTTATTTTAAATTTTAAGTCTTATGTCCTTACAATCTTATGGTAATTTGGCTCACGCTACCATAGTGTTAGGAGAGAATGCTGAGTTATTTTGGAGGTTCTCTATCTCGAGGGCCAAAAAAGGAAGGATGATTTTCATTGATGATACTATAATAGGTCATGAGACTTGTCATTTATGGATGAAATATTTTGTTAAACCTGAATTTGTACAAATTAAATAGGTGGAGAGTTAATTTCATTTTGTACTAGTATTTAATGCTACAAATTATGTCATTTATTTAAAAAATGTATGGAAACATAACAAAGGTCAATTAAAATAAAATTTAATGGAATGCTCCACAAGGAAGTTTAATCCTACATATACCATCTAGAGATAAAGTTAAAAAAGAGGGAAACATATTAACAACTTGTAATGAGTTTTTAATGGTGTATTTCATTATCAAATCACCATAAATCACTTTAATATATATATATATATATAAATCTCCTTAAATGTATATTTGCCATAGTATTTAATAAGTTTATCAAGATTGACTCATCAAATACCAAATAAATATTTTTTATTAAAAAATAATTTACTTGGAATAATTTTAGTATACAACTCAAGAAGTACAAATTATTATAAAGTAAATCACTAAAAATGATAATTATTCAAGTTGTCATTATTTTGGTAATTAGAATGAATTTAGAGATTAAATATATTGATGTCATGTCCCCAATAAAATATATATAGTAACATGAAAGTGTACCCTTAGCATTTAATTTGCTATATGTAGGAGGAATAGTATATATCGAGTTGTGAAAGTACATTGATAGTGTCACGTTTCGGCCCGGTTTGATTAGGGTCCGATTGACAATCCGCCACTCTCTCGAACCTTAATTAGTGCTACTCGATGTCAAGAGAGTCAGATGTATTACCTATCATGGTTTCCCTAAATAACATTTAACAAAACTGAAATTTCTGAAATAGTGTAGCTGGTTGTGGGTTGAAGGGTAAAGACCGACACACAGTTGTGTTCCTTCATGAAAATATTTAGAGGGAGGGGTGAGTTCGATAACTCAATGAGGGGAAACTTACTATAACGGTTTATTTGAATTTATCTTATATTTAATTTATTTCCATTATTTCATACAGTCACAAAATCAACAACCGTCCTCCTATTATAGGAGGGAACACACATTCGTAAAACGGTACTCGACCGCGCCATTTATGGACTGGAGCGCCTTTACCGTCCACCCTGATAGAGGGATGCCGCCTCTACCCGGAGTTTGTGCAAACATCAGTAATCCGACCCCAAACTTAAATTCTTCCACCATGTTCGCTCAATGGGACGAGACCTCATTCCCCTTACTATCTCGGTCTTCGTGCGCAGGAAGCCCTCGGCTTTATTTCCTACTAAACGACGATACTGCCCTTATGCTCCATGGGTTGTCCAACAGTCCTTGGGTCCTATCACTACTTCATTCCAGGTATCCTGATGGCCCGAACATCATAGTGCATGCACAATCAATAAATTTTTTAAGTTATAGTTGTTATCTTTAACCCTCTTGCACAATGGTCTGTCAGCTTGACTTCAGCCCCACCACGCGTACAAGCCCAATAGGTTCGATGACCCAGCTTCGGTAGAGCAGCGGTTTGGCCCAACAAGCTTAACAACTCAGCTTGGCTCGATGGGTATCACACAAGTTCCCATTATTCACGTATTTTAGCCTCATGTATCACATGTTTATTTTGGACGGGTCCATGCTCGTATCTATCGGCCTTGGGTCCACTGACATCTCGAGCTTAAGCTCGAAATTAGCTCCCAAATGTTTTAAGCAGAGTCACCCAGGTAGGGGATGCTAATTTCGAGAAAACAAATTTTCAAATCTTAAACCATCATTCCAACCGAAATGGATGTTATAGCGGTTCCCACTCACCTGGTAATTTTGGCGGGGTTGCACCGGCAGAGTATGGCCTCGCGATTTCTCTTCCGGAAGCAGGTGCTCAAATAGTCAGTCCCTACATGGCACGGATGTTCTCGTTAGGGTGTTGAACTAAGAAATCACATTTGTTGGCGTATTTGTGTATACACCTTCATAGCCTTAATTGCACTTTAGTTCATGAGGTTTGTGCGTTCATCTTTACCTCATCAATTTTCCCTTTTTTCCTTAATTTGGCCCCCATATTTTCTATTTATCCATTCGGGTCCTTAATTTTATCAATCTTGCCTCTAGGTTCCTCTATTTTTCAAAACTGTCATTTAGCCCCAAATTTTCCCAAAATTACAATTTGACCCCTAACTTTTCAAATTTTACAAATTGATCTTCCTTTGATCCAATTTGTCCAATGGACTCTCAATTTTTGTCAAATTGCCATTTGGTCTCCAATTTTCAAAAAATCCCCAATTTGCCCAAACTTTTCAAAAATTACATTTTGGTCCCCCAACTTTTCAAAAATTTCCATTTTGCCCCAAATTTGTCCAATTTGCCCAATTGACCCTCAATTGGGGTGAATTTTATGAAAATACCCTCAATTTCGTGAAATTGTCATTCAGTCCTCCATTTTTTGAAAATTGCACAAAAGTCCCCCAAAATCCCCAAATTGGCCTTTACCTTCTTCCCCAATTTGAGCATATGACAATTTGGATCTTACATCGTTCAATTGGCGGCCTATAAGTCCTTGTTTTGTTCAATTCTTGCTTCTAATCACCTTATACACCTCACCCCAATCGTCCTACACTTCGAATTTCTGAATTTGGCTAAGTTTCGTGTCATGTTGAAGCTCCGCCACAAAAGTTACAGTAGAGAGAGAGAAAGCTTGCATTTCATACCGATAGAGAGGCAGTGGTCGGAGCTTGAGGTGGGGGCAGCTAGAGCTAGTCAAGGGGAACCTAGCAAGATTGAGTTCTGTTGCAATTTGCTACTGCACTGCGGGAATTTGAAGAGAGAAGTTCTAGTCGGTGTAGCTCTGAAATTCGAAAATTTCGACGAGTGAAGGCGAAATTGAGCTTATCGGGGCCTGTAGGGGTGTTGTGGAGGACCTTAGGCAATCAGTGGTGGCCAAGGTGGGTGGTAGAAGGGTCGGATTGGGGTGAGGTGGCGTCGGGCAGGAGCTCGCTGCTTCGAGCCTTGAAGCAGTTTTACAGTGCGATCTCCCTCGCACCTCCCTAAGCACTCCCTGGTTGTTTTGAAGAGGTATGGAGCTAAAGAATTCTTCCCCAATTCTATTTCCACCCTTCGCAGCTCCTTTGGTGGAGGTTTTGCCTGTCGTCGGAGCTCTAGTTTGAAACTTGTCGAAAAACTCACTCTTATTTTTATTCGTTCGATTGTGGGATGCTGAGAACGAATGAGTGGTGCTCTTTATATAGGGAGGTCGACAACTGCTTAGGCTACCTGCCGGCGTAAGACTTGACCTGAGACTTGGTCGCCGGCGACCTGATCGGAGCGTTTTTCGAGTTGATAGAGACTACAGCTTTTCCAGCGACTCTCTCTCTTTTGTCAGCGTTTGAAGGTTGAAGATGGTAACATGGCAAGTATGCCACGTGGCACGCTATAATTGGTTAGTTTTTCTGATCTGTATTGCAAGCGTGGCTGTCCTGTTAGCGTTGACCGTTGATTGGTTCGTTGACCGTTCCGATCCGACCAGGTTCAGTAACCTAAATTCAAAATTTGGCCAGTTCGGACTCGGTTCAATCAATTCTCTCAAATTAAAAAATTTCTAAATTTATTTTCTATATAAGGGTAGTTTCAATTTTTCAATTTGACATTTTTAACCTATTTAGAAAAATAAATTTGTGAACCAATTCACTATAATTCATGCTGGTTCACCCTGAACTTGTTCGATTTTCTCTTCAATTCCACTTTCCGATTATTTTTTAAAATTTTTGTAAAATTTTGGTCAATTAAAATATTCTAATTTTTCACATCGGTTATTTTTCGTTAATTAAACGTATAATAATTTTTTTCTAATTTCCTTTGATTCAATTGGAGAGGTTTTACGGATAGTGTTACAATTTTTTTAAATTTTTTTTTATGTTGAAACATGATATACACTTATGTTGTACATTTTTTTAATAATATTTTATTAGTAATTTTGTAATAATAATAATATTATTATTATACATTATATTCTACTTTTTTTTGGTGAAAAAGATGGTAGATTTTAACAAATTCTTTGATATAAAAAAAATTTGGGACCAACAAAACAAATTCTTTGTACATATCTAGTAACAAATTACATAAAAAATTATGACTATATGAAGAGAAATATATCTATGAGGAGATCGATTCAATATAAGCAATGCAAAAATAATTCATTATCATTTGTTTCTTGAAGAGGGTCGAGATTTCTTGAGGTCGAATCTCTTTGACTTGTCTATATCTGCAATGAGGGAAGAAAAACTTGAAGCATGTATCTAAACATCTCCCCTTTCTTTGGACTTCTTATGCTAGTCTGGGCTAAATATGTTATGATGAAATCAGTAAAATGTAGATACTAGTGAAGCACATTTTGGGTATAGTAAAAATGCCTGAAGAACTGAGCAGAATAAATTGGCGCACGGCTGAATTTTGGGCATTCTGATATTTTAGTGCATATCATGTTCTAACTAGCACAATCACATCATATGAACCATTGGGAAAGAAATGTGCAAGTAAACTTATCTTGGAGAGCATGAATATGCAAGCTATTCATTTAATCATATTTTTTGTCTGTAAAGATGCTTACTGATATTGTACTTATTCAGAACAGCATACCGATAGATGAAGTTTTCAGGTTTTGTTTGAGACAAATCATCGGTTCTGTGCTTTCCTCTTCCGGGACTGTGACTTCTGCCATTTCTTCCTTGGCACCAGCTTGCTCTTAGGCTTCAGCTTCAGCTCAGGCGAGAACTGGTAATTGGGGTCCCTCATTTTTGCTTGTATATCCTTGAAGAATTCCATATTCAACCTCTTGGGTCCTCCCTTCCTCAGCTCCTCATACTCGGGCCCTGATACAACATTCTCAAACGCACCTACTAGGATATCCAAATCGCTCATAACCTCCCATACGTTAATATACCGCCCATCAGGCCCTTTCTTTAACTTCTTCAAGGCATTCTCAACAGCTAGCTTCCTTGCTTGCTTGCCCGGAGACAGTTCCTCTGGCTCATTCTCAGCCTTTAGCAGCTCTGAGATTGTCCGATACTTGGGTTTCTCATCAAACTCAAATAGTCTATCTATGTATTTGTCACTGCTTTCATTAGGGTAAGCTTCCTTAGGGATATCATCATCATCATCCCCCTCGCTCCCAGTCCATAGAGTCTTCTCCTCATCGCTCCCTGACCACACACCTCTAAGTTCATCACTATCATCAGCATCAATAAGGTCTGAATGTTCCTTTGCCTGGAGCCTCGCCTTCCGGATATCTTCTTCAAGGTTATGGGGCTTCCGGCCCTTTTCATTATCTTCACTCTCATCCTCACTTCCTGACCACAGGGTAGTGTCTTCCTCCATCTCTTTCTTCCATGCTTTTCTAAATTCTTCATCTCCCGGTTTTCTGTCGCCAAACATATCATAGAGTTTTTGCCTATCACGTGTATATGATCTCAAAGCTGCAGCACAGCCAGAAGCAAAAGACAGTCACATTTGCAGTTGCAATAAAAAATTGAAATATCTGATCTACATGTATGCAAAAATAATACAAACGAAAACACAGACAAAAAAAGATACACAGCAATAACCATTATCAAAAGAACTATATTCAATTTTCATAAACCCTGGAATATAAGCATTAACAGAACGTAATAACAGCATAAATCACCTCATCCGTGTAGTAAAAATAGTCCACAATTCATCACCATTTAGATCCTTTGTTAATAACAATTTTTCTTCTGTTGTTTTCCCGACAAGAACTCATTCATGAACATAAATTATATAAATTTGAGAGAATATAGCGGATTTCCGTATGATCTCTCTCTTACAACTTTTAACGAGCACAGGGAGGGCACCACCACGGGGAGGCCTAACCTAACCAAATAGATAAATAGTGTGCGTGATAACCGTTTAGGTTCAGGCAGGAATGACGAACCTTGGATAGTTGGGTTGAAAACGCCAATACCAGCGGGGCCATACCTTGAACTCAGAGAAGCTGCTTCATATAGACGGTGGGACCTGACAAATAGACACGAAAGTTATTATCTTTCCCTCAATCAGAATAGGAGAACGAGAGAGAAATTGTCAAGGTGTATACCTGGGAAGGGCCAGCGAGAGGAAGTTGGGATTAAAGATTCTGTGTATAGATGAAGCGAGGAGGGAGAGCCGAATATGTTGCATAACGCCGACCCTAGGCCAGTCCGGAGAAGTTCAGTGTACTTGAACTCGTCCAGTGTAGACCAACCTCATGTGCAATGAGAACCAGATGAATCTCACTTACACAAGCCCGAGAAGAATGGTGATTGCTTAATTTCAGAGCCTATGCCAATGGAAACAACTTGAGATGACTTTTTCACTTAAAGTCAATATAATAATTTTTTTTATATATTTCTCTTATTCTTTTTTACTTAATTTAATATTATTTTAGATAATTTATATATTATATATGGTTCATGTAAAATATAGTTCATCAAATACATATATATATTATTTTTATATTACTATAATATATTATTTATATATAAATATTATTATAAAATGAAAATTAATTTATATTTATAATAATTTATGTGAATTATATAATAAAAATAAGGTAAATAAAAATATATATCATACATATCCAATATAGTTTATTATATATATTCTTGCTATTATATAATATATATATATATATATTATATAATTAATTTTCATTTATTTTTTAATTATAATAATAAACCAATTATTTTATATAATTAGACTATACGATTAAAATATTATACATGTAATTTATTGCATAATATATAAAACATTTTTTATTTGATATTATATTATATTATTAGTGATATAATTGAATTCAATTATACTTTTATAATTTAATATGATATTACTTAATAATGTGTTTAAATTAATTATAAAAATATTATAACATCACGTTGGAAGAATGAAGTTAAATGGAGTACACTGCGGAATCCAATGCGAACTCAAGGAAAAAACAGAATTATTTCCAACAAAACTTAACGAAATTTATAAAATAATAAGTTGTTTGTAAATATTTTTCATAAAAAACAAAAGATTAGTGATGGATAAGCGTAATTTAGACTAAGATCGATATGATTTAAATTAAATTGAATTAGAACCAACTAAAATTTAATAATGTAACATAATAAAAAAATAGAAAATGAGTAATTTTGAGGTCTATAAGTATAAAAATAAAAAATATAAGAATAAGTAAGTAAACTAGTGGAATATATCACACAGTTTGTCAAACTGAATCGACGAAAGATCGACCATAAGACCATAAAATCAATTCAACTGAAAGAGAATTATTTTATTGGGTCAATTATTTCAAGAAATATCCTAATTGCAAAAGAAAATGACTGAATTGGACTTAAAAATAATTGAATCATAAGGAAATTAATTTAATTGAGTAAAAAACTGATCAGATTGAATAATAAATAAAATGAACTGAATTTAAAATAAATTGGAAGGATATAAGTCAAGAATTAATTAAAATAAGATCGAACCAATTAAAATTAAGGTGGACTAATAATAAAATGGATTGAATTGAAACAAATCAAATAGGTAAATAAATAATAAAAGTGAATTAAATAGATGAAATAATGTCAAAAACTAGTGCAACTCGAATAATCTTTCGTATACCTTGATTTTATCTCTTTTTTTCAAAAATGAAAGATTTTATCAAAAAGGAATATTTATGATATAAAAAAAATATGAATGCCTAATCAAGGGACATTCAACCTTAAGAGCTTGAAGTATTTCTTCATCCACAACTCACCCAATTCTATCCATTTGAATTCTCTAAAACTCAATTCTAACCATTTGGATTTTCTAAAATTTACTCATTGGCTAGGTAAGTAAATTTTCCCGTAATTCCTTAAATTTTCTATTTAGTTTTAGTTGTATTGGTCAGTGGGAGAGTTAGGTAACTCTGACATTTGGGGTGAGGTTTAGCTGGTGGAGTTCCTTAGGAAAGTGACCAACTTTCCCATATTCTTAGTTCTGATTAATTTACTGATATCGACGATAGTATAGTAAATTACATGAATTATGTAAATTTTTAGTGTTGCACCGATGATGGTTAATTTTAGACTAATTAATTACGAAAAAAATTATTTTAATTCTAGAAATATGAAAAATTAGTTAGTAACTGATAGAATTGAATAATGAGATTGAATGAAGTTTAGAGTTTGGAAGCAAAGTATAAATTTAGATAAGTTGGAGGGTTGTATTATAAATATTTGAAAGATGAAGCAATATTATTGAATAAGTAAATTATAAAGATAATTATAAATATAGGTTGATGGATTAAAAAAAATACTAATTTAGTTAAATTGAGGTACGAGAATAAAATTATAATTTTAAAATAATTATATTATTTTAAATCGTGTACTAGATATGCTAATATAGGTGGATACTCAGTGAAAAAGAAGGACTAAAATTTGAAAATATTTTCGTTATAAATAAGTTCTAGTTAACATGTAAGTAAAATTTTTAAAATTGTGTACGATTTTATAAACTATTAGTAGAGATTTATGAAAATATTTACAAAATATTAAAAAATATATAGTAGATATAATTTATGAAAAGTGTTTAATTTTTTTTTGAGAATAAATTAAAGTTTATAAGTTATTTATTTAATATAAAACGATCTATTAAGTTATTTAGTGAGGAGTTTATATTGTGATGAATTGGAGTAGGAGAAATCGGTCACATCTTTTACATAACTTAAAAAATTGTCTGATATAATTATCACGTAGAAACGATAATTTCATATGTGATTAGTAACATATCTCTAAATCACTTTGTGTTAATATGTTTTAAATGAAATTTAAATACTAAGATTTTTTAAGGTTAAAAAATTGTTAAACCTTATTTATAAAATGTTTTAAATAATCGTATAAAAATTTTAAATAATAAATTAACTCAATGACATAATATCTTAATGTCAGAAAATTCATACCCACTAAGGGTAAAAGGTCACCCTCCAACATTCATTTTAGGAACAACTTAAGTGTAGTTTATTATATACGTGTTCAAATTTAATTCTTACCACGTGACATTTTTTAATTGACTGATTTAAATAATTTAGATTCATCCATCCAATGCCAATGCCATGTGTATTCTTAGTATTAGCTAGGGGTTTTTGATGTGGTAATACCATATGTCATTCGCTAATTAGTCAATAGTTCTTCGATGTTTGAGTTGGCTGCTGACTTGGCCTACCTACCACGTGTTATCGTTTGATTGGTCAATCCCATGAAGGTGGATTTCTATCAGTTGACCATTGACAATTGACACACGTTATACTCTATAATTGGTCAGTCCGGCCAATATGGATTTTTAGTCGTTGACTATTGACAATAGACATGTGTCGTTCTCTGATTGGTCAGCGTTTTCAAATGTTAATCTATTGACTGAGTGCGTTTTCCACACATTGCATGCTTATTAGTCACGTGTGCTGACTGACTATTGACCCAACTGGATCATTCACCAATTTAATTGAATTGGGTTCGTTAACTCGTAATCGAAAATTTATATGTTCAAGTCTGATTTCATCAGTTTTAAAAAAATTTAAAATTTCTAAATTAATTTTCTATATGATGATGACTTTAATTTACTATTTTTTCATTTTTGTGTCACTCTAAAAAATAAAACTTTAAATCAATTACCCTTAGTTCGGTTTGCTTTGATCTGGTTCAATCCTAGTTTACCTTCATTCGGTCTCGTTCTTATTTTCAATTTTCAATTAAATCAATTACTTTAGGTTTGGTAATTTAAGTTCCACTTAGATTGTTTTAGATCCTATTTGATATTTTTTTTATAATATCGATTCAATTTGAATATGAATTTTATTTCAAAATTTTTTGCTCTCCCATCAAGTTTTCTTATTTTAAAAAAATAGGGTTTACATGAAAAATAGTTTCAATTATTGTAAAATAGGAAAAAATAATTTGTATGTAACATACATATATAATCAAGTAACCTAATAACTCAGTAACCCTTAGGAGTCGAGAAAGATCTAAGTGGTCTTAAAGGTACATTGATAAAATAAAATATACTAAAAAATACAACTTATTCAAATCGGTAATAGGAGATCCATAACTTGGAGTACCGAAGGGTATGCTAAATGCGTTTTGGAAGGGTGAGTGAAACTATTACTAACATAACTCTAAAAGAAGGGAAATGATAATGTGAATATTGACGCGGAGAGGAAAATATGAAGTGGAAAGGACGTGTAAGTTAGTGATTACAAATACAAGCAAAACAAAGGTAGAATCACAACGATTTATGGAGAAGTAAGACAAATTATTGGAAATAAATAAACTGTGAAAGGGTTGATAATTAGAATATGCTTACGGGTAGACAATTAATAAATTGAGTTTTAAACGATAATGACTAACCAAGATTTAATAAAATGTGTTAAATGAGTAACTTCATCCTTAGTCAAGTGTTATATTTGATTATTTACTAAAATTGTCTTTTAGAAAAGAAGAATGGATTATTAATCTAGATAATTTGGAAGATAGGACACGTGTGATAAAGCTGCATTTGTATATTTGACGGAATCTGATATAATTTAACCAAGCCTTTTGCATAGGCCACATATAATCCGGTATACTTATTTATCTTATAATTTAAATGATTTATCTTTAACTTCATTCCTTGTTACTTTGTATGGTTCAATAATACTTATCTTAGTAAATTTTACGACTCACTGGATCGAAAGCTTCTCAAGATTAGACATTTACTTTTCTAGTTAAAGAACAGCATTTTGGGACTAATGGGATATAAGAAGTTATATTTAGAGGGGAAACTACCTGTTTTTTGGATCTCGGTGCTCCTTAGTTAGAACATATAAAGGGGTCCAAATGGATTGGATTTAATATTAAAAGAATAAATATGAAGAGTACATCACTTTTTATTTAACATGGTGGCTTTAGTTAAATATGATTTAAAATAAAAGGATTAAAATATAGAAGAGGTAAAAATCTCTAGTCAGGCCTCGAAGTCGTCCGAATTCGAGTCTTGGATGCGCGACCTGGGACCCAACGATTGGGTATCGCCACTCGATATTGGACCTATTGGCCAGGTTCGAATATTATCACCTAGACCTGGTTGGACCCTACGTAAATTTTTTTATACTAAATTGATAAAAAAAAATGATAGTATTTTACATGAAAATAAAATAAAAGTTTAAAATTGATATTTATAGTAAATTATATTATATATAAAATTAAAATGCTTAAATTATAGTAAAATATTTTTAAATAAAATTAAAAAATTTTAATCATAAAAAAATTTCTTATATAAAATTAAAATATTTTAATTATAATTTTTTTTCTATACATAAATTGATAAATTTTAATGAAGGAAGATAATAACAAAATTTTCAGATAAATTTATCTATTGAATCCTAATACAAACTAAAAATCTCATAAATTGAGAAGCAAATTTTTAGTAGAAGTTAAAAGGTACCAAGGGAACTAAGGATATACTCATAATAATCACCTGAGATATCACTAAATCTGAGATAGATAGAATATTTGGAATGATAGGAAAGGAAAAGATGTACTCCCAAATAAGAAGAATAAGTATGAAGGAAATTCTTAAGCGACCAATGACTAATATTTATTGATATAACAAGGGGAGCCAAACTCAAGTCACAAAAATGATTACATAAGCCTCTCATACGGATGTTAAGAAATCTCAGAAAAAAAGGAATTTAAACTGTAATGAGATACAGGTAGGAATAAGGATAGAGTACAAATAATGTAACCACAAGATTTCTAAAAAAAGGGTAAGTAGGGAGGTAGTATCAAATGATGTCATAATAAGTGGGGATGAATGGCATACCCCTAATAAAGGGATAAGGGAACGGATCTCGAAAGAGGAGGAAACTTGGAGAAATATGCACTCTAACTAAGAGATGATTAAAGGAATAATGATGGACATCAAGATAGGTTCCGGTCCGCACCCACTTAATATAGCTTAAAATGAGATGGTTGGGCGTAGCATGGAGCACATGAAATAAGACCCGATAATCGAAAATTCATTGGACATGAAATGAAGTTCGAAATGGAAATTTAAAGTCGGTAAATGATTGAAGATGGATGAATGTACCAATAAAAAAAGGGTGTAAGGATATGGAGGAAAGAAACCTTCCAGTAATAGTAAAAATGTTGGGTGCATGGTCTCAAAGATGGAAGTCTCTAATTCGAAGAACCAAAGTAAAGATTATAACCAACAAAAGGAAGTCCATAAGATAAGTCCAAGGAATCAATGATTATGCTATAAGGGATTAAATAAGAGTGAAATGAAAGTAACCAAGAAATGGTTACAAATGAGTAAGGATGGACTAGGGAATGAAAATCCATAGATTGGGACACCATCACGAAGAGCATGATGAAGGAAAAAATATGAGCCGGTTGGTAAGTCGAGAAGTGATCGGGAGACCTGATAGTGGAACCGAGAATATCAATAAGGAGGATAGTGAAGGATGAGTAAATAATGAAAACTCAAACGATTATGGAAGGCATGTCGTCTTAGAAGAGATGCACGAACCAAAAATGAGTGGTGTAACATTCTAATATTGTAAGGAGAAGAGCATAGGAACACCATCTAAGGAAGGAAGTGGAAGAATTTGGTACTGGGAAAGTCTGAATTTCAAAATAGGGAGAATTACGAGGTTAGTGTGAAATAACAAAATGATGAAGTTATGAACATTGGATGTTAAGAAGACATTCAAGGTAGTTAAGAATGTTACCCAAAGGACTAAGTAAAATAGTAACCATAGTAACATTTTGCTCAGAGAAAAGTCGTATGAGTAAGGGAATGCTTAAAGAGAAGGAGGTTGGAAGCCGCATCGCTATGGGATCTTCTTCCCTAGTGGGAATGCCAAATCACATCGTTAATGGAAAAATAAGTGATAAAACCATAGATG
Source organism: Trapa bicornis (assembly GCA_030064425.1). Lineage (NCBI taxonomy): Eukaryota > Viridiplantae > Streptophyta > Magnoliopsida > Myrtales > Lythraceae > Trapa > Trapa bicornis. Next base: position 13,361,409 of record CM057746.1, read on the forward strand.
TCCCAAGACATGGAAATGAAAAATGTCGAAAGGGCGGAGAGGAACGAAGGATGCCCCTTAGAGATGTAACCAGGATGGGGACATACCTCACCATATCATATTAGAGCAAATTACAAGTTGACATGAAGGGAAAAAAATAAGCTCCAACTAGATTCAATTGGCAAAGACATGCTAATTGGATTGCCAGAATGGGAAAGGAAAGAAGGAAATAGGAAAATGAAGTCATTCACTATTTAAAGGATGCATAACGAGTTTTGGGGACAAAACTCCTAAAAGGTGGGGAGGTTTATAAACCTCGGCCTCTCGGACTAAGGAACCGAAATATGGAACTAGAAATTTTTGAGAGAAAACTGAGGATCTAAGTGAACCAGAATTAGTAAAGAATGGTCAAAACCGGAATTTGAAAAATCCCAAGTGGCCAAGAAATACCCAAAATCATGGAAAAGAACCATGAAATTGATTGGATGTGAAAATTGGAACGGTTCAGGGTGAATCAGACTTTAATCGGATTGAATCATAAAGAATCGATTCAAATATTAATTTTTATAGGTGACTTAAAAATATTAAATTTGAAAATTGAGGCCACCATAAAATAGAAAATGAATTTAGAAAATTTTAAAATTTGGAAAACCGGTCGAATCGGGCTTGAACCGGCCAATTTTCTATTTCGGGTCATTGAACTCGGTTGAATCGGACCGAACAACGGTCCAGTCGGTCAACAGACTACTACTCGGTCAGCACCTAGTCAGTAGACTTGATTAATCAACGTGCGACATGTGGCGAAGCGCGCCCCGTCAGCCACTCAATCAGCGTTGACCATTTAAAGCGTGACATGTGTACTTGGTCAATGGTCAAAAGAGGAAAAAACACGTTAGAAATGACCGACCAATAGGAGAGTGACACATGCCCCGATCAACTGTTGACCAAACACAGTCAACAACAATGTCAGAACAAATGACCAGTAGGAGGTTGCCACGTGCTAGGTTAACGGGTCAAAGGCTGACTAGGCTGTTGACTAAGAAGTCGCATAAGCAAAGCCAACCAATCACAGAGTGCCACGTGGCAAGTTTGCATGTGCAAAGCTCACACGCGCGACATAGTGTCATCGTCTACCTTCAGACGAATAGGAGAGAGAGAGAGGGCCAAAACGGACGCCCATTCTCCGACGACCAATAAACTCCTCTGACAAGGCCTTAACTCAGAGAGTTAATGTCCAATTGATGGGCTAATGGATAGAACGGTCAGTTCCCGAGCTCCTCCCCATTCATGCTTCTCACTCCTCAAACACCTCAAGAAGAAGAAGTGTCCATTTTCTGACAAAGCACGAACCAAAGCTCCGACTTTGGCACTTTTCTCCATCTTTTAAGTCGAATTTGGGTTCTCTAAAATCTTGAGGAAGTCTGCTACATGATGACATCTCCATTCAGCTCGAGGATTGTCAGAGAAGCACCGGTGAGCTCGCATAGTACCGTCACTCCTCAGTAGTCGGCAACCCAAACTGGTCGAGCTCAATTCAAGCCACCCTCGGGCCAATTCTGGCCAAACCAAGCTCCCCAGACCACCCCTAGAAGTGCCCTGACCTTCCTTGAGCTAAGTTGGTAAGTCTCCTCCACCGCCCTTCGCCGAAATTCACTATTCACAATCGATTTTACTTGAAAATTTAACTGAGAAATTCGTACTGCTCATGCCACCAATTGAGGCACAGTTTGATCCAGGGAGGATCCCAAGGAAGTGAATAATTTGATGGAAGTAAAAGCAATTGTAATAAGGCATAATCTAAGGGCCTACATGCAAATACATAGAAGTATGAGGTCTTTTATGCCAAACATTTCTTATGAGAATACTCGAATCACGTAGGAACTAGTTGTGCAAGTATTTGTGTAGAGGAGCACATTTGCAATCGGAATTTAGCTAGACGAACACGTCACAATACCCGGTGAGTGGGATTTTCCAACATCATACCTAATCAAGGTGATGAACATCGTTTTCACTTCTTAAAACCATTTTCCGGAATGTTCTCCCCTGACCGTGTGAAATTGCTTAAACATTTTGGGAGGCATTTTTTATGAGAGTTGGAATTGCTCTAGCAGGTTTGAGGCCTCTGTTTTGAAATTAAATGGGCCAAGGCCCAATTTTGAAAAACTCGTGAATTGGGCCCAAAGCCAATGAGAACGAGTTCAAACCCATAGATAATCTCTTGATCTCTAACCATTATAAAAATTCACCAGAAATGGTTAAGTTGTGTGATGCAATCACCCAGTCGAAACCAGATTATAATACTCGATTAGCTAGTAGTTATTGAGCCGAAGTCGGGTGTATGAACTCGTTGGGCTGGTAGTTACCGATCTTTAGTCGGGGTGTCGAATTTGTTGGGATGGTGGTACCAAAGATAAAGGTCTAATTTCAATATACTTTTATTTGTGCATGCTGAGATACGGAACCATCGAGGCACTCGATATGGGGCAGTGTTGGTTCTAAGGGCTACTGGACGACACCGGATGCATAGGGGAAGTTTGGTCATCTAGTGAATCTTGAAGCTTAGAGTAGCTTCTTGCGCATTGAGACCGAGGCGTGGAAGGAGAGGTCTCATCCCCCAGTGGACATAGAGTATTTTTGGGTCTGAGGGTTGGATAATCGATGTCCACTCAGACTTCGGGTAGAAGTCAAGGAGGATGATAAATACGCTCCGATTCATAAGTGGATGCAATCGATGTACTACATCAGCGAATGTTTGAACCCTTTTGTTAAAGTGTATGTCATTGAATGCTAAACAAATCCCGAGTAGGGGAAGAATTGAAATGTTTTTCAAGAGAAAGTTAAACTTACAAACTTGTGAACAAGAAAGATGGTATGAATTCTTTTGAAAACTCACCATAATACCTACTCATTGAGTTGTAGAAACTCCCCGCCCTTTAAAACTTTTTCAGAAAAGAAGACGACCATTTAGGGAATCCTTACGCTAAGCCTATAAATCCGGGTAATTTATTGTTATTATTAGTTTGTATAATGTTATTCTAGGGAACAATAATAGAAGGTATGATTGACTCCTCACGGTTTTGGAAGTGGCGACTATTCCTACACCAATAATTGGTCGTCAATTTTATGAAATTACATTTTAGTCCCTCGAATTTTTAAAATCCCCAATTTGCCCTCTATTTAACTTTCCAATTGGTCATCAAATTGACCGATCAAATGAGTTTAATCGTTGAAATTGAAGTTAGATTGGAGTTCCTACATCTTCATACGATTCAATTGCACTTTTAATTACATGATTTGATGTGGGAACGAGCTTAAATTGAGCTTTGCCGAAAAACTAAACATAGAGAGAGAAAGCTTCGAATGCATCAATTGATTCTAAATTGAAGGAGAATTTAGTCAGTGAAAATTTGCTAGTTCTCTCTCTAGCACCGATCGGAATTTACAAAGGTGAGCCAAATTGGCTTACCTTTCTACACTAATTCAGCTATAGGAGGGCTGAGGAGGTGTTGGGAGAGCTTGGTTTGGCATGAAGAGGGCTCAAATTGGCAGATTTTAGCTCGATAAAAATAGGACAGCTTCAATCCTTCAGAGCTAGTTCACTGTTCAATCACGCCGGCGCTTCTCCGACGACCTCGGAGCAATTGGAGACTACTACCATGTAGCTGACTTCTCCCTGAGTCTAAGGAATCTGACCACACCTTCTTTGGCTCAGGAAAGACCCAATATCGAAGCTTTGGTTTGAGTTTCGCCGGAAAACTAAGTAGCTAAGAGAGAGTGATGTTTTCAGTTGTGGAGAGGATGAATGGAGAGGGGCTCTTTATATAGGGAGCTCGGGGACTCGTCGGCCATCCGTTTGACACCTTTTTGATAGTCATTGATGGCATGAAATGTACCAAATGAAAATGTTTCCTCTTCATCGGCGCTAGTTTGATTTTTCGGCGAGTGAACAGTGTTGTCATCTAAAGGAAGAAGATGACATTGTTCCGAATCGGACAAGACCGGTCCGAACCGGGTTCAAAGCTTAAACCAACCGGTTCAGGCTTGATTCGATTGAGGTTTTCAAAAATAAAAATTTATAAATTCATTCTCTATCCAATGGTGGCCTTAATTCTTCAATTTGAATTTTCTAAGCCACCTAGAAAAATGAATTTAGCATTCGATTCAATAGTGGTTCAAACTGGTTCAATCCGGTTCGGATCCGGTTCACCTGAACCGGTTTGGTTTTCATCCCCCATTCTTCTTAAAGTTATTTTTCATGACTTTTGTAACTATTTAGGTCACTTGGGATCCATAAATTTCCCGGTTTGCCCTTTCTCTATCTGTTCCGGTTCATAAACTGACTCGGTTCATAAATTGGTTCAATTCGGCTCGAATCCGGTTCACCTGAACCGATCTGGTTTTCTCTCCCAAATTGTCCTAAGGTCCTTTTCCAAGGTTTTTTTTGGAATTTTTGGGGCAAAACTTGCCATTTTTGTAAAGTAGGGGCAAAATGGTAATTTAAAAAAAATTGAGGACTAAATTAGGAATTTGTGAAACTTGAAACCCTTTATGAAATTTTGAATAAATTGAGGTTATAAGGTGAATTTAAAAAGTTTTGGTACTCAATTTGGGGAAAAATTGGCATTTGGGGCCTAAAGTAAAATAAAAAGAACTTTAGGGACCAAATTGCAAATATTTGAAAAGTTGAAAATTTTATTCATTCATAATGAATGAAGGCTATGAAGCCAAGGGATAATGAACAAAAATGTTCATACCGTGTAGGAACACGAGGTATCGGGAACACTAACTAAGACAAAGCTCTCAAGGAGACGGAAGTTGGTTAAGAAGGATTCACGGCATTTACGGGTGAGTGGGATTTTATATCATATCCGGTTGAAATGATAAAGCACCTCGAAAATGAAAACCCACTATGAGTGGAATTTTAACCATCACACTAGAATGGAGTGATGTGGAAATTACGCGAAAAAACTATTTACCGGTTGTAAGTAGATCATACCTGGTTGATATGATGAACTTCCTAAAAGGAAGTAGAAAACCCGCTTAACAGTTATAAGTGGAGATGTCCTCACACCCAGTTGATGTGATGGACGGCTAAAAGTTTATTTTTGTCGAAAGTGCTCTTCTCCTCTTACTGTGTGCCACTGCTTAAGCTTTTTGGGAGACCTTCTTGACGAGAGCTCGAATAGATCAGATAGGCCGTAGGCCTCAGTTTTGGAACTTAGGGGCTAATATGCCCGATTTTGAAAATCTCGTACAGTGTGCCCAAGGCTAGTTGGCAGAGTAGAAGCTCGTAAACAAACATGAGTTTAAGCCATGAAAACTTTAAATAAATAATTTGTTTGGCCATGGTACCAAGACTGGACCCACATACTCCATGGACTGGTGGTAGTGCGACATGACAGGTCAACGACCAGTCAAGACAAACATCTGCAGGTCGAGTTGAGGGTCGGGGTCGTTGGACTAGTGGCACCACAGATTAAAAGGCTTATGTGAAAAATTGTTGTTTTGTACATGCACTGAGATACAGGACCTTCAAAATGCCTAAGAGGGGTAGTGATGCGTCATAGGGCTATTGGATGACATGGTGGAGATAAGGGCAGTTTGTCGTGCCAGTAGTCTAAGAAGCTCGACATAGCTTTATGCACATGAGATTGAGGTGGGGTTAGGATGAGGTCTCTATCCACATACGGACATAGTTTTCTTTACTGGATTGAGGGTCGGATGATGCGTACATCCACTCATTATCAGGGTAGAAGTAGGCGCGCTTCTATATAGGTGGCCGGTAAAGTCGCTCCGACGCCACAAGTGGGTGCAGTGGATGTGCTGCCTTGCGTAGGTGTGTTTCCTTTATGATGAAGGGCGTGTGTTGGTTGATAAACACACCGGTTATGATTTAGGATTAAGAAATGGCTATGAAAATCAAGGTTTTGAGATTGAGATATTTTAAAAAAAATAAGGAGTCTGACACACTCCAATAACGTCTTTAAAAGAGGTCAAGGTAATCCGATCTCCCCAAAAGAGGCAAGCCTAGGTAAGAGGACCATGCATAGAGCTAAACCCAAAGAACAGGTGAACGCGGAGACAACAACAAAGGAGACGGCAACCCCACTGGGGATAGGTTAGGTAACCATAACCAGGAAACAAAGGAAAGAATTTACGAGGAGAGAGGAACCTTGGAAGATGTATGCTCACTAATGATGAACCTCAAGACTAGTCTCTAACCCCACCTACTTAAAGAAACCTAGGATCATACGAGGACGAGAACTAGAAATTCCTTGAGTAGAAACATGAAATTAGGGACGGCAAAGTGTAACCTGCTTTGGAAAAACAGAGGAGCCAAGTAGGGTCATAAACCCACCTAGCGAAAGTAGATAGCTAATAACCATGGGATAACCAAAGGAGACTAAAACGATGCCCTAAGAAGGACCGAAAGGGTGGTGACAACCACACCTTAAAGAAGGCGATAGGGTGGCATTAAGGACAAGTGAACTCAAGGGACAACTGTCTCGAGACAATTGGACAAAGAGGGTAATAGGAACAGGGTAGTTGAATGAACCGACCCTCATGAGAATCACATATTTAAACCCCGATAAGGAGGGGCAAACTTTGGAAGAGAAGGATGAAGGAAATCCTTAGAAAGAGCCCTGGCCAAAAGGAATTGGCAACCACCCTTGAGCCACGAGAAGGACTAAGTGTACCTTTCGTGAGGCGATCAGGAGACCTCGACAAAAAGAGGATTTGGACTTTCAAAGGGAACTTGTAATAATTCCATGTATGAATAAGAAAAAAGGGTACAAAGGAAGAGTAAGCAGAAGAGGATGACATCAAAGAATATCACAAAATTGATTAAAGGTCTGATACCCTCAATGACGAATACAAAAGGAAAAGTATACCCAAAGCCCAAGGAGTGAAGCGAAATCTAAGGAGCGGATAGTAGGATAATAAACTCAGGTAATACTGTAACAAGTGGGAATGGGTTGAATACCTATAATAAGGAAAAATTTAGGAAGAGAGATCCAAAAAAACATTGGAGAGTGAGCCCTTCAATTAGGAAGCAGTGTACCTCTATCAGTGGAGGCAATGTACCTCTATCAGGATAGACGGTAAAGGCACTCCGGTCCACAAGTGGAATGGTCAGGGATCGTTCAGCGAACGTTTGATCCCTTTCTATGATAGAAAGGACGTGTAAATGCTTGTTGAAACACCTCCCAAGCAAAGGAAATGGCTCAAGAAGAGATGAAGCTCAAATTACAATAAACTAAAAATATAAAACGTTTTGATAGACTAATTGTTTTGAAAACTCACTTACCAACCCCCACTCACTGAGTTGTAGAAACTCACCCCCTCCCATTAAACCTTTTTCAAGAAAACCACATCGCCACAACTAGCCGAGACTAGAGGAGGAAGCCAAAGGTACCATAAGCAAGTAACTTTTAATTATTTGTTTTGTAAAATTTTTTATGGAAAATAGGTACACTTTGACGCCTTAACCTTGCTTAGACTACTTGGTAGAAATACTAAATTAGTACAAGGAAGGGTGATGGGTTGATCATAGGACTCCGACCAGACTGGGTCGGAGTTAATATCGGAGAAGCCTCGTCAACTGGGTTGACCAATAGAAAGATGATGTGTGGCAAGGATGCCACGTCAGCATTCGACAAGGATGTCGGAGAAATGACCGACTAATCAAAGGTCGACACGTGGCAGAGCCACGTCAGATAGCCTTGATCAACCATATGCTAACACGTGGTAGTGACACTATACATTAGGGGGAAATCTAACGTATTTAAATGGATCAATTAGAGGCTGCCACATGTTACGGTCAATGGTTGACAAAAATACGGTCAATAGCCACGTGAGAAAGAGCGGCCACTAGGAGGTTGCCACGTGTTCGGTCAACGAGTCAAAGGTTGACTAGGCTACTTAGTAGGAAGCCACGTCAGCAAAGCCAGCCAATCACAGAGCGCCACGTGGCAAGCCTGCACATGCGAAGCTTGCACGTGCGGCATAGTGTCATCTTCCTCCTTAGGATAGTTGGCATAGAGAGGGGTGGGCGAACACTTCGGTCTCCGGTAACCCAAAAACTCATCCAATATGACCGCCAGTGGCCGAGTCTAGGGTCGAGTCCCATGCTGGCTAGTATCCCCGTTAGTTGCCAAGCTTCCTATATAAACAACACACCTCCCCTTGACTTCCTCATCCCACCAACGAGTGAAGAAGAAGAGGTGCTCAGTTTTTCGATGAGCCGAAAACCAGAACTCCAACATCAGACCTTTCCTATGCCTCTGATGGAAAATTTGGGTTCCCTAGAATCCTAAGGGAGTCAGCTATATGATGCACACTCTAATAAGTCGAGGGTCGTTAGAGAAGCGTCAGTGTGCTCGCACAGTAACCTTGCTCCCTCGGGGGTTTGCAACCCAAACTGGTCGAGCTCAATTTAAGCCACCCTCAAACTAACCATGACCAAAGCAAGCCCCTCAGACCATCTTCCTAGAGGAGCCCCAACCTTTCCTAAGTTGTGTTGGTAAGTCCCCTTTGTCGGAATTCACTATTTATAGTTGGTTTTGCCTGAAAAAATAAATTATGAAATTCACACTACTTCGGCCACTAATTGAGGTACGGTTTGATCTAGGAAGGATCCCCATAAATAGAGTAACTCAGAGAAATCAAGAGCTCCAATAGCCAGATCCTCACTGGTAATTAATCAAAGTTTTCTCTCTATAAGGCGATTTTCTAGCGAAATTCCGTTCGAGCTCGTTTTTAAGCCGTTTTCGGCATGCTAAAGCTTAAAATAATGTTGGAGACTAATGGAAGATGATTAAGATAATTATAGGGGCAATTAACTAAGTTTGGGTGGTCAATTTGATGAGACAAAGATTTGAGGATCAAAATGCAAAGAATTGAGGAAATTTGGCGAAATTAGGGGTCGAATTGTAATTAAAGGAAAATTGAGTAATTGGTTGGAAATAAGAGAAAATTAAGGAACTTAGAGTGATATTGAAAACCCTAGGGACCCAATTGAGGATAAGTTTTGGATTAGGGATCTAAATGTAAAATTGTGAAATTTAGGGACCTAAATGCAATTAAGGAATAATTAAGGACCCACGTGCAAATATATGAGAGCATGAGGTCTTTCATGCCAAGCTTACTTACGCGGATACACGAATCGTGTAGAATCGACTGTACGAGGATTTGTGCAGAGAAGTACATCGCTGGTCGAGATCTAGTTAGGAAGAACGTATTGTAATTATCAGTGAGTGTGAATTTCCAACCATGGGACCATTTTGAACCGATTCCAAGTATTTTAAATTATGATTCCCTTTTGAAATTCAATTTTTTAGAAATATAATCTATTAGCGGTATAATTAAGCTTAAAACATTTAAAGTTATATTTTTTATAAAATCATACACCATGATATTAGGGCAAAACTATGGACAGTTTATTAGGGCAAAACTGTGGACAGTTTATTAATACAACTCATAGGTCACAAACTACGTTGATGGAGAATATAGACGAGGCCCATGATTCGTCTAGGCCTAGTGTTATGTAAGTGAGTACAATGCCTCGTTTTTGAAGAGAGACAGGCCTCATTTTGCAAGCGACACCACAACAAGGTTTTAACTGATACGAGAAATTACCATAGAAAGATGATCAATATATTTAGCGAGAAAAAGTAGGGTGAAATAACAAATTTTAAAACTAGAGTCAGAATAGTACGAGGATCAGGAGGAGAACATTGAAACGAAGTGGATGGTGGCATACTAAGAAAGAGTGTGTCGATATCTTTATCATATATCTACCTCTAAGTCATTAATCAAATCATATATTAAAAAACATATCTAGTACAAATATATTATAGTAACACAAACCTCAAACTAGGTTAACATAAGAGATCGACAATATAACAAAATATTTTCAAACAATTTCTAATTCACCCTAAGCATCATAATACCACTTGCAAAGTGGCAAGTGGGCAGGGAATAATAAAACTAAATTGTGATGCATATTTTAACACTCACCCTATTGTAGGCGAATGTGAATGAGCAAAAGTTGTATGTGCATACCTATGGAAGTGAAAATAAGGGCTATATAGAAAATATCAAGTTTGTACATATCCAACTAATTACCTGAATTATTGTGGAACCAATTTCCAAGATTATTGCTCACATTGTCCCAAACAACAATACAACTTCGTCATGACAAAAAGCTCATTCTCCCCTTTGAGATTGTCCTATCCTATCAACACACAGTTCCCTTGAGCGACTTGCAAAATAAAATTTCCAGCTCAGGTAGTCCGATGTAGAGCAAAGCCGGTAGTAGCAAAATCACAAGAAAACTTGCAAATATGTTACATGAGAGTTCAAACGAAAATGTTTCTGGGGAAGAGCTACTTGACCCACAAGTTATTTCCAAACAATCCTAAGAAAAAATCACAGCAAGATCATGTACAACAAAACTTGGGATTTCCGTCCAGCCCCATCCATGTTCAGGAAAAAGAAGGCCAGACCGAGAAACTAAGATGGATACCCTCAGCACTTCTCATAGCAATGCAATCACATGCAAAAGAGAGCACGAAAACAGCTTCCAATAGTTAGGTACAGCATTTGTCAGTAGAACACATTCCACAGGGAGAGGTCCAAGGCAAAGTGATCACCCTGCAACTCCTTCAGAACCTAAGCCTTTTAGTATTTAGGTTCTCTGGTTGATCTGCCCAAAAGGTGTGCAGCAGATATTCTGCACAAAAATTGCCATTTTTCCCCTTGAGAAGAATTATTTGGTGTGGGTCATGATGATATAGGCTCATATGGGAAAGACAGCCAAGGGTGCTTCAGAGCCTCTGAGGCAATCGGGCGTTTCTCAGGGTTAACCTCAAGGAGATGAGAGACAAAATCCACAAAACCTTGATCCCCCATTGGTATTCGGTGTCTTAGGGAGCTCCTCTTTGGTATGAGATATTCCAGTCTGTTGATTTCCTGAAAGAAATGAAAGCAAAACTCATTCACCAATTTAAAAGATGCCATAAACCATTTATTTTCAACCCAAGAAATAGAAAGGATGAATGGTAATAATTTCTTACTTGATTCCTTTCATAGAGCATGTGATTCTTCGTGAAGTATTTGTGTGAATCTTTCCCTCTGGCAAGCATGGCTTGATCAATTGGGCCAATAATTCCAATCACTCGAGCTAGTAATGTTGCCAAAGAATCGTTTTGAAAGAGGACCTATAACAAACAAGGGTCACAAAAACCGTTACTTACACCTAAGACACAACTTCTATGTACCTCACATGCATGCATATATATTCATTTCACTAAGTTACAGGGTGTCTGAACAATTTTCCCAAAAATTTCTCCTTCAATATCTGATTTCCCAATATTAGCAACTATGTACCAATAGGGAGAATACTTACATTGCCAGTACAAAGTTCTGAAAGTATACACCCAAGGGACCAAATATCGATCTTCTGATTGTATGGAAGCCCAAGAATTACTTCAGGGGCCCGATAAGATCGAGACTGAACATAGGAGCACAGATGATCTGTTTCAAAACAGCTGCTCCCTAAATCAATGACTTTGATCTCACATCTACTGTAGCTCTTTACCAATATATTCTCAGGCTTTAGATCACAATGAATAAGACCAAGACCATGCAGGAACTGAAGAGCCTCCAAACACTGAATAGTTATGGACTGCAAAGATATAATTTTAGCATTATCAACTGCAAAATAGAATGAAAATGCCTTAATGGTACATGAATTTGAGAGGCTGCTGTAGCAGGTAGAGTGAAGAAACAAAAACCTGCAATCTTGGCATTGTAAAGTAAACTTCTCCACCTGATTCTCTGTTGAACTTGTGAAATTCATACAAATTTGCCTTAAGAAGTTCACATACTATCATCAAATGTTCCTGCAGAACCCTGGTGTTACAAATGATGACTGAATACAACACAAGTGATGGAGAAAACTAAAATAAAAGTACTATCCCAGCTAAAAAGCATCATCTAGAAATAATTGTTCACAAACTGCAGAATATCTGCAATGTCTTAACTGCATCAAAAAAATTCTCAGTTTCCTGCTGCTCTATTTGTATTGCCAATGCAAAAGATGCAGCTGAGAAGTCACGAGTCAGGCTTCAGAATATTTGCTTTTGACAGTACTATGAAAATTGGTATTTGTTTCCCAAGGAAGTTGCATGCCTTCATGCGAGAAAACAACCAACAGAAACCATTGTCCAAAATGAAAGAGGAGACATCTTCTCATTGTTTTCAAATGAAAGTGATAGATATAAAACTGCATAAAGCTAGGAAAAGAATTGAGAACTATTCCACCCAAATGATTCAAATTAAGATTTGGGATAAAATATTCAATTGCCTCTAGAATATATTTGCATCTGGAAATTTATGTGCAAAGAGTTAAACAGATTCACTTACTCGATAGTAAAAGTAATCATATAGCCGCAGAATGTGGAATTGATCAGTTGGGTCATGCTTGTTAATGTACTTGAGAAGCTTTATCTCATCTAGGCTCTGATCAAAAAAGTCTTTGTTGTTCTTTATAATCTTCACACAAACATCCATCCCAGTTTGGAGATCGTGGGCCTGAACAGCTTTACTAAATGCAGCTGACCCAAGATACTCGGTCACATGATACCTCCCAGCAATCACAGAATTTAACACAACATGGAAATTCTTATCCTCTTCAAAGCCAGTCCTGATGGAAAAAGCAAATGACTCTGAGAAATAAGGCCTTCAAAGCAACTACAGAATGAAAACTTATAGAAAATAGATGTAAATCAATTTAAGAGTCCTTAAATTTGGGAAGATAGAGAAAAGAGTGTATTTCCATCTTGATGAACAACTTTTTTCAGTTTTCTCTCTATTTCATTATTGAGAAATTAATAAAACCAGGAAAACCATATCTAATTTGCATTTCACATAATGTTTTTACACTGGAATGACTCCAGGTTCTCAACCAATCACCAAAAATAAAGAGAATACTGAACAAATATTTCCCTAAGATAGTCAATATAATCTGTATAAGATTCCTAATATCTGAAAAATGGAGACTCAATTGCAATCTCAGTATCACATCATCAAATAAGGAAATCTACAAATGTGAACATCAACAACATAGTAGAGAAATTGACAAGATAATAATATGAAAAAAAACTAGAGAGAGAGTCAGAGACCAAACATAAAAGTGTCAAAGAGGAAAATGTAACATTTCTATCATAATCCCAAGAGAAACTTTAATCACAACATGAAAGATTTATTAGGCAAGCAAAATCCATGTTTTCTCAAAGATCTCAAGATTATAGTATAAAATAAGACCTGGATGACAAAAATATACAAAGGACAAAAAGTCAATAAAAAGGGTTATAGATTAATGCTTGCCTATTCTTCCTATGGATGATTTTAAGATCAAAAGTTTCAAATTCCTCCTCCTGAGTTTTGATCTGTCTCACTTGCTCTTGTACAGCTGCTGCTTCGTCATCCTCAACCAACTCAGATGGAATTTCTTTTCCATCATTATCAACTTCATCTGCTTCCCTTTCAGTAAGTTCTCTATCAGGGAACTCAAAACTTGCTAATGAAGGAGAAGAATCAACTGATCTTTCAGTGACAGCAAGGTCCTCGCCTTTCAAACCTTTATTATTCAAAGGATCATTGCTTCTCCGCTTCCACTTGATGAGATCATCACCAATATCATTACTTTTCAAAGTGTTTGGATGCTGATTTTTGCAGACAATTTGAGGAGCATCAGCAGTGATTCCTACTCCTATTGAGCGAACTGATCCTCTTTGACCATCTTCAACACAAAAGTCATCTATCATCGGTCTTCCATGGAGGTTAGCCGGCACCTTTCCCTCAACTAAAGTAATAAGTTCATTTGACTCTGTATCAAGGCCATGCCATACAGGCTCACCACATAAAAAATTCGGTTCTTCACCAATCAGTTGTCCATCATATTGCCCGCTGGACAAAGATGATTGTGAATTATCAGCATCATCATCTTCTTCATTGTCAATAGTCAGGCCACTCTCTGGAGGATTTGGGCCACTTCCATACCTGATTCTCTTCTCACTGTCACTCGGATAATCAACTTCATGGGCCATGAACCAGGCTTCATCTTCAATTGGTTGTCTCATGTAACCAACGTCATCATCATCGTCATATTCATCAGAATCCCAATACTCGTTCGGATAACCAATGGACTCATTCAACTCATCACCAATAGTGGCAAAACCAGAAATCAAATCAGAATTATCTTCTGCAATACCCTGACTCACAGAGAGCCAACTGCCTCCACCCCGTTTTCCACCTGTTTGGATCATTATGGATAAACAATATAGCAAGTCAATGGTGGGGAGTATTAAGATTATAAAATTTTAAAAACTTTTCAAATATTTTTTTCCTTGAAAATAAGAGGTATAAGGAAAAAGCAAAAATATTCCTTTTGATTGCAAAAGCTCTCACAAATCCAGGTTTCTAAAGTACCAGAGGATGAACAGAGTAAAAAGAAAACTGTTTAAATATGAGTAGCCTGTCCTAACAGAGGAACACCTAATTTGTGATTCGATTAAAATTACTATAGCCAACATAATACTTGTCCATAACATACCAACCTGCGGAGTTGACATCTTGTCCAATGGGAACATTGAGATATGATCCAATCAGGAAGTTATTTTCTAGACAGCTAAGATCATTTCCAATTCCATCATGGTCATACTTCTCTTCCCAATGAACAGTCAACAGCTTATCTTCTGTCTTGAGTTTCACTGGTGGTAACCTGGGTAGATCTTCCTTTCGTGTATCCGAAAATGGCGCAAAAACTGAGGCTTGAGAATTCTCAAAGTCTATATTCTCCTTTAACTTTCCCATATATAGAGCTCTACCAACCTCGTCAACTTGCTCTTTAAATGCTGTCATCACATCAATTTTCTCTTCTTTGTTATTACAATCTTTTCTCTCATAAGCCTTATCAAACCTTTTGTAGCTAGTCGAGACTTCAGCTAAGGAAAATGGTAATGCAGTCTTGAATGAGTGGTCTTTCACATCCTTATATTCACTATCCTGAATCTTATCAACATTTGTTTCAATATTGACTTGATCCATCCTTCTCTCACCAAGCACAGCAATCCCTTCTCCTGATTTACGATTGATCTTATGGCCTTCACAAACATCTGTTAAAGAGTACAAATGATGTTCATACATTGTAACTTCTGGGAAATTGTTGCTGCTACTTGCCATATCATAGGGCCCATCATTATTGCAATTTGTCTTCCATGAAACCCGATCAAGCAATGTCTCGTCAAAGCCTTTTGAAAAGGTGAAGCTTTCTCCATCTGTATCATTGGGTCTCTTAAATTCTCTAACAGGCAAGTTCTTCCATTCTTTTTCAGGTCCACAGTCTATTTCTCTTATTACAAGTTCTGTGAAAGTGCCGCTACCATTCCTGTGATCCAACGCACTCTTTTCACCATAATTATCTGTGTTTTCTTGATGAATTACTTTAACCGGGCCATTCTCATCTTGGGTATGTGACTTGAGGAAGCCATTTAAATCAGGACGATTACTGAGCTCAGTGCGAAGGGCAGCCTCTGCTTGGATGAATTTGTTTATCCTCAAAAATTCTAAAATTTCATCAAGAGAGCCCTCGTAGGCCATAATCAAGCAGATTAGTTCCGTAACGAGGCAATACCCTGCTAGCAAATAGAATTATCCATACCTGAAAGGGCAGATCCATTAAAAATAGAAGGTGTCACTTCAATAACAATGAAATCTAGTACTAATCTTCAGCATATTGAAAAGAACATTTGAAGGTGTGAATTACAGTATTCTTCATGTTCTACCGTTGCTAGTACTTAAATAGTAATCATAACATCAAAATGAATACAGTATTATACCCCAAAAACATGTTCTTTTTTGTCCTAAAAAATTCTGTGAAACAAGCCATCAGAAAGTTTAGACATGGCCTCTTAACTTAGAGACAGAGACAAGTTTCAACATTTCAGAAACTAGAATCGAAAACGAAAAATGCACCCATTAGTTAATTATAACAGTAGTCCTTCCTCTTAAACTACAAAAGCACCGAACTCAATTTCAGGATACCCAGAATCAATCTAAGTTTGTATTACCGAACCATAATTTTCAATTCTGAAAGCTCAATACAAGTCAATGTTTTCATCCCAAACAACTGTTAAATTTCAAGTAGCCGAGGATGTCCCTACTCCACTGACGCGGAGATCCTTCAAAGAACCCTAATTTTTGAACATCCAGAGAACAAAAAAGGGAAAAGAAAAAGAACCCATTGAACCCCAGAACGATTATGATTCGAGCATGAACAGCTATGGAGAATGAGAAAACAATCAACGGATTGCTCTACGAAAGAGGAACAAATTTGAATTGAAAATGAGTGAGGAGAGAAGCATTACAGATGGAAGTGAGAAGACTGGGACACCGTGAGAACAGAGGAAGGAGAGAGAAACAATCCCGTCGTGAATCCCATCACAATAAAAAAGTGGAGATCTCACGGGATCAGACTAACACCATCAACTACAACTAATAGGATATTACATTGTCGATCTTCGGCTGTATGATTTTGTTTCAGGGCCGGCAGACACAAAAAGATTAAGAAATTATCTTCTCAATTTCGTACCACAAGTTTTTAAATCACTTTTACCCCTCCATGTGTCAATAAATCCATCAATTGGTAAAATTAATTTTAATTGATCCAAAAAAGAAAAATAATTGATAAATTATTTCATTTTATGACTTAAAATTAAATATTATTATTTATTTATATATTTAAGGTATTTTTCCTATTCCTCTTGACTTATAATTTTGTAATTTTATTTTTATTATTATGTGATTTTTGTAGGGCTCACTTTACTTGATCAAAAAATGGAAGGCTATGATTTTCATAAAAAAAATATTTTCTCACTCAAAATTAAAAAAAAAATATGTTTTCAAAAGTCGAATCCTATGCAAGCCCAATAATATAATAAAAATAGTTTTTATTTTTTTAAAAAGATTTCACATTTTAAAATGTTGTCGAATAGAAAAAAAGACACGAGATTTATTGAGTAATAATACGTTTAGATAATTAAGGTGGTGGTGATTAGATTAGCCAAACCCATAAAACAATTTATGAAAATTAGAATTTTAAACCTCAAAAGATGGAATCATTTTTTTAAATTTAAATCACTTGACAATTAAATAAAACATGCAAGCTGTCAATTAGAGTATCTAAAAGGTTACTCTTAAATAGAATCCTAGGTTCCACAAATTATAACTTTAATATATATGGTAACATTTTTCTCCTTAAACTATAAATTATAGTGACAACTCATATTTATCCAACACTTTATTTATGTAAAATAAATTAAAAGTTAGAATGGAAATCCAATTTGAATTGAGTATAAAATAAAATAAATAAATAATAGATTTCGTTTTAAAATTTAGTTCTCATTTTAATTTATTTCTATTTAGAAATGATATTAGGAAACATTAATTAAATATTTAAAATAAATATTGGGAATCAAATGAAAAATTAAAATTAATAAAATTAAATCTAATTTAATTTAATTATCAAGTAAATTTAAAAATATGTAAATTGATAATTTTAATATTAAAATGCGAGTATATAATTTTAGAAAAAAATAAAATAAATTAAAAAATCAGTCAAATTAATTTTAAATCGACCAATTTTTCAACTATGTATAGATTCATATAGAAGTACTCCATCTGATCACTTTTGAGTAGTAATCATAGAGGGCGAACATTATGATCAAGTAGTAATCATAGACAGTAAATTTGAAAATAGAGAAAAAGTTCATAAAATTTTAATATATAAATGACATGTTGGTCAAGCTACTACAACTACCTAATAATAACACACAAATTTTTTCCTAAATAAATATATAATTTTGGTAAGGAAAATTTTATCAATAATATCTTAAATTTTTGGTGGACCGAATTTTTCATTAAGTTTCTATTGACCCGCGTTTTAGACACTAATATAACCAATTGACACACCATTCTACAATATACTTGAATTATACTATTTTCTCATATTTTCAACTTCTATCAACCTGTTATAATTGGTGGGTTTTTCGATAATTTCTTTTTTTAGGCATATTTTTTCGGTGGATCTTAATATAAGTCAATTCATGGCTAAATCGCTCAAATTTTGGTTTAAAAGAATAGTAAAAATATATGAGATATGATTAGAATTATGTTAGAATAGAATTATAATTTTTTTGTTGCTAATTGAAGAAAAGAAAATTTTAGGGGTTGAATTGAAAAGTTTTTAAAATTGGGAAACAAAATTACAATTAAATCAAATAAAATGATTTGAATGTGATAAGAACAAGTTTAGCTAAGGAAAAGAAGAATTTAGAAATTTTTTATAGTTAAAAAGATATTTAAGATATTTAATTTTAGTTAATTAGGTATTAAAATGCAAATATTAGAAAATAAATATGAATGAATTAGAAATGAGGTATTTAAAGATAATTAATTATAATAAAAAGAATATAAAAATTGGTATTAAATGATTTAGTAATAATTAGATTATTAAGTAGTCATTAATGAAGTTTTAGAAATTTAATAAATAGTGGGAGATTTATGATATAATTATCAGCAACAAATGCTTAGGACTTTAATACAATTAAATGGATGATTAATAAAAGTTTAGATGTTTGAATAGTAGGGTTTTAATGTGAATAATAGGAGTTTAATGATTTAAAGGGGTTCCAGTTCTTTCCCTAATCCTTGAGATTTCATACCTCATTTTTCTCTATTGGACTTTTCTAATCCCTTACTCTTAACTTGTTTGTTACTTGTTCATTCTGAAATAATCTTGATTACTAGCCATGTTTCAAAAAATTTCTAACTTTTTATCAATTTTTACAGCTTCACTACCTTACAAAAGGGGTTCTTTCTACCCTTTAGCAAAACACACTTTCAAAGAGTATTAGATTAGTTCCCAGTATTACATTTTATTTATATCTATCATCACATATTCAGTTGCCCCCTTTCACTCGGGTCCTTGGTGATACCATTTCTCCCATGTGCTACCCCTCAAGATCGTTGCTCATTGCAATAACTTTCCCTTTTTGAGGTTCTCAATACTCCAAGGAGTGGGAGGTAGGTAATATCTCAGTGTCCTACTACAAGTTGCCATGTGGACAATATTGGGAGATATGTCCTAGCATGCCACACTACGAAAGGGTCCTCCATGGTACCTTTAACATCGGCGACACGCATCCTTACTACCCATCATACTTTTCATACCATTTCCATGGGCAGATTCCTCATTCTTGGTTTCTTGCCTCTGTGTGTGTTGGCTGACATTCCACACTACTTAGATTCATGTCCCCTCGACAGGAAACTCTTGTGGAGGTTCTTAGTCCTTGGCTCCAGTTCCATGATAGGTTCCAACAATACTTCCCTTTTCTCCCTTCCCTATTTTCTCTAAGTGTTTTTGCCCTTTTTAATATATACTTTCGTACTCATAAACCTTACTTATTTCCAAGGCCAGATTCGTGGGTCTCCCCACACTTCTTAGTATCCTCCTAATATCAAAGTCTAATCCTTGCATAAACATCGAGCATATGTCTCCTAGACTAGAAAATTCGGAGCAAATAGGTGTAGCTCATTGAACCGGTTCTCGTACTCATTCACGGTACCTAAGCCATGTTGGAGTTTTCAGAAAACAAACTTGTTTTCATTCACTAGGTGAGGAGCTAGGTACTCCTCCCTGAACTTTCATTCAAAGTCCTCCCGGGTTGGTGGAGTAGAAGATGTTGCTAAGGTGTTCTCCCACATGGCTTGCATGGCCTTCCAATATGAATCAAGCCATGACTACCTTCTTTGTAGTCAACACTTTTAAAATTGCCATGAGCTTCTCCGTGTTTCATAGCCATTCCATGGCTACAATGGCGTTATTTTTGTCGTTGAATCTTTTGCAACCCAAAAGTCGAAGTGACTTCAAGTATTTCGGTATGCCAAAGTATTGAATACCTATTGCTTCATGGGGAGGTACATTTCCCACATTAGGTACTATTGTCTCTCTTGCAGGAGGTATTCCTTGAGCCTCTCCTACTGCTACACCATCCTTAGCTCGTAGGGGCATCTCATGAACCTTTATGTATTTGAAATACGCCACCATGCAATCCTTGTAGGCTTTCCACTCCTTCGGGTTCCTTGGATGAGGCATTGTTGCATGACTTCCAATTCCTTGTGTCGGACCCTACATTGATCTTTTGGTGTCAGTCTTCTTAGGTTGTGTTTTGACAACCTGTTAGGCACGTCGAGCTCCTCTCTTAAGGCTCATTCCTATAAGAGATTGCCTATTGTTAGTATCTCTTAGCATTAACTTCCCATACGGAAGTTGTTACATTATACTCGGGATTTTCCAACTAATGCATTTCCCCTTTTTGCCCAATTTCCCAATCTTTCTTTTTAGTTTTCAAGTTTTTGAAAATTGAGCTCTGATACCACTTGAAGTTACCCTGCCCCGCTCGAATTATCGGACCGGAGTACATGTGGCAACTCACCACATCCTCCTGATACTACCATAGTGAGTACCTTTACTAGAGTATCACCGGTAGAAACAGACCTCATAATATAAACACACATCATTTTGAAGCAGAAATTAAATTTTTTTACAAATGATCTACTTCTCATAAGTAGAATTGTTTGACCCTGGGAAAGCAGTGGTTTTTTAATGGAAAATCCTTGTGCCCTTCCATTCGAGGTTCTCTTCCTCGATCACTGGCTCTACGGGAACTACTTCCCGATACACGGGATCTTCCTCTCCTCCTTTGTTCTTCCTTGACACCTAGAAAAAAGTATCGAGGGAGGAGTGAGTCAACTCTTAGTGAATGAGAGCATAGTTCATCGAGTCTTTCTTGGCTCGATGCCACCTCTACTCAAAATTGTTATAAGCACATAACATTTCATTTCTTTTAGATGTTTTTCATCAAAACTATCTTGAGGTCTTTTTTCCCAATCAGAGCTCTTTTTAAAACACTTATCTATGGTGGTTCCTTTCATAATTCTCCCGTTGTGTTTTACTTAGCCTTCCTATGAGGCCTTTGAGTGTAGTTAGGCGGAAACTCTTTCCCCTATTAACCAACCCAATGTCGTCTCATACGCCTCTCATTTCCATGTTTAGTTTCAGCGGATTTCACATCCGTGCCATTTCACGTTCTAGAGGATTTCACTATACTCTTCGGTCATATTCATCATGACCGAACCATCTCTACAAACGAGCTTCATAAAGATATTCCATCCTTCTGCCATGATCTCACAAATCATGTCTGGTTCTTGAGCAGAGTCGCTGCTCTCATGGGAATCATTTCATTGGCACATGTATAAAACATAACACACATATAATTCGCTTTTCTTTTTTCGGTCTTCAAGTGCCACCCTTGTGTCACGTCTCACACAACAACAATGACAAACAATTCTCCCCATTTTAACCTCTCATTAAAAGGTATCTCACCCTTGTTTCCCGACTGATAAGCAAATGACTCCCCTTTGTATCCACACTTATGGAAATGCTATGCATGAATGCAACATATCACAATTCAATTATGGATGGGCTCATAATTGACATTCATGCCTTATATCAATATATTTGGCACATCTGCCATATTCATTCTCAGAGCACGATATTCACTCAACCATCACCATTTCATATTCATTAATGTTTTTCTCATTCTCACGCGCAATAATCTCCTTGGGAGCTTGGTCCTCATTGGATCGCCTCCCTCAATCAATATCATATATATGGGTCACTCTTGGGCCTCAATTCAATATCATATAAATGGAAAAGTCTTAGCCCCTAATCAATTTCATAGGTGTGGGCCACTCTCGACCCCCAATTCATTTTCATGAATATGGGCCAAGCCCTTGGTTATTCACGGGGTTCGACCTTTTCCTAGCCATCCACATATGCAATCCTGTTTGGGGATCATCTCTTGATTCTCCCTGGATCACTACTCGATTCCATCTATAGACCACTTTTTAGTTATCGGTCTTAGGTCTTTAACCTTTATGTTATCCGGGGTCTTCACTTAGTCCCCTTAGTTTGTGATCTTTTAAACTTGGAAAGCATTACACTCTCTTGATCGACTTATAGACCCATGGTCCTTTCTCAAGACATAAGTCTAGGCTCATTTCCTTAATATGCACCGTGTCTCTTTTCCTAAGATAAGTCCTAAGTCCATTTTCATCAAAGGGTCGTCTCCTATAGTTACGAAGGCTCTATAATCCCTTTTTACTTATGACAACATATGGGTTGGGATCTCATCCCTCTTTAACCCTTGATTCCTACTCAATCGTAATCCATTAACGGTTCTTGGTTCATTATTTCTAGAATTGTTCAGGTTATGTCTTTTATTTTCTATGGACATCTAAGTGTCTGCTTTTTTGGACTTTCCAAAAATACTTTTCCAAAATAACAAATAAGCATTTTATATAAATGTGATTAAGTACAACATCGGCCCAATCGAACGCGAAGTCGGAATCCCACTCATCGTTCTCATATCAGAACTTATTTGTTCCAACATACTTTCCTCCCGTCTCTGATTCGGTGATCCTTGCTTAGACATTCTTATACGTCTACACAAAGGTCAAAGTAAAATAGTTGGGGTCAATTCAAGTACCTCCAATAACCTTATAAATGGTACAACAAAATTTCCTTTGGAAATTATAGTTTTGCCACTCGGGCTCGATTTATGACTCACTTGTCGAACAACTGTTCATTTGGGACTCTAGAATTTTCCAAGACATTTGATTGGGTACTCAAAATGTCACGCCCCGACCTAGTTTGGTCGGATCCCCGTGATCAACCCGCCACTCTCTCGGTTTATTAAATAGTTTCACTTTATTATAAATAGTAAAGAGTAAGGCATCCTTTAAACCTATACCTTTTCCTAGAATAACATAGATAAAAATTGCATAATATTTTAAATTTATCATACCTGTTTGACAAGCGTCTTAGTTGATGGTCTTTAAGGGTAGGCTTTCTAGAATTTCCTGAAAGGGATATAAGGGAGGGGGTGAGTACAACGACTTAGTAAATGAGTTTTTAAAATTTTTAACTTTTAGGAAAAAGATTCGTATTGGAGTGTGCCAGACTTCTTTCATTTCTTATTAATCATGGTCTATCATCACCCAATACACATCCTTCATCATGAAGGTCAAACACACATTCGCAGGCCAGTATGTCCACTGAACCCACTTGTGGCGTCAAAGCGACTTTACCGGCCACCTAGATAAAAGCACATCCACTTCTACCCTGAGAATGAGTGGATGTTCGCAACATTTGACCCTCAACCCCGAAATCAATTCTCCATGTCCGTATGAGGACATAGACCTCATCCCGTCCCAACCCCGATCTCATGCACTTAGTGCTACTCCAAATTTCGCACGGTCACATGGTACGACGAACTGCCCTTATACTCACCAGGTCATCTAGGGCCCTTAGGACGCATCACTACCCCTCTTGGGCGTCTTGATGGTCCTGTAATCACAGTGCATGCACAATCAGTATTTTCTTATCATGCCATATAATCTGTGGTGCCACTAGTCCAACGGCTCCGACCTTCAACTCAACCTGCAGCTCTTTGTCTTGACTGGTCCGGAGACTTGTCATGTCGCACTACCACTAGTTGACTGAATATGTCGGTCCTATCTTGGTACCATGGCCAAACAATTTATTTATTAAAGTTTTATGGCACATATCTCATGTTTGTTTACGAGCCTCTGCTCGTGTCCACAACAAGCCTATGGCCCACTAAGTAGTGGGTTTTCATTTTGAGGTACTTATCATTCCCAACCGGATATGATATAAAATTCCTACTCACCCGATCGTGTAGTGAAATTTCACTTAGTTGGTTTTCATCCCTAGCAAGCTCAACTTTAGCTGGCGTCCCCGATGTCTCATTTTCCTACACGAAATAAACATAATTGTTCATTACTCTTTAGCCTAATAGCCCTCGTTCATTACAAATGAATGAAAAAACCAAACTTTCTACTTATTTGCAATTAGGTCCCTAAAGTTATTTTTCTTTAACTTTAAGTCCTGCATGCCGGTTTTTCCTCAAATTGAGTCTCAAAACTTTTAAAATTTACCTTAGGAACTTAATTTATTCAAATTCACAAAAATGGGTTTAATTTCTCAAATTTTCAATTTGGTCCCCTAACTTTTCCAAAATTACCATTTTGCCCTTCTTTTACAAAAATGGTAAGTTTCACCCCAAAATTATGAAATTCCTCAATTGACCCTCTAAAATTCTTATCATGCCCAATTGACCCTTAATTTTATAAAATCACATCTTAGTGCTTCGAATTTTTTTGAAAATCCCCAATTGTCCCCACTTTTTCTCCCAATATCAACTTCCTAACACAGTCGAATTTGATTTTATCAAATTGACCAATGAAACACATCTAATTGTTGAAATTGAAGTTAAAATTGAGATTCTACAGCTTTATACAATTAAATAGCACTTTGAATCGCAAGTTTTGACGCTAGAATGAGCTCAAACGGAGCTTCGCCGAAAAATAGACTATAGAGAGAGAAAGCTTCAATTATTCATCGGAGCAAGAGGGAACGCCTAGATGACGTTTTTCTTCCTGGGTTGCCGAGCTTTCAATCTGAGCAGATAGCTCTCATCCTGATGTTCATCATAGAATCAAGAATTGCATCAATTGATACCGAATTGAGTTAGAATTTTATCATTGAAATTTTGCCAGTTCTCTCTCTAGCACTGGCCGGAAATTGTAGAGGGAAGCTGAATTGGCTTACCTCATTCCTAGTTCGGTCGTGGGAGGGCTCAGGAAGTGTTAGGATGGCTTGGTTTTACCTGAGGAGGGCTCGAATTGGCCAATTTCAGCTCGACCAAAACAGGGCAACTTCGGTTCGCCGGAGTTGTTTCATTGTTCCATCACGCTGATGCTTCTTCGGCGACCCTTGGAGCAAATGGAGACTACAGGTGTGTAGCTAACTTCTAATCGGTTCTAAAGAACCCGACCTCGCCTTCTTTGACTCAGAAATGACCATATATTGGAGCCCTAGTTCAAGTTTCGCCTAGAAATGAAGCAGTAGAGAGAGAGAAGTGTTCAGGTATGAGGAGGATGAATGGGGATGAGCTCATTATATAGGTGTAAAATTGTGTATTAAAAGGATGAAATTTATTACTAGTATTAATGTTGCCACAAATTGATGGGTATTTATTAGTATTAATTCCAATAATTTAATTTAGGTATTAAATTATGGGCATTAATTCTAATAATATATATATATATATATATTAATTTATGGATATTTATGATAGGACGTACAATTAATACTAATTAACCCAAATTCGCATATAAATTTTTTTGACTGAAATTTCGGGTTACAAAAAAAACATCGCGCTAACAAACTTAACTTCAAAGTTCTGATGGGATCCAGTTCATTTGAACTAATTTGGTTTTTGTGTTTTAATTTATCTTAAGTTTCCGTTTTCAAGGTTTTATAAAATCCTTTGGATCACCCGGGAGTTGTAAATTTTTAAATTGCCCATTTCTAAATAATTAGGTTTGTGAACTAGTTCGATTTTCTTACTTGGTTTGACCAATTGTTTTTCCTGGTTTTCCTTAACTTAAAAGAGCGTGGCTTACAACTCTCCCATCATTTTAGGAGTTTTGTCCCCAAAACTTAATTAGTAACCTTGCATGAGGAATCATTTCCTTTGATGTCCCCAAAACTTAACATGCAAACTCTTCTCTTGTTCTTTCAACTAGCCCTTTTTTCATCCTTCACTTAAGGAATCTATTTTCCTTTATTTTATTTACTCCCTCCATGAAGTTTATCATAACTAGTCATACCTTAGTTAGGGGTATATCCTTAGATTCACATCTTTCTTTGCTTATAGCAACATTTTTCCTTTTGAGGAGGTCACATACTCAAGATTTGGAGTTCCAAGATTCCTAACCATTATAGTGTCTAGTTAACCCCTTTGGTTGTTGAAACCTTTAGCTCGATGTTCTTTCAAGCATTACGTACTTGTTTCCACGATTTTCTTGTTTATCACCTTTTCGTCCTATTTTGACCCTTCCTCCATTTGTTGTTTATTATAACTTCGGTCCAAATTTTTATATTTGACCTTATCATGCTTACTATCTAACTCTTCCTTACTTTAAGTCATATTCTCCTTGAGATTATTGGGATTGCATGCCCCTTACAGCATGGCATTTTCTAGGACCTGTCTCTGTCCATTAGAACATCTCCTTGAGGGTTTCTCTTTGCTTTTCGACCTTTTAGGGATCATATAACTTCATCCCTCTTTTCTTTTCATAGCATTCCTCAACTATCCTTTTATCGTTATCCTCTTATCCATCATGCCTTTGAAGTTATGTCTCACATAACCGTATGAATTTCTCTTACCTACTCATCCTTCCCTAACTTTTTTTTATTGGGTCTTTTCGATTCCAATCATTGGGTTTCTTGATAACTTATTGACGTACGAGGATTTTTCCCTTATTATGTCCTTTCTCTTCTTTAGTGGCATCCTTTATTCAAGAACTTTCCTTTTTTCCTTAATCTACTCTTACTTGCTCATGACCATTTCTTGATTCATTATTTCGAGTTGATCTCTTTTTGGTATATGTATTGATTGTTTTTGTCACACCCGACCCGGTTTGGTCGGATCCCCGTGATCAAGCCACCACTCTCCCTGTTTATTAAAGAGTTTCCCCTTATTATAAACCGTAAAGAGTAAGGCATCCTTTAACCCACACCTTTTCCTGGAATAACATAAATCAAAACTGTGTAATAATTTAGATTTATCATACCTGTCTCATAGGCGTCTGATTTGATGATCTAAGGTAGGTTTTCTGAAATCTCCTGAAAGGGATATAAGGGATGGGGTGAGTATGACTACTTAGTGAATGGGTTTTCAAAAGTTTAGACTTTTAAGATAACATTTATTATTGGAATGTGCTAGACTCCTTTCTTTCAAAATCATTTCATTTGGAAATCTCAGGTTTATCCCCATTTCTTTTTAACCACAGTGTGTCATCACCCAATACACATCCTTCATCATGAAGGTTACACACATTCGCAAGTCAGCATGACCACTGAACCCACTTGTGGCTTTGGAGCGACTTTACCGACCACCTAGATAGAAGTACGACCACTTCTACCCTGAAAATGAGTGGATGTACGTAACATTCGACCCTCAATCCTGAAATCGATTCTTCGTGTCCATATGAGGATAGAGACCTCATCCCGTCCCCACCCCGGTTTATGCGCTTAGTGCTGCTCCAAATTTCGCACGGTCACCTAGTACAATGAACTGCCCTTAGACTCACTGGGTCGTCCAGGGCCCTTAGGACGCATGACTACCCCTCACCGGTTATGCTCATCATCCCAACCGGGTATAACGTTTGTAAACCCACTCACCCGTTAATGCCGTGAATTCCACTAGACCGGTTCTTTGTATTCACGCGAACTTGTCCTTGTTGGTATTCCTGGTACTTCATGTTCCTACACGATATGAACATCTCGTTTCATTATCTTTTGGCCTAATAGCCTTCATTCATTCCAAATGAATGAGAAAGTCAAACTTTCATTTATTTGCAATTAGGTCCATAAAGTTATTTCTCTTTAACTTTAAGTCCCTAATGCCGGTTTTCCCTCAAATTGAGTCCCGAAACTTTTAAAATTTATCATAGGACCTCAATTTATTCCATTTCACAAAAAGGGGATTAATTTCCCAAATTTCCAATTTGGGCCCCCATCTCTAACATTTTTATCATGCCCAATTGACCCTCAATTTTAGGAAATTGCACTTCAGTCCCTCGAATTTTCAAAAATCCCCAATTTGCCCCAATTTTCCCCCAATTCCAACTCTTCAACACAGTCGAATTTGATTTCATCAAATTGACTGATCAAACACATCTAATTGTTGAAATTGAGTTTCTCCATGTTCATACACCTGAATGAGCTCAAACGGAGCTTCGCCGGAAAACAGACTGTAGAGAGAGAAAGCTTCGATTACTCACCGGTGAGGGCACGTCGGTGTTGGGAAGGCTTGGTTTGGCCTGAGCAGGGCTCGAAATGGCTGATTTCAACTCGGCCGAAACAGGGAAGCTTCGGTCTGCCAGAGCTGTTTCACTATTTCATCATGCCGGCGTTTCTTCGGTGACCCTCGGAGCAAACAGAGACTACAAGCGTTTAGCTGACTTCTCCCTAGTTCTAAAGAACCCGACCTCACCTTGTTTGGCACAAAAAAGACCCTATATCGGAACTCTGGTTCGAGATTCACTGGAAAACTAAGCAAATGAGAGAGAGTGAGCTTTTTAGGTGTGTAAAGAATGAATGGGGAGGGGCTCTTTATATAGGGAGCTGGGGGACCCGTTGGCCGTCCGTTTGGCACCGTTATGACAAACATTGAAGACCTGAAACATACCGAACAAAAGCATTTCTTCTTCACTGGTGCTGATTCAATTTTCTGGTGAGTGAACAGTACTGTCATACCCGGTTGGGATGATTACACTGTTCCGTACTGGAACGGACTGGTCCGAACCGGGTTCGAAGACTGCCGGTTCACCCCTCATTCGACCGAGTTTTTCAAATCTAAAAATTTCTAAATTTATCTAAATTCATTTTCTATCTAATGGTAGCCTCAAATCTCAAATTTGAATTATTTAAGCAACCTAGAGAAATGAATTTAGGATTCAGTTCAATAGTGGTTCAAACTTGTAAACCCCGTCCTTTAGTAACGAGAAAACCGGGGTAAGAACCGGTAAATTTGAATCTTTAAACCAAATTGGTCTACAAGGGCGATTGTTAGGGGACAAGCAAATTTGAAAAAATTCTAACTCCCGTGTGACTCAAAGAGGTTCATATACTTGGGAAAAGGACCCTAAGACAAAATAAAGATGATAGACCGAAGCAGTTCAAGAGAACCGGGTCTGAATCGGATAGAACAGATTTATGAACCGAGTTGATTCATGAACTGAAACTGATAGAGAATGGGTAAACCAAGAAGCTTATGGATCCCTTGTGATTTATAATCCTTGGGAAGGAACCTTAGAACAATATGGGAGAGAAAAACCAGACCGGTTCGGGTAAATTGGACACGAACCGGATTAGCCAATTTAAGAACCGAGCTGGTTTATGAACTGAAATTGATTAAGAGATGGTAAACCGGGAATTTTATGGACCCTAAGTCACAAATTTAAAAAAAATTGAGGTCCTAAGATAAATTTTAGAAGTTTCGGGACTCAATTTGAGGAAAAACCTAGCAATAGGGACTTAAAGTTAAATAAAAATAACATTAGGGGACCTAATTGTAAATTGATATAAAGTTGGGTTTTCTCATTAATGGAACGAATAGGGCCTATTAGGCCAAAGAATATTGAACAACTATGTTCATTTCATGTAGGAGAATGAGACATCGGGTACACCAGTTGAGGTCCAGCGTGCAAGGGACGAAATTCGACTAAGTTTAATTTCACTGCACGATCGGGTGAGTGGGATTTTATGTCATACCCGGTTGGGGATGATAAGCACATCGAAATAAAAACCCACTACTATGTGGTATTTTAAACATCACGACTTAGAGTTGTGATATGAGAACCATGCGGAAAAACTACTTACTAGTTGTAAGTAGATCATACCCTGTTGGTATGATGAAACTCCCTCGAAAGAAGTTGATAACCCGTTCATCAGCTATAAACGAAGATGTCCTTATATGGGATCGATATAATGGACATTGAAAACATATTTTGTTGGAAGTGTTCTCCTTTGACTGTGTGCCAATGTTTAAACAATTTGGGAGACCTTCTCGACGGGAGCTCGAATAGCTCTTATAGGCCGGAGGCCTCGATTTTGGAACTTGCAAGCTAATATGCCCGATTTTTGAAAATCTTGAACAATGGGCCATAGGCCAATGGGCACGAGCAGGAGCTAGTAAACAAACATAATATATGTGCTGATGTGAATCCGATTAAAGAGACTACGAATTCACAAGTCCAATCAACCGAACCTGCAATGGAGCTGAACAGTTCGTCACCAAAAGAGATGAATAATCATTTGAGTCTACAAGAGGGCCCAATCACAAGGTTAAGGGCTAAAAGATTCAAAAAAGCTTTATATGGGCTGATTAAAGAGATTGCTGAGTATTCAAATAGAAGCAAGCCCAAATGAAGAGCCCAAGAGAAGGTACAGATTTAATTAATAAGGAGAGATTTATAAATATAATAAATCTCTTAGGATAATATTAGGTAGTCAAATTAGATAAGGTTAGCTTATAACCATAATAGATTTTTTCCTCATTATGTGGGTCATTCGGTTGTTTTCTGAGCCTATAAAAGGCATACTCCACAGCATTGGAGAGACACACTTTGGAATTTATATCTTGTGAGGTTTTGTCTTCTTTCTATCTTGAAAGAGCTTTTTGAACTTATCAGGTTTTTACCTGTAGCGTTCAACCAATCAAGACTTATCACCCGGGGTTTTCTAAGAGTTCTTCTTAGAGGATTTGGGTGTGGCGTCTACATATTCCATACCTTGTTTCTCACATAAACAAGGTATATTCCATCTTTTCGCACTTGCGTCGTGAAAGTCTTGGGATCGTTGCCATATTTGGTGTAGGGTGTCGTCAGCATATTGGCGAGGTTCGCATCAGTTGGTATCAGAGCACACGGTTGCACGGCAAGTTCCATACCATTTTTTTTATCTAGTTCTTTTTTTATCATCTCTACCTATTTCTATTCTCTATTAAAAAAAATTATCATATTCTTCTATCTATCTTCTCTTCAGAAGGTTAAAAAAAAAGAAAAAAAAGCCAAAACAAATTCGTGCCAAAAAAGAAAGAAAGCAAAAAAAGTTCGTGCTAAAAAAAAAGGGGGCAAAAAAAAGGCAAAAGAAAAAAAAAAGGAGGCACACTTCTATCTTATATCTCATTCTTATTCTGCTCTATCTAAGTCTATTACTTCATTCCATCTAAATTTCTTTCTTCTCACTTAAATTCTTTGGAATTACTTTTTTGAAAACCTTTATTGATTTGTCTTGATTGTTCCTTAAGTTGAACTGCTTCATAAAAACGATTTGTTTTTAAAGTTCAATTTAGATTGAATCACCTTCGAGAGGAAAAAGGCAAAAGTGTTCGAATCTTTAAGAAAAAGCCAATTGAGTGTGAAAACACAAGTGATTGAGAGAAATACGTGAGTGAGCGTTTGCAACGTTCTTCTGTTAATTTTATCAATTGTAGGAACTCATGGCACAGCGACGAGGAGATATACGCCAAATGAAGAAGACTCCCAACAACCGATTCCAAATTTACAAATGCAAGCCATAATAAGCGAAATGAGACGAATGCTGAAGTCCGAGTTGGAACCGCTTCATGAGCGAATGGATCAATTGGAAGAAGGAGTGAGGGGTTCGCGTCAACATACCCCTACTGAACAGCGACCTCGAAGCTTTCAACCAAGACGTTTTGATCCACAAGAACCTGAGGAGTTCGATCGATATGCTCATAGAGAACGACCCCGAGTTGATGACAACTTGGATAATATCAAGTTGAAGATACCCTCTTTTCAAGGAAAAACTGATCCAGAAGCGTATCTTGAATGGGAAAAGAGGATGGAGATGGTTTTTGACTGTCATAATTACTCGGAGATGAAAAAGGTACGACTTGCTGCTGTCGAATTTACTGATTATGCTATAATATGGTGGGATCAGTTAGTGAAGGAAAGGAAACGAAATCACGAACGCCCTGTGGAGTCTTGGGATGAAATGAAAGCGATCATGCGAGGACGATTTGTTCCCAGCCACTATCACCGGGAGTTGTTCAATAAACTCCAAAGGCTTACCCAAGGATCAAGAAGCGTCGACGAATACTTCAAGGAGATGGAAATTGCGATGATTCGAGCAAATGTGGAGGAAGATAGAGAGGCAACAATGGCAAGATTTTTGCATGGTCTAAACCATGAGATAGCTGACGTGATGGAAATGCAATATCATGTTGAGCTGCAATATATGGTACATCAAGCTATCAAAGTCGAACAACAATTGAAGAGAAAGAGTTTACACAAAAGGGGATTAAATAATGGTTCCTCGAACTCATGGAAACCATCCTCAAGGCGATTTGAGAGTCAGTCAACTCAACCTCAGCATGCTCCACTAAAAGAGACAACCAAGCAGGCTGTAGCCCAAAATCAAGGTAACACCCATATCACAACTCCCAAAACTCGTGATATTAAGTGTTTCCGATGCCAAGGCAGGGGTCACATTGCAAGTCAATGCCCAAATAAGCGGACAATGGTGATCAATGCTAATGGTGAGATTGAGACCGATGATGAAAAAGAAGATATCGATCCGGGGATGCCATCACTTGAAGATGCTGATGAATATGTAGAAGAAGGGGAATTGTTGGTTACACGGCGAACTCTCAGTGTTCAAGCCCAAGAAGAAGAAAACAATCAGCGTGAGAACTTATTTCATACTCGTTGTTGTGTGAAAAATAAGGTTTGCTGTGTTATTATAGATGGGGGAAGCTGCACTAATGTAGCTAGCACTGAGCTGGTGGAGAAATTGGTATTACCAACCTTAAAGCATCCGAAGCCTTATCGACTACAATGGCTGAACGACCAAGGTGAACTCAAGGTAACCAAACAAGTGTTGGTTGCATTTTCTATTGGAAAATATCAAGATGAAATACTATGTGACATGGTACCAATGCACGTGTGCCATATACTTTTGGGACGACCTTGGCAGTTTGATCGTCAAGTTATGCATGATGGATTCACTAATAGGTACTCTTTTGTGATGAATAAGAGACCAATATCTCTTGTACCATTGACTCCAAGGCAAGTTTTTGAAGATCAACTGAAAAAGAAAAAGGCAAATGAACAGAAATTAGAAGAAAAAAAGAAAGGAGAAATATCAGAGTTGAAAAAAAAGAGGGAAAAGCCAGAAGTGGAAAAAAAAGAGAGTAAAAGCAATTTTATTGCAAGAAAAAGTGAGATTAAGCGAGCTTTACTTTCACATCAGGCTCTTATTGTACTTATGTACAAGGACGCCTTTTTGAGTACTAACGATCTTGTCGGATCTTTGCCAAGCAATATTATTACTGTTTTGCAGGAATTTATCGATGTCTTTCCTGATGAGATACCACCAGGTTTGCCACCAATTCGAGGAATTATACATCAAATTGATTTAATTCCTGGGGCGACGATTCCCAACCGACCAGCACATAGAAGTAACCCTGAGGAAACAAAGGAACTCCAACGCCAAGTCCTAGAGCTGATGGAAAAGGGGTATGTTCGAGAGAGTGTGAGTCCATGTGCTGTGCCAATGCTACTTGTACCTAAGAAAGACGGAACATGGCGAATGTGCGTGGATTGTCGAGCCATCAACAACATCACGGTAAGGTATCGCCACCCTATTCCTCGTTTGGATGACATGTTAGATGAGTTGCATGGATCTTGTTTATTTTCAAAAATAGATCTTAAGAGTGGATATCATCAAATTTGAATGAAAGAAGGGGATGAATGAAAAACTGCATTTAAAACTAAACAAGGATTATATGAATGGTTAGTTATGCCCTTTGGATTGACTAATGCACCAAGCACTTTCATGAGATTAATGAATCATGTATTACGTGCTTTTATTGGGAGATTTGTAGTGGTATATTTTGATGATATTATAATCTACAGCAAGACCATGGATGAACATGTAGCACATTTAAGAGATGTGTTAGAAGCATTAAGGCAACATAAGTTATTTGCCAACTTGAATAAATGTGTCTTTTGTTCGGATGAACTTGTGTTTCTTGGATATATTATAAGTTCAGAAGGGATTGGAGTTGACGAGGAAAAGATTAAGGCAATTCGTGACTGGCCGACACCTAATTCGGTAAGTCAGGTAAGAAGTTTCCATGGATTAGCTAGTTTTTATAGACGTTTTGTTCCAAATTTCAATAGTTATGTTGCACCTCTTACTACTGTTATAAAGAAAAACGTACCTTTTAAATGGGGTAATGAGCAACAAAATGCATTTCAATTGATAAAGGAAAAATTAATTACTGTCCCATTGCTCTCATTGCCTAATTTTTCGAAAACATTTGAAATTGAGTGTGATGCATCAGGAGTAGGTATTGGAGGTGTATTAATGCAGGAAGGAAGACCAATTGCATATTTCAGTGAAAAGTTGAGTGGAGCAACCCTTAACTATTCTACCTATGATAAGGAGATGTATGCCCTAGTTCGAACTCTTCAAACATGACAGCACTACCTATGGCCGAAAGAGTTTGTGATTCACACAGATCATGAATCTCTTAAACATCTCAAAGGACAACACAAGTTGAACAAACGCCATGCAAGGTGGGTGGAGTTCATTGAAATATTCCCATATGTGATCAAGTACAAACAAGGTAAGGAAAATATAGTTGCAGATGCTCTATCGCGAAGGTACGCTATGCTTTCAATGCTAGATTCTAAATTACTTGGTTTTGATTATATCAAGGATTTGTATGCAAATGATCCTGATTTCTATGAAGTGTTTAAAGGTTGTCAATGTGGTAGCTTTGGAAAATTTTATTTACAAAATGGATTTCTTTTTCGAGAAAATAAATTATGCATCCCTCAGTCTTCTTTGTGTGAGTTACTTGTTAGGGAAGCACATAGTGGAAGACTTATGGGACATTTTGGGGTAGCTAAAACTATAGCGATGATTCACGAGCATTTTTTTTGGCCCCACATGAAAAGGGATGTTGAGAAAATTTGTTCTCGATGCATTACATGTAAGGAGTCTAAGTTTAGGCAACAACCTCTTCCGATTCCTAATGCACCTTGGATTGATATTTCCATGGATTTTGTTTTAGGGTTACCAAGAACTAAGAGGGGGAGGGATTCTGTGTTTGTGGTAGTTGATAGGTTTTCGAAAATGGCACATTTCATTCCATGTCATAAAACTGATGATGCATCGAATGTGGCTGATTTGTTCTTTAGAGAAGTTGTCAGACTGCATGGTATGCCTAGAACTATTGTTTCTGATCGTGATTCTAAATTCTTGAGTTATTTTTGGAAAACCCTATGGGGTAAATTGGGAACCAAACTGCTGTTTTCAACAACATGTCACCTACAAACTGATGGTCAAACAGAAGTAGTAAATAGGACATTAGGTACTTTATTACGTTCTATAATAAAAAAGAATTTGAAATCATGGGAAGATTGCTTACCATATGTTGAATTTGCTTATAATCGTTCTGTGCATTCTACAACTAAGTTTTCACCATTTGAGATTGTTTATGGTTTCAATCCATTAACCCCTCTAGATCTAACTCCACTTCCTGTAGGTGAATTTGTAAATTTTGATGGAAAGAGAAAAGCAGAGTTTGTGAAAGAACTGCACGAGAAGACAATGATGCATATTGAACGGATGACTAAAGTTTATGAAAAACAAGCAAACAAGGGCCGCAAAAGTGTCATTTTTGAACCTGGCGATTGGGTCTGGCTTCATATGAGGAAAGAACGATTTCCGGAACAAAGGCGATCAAAACTTCTTCGTAGAGGAGATGGACCATTTCGTGTGTTGGAACGCATTAATAATAATGCTTACAGGCTAGAATTGCCTGGTGAGTATAGCGTTAATTAAAGCTTCAATGTTACTGATTTAATGCCCTTTGATGTAGGTGATGAAGAAACAGAAGATTTGAGGACAAATCATTTTCAAGAGGGGGAGAATGATGTGAATCCGACTAAATAGACTACGAATTCACAAGTCCAATCAACCGAACCTGCAATGGAGCTGAACAGTTCGTCACCAAAAAAGATGAATAATCATTTGAGTCTACAAGAGGGCCCAATCACAAAGTCAAGGGCTAAAAGATTCAAAAAAGCTTTATATGGGCTGATTAAAGAGATTGCTGAGTATTCAAATAGAAGCCCAAATGAAGAGCCCAAGATGAGCCCAAGAGAAGGTCCAGATTTAATTATTAGGTAGTCAGATTAGATATGGTTAGCTTATAACCATAATAGATTTTTTCCTCATTATGTGGGTCATTCGGTTGTTTTCTGA
Source organism: Trapa bicornis (assembly GCA_030064425.1). Classification (NCBI taxonomy): domain Eukaryota; kingdom Viridiplantae; phylum Streptophyta; class Magnoliopsida; order Myrtales; family Lythraceae; genus Trapa; species Trapa bicornis. Next base: position 13,397,473 of record CM057746.1, read on the forward strand.
GCCTATAAAAGGCATACTCCACAGCATTGGAGAGACACCTTGGAATTTCAATCTTGTGAGTTTTGTCTTCTTTCTATCTTGAAAGGGCTTTTGAACTTATCAGGTTTTTACCTGTGGTGTTCAAGCAATCAAGACTTATCACACGGGGTTTTCTAAGAGTTCTTCTTAGAGGATTTGGGTGTGGCGTCTACATATCCCATACCTTGTTTCTCACATAAACAAGGTATATTCCATCTTTTCGCACTTGCGTCGAGGATGTCTTGGGATCGTAAGCATATTGGCGAGGTTTGCATCATGTGCCATAAAACTTTAATAAGTAAATTGTATGGTCATGGTACCAAGGATGGTCTGAAATTCTCAGTCAACTAACAGCAGTGCAACATAACCGGTCTTCGAACCAGCAAAGACAAATAGCTGTAGGTTGAGTTAAAAGTCGGGACCGTTGGACTAATGGCACCACAGATTACATGGCATATTAAGAAAACATTGTTTGTGCATGCACTGAGTACGAGATCATTAAGATGCCCATGAGGGGTAGTGATGCGTCCTAAGGGCCCTAGACGACCCGGTGAGTATAAGGGCAGTTCGTCATTCCAGGTGATCGTGTGAAATTTGGAGTAGCACCAAGCGCATGAGACCGGGGTGGGGACGGGATGAGGTCTCTGTACTTAAACGGACACGAAAAATCGATTTCAGGATTGAGGGTCGGATGTCACATACATCCACTCATTCTCAGGGTGAAAGTGGTCGTACTTCTATCTTGGTGGCTGGTAAAGTCGCTCTGAAGCCACAAGTGGGTTCAGTGGTTGTGCTGACCTACAAATGTGTGTAACCTTCATGATGAAAGATGTGTGTTGGGTGAGGACACACCATGATAATAAGAAATAGTAAAAAACCCTGAATTTTTAAATGATGTGATTTTTGAAAGGTGAGGAGTCTGGCACACTCTAATATTAATAATTTTCTTGAAAGTCAAAAGATTTTAAACTCATTTACTGAGTAGTCGTACTCACCCCCTTCCTTATACCCCTTTTAGGTAGTCCCGAAAAGCTTGTCCTTAAAGACTTGCAAATTTAAGCGCCTGCAAGACAGGTATGATTATTTTAAATTTCTATGCAGTTTTGATTTATGTTATTGCTGGAAAAAGGTGAAAGAACGCTTTACTCTTTATAGTTTAGAAAAGGGGAAACCCTTTAATAAACCGGGAAAGTGGCGGGTTGTTCATGGGGATCTGACCAAACTGGGTCAGGGCGTGACAAAACCGGTCCAAACCGGTTCACTTGAACCCGTTTGGTTTTCATCTCCAATTCCTTCACAAGTCATTTCCATGTCTTTTGTGACTCCTTAGGTCACTTAGGGTCCATAAAATTCTCGGTTTACCATCTCTTTATCGATTCCAGTTCATAAACCGACTTAGTCCTTAAAACGGTTCAATCTGGTTCGGGTCCGGTTCATCCGAACTGATCTGGTTTTTCTCTCCCACTTTGTTCTAAGGTTCCTTCCCAAGGTTTATAAATCTTTTCGGGCCACAAGGGATCCATAAATTTCCTTGTTTGCTCTTCTCTATTGGTTCCGGTTCATGAACCGACTCGGTTCATAAACCGGTTCAATCCTGTTAGATCCATTTCATCTTACCTGGTCTGATTTTTCTCTTCCAATTTATCCTTGGGTTCTTTTCCATAGTATTATAAACCCTTTGAATCATCCATAAGTTGTAAATTCCCAAATTGTTTGTTAACAAATGATCGGGTTTGTGAATCGGTTCGATTTTTCTCACTCGGTTTGACCGGTTCTTTTCCCGGTTTTCCTTAGCTCAAAAGGGCGGGGTTTACAGTTTTGTTTGGGGAGTTTCATTCTTACGGTTTCATTCTCTACTATATTCCTCAAAGTAGAGGTTTTTACATTAAGGGTTACATGTTCAACCTTCTTACCATCCTCTAGAGATTCCTTCATTCATTTCCTTACACCTTTCTTCTATGTTGAGGCAATTGCCCACTTTAAATCCTTATTTGTCTTAAAATTTCCTTTCATTCCTTATCTAAGAAATTTCTGATTGTTGGTCTTGTTTCATATACTCTACACTATGCTCATTCGTCTATTCTTTAGGCTCCATTAAGTGAGTGTGGACCACAACCCTTCCTGATGTCAGTGGTCATTTTCCCCTATTTATTTCTTAATTGAGGGCTTAATTCTCCAAGATTCCTCATATATTTTTTCTTTCATTCTCTTATTATTGTACTCCACCCACTCCTATTCGTTATGACATTCTTTGATGCTACCATGCTATTTATCCATTCCTTTGGTTTAATTTACTTCTTAGGCCCTCATGAGTATTTTTCCTTGGTACTTGATCTTTCCATCTCAACCAGCATTTCATTAGTGAGCTTATCGTTCTTTCCATTTCGATTAGTTCCATTTCCTCTTAATTGGGATATGTATGTCTTTCCGGGGCTTTCTTCCTTGGTAGGATTCTTTCCCTTTCTCCTGAAATTCCTTTTACATTTTCTCTAGGGAATTTCTTCCCTTAAATGACACCTTTTGATGTTGTCTTCTCTTGTTCATCTTTACTCTTGAAATCTTATGGGCACATCTTTTGTACTATATCTTCATCCTTATAGGTACTTCAGCACGTGTCTATTTCTTATAGGGAGAGCTCATATCTTCTTTATTTCAATATCTCTTGATCATGCAAGGGGCTTATCTACTCCTCTCTTGGCTTAGGTTTGGTCGTTAATTTGGCCATTTGTCTTTTTAAGGATTTTCCTTCATCCTTCTTTGATGTGAATCCGACTAAAGAGAGTACGAATTCACAAGTTCAATAAACCAGACCTGCAATGGAGCTGAACACTTGTCACCAAATGGGATAACTGATCACTTGAGACTGCAAGAGGGCCCAATCACAAGGTCAAGGGCTAAAAGATTCAAAGAAGTTTTATATGGGCTGATTAAAGAGATTGCTGAATATTCAAATAGAAGCCCAAATGAAGAGCCCAAGATGAGCCCAAGAGAAGGTCCAGATTTAATTAATAAGGAGAGATTTATAAATCTTAGGATAATATTAGGTAGTCAGATTAGTTAAGGTTAGCTTATAACCATAATAGATTTTTTCCTCATTATGTGAGTCATTCGGTTGTTTTCTGAGCCTATAAAAGGCATACTCCACAGCATTGGAGAGACATCTTGGAATTTCAATCTTGTGAGTTTTGTCTTCTTTCTATCTTGAAAGGGCTTTTGAACTTATCAGGTTTTTACCTGTGGCGTTCATGCAATCAAAACTTATCACCCGGGGTTTTCTAAGAGTTCTTCTTAGAGGATTTGGGTGTGGCGTCTACATATCTCATACCTTATTTCTCACATAAACAAGGTATATTCCAGCTTTTCGCACTTGCGTCGTGAAAGTCTTGGGGTTTTTGCCATATTTGGTGTAGGGTGTCGTCAGCATATTGGCGAGGTTTGCATCATTCTTTCCCCCAATATTTCCTTCTTTGCCGGAGTTTAATCTATGACTCTAATGAGGGTTAGTGTGTTACTTGTCGCGCCTCTACTATTCACCTTGTCTAATTCTCTGAGGTAGTTGTCTATCGAATTCTTCTTGTCCTCAATGACTCTTCCAATGTCCTTTTTAGGGTGTATTCCTTACTACTTCCCAGTCCTCCTTAGGGTGTCGTCCGTTCTCTCTGACCATCTTGTTGTCATGGTTTGCTTACTTCTGCTATGTTGCTCTGAATCTCCGATTTAACTCCTCTACTTTTTTCCAAAGGAAGTTGTACTTGAAATCTCAAGACATCCCATTTGTCGTCAAATGCTCAGCTTGTCTTCTCTTATGGATGCACTCCCTCCCTTGCTTCTAAATTATTGAAAATTTCTTCTTTAAGGGAGAGTTCTCTTCAGCTACCTTTTGTTCTGTTTATGGTTTTATCGAGGTTCTACCTTCAGCCCTTTTTCCTTCCTGCCACTTTGCATTTCTTACCGTTTTTAAGGGTTTCCTAGGGTTCTCTCAATATGTCCTAGCACCATTTTCTTGGATACTTCCCCGTTTGGTCTTTTGAGATTCCTACCATCCCTTAGGCATTGGGAACTTCTAGGGTTGTCATCCTACGAGAATAGAGTATTGAGTAGAGTCATTCCTAGTTTTCTTGATTTCTCTCCTCGGAGTCATTTGAAAATTTTAAGATCAATCCTATTAGTTACTATATTTTCTAGTCTTGATTATGTATTTGAGGAAATAGGCTCTGACCCGGTTTGGTTGGATCTCCGTGATCAACCTGCCACTCAATTTATTAAAGGATTTCCTCTTATTATAAACCGTAAAGAGTAAGACGTTCTTTAAACCTATACCTTTTACTGGAATAACATAGATCAAAACTGCATAATATTTTAAATTTATCATACCTGTCTAATAGGCGTCTTAGTTGATGGTCTTTAAGGGTAGGCTTTCTGAAATTTCCTGAAAGGGATATAAGGGAGGGGTGAGTACAACGACTTAGTGAATGAGTTTTCAAAATTTTTAACTTATAGGAAAAAGATTCGTATTAGAGTGTGCCAAACTCCTTTCTTTTAAAAATCCTTTCATTTCAAATATTGGATTTTACCACCATTTCTTATTAATCACGGTGTGTCATCAACCAACACACATCCTTCATCATGAAGGTCAAACACACATTAGTAGGCCAGTACATCCGCTGAACCCACTTGTAGTGTGGGAGCGAATTTATCGGCCACCTAGATATAAGCACGCCCACTTCTACCCTAAGAATGAGTGGATGTTTGCGACATCTGACTCTCAATCCAGAAATCAATTCTCCGTGTCCGTATGAGGACAGAGACCTCATCCCGTCCCCACCTTGGTCCCATGCGCTTAGTGCTACTCCAAATTTCGCATGGTCACCTGGTACGACGAATTGCTCTTATACTCGCCAGGTCGTCCAGGGCCCTTTGGACACATCACTACCCCTCTTGGGCGTCTTGATGGACCTGTAATCACAGTGCATGCACAATCAATAATTTCTTATCATGCCATATAATCTGTGATGCCACTAGTCCAACAGCCCCGACCTTCAACTCAACCTGCAGCTGTTTGTCTTGATTGGTCTGGAGACCTGTCATGTTGCACTGCCACTAGTTGACTAAATATATCAGTTCTGTCTTGGTACCATGGCCAAACAATTTATTTATTAAAGTTTTTGGCACATATCTCATGTTTGTTTACGAGCTCCTGCTCGTGTCTACTGGCCTATGGTCCACTTGTTCGAGATTTTCAATACGGGCATAATAGCCCCCAAGTTCCAAAACCAAGGCCCTCGACCTATAAGAGCTATTCGAGCTCCCATCAATAAGGTCTCCCAAATCGTTTAAGAATTGGCACACAGTCAGGGGTGAGCGCTTCTGATAAAATATGTTTTCAACTATCCATCATACCAACCGCGTATGAGGATATCTCCGCTTATAATCGATGAACGAGTTTTCCACTTCCTTCGAGAAAGTTTCATCATACCAACTGGATATGTTCTACTTACAACTGGTAAGTAGTTTTTTCGCGTGATTTTCACATCACTTCTTTAAGTTGTGATGTTTAAAATACCACTAAGTAGTGGGTTTTTATTTCGAGCTACTTATCATTCCCAACCGGGTATGATATAAAATTTCCGCTTACCCGATCGTGTAGTGAAATTCCACTTAGTTGGTTTCCGTCCCTAGTAAGCTCTACTTCAACTGGCGTACCCGACGTCCCTAGCAAGCTCTACTCTTTGGCCTAATAGCCCTCATTCATTACAAATGAATGAGAAAATAAAACTTTCTACTTATTTGCAATTACGTCCCTAAAGTTATTTTTTTTAAATTTAAGTCCCGCATGCTGATTTTTCCTAAAATTGAGTTCCAAAACTTTTAAAATTTATCTTAGAACCTTAATTTATTCAAATTCACAAAAAGGGGTTTAATTTCCCAAATTTCCAATTTGGTCTCCTAAATTTTTCAAAATTACTATTTTGCTATTCCTTTCCAAAATTCACCCTAAAAATTCTAAAATTCCTCAATTGACCCTCTAACATTCTTATCGTGCCCAATTGACCCTCAATTTTATAAAATCACATCTTAGTCCTTCGAATTTTCGAAAATCTCCAATTTCCCCCACTTTTTCCCACAATTTCAACTTCTTAACACAGCCGAATTTGATTTCATCAAATTGACCGATCAAACACATCTAATTGTTGAAATTGAAGTTCAAATTGAGATTTTACAGCTTCATATGATTCAATAGAACTATTAATCGCAAGTTTTAACGTCGTAATGAGCTCAAACGTCGCCTAAAAATAGACTATAGAGAGAGAAAACTTCAATTACTCACCGTTAGGGGCACGACGTTTGAGCTTTTGATTTGAGCTGATAGCTCTGGTCGTGAGGTTCGTCCTAGAATTAAGAATTGCATCAATTGATGCTGAATTGAGTTATAATTTCATCATCAAAATTCTGCCGGTTCTTTCTCTAGCACCGACCGAAAATTGCAGGGGGGAGCCGAATTGGCCTACCTTTCAGTCCTTGTTCATCTGTGGGAGGCTGAGGAAGTGTTGGGAGGGCTTGGTTTGGCTTGAGCAGGGCTCGAATTGGCTGATTTCGGCTCGACCGAAACGGGACTGCTTCGGTCTGCCGGAGCTGCTTTACTGTTCCACCACGCTGACGCTTCTCTATTGGCCCTCGGAGCAAATGAAGACTATAGGCGTGTAGCTGACTTTCTCCCCGGTTCTAAAGAACCCGACCTCGCCTTTTTTGGCTCAGAAATGACCCTATATCGGAGCTCTGGTTCAAGCTTCGCCGAGAAATGGAGTAGTAGAGAGAAAAGTGTTCAGGTATGAGGAGGATGAATGGGGATGAGCTATGCTCTAAAATTGTGTATTAAATGAGGGAGGTTTATTACTATAGTATTAATGTTGCCATAAATTGATGGGTATTTATTAGTATTAATTCTAATAATTTAATTTAGGTATTAAATTATGGTCATTAATTTCAATAATAAATATATATATATATATATTAATTTATGTATATTTATGATAGGGCATACAATTAATACTAATTAACCCAAATTCGCATAAAAAAATTTTTGACCAAAATTTTGAGTTACAAAAGAAAATACTCCCAGTAGGTCACCTACCCTAACACTACTCTCGCTGCATGCTTAACTTCAAAGTTCTAGTGGGATCCAGTTCATCTAAATCATTTTAATTTTTATATTTTAATTTTTCTTAAAAGTTTTATAAACCATTTGGATCACCCGATAGTTTTAAATTTTCAAATTGCCCATTTCCAAATAGTCGAGTTTGTGAACTAATTCGGCTTTCTTACTCAGTTTAACCAGTTTTTTTTCGGTTTTTCTCAACTCAAAAAGGTGGGGTTTACACAAAATAACTTAGGACATTCTTGTGTCTCATTTCCCACTATTTGCAAAATTGTTCCCCAAGTTGGGCAAAATGAATTTTGCCCTTACTCTTTAACACTTGTCTTTCTAGGATCTTTGGACTTCCCAAATCTTTCATTTGAGTTACTAGAATTTCCTTGAGTCTCATTTTGGTCCCCAATAGGCTATGTAACAACACTAAGCTCTACTTCTTACCAATTGTTGAATGGTCCTTAAGTTTGGGCAAAATTACCATTTTCCATTCTTCTTAATGACTTAGGTTTTGGGACTCAATTGCCCCTCATTTTTTCTCATTTTGGTCCCTAAACTTTCTCAAATTATTTTAAGTCCGTTAGACTACCCAAAAGTTACCTTTTGGCCACACAAATACCCTTATTTGCACTTTAGTCCATAACTTTACATTTATTACAAATAGGTCCCTAAACCTTCCAAAGTATGCAAACCTAATCTTCCAACTTCACCTAACTTTTCCATCCGCCTCAAAATTTGTTGTCTCTTAGGAAGACTCCACATAAAGCTCATTCACTTTTGGGTCCCCTAATTTTAACTTATTTGCATTTTTATCCCCGACCTTAGACCCATGACCAAAGTATCTCAAAAAATTCTCAAACTAAGTCACAAGGTCCCCAAGACCTCCCTCTAAGCCATCCTAGACATAGTTTGGTTGGATCGACCGGAATAGTGCTGATTGGCCTTGATCAATAGCTTAAAGAAAAATAAGTTACAGTGAGGTCAAAGAGGGGAACTCACCAGAGATGAAACGTTGGTTATTGAGGCCAGTGCGGTTCAAAAGCTAACTCTGAAAGGAGTGTGTGACCACTTGAATTGTGTTTATTGGTGGTATGTATCTCTTGCAATTTCCATTTTAGTCAGCTCGACCATTTAACTCAAGACCTTAACTTTAAAATATTTAATTCTCCTTCAATACTTACTCAAATCAAGCAAGCTAGGTGGCAATGGAAAGCTAGTGGTAAAATAATTTTGTTGAAGTTTTCTTAGCCTTTGATGATCGTTGAGGTTGTCGAAATTTACCTTCAAAGCAACTGCTCTATTTCTGGTCATCGGAGATTAGGTACTGTGTGATCTCATCAGAATTGTAGATGAATTGTTAATGGTCGAGGGAGGTAGCAATGAAATGTTGACCTCCTGACCTTTCTAAGGATACCAAGATCGCCTTCTAAGGTGTTCGGGTGGAGCTAGGCTCTATACAATTCAAGTCACTAGAATTTGGAGTTGTTTCAATTCCATAGAGAATTTTGGTCATATTCTGACAAGGGAAGACATGATATTTATATGGATGGATTATATACTTACATACCATAGCTTCCATAGCTTGGAGCTATCAAACCATAGCTTCCATGAGCCATTCCATTTTATGTAGCTCTGGGAATGATTTAATCTTTAAAGCATTGAGCTTCAGGTTGTCTGCTGGTCATTATTGGGTTAAATTAAAAAATCCAGGTCAGGGATCGGGCGAGAGAGATGACACGCGTGCGCATGGTTGTGCATGTGTGCACCCGACGTGGCGCATCGACCAATCTGCACAATAGCGAATTGGTTTCTTGAGATAATAACAATATCTAAAAAAATTCTATATTCAATTTCCTATTGAATCGACTCAAGAGCCACCTCATTTGGATTTGTTTAGCACCCTCTAAAAATTGGGGGTGGGAGTGGGGGGTTTCTGCTCTGAGCCGAATCAACCGGATCAATCATTCTGTGGTCGGTTCACCTACAATTCGATTGGTTCTTAACCCAATATATTTTCCTAATAATTCCTCTTCTCATTATCCATTGATTGGGCTCAAGAGTCTTCATTTTTAGAGTGGTTTAGATCCTTCTAAAAATTGGGGCATTTTCCCATAAATTGGTTTAACTCTAATTTGGGCTAGTCACTTGGCCCTTTTCCACCCCTTGATTCATGGTGCATAAAGATCTTTTGAGGGTATTTCTAGTGGCCATACCCATTTTCTCAAATCTTTGAGTTTGAATAAGTTTATAACCTAGTTTTAATCTAACCCTCTATTCAAGAGTTTCTATTACCGATTCAATTATGGTTTTTCGGTCTAACCGGGCTTAACCCTATTTGGAATGTCACGCCCCTATCCAGTTTGGTCAGATCCCTGTGAGCAACCCACCACTCCTTTTGGTGCATGAAGGGTTTCACCCTTTTTTGAATCGCGAGTAGTAAGACATCCTTTTTCCTGTCATTTCTGGAATAACATTATACAAAACTGAATATTTTATAATAGATGTACCTATCTTACCATCCCAATACAGGAGGGTCTTTAAGGTTAAATTTTTTTTGGTTACCTAAAAGGGGTAAAAAGGGAGGGGTGAAGTTCTACAACTCAGTGAGCGGGTGTTGGAAGTGAGTTTTCAAAATAGATATATCCAACTGTGCCAAGGTTATTATTTTCTTTAAAAAAGGGGTTTTCCTCAAATTTTTTTTCCAAATCGTTTCCATTTTCATATTAGGTGTGTTTAGCTATCTTAGCCCATCCCCTTACCTCAGGAGGCGGTTAGCAAACAAACTCACGCCCTTAATCAGGAATGGTACGCACATTCACAGGTGCAGTCCGTCCACTGTACCCGCTTGTGGATCAGAGCGTATTTACTTCTACCCTAGTCTGAGTGGAACATCCCAAATGTCCGACCCTGAGACTCGAATGCCACTCTGTGTTTGTATGAGGACAAAAACCTCATCCTGACCCCACCCGAGTCTCATGCGTAAGTAGCTCCTAAAGCTTCATGACGGACTAGCACGACAAACTACCCTTATCGCACCTCATGTCATCCAACAGCCCTTGGGACCCATCACTACCCCTTAGGGCATCTTGATGGTCCCGTACCATAAGTGCATGCACAAATAAGAGTTTTCCACATATAACCATTATCTTTGGTGCTGATAGTCCAACAACTCCGACGCTCAACATGACCTACAACTGTTTGTTTAGGCCGCCGGTCCATCGACCTGGCCCTGACATACTGCCGCTAGTCCATCAAACACTGACGATCCTAACTTGGTACCGTGGTGAAATCATACAACCAATTTCATTAAAAATTTTCATGGCTCTTTCTTAATCAAGTTTGTTTACGAGTTTTTTTTTCCAAAATTGGGCATTTAGCTCCATGAGTTCAAAAGTCGAGGCCCCTGGCATATCTAAGCTGTTCTTGCTCTCGTCAAGAAGGTCTACCAAATGTTTTATGCATTGACACACAGTCAGGGGAGAACACTTCTAACAAAAAATTATTTTCAACTCATCACACCGATGATATCTCTGCTTACAACCGGTAGGCGGGTTTCTTCTTTCCTCAAGGAAATTCATCATACCAACCGAGTATGATTATCTCTACTTACAACTAGTAAGTGGGTTTTATCAATTAAAGATAGTGCTCATCATCCCAACTGGTATGATGTGTAAATTAGCCTACTCATACGGTGACTGTGACACATTCGTCCCCAGTCGACTTACTAATCCAAGTGAGCTTTCTCTACTGGCGTTTCGGTCACACGTGCTCCTACATGATTTGAGTATCATCATTATCAATGAGTGTTTGGCATAATAGCCTTTGTTTTCTCACGTATGGGTGACTAGGCCCAAATTTATGATTTATTACACTCATATCCCTAAAGTTTATTTTCCTTAACTTTAGGTGCCTAATGCTAAATTTTCCTCAAATTAAGCCACGAGTACTTCCAATATCCTAATTTACTTTAAATTATATAAGGGGCCCAAGTTTCCCAAATTTCCAATTTGGTCCCCAATTTTTCAAAAATTATGATTTTGCCCCTACTTTCCAAAAATAGCAATTTGGCCCCAAATATTTCAAAATTTGATCAATTGGTTCCCCAAAATCTTTCTCATTACCAATTGGCCTTCAATTTTGAGAAATTGCATAGAGGTCCCTCAATTTTTCGAAATCACCAATTTTCCCCTTCAAGCTGACCGAATATGATTTCTTCAAATTGGCTATTCAATTAGGATTAATTGCTCCAATTGATGGTATGGATCAATTCCTACACTTTCATACAATTCAATTGAGCTTTGAAGCATAACATTTGCGTCCGAATTGTGCTCAAACGAAGCTTCACCGGAAAAATGTTCATAGAGAGAGAAAGCTTCAAAAGCTTACTGTCAGAAGAGGGGCGATCTGAGCTCTAGATCAGAGGAGGTAGTTATTATCTTGAGGTTTTTTCTAAGATCAAGAATCTCTACAATTGAAGTCCAATTGAGGGTGAATTTAATAAGTAATATCCGACACTTTCTCTCTCTAACACCGATCTGCAACGATGGAACAGTGCCGATCTGCAAAAGCTTCCCAGTCTTTTGGCTGTTCTCTTATTGCTCTATGTGAGTAGTTTCCTTAGTTCTTGGGGAAAACCATTTAGGTTGGGTATGTTAGGGTTGTTAGTTAGTATTAACTATTGGTGGCATGTACTCGTACTTCTCAGGTGGCCCTCTCTCCACATATTTCCTCGAATCCTGATTATGGGTTGACACCTCCTCATGTAGTTGAGCTATGAGAATGCAACTTTGCTTGAAGGATAGAGTTTTAGGAAAAAATAGAATTTTTTTTAAAGGGTACAATATGCTTTGGACATTAACCCTATTACAAGAAGTAGTTTCAGCTTGTGAAGATATTAGGTTCTTAGTAAGCGTACTTCTTGGTTATAAGTTCCTCTCTTGGGAGCCATCTAAAAATTTTGAAACTTTCTCTTAGTTACTATGTTATATAGTCTTAATAATATATTTGAGGAAACAGACTCTGATACCACTCAAGTTATCACACCCTGACTCGATTTGATCGGACCCCCGTGACAAACCCACCGCTCCCTTGGTTTAAGAAGGCTTTCCCCCTTCTTTTAATCAAGAGGAGCCAGGCGTAAATTTCAAATCTTGTTCCCTAAAATAGTATAAATCAATCAAATGCAAGTTTAAAAGGAACTTTAAGCATACTTGACGGAGGATACATCTTCTCACTCTCTTTCATTATAACCCTTTCTCCTATAAATGGGAAAAAGCGAAGGGGTGAGTTCTACAACTCAGTGAGCGGGTGTTGGGAGTGAGTTTTCCAAAATAAATTTTATCCAAACCATCCGTCTATCTTTTTCTCTATAAACTGATTTTTCCTCAATTTTTGGTTTTCAAACCTTTTTCTTTATTCACATTAGGTATGTTTATCTCTAAGTCCATCCCCTTGCCTCAGGAGGCATTTACCAAACACACGCCCTTCATCAGGAAGGGTACACACATTCACAAGTACAGTCCGTTCATTGCACCCACTTGTAGATCGGGGCGTCTTTACCATCCACCATGATAGAAGCCCGTCCACTTCTACCCTAGGTCTAAGTGTATGTTCTCGACATCTGACCCTTAGACCCGAATGCCACTCCATGTCCGTATGAGGACAGAGACCTCATCCCGACCCCACCCCAGTCTCATGCACAAGAAGCTACTCCTAGCTTCAAGACTGACTGGTACAACGAATTGCCCTTATCTCCACCAGGTTGTCCAGTAGCCCTTAAGACCCATCACTACCCCCTAGGGCATCTTGATGGTCTCGTACCATAAGTGCATGCACAAACAATAGTTTTTTCATATATGGCCATTACCTTTGGTGCCAATGGTCCAATGACCCCGATGCTCAACCCGACCTGCAACTATTTGTCTGTGCTAGTCCGTCGACCTAGCCCTGACGTACTGCCGCTAGTCCATCGAGCACTATCAGTCCTGACTTGGTACAGTGGCGAAATTACACCACCAATTTCATTAGAAATTTTCATGGCTTTTCTTAGTCAGTTTGTTTATAAGTTCCTATCATGCCCACTGGCCTTGAGTCCACTACACGTGTTTTTCCAAAATCGGGCACTTAGCACCTTGAGTTAAAAAACCAAAGCCTCTGGACAATCTGAGCTATTCCCGCTCCCATCAAGATGGTCTCCCAAATAGTTTAAGCATTGGACATAGTCAGGGTAGAACACTCCTAACAAAAAATTATTTTTTCATCTCATCACACTAACCGTGTATAATGATATCTCTACTAACAACCGGTAAGTAGATTTCTCCTTTTCTCAAGGAAACTTATCACACCAACTGGGTATGATTATCTCTACCTACAACCAGAAAGTAGGTTTTATCCATTAAAGGTAGTGCTCCTAGTCCATCATGGCTATGAAGTTAGATAATCTCACTCACCCGATGATCATGATGTGATCATCCCTAGTCAGTTTCAAAGTCCAAACTTGCTTTTCCTCGGTGGCGTTCCGGTCTCTTGTGTCCCTACACGATTTGGGAATCCTTATCAATTTAGGTTTGGCATGACAACCATCGTTTTCTCATGTATGAGCGACTAGGCTTGAAATTATCGGTTTATTGCACTTAGATCCCTAAAGTTCATTTTCTGTATCTTTAGGTCCCTAATACTAACTTTTCCCCAAATTAAGTCCCAAGTTTTCCAAAATCCTCTTAGTATCCTCAATTTACTCAAAATTGTGTAAGGGGCTCAAGTTTTCCAAATTTTCACTTTGGCCCCCAACTTTTCAAAAATTATAATTTTGCCCAAACTTTCCAAAAATGGCAATTTGGCTCCAATTATTTTGAAAATTGACCAATTGGTCCCCCAATGTCTTTCTCATGGTCAATTGGCCTTAAATTCTGGAAAATTACAAATAGGGCCCTCAATTTTCCAAAATCCCCAATTTCCCCCCAAAAGTTTCCCCAATTTCTTCCCTTGAAACTGACCAAATTTGATTTATTCAATTTGGCCATTCAATCAAGATTAATTGTTTTAATTGAAGGTATAAATCAGTTCCTACACTTCCATATGATTTAATTGAGCTTTGAATTGCATGATTTGAGTTCGAAACGAGCTCAAATAGAGCTTCACCAGAAAATCGTTTCTAGAGAGAAAGCTTCGAAAGCGTCATTGGAGGTGCATCGGTTCGAGCTCTCGATCTGGGGAGGTAGCTTTCGTCCTGAGGTTCATTCTAGGATTATGAATTGTGATAATTGTTGTCAGGATCAGTGGGAATTTTATCAACGAGATCTATTACTTTCTTTCTCTAGAAAAATAGTACCGACGGAGGAGGGGCAAATTAGCTTACCTTTTAGCTCTATTGAGGCTGTGTGAATGACGTGGGCTGTCAGGGAGGCTTGGTTTGGTTGGAGGGGAGCTGAATTTGGCCAAATTCAACTCAGCCAAAATAGGGTAGCTTCGATCCTCCAGAGCTGCTTCACTGTTTGTTTTCTGCATTTATGAATAGTGCTATCATCCCGAGGAAGAAGATGACACTGTTTTGAACTGGAATAGACCGGTCTGATCGGTTCAATGGTGAAAATCAACTGGTTCAGGTCCAATTCAACCGATTTCTCAAAATTAAAAATTTCTAAATAAATCTAAATTCATTCTCAATTAAATAGTGGCTTCAATTGACCATTATGAATATTTTAAGCCACCAAGAAAAATAAATTTAGAAATTAGTTCAAGTTTGGTTTAAACTGGTTCAATCCGATTCAAGTCCATTTCACCCTTAACCGGCCTGATTTTCTTGTCCCACTTGTCCCAAGGTTCTTTTCCATGATTTCTACGACTCTTTGAAACATTTGGGATTTGTCAATTTCCCATTTTACACTTTTTTTATCGGTTATGGTTCGTGAACCAGTTCGGTTTTCTCTTCTGAAACGATCGATTCTTTTTCTTAGTTTTCTTATCTTTAGAGGACGAGGTTTACAACTGTGCCCTCCTTTTAGGGGTTTTGTCCCCAAAACTAAGTCAATAATCCTTTGCTCCAGGAGTGACTTCCCTTGATGTCCTCTTGGACTATACTTGACATGTTATCACTTGGTTATTTCCTTCACTTAGTCCTTTAGCCACGCACTTAAGAAGTCTTTCTGTCTTCCACTCACTCCACGAAGTGTATCACGATCAGTCATGTCCAAACTACCCATCCCAAGGTAATTCCTTAGGTCTACTTCTTACTCTACTTAAGGTAAGCCACTTCTTCTTAAGGGTTCTTATTCATGTTATTGGGTTGGACGTTCCATGTATATCCGATCATCCCTGTTTCCACACATTCCCCTAATTGATTATGCTCTTAGTTTAGCATCATTTAGGACTTTTTGTCCTTAACCCTATGGGTTTTGATATAATTTCTTCCTTATCTTATTTTGGTTCTTCCTCTATTTTTTGTTTACTAGACTCCGGCTCCATTTCTTAGGTTTGACTAATGGACTCGGTCTTACATCGGTCACCTTTCCTTGGGACTGTTGGCACTACATGTTATAGAAATATATTTGTCTATTATAATTCCAGAATGTGTGTCATTGATAACGGTTCATGTCTTTCCATCTGTTTAGGAGACGTATGGCTTCGTTCCTTCCTATTATCCAGTAGCATTTCCCAACTACCTTCAGTGTTGTCCAATTGTCATTTAAATTTTCACATCAGGATCATGTCAGTTTCTCCGTATCTACTCATCATTCTACCAAATTTTTCTATGGGTTTTCCCCCAATTTCAATCATCGGGTTTCCCAATAGCTTACCAACACATTGGGATCTTTTCTGATGTGAATCCGACTAAAAAGACTATGAATTCACAAGTCCAATCAATCGAATCTGCAATGGAGCTAAACGGTTCGTCACCAAATGAGATGAATAATCATTTGAGACTGCAAGAGAGCCTAATCACAAGGTCAAGGGCTAAAAGATTCAAAGAAGCTTTATATGGGCAGAATAAAGAGATTGCTGAATATTCAAATAGAAGCCCAAGATGAGCCCAAGAGAAGGTCCAGATTTAATTAATAAGGAGAGATTTATAAATATAATAAATCTCTTAGGATAATATTAGGTAGTTAGATTAGATAAGGTTAGCTTATAACCATAATAGATTTTTTTCCTCATTATATGGGTCATTCGGTTGTTTTCTGAGCCTATAAAAGGCATACTCCACAGCATTGGAGAGACACACCTTGGAATTTCAATCTTGTGATTTTTGTCTACTTTCTATCTTGAAAGGGCTTTTGAACTTATCAGGTTTTTACCTGTGGCGTTCAAACAATCAAAACTTATCACCCGGGGTTTTCTAAAATTTCTTCTTAGAGGATTTGGGTGTGGCGTCTACATATCCCATACCTTGTTTCTCACATAAATAAGGTATATTCCATCTTTTCGCACTTGCGTCGTGAAAGTCTTGGGGTGTTTGCCATATTTGGTGTAGGGTGTTGTCAGCATATTGGCGAGGTTCGCATCAGTTGGTATCAGAGTACACGGTTGCACGGAAAGTTCCATACCATTTTTTTTATCTAGTTCTTTTTTTTTTATCTTCTCTACCAATTTCTATTCTCTATAAAAAAAAATATCATATTCTTCTATCTATCTTCTCTTCAGTAGGTTTAAAAAAAAAAGAGAAAAAAAGCTAAAAAAAATTGGTGCCAAAAAAAAAAGAAAGCAAAAAAATTCGTGCTAAAAAAAAAACAAAAAAAATTCGTGAAAAAAAAGGCAAAAGAAAAAAAAAGAGGCACACAATTCTATCTTATATATCATTCTTATTCTGCTCTATCTAAGTCTATTACTTCATTCCATCTTAATTCATTTCTTCTCTATCTAAAATTTACTCTTATTTCTGAGTCTATTCATACCTCTCACTTAAATTCTTTGGAATTGCTTTTTGAAAACCTTTACCGATATGTCTTGATTGTTCCTCAAGTTGAACTCCTTCGTAAAAATGATTTGTTTTTAAAGTTCAATTCAGATTGAAAGAAGACATTAGAGAGAAAAAAGGTAAGAGTGTTTGAATCTTTAAGAAAAAGCCAATTGAGTGTGAAAACACGAGTGATTGAGAGAAATACGTGATTGAGCGTTTGCAAGGTTCTTGTGTTATTTTTATCATTTGTAGGAACTCATGGCACAACGACGAGGAGATACGCCAAATGAAGAAGATTCCCAACAACCGATTCCAAATTTACAAATGCAAGCCATAATAAGCGAAATGAGACAAATGTTAAAGTCCGAGTTGGAACCGCTTCATGAGCAAATTGATCAATTGGAAGAAGGAGTGAGGGGTTCGCGTCAACATACCCCTACTGA
Source organism: Trapa bicornis (assembly GCA_030064425.1). NCBI lineage: Eukaryota > Viridiplantae > Streptophyta > Magnoliopsida > Myrtales > Lythraceae > Trapa > Trapa bicornis. The sequence goes on from CM057746.1 coordinate 13,414,976, forward strand.
ACAGCGACCTCGAAGCTTTCAGCCAAGACTTTTTGATCCACAAGAACTCGAGGAGTTCGATCAATATGCTCATAGAGAACGACCCCAAGTTGATGACAACCTAGATAATATCAAGTTGAAGATACCCTATTTTCAAGGAAAAACTGATCCAGAAGCGTATCTTGAATGGGAAAAGAGGATGGAGATGGTTTTTTACTGTCATAATTACTCAGAGATGAAAAAGATACGACTTGCTGCTGTCGAATTTACTGATTATGCTATAATATGGTGGGATAAGTTGTTGAAGGAAAGGAAATGAAATCACGAACGCCCTGTAGAGTCTTGGGATGAAATGAAAGCGATCATGCGACGATGATTTGTTCCCAGCCACTATCACCGGGAGTTGTTCAATAAACTCCAAAGGCTTACCCAAGGATCAAGAAGCGTCGACGAATACTTCAAGGAGATGGAGATTGCGATTATTCGAGCAAATGTGGAGGAAGACAGAGAGGCAACAATGGCGAGATTTTTGCATGGTCTAAACCATGAGATAGCTGACATGGTGAAAATGCAATATCATGTTGAGCTGCAAGATATGGTACATCAAGCTATCAAAGTCGAACAACAATTAAAGAGAATGAGTTTACACAAAAGGGGATTAAACAATGGTTCCTCAAACTCATGGAAACCATCCTCAAGGCGATTTGAGAGTCAGTCAACTCAACCTCAGCATGCTCCACTAAAAGAGACAACCAAGCAGGCTGTGGCCCAAAATCAAGGTAACACCCATATCACAACTCCCAAAACTGGTGATATTAAGTGTTTCCGATGCCAAGGCAGGGGTCACATTGCAAGTCAATGCCCAAATAAGCGGGCAATGGTGATCAATGCTAATGGTGAAATTGAGACCGATGATGAAAAAGAAGATATCAATCCGGGGATGCCACCACTTGAAGATGCTGATGAATATGCAGAAGAAGGGGAATTGTTGGTTGCACGGCAAACTCTCAGTGTTCAAGCCCAAGAAGAAGAAAACAATCAGCGTGAAAACTTATTTCATACTCGTTGTTGTGTGAAAAATAAGGTTTGCTGTGTTATTATAGATGGGGGAAGCTGCACTAATGTAGCTAGCACTGAGCTGGTGGAGAAATTGGCATTATCAACCTTAAAGCATCCGAAGCCCTATCAACTACAATGGCTGAACGACCAAGGTGAACTCAAGGTAACCAAACAAGTGTTGGTTGCATTTTCTATTGGAAAATATCAAGATGAAATACTATGTGATGTGGTACCAATGAACGTGTGCCATATACTTTTGGGACGACCTTGGCAGTTTGATTGTCAAGTTATGCATGATGGATTCACTAATAGGTACTCTTTTGTGATGAATGAGAGACCAATATCTCTTGTACCATTGACTCCAAGGCAAGTTTTTGAGGATCAACTGAAAAAGAAAAAGGCAAATGAACAGAAAATAGAAGAAAAAAAGAAAGGAGAAATATTAGAGTTGAAAAAAAAGAGGGAAAAGCTAGAAGTGAAAAAAAAAGAGAGTAAAAGCAATTTTATTGCAAGAAAAAGTGAGATCAAGCGAGCTTTACATTCACATCAGGCTCTTATTGTACTTATATACAAGGACGCCTTTTTTAGTACGAACGATCTTGTCGGATCTTTGCTGAGCAATATTATTACTGTTTTGCAAGAATTTATTGATGTCTTTCCTGATGAGATACCACTAGGTTTGCCACCAATTCGAAGAATTGAACATCAAATTGATTTAATCTCTGGAGCGACGATTCCCAACCGACCAGCATTGATATGAATCAAATTGGACACTCTGTAATTCACAAGTTAAGGGCCAAAAGATTTGATAAAGGACTAATTGGAGCAATTGAAGAAACCCAAGTGGAAGCCCAAAAGATGAGCCCAATAAGATCTCAAGCCCAAAAGAAGATCTAAAGAAGATAATTCAAATTTGAAATTCAAATTTGAATTTAAAGTGGGAGATTTATCATAAATCTTCTAGAAGATAAAATTAGGAAACAATATATTTTCTAGATATAATCAAGAAATATATTAGTAATATTTTCTATATGGTTGGCATGTCAACCCCAATATTTTATTTCCTTATTTATATAATTGCTAATATTCTCAAGTGCCTATAAAAGGCTAACTTTAGACCATTGTAGACAGATCTTTGATTTCAATTTTATTGTGTGGCTTATGTCTTCTTTCTCTTTTGAGAGAACTTTTGAACTTATCAGGTTTTTTTACTTGTGGCGTTCAAGCAATCAGACTTATCACTAGGTTTTCTAGGAGCTCTTCTTAGAGGTGTTTGGTGTGGCGTCTACTTCTATCCATACCTTATTTTCTCAACCAAACAAGGTATATTCCATTCTTTTTACTTGCATCGTGAAAGTCTTGGGGTCTATTCCATATTTGGTGTAGGGTGGCGTTAGTATATTGGCGGGGTTCGCATCAGTTGGTATCAGAGCACACGGTTGAACGGCAAGTTCCATACTATCCTTTCAATTTTCGTTCTATTTTCTTATCTTCTACCTATTTCTATCCAGTATAAAAAATCACAAAAAAAAATCCTTTTTTTCTCCTATCGAGTTATATTTTCATTATTTTTTATCTATTTCTAGTCAATATATAAAAAATCACAAAAAAAAATCTCTTTTTCTCCTATCTAGTTATACTTTCATTCTACTTCTATTCTCTATAAAAAAAAATCTTATCTTTTTATCTACTTTCTTTATAATAGAAAAAGCCAATAAGAAAAGGCCAAAATAAAAAAAAGCCAAAAAAATTCGTAGAAAAAAATATTAAAAAAAGGCGTGAAAAAGAAAGAGTTAAAAGAATAAAAAAAGGGCATAAAAAAAGGAAAAAAAAAAGGCAGAAAGTATATATTCAGTATCTTATTCATTCTACTCTCTTATATTTTATTTTTTCTTCCTATATTTTTTTGAATATTCTCATACCTTTTTAGAATTGCTTTTTGAAACTCTGTTGATTTGTCTTGATTGTTCCTCAAGTTGAACGTCTTTATGAAAACGATTTGTTTTTTAGTTCAATTAAAATTGAAAGAAGACATATGAGTGGAAAAAGGCAAGAGTGTTTTAAATCTTTAAGAAAAAGCCATTTGAGTGTTAAAAAGGAGTGTTTGAGATTTGTGAGGGAGAGTTGCGAGGTTCTTTTGTTTCTAACAGTTGACAGGATTACAATTTCCAACAAAGAGAAAACACATGGAAAGAAGCTAGTTTCCCTCAGCCCATTCAAAATCTAGATTGGAAAGCCATGATGAAACAAGCTGTAAAGTCTAGATTTGAGCCACTTCACACGCGAATGGATCGCTTGGAGGAAGGTGTGAGACGTCATTCACATCAACATACTTCCGTTGAACAACAACCTTGGTGCTTCCAATCTAGGCGTTTTGAAACTCAAGAACTCGAGAAATTTGAAGATCTTCAAGTTAACTGTGATAGCGTCGGACACAATTCCATCAATCAATGTACTCCAAGTGAAAGGCCATGGATTGATGACATCATGGACAACCAACCTGAGAATCTATTTCATACTCGTTGTTTTATGAAAAATTGAGTTTGTTCTGTTATCATAGATAGAGGAAGCTGCACTAATATGGCTAGCACCGAGCTTGTGGAGAAGTTGGCAATACCTACACTGAAGCATCCGAAGCCTTATCAAATTCAAAGATTGAACGATCAACACAAACTCGAGGTAACCAAGCAAGTGTTGGTTTCATTCTTTATTGGAAGATATAAGGATGAGGTATTATGTGATGTGGTGCCAATGCAAGCATGCCATATTCTATTGGGACAACCTTGGAAGTTTGATCGTCAAGTTACACATGATAGATTAACAAATAGGTACTCATTTGTGATGCATAATAGACTGATATCTCTTGTACCTTTGACTCTACAGCAAATACATGAGGATCATTTGAAAAGGAAAAAGGCAAATGAAAAGAAAATAGCAGAAAAAGAAGAAGAGATAAAAGCCATAATTGAAAAAAAAAAAGATACAAAAGGCAATGTTGAAAAGGAAGAAAGAGAAAGAGAAGAGAGAAAAGCAAAGTTTGAAAAAGAAAAGAAAAAAGTCGTAATTGAAAAGAAAGAGAGTAAAAATAATTTTATAAGTTTACATGTCCTTACAGTACCTATGTACAAGGATATATTTTTAAATACTAACCCCATTGTCGGATATTTGCCGAGCAATATTATATCTTTTTTGCAGGAATTCAAGCATGTTCCAATGAAGATATCTCATGGTTTAGCACTAACTCAGGGAATCAAGTATCAAACTCAACACCAAGTCATAAAGCTGATGGAACAGAGAATTGTACCAATGAGAATCAATCCACCAGTTGTGCAACTATCCAAAAGGGGTAAGACTTGTCAAGCATACATTGATTGTCGAGTTATTGACAATACCCAGGGGTAAGACTATCCATAGATGAGTTGTATGGATATTATTTGAGTTCAAAAGTAAATTTTAAAGGTGAATATAATAAATTTCGAATTAAAGATAAATATGGATTGAAAAATGTATTAATGACAAAACCTGGTTTATATGAATGGTTAATTATGATTTATTGTTTAACCAATATTTCTATGAGATCATTGAATTATTTCTTAAATACTTTTATTGAAAAGTTGGTTGATATATATTTTGATTATATAATAATATATAATATGTCCTCATATGAATATGAAAAATATTTTAAAATTGCCTTAAATATTTTTATGAAATATATGTTATTTTCTAATTTTAGTAGATATATTTATTGTTGGAATGATCTTATATTTTTTAAATATGTTGCTAGTTCTAAAGGGATTGTAATTAAAAAGAAAATTAAGGTAATTAAATATTGGTCAATATCTTATTTGGTAAGTGAGATAAGAAGTTTACTTAGAGTAACTTACTTTTATATAGGTTATATTACTAAATTTAATAGTTGTCCTATACTCACTATGTTTTTAGAAAAAACTATTTTATTTAAATTTTGTGATGTGCAAGGAAATATATTCAAATATTTAGAGGATAAATTAAGTAGTTTCCATTTTACTATATTACCTAACTTTCCTAAATTATTCAAACCTAATTGTGAAGTTTCAAAATTAGGTAGTGTAGATATATTGATTATATATTTTAGTGAAAAGTTGAGAAAAGTAGCCTTCAACTATCCAACCTATGGTAATGAGATATTTGTGTTATCTCAACCTCTATAAATAAGACAGGTAAGGCCAAAAGATTCTGTGATTCACATGAATCATGTATTTGATTTGCGCTTTAAGAGACAACACAGGTTGAATAAGCGTCATGCAAGGTGGGTAGCTTTTATCAAGACAAGGTATGAAATATTTAATTATCAATGCACTATCACGAAGGTATATCTTTCTTAAACTACTTGATACTAAATTGCTTGATTATATTAAGGAATTATATGCAAATTATTATAATTCTTGTGAAGAGTTTGAAAGTTATATAATTTCCTTGCTTGAGAAGTTTCACTTGCAAAATTGGGTTATTTCTCAGGAAAACAAATTATTCATATTTCAATTTTATTTGTGCAAGTTAATTGTTAAGAAATCATATATCTTAGAACTTATTGGACAATTTATGGTAGCTAACATTATTGCAATATTGCTTGAGTATTCTTTGGATCCATATATGAAAAGAAATATTAGAAAATTTTGTTTTCAATGCATTACATATAAACAAGGTAAAGATAACCAACAATTTCGTATTTTGTATATTCATATTTCAGTTTCTAAAATATCTGCTTGGAATGATTTATTCATGGAATTAATCTATAAATTACTTAGGATTAAAAGGGGGAGATATTTTATGTTTTTCATAGTTAAACAATTTTTAAAAATAACACATTTTATTAAATATCATAAAACTGAGGGTGCATCAAATGTTACTTATTTATTATTTAAAGAAGTAGCTATATTGTATTATATTCCTAAAATTATTGTATTTAATTATGATACTAAATTTTGGAGTTACTTTTTGAATATTTTGTTAAGTAAGCCTGAAACAAAACTTTTATTTTCAATTGAATATTTACATGATATTTACTTTACATATAATGATTATATTCCTTATACGATTAGGTTTTCATTATTAAAAGTTGCTTATTGTTTTAATTCTCATTTAGATTTAATATTATTGAATAATGTTCAGTTAGTAAGTTTAGATTGGAAGAGGAAGGATAAGTTTCTAAAACAAATTCAGAGGACAACGTATGAAAATCAAGTCAATCAGGGATTTAAGAAAATTGTTTTTGATCCAGGAATTGGGGTTAAACTCCGTCCTAGAGTTGGTTTATCTATTGGAGTGTTGAAGCTAATCAATTACATTTTTAATATTCCTAATTTAATATTTTTTTAAGTAGGTGACAAGGAGATATAAGATTTGAGGACAAATCATTTTCAAGAGGAGGAGAATGATATGAATCAAATTGGGCACTCTGTGATTCACAAGTTAAGGGCCAAAAGATTTGATAAAGGACTAATTGGAACAATTGAAGAAACCCAAGTGGAAGCCCAAAAGAAGATCTAAAGAATATAATTCAAATTTGAAATTAAAGTGGGAGATTTATCATAAATCTTCTAGAAGATTAAATTAGGAAACAATATATTTTCTAGATATAATCAAGAAATATATTAGCAATAGTTTCTATATGGTTGGCATGTCAACCCCAATATTTTATTTCCTTATTTAGATAATTGCTAATATTTTGGCATGACTAAAGTTTATGAAAAACAAGCAAACAAGGGCCGCAAAAGTGTCATTTTTGAACCCGGCGATTTGGTCTGGCTTCATATGAGGAAAGAACGATTTCCGGAACAAAGGCGATCAAAACTTCTTCCTAGAGGAGATGGACCATTTCGTGTGTTGGAACGCATTAATAATAATGCTTACAAGCTAGAGTTGCCTGGTGAGTATAGCGTTAATGAAAACTTTAATGTTACTGATTTAATGCCCTTTGATGTAGGTGATGAAGAAATAGAAGATTTGAGGACAAATCATTTTCAAGAGGGGGAGAATGATGTGAATCCGACTAAAAATACTATGAATTCACAAGTCCAATCAATCGAATCTGCAATGGAGCTAAACAGTTCGTCACCAAATGAGATGAATAATCATTTGATACTGCAAGAGGGCTCAATCACAAGGTCAAGGGCTAAAAGATTCAAAGAAGCTTTATATGGGCTGAATAAAGAGATTGCTTAATATTCAAATAGAAGCCCAAATGAAAAGCCCAAGATTAGATTAGATAAGGTTAGCTTATAACCATAATAGATTTTTTCCTCATTATGTGGGTCATTCGGTTATTTTCTGAGCCTATAAAAGGCATACTCCACAGCATTGGAGAGACACACCTTGGAATTTCAATCTTGTGAGTTTTGTCTACTTTCTATCTTAAAAGGGCTTTTTGAAGTTATCAGGTTTTTACCTGTGACGTTCAAGCAGTTAAGACTTATCACCCGGGGTTTTCTAAAAGTTCTTCTTAGAAGATTTGGGTGTGGCGTCTACATATCCCATACCTTGTTTCTCACATAAACAAGGTATATTCCATCTTTTCGCACTTGCGTCGTGAAAGTCTTGGGATGTTTGCCATATTTGGTGTAGGGTGTCGTCAGCATATTGGCGAGGTTCGCATCATTTTCTCACTTATGTCCTTTCTCATTCACGATGGCGTCTTTTTCGTGAGAGCTTTCCTTTTTTTTTTTCCGTCCATTCTTGCTCACTTTTGACCATTACACCATTCCTTATTCCGAGTTGACCCTTTTTGGTCTACGTATTACTTCCTTGTTTGGGTAGGTCTCTCTTTTTTTTTTATGGTTTTTATTCTCTACTATGTCCTTCATGGGAGAGACTTTCGTTCTAGGGCTATGCCTTTACCATTCCTTGAAGGTTCCTTCCCTTTACCTCCTTACACTCTTCTCTATTTTGGAGTGTTTGCTCGCTTTTAATCTTTTATCGTCTTGAGGTTTCCATTTCTTCCCTTGTTCCTTATTTGAGAAACTTCCGATTATCTGTCTTATTTCACGTATTCCACCCTATGCCCAACCGTCCACATCGTAGGTTTCATTAAGTGAACGCAGACCACGACCAGTTTTGATGTCAGTAGTCATCGCCTTTAACCAATCCATAAGTGGAGGGCTTACTCCTCCAAGGTTTCTTAGATGTGCTTCTCACTATTTCCCTTGTATGGGTAGTCCACCCCTCTCTTAATTGTACGACATCTTTTGATATTATCTTCCTACGTACCGATTCCTTGGGCTTAACTTGGGCTATCTTCACACTTTAAGTTTTGGCTATACTTCCCTTGTTATTGGTCCTTTATCCCAACTTGCATTCCCTTTGCAATTTTACCTTTTATTCCATTTTAACTAGGTTCTTTTCTCCTTGTTGAGGTATGTATGTTTTCTTGGTAGTCTCCCTCCTCTTTTCCTCATCTTCTTGGGTATCTATCTTTAAATTAACCTTATGACATTCATTGATGTCATCCCCTCCTGCTCACCCTCGCCTTGGGGAATCTTGCAGCACGTCATTTGTACCCTATCATTATTTTGGCTTGCATCTCAGTACCGATCTTATCTCTTTTTTTGGGGAGGCATTCATATCCTCCTTGTTTCAATGTCCTTTGATCGCCTTGCTACCTAATTCTTCTCACAGTTTGAGTTTGGTCATTTACCCTTTTTCGGCCATTTATTCTTTAAGGATTTCCTTCATCCTTCTTTCCGACGTTGGACTTATTCACTTCTCCATTCTTTGTCGGGGTTTAAATCCATGTTTCTCCCGAGGGTCTGTTCGTTAACTTACTTGTCCCTACTATTTTCATGTCCAACTATCTGGGGAAGCTATCTATAGGATTCACTCGTCCTTCATGTCCATGCTATCGCCCTTTATAGGGTATAGTCGATACTATTTCTCGATACTTTGTAGGGCATCTTTCATTTTCCTTGATCATTCCGTTGTTACTAGTTGTTTCTTACTTGGCCCCTCTTCCTTTTTTCCAAGGCAAGTCAAACTTTCCATTCCGAAATATCCATAACCACTTATACTCCTTTGTGAGGTTCCCTTAGTGTGAAAATTTCCATTTTTGTTCCATGTCCTCCCTTTGAGGAGTTCCTATTTGTGTGTTGATTCCTTGCATTCCCCGTTCTGTTCAGCCACCCATCGATGGTCTCTTCGAGGACCTTAATCGTATACATCCTTCCAGAGTTCCCTTTCCTAGCACGTTTCTTCCTCTCTTCACTCTTGCCATGTCATACCCTAGAATTATCGGAGGGCATTTTCCACATTTTCCCCTTTCCGACGGGTTTTAGATGTACTTCCCTTGTACCTTACCTCTATTCTTTGTTGTGTTTCATTCAACTTGTTCTTCCTAGAGGTAACTCAATTTCTCTTTGTTTCTTAACTGATGTAAGGGGGCTTGCTCAATCTCTTATGGTCCTTAGGTTTTCTTTCTAGTATTAGTCCTCCCACTTCTCCTGCATCTTTTGACGTTGCCTTCACCCTTTCCCCTTTCCTAGATTAATCCTATTCTTTAACTCAGTAGAAGTATCGTTTCCCTTATACTAGACCCCTTATGAGCACACTCTTTCCTTTTTCCCCTATCCTTGGTTAGAATATGTCCATTTCGATGACTCCCTTTCTAGACAGGCTCTTTGTTCCTTTCTCGAAACTTCCTCCCTAATCTTTTGTCTCATTTTGTTGCCTTGTTTCCTAGTTCTTGTGAGGGAAGTATTTAGATTGGCTATCTTGGGGTTAGAATTAACTATAGGTAACCAACAGTCTTCCTTCTTAGGTAACCTACTACCCCGGTACCTGATTGGTATACTCCAATCTGTTAGTTGTACTTGTTCTTAACAGGTAGACTAACTTTTAAATGAAACAAAATTGTCTTTAGTTATTCATGGAGGAAGTTTCTTGCTGCACTCGACTTATTACAAAAATTTCTCCCTATTTTCTAGTCCCTTGGTGTCATAGGCCAGGAGTAAGCTTCTGAACGGTTTTAGGATAGGTGGTCCGAGGGGTTCTAATGAACTGGTTGACGTCCATCCGTACTCCTGTTGGGCTTCCCTTTTAGGATGGACTTCATGGAACACCTTGAGTCCATACCTCCTTAGCACCTCCGCTTTGCACTTGTAGGTCCACTTAATCCATTGGGGAGGGTTAAAGTTATATTGATTTGGTGGAGGTGCCTGGTGAACCTTCATGAAGGTTGCGTGGGCATCCTAGTAGTTGTTCCATACTTCCATTTTAGTTGGTGTACTTTTCGGCTATTACAGGACTAGCGGGGGTATCGAGCTCCTTAGAGGAGGGGTAGGTTCTTCCTACCTTGGAGGAGGATACATTATGCCTTATGGCTCTAACAATGCTCCAACCAGTTTTCTATAGTCCTTGACCATATCTTTAGGAACTCTCTTCTTGATGTCCACAAACCTTTGAATGACTATTTCTTTGGGGGGGGGGGGGGGGGGGGGGGGGTCCTTCTAGGTTAAGACTTTCGTTTTAGGTCTATGCCTTTACCATTCCTTGAAGGTTCCTTCCCATTATCTCCTTACACTCTTCTCTATTTTGGGGTGTTTGCTTTTAATCTTTCATCATCTCAAGGTTTCCATTTCTTCCCTTGTTCCTTATTTGAGGAACTTCCAATTATTGGTCTTATTTCAAGTATTCCACCCTATGCCCAGCCATCCACAGTGTAGGCTTTATTAAGTGAACGTAGACCACGACCAGTCTTGATGTCAGTGGTCATTTCCTCTAACAAATCCTTAACTGGAGGGCTTACTCCTCCAAGGTTTCTTAGATGTGCTTCCCTCTATTTCCATATTATGGGTAGTCCACCCCTTTCTTACTTGTATGACATCCTATGATGTTATCTTCCCATGTACCCATTCGTTCGGTTTAATTTACACTATAAGTTTTGGGTATACTCCCCTTGTAAATTGTCCTTTATCCCAACTTGCATTCTTTGCTATTTTACCTCCTATTACGCTTTAACTGAGTTCTTTTCTCCTTGTCCGTATGTATGCTTTCTTGGTAGGCTCCCTCCTCTTTTCTTGGATTTCCTCTTTTCCTCATCTTCTTGGGTATCTACCTTTAGGCTAACCCTCGCCTAGGGGAATCTTTGATGTCATCCCCTCCCGCTTATTGCGGCACATCATCTGTACCCTATCATTATTTTGGCTTGCATCAAAGTACCGGTCTTATATCTTTTTTTGGGAGGCATTCATATTCTCCTTATTTTAATGTCCTTTGATCGCACTGCTAGAGGCTCACCTGATTCTTCTCACGGTTTGAGTTTGGTCGCTTACCCTTTTCCGGCCATTTATTCTTTAAGGATTTCCTTCATCCTTCTTTCCGACGTTGGACTTATTTACTTCTCCCTTCTTTGTCGGGGTTTAAATCCATGTTCTTGTCCAACTATCTGGGGCAGCTATTTCTAAGATTCACTCATCCTTGATGTCCATCTTGTCACCCTTTATAGGGTGTGGTCGATAGTATTTCTCGATCCTTCGTAGGGCATCTTTCATTTCCCTTGATCATTTCGTTGTTACTAGTTGCTTCGTACTTGGCCGCTCTTCTTTTTTTTCCAAAGCAAGTCAAACTTGCCATTCCGAGATATCCATAACCACTTATGCTCCTTTGTGAGGTTCCCTTAGCTTGGAAATTTCTCTTTTTGTTCCCTATCCTCCCTTCGAGGAGTTCCTATTTGGGGGTTGATTCCTTGCTGCACTCCACGTTCTGTTCAGCCACCCATCGATGGTCTCTTCGAGGACCCTTAATCGTATACATCCTTCCCAAGCTCCCTTTCCTAGCACGTTTCTTCACCTCTTCACTCTTGCCATGTCATACCCTAGAATTACCGGAGGGCATTTTCCATGTTTGCCTCTTTCCAAGGGATTTTAGGTGTACTTCCCTTGTACCTTACCTCTATTCTTATTGACTTTCATTCAACTTATTTTTCCTAGAGGCAACTCAATTCCTCTTTGTTTCTTAACTCCTGGACGGTGGCTTGCTCAGCCCCTTATGATCCTTAGGTTTTTTTTCTAGTATTAGTCCTCCCACTTCTCCAGCATCTTTTGACGCTGTCTTCCCCTTTTCCCTTTTCCCAGATTGATCCTATTCTTTAAGCCCGTAGATGTATCACTTCCCTTATATGAGACCCCTTATGAGCACACTCTTTCCTTTTTCCCCTATCCTTGGTTCGGGTATGTCCTTTCTGATAACTCCCCTTCTAGATTGGCTCTTTGTTCCTTTCTCAAAACTTCCTCCCTAATCTTTTGTCTCATCTTGTTGCCTTGTTTGCTAGTTCTTGTGAGTGAACTATTTAGGTTGGCTATCTTAGGGTTAGAATTAACTATAGGTGACCTGTAGTCTTCCTTCTCAGGTAACCTACTACTATGGTACCTGATTAGTATACTCCAATCTATTAGTTGTACTTGTGGTTAATAGGGAGATGGACTTTTAAATGAAGAAAATGGTCTTTATTTATTCATGGAGGTAGTATTTGACCACACTCAGCATATTATAGAAATTTCTCACTATTTTCTAGTCCGTTGGTGTCATAGGCTGGGAGTTAGCTTCTGAACGGTTTTGGGATATGTGGTCCGAGAGTTCTAATGAACTGGTTGACGTCCATCTGTACTCCTGTTGGGCTTCCCTTCTAGGATGGACTTCATGGAACACCTTGAGTCCGTACCTCCTTAGCACCTCCCCTTCACACTTATAGGTCCACTTAATCCATTGGGGAGGGTTAAAATTGTATTGATTCGGTGGAGGAGCCTAGTGAACCTTCATCAAGGTTGCATGGACATCCCAGTAGTTGACTCATACCTACTTTTTAGTTGGTGTCCTTTTTGGCTATTGCAGGACTAGAGGGGGTGTTTGGCTCCTCAGAGGAGGAGTAGGTTCTTCCTGCCTTGGAGGAGGATACTTTATGCCTTTTGGCTCTAACAATGCTCCAACCAGTTTTCTATAGTCCTCGACAATATCTTTAGGCACTCTCTTTGACATCCACGAACCTTTGAACGACTATCTCTCTAGAGGAAGAAGCCTTTTTCACGATTTCATGTGTGGGTTTGGTTCGCATGACGAATTTCCTAGGGATAATTCTTCCTACATGGTAGTTAAGTTTACGTTAGTGTCAGGGCATAGTATTGATAATGCTTTCAAGGGAACATGGTTCTGATACTACTCAAGTTGTCACGCCCTGACCTGATTTGATCGGATCCCCATGACTAACCCGCCACTCCCTTGGTTTAAGAGGGTTTTCCCCTTGTTTTAATCAAGAGGAGCCATACATAAATTTCTAACCTTATTCCCTAGAATAGTATAAATCAATCAAATGTAAGCTTTAAAGTTACTGTAAGCGTACCTGATGAAGGATATATCTTCTCTCTCTCTTTCATTATAACCCTTTCTCCGATAAATGGGAAAAAGGGAGGGGGTGAGTTCTACAAATCCTTCAGTAGGTGTTGGTAGTGTGTTTTCCAAAATAACTTTTATCCAAACTGTCCAAGTCTATTGTTTTCCCTATAAGAAGATTTTTTTCTCAATATTTGGTTTTCAAACCTTTTTCCTTATTCACATTAGGTGTGTTTTGATGTGAATCTGACAAAAGAGTTTACAAATTCACAAGTCCAATCAACCGAACGTGGAATGGAGCTAAACACTTTGTCACCAAATGGGATAAATGATTATTTGAGACTTCAAGAGGGCTCAATCACAAGGTCAATGGCTTAAAGATTCAAAGAAGCTTTATATGGGCTGATTAAAGAGATTGCTGAATATTCAAATAGAAGCCCAAATGAAGAGCCCAAGATAAGGTCAAGAGAAGGTTCAGATTTAATTAATAAGGAGAGATTTATAAATATAATAAATCTCTTAGGATAATATTAGGTGGTTAGATTAGATAAGGTTAGCTTATTATGTGGGTCATTCGGTTATTTTCTGAGCCTATAAAAGGCATACTCCACAGCATTGGAGACACACACTTTGGAATTTATATCTTGTGAGGTTTTGTCTTCTTTCTATCTTGAAAGAGCTTTTTGAACTTATCAGGTTTTTACCTGTGGCGTTCAAGCAATCAAGACTTATCACCCGGGGTTTTCTAAGAGTTCTTCTTAGAGGATTTGGGTGTGGCGTCTACATATCTCATACCTTGTTTCTCACATAAAGAAGGTATCATCTTTTCACTAGTAAGTAGGTTTTATCCATTAAAGGTAGTACTCCTCATTCCAACTGGGTATTAAGTTAGATAATCCCACTCACCCAATGATTGTGACGTGATCGTCCCTAGTCGGTTTCCAAGTCTACGCTAGCTTTTCCTCACTGGCTTCCGGTCTCTAATGTCCCTATATAATTTGGGCATCTTGATTAATTTAGGTTTGGTATTATATCCATCGTTTTCTCACGTATGACCGACTAGGCTTAAAATTATTGGTTTATTGCACTTAGGTCCCTATAGTTCATTTTCTTTAACATTATGTTTCTAATGCTAACTTTTCCACCAAATTGAGTCTCAAGGTTTCCAAAATCCTCTTAGGATCCTCAATTTACTCAAAATTGTGGAAGGGGCTCAAGTTTTCCAAATTTCAACTTTGGTCTCCAACTTTTCAAAAATTACAAATTTGCCCCTACTTTCCAAAAATGGCAATTTAGCCCCAATTATTCCAAAAATTGACCAATTGGTCCCCCAACATCTTTCTCATGGCCAATTGGCCTTAAATATTGGGAATTTGCTAAGAGGTCCCTCAATTTTCTGAAATCCACAATTTCCCCCAATTTTTCTCCTTCAAACTAACCGAATTTGATTTCTTAAAATTGGCCATTCAATCGGGGCTAATTATTTTAATTGAAGGTATAAATCAGTTACTACACTTCCATACAATTCAATTGAACTTTGAATCACATAATTTGAGTCCAAAACGAGCTCAAACGGAGCTTCGCTGGAAAATCATTCATAGAGAGAGATAGCATTGAAAGCTTACCGTCGGAGGTGCGGTGGTCCAAGCTCCCAATCTAGGGAGGTAGCTCCTATCCTAAGGTTTATTCTAGGATCAAGAATTGGGACAATTACTGTCAAGATCAGCGGGAATTTGATCAATGAAATCTGTTACTTTCTCTCTCTAGATCTAAACTTTATCGACGGAGGAGAGCCGAATTGACTTACCTTTCAGCTCTGTTGAGGTTGTGTGAGGGCCGTGAGGGTGTGAGAGAGGCTTGATTTGGTCGGAGGGGGCTGAATTTGGCCAAATTTTGGTCGACCAAAATAGGGCAGCTTTGGTCTTCCATAGCTGCTTCACTGTTTGATTCTGCCAGCACTTCTCCAGTGGTCCTCAAGTCGAAAGAACATTACTGTATGGTAGCTGACTCCTCTAGAAGTCTATAGGACCTAACCTTGCCTTCTGACGCTGAGAGAAAGGCCTAAGTCAGAGCTCTGGTTCGAGATTCACTGGAAAATGGAGCAGTTGAGAGAGAATGGTGATTTGAGGTGTGTAGAGGATAAATGGAGAGGAGCTATTTATATAGAGAGCTTAGGGACCCTCTGCTTGACCACTTTCCATTTTGGTTGAGCGTATCCTTACCTGAAAATGGCTTGATCTGAGCCATTACACCTTTGCTAGAGAAGGAAGTTTTCTACACTTATGAACAATGCTGTCATCCTAAGTAAGAAGATGACACTGTTCTGAACTGGACCAATCCGATCGGTTCAATAGCAAAAATTTACCGGTTCAGGCCTGATTCAACCGGTTTTCTCAAAATTAAAAATTTCTAAATTAATATAAATTTATTCTCTATCTCGTGGTGGCTTCAATTTCCCAATTTGAATATTTGAATCCACCAAGAAAAATGAATTTAAAAACCGGTTTACATATAGTTTAAACTAGTTCAATCCAATTCAGCTCCGGTTCACCCTGAACTGGTCTTGTTTTTTTTTCCCACTTGTCCCAAGGTTCTTTTCCATAATTTCTATAACTTTTTGAGTCATTCGAGATTTCTCAATTTCCCATTTTACCATTTCTTTATCGGTTATGGTTTGTGAATCGGTTCGATTTTCTCTTATGAAACAACCGGTTCTTTTTCCTAGTTTTCTTATCTTTAAAGAATGGGGTTTACAGGTTGTAAGTGGACCTACCTCTGTCATCACACCCAATTGGTGCGATGTGTTAAAAGATATTTTGTCAGAATTGTTCTCCCCTGACTGTGTACCATTACTTAAACTATTTGGGAGACTTTCTTGATGAGAGATGGAATAGCTCTAACAGACTCGGGTCCTCGAAAAAATGCATGTAGTGGGCCCAGCGCTAATGGGCACGGACTGGAGCCCGTAAAACAAATATGAATAGGAAGAGCTATGAAAACTCTCATTAAAAGTGGAAATAGTTGTGTGATTCATCATGGTACCAAGTCAAGTCCGACAAGACTCGATGGACTAGTGGTAGTGCACAAGGACTAGATCAACAGACTGGTCATGCAAACAATTATAGGCTGGGTCGAGTGTCGAGGCCGTTGGACTATCGACACCAAAGATAAAGGTTAAGCATAAAAACTATTGTTTGTGCATTCACTTTGAATTCGGGACCATCAAGATGCTCGAGGGAGTAGAGATGGGTTCTAAGGACTGTTAGATGATATAGGGCGATAAGGGATGGAGTAGCTACTGTGTTTGGGCTTCTTGTCATACGAGTTAGTCAAGAAGCTATTGTGTTTGGGCTTCTCATAGTATGAGTTAGTCATGAAGCTATTGTGTTGGGGCTTCTTGTGCATTGAGACTAGGGTGTAGGCGGGATGAGGTCTCCTGTAAACCCCGCACTTTCGAATTAAGGAAAATCGGGAAAAGGCAGCTATCTGATAGCAAACTACAATCAATCCGAGCATCGTTGGAGAAGCGTCGGCATGATGGAACAGTGAAGCAGCTCCAGCGGACCGAAGCTGCCCTATTTCAGCCAAGTTGAAATCAGCCATTTCAAGCCCTCCTCAGACCAAACCAAGCCCTCCCAACACTTCCTCAGCCCTCCCACGGCCGAATTAGGACTAAAAGGTAAGCCAATTTTACTCCACTCTACAATTTCCGGCCGGTGCTAGAGAGAGAATCGGCAGAATTTCATCATAACTCAATTCGACATCAATTGATGTGATTCTTGATTCTAGGATGATCCTCAAGATGAGACCTATCTGCCCAGATCGAAAGCTCGGACCGTCGTGCCTTCACCGGTGACTAATCGAAGCTTTATCTCTCTATAGTTCATTTTTTGGCGAAGCTCCGTTTGAGCTCGTTCCAGCGTTAAAACTTGCGATTCACATTTCTAAAGACTCGTATGAACATGTAGAAACTCAATTTCAACAAATGGAAACGTTTGATGGGTCAATTTGATGAAATCAAATTCGACTGTGTTAAGAAGTTGGAATTGGGGGAAAATTGGGGATTTTCGAAATTCAAAGGACCAAAATGAAATTTTATGAAATTGAGGGTCAATTGGGTATGTAAATAATGTTGGAGGACCAATTGAGGAATTTTGAAATTTTTGGTTCAAAATTTACCATTTTTGTAAAGGAAGGGCAAAATGGTAATTTTGGAAAGTTAGGGGACCAAATTGGAAATTTGAGAAATTAAACCTCTTTTTATGAAATGAAATAAATTGAGGTCATATGATAAATTTTAGAAGTTTCGGGACTCAATTTGAGGAAAAACCGGCATTTGGGACTTAAAGTTAATAAGAAATAACTTTAGGGATCTAATTGCAAATAAATGAAAGTTTGACTTTCTCATTCATTTGGAATGAATGAAGGTGATTAGGCCAAAGGATAATGAACCAAGATGTTCATATCGTGTAGTAATACGATGTACCGGGAACGCTAGCAAGGATAAGCTCGCGTGAATACCAAGAACCGGTCTAGTGGAATTCACGGCATTAACGGGTGAGTGGGTTTACTAACATCATACCCGGTTGGGATGATGAGCAAACCACTTACCAGTTGTGAGTGAAAATTTTATATCATACCCGATAGGGGATGATAAGTACCTCGGTATAAAAACCAACTATTTAGTGGTATTTTAATTAACACCACTTAGAGAAAGTGATGTGAAAATTATGTGGAAAAACTACTTACCAGTTGTAAGTAGATCATACCCGGTTGGTATGATGAGACTTCCTTAAAGGAAGTTGAAAACCCGTTCATCAGTTATGAACGGAGATGTCCTTATACCAGTTGGTATAATTAATGCGAACCTCGCCAATATGCTGACGACACCCTACACCAAATATGGCAACGATCCCAAGACGTTCACGACGCAAGTGCGAAAAGAGGGAATATACCTTGTTTATGTGAGAAACAAGGTATGGGATATATTGACGCCACACCCAAATCCTCTAAGAAGAACTCTTAGAAAACCCCCGGGTGATAAGACTTGATTGCTTGAACGCCACAGGTAATAACCTGATAAGTTCAAAAGCCCTTTCAAGATGGAAAGAAGACAAAACCTCACAAGATATAAATTTCAAAGTGTGTCTCCAATGCTGTGGAGTATGCCTTTTATAGGCTCAGAAAACAACCAAATGACCCACATAATGAGGAAAAAAAATCTATTATGGTTATAAGCTAACCTTATCTAATCTAACTACCTAATATTATCCTAAGAGATTTAATTAATAAGGAGAGATTTATAAATATAATAAATCTCTCCTTATTAATTAAATCTGGACCTTCCCTTGGGTTCATCTTAGGCTCTTCATTTGGGCTTCTATTTGAATATTCAGCAATCTCTTTAATCAGCCCATATAAAGCTTCTTTGAATCTTTTAGCCCTTGACCATGTGATTGGGCCCTGTTGCAGTCTCAAGTGATCAATTATCCCATTTGGTGACAAAGTGTTCAGCTCCGTTGCAGGTCTGGTTTATTGAACTTGTGAATTCGTACTCTCTTTAGTCGGATTCACATCATTCTCCCCCTCTTGAAAATGATTTGTCCTTAAATCTTTTTTTTCCTTCAATGCCTACATTAAAAGACATCAACTTATAAATATTTATGCTATTACTAACAATATATTTTCTAGATAACTTCCTGTTGTAATTATTACTACCGAGTTTTAACACCTTAAATAATCCCTCTAATATAAGAAATTTTGATAGTTTTCTATTCATAAACCGTTCATTCCTCATATGTAAACTAACACAAATCCCTGGATAAAAAACAACTTTCATAAAACTCTTGTTGTAAAGATTAATATTTTGTTGAGTCTGCTACTTTCTATCCAATGGATTAAAACCATAGATAATCTCCATTGGTGATAATTTAGTTACAGAATAAATATAACGATTATATGCAAACACAATATGTGGTAAACATGTAGTTGAAAATAGAAGTTTTGCAACACAGTATTCCAAGAAAAATTAAGCAATTTAGTATCAATGATTGTAAACAAAATGTACCTTTCAGATAATGTATGAGAAACTACATTTTTCATACCTTGCTTACACTTGATCACATAACCAGATATATAAATGAATTCTACCCACCTTGCATGATACTCATTCAGCTTGAGGGCTACTCCACTGAACTTTTCATTATAATATGCAATTGATCTTCTTTCCTGACTTACCAAGTAAGGTGTTTGCCAATCTTCAATTACCTTAATTTTCTTGTCAATGACAATATCCAGGAAATAGAAGTTTATCTTAAACTTATAACAAATAATAAATATCTTAAAATTCTAAAACAATTTATCTTTCCTTAAAACTTCTAACATCATTTTCAAATATTCCATAAGTTCATATACCAGGACGTCATCAAAATATATATAGTTAAACTTTAAAATGATAACATGCAAGATATGGTTCATTGATATCATGATATTGTTATAGGCACTAGTCAATCCGGAAATCACAACTAACCAATCATATAGACCTGGTTTTGTTTCAGATGTTGTTTTCTTTAATTTGAAATTGATGATATTCACTCTTAGGACCACGTTTTGAAAACAAATAGTATCTATGCAACTCAATAACAATATCATTTAAATAAGAAAGATGTTGTCGATACTTTATCGTGATATTGTCAATGGCTCGACAATTGAGGCATATTCGCCAAGTTTCATCCTTTATGGGTAATGCCAACTCAATAACAATATCATACACTGTCACCTATTGGGTTACCTCGAGTTTGGGTTGATCATTCAGCCTTTGAATTTGATAAGGCTTTGGATGCTTCGTTGTATGTAATGCCAACTTCTCCACAAGCTCGATGCTAGCAAAGTTAGTACAGCTTTCCCCATCTATGATAACAGAACGAACCTTATTTTTTATAGAGCAACGAGTATGAAATAACTTCTCACGTTGGTTGTCCAAGATATCATCAATCCATGGCTTCTCCCAAGTAGTAGGTTGATTGAAGGAATTGAGCTTAATGTTGTCACGATTAACTTGGAGATCATCGATCTCCCCCAGCTCCTGTTGTTCAAAGCATCGAGATTGACTGCTCCACGGTCGTTCAATGGAAGTTTGTGAGTGTCGTCTCACACCTTCCTCCAAGCGATCCATTTGCGTATGAACTGGCTCAAATTCAGATTTTAGTATCTGTTTCATTTGACCCTTCATTGCTTTCCATTGTAGGTTTTGAATAGGCGATATGAAACCCTCTTCTTTCATTGTGTTTCCTTGACGTTGGGGCTTCTGAACCTGATAATTGTTAGAAAGAAAAGAACCTCGTAACTCTCCCTCACATGTTTCTCTCAAACACTAATGTTTCACACTCAAATGGCTTTTTCTTATAGATTTAGAGCACTCATGCCTTTTTCCACTCATATGTCTTCTTTCAATCTAAATTGAACTTTAAAAACAAATCATTTTTATGAAGCAGTTCAACTTGAGGAACAATCAAGACATATCTATAAAGGTTTTCAAAAATTAATTCCAAAGAATTTAAGTGACAAGTATGAATATATTCAGAAATAAAAGTAAAATTTAACTAGAGAAGAAAGAAATGAACATTAGACTTAGATAGAGTAGAATAAGAATGGGATATAAGATAAAATTGTGTGCCACTTTTTTTTTCTTTTGCCTTTTTTTTTTACGAATTTTTTTTGCTCTTTTTTTTAGCACGAACTTTTTTTTGCATTTTTTTTGCACGAATTTTTTTTGGCTTTTTTTTCTTTTTTTTAACCTACTGAAGAGAAGATAGATAGAAGAATATGATAATTTTTTTTATAGAGAATAGAAATAGGTAGAGAAGATAAAAAAAAAGAACTAGATAAAAAGATGCTCTGATACCAACTGATGCGAACCTCGCCAATATACTGATGATACCCTACACCAAATATGGCAACGATCCCAAGACTTTCACGATGCAAGTGCGAAAAGATATAAGATACCTTGTTTTATGGGATATGTAGACGCCACACCCAAATCCTCTAAGAAGAACTCTTAGAAAACCCTGGGTGATAAGTCTTGATTGCTTGAACGCCACACGTAAAAACCTGATAAGTTCAAAAGCTCTTTCAAGACAGAAAGAAGACGAAACCTCACAAGATATAAATTCCAAAGTGTGTCCCTCCAATGCTGTGGAGTATGCATTTTATAGACTTAGAAAACAATTGAACGACCCACATAATGAGGAAAAATCTATTATGGTTATAAGCTAAGCTTATCTAATCTAACCATCTAATATTATCCTAAGAGATTTATTATATTTATAAATCTCTCCTATTTAATTAAATTTGGACCTTCTCTTGGGCTCATCTTGGGCTCTTCATTTGGGCTTCTATTTGAATATTCAGCAATCTTTTTAATAAGCCCATATAAAGCTTCTTTGAATCTTTTAGCTCTTGACCTTGTGATTGGGCCCTCTTGCAGTCTCAAGTGATCAGTTATCCCATTTGGTGACAAAGTGTTCAGCTCCATTGTAGGTCTGGTTTATTGAACTTGTCAATTCGTACTCTCTTTAGTTGGATTCACATCAATAATGGATAGTGAAAACCTATTTTGTCGGAAGTGTTCTCCACTGACCAGCTAATGCTTAAACTGCAATGGAGCATGATGTGAATCCGACTAAAGATATGAATTCACAAGTCCAATCAACCGAACCTGCAATGGAGCTGAACAGTTCGTCACCAAAAGAGATGAATAATCATTTGAGTCTACAAGACGGCCCAATCACAAGGTCAAGGGCTAAAAGATTCAAAAAAGCTTTATATGGGCTGATTAAAGAGATTGCTGAATATTCAAATAGAAGCCCAAATGAAGAGGCCAAATGAAGAGCCCAAGAGAATGTCCAGATTTAATTAATAAGGAGAGATTTATAAATATAATAAATCTCTTAGGATAATATTAGGTAGTCATATTAGATAAGGTTAGCTTATAACCATAATATGTTTTTTCCTCATTATTTGGGTTATTCGGTTGTTTTCTGAGTCTATAAAAGGTATACTTCACAGCATTGGAGAGACACACTTTGGAATTTATATCTTGTAAGGTTTTGTCTTCTTTCTATCTTGAAAGTGCTTTTGAACTTATCAGGTTTTTACCTGTGGCGTTCAAGCAATCAAGACTTATCACCCAGGGTTTTCTAAGAGTTCTTCTTAGAGGATTTGGGTGTGGCGTCTACATATCCCATAAAACAAGGTATCTTATATCTTTTCGCACTTGCATCGTGAAAGTCTTGGGATCGTTGCCATATTTGGTGTAGGGTATCATCAGTATATTGGCGAGGTTCGCATCAGTTGGTATCAGAGCATCTTTTTATCTAGTTCTTTTTTTTTTATCTTCTCTACCTATTTCTATTCTCTATAAAAAAAATTATCATATTCTTCTATCTATCTTCTCTTCAGTAGGTTAAAAAAAAAGAAAAAAAAGCCAAAAAAAATTCGTGCAAAAAAAAATGCAAAAAAAAGTTCGTGCTAAAAAAAAGAGCAAAAAAAATTCGTAAAAAAAAAGGCAAAAGAAAAAAAAAGTGGCACACAATTTTATCTTCTTAGAGGATTTTGGTGTGGCGTCTACATATCCCATACCTTGTTTCTCACATAAACAAGGTATATTCCCTCTTTTCGCACTTGCGTCGTGAACTTCTTGGGATCGTTGCCATATTTAGTATCAATGATTGTAAGAAAGACATACCTTCGTGATAGTGCATCGATAACTATATATTTCATACCTTGTCTATACTCGATCACATATGGAAAAGTCTTGATGAAAACCACCAACCTTGCATGACGCTTCTTCAACCTATACTTCCTCTTAATATGCAAATCAAATACATGATTCATGTGAATAATAGATTCTTTAGGCCTTAGCTGCCATATTTGTAGAGGTTGAGAAAACATAAATATCTCATTATCATAAGTATGATAGTGTAATGCTATTTTGCTCAACTTTTCACTAAAATATATTTTCAATATATCTAAACTGCCTATTTTTGATACTTCACAATTAAGTTTAAACAATTTAACAAAGTTAGGTAATGCAATAAAATGGAAACTAGTTAGTTTATCCCCTAAATATTTGAATATATTTTCTTGCACATCACATAATTTAAATAAAATATTCTTTTTTAAAAACATAGTGAGAGGTAAATGACAACTATTAAATTTAGAAACATAATCTATATAAAAGTAAGTTAATCTAAGAAAACTTCTCATCTCACCTACCAAATAAGGTATTGACCAATCTTGAGTTGCCTTAATTTCCTTTTTAATTACAATCCATTTAGAAATAGTAACATATTGAGAAAATATAAGATTATTAATACAATATATATATTTCCTAAAAATATTTAAGGCCACTTTTAAATATATTTTATGTTCATATGAGGACA
This sequence comes from Trapa bicornis, assembly GCA_030064425.1. Lineage (NCBI taxonomy): Eukaryota > Viridiplantae > Streptophyta > Magnoliopsida > Myrtales > Lythraceae > Trapa > Trapa bicornis. The sequence continues at coordinate 13,438,810 of CM057746.1, forward strand.
TATTAGATATATAATTAGATATTATTATATAATCAAAATATATATCAACCAATTTTTCAATAAAATTATTTAAGAAATAATTCACTTTTCTAATAGAAGTATAAGTTGCATTATTCAAACAAAATATCATAATCAACCAATCATATAAACCTGGATTTGTCTTTAATGCATTTTTCAATTTATATTTAGCTTTAATTCGAAATTTATTATATTCACTTTTAAAATTTATTTTTGCAATCAAATAAGATCCATACAAATCATCTAACATATGATCTAAATAAGGAATAGAGTATCGAAAATATACCTGGGTACTGTCAATAACTCGACAATCAATGTATGCTTGACAAGTCTTACCCCATTTGGATAGTTGCACAACTGCTGGATTAATTCTCCTGGGTATAATTCTCTTTGTCATCAGCTTTATGACTTGATGTTGAGTTTGATGCTTGATTCCTTGAGTTAGTGCTAAACCACGAGATTTCTTCATTACAACATGCTTGAATTCCTGCAAAAAAGATATAATATTGCTCGGTAGATATCCGACAATGGGGTTAGTATTTAAAAATATATCCTTGTACATAGGTACTGTAAGGACATGTAAACTTATAAAATTATTTTTACTCTATTTCTTTTCAATTATGACTTTTTTCTTTTCTTTTTCAAACTTGGCTTTTCTCTCTTCTGTTTCTCTTTCTTCCTTTTCAACAATGCCTTTTGTATCTTTCTTTTCAATCATGGCTTTTATCTCTTCTTGTTTTTCTACTTTTTTCTTTTCATTTGCCTTTTTCCTTTTCAATTGATTCTCATGTATTTGCTGTAGAGTCATAGGTACAAGAGATATCGGTCTATTATGCATCACAAATGAGTACCTATTTGTTAATCTATCATGTGTAACTTTACGATCAAACTTCCAAAGTTGTCCCAATAGAATATGGCATGCTTGCATTGGCACCACATCACATAATACCTCATCCTTATATCTTCCAATAAAGAATGAAACCAACACTTGCTTGGTTACCTCGAGTTTGTGGTGATCGTTCAATCTTTGAATTTGATAAGGCTTCGGATGCTTCAGTGTAGGTAATGCCAACTTCTCCACAAGCTCAGTGCTAGCCATATTAGTGCAGCTTTCTCCATCTATAATAACAGAACAAACTCTATTTTTCATAGAACAACAAGTATGAAATAGATTCTCACGTTGGTTGTCCATGACGTCATCAATCCATGGCCTTTCACATGGAGTACATTGATTGATGCAATCGTGTCCGACGCTATCACAATAAACTTGAAGATCTTCAAATTCCTCGAGTTCGTGAGTATCGAAACGCCTAGATTGAAAGCACCAAGGTTATTGTTCAACGGAAGTATGTTGATGTGAACGACGTCTCACACCTTCCTCCAAGCGATCCATTCGCGTGTGAAGTGGCTCAAATCCAGACTTTACAACTTGTTTCATCATGGCTTTCCAATCTAGATTTTGAACGGGCTGAGGGAAACTGGCTTCGTTCCATGTGTTTTCTCTTTGTTGGAAATTGTAATCCTGCCAATTGTTAGAAACAAAAGAACCTCGCAACTCTCCCTCACATGTTTCTCTCAAACACGGTTTAACACTCAAATGGCCTTTTTCTACTCATATGTCTTCTTTCAATTCTGAATTGAACTTTAAAAACAAATCGTTTTTTTACGAAGCAGTTCAACTTGAGGGACAATCAAGACATATCGATAAAGGTTTCCAAAAAGTAATTCCAAAGAATTTAAGTGAGAAGAAAGAAATTAAGATGGAATGAAGTAATAGACTTAGATAGAGCAGAATAAGAATGATATATAAGATAGAATTGTGTGCCTCCTTTTTTTTTTTACCTTTTTTTTTCACGAACTTTTTTTGCTCTTTTTTTTTTGCACGAATTTTTTTGGCTTTTGTTTTCTCTTGTTTTAACCTACTGAAGAGAAGATAGATAGAAGATGCCTACCCCTAGGGAGGCGGCTATTCAACAGTTCTTGAAGGGTAAGAAGAGAGTGTCCAGGGATATGGTTGAGGATTATAGGAAACTTGTTGTCCTCCAGGACAAGAACCTGTTCCTTCCCCAAGGAGCCCAACACCTCCTCTAGCCCCACAACCAAAGAGGAATTCCACAAAGAAAGAGGCTTGGGACAACTTTTGGGATGCCTACACCACCTTTATGGAAGTCCATCAAGTACCCTCACCTGCTCAATCTAGCTTCAATCCTTCTCAATGGATGAAGTGGACATATGAGTATGAGGCAGATGTGTTAAGGCAGTATGGACTTGAAGCCATACATGAAGTTCGTCCCATAAGGGAATATGGATGGATTTCATCCAGCTCTTCAAATCCATCAAACTGTGAATCTGGCAACTGTTCCAAGACTAACTCTCGACCTATGACCCCAAGGGACTAGAAATTTGAAATTCAATGTAATAACCCTAGTTCCGCTAGAAATAATCTTTTGAATGAATGCAAATCCAATTCTCTTTGATTAGATTTAATCTCCTTGATAATGACCAGTACTACTAACAGAAATGAAAGTATGCGAATAATGATCGAGGCAGTGAATAGAGGAAAGACCACCTAAGGAAGCAAACTACGGCTCATCTCTAGTTAACCCAAACCATAAAGATAGCCAAATATGTTTTTCCCCTACTAGAGAATGGAGAAAACAAGACTTGGAAAGAATTTCTAGAAGGGCCTACTTAGAGTTCACCAAGAACGACATACCCTAACTAAGGGAAGGAATAAGAAGAGTGCGAAGCCCGATGTAAAGGGTAGAGGAGTAGTAAAAGCCTAAGTACCGTAGGGAGTAAGGAAGATACCAATTATATATATATATATATATATAAACATTAGGAAACCAAGAAGATTGGGCTGCCTCAAAGGAAACTAGTGGAATGGAAGCTTACTAGGAGGAAAGTAAGGAAGAAGTAAGGAGCGCGGAAGATGCTAATCCACTTTGGGATAAGACAAGGAGAAAGGAAAGAGGAAAGGAGTATGATAGGAAGAAAACCAGAGGAATAATAAAAGTACCCTTGAAAGAATTTGTGATAGGTAGGATACAAATTATGAAGAACTCAACAATAATCAGGAGCTTCTCAAAGGAAGGATTCTGGAGGGCGAGGAAGAATCAAGAGTGAATAACCATACTAATGGTTGAAAGGTGTACGAAAAGAATATGGGTAAAACTTTCAAGAAGTGTTAAGAGGGTAGAACCTGAAATTCCCAGGACAAAAGTCCGTAGAAAAATGATAAGGATAGGAAGTGGGGGCATGGAAGAAAAAAAGCCACAATCTAAATAACCAATAGATGAACCATCTGAAGCTAGAACTGAAATAAGGAGATCATTAAAAGACATTGGTGGTTAAGGACGTACCTAGAATGTGTGACCTGCTATAGAAGAGTAGAAAAGCCAAATAGGAATTTTAGACGGACCTAGCTGAAGGAAATAACAAATAACAACCTATTAATCAGGGGAAATAAACGATGTCCTAAGATGAATCGGAAAGTAGTAAGGACTATGGCACTAAAAAGGGAAATAAGATGGACATCAAGGATAAGAAGACTCAAGAGACAGCGGCCTCAAGATAACTTGATAGTGATAATAAGAGGATCGAGTTAATTAATGAACCCTTGTAAAGGTCAATACTCCAGTAAAGAAGGGAGAGGTGTAAAGGCTAAAAATAATTGCGAAACAAGGATGAAGGAAAGCTGTAAAAAGATCAATGGCTGGGACCGGAGTAATGATGAAAAAGTCATGAGAAGGTTAAGCAAGCCTCTTGTAAGACGATCAAGAGATCTTGAAATAAGAAGATGTGAATCCCATTTAAAAGGATTTGATGAGTACTAGGAACAAGTGAGAATGAAGTTGAACTATAAAGGAAGTACATGTAAATTTTCAAGAGTAAAGGTAAGAAGGAAAAGGTGGCATCAGAGAATACTATTTAAGACTAGATGCCCTTAATGGCAGAACTAAAAAAGAACCCTTGGAGAAAAGGGTATAAACTATCCAAGAAGAAAATCTTAAGGACATAAGTAAGGGATAATGGGATCAATAGAAGTGGAGATGAGATAAACTCATCAAATATATGCTGGTTGAGACAAAAAAATCAGCTACAAAGGAAAGGTACTCAAGAGGATCCAAGGAGTAAGCTAAGTACAAGTAATGAGTAAGTAGGAAAACAACATCAAAAGATGCTGTACGAGTAAGAAGGGGGTGGACTGCCCATAAAAGAGGAGGTAGAGGAAAGCGCATCTAAGAACCCGTGGAAAAGTAAACCCTCTAGTTAAAAAGTGATTAAAGTAAATGATCGCTGACATCAAAACTGGTGGCAGCCAACGCTCAATTGATGGGACCTAAAGAGAGGACGACTAGCCATAGTGTGAAGTACACAGAATAATACGAAGAATCGAAAATGTCTCAAGTAATGATAAGAAGGTTAAGTATGTAGTTCCTAAGGTGAAAGTCTCTACTGTTAGGAACATAGTAGAGAATAAAACTGTAATAAGGGAATTTTCCCAAATAAGTGATCGACCTTTAGACCGTAGGATTAACTTGGAATAAAGAATATTGAAGTGATCATGAATGGGTAAGAGTAGATTAAGAGAAAAGGAAGTCCCTGAGGAAAGGACGCCACTGGACAAAAGGATGCTAACCTTGAAACACATAAAATAAAGTATGTAGCACTCGAGAGGATACCTAACTAAGGGTTTCAATGATAAAGAAAATGACTAGACACAGGAATGATTGGGTATCTTGGAACTCCCAATCCTGAAATCCTGAGAAAAGAACCTCAAGAGGAAGAATCTTGCTCTAAGCAAATGAAGATGTGAATCTATGGATATACCCTTGAACTCCCAGGTAAGATATGCTTAGCTAGGATAAGCTCCATGGAATGAGTAAGTAATGGAAAGGAAAAGAAATTTTGTAAAGTGCGTGTTAGAAAGAGGCTAAGTGAAAATAATCGAAATGTTAGTATGTTAAGCAAACTTCAAGTCGACATCAAGGGAAGTTATTTCCTATGGAAATGATATTGAATAAGTTTTGGGGATGAAACTACTAAAAGAAGGGGAGAGTTGTAAACCTCGTCCCTTGAAGATAAGGAAAATCGGGGAAAGAACCGGTCAACCCAAGTGAGAAAACTGAACCAGTTCACGAACCCTAACCATTAGATAAAGGGAAAATTGGGAAATTTATAACTCCCAAGTGACCCAAAGAGTAATAAAAACCTTGGGAAAGGAATTTGGGATGAATTGGAAGAGAAAACTAGACCGGTTCAGGTGAACCGGATCTGAACCGGATTGGACCGGTTTGAACCATCATTGAACTAGTTGCTAAATTCATTTTTCAAGGTGGCTTAAAATATTCAAATTAGAGATTTAAAGCCACTAGATAGAGAATGAATTTAGATCAATTTAGAAAATTTTAATTTTGAACAACTCGGTCGAATCGGGCCTAAACTGGCCGATTTAAGCATTGAACCTAGTTCGGTCCAGTTCGGAACAGTGTTGTCTTCTTCCTCCAAATGATGACACTGTTCACTCGCCAGAAAAATGAATAGCGCCGATGAAAATGAAATGCTTCCGTTTAGTGCATTTCAGGCATGAATGAGCGCTATTAAGGTACCAAATGGTCGGCTAAAGAGTCCCCGAGCTCTCTATATAAAGTCCTCACCACTCCACTCTCTTAACTACTTAGTTTTTTGGCAAAGCTCGAACCAGAGCTCTGACATTGAGGTTTTTCTGAGCCTTAGAAGGTGAGATTGGGTTCCTTAGATTTGGGGAGGAGTCAACTACCCAACGACGATCCGAAGGCCGCCGGAGAAGCGCCAACGAAATTAAATAGTGAAGCAGCTCTGACAGACCAAAGTTGCCTTATTTTGGTTGAGCTGAAAATGGTCAAATTCAGCCCTACTCAGGCCAAACCAAGGCCTCCCAATACTCTCACAGCCCTCACAGGATCGAATTAGAGTTGAAAGGTAAGCAAATTCGGCTCCCCTCTATCATTTTCGATCAGCGTTAGAGAGAGAAATTGCAAAACTTCACTGATCAAATTCTCCCTCAATTCGATATAAATTGTTGCAATTCTTGATCCTAGGAGAAACCTCAGCATGAGAGCTACCTGCCCCGATAAAAAGCTCGAACCACCGCACCTCCGAAGGTAAGCTTTCGAACCTTTCTCTCTATACGCACAATTTTCCGGTGAAGCTCTGTTTGAGCTCGTTTTGGCCTCAATTCATGTGATTCAATGCTTGTTTGAATCATATGGATGTATAAGAACTAAATTATACCTCCAATTTCAACAATTAAACCCGATTGAATGGTCAATTTGATGAAATCGAATTCGACCAATTTGAAAGGGGGATATTTGGGGAAAAGTTTGGAAAATTTTGGTGATTTCAAAAAATTGAGGGACCAAATTGTAATTTCCCAAAATTGAGGGCCAATTGGGCATGAAAAGGATGTTAGAGGACCAATTGTTCAATTTTTGAAAATAATTGGGGTCAAATTAGAAATTTGGAAAACTTGAACCCCTTAAATGATTTTGAGTAAATGCAGGATCCATAGTGAATTTTTGGAAGTTTCGGGACTCAATTTGGGGAAAGGTTAGCATTAGGGACCTAAAGTCAAGGAAAAAGAACTTTAGTGACCTAAATGCAATTAATTAAAAATTTTGGGCTTAGTCATTCATACGTGAGGAATGGATGCTATCATGTTAAATATTAACGAATAAGGATGTCCAAATCATGTAGGAACATGAAGGATGAGAACGCCAGCAAAGATATGCTAGCGTGGAGGCAAAAAATTCAACTAAGTGGAAATACACTACGATTATCGGGTGAGTGGGCTTACTAACGTCATACCTGGTTGGAATGATGAGCACTTCGTAAAGAAAAAACCACTTCTATGTGGGATTTTAACATCACACCCAGTTGGAGTGATGTGAGAACTAAGTGGAAAAACTACTTACCGGTTGTAAGTTGAGAGATCATGCTCGGTTGGTATGATAGACTTCCTTTAAGGAAGGAGAAAACCCATTTACCGATTGTAGGTGGAGATGTCATCACACTCGGTTAGTATGATGAGTTGAAAAGTTATTTTTGTCAGAATTGTTCTCCCCTGACTGTGTGCCTGCCTAAAAATTTTAGGAGACCTACTTGACGAGAGCTAGAATTGCTTAGATAGGCCAAGGCTAGTGGGCATGAGCAGGAGCTCGTAAACAAACATGAGATATGAAAGCCATGAAAACTCATAATGAAATGGATATGTGATTTTGCCATGTTACCGAGATAGGATCGACATAGTTGATGGACTGGCGGCAGTGCGTAGGGCCAGATCGACGAACTGACCTAGACAAACACTGCAGGTCACGTTGAGGGTCAGGGACGTTGGACCAGTGGCACCAAAGATAAATGGCTATGTGAAAACTATTGTTTATGTATGCACTTGAGGTACAAGACCATTAAGACAACCAAGAGGGGTAGTGATGTCTCCTAAGGGCTACTGGATGATATGGTGGAGATAAGGGAAGTTTGTCGTATGAGCAGTCGAGAAGCTCAACATTACTTCATGCACCTGAGGCCGAGGTGGGGCCGAGATGAGGTCTTTGTCCTCATACAGACATTGATTTAATTTCAGGTTTGAGGATCGGATGTCACGAACATCCAGTCATACAGAGGGTAGATGTGGATAGGTTTCTATCTAGGTGGCCGGTAAATTCGCTCCGACACTGCAAGTGGGTGTAGTGGACGGGCTGCCCTGCAAATGTGTGATCCCTTCATGATGAAGGGCGTGTGTTAAATGTTAAACACACCTATTGTGGATAATGAGGAAAGAAATTTTGAAAACCAAAATTGAGGAAGAAATAATCTTAAAAGAAATAAGGAGTATGGCACACTCTAATTAAAAACTATTTTTTTTATGAAAACTCATTCCCAGCACCCATTCATTGAGTTGTAGAAACTCACCCCTCTTTTCTATCCCTTTTCAGGAGTAGGTAAAATGACTAAAGAAAATACCAGGACCTATCTTTTGTTAGGTATGCTTAAAAGTATTTTTTTTAAGCTTATATTTTATTGATTTATGTTATTCTAGGGAATGAATTCGAATATCCTATTGAATATCCAAGGTTACATTTTATTGATTTATAAGGATATTCAAATCATGTAGGAACGAATTAAGATAAGGACGTGAGCAAAGGAGCTCAAGCAGGACTTGGAAAGCTGACTAGGGACGAACGCGTCACAATCATCAAGTGAGTGAGCTTATTAAATGTTATACTCAGTTGGGGTGATGAAAACTTTATTAAATGAAAAACCTATTCACCGGTTGTAAGTGTGAAATTTATACATCACACTAGTTGGGATGATGGGCACCATTGTCAAGAAAGGAAAAACCCGCTTACTGTCAGTGGACCTGCCTCTGTCATCATACCCGATTGGTATGATAAGTAGAGATTTCGTTGGAATTTTTCTCCTTTAACTGTGTGTCATTGCTTAAACTATGTGAGATACTTTCTTGACAAGAGCTAGAATAGCTCTAATAAGCTCGAGGCCTCGAATTTGAACTCATAGGGCTCAAGGCCCAATTTTGAAAAGAACACGTGAAGTGGGCCCAAGGCTAGTGGGCACGGGCTGGAGCCCATAAGCAAACATGAATAGAAAGAGCCATGAAAACTTTCCTTAAAAGTGGAAATGTTTGTGTGATTCGCCATGGTACAAAGTCAGGATCGACAAGGCTCAATGGGCTAGTGGCAATGCGCCATGCCTAGGTCGACGGACCGGTCAGGCAAACAACTACAGGTCGGGTTGAGTGTTGGAGCCATTGGACTGTCAGCACCAAAGATTAATATTAAACATGAAAAATATTATTTGTGCATGCACTCTGAATTCAACACCATCAAGATGCCCAAGCGGGTAGAGATGGGTTCCAAGGATAGCTGGATGACATGGTGGCGATAAAGGAAGGAGGAGCTACTGTGTTTAGGCTTCTCGTCGTACCAGTCAGTCATAAAGCTACTATGTTGACGCTTCTTGCACATTGAGACTCGGGTTAGGTGGGATGAGGTCTCCATCCTCATACGGAGATAAAGTCATGTTGAGTCTAAGGGCTTGATACCTGGGGCGTCACTCAGACTCAAGGTAGAAGTCAGGGACTTCTATCATGGTGGACAGTAAAGGCAAATCAATCTACAAGTGGGTGCAGTGGACGTGCTGCACCGGTGATGTGAATCCGACTAAAGATCACAAGTACAATCAACCGAACCTGCAATGGAGCTGAACAGTTTTTGTCACCAAAAGTTATGAATAATCATTTGAGTCTACAAGAGGGCCCAATCACAAGGTGAAGGGCTAAACGATTCAAAAAATCTTTATATGGGCTGATTAAAGAGATTGCTGAATATTCAAATAGAAGCCCAAATGAAGAGCCTAAGAGAAGATCCAGATTTAATTAATAAGGAGAGATTTATAAATATAATAAATACCTTAGGATAATATTAGGTAGTCAGATTAGATAAGGTTAGCTTATAACCATAATAGATTTTTACCTCATTATGTGGGTCATTCGGTTGTTTTCTGAGCCTATAAAAGGCATACTCCACACTATTGGAGAGACACACTTTGGAATTTATATCTTGTGAGGATTTGTCTTCTTTCTATCTTGAAAGTGCTTTTGAACTTATCAGGTTTTTACCTGTGGCGTTCAAGCAATCAAGACTTATCACCCGGGGTTTTCTAAGAGTTCTTCTTAGAGGATTTGGGTGTGGCGTCTACATATCCCATACCTTGTTTCTCACATAAACAATGTATATTCTATCTTTTCGCACTTGCGTCGTAAACGTCTTGGGATCGTTGCCATATTTGGTGTAGGGTGTCATCAGCATATTAGCGAGGTTCGCATCAATAGGTACTGTAAGGACATGTAACCTTATAAAATTATTTTTACTCTCTTTCTTTTCAATTATGACTTTTTTCTTTTCTTTTTCAAATTTGGCTTTTCTCTCTTCTGTTTCTCTTTCTTCCATTTCAACATTGCCTTTTGTATCTTTCTTTTCAATTATGGCTTTTGTCTCTTCTTTTTTTGATATTTTCTTTTCATTTGCCTTTTTCCTTTTCAATTGATCCTCATGTATTTGCTATAGAGTCAAAGGTACAAGAGATATCGGTCTATTATGCATCACAAATGAGTACCTATTTGTTAATCTATCATGTGTAACTTGACGATCAAACTTCCAAGGTTGTCCCAATAGAATATGGCATGCTTGCATTGGCACCACATCACATAATACCTCATCCTTATATCTTCCAATAAAGAATGAAACCAACACTTGCTTGGTTACCTCGAGATTGTGTTGATCGTTCAATTTTTGAATTTGATAAGGCTTCGGATGCTTCAGTGTAGGTAATGCCAACTTCTCCACAAGCTCGGTGCTAGCCATATTAGTGCAGCTTCCTCCATCTATGATAACAGAACAAACTCTATTTTTCATAGAACAACGAGTATGAAATAGATTCTCACGTTGGTTGTCCATGATGTCATCAATCCATGGCCTTTCACTTGGAGTACATTAATTGATGGAATTGTGTCCAACGCTATAACAGTTAACTTGAAGATCTTCAAATTCCTCGAGTTCTTGAGTATCGAAACGCCTAGATTGAAAGCACCAAGGTTGTTGTTCAACGGAAGTATGTTGATGTGAATGACGTCGCACACCTTCCTCCAAGCGATCCATTCGCGTGTGAAGTGGCTCAAATCCAGACTTTACAGCTTGTTTCATCATGGCTTTCCAATCTAGATTTTGAATGGGCTGAGGGAAACTAGCTTTTTTCCATGTGTTTTCTCTTTGTTGGAAATTGTAATCCTGCCAATTTTTAGAAACAAAAGAACCTCGCAACTCTCCCTCACATATTTCTCTCAAACACTCCTGTTTAACACTCAAATGGCTTTTTCTTAAAAATTTAAAACACTCTTTACCTTTTTCCACTCATATGTCTTCTTTCAATTTTAATTGAACTAAAGAACAAATCGTTTTCATAAAGACGTTCAACTTGAGGAACAATCAAGACAAATCAACAGAGTTTCAAAAAGCAATTCTGATGTGAATCCGACTAAAGTGAGTACGAATTCACAAGATCAATAAACCAGACCCGTAATGGAGCTGAACACTTTGTCACCAAATGGGATAAATGATCACTTGAGACTTCAAGAGTGCCTAATCACAAGGTCAAGGGCTAAAAGATTCAAAGAAGCTTTATATGGGCTGATTAAAGAGATTGCTGAATATTCTAATAGAAGCCCAAATGAAGAGCCCAAGATGAGTCCAAGAGAAGGTTCAGATTTAATTAATAAGGAGAGATTTATAAATATAATAAATCTCTTAGGATAATATTAGGTAGTCAGATTAGATAAGGTTAGCTTATAACCATAATAGATTTTTTCCTCATTATGTAGGTCATTCTGTTATTTTCTAAGCCTATAATAGGCATACTCCACAGCATTGGAGAGACACCCTTTTGAAATTTATATCTTGTGAGGTTTTGTCTTCTTTCTATCTTGAAAAAGCTTTTGAACTTATCAGGTTTTTACCTGTGGCTTCAAGCAATCAAGACTTATCACCCGGGGTTTTCTAAGAGTTCTTCTTAGAAGATTTGGGTGTGACGTCTACATATCCCATACCTTATTTCTCACATAAACAAGGTATATTCCATCTTTTCGCACTTGCGTCGTGAAAGTCTTGGGATTGTTGTCATATTTGGTGTAGGTTGTCGTCAGCATATTGGCGAGGTTCGCATCGAATTCTAAAAAGGATTTAAGTGTAAGGTATGAGAATATTAAAAAAAATATAGGAAGAAAAAATAAAATATAAGAGAGTAGAATGAATAAGATACTGAATATATACTTTCTGCCTTTTTTTTTTCCTTTTTTTTCCTTTTTTATGGCTTTTTTTTCCTTTTTTTATTCTTTTAACTCTTTCTTTTTCACGCCTTTTTTTAATATTTTTTTCTACGAATTTTTTTGGCTTTTTTTTCCTTGGCTTTTTCTATTATAAAGAAAGTAGATAAAAAGATGAGATTTTTTTTATAGAGAATAGAAGTAGAATGAAAGTATAACTAGATAGGAGAAAAAGAGTTTTTTTTTGTGATTTTTTTATACTGACTAGAAATAGATAAAAGATAATGAAAATATATCTCGATAGGAGAAAAAAAGATTTTTTTTGTGATTTTTTATACTGGATAGAAATAGGTAGAATATAAGAAAATAGAACGAAAATTGAAAGGATAGTATGGAACTTGCCGTGCAACCGTGTGCTCTGATACCAACTGATGCGAACCCGGCCAATATACTAATGGCACCCTACACCAAATATGGAATAGACGCCAAGACTTTCACGATACAAGTAAAAAGAATGGAATATACCTTGTTTGGTTAAGAACAAGGTACGGGTAGAAGTAGACGCCACACCAAACACCTCTAAGAAGAGCTCCTAGAAAACCCTGATGATAAGTCTGATTGCTTGAACGCCACAAGTAAAAACCTGATAAGTTCAAAAGTTCTCTCAAAAGAGAAAGAAGACATAAGCCTCACAATAAAATTAAAATCAAAGATCTATCTACAATGGTCTAAACTTTGCCTTTTATAGGCACTTGAGAATATTAGCAATTATCTAAACAAGGAAATAAAATATTGGGGTTGACTTGCCAACCATATAGAAAATATTGCTAATATATTTCTCGATAATATCTAGAAAATATATTGTTTCCTAGATTAATCTTCTAGAAGATTTATGATAAATCTCCCACTTTAAATTCAAATTTGAATTATCTTCTTGAGATCTTCTTTTGGGCTTGAGATCTTATTGGGCTCTACTTTTGGGCTTAAGATCTTATTGGACTCATCCTTTGGGCTTCTTCAATTGCTCCAATTAGTCCTTTATCAAATCTTTTGGTCCTTAACTTGTGAATCACAGAGTGCCCAATCACAGAGAACTGATGAAACATTAGTGACTAAATCCTCCTTCAATTTGACATAAATTGATGTGATTCGTGATCCTAGGAGGAAGCTCAGGACGAGAGCTATCTGACTTGATCGAAAGCTCAGATCGCCGCACCCCTAATAGTAAGCGGGCAATGGTGATCAATGCTAATGGTGAGATTGAGACCGATGATGAAAAAGAAGATATCGATCCGGGGATGCCATCACTTGAAGATGCTGATAAATATGCAGAAGACGGGGAATTGTTGGTTGCACGGCGAACTCTCAGTGTTCAAGCCCAAGAAGAAGAAAATAATCAGCGTGAGAACTTATTTTATACTCGTTGTTGTGTGAAAAATAAGGTTTGCTGTATTATTATAGATGGGGGAAGTTGCACTAATGTAGCTAGCACTGAGCTGGTGGAGAAATTGGCATTACCAACCTTAAAGCATCCGAAGCCTTATCAACTACAATGGCTGAACGACCAAGGTGAACTCAAGGTAACCAAACAAGTGTTGGTTGCATTTTCTATTGGAAAATATCAAGATGAAATACTATGTGACGTGGTACCAATGCACGTGTGCCATATACTTTTGGGACGACCGTGGTAGTTTGATCGTCAAGTTATGCATGATGGATTCACTAATAGGTACTCTTTTGTGATGAATAAGAGACCAATATCTCTTGTACCAAATGAAGAGCCCAAGAGAAGGTCCAGATTTAATTAATAAGGAGAGATTTATAAATATAATAAATCTCTTAGGATAATATTAGGTAGTCAAATTAGATAAGGTTAGCTTATAACCATAATAGATTTTTTCCTCATTATGTGGGTCATTCGGTTGTTTTCTGAGCCTATAAAAGGCATACTCCACAGCATTAAAGAGACACACTTTGGAATTTATATCTTGTGAGGTTTTGTCTTCTTTCTATCTTGAAAGAGCTTTGAACTTATCAGGTTTTTATCTGTGGCGTTCAAGCAATCAAGACTTATCACCCGGGGTTTTCTAAGAGTTCTTCTTAGAGGATTTGGGTGTGGCGTCTACATATCCCATACCTTGTTTCTCACATAAACAAGGTATATTCCATCTTTTCGCACTTGCGTCGTGAAAGTCTTGGGATCGTTGCTATATTTGGTGTAGGGTGTCGTCAGCATATTGGCGAGGTTCGCATCACTACTTTTCTTGGGGCTATATGTAAATTTAAAATCAATCCTATTAGTTACTATGTTTTCTAGTCTTGATTGTGTATTCGAGGAAACAGGCTCTGATACAACTCAAGTTGTTACGCCTCGACCCGGTTTGGTTGGATCCCCATGATCAACCCACCACTCTCCCGGTTTACTAAGGTTTGTCCCTTGATTATAAATCGTGAAGAGTAAGGCGTCCTTTAAACCTGCACCTTTCCTAGAATAACATAAATCAAAACTGTATAAAAATTTAAACTGATCATACCTGTCTCATATGCGTATTAGTTCGTAGTCCATGGGGTAGGCTTTCTGGAGTTACCTAAAAGGGGTATAATGGAGGGGTGAGTACAACGACATTGTGAATGGGTTTTCAAAATTTAAATTTTAGGAAAAATATTTGATTGAGTGTGTGTCAGATTCATTATTCTCTTTTAAAAACGTTTCATTTCAAATTTCGGTTTTCATCACCATTTCATAATAACCACGGTGTTTCATCACCCAACAACATCCTTCATCATGAAGTTTACACACAAACGTAGGACAGCATGTCCACTGAACCCACTTGTGGCGTTGGAGTGAGTTTAACGACCACCTAGATAGAGGCACGTCCACTTCTACCCTAAGAATAAGTTGATGTTCACGACATCCGACCCTCAATCCCGTAACAAAACTCCGTGTCCATCTGAGGACAAAGACCTCATCCTGACCCCACACCGGTATCATGTGTTTGAAGCTACATCGAGCTTTGCAAGACTTCAAGTACGACTAAGTGCCCTTATATCCACTAGGTCGTCCAAAGCCATGGGATGCATCACTACCCCTCTTGGGCATCTTGAAGGTCCCGTAAACTGCATGCACAATCAACATTTTTCACATGATGCCATATAATTCGTGCCACTGGTCCAATGGCCCCGACCCTGAACTCGACCTACAGCTGTTTGTCTTGACTAGTCCGGAGACCTGTCAAGTCAAACTACCACTAGTTGACTGAGTATGTCGGTCATGTCATGATACCATGGCCAAACAATTCATTTACTTAAGTTCTCATGGCATATAAATCATATTTGTTTACGAGGCCTCGCTCGTGCCAAACGGCCTAGGGCCCACTATTCGAGATTTTCAAAATTGAGCATATTATCCCCCAAGTTCCAAAATTGAGGTCTCCGCCTTAACAAAGCTATTCGAACTCTCGTCAAGAAGGTCTCCCAAATTATTTAAGCAGTGGCACACACAGTTAGAGGAGAGCACTTCCGACAAAATATATTTTTCAACTGTCAATCATACCAACCAAGTATGAGAACATCATCGCTCATAACCGATAAACGAGTTTTCCTCATTTACTTCAAGTAAGTTTTATCATACCAACCAGGTATGATCTACTTACAACCGGTAAGTAGTTTTTTAGCGTGATTGTCACATCTTTCCTAGAATAGCATTATACAAAACTAAATATTGTAAAACAATGCACCTTGATGCGAACCTCGCCAATATGCTGACGACACCCTACACCAAATATGGCAATGATCCCAAGACTTTCACGACGCAAGTGCGAAAAGGTGGAATATACCTTGTTTATGTGAGAAACAAGGTATGGGATATGTAGACGCCACACCCAAATCCTCTAAGAAGAACTCTTAGAAAACCCCGGGGTGATAAGTCTTGATTGCTTGAACGCCACAGATAAAAACCTGATAAGTTCAAAAAGCTCTTTCAAGATAGAAAGAAGACAAAACCTCACAAGATATAATTTTCAAAGTGTCTCTCCAATGCTATGGAGTATGCCTTTTACAGGCTCAGAAAACAACCGAATGACCCACATAATAAGCTAACCTTATCTAATCTAACCACCTAATATTATCCTAAGAGATTTATTATATTTATAAATCTCTCCTTATTAATTAAATATGGACCTTCTCTTGAGCTTATCTTGGGCTCTTCATTTGGGCTTCTATTTGAATATTCAGCAATCTCTTTAATCAGCCCATATAAAGCTTCTTTGAATCTTTTAGCCCTTGACCTTGTGATTGGGCCCTCTTGAAGTCTCAAATAATCATTTATCCCATTTGGTGACAAAGTGTTTAGCTCCATTCCACGTTCGGTTGATTAGACTTGTGAATTTGTAAACTCTTTTGTCAGATTCACATCATACCTGTCTTACAGTTCTCACTTATGAGGGCATTTAAGATTGGGGTTTCTTTGGTTTTCTAAAAGAAATAAAACGGAGGGGTGAGTTTTACAACTCAATGAGCGGGTGTTAGGAGTGAGTTTTCAAGAAAACTAGCTTCATTTTGACCATGCCAAGGTTATCATTTCCTTTAAGAGAGATTTTCCTCAAATTTCAGTTTTCAAAACTTTTTCTCATTACCATATTAGGTGTGTTTAGCTCTTTTTAGCCTATCCCCTTGCCTCGGGAGGCGTTTAGCAAACAAACACATGCTCTTCATTGGGAAGGGTAAACACATTCGTAAGTGCAACCTGCCCACTGCACACACTTGTGGCGGAGAGCGTCTTTACCGTCCATCAAGATAGAAGCCCATCCACTTTTACCCTAACTTTGAGTGGAATGTTCCAAATGTCCAACCCTTAGACCCGAATACCACTTCATATCCATATGAGGATGAAGACCTCATCCTATCCCCACTCCGGTCTCATGTGCAAGAAGCTTCTAGAGCTTTATTACTGACTGGAACGACAAACTGCCCTTATTGCCCCCCATGACATCCAATAGCCCGTACCCTAAGTGCATGCACAAACAAGAGTTTTCCACATAAATCCATTATCTTTGGTGCCAACGGTCTAACTGCCTTGATCCATCGAACATTGTCGGTACTGACTTGGTACCGTGGTGAAATCACACAATCAATTTCATTAGAAATTTTCATGGTGCTTTATAATCAATTTGTTTACGAGCTCTTGCTCATGCCCACTAACCTTGGGCCCACTACACGCATTTTTCCAAAAACTAGGCATTTAGCCCCACGAATTCAAAATCGAGGCCCCTGACCTAATTGAGCTATTTTAGCTCCCGTCAAGAAAGTATCCCAAATATTTTAAATATTGGCACACAGTTAGGGGAGAACATTTCAGACAAAAATTTATTTCCATCTCATCACACCAATCGGGTGTGATGATATCTACACTTACAATTGGTAAGTGGGTTTCTCTTTTCCTCATCATACAAACCAGGTACGGTGTGGAATAATCTCACTCACATGTGGTTTTTCATTTCTAAAGTACTCACCATCCCAACCGAGTATAATGTATAATTAAACCCACTCACCCAATGACCTTGACGTGATCATCCTTGGTCGGTTTCCAAGTCCATGCTAGCTTTTCCTCGTTGGCATTCCAGTCTCTCATGTCCCTACACGATTTGGGCATCCTTATCAATTTAGGTTTGGCATGATGTCTCTCGTATGAGAGACCAGGCTCGAAATTATCGGTTTATTGCACTTAAGTCCCTAAAGTTCATTTTCTTTAACTTTAGGTCCCTAATGCTGACTTTTCCGCAAATTTAGTCCCAAGATTTCTAAAATCCTCTTAGCATCCTCAATTTACTCAAAATTGTGTAAGGGGCTCAAGTTTTCCAAATTTCCAATTTGGTCCCCAACTTTTCAAAAATTACAATTTTATCCCAACTTTCCAAAAATGGCAATTTGACCCCAAATGTTCTGGAAATTGACCAATTGGTCCCTCAACATCGTTCTTGTGGCCAATTGGCCTTCAATTTTGGGAAATTGCAAAGAGGTCCCTTAATTTTTTGAAATTCCCAATTTTACCCAAAATTTTTCCCCAATTTCTCCCCTACAAACTGACTGATTTCTTCAAATTGGCCATACAATCGAGGTAAATTACTCCAATTGAAGGTATGGATCAGTTCCTACACTTCCATATGATTCAATTGAGATTTGAACTATAGCATTTAGGTCTGAATTGAGCTCAAATAGAGATTCGTCAAAAACATGTTTGTAGAGAGAGAAAGCTTTGAAAGCTTACCGCCGAAGGTGAGCCTGTCCAAGCTCTCAGTCAAATTGAAGTCAAATTGTGGGTGGATTTAATTAGTGAAATTTAGCACTTTCTCTCTCTATCTCCGAGCTGCAACGACTGAGTAGGGCCAAATTAGATTACCTTTCAGCTCTGTTGAGGTCGTGTGAGGGTCATAGGGTGTTGGGGAGGCTTCGTTCAGTTGGAGAAGGGTTGAATTTGGCTTAATTCAACTCGGCCAAAATAGAGCAGCTTCAGTCCATCAGAGCTGCTTCACTATTTGATTTCGTCAGCGATTCTCCGGCGGTTCTCAGGTCGAAAGGAAGTTGCTTTCAAGTAGCTGACTTCCCGCAAACTCAATAGGACCCGACCTTACCTTCTAAGGCTAAGAAAACTACCCAAGTCTGAGCTATTGTTTGAGCTTCATCGGAAAATGGAGCAGTTGGGAGAGGTGATTTGAGGGGTGTGGAGTATGAATGTAGAGGAGCTCTTTATATAGGGAGCTCGGGGACCCCCTGCCCGCCCACTTCCATTTTGGTCGAGCTTGCCCTTCCCCGAAAATATCCTGATCATAGCGGTTACATCTTTGATAGAAATATAGATTTTCTACATTGAGAAACAGTGTTGTCATCCTGAGGAAGAAGATGACACTGTTTCGAATCGGACCGAAACGGTCCAATCGGGTTCAATGGCAAAAATTGGCCGGTTCAGGCCCAATTCGGCCAATTTTCTCATAATTAAAAATTATAAATTAATCTAAATCTATTCTCCATCTAATGGTATCTTAAATTTCCCAATTTAAATATTTTAATCCACCACGAAAAATGAATTTAGAAATCGATTCAAGTATGGTTCAAATCAGTTCAGGTCCGGTTAACCCTGAATTGGTCTGGTTTTCTCCTCCCATTTGTCACAATGTTCTTTTCCAATATTTTTTTATAACACTTTGAGTCAATTTGGATTTGTCAATTTTGCATTTTACCTTTTCTTTATCGACTATGGTTTGTGAACTGGCTCAATTTTCTCTTTTTAAACGACCGGTTCTTTTCCTAGTTTTTCTTATCCTTAAGGGGGATGGGTTTACAACTCTCCCCTCCTTTTAGGGGTTTTGTCCCCAAAACAAATTTACATATCAAATAATTGAGGGTACCCATCCCTCATAATATTCTCGGTTTCCCATGTATCCTCTTGCACTGGTCTGTTCTACCAAAGAACCTTGACCATTGGAATCTTCTTGTTCCTTGAGTTTTTCTCTCTCCGATTGATAATTTTACTGGTTCTGCCTGATAGGTCAAGTTCTCTTCTAGCTCGAGTGGAGGTTGGTCCAGCACATTACTGGGATTGGGCTAATACTTCTGAAGTACCGAGATGTGGAATACATCATGTATTCTTAGTAAGTCTAGAGGCAGTTCTAATTTATATGACACCGGCCTTATCCTTTGGAATATGGTGTAGGGACCGATGTACTTAGGTTTCAACTTCCCCCATTGTTGGAACCTAAGTATTCCCCTCCATGGGTATACCTTGAAAAACATTTGGTCTCCCACATCAAATTCTAGATCCCTTCTCCGATGGTTCGCATTGCTTTCTTTCCTATCTTCAATGGCATTAAGTCAACTCCTTATGATCTTAATCTTTTATGTTGCATCTTCTATTAGTTCAACCCTTTCTAGTTTCCTTTCTCCCACCTCTTTCCAAAATAAGGAGGTACGACATTGTAAACCTCGTCCTTTAAAGGTGAAAAAAATGGGAAAAGAGCCAGTCAAATCAAAGGAGAAAAACGGAGCTGGTTCATGAACCTTAATCGATAGAGAGGATAAAATGGGAAATCGAAAAACCCCAAGTGACTCAAAGAGTTATAAAAAGCTTATAAAAGAACTTTGGGATGATCGGGAAGAGAAAACCAGACCGGTTCAAGGTGAACTGAACTGAACAAAATTGAACTGGTTTCTAAATTCATTTTTCTAGGTGGCTTAAATATTCCAATTGGGGAATTGAACCCACTATTAGATAGATAATGAATTTAGAAAATTTTAATTTTGGGAAAATCGATCGAATCATGCATGAACCGGCCAATTTACACATTGAACCGGTCCAGTCCGGTTCGGAACAATGTCGTCTTCTTCCTTTAGATGACAACACTATTCATTCAATGTAGAAATGAATAACGCCAGTGAGGGAAAACAGCTCCCATCAGGCTGTTTCAGGGCGAGGATAAGCTCAACCAAAATGGAAAGTTAGGCAGAGGGTCCCTGAGCTCCTTATATAAAAAGCTACTCTCCATTCATCATCTACAGACCTGAAATCTCCTGTAAACCCTGCCCACACACGAGAATGATGTGAATCCGACTAAAGAGACTACGAATTCACAAGTCCAATCAACCGAACCTGCAATGGAGCTGAACAGTTCGTCACCAAAAGAGATGAATAATTATTTGAGTCTATAAGAGGGCCCAATCACAAGGTCAAGGGCTAAAAGATTAAAAAAAGCTTTATATGGGCTGATTAAAGAGATTTCTGAGTATTCAAATAGAAGCTCAAATGAAGAGCCCAAGATGAGCCCAAGAGAAGGTTCTGATTTAATTAATAAGGAGAGATTTATAAATATAATAAATCTCTTAGGATAATATTAGGTAGTCAGATTAGATAAGGTTAGCTTATAACCATAATAGATTTTTTCCTCATTATGTGGGTCATTCGGTTGTTTTCTGAGCCTATAAAAGGCATACTCCACAGCATTGGAGAGACACTTTGGAATTTATATCTTGTGAGGTTTTGTCTTCTTTCTATCTTGAAAGAGCTTTTGAACTTATCAGGTTTTTACCTGTGGCGTTCAAGCAATCAAGACTTATCACCCGGGGTTTTCTAAGAGTTCTTCTTAGAGGATTTGGGTGTGGCGTCTACATATCCCATACCTTGTTTCTCACATAAACAAGGTATATTCCACCTTTTCGCACTTGCGTCGTGAAAGTCTTAGGATCGTTGCCATATTTGGTGTAGGGTGTCGTCAGCATATTGGCGAGGTTCGCATCAAGGATGGGGTACAAAGGATGTACCCGCAAGATTTCAAGAGTAAAGGTAAATGGAAGGGGATGGCATCAAAGGATGTCATTCAAGAATATATACATGCGAAAATGAATGAAGAAGGAATTCTGGGAGAAAGGGAAAGAATCTCATCAAGGAATGAAATCCTGAGAAAGGATACAAGTCCCAACTAAGAGGTAATGAGACCAAGTGACGAGGGATGAGGAGATGAACTTGCAAATGAAGTGCATGGTGAGGTGAAAGAACCAAGGGAAGAACCTAAGGTCCTCATACGGACACGAAGAATCAATTTCGGTATTGAGGGTCGGATGTCGCGTACATCCCCTCATTCTCAGGGTAGAAGTGGACGTACTTCTATCTAGGTAGTCGATAAAGTTTCTCCAAAGCCACAAGTGGATTTAGTGGTGGTGCAGACATGTGACTGTGTGTTTGACCTTCATGATGAATCATATGTATTGGGTGATGACACACCGTGGTTAAATAAGAAATGGTGGAAAAATTGAGATTTTTTAATAAAGGGATTTTTAAAAGAAATGAGTCTAACACACTCCAATAATAAATGTTTTCTTAAAAGTCCAAACTTTTGAAAACCCATTCACTGAATAGTTGTACTCACCTCTCCCCTATATCCCTTTTTAAGAAAGCCTACCCTTAAGGACCATCAATAAGACGCCTGTGAGATATGGTAAATTTAAAATGTTATGCAGTTTTGATTATCCTATTCTAGGAAAAGGTGCAGGTTTAAAGGCCGTCTTACTCTTTACAATTTTTAATAAGGGGAAACCATTTAATAAACCGGGAGAGTGGCGGGTTGTTCACCGGGATCCGACCAAATCGGATTGGGGCGTGACATCTCCATTCTCTCTCAACTGCTCCATTTGCTAGTGAAGCTAAAACCAGAGCTCCGATATAGGCCTTTTTCTCAACCTCAGGAGGCAAAGTTAGGTTCTAAAGACTCCAGGGGACGTTAGCAACCTGACAGCAACCTTCGTTTGACCCGAGGACCATCGGAGTAGCGCCGGCGGAATCAAACTGTGAAGCAACTTTGAAGAACCGAAGTTGCCCAATTTTGGCCACGCTAAGTTTGGCCAAATTTAACTCGTCTCCGGCCAAACCAAGCCCTCCCGACACCCCCACGACCCTCACACGACCACAATGGAGCTTAAAGGTAAGACAATTTGGCCCTCTGTCATTTTCGGTTGTAGTTAGAGAGAGAATGTGAAAAACATCACTGATGAAATTCTTCCTAGATTCAATGTCAATTGTAGCAATTCTTAATCTTATGATGAACCTTAGGACCAGAACTACCTACCCAAATAGAGAGCTCGGACCACCGTACCTCCAATGGTAAGCTTTTGAAGCTTTCTCTCTCCACAAATACTTTTCCATCGAAGCTCCGTTTGACCTCATTTTAGCCTCAATTCATGCGATTCAAAGCTCAATTGAATCGTACAGAAGTTAGGAACTGATTTATACCTCAATTAAAGCAATTAACCCCGATTGGATGACTAATTTGAATAAATCAAATTCGGTTAGTTAAAAGGGAGAAATTGTGGGAAAATTGAGGATTTCATAAAATAGAGGGACCTTTTTGCAATTTTCCAAAATTGAAGGCCAATTTGCCATGAGATAGATGTTGAGGGACCAATTGGTTGATTTTTGAAAATTTTGGGGTCAAATTGCCATTTTTGGAAAGTAGGGGCAAAATGGTAATTTTTAAAAACTTGGGGACCAAATTGAAAATTTGGAAAAACTTTAGCCCCTTATACAATTTTGAGTAAAATGAGGACTAAAAGGGAATTTTGGAAACCTTGGGACTCAAATTGGGCTAAATTTGGCATTAGGGACCTAAAGTTAAGAGAAATAAACTTAAGGACCTAAGTGCAATTAATTGATAATGGTGGGCCAAGGCTTTTATGCCAAACTGTAATTGATTAGGCTGCCCAAATTGTGTAGGGACACGCGTGATGAGAACGCAAGCAAGAGAAAAGCTCACGTAGAATTGGAAAAACGACTAAGGACAAACATGTCACGTTTATCGGGTGAGTAGGCATATTAACATCATATCTGGTTGGGATGGTGAGCAGTTTAGAAATGAAAAAACACTTATAAGTGGGACTTTAACATCATACTCGGTTAGGGTGATGGGCGATTCAAGCTAAAACCTACTTACTGGTTGTAAGTAGAGGAAATCATACCCGGTTGGTATGATGAACTTCCTTGAAGGAATGAGAAACCCGCTTACCAGTTGTAAGCGGAGATATCATTATACCCGGTTGGTGGGATGAAGGGAAAATATATTTTTGTCAGAAGTGTTCTCCCTTGACTGTGTTCTAATGCTTAAACTCTTTGGGAGACCTTCTTGATGGGAGCTGGAATAGCTTAGATAGGCTAGAGGCCTCGATTTTTGAACTTGTGGTGCTAAATACCTGATTTTGGAAAATCACATGCAGTGGGCCCAAGGCCAGTGGGCACGAGCAGGAGCTCATAAACAAACTTGAGTTATGAAAGCCATGAAAATTTCTAATGAAATGATTGTGTGTGATGCGAACCTTGCCAATATGCTGACGACACCCTACACCAAATATGGCAACGATCCGAAGACGTTCACGACGCAAGTGCGAAAAGATGGAATATACCTTGTTTATGTGAGAAACAAGGTATGGGATATGTAGACGCCACACCCAAATCCTCTAAGAAGAACTCTTAGAAAACCCCGGGTGATAAGTCTTGATTGCTTGAATGCCAGAGGTAAAAACCTGATAAGTTCAAAAAGCTCTTTCAAGATAGAAAGAAGACAAATCCTCACAAAACCTGATAAGTTCAAAAAGATCTTTCGCATCAGTTGGTATCAGAGCACACGGTTGCACGGCAAGTTCCATACTATTTTTTTTTATCTAGTTCTTTTTTTTATCTTCTCTACCTATTTCTATTCTCTATAAAAAACAATTATCATATTCTTCTATCTATCTTCACTTCAGTAGGTTAAAAAAAAAAGAGAAAAAAAGCCAAAAAAAATTCGTGCCAAAAAAAAAGAAAGCAAAAAAAGTTCGTGCTAAAAAAAAGAGCAAAAAGAAATTTCGAGAAAAAAAAGGCAAAAGAAAAAAAAAGTGGCACACGATTTTATCTTATATCCCATTCTAATTCTGCTCTATCTAAGTCTATTAATTCATTTCTTTCTTCTCTAGTTAAATTTGACTTTTATTTCTGAATCTATTCATACTTTTCACTTAAATTCTTTGGAATTGCTTTTTGAAAACCTTTATCCATATGTCTTGATTGTTCCTCAAGTTGAACTGCATCATAAAAATGATTTGTTTTTAAAGTTCAATTCAGATTGAAAGAAGACATATGAGTGAAAAAAGGCATGAGTGCTCTAAATCTATAAGAAAAAGTCATTTGAGTGTGAAACATGAGTGTTTGAGAGAAACATGTGAGGGAGAGTTACAAGGTTATTTTCTTTCTAACAATTATCAGGTTAAGAAGCCCCAACGTCAAGGAAACACAATGAAAGAAGAGGGTTTCATATTGCCTATTCAAAACCTACAATGGAAAGCAATGAAGAGTCAAATGAAACAGATAGTGAAGTCTGAATTTGAGCCACTTCATACGCGAATGGATCGCTTGGAGGAAGGTGTGAGACGACACTCACATACAGAACCATTGAACGACCGTGGGGCAGTCAATCTCAATGCTTTGAACAACAGGAGCTGGGGGAGATCGATCATCTCCAAGTTAATCGTGACAACATTAAGCTCAATTCCTTCAATCAACCACTTGGGACAAGCGATGGATTGATGATATCTTGGACAACCAACGTGAGAAGTTATTTCATACTCGTTGCTCTATAAAAAATAAGGTTTGTTCTGTTATCATAGATGGGGAAAGCTGTACTAACTTTGCTAGCACCGAGCTTGTAGAGAAGTTGGCATTACATGCAACGAAGCATCCAAAGCCATATCAAATTCAAAGGTTGAGTGATCAACTCCAACTCGAGGTAACCCAACAGGTGATAGTGTCCTTCTCTATTGGCAAATATCAAGATGAAATATTATGTGATGTAGTACCAATGCAAGCATGTCATATTTTATTGGGAGAACCTTGGAAGTTAGATCGTCACGTTACATATGATAGATTAACAGATAGGTACTCATTCGTGATGAATAATAGATCAACATCTCTTGTACCTCTTACTTTACAACAAGTTTTCAGGATCAGTTGAAAAAGAAAAAGGCAAATGAAAAGAAAATAGCAGAAAGTGATGCGAACCTCGCCAATATGCTGACACCCTACACCAAATATGGCAACGATCCCAAGACTTTCACGACGCAAGTGTGAAAAGATGGAATATACCTTGTTTATGTGAGAAACAAGGTATGGGATATGTAGACGCCACACCCAAATCCTCTAAGAAGAACTCTTAGAAAACCCCGGGTGATAAGTCTTGATTGCTTGAACGCCAAAGGTAAAAACCTGATAAGTTCAAAAAGCTCTTTCAAGATAGAAAGAAGACAAAACCATACAAGATATAAATTCTAAAGTGTGTCTCTCCAATGCTGTAGAGTATGCCTTTTATAGGCTCAGAAAACAACCGAATAACCCACATAATGAGGAAAAAATCTATTATGGTTATAAGCTAACCTTATCTAATCTGACTACCTAATATTATCCTAAGAGATTTATTATATTTATAAATCTCTCCTTATTAATTAAATCTGGACCTTCTCTTGGGCTTATCTTGGGCTCTTCATTTGGGCTTCTATTTGAATACTCAGCAATCTCTTTAATGAGCCCATATAAAGCTTTTTTGAATCTTTTAGCCCTTGACCTTGTGATTGGGCCCTCTTGTAGACTCAAATGATTATTCATCTCTTTTGGTGACGAACTGTTCAGCTCCATTGCAGGTTCGGTTGATTGGACCTGTGAATTCGTAGTCTCTTTAGTCGGATTCACATCATTTAGCATCCGATTCAATAGTGATTCAAACCGGTCCAAACCGGTTCGAATCTGGTTCACCTGAACTGGTGTGGTTTTCATCTCCAGTTCCTTCACAAATGTATTTCCATGACTTTTGTAACTCCTTAGGTCACTTAGGGTATATAAAATTCCCAGTTTACCATTTCTTTATCGATTCCAGTTCATAAACCGGCTCGGTTCATAAATTGGTTTAATCAGGTTCGGGTCCGGTTCACTCGAACTGGTCTGGTTTTTCTCTCCCACTTTGTTTTAAGGTTCCTTCCCAAGGTTCATGAACTTATTTGGAGCACAAGGGAGTTGAATTTCTCTAATTTGCCTGATCTCTATTGATTCCAGTTCATGAACCAATTCGATTCATAAACCGGTTCATCCAGTTGGATCTGGTTCATCCAAACCAGTCTGGTTTTTCTCTTCTAATTCATCCTAAGGTTCTTTTTCATATTTATTATAAACCCTTTGGATCACCCGCGAGTTGTAAATTCCCAAATTACCTGTTCACAAGTGATCGGTTTTGTGAACTGGTTCAATTTTTCTCACTCGGTTTGACCGGTTCTTTTCTCGGTTTTCCTTACCTCAAAAGGGCGGGATTTACAGGAGATTTCAGGTGTGTAGATGATGAATGGAGAGTAGCTCTTTATATAGGGACCCTCTGCCTAACAACTTTCCATTTTGGTTGAGCTTATCCTCGCCCTGAAACAGCCTGATGGGATCTGTTTTCCTTCACTGGTGTTATTCATTTCTACATTGAATGAATAGTGTTGTCATCTAAAGGAAGAAGACGACATTGTTCCGAACCGGACTGTACCGGTTCAATGTGTAAATTGGTCGGTTCATGCATGATTCGATCGATTTTCCCAAAATTAAAAATTTCTAAATTCATCTAAATTCGTTCTCTATCTAATAGTGGTTTCAATTCCCCAATTGGAATATTTAAGCCACCTAGAAAAATGAATTTAGAGACCGGTTCAAACCAATTCAATTTGGTTCAGTTCAGTTCACCTTGAACTGGTCTAGTTTTCTCTTCCCGATCATCCCAAAGTTCTTTTATAAGCTTTTTATAACTCTTCGAGTCACTTGGGGTTTGTCGATTTCCCATTTTATCCTTTCTCTATCGATTAAGGTTCATGAACCAGCTCCGTTTTTCTCCTTTGAATTGACTGGCTCTTTTCCCATTTTTTGCACCTTTAAAGGACGAGGTTTACAATGTTGTACCTCCTTATTTTGGAAAGAGGTGGGAGAAAGGAAACTAGAAAGGGTTGAACTAATAGAAGATGCAACATAAAAGATTAAGATCATAAGGAGTTGACTTAATGCCATTCAAGATAGGAAAAAAAGCAGTGCGAACCTTCGGAGAAGGGATCTAGAATTTGATGTGGGAGACCAAATGTTTCTCAAGGTATACCCATGGAGAGGAATACTTAGGTTCCAACAATGGGGGAAGTTGAAACCTAAGTACATTGGTCCCTACACCATATTCCAAAGGATAAGGCTGATGTCATATAAATTAGAACTGCCTCTAGACTTACTAAGAATACATTATGTATTCCACATCTCGGTACTTCAGAAATATTAGCCCAATCCCAGTCATGTGCTGGACCAACCTCCACCCGAGCTAGAAGAGAACTTGACCTATCAGGCAGAACCAGTAAAATTATCAATCGGAGAGAGAAAAACTTAAGGAACAAGAAGATTCCCATGGTCAAGGTTCTTTGGTAGAACAGACCAGTGCAAGAGGATACATGGGAAACCGAGAGTATTATGAGGGATGGGTAGCCTCAATTATTTGATATGTAAATTTGTTTTGGGGACAAAACCCCTAAAAGGAGGGGAGAGTTGTAAACCCCGCCCCCTTAAGGATAAGAAAAACTAGGAAAAGAACCGGTCGTTTCAAAAGAGAAAATTGAGCCAGTTCACAAACCATAGTCGATAAAGAAAAGGTAAAATGGAAAATTGACAAATCCAAATTGCCTCAAAGAGTCATAAAAAAATATTGGAAAAGAACATTGTGACAAATGGGAGGAGAAAACCAGACCAATTCAGAGTGAACCGGACTTGAAGCGATTTCTAAATTTATTTTTCTTGGTGGATTAAAATATTTAAATTGGGAAATTTAAGATACCATTAGATGGAGAATAGATTTAGATTAATTTTTAATTTTTAATTATGAGAAAATTGGCCGAATTGGGCTTGAACCAGCCAATTTTTGCCATTGAACCCGATTGGACCGTTTCGGTCCGATTCGAAACAGTGTCATCTTCTTCCTCAGGATGACAACACTCTTCCTCAATGTAGAAAATGTATATTTCTAGCAAGGATGTAACCGCTATGATCAGGATATTCTCGGGGAAGGGTAAGCTCGACCAAAATGGAAAGTGGTCGGGCAGGGGGTCCCCGAGCTCCCTATATAAAGAGCTCCTCTACATTCATACTCCACACCCCTCAAATCACCATTCTCTCCCAACTGCTCCATTTTCTGATGAAGCTCAAACAGTAGCTCAGACTTGGGTAGTTTTCTTAGCCTTAGAAGGTAAGGTCGGGTCCTATTGACTTTGGGAGAAGTCAGCTACTTGAAAGCAACTTCCTTTCGACTTGAGAATCGCCGACGAAATCAAATAGTGAAGCAGCTCTGATGGACTGAAGCTGCTCTATTTTGGCCGAGTTGAATTAAGCCAAATTCAACCCTTCTCCAACTGAACCAAGCCTCCCCAACACCCTACGACCCACACACGACCTCAACAGAGCTGAAAGGTAACCTAATTTGGCCCTACTCAGTCGTTGCAGGTCGGAGATAGAGAGAGAAAGTGCTGAATTTCACTAATTAAATCCACCCACAATTTGACTTCAATTGTAGTGATTTTTTATCCTTGAATAAGAGCTACCTCCCCCGACTGAGAGCTTGGACAGGCTCACCTTCGGCGGTAAGCTTTCAAAGCTTTCTCTCTCTACAAACATGTTTTCGACGAATCTCCATTTGAGCTCAATTCATACCTAAATGCTATAGTTCAAAGCTCAATTGAATCATATGAAAGTGTAGGAACTGATCCATACCTTCAATTGGAGTAATTTACCTCGATTGTATGGCCAATTTGAAGAAATCAGTCAGTTTGAGGGGAGAAATTGGGGAAAACTTTTGGGTAAAATTGGAAATTTCAAAAAATTAAGGAACCGCTTTGCAATTTCCCAAAATTGAAGGCCAATTGGCCACAAGAACGATGTTGAGGGACCAATTGGTCAATTTCCAGAACATTTGGGGTCAAATTGCCATTTTTGGAAAGTTGGTGCAAAATTGTAATTTTTGAAAAGTTGGGGACCAAATTGGAAATTTGGAAAACTTGAGCCCCTTACACAATTTTGAGTAAATTGAGGATGCTAAGACGATTTTAGAAATCTTGGGACTAAATTTGGGGAAAAGTCAGCATTAGGGACCTAAAGTTAAAGAAAATGAACTTTAGGAACTTAAGTGCAATAAACTGATTATTTCGAGCTTAGTCTCTCATACGAGAGACATCATGCCAAACCTAAATTGATAAGGATGCCCAAATCGTGTAGGGACATGAGAGATTGGAATGCCAACGAGGAAAAGCTAGCGTGGACTTGGAAACCGACCAGGGATGATCACGTCACGGTCATTGGGTGAGTGGGCTTAATTATACATCATACTCGGTTGTAATGGTGAGTACTTTAGAAATGAAAAACCACATGTGAGTGAGATTATTCCACACCGTACCTGGTTGGTATGATGAGGAAAAGAGAAACCCACTTACCAATTGTAAGCGTAGATATCATCACACCCGGTTGGTGTGATGAGATGGAAATAAATTTTTGTCAGAAATGTTCTCCCCTGACTGTGTGCCAATATTTAAAATATTTGGGAGACTTTCTTGACGGGAGCTAAAATAGCTTAGATAGGTCAGGGGCCTCAATTTTGAATTCGTGGGGCTAAATGCCTAGCTTTTGGAAAAATGCGTGTAGTGGGCCCAAGGCTAGTGGGCACGAGCAAGAGCTTATAAACAAATTGATTATAAAGCACCATGAAAATTTCTAATGAAATTGATTGTGTGATTTCACCACGGTACCAAGTCAGGACCGACAATGTTCGATGGATTGGCGGCAGTGCATCAAGGCAAGGTTGACGGATCGACCTAGATAAATAGCTTCAGGTCGAGTTAAATGTTGGGGCCGTTAGATCGTTGGCACCAAAGATAATGGATTTATGTGGAAAACTCTTGTTTGTGCATGCACTTAGGGTACGGGCTATTGGATGTCATGGGGGGCAATAAGGGCAGTTTGTCGTTCCAGTTAGTAGTGAAGCTCTAGAAGCTTCTTGCACATGAGACCGGAGTGGGGATAGGATGAGGTCTTCATCCTCATACGGATATGAAGTGGTATTCAAGTCTAAGGGTTGGACAGTTGGAACATTCCACTCAAAGTTAGGGTAAAAGTGGATGGGCTTCTATCTTGATGGACGGTAATGACGCTCTCCGCCACAAGTGTGTGCAGTGGGCAGGTTGCACTTACGAATGTGTTTACCCTTCCTGATGAAGGGCATGTGTTTGTTTGCTAAACGCCTCCTGAGGCAAGGGGATGGGCTAAAAAGAGCTAAACACACCTAATATGGTAATGAGAAAAAGTTTTAAAAACTGAAATTTGAGGAAAATCTCTCTTAAAGGAAATGATAACCTTGGCACGGTCAAAATGAAGTTAGTTTTCTTGAAAACTCACTCCTAACACCCGCTCACTGAGTTGTAAAACTCACCCCTCCGTTTTATTTCTTTTAGAAAACCAAAGAAACCCCAATCTTAAATGCCCTCATAAGTGAGAACTGTAAGACAGGTACATTGTTTTAAAATATTTAGTTTTGTATAATGCTATTCTAGGAAAGATGTGACAATCACGCTTAAAAACTACTTACCGGTTGTAAGTAGATCATACCTGGTTGGTATGATAAAACTTACTTGAAGTAAATGTGGAAAACTCGTTTATCGGTTATGAGCGATGAAAAATATATTTTGTCGGAAGTGCTTTCCTCTAACTGTGTGCCACTACTTAAATAATTTGGGAGACCTTCTTGACGAGAGCTCGAATAGCTCTGTTAAGTCAGAGGCCTCAATTCTGGAACTTGGGGGCTAATATGCCCAATTTTGAAAATCTCAAATAGTGGGCCCTAGGCCGTTTGGCACGAGCGAGAGCTCGTAAACAAATATGATTTATATGCCATGAAAACTTAAGTAAATGAATTGTTTGGCCATGGTATCATGACATGACCGACATACTCAGTCAACTAGTGGTAGTGTGACTTGACAGGTCTCCGGACTAGTCAATACAAACAGCTGTAGGTCGAGTTCAGGGTCGGGGCCATTGGACCAGTGGCACGAATTATATGGCATCATGTGAAAAATCTTGATTGTGCATGCAGTTTACGGGACCTTCAAGATGCCCAAGAGTGGTAGTGATGCATCCCATGGCTTTCGACGATCTAGTGGATATAAGGGCACTTAGTCGTACTAGAAGTCTTGCAAAGCTCGATGTAGCTTCAAACACATTGATGCGAACCTCGCCAATATGCTGACGACACCCTACACCAAATATGGCAACGATCCCAAGACGTTCACGACACAAGTGCGAAAAGAGGGAATATACCTTGTTTATGTGAGAAACAAGGTATGGGATATGTAGACGCCACACCCAAATCCTCTAAGAAGAACTCTTAGAAAACCCCCGGGTGATAAGTCTTGATTGCTTGAACGCCACAGGTAAAAACCTGATAAGTTCAAAAGCCCTTTCAAAATAGAAAGAAGACAAACCTCACAAGATATAAATTCCGAAGTGTGTCTCCAATGCTGTGGAATATGCCTTTTATAGGCTCAGAAAACAACCAAATGACCCACATAATGAGGAAAAAATCTATTATGGTTATAAGCTAACCTTATCTAATTTAACTACCTAATATTATCCTAAGAGATTTATTATATTTATAAATCTCACCTTATAAATTAAATCTGGACCTTCACTTGGGCTCTTCATTTGGGCTTCTATTTGAATATTCAGCAATCTCTTTAATCTGCCCATATAAAGCTTCTTTGAATCTTTTAGCCCTTGACCTTGTGATTGGGCCCTCTTGCAGTCTCAAATGATCAGTTATCCCATTTGGTGACAAAGTGTTGAGCTCCATTGCAGGTCTGGTTTATTGAACTTGTGAATTCGTACTCTCTTTAGTCAGATTCATATCATTCTCCCCCACTTGAAAATGATTTGTCCTCAAATCTTCTTTTCCTTCATCACCTACATCAAAAGACAATAACTTATAAATATTTATGCTATTACTAACAATATATTTGCTAGATAACTTCCTGTTGTAATTATTACTACCGAGTTTTAACACCTTAAATAATCCCTCTAATCTAAGAAATTTTGATAGTTTTCTATTCATAAACCATTCATTCCTCATATGTAAACTAATCCAAATCCCTGGATCAAAAATAACTTTCATGAAACTCTTGTTGTAAAGATTAATATTTTCTTGAGTTTGTTGTTTTCTATCCACTAGATTAAAACCATAGATAATCTCTATTGGCGATAAGTTAGTTACTAAATAAATATAACGATTATATGCAAACACAATATGTGATAAACATGCAGTTGAAAATAGAAGTTTTGTAACCAACATAGTATTCCAAGAAAAATTAAGCAATTTAGTATCAATGATTGTAAACAAAATATATCTTTTAGATAATGTATGAGAAACTACATTTTTCATACCTTGCTTACACTTGATCACATAACCAGATGTATAAATGAATTCTACCCACCTTGCATGATACTCATTCAGCTTGAGGGTTACTCCGCTTAACTTTTCATTATAATATGCAATTGATCTTCTTTCCTGACTTACCAAGTAAGGTGTTTGCCAATCTTGAATTACCTTAATTTTCTTGTCAATGGCAATCCCTTCAAAACTTATAACATATCCAGGAAATAGAAGTTTATCCGAACAAATGATAAATATCTTAAAATTCTCAAACAATTTATCTTTCCTTAAAACTTCTAACATCATTTTCAAATATTCCTTAAGTTCATATACCCGGACGTCATCAAAATGTATATAGTTAAACTTTAAAATGATAACATGCAAGATATGCTTCATTAATATCATGATATTGCTATATGCACTAGTCAATCCAGAAATCACAACTAACCAATCATATAGACCTGGTCTTGTTTCAGATGTTGTTATCAAATCATCTTTTTCTTTAATTTGAAATTGATGATATTCACTCTTAGGTCCACGTTTTGAAAACAAATAGTATCTATGCAACTCAATAACAATATCATATAAATAAGAAAGATGTTGTCGATACTTTACCGTGATATTGTCAATGGCTCGACAATTGAGGCATATTTGTCAAGTTTCATCCTTCATGGGTACAACACATGGTCGCTCGCTCTTACGTATATATCTCCTTTTCATCATTTTTAGGACTTGGTGTTGACTTTGATTGTTGTTTTCTCGATCAGGTTGCAAACCAGAGGTTTTCTTCTTAGGAATGACATTATTGAATTCCTACATAAGAGAAATACTAATGCTTGAAAAATATCCGACAATATGGTTAGTAAAATATAAATCCTTGTACATAAGTACTGTAAGGATAGGATATGGAATTGTATCTCTCTTGATCTCACTTTTTCTTTCCATAAAATTATTTTTACTCTCTTTTCTTTGTATGGCTTTTCTCTCTTGTCTTTCTGCTATTTTCTTTTCATTTGCCTTTTTCTTTTTCAACTGATCCTGAAAAACTTGTTGTAAAGTAAGAGGTACAAGAGATATTGATCTATAATAGCATCATGAATGAGTACCTATCTGTTAATCTATCATATGTAACGTGACGATCTAACTGCCAAGGTTTTCCCAATAAAATATGACATGCATGCATTGGTACTATATCACATAATAGTTCATCATGATATTTCCCAATAGAGAAGTACATTGTCACCTGTTGGGTTACCTCGAGTTTGGGTTGATCATTCAGCCTTTGAATTTGATAAGGCTTTGGATGCTTCGTTGTATGTAATGCCAACTTCTCCACAAGCTCGATGCTAGCAAAGTTAGTACAGCTTTCCCCATCTATGATAACAGAACAAACCTTATTTTTTATAGAGCAACGAGTATGAAATAACTTCTCACGTTGGTTGTCCAAGATATCATCAATCCATGGCTTGTCCCAAGTAGTAGGTTGATTGAAGGAATTGAGCTTAATGTTGTCACGATTAACTTGGAGATCATCGATCTCCCCTAGTTCCTGTTGTTCAAAGCATCGAGATTGACTGCACCACGGTCGTTCAATGGAAGTATGTGAGTGTCGTCTCACACCTTCCTCCAAGCGATCCATTCGCGTATAAAGTGGCTCAAATTCAGACTTCACTATCTGTTTCATTTGACTCTTCATTGCTTTCCATTGTAGGTTTTGAATAGGCGATATGAAACCCTCTTCTTTCATTGTATTTCCTTGTATTTCCTTGTCGTTGGGCCTTCTGAACCAGATAATTGTTAGAAAGAAAAGAACCCCATAACTCTCCCTCACATGTTTCTCTCAAACACTCATGTTTCACACTCAAATGGCTTTTTCTTATAGATTTAGAGCACTCTTGCCTTTTTCCACTCATGTCTTCTTTCAATCTGAATTGAACTTTAAAAACAAATCATTTTTATGAAGCAGTTCAACTTGAGGAACAATCAAGACATATCGATAAAGGTTTCAAAAAGCAATTCCAAAGAATTTAAGTGACAAGTATGAATAGATTCAGAAATAAAAGTAAAATTTAACTAGAGAAGAAAGAAATGAACTAATAGACTTAGATAGAGCAGAATAAGAATGGGATATAAGATAAAATCGCGTGCCACTTTTTTTTTCTTTTGCCTTTTTTTTCACGAATTTTTTTTGCTCTTTTTTAGCACGAACTTTTTTTTGTCTTTTTTTTTAACCTACTGAAGAGAAGATAGATAGAAAAATATGATAATTTTTTTATAGAGAATAGAAATAGGTAGAGAAGATAAAAAAAAAGAACTAGATAAAAAGATGGTATGGAACTTGCCGTGCAACCATGTGCTCTGATACCAACTGATGCGAACCTCGCCAATATGCTGACGACACCCTACACCAAATATGGCAACGATCCCAAGACTTTCACGACACAAGTGCGAAAAGATGGAATATACCTTGTTTATGTGAGAAACAAGGTATGGGATATGTAGACGCCACACCCAAATCCTCTAAGAAGAACTCTTAGAAAACCTCGGGTGATAAGTCTTGATTGCTTGAACACCACAGGTAAAAACCTGATAAGTTCAAAAGCTCTTTCAAGATAGAAAGAACACAAATCCTCACAAGATATAAATTCCAAAGTGTGTCTCTCCAATGCTGTGGAGTATGCCTTTTATAGGCTCAGAAAACAACGGAATGACCCACATAATGAGGAAAAAATCTATTATGGTTATAAGCTAACCTTATCTAATCTGACTACCTAACATTATCCTAAGAGATTTATTATATTTATAAATCTCTCCTTATTAATAAATCTGGACCTTCTTTTGGGCTCATCTTGGGCTCTTCATTTGGGCTTCTATTTGAATATTCAGCAATCTCTTTAATCAGCCCATATAAAGCTTTTTTGAATCTTTTAGCCCTTGACCTTGTGATTGGGCCCTCTTGTAGACTCAAATGATTATTCATCTCTTTTGGTGACGAACTGTTCAGCTCCATTGCAGGTTCGGTTGATTGGACTTGTGAATTCGTAGTCTCTTTAGTCGGATTCACATCAAACCTTATCTAATCTATGATGTGAACCTCGCCAATATGCTGACGACACCCTACACCAAATATGGCAACGATCCCAAGACTTTCACGACGCAAGTGCGAAAAGGTGGAATATACCTTGTTTATGTGAGAAACAAGGTATGAGATATGCAGACGCCACACCCAAATCCTCTAAGAAGAACTCTTAGAAAACCCCGGGTGATAAGTCTTGATTGCTTGAACGCCACACTCAAGGCTCATGAAGCGGTTCCAACTCGGACTTCAGCATTCGTCTCATTTCGCTTATTATGGCTTGCATTTGTAAATTTGGAATCGGTTGTTGGGAATCTTCTTCATTTGGCGTATCTCCTCGTCGCTGTGCCATGAGTTCCTACAAATGATAAAATGAACAGAAGAACGTTACAAACGCTCACTCACGTATTTCTCTCAGTCACTCGTGTTTTCACACTCAATTGGCTTTTTCTTAAAGATTCAAACACTCTTGCCTTTTTCCTCTCGAAGGTCTTCTTTCAATCTAAATTGAACTTTAAAAACAAATCGTTTTTATGAAGCAGTTCAACTTGAGGAACAATCAAGACAAATCAATAAAGGTTTTCAAAAAGTAATTCCAAAGAATTTAAGTAAGAAGAAAGAAATTAAGATGGAATGACGTAATAGACTTAGATAGAGCAGAATAAGAATGAGATATAAGATAGAATTGTGTGCCTCCTTTTTTTTTCTTTTGCCTTTTTTTCACGAATTTTTTTGCTCTTTTTTTTAGCACGAACTTTTTTTGCTTTCTTTTTTTTTTGCACGAATTTTTTTTGGCTTTTTTTCTCTTTTTTTAACCTACTGAAGTGAAGATAGATAGAAGAATATGACAATTTTTTTTATAGAGAATAGAAATAGGTAGAGAAAAAAAAAGAACTAGATAAAAAAAATGGTATGGAACTTGCCGTGCAACCATGTGCTCTGATACCAACTGATGCGAACCTCACCAATATGCTGACGACACCCTACACCAAATATGGCAACGATCCCAAGACTTTCACGACGCAAGTGCGAAAAGGTGGAATATACCTTATTTATGTGAGAAACAAGGTATGGGATATGTAGACGCCACACCCAAATCCTCTAAGAAGAACTCTTAGAAAACCCCGGGTGATAAGTCTTGATTGCTTGAACGCCACAGGTAAAAACCTGATAAGTTCAAAAGGCTCTTTCAAGATAGAAAGAAGACAAAACCTCACAAGATATAAATTCCAAAGTGTGTATCTCCAATGCTGTGGAGTATGCCTTTTATAGGCTCATAAAATAACCGAATGACCCACATAATGAGGAAAAACTCTATTATGGTTATAAGCTAACCTTATCTAATCTGACTACCTAATATTATACTAAGAGATTTATTATATTTATAAATCTCTCCTTATTAATTAAATTTGGACCTTCTCTTGGGCTCATCTTGGACTCTTCATTTGGGCTTCTATTTGAATACTCAGCAATTTAATCAGTCCATATAAAGCTTTTTTGAATCTTATAGCCCTTGACCTTGTGATTGGGCCCTCTTGTAGACTCAAATGATTATTCATCTCTTTTGGTGACGAACTGTTCAGCTCCATTGTAGGTTCGGTTGATTGGACTTGTGAATTCTTAGTCTCTTTAGTCGGATTCACATCAGGTTCTGAGGGTCAGATGTCAAGAACATCCACTCAGACCTAGGGTAGAAGTGGACGGGCTCATATCTTGGTGGACGTTAAAGACACTCCAATCCACAATTGGGTGCAGTGGACGGGCTGCACCTGCAAATGTGGTGTACCCTTCCTGATGAAGGATGTGTGTTTATTTTTTAAACACCTCCTGAGGCAAGGGGATGGGTTAAGAAAGCTAAACACACCTAATATGGGTATGGAAAAAGGTTTTGAACCTAAAGGGTAAGAAAGCTAAACACACCTAAACACTGAGTTGTAGAACTCACCCCCTCCCTTTTACCCTTTTCAAGTAACTAAGAAAACACCATTTTTAAAGACTCTCCTAAATTGGAACAGTAAGAAGATAGGTATATATGTTTTAAAATACTCGGTTTTATATAATGTTATTCTAGGAAAGACATGTATAAGGACGCCTTACTCCTCGTGGTTTAGAAAAGGGTGAAACCCTTAATGAACCAAAGGGAGTGACGGGTTGCTCACAGGGAATCTAACCAAACTGAGTCAAGGAGTGGCGGGTTGCTCACGGGGAATCTGACCAAACCGAGTCAGAGCGTGACATTTGGTGCCAACGGTCTAACGGCCCCGACACTCAACCCGACATGTAGCTGTTTGTCTAGGTCGGTCTGTCAATCTGTCCCTGATGAACTACCACTAAGTCCATCGAACATTGTCGGTCTTGACTTGCTACCATGGTAAGATCACACAATTAATTTCATTAAAAATTTTCATGGCTCTTTATAATCAATTTGTTTACGAGCTCCTACTCGTGCCCACTAGCCTTGGGCCCACTGC
Organism: Trapa bicornis; assembly: GCA_030064425.1. Taxonomy (NCBI): domain Eukaryota; kingdom Viridiplantae; phylum Streptophyta; class Magnoliopsida; order Myrtales; family Lythraceae; genus Trapa; species Trapa bicornis. The sequence goes on from CM057746.1 coordinate 13,477,279, forward strand.
ACGCGTTTTTCCAAAAATTGGGCATTTAGCCCCATGAGTTCAAAAATAAGGCCCTTGCCCTATCTGAGCTATTTTAGTTTCCATCAAGAAGGTCTCCCAAATATTTTAAGCTTTGGCACACAGTCAAGGGAGAACACTTCTGACAAAAATTTATTTCCATCTCATCACACCAGTTGGTGGTGTGATGATATCTCTACTTACAATCGGTAAGCAGGTTTCTCCTTTCCTCATCATACCAATTGGGTACGATGGGGAATAATCCCACTCATAAGTGGTTTTTCATTTCTAAAGTGTTCATCATCCAAACTGGGTATGATTTATAATTTAGCCCACTGACCCGATGACCGTGACATAATCATCCCGAGTCGATTTCCATATCCACGCTAGCTTTTCCCCGCTGGCTTTCCGGTCTCTAGTGTCCCTACACAATTTGGGCATCCTTATCAATTTAGGTTTGGCATGACAACCATCATTTTTTCACGTATGAGCGACTAGGCTTAAAATTATTGATTTATTGCACTTAGGTCCCTAAAGTTCATTTTCTTTAATTTTAGGATCATAATGCTAACTTTTCCTCAAATTGAGCCCCAAGGTTTCCAAAATCCTCTTAGGATCCTCAATTTACTCAAAATTGTGTAAGGGGCTCAAGTTTTCCAAATTTCCAATTTGGTCACTAACTTTTCAAAAATTATAATTTTGCTCCTACTTTCCAAAAATGGCATTTTGACCCCCAAATGTTCCGAAAATTGACCAATTGGTCCCTCAATATCTTTCTCATGGCCAATTGGCCTTCAATTTTGGGAAATTGCAAAGAGGTCCCTCAATTTTTTGAAATTCCCAATTTTCCTCCCTCAATTTCTCCCTTTCAAACTAAGCGAATTTGATTTCTTCAAATTGACCATTCAATCGAGGTTAATTGCCCCAATTGAAGGTATGGATCAGTTCCTACACTTCCATACGATTTAATTGAGCTTTGAACCGTAGCATTTGGGTCTGAATTGAGCTCAAATGGAGCTTCGCCGGAAAACTGTTCGTAGAGAGAGAAAGCTTCAAAAGCTTACCATTGAAGGTGTGGCTGTCGAAGCTCTCGATCGAGGGAGGTAGCTCATGTTTTGAGGTTCCTTCTAAGATCAAGAATCACTACAATTGAGGTTAAATTGAGGGTGAATTTAATCAATAAAATTTGGTACTTTCTCTCTCTAACCCCGACCTACAACGATTAAGGAGGGCTAAATTGGCTTACCTTTCAGCTCTGTTGAGGTTGTGTGTGGGTCGTAGTGGTGTTGGGGAGGCGTGATTTGGTCAGAGGTGGGCTGAATTTGGCCAAACTCAGCTCGGCCAAAATATGGTAGCTTCGATCCGTCGGAGCTGCTTTACTATTTGATTCCGCCGGCGATCCTCGGGTCAAAAGGAAATTGCTATCAGGTAGCTGACTTCCCCCGGAGTCTGTAGGACCTGACCTTTCCTTCTGAGGCGAAGAAAACTATCCAAGTCGGAGCTCTGGTTTGAGCTTCACTAAAAAATGGAGCAGTTGAGAGAGAATGGCGATTTGAGGTGTATGGAAGATGAATAGAGAGGACCTCTTTATATAGGGAGCTTAGGGATCCTCTGCCCGAGCACTTTCTATTTTGGTCAAGCTTATCCTCGCCCGAAAATGACCTGATCGGAGTGGTTACATCTTTGTCGAAGATATACGTTTTCTGCATTAATGAACAATGTTGTCATCTTGAGGAAGAAAATGACATTGCTCTGAACCAGACCGGTCCGACCGGGTTCAATGGCGAAAATCAGTCGGTTCAGGCCCAATTCGACCGGTTCTCTTAAAATTAAAATTTTCTAAATTAATCTAAATTCATTCTCCATCTGATGGTGGTTTTAATTTCCCAATTTGAATATTTTAATCCACCAAGAAAAATAAATTTAGAAACTGGTTCAAGTATAGTTCAAACTGGTTCAATACATTTTAGGTCCGGTTCACGCTGAACCGGTCTGGTTTTCTACTCCTATTTGTCCGAAACTTCTTTTCCATGATTTTTTTTTATGACTCTTTGAGTCACTTAGGATTTGTCAATTTCCCATTTTACCTTTTATTTTTTATCGATTATGGTTTGTAAACCGACTCAATTTTCTCTTTTAAAATAACTGGTTCCTTTCCCATTTTTTCTTAATTTTAAGGGGACGGGGTTTACACATGGGGCCCTCTCATTGGATGATTAATCCAATGTGGCAGTTGATCGAACCAGATTGTGAGACGATCGTTTTAACTTTGTCACATGGCGTCCTCTAATTGGCTAATTTAAATAAGTCAGATTACACATCTAACATCATGTACAATGCCATGTGTCATCTTAGGATTGGCTAATGGTTTCTGATTTGGTAAGCCACGTGTCGTTCCTTGATTGGTCGATAGTCCTCTAACGTCCGAGCAACTGCTGACCTGGCATATCTGTCATGTGTTACCCTCTAATGGGTTAATCCTACTCACGTAAATTTATGTTATTTGACCATTGACTATAGACATGTGTCTCTATCTGATTAGTCAGTTCAGCTGACGTGTATTTTCAACTATTGTCCATTGACAATGGTCAATTATCGCACTCTCATTGGTGAGCGAAAGAATAAAATTGAACTATCTTAAAATTTTCTAAAAAAATTAGGCCTAAAATGTGGAATCACGTTGGAGAATATATAAAGATGATCAAATTGTACTGAAGGCAAAATGTAAATATTTTCAAAACAAAATTTCTATCAAACTCACTCAAACTGAATTTAATTAAGATTACAACAAAAGTGATGAATATTTAGAGTTACTGGAAAATATAAATTTGATATAAATAATGAAAATAAATTGATTCGAGAACTATGATTGCACCCAATACTAGTAATAATATAAATTATGACTTTTTAATAGGACTATTATATCATAAAATAGTAGATAAATGTGTATTATTGTTTTAATATTGAATAATAGATTCGTATAATATATGATATTTATATAAATTTAAAAAAGCATTTATATAAATATAAATAATACATGTGTTATGTTAACAATATTTGATCAATTTAGTAGATTCATATGTGGTTGAAAAACATACTATTATGATTTGTAGGAATTGGTATTTTTTTTATTTTTTAATTTGAATTATTATCTATTAAAAATTTGCACAATTATTCAATTAAAAAATGCATAATTAGTGTATTGTCTCTTATAAGTTGTCACCAGAAATGAAGTACGAGGATTGTATAGTGGCTGGTGAAGGGCCAGGGCTTGTTAATTGATATGTAGTTAATGTATATGACATGGTCCCCTCCATTAATTCATATATGCTACTTGTAGCTGGAGAGATCAGGGAGAGTGCACATAGGATGGACCACTAGTCCGATCATTTCAGCAATAATGCACTTGATTCCTTTCAAATAACACTGATGTAAGTGTACTCTGGGCAGAAATCGCATTAAGATGTGCATGACCCTCTAATGATCAGGAGCTTCGCGAACGGGATCATAAGAAATCAAAGAATGAAAAAGCCGATGATTCTTCTAGCCGATCCCTTCCGGTTTCCTGTGATTGGTCGACCTCTCCTTCCTCCACCTCGCGAGGCTCGAGATTGTCGTGTAATTTCCTCATCGGGGGATTGGTTACCTCGCTAGCGGCCGTGATCGTCGAGTCGGATTTGACGTTGAGGAAATCATAGAACTCCATCGTCTGCCGAGTTGCACCTACATATGGATCTATTTGGAGTAAAGAGTTAGTTCATAAGTGGTGGGTCATGCATCCATATGAATGGATGGATTAATTGCATGATCCATGCATGAAGAAAACTATAACCTAATAATTAATGCTATGCATTTATAATTTCCACTTCTTCCACTTTTAGGTACATATATATATTCCCATGTACGACATTATTGGACATCTTTCATGGGACCATGTCCATCCGGTTGCACCTTCATCTATGTTGAGTCCATTACAAATCATCATCACAGATTAAATTTATAAATAGAAAATCTTACATTAAATTTATTATAAATTTACTTTTTACATTATAAAAGGATGGAGTGTGTATATAATTAAAAGTTATAATTGGTAAATAATTAAATATTTTTAAACTTATAAATCAACAATTATTCTCTATTTTATCAAATTAGAAATAATTGCACTATTATGTGCACTTATAATTTTAAATTCGTTATAAAAAACTGTTTAATAACCCGATATTATTATTAATTTTTTTTCATACTTAGGCACAACACGAGTTAAGTTTTCGGTACAAAATTAGATACAGATGAGAGTTAATTAACTTTTATACGATTTAAGAGTACGGTAAATAAATAAATAATCTGTCGTACTAATATATATACTTAAAAGTTATAAATTAGCATGTAATAAAATATTTTTAAATTTATAAACAAATAATATTTCTTAATCAATAGGCATAAAATTGAAATTCCTCCCTTGTTAATATAAACTCATATTATTGTCAATATATACTAGATATCTACATGTTGATAGAATTCTACTTCATTATTTGAGTTAGCATTTTTCAAGAATAGATATCCAACCCTCGGTATATGAGAAACTATTCCGTGAGTGTTTTGTAGGGTAAGAAATAGTAAATTAATTTTTTAACCATTAAAAAAAACAATTTAGGTGCATGTCAACTTCCTAATTAATTTTACCCAATAAAATGTATGTATAATGAGATTATTCTTTTACCATTACTTGAATTAGGGCCAATGGCGGAAGGGCAATCTTTATTGAGCTTGTTTAGATATAATATTTTAATCCATGATTTGATTAAATAAATGAATGTCGAATACCATTTACCTTCCGTCACAGACGCGAAGTTGTTGGCAGTGAAATTATCATAGTAGATCAACGCCTTTTGGAACACGGTGATGCCACCACCGCCCCGATGACCGGCAGAGGGGACAATTGGAGAAGTCAGCCGATTCCGAGCCAGGCAGCTCATCAACATTTGCTGGTAGAACAAGCTACCATAACTGCTGACCACAGGCTGCGGCTGTGGCACCGAGGCCGATGAGTCGGTGGCCAAGGTGGAGGAGGAGGACTTCCGCTGGTTTGTGACCAGAGTATGGACAGCAGCCCTCCTTGCATAGAGTCTCGACCTCTCCCGGCTCCTCCGGGCCATGACCACGTGCCAGTGGTTCTTCACCGCATTATCAGTCCGGCCCGGAAAAGCCCTGGCAATCATTGACCACTTGTTGCCGTGGATCCGATGAGAAGCCAGGAGCCTCTCCTCTTCCTCTTCCGTGAAGGGGCACCGGTTAATCCTCGGATCAAGCTGATTGAACCATCTTAACCTGCAGCTCTTCCCTAGAGATGATAACAAAGATTATAAATTCAATTATCATACACTTCAATATTAACTTCTTCGATAACTGTATAATATTTCGTGTTTTGCGTGATTATCAAATTTTGCTTCTTCAACCCAAAAACTTAAACCAGGCTGATCATTGTTCGATCTCGACATGAACATATGGTGTGGAGTTGTTATATATCAAAACCTATATACCACTATTTTTCTTTGTACCATATTCAGAAAATTATACACAGTCACATGATACATACGTCTGCATCTACGAAGATAAATAGTTTACTGTATGTAAATACCTGATCTTCCGGGGAGCTTCTCTGCTATGGCGTTCCAGTTATGGGGTCCGTATTTCTCCACCAGCTCCCGGAGCTTCTCATCCTCCAACGGCCTCCAGTGGCCCCTCGAGCACATCTGCTACCACTTGCTACTGCTCAATCGAAAAGAGGGAGCCGAGCCCCCAATCGTTTGAAGATGAAGAGGATGGAGGAGTTGATCCAAGTTATATAGTCATATATGAAGAGCCTTGGGAAACCCTAGCTAGCTTGATAGGTGACTCATTGGAGAGAAGAAAAATGGATGGATGCAATTCAAGAAAACAAAGGTAGAACGACCATGATATACATGTGTATATATATAGCTTATTTTTAATGTTCTAGTGTTTTATTTTATAATATGGTTGAATAAAATAAAGGTAATGTAGATAGATAGGTGGGAGAGTATTTTCCTCTGTTAGAGGGAGGAGTTTGGACTGACCTTTACCAGCAACTGTTGCAAATGGTATCAGTATAAAAATAGTAAATATGAAGACATCATATTCCTCTATTTTATGGGATGAGATTGTGTAGGAAATGATGGGGAGGATACGAAGGAGTTGCTTAGTAGGCTGAATTTTGTTGTTCCCCTCTCAACGTCCCTTCTTCCCTGGTGTGCCTATGCCCGCAACTAATTTCCACCTTTTCATAAATCGATCAACTATGTAGGAAATGATGGGGAGGATACGAAGGAGTTGCTTAGTAGGCTGAATTTTGTTGTTCCCCTCTCAACGTCCCTTCTTCCCTGGTGTGCCTATGCCCGCAACTAATTTCCACCTTTTCATAAATCGATCAACTATCTAGATTATCGGTCTCATATCTACAAGTTTGAATACATTTGATAAAAAAAATAAGTTTTCGGTAGACAATAAATTTTAATATTGTATTAAAATCAGTAAAATTATATATATAATCGATACTAAAATAATTATAGAAGAAAAATACTAAAATCGAGATTATTATTACCATATATATAATATTAGAAAAATAATATACATATTATATATAATTATTTAGTGCAATTTTAAAATTATACACTTCTTTAATCTATGCTAATTGTATATAGTAAAAAATGAATTAAAATAAAAATTTATTAGTAAATAAGAAATATTGAATTTTCATAGAAGCTTGTTTTTTTCAAGTTGGGTACTCGTTTGTTAGGGAGGGGTTTGTACCCTTTTCACACCTAACATTAACAGAGCACCGTTGGTTGGGAACCCTATCCTATCATTAACGAATATAATACTATCACACCTTCAAAAGTCGGTCTTCTTCTTCCTCCCCACCTACCAAATTTAGTAACGTGTGAACAGATCGAGAATTGATGCCCTCAAAAATGGCTGAAATTTAAAGCTTTTAATGTAACTTTAAGCTTGATGGCGAATTCATGGCTAAAACCTGATGAATGAGGGATCTTTCTCCATCAATCAATCGCATTTAGGGCCATTCTTTAAGAATATATTAAAATCCAAATTTAATATCAAACAAATTTTAAGGTAGCCAAAATGTAAATTAATTTTAGTTGATGTATTATTAAAAAATGTATGGATAATAGGTTGGTTTGTATAAAATATATATATTTTTCGTATCGTTATTAAAATTAATAATTTATAAATAATATAATATTTTAAAACTTATAAAAGTATAACATTTTATTATTATTTTTGAATATTATTATTTCATTTTCAATAAACAATTTACTTGAATTAATTATTTTTATTTATACTTGTATATAACACGATTATATTTACAATATTGGATCTAATATTTATTTATTTAATATAATATTATATAAAAATATATTATTTACCGATAATGAATTTGATATATATCTATTTAAAAGTTATTATTTTATTTAATTTAAATTATATTCTTAAATATTAATTTGATAGAAAAAAGAAACTAATATTTCTAATGTAATGTAACTGCACCCTTCTTCCTAACTACCTATGCCCATGCACTTGGAATTCCTTGATGACCAGGGGTATAAATGTCATTTGAATGATGCCCTTAGTTACTCGATTCCATATCTATTCCTCGTCCTTGGTTGCAGCCTCTACATTAGCTTTCCCTTATTAGAGCATGAAACCTTTGTTGGCCTACCACTATCCAAGCTGGGGAATACAATGGTGAGAGAAAACTTGCTTATTGCCTCCTTTTCCTCTCCCTCGTCACCTACAATGCGAAAATGACCTTCCTACCCCCTTCTTCCTCCCGGTCATAGATACCCACAACTGTCAGCTACTTCCATCAACCGTTTTCTCCATCTCTTAACAAATTGCCTCACCTCACTAACCGTCTCTTAACTGTAAACAAACCACATCTCTCTCTCTCTCTACAAGAAATATCCTTTGAAGCAGCTGATGAACAATCCCTTTAGAAGAATAATGATGTCATGGAGGGACCAGAGCTCCAGTAGCATCCTTCCTTCAGAGAACATCAAAACTTTCTATTCTATTCTCTGTGCCCATAAATGGGAAGAAGAGGGACCCATTCATCCTATCCCACCCCTTCCCACCATCAGTTTTTTTATTCATTTTTGGATCACAGAGGAAGAGTGATGATAGTGATGCCCCTTAACCTTATATGCAAGGCCATCCCCAGTTGGCAGTGATCTGGAGGATGCCTGTCCTTCTCTATGCAGGTTCAATGCTTTCTAGGATACACTGAACCAGAACTAGAACTGGGAAAATCGACCTTACAAATGAGATATATCATGCCTATTATTTTTTCACAACATATAATGGAAAAATAAACTAAACTTTTACCCGAATATTACCTGTTCACCAATCTCACCTACTTCTGCAATGCCACTATTAGTTTAATCTCCATATCAGGCACTTACTACAGCATCAGTTCAGTTAGTGCATCAACTCAAGAAAACCCCATTTTCCAATTCATGTAAACAAGAAGCCATAGAAGTTAAATTTCTACTTTAATAGCAATGGCTGCTATTGTAGAAGAAATAGCATTAGAATAAAGTCAATATAATGGCTGCTTATGGCTGGTCACCAAAAACCTCCCTCTAGTAAAGGTATTGGCCATCCGCTTATTCAATAAAATAAAGGGTTTAATATTGATTAGACTATAAATTATTTGTCGAACAAAAAAAGTCACCGGATTAGAAATAAATCTTCAAAGCGGTTTGGGTCATATGTAGCATAAAGAAAGACTAGAAATGGAATAATTGACATATGTAGCAGCCTGTGAATGCTTACAAAGAATTGACAATGAGAAATCATGATGGAAATTACTGGAACAAGAGAGTTAGTATTCTCTGCTTCAAGCATGAGCAACAACCTTCCCAATCAGCACATTTTTTTCTCATGGATCATACCAGTTGATTTGACCCAAGGAGATTTCTGGTTCTAGAACTAATCTCAACTTCTCAATTGTAATCTTCTGAAAGCAAAATGAGATGAAGTGTGGTGCTAGGTTTCAAATGACCTGATAAGTCTCACCACCAAGAGACTCGTCATCCCTTTCCCTGCCTTCTCTTTTTCTACTTGTGATATCATAAAGGTACAAGGTACACTGAATCAGACAAGAAAAATATGCCCATCTTTCAGAAACTGTTGAACTGGACTTCAATTAGCAACATAGAATTCCTTTCCATGTGATAAGTTGAAGAAAGAGTGCCTGCAGACACGGTAAAAATTATCATGAGTTAAAAAAATATGGCTGCAACTAACAAATTAGATGCACAATTGAAGAAATCTTTTTCATAGTAGGAGTTTCATCACTAGCAGGAAGAACAGATGCACTTAAAGGTCATTCCTTTCTTCTTAAGAGTAGATATTGAGTGCCCAAGCACCTTAAACTATCACCATCATCACAAAGCAATATCTCATTTTAGCTTCTTATATGCAAATAAGCCCCGCTCATATCAATCTCCACATTCATCTAAAACTAACATAGTTAATGGAAAGGGTAAGAGATCAAACTTATGCTAAAAAAAGTGATATTGAGCTAAAAAAAGTGATATTGAGCTAAAAGAGAGGATGCCAAGGAAGTCCCAATTTTTAAACGCTCAATTATAAAAAGTGTAGAAATGATGAACTTCTTATGTCATGACATTCAATGGTTACTCAATGAGGCTTCATAATAAGAAAGTCCAGAGGCCACTAGCAAAACAAAGAGGGTGATGGTACGAACATGTGCTAATGAGAATCAAAGATTTCTAGTATTAGATAAATTCCAATCTCGATCTATACATAAGACCAATAAGGAGTCAACCGGGATACATGGATGCAACAAGATGATATTTAATCATATGACATAAGAATTTGGGTAGAAAATTCAAAATTTTCTAGTATGACATATGAACTCCTATTCCATGAAAACAATCAACATATTAAGTAGCATTATTTTTGTAACACCGAATTTTTTATAAGCAGAATTTAAATTTAATTAGACTAGAAACAAATTTTGAACTGACAATAAAAACCTAAATTAGAATTGAAAATTAAATAAGATTGAAAATCGATAAGGAATAGAATTTTAGACAATTCCTAAACCGACATAAATTACTACTCAATAACATATTTGATCGAAAATCAATAATTAGAAAAAAAATCCAATTGAGAATCTATCGTCGTATACCAAAAACTTCACAATGATAGAAACTTGACCATAATATTTTTAGAAAAATGATCAGTTCAAGAAATTGTCTAATTGGAGGTGAATCAACTAATAAATAACTAAAATTAGTTGAATTGGTCAAAAAATTTATTGGAACAATCGAATGAATCGGGATACAAGCTATCGGAAGTCGGACAACCCGGAAATTGGACCAAATTTCTCTACCACAATCAGGGACCTCCCCAAGGAAAATTAATTATTCTAAGGATAAGTAGGTTATGATTTGATAAAAAAAAGGTATGGTTAGATAGGCTCATTTAGTATAAAACATAACTATATAAGCTTGGTCCGGCTCTTATGGACAATTCATTGGAATCCTCTCTTAAAGTGAGATCGCTCTCTTTTCGGACAAACTAAATTATAGATACCATAATTTTATTTTCCCACTACTAAATTGAGTGTTTTAAGTGCCATTGAATTTCTATTTACTTCAACTTTTCTCTTATTCTCCTGACACAGTTGACCACCCTACTAGCACGACCTGATAAATAGTAATCATACTCCGATAGCAAAAAATAGAGTATTTACCTAGAACAATTTTTAATGCTCTTAACGGCAAAAAATGACCAACAAAAATTCTAAAAACATCTGTTATAGCTTTGGAATTCCATCAATCTCATAAGCTTTTGATAAATATTAAAGTCAAATAAATTCATAAAATTTTCAACCAGATAAAATGTAGTAAAATGACCTTTGTAGGCTAATCTAACATCCATTTAATTCCATGAATTAATTCCTTATATACACAAACTTCTATAAAAGTCAGTTTTCCAACTTCTATAATAGGACACATTAACTTATAAGCGTTCTTTTGATCATCAAAATTGGATTGTTATTCCATGAATTGATTACTTATTCAATTAATTGACATTTTTTGTTTAAATTATCGATCAATTTTTTTTTCCGACAACATGATTTTATAACTACTCCCATATTTTTAGAGTTTTGTTCTTAAATTTTTTATAAGATGGGTTTCCAATTTTTACCGTCATTTTTTACATTCCACTCAATTATTTTCTTATTGTTACATCTTCTCTTTTTTATGTTAACCATTTTCACTAGTAATGAATATTTCATTATCCATATCTTGACCTTTTGGTCAATTACTCACATAAGGTTACGTTATAAATTGGGTTGACTAATGTCCAATAATCATAGTCATGTTCCATCCAAATGTTCCCCATTTATTGTAGTACTCATTTAAGACTTTATGCTTTCGGATCTCATAACTGACTTAAGGCATTTTATGACATTTGTACAATTCTTCATAACTTCTTACAATTTTTGTCAACCGAAGCCAATTTTTTCCTAAAAAGTGATCATTCTTTTAGTAAGAAGTGTGTGACTAGAAGTCCAAAGTCATTTTTTAATATATTGTATCTTTAATAGGAGTGGAGTGCCATTGTATATTAGTATATAAAATATTTATTACCATTTTCAAACAAATATTTATAGATAAGGATCACTATATGTAAAACACATCCTTTGGGGCCAAAGAAATCCGGGAAAAGAATCGATATAGGTTTATACATGAAGAAACGAGCCATTTAATGAACGAAAAATAGCTAATGTGAGAAATTGGAAAATTCCAAGTGACAAAAAATTCAAAAAATCTACAAAGAAGAACCGGAAAGTGGAATTAAGGAGAGAATCGAACCTATTCGGGGTGAACCGGACCCGAACCGGCATGAACCATAGTGAACTGGTTCACAAATTTATTTTTCTAAGTGGCTTAAAAATGTAAATTTAGAAAATTGAGACCATAATTAGATAGAAAATGAATTTAGAAGAATTTAAAAATTTTTAAATTTGAGAAAAATGATCAAAACGAGTCCGAACTGACCGATTTTTGAATTTTGGGCAGCGAACCCGGTCGGACTGGACCGGTCAACAGTCAACGGCCAGTTGGCGCCATGTTAGCTGCCATGTAGACATGATCAGCCAATGGGAAACTGCCACGTGTCCAGTCAACGGACAGTTGGCACCCCATCAGCACGCCACACAGATAGGAATAGCTAATGAGAGGGTGTCATGTGTCCGGTCAATGGGTCAACGACTGATGCAACGGCCGAGTTGGCATTCTACGTCAGAAAAACTGACCAATCACAGCATGCCACATGGCACGATCGTCACGTCGTCATCTTCAACCTTCAAACGCTAACAGAGAAGAGAGAGAGAGAGGGAATCACCGAAAAAGTAGGAGTCTCTAATGACTTGAAAAATACTCTGGTTAGGTGTCTAACGGCCAAGTCGGAGGCTGAGTCTTACGCCAGCGGGTAGCTTGAATAGTTGTTAAGCTTGCTATATAAAGAGCACTCCCTCATTCGTTCTCAGCATGCCACAATCGAGCGAAGAAGAAAAAGGGTGAGTTTTCCAGCGAGCTGTAAACCAGAGCTCCGACGATAGGAAAAATCTCCAACAAAGTAGCTCCGAAGGGTGATATTGGAAATGGGGAAGAGTTCTCTAGCTCCAGATCTTCTTAGAACTGCCAGAGGATGCTTGGGGAAATGCATAGAAAATCGCACAGTGAAACTAGTCTGGAGCTCCGAGTAGCGAGCTCTTGCCCGGCCCCACCTCGCCCCTTTCGGCACTTCCACCACCCAAATTGGCCCTCCCTGACCACCTAAGCACCCCCACAACACCTCTACAGGCCCTGGTAAGCTCAATTTTGCCTCCACTTGTCAGAATTTAGAAATTTCAGAGCTACACCACCTGAAACTTCTCTCTTCAAATTCTAGCAGGGCAACGGTGAGTTACAACCGAATTCGGTCCTGCTAGCTCCCCCTCAACTAGCTCTAACTGCCTCAACCTCAAGCTTCGGTCGTTGCCCCTCCGTCAGTAAGAAATGTAATCTTTCTCTTTTTATTGTGAACTTTCTAGCGAAGCTCCGACAAGGTGAAAAACTCAACCAAATTCACAAATTTAAAGTGTAGGACGATCGAAGGGAGCTGGAGGAGGTGAATAGAAGCAAGAATCGAAGAAATTAAGGACTTACAAGCTGCCAATTGGACGAGGTAAGATTCAAAGTTCCACATGCTTGAATTGGGGAAGAAGGTGAAGGGCGATTTGGGGATTTTGGGGCACTTTTGTGCAATTTTTGAAAATTGGAGGACTAAATGATAATTTCACAAAATTGAGGGTGCTTTCATGAAATTCACCCCAATTGAGGGTCAATTGGGCAATTTGGAGAAAATCGAAAAATTTGAAAAGTTGGGGGACCAAACTGCAATTTTTGGGAAATTAAGGACTAAAAGGCAAATTTGGTAAATTAAGGGCCAATTAGTGAAATTGAAAGAGTTAAGGACCCAAAAAGAATAATTGGGAACCTAGGGGACCCAATTGAGATTAAAGGGAAATTAGGGACATAGGTGCAATTTAAGCAAAGTACAACTCCTTAGGTGCTGATATGAGAAAGTATGGATCTCATTCGTTACCATGCCCTAATACAAACACTTGCACCCTGCAGGAACGGACTACTCGAGCGTCAGCCCTAGAAGCGCATCGAGGAGAGAGATTCCACCGGCACAACCCCGCTGAAATCACCGGGTGAGTGAGAACCGCTGTAACGTACGTTCTGGTTGGAATGATGGTTTAGCTTTGAAAACTATTTTCTCGAAATTAGCATCCCCTAACTGGTGACTCTACTTAAAATATTTGGGAGCTAATTCTAGGTTTAGGCTCGAGATGCTAGTGGGCCCAATGCCGATGGATACGGGCATGGACTCGTGCAGAACAAACATGTAATTTATGATGCTAAAAGACCTGAATAATGGGAACTTTGTGTGATACCCAACGAGCCAAGCTGAGTTATCAAGCTTGTTGGGCCTAACTTGCACCCTATAGGAATGGACTATTCGAGCACCGACTTTAGAAGCATGTCCAAGAGAGAGATTCCGCCAGCATGACCCCACCAAGATCACCGAGTGAGTGGGAACCGCTATAACGTCCATTCCAGTTGTAATGATGGTTCAACTATGAAATTTTTTTTCTCGGAATTAGCATCCCCTGACTGGGTGACTCTACTTAAAACATTTGGGAGCTAATTCCGGGCTTAGGTTTGAGATGCCACTGGGCCCAAGGTCGATGGATACAGGCATGGACTTGTCCACAATAGACATGTGATATATGATGCTAAAAGACCTGAATAATGGGAACCTTGTGTGATACCCATCAAGCCAAGCTAGGTTGTCAAGCTTGTTGGGCCTAACCACTGCTCTACCGAAGCTAGGTCGTCAAACCTATCGGTCTAGTACTCGTGGTGGGCCGAAGCCAAGCCAATAAGCCATCGTGCTAGAGGGCCAAAGATAAATGCTATTATTGAAAAAGAATGTTGATTATGCATGCACTATGATGTTTAGGCCATCGGGACACCTAGCATGAGGTAGTGATGTAGCCCAAGGACTGCTGGATGACCTAGGGAAGATAAGAGCAGTTTTGTCGTTCAGTAGGTTGTGAAGCCGAGAAGCTTCCTATGCACGGAGACGGAGGCAATAGGGGAAATGAGGTCTCGTCCCATTGAGCGGACATGGAATAATGAGGGGTTTGATGTGTCAGACTATTAATGTCCACTCAAACTCTAATTAGAGGTAGTATCCCTCTATTAGGGTGGACGGTAAAGGTGCTCTGATCCACAAGTGGCACGGTCGAGAACCGTCCTACGAATGTGTGATCCCTCCTATGATAGGAGGGTGGTTGTTGATCATGTGATTGTGTGAACTAACAAAAATTACTAATTTAAAAGACATAAAACCTTATAGTAGTTTCCCTCACTGAGTGTTTTACTCACCCCCTCTCTCACCCCTTTTCAGGATAACACCCAGACAGGAAGTTCCCGTACGTGCTCAGGCCCTCAAGGTACACTTCCTATCCCCAACTTAAAGTAAGGTTTTGAATGTAAACATGCCTTCACCTTCCTTGCCTCATTCGGATAGATATACCTGAATGATGCAGGGAAGGGTGGAGGGTTGATCACGAACTCCGACCAAACCGGGTCAGGGCATAACATCTTGAGTGGTATCAGAGCATAATTTTCCTAATTTGTTTTTCCCCAACCCATCCTAATCCCTGATTCCTGACAACCTTGCAGAAAACATGAATGGAAATGCCCCTGAAGAATATATTCCCTAGATCCACGCTATGGAACAATGAGTAGAAGCGCTAAAGGTGCCCATCCCCAAGGACGCTCCCCAAGATAGGACCCCTCCCTACTTGGTGGAGGATGAAGTGTCTCCACCCAGGGAACCAGACCTCACCTAGGTTCAAGCTAAAGCTGAAAGAAATTTTTGGGAAGCATATGCCAACTACATAAGGGTTTTTCACCAACTTCCCCGATGCCACTATCTTACGCTGATATGGAATAGATATAACGCCTCTTGTACAGGCCAGGAGGGCTCTTAATGTCATGCCCTAACCCGGTTTGGTCGGATCCCCATGAACAACCTACCACTCCCCCGGTTTATTAAGGGTTTTCCCCTCATTTTAAACCGTAAGGAGTAAGGCGTCCTTCTTACCTGTACCTTTCCTGGAATAACATTAATCAAAGTTGAATATAATTTTTTTTCAAACATGTCTTAAGGTTCAGATACTAATAGATCTTTAAGGGTCGTTTCCCTCGATTTCCTGAAAAGGGTAAAGGGAGGGGATGAGTTTGACAACTCCATGAATGGGTGTTGGTGAGAGTTTTCACAAAAAATAACTTTAATTGGAGTGTGTCAAACTCCTTATTTCCTTTTAAAAAAATATTCTTTCCTCAAGTTCTGGTTTTGAAAACCTTTTTCCAAGGTTCATCAATTCTTTTTCAAGGATTCTCAAATCCTTTCTAAGGTTTTCAAACCTCTTTCACGTTTCCATATTAGGTGTGTTTCACAAACAACATACACCCTTCATGAATGTTCACACACATTCATGAGATGTAGTTACGCCGACTGCATCTACTTGTGGATCAAAGCGTCTTTACCATCCATCCTAATAGAAGTCTCTGACTTCTACCCAAAGTCTGAGTGAATGTCTCTAACCTCATCCTGACCGACCTCGATCTCATGTGCATGAAGCTATGTCGAGCTTCCCTGACTACTAGCACGACAATTTACCCTTATCTCCACCATGCCGTCTAGTAGCCTCTTAGGCATCTTGATGGTCCATGTCACGCCCCGGATTGGTTTGGCCAGGGTCTGATGGACAACCTGCCACTCTATCGAACCTCAAGGAGGGCTCATCAGGGTCAAGAGAGTCAAGCGTATTACCTGTCATGCTTTCCTTGGATAATATTTAATAAAACTGAAACTTTTAAAATTGTGTACCTAGTTTTGGGTTTGAGGGGAAAGACTGACGCAATGATGTTCCTTCCTGAAAATGTTAATAGGGAGGGGGTGAGTTCGACAACTCAGTGAGGGGAACTTACTATAACGGGATATGTGAATTTATCTTATCATTTTCTTTTTCTTTTATTTAATTAATTTACATTACTTCACACAGTCACAGAATCAACAACCGCCCTCCTATCATAGGAGGGATCACACATTTGCTGAACGGTCCCCGACCGCACCACTTGTGGATCGGAGCGCATTTACCGTCCAACCTGATAGAAGGATACTACCTCTACAAGGAGTTTGTGCGGACATTAATAGTCCAACCCCAAACTCAAATTCTTACACCATGTCCACTTAATGGGACAAGACCTCATTCCCCCTACTGCCTCAGTCTCCGTGCACAAGAAGCCATCGGCTTCATGACTTACTGAACGACAATACTGCCCTTATGCAACCTGGGTTGTCCAACAGTCCTTGGATCCCATCACTACCTCCCGCCAGGTGTCCTAATGGCCTGAACATCACTGTGCATGCACAATCAACAAGCTTTTTAAGTTATAGCCATTTTCTTTGGCCCTCTTGTGCAACAGTTTGTTAGCTTGGCTGCGACCCCACCACGCATACTAGCCCAACAGGTTTGACGATGTGGCTTTGGTAGAGCAGCGGTTCAGCTCAATAAGCCCGACAACTCAGCTTGGCTCGATGGGTATCACACAAGTTCCCATTATTTAGGTCTTTTAGCCTCATGTATCACATATCTGTTTTGGATCGGCCCACGCCCGTATCCTATGGCCTTGGGCCCACTAGCATCTTGAGCCTAAGCTCAAAATTAGCTCCCAAATATTTTAAGCATAGTC
Source organism: Trapa bicornis (assembly GCA_030064425.1). Classification (NCBI taxonomy): domain Eukaryota; kingdom Viridiplantae; phylum Streptophyta; class Magnoliopsida; order Myrtales; family Lythraceae; genus Trapa; species Trapa bicornis. The sequence goes on from CM057746.1 coordinate 13,494,735, forward strand.
ACCTAGTACATGTCTTCATATTTGGCCTTAATTTCATTTTAGCCCCCCAAGGTTTGTGCGTTTACCTTTATGTCCTCAATTGTCCCCTTTTTCCTTAATTCGGCCCCCAATTTTGTAATTATCCCTTTGGGCCCTTAATTTTATCAATACTACCCTTGGGTTCCTCTATTTTCCGAAAATGCCATTTAGCCTTAAACTTTCCCAAAATTATAATTTGACCCCAAGTTTTCAAATTTTACAGATTGGTCCTCCATTCGATCCAATTTGTCTAATGGACCCTCAATTGGAAGGAAATTGCATAAAAAGACCCTCAATTTTGTTAAATTTCCATTTGGTCCCCAATTTTTGAAAAATCTCCAATTTGCCCCAACTTTTCAAAAATTGCATTTTGGTCCCGAATCACAATTTCATTCAATTGATCCCCAAAACTTGGTTAATTGTCCTCATTCTTAATTTAAATAATCTCCTTTGTGTTTCTCTCATCATTTCAAGCTTTGAATCGCTCGATTTGGCTCATAAATGAGTTCAAATAGAGCTTCACCATAAAATGCAGTCTAGAGAGAGAAAGCTTCAATATCTTACTGGTGAGGGTTCTACGGTCAGAGCTTGGGTTACCACCGTGTTTCTCTCATCATGGGGATCCTTCCTAGATCAAACCACACTTCAATTGATGACCCAAGCTATGCAAATTTTAATGTTAAAGTTTTTGCAAAATTCGACCATGCACAGTGTTTTCCGGCGAAGGGTGGCTGAGGGAACTTACCATCTTAGCTCGGGGGGAGGTTAGGGCACATCCAGGTGGGGTGTAGGGGGTCTGGCTTGGCTGCAATTGGCCGAGGGATGGCTCGAAGTGGCGGTAGGGGGCTGGCTAGTTTTTGACCGAGGAGTGGTAGCAATGTTCAAGCTTCCTTGCTCTTCCTTGGTGGCTCTCGCACGGATGTGGAGGTGCTCTTTATATAGGGAGGTCGACAACTATTCAGGCTACCGATCGACATAAGACTCGACCATTGGAGATCTGACCGGAGCATTTTTCGAGTCGTTGGAGACTCTAGATTTTCCATAGACTCCCTCTCTCTCTCTCTTCTCTATCAACGTATGAAGGTTAAGATGCTAGCGTGGCGGTCGTGCCACGTGGTGTGCTATGATTGGTCAGTTTTTCTAACATGGGATGCCAGCTCGCCCGCCGTGTCAGCCGTTAACCGGACACATGGCAGCCTCTCGTTGTGTCTACATGGCAGATGGCATGGCGCCAGCTAACCATTGACCATTGACCAGTTCGTTGGTCAGACTGTTGATCGGTCCGGTCTGACCGGCTTCACGGTTCGAATTTTGAAAATCGGTTGGTTCGGACCGGGTTTGACCGATTTTCTCAAATTTTAAAATTTTAAAATTCATCTAAATTCATTTTCTAACTAATGGTGGTCTCAATTTTCTAATTTGACATTTTTAAGCCACCTAGAAATATGAATTTGTGAACGGGTTCACTATCGTTCATGCAGATTTGGTCCGGTTCAGGTATGATTCATCCTGAACCGGTTCAATTCCCTCTTCAATTCCATTTCCCGGTTCTTCCTTGAAGTTTTTGTGAAATTTTGGTCACTTGGAATTTTTTTTTCATTTTCCCACATTAGCTATTTTTTTCGTTCATTAAACGACTCGATTCTTCATATATGAACCTATATCGGTTCTTTTTGTCAAACTGGACAGGTTTTACAACTCTCCCCTACTTTTATGAGTTTTGTCCTCAAAATTGTTACATACCAAACAATTGCGGATATTTGTCCATTATTGTTGATTTGATCTCCCATGTCTCTTCAGCTACTTGGCCATTCTGCCAGAGTATCCTCACCATCAGAATATTTTTGTTTCGGAGGTTCTTCTCATGCCGATCGAGGATTCGGACAAGTTCTACTTGGTAGGTTAGGTCTTCCTCGAGTTCCGATGGTGGCTCATCTAGTATGTGAATGGGGTTGGGTTTGTACTTTCGTAGTAGGGACACGTGGAAGACGTCGTGGATCCTCCGCAGGTCTAGAGGCAACTCCAACTAGTAGGCTACAGGTCCAACCCTACGAATGATGGTGTATGGGCCAATGTACCGGGGTTTCAACTTCCCTCTTTGTTGAAACCTGAGTATTCCTTTCCAAGGTGACACCTTTAGGAATACTTTGACTCCAACTTCAAATTCTAGATCCTTTCTCCAATTGTTGACGTAACTTTTCTACCTATCCTAGGCTGCCTTGAGTCAGCTCCTTATGACCTGGATCTTCTCTTATGCGTCTTCTATTAATTCTATCCTTTGAGTTTTCTTTCTCCTACTTTCTCCCAAAACAAGGGTGTGCAACAAGGTCATCCATAGAGGGCTTCATAGGGTGTCATCTAGATGCTGGCCTGGTAGCTATAATTGTACGCGAATTCCATGAGGCATAGATGGTCCTCCCAATTTCACTTCATAGTTAGAACGCATGCATGTATCATATCTTCCAAAGTCTGGATAGTCCATTCAGACTGCCCATCTGTCTGGGGGTGAAAAGTCGTGCTCATGTGGAGTGTGGTGCCTAGCGCTGCATGGAGGCTGGGCCAGAATTGGCAGGTGAACCTCGGGTCTCGATTCGATACTATGCTTACCGGTACTCCATGGAGTCGTACGATCTCCCCCACATATAGGGCGACGAGCTTTCCTATCAGGTTTGTCACCCGTATGGGTAAGAAATGTGAAGATTTGGTCAATTGATCCATGATTACCCATATGGCATCCTAGCCCCTTCTTGTTGCCAATAGTCCGGTCACAAAATCCATGGTGATGTGCTCCCATTTCCATTATAGGATCGGGAGAGGTTGTAGTAGCCCGGAGGGTTTCTAATGTTTGACCTTAATTTGCTGACATGATAGGCATCTAGCCATGTACTCTATGAAATCCCTCTTCATTCCCTTCCACCAATATCCCTGTTTTAGGGTGCGATACATTTTCATACTGCCCGGATGCATAGCGTACATCGAGTCGTGGGCTTCTTCTAGTATCCCCCTCTTTAATTCTTGACTATTTGGTACCCACACTCTCCCTTTGAAGGTCACCACCCCATCGTTCCTGACTACGATGTCTGGTGCTATGTTGTTCTCTTTTGGCTCCCAATGGGGACAAAGTTCCTCGTCTTCCTTTTGTAAAGCCTGTGTTTGGTCCAATAGACTGGGTCGGACTACTAGGTTGGCTACTATGTTACCTTTTCTCTTTTCTACGTGGAGGGCTACCCTTAAGTTTCGCAGATGGCTTAGTAAAGGCAGATAGCTTGAATAGACGGAGGCCACTCCCATGTAGTATTTGCAACTGAGTGCGTCTACCACCATGTTGGCCTTACCAGAGTGATACTCGATGGTCAGATCATAGTCCTTTACTAGCTCTAGCCATATTCTCTATCGCAAGTTGAGTTCCTTTTGGGTTAGGAAGTATTTCAGGCTCTTATGATCGGTGTAGATACGACACTTTACTCCGTACAAATAGTGGCACCATATTTTTAGGGCGAATACTATTGCAGCCAGTTTGAGGTCGTGGATGGGGTAATTCTTCTCATGGGGCTTCAACTGTCGTGAGGCATAGGCGATAACTCTTCCTTGTTGCATCATAACACATCCTAGTCCTTGTCTAGATGCACCTGTAAAACTCGCATTTTTTTAGTTAAGAAAAACCGGGAAAAGAACTGGTCAAACCGAATAAGAAAACCAAACCGATTTACATTTGGGAATAAGCAATATGGAAATTTACAACTTTCGGGTGATCCAAAGGATTCATTAAATCTTGGAAAAGAAACTTAAGACAAACTAGAAAATAAAAACCAAATTGGTTTAGGTGAATTAGATTCTATAAGAACTTCAAAGTTAAGTGTGCTTGCCTTAGAGTAGTGTGAGGATGGGTGACCTCTTGGGAAGTATGATTTTTTTGTAACCTGAAATTTCGGTCAAAAATTTTTATGCAAATGTACGGCTTATCATAAATAGCCATAAATTAATATATATTTAATTATTGTAATTAATACCAATAATTTAATACCTAAATTAAATTATTGGAATTAATACAAATAATTTAATACCGAAATTAAATTATTGGAATTAATACCGAAATTTAATTATTAGAATTAATACCAATAATTTATGGCAATATTAATACTAGTAATAAATCTCACCCATTTAATACACGGGTTTTACGTCTGTATAAAGAGGTCATCCCCATTTCATTCTCCTCACACCTTAACACTTCTCTCTCTCCCTACTACTCCATTTCCCGGTGAAGCTCGAACTAGAGTTTCGACTTGAACAAAGGTCGGGCTCTTTAGAAACGGGGAGAAGACAGCTATCTGGTAGCAAACTCCAATCAATCCGAGAATCGTTGGAAAAGCGCCGGCATGATGGAATAGTGAAGTAGCTCCAGCGGACTGAAGCTACCCTATTTTGGTCAAGCTGAAATTGGCCATTTCAAGCCCTACTCAGGCCAAACCAAGCCTTCCCAACACTTCCTTAGTCCTTCCTCGGCCGAATTAGGACCGAAAGGTAAGCCAATTCAGTTTCCCTTTACAATTTTAGATCGTTGTTAGAGAGAGAGAGAGTCAACTGAATTTCAATGAAGAAATTCTAATCCAATTCGACATCAATTGATGTCATCCTTGATCCTAGGAAGAACCTCTAGAGGAGAGATATCTGCCCAGATTTGAAAGCTCCACCGCCACGCCCTCACCGGTGAGAAATCAAAGATTTTTCTCTCTATAGTCTGTTTTCCGATGAATCTCCGTTTGAGCTCGTTCCAGCATTAAAATCTGTGATTCAAAGTTCCTTAGAAACGTATGAACATGTAGGAACACAATTTCAACTCCAATTTCAACAATTCGAGGTGTTTGATTGATCAATTTGATGAAATCAAATTTGGCAGTGTTGAAGAGTTGAAATTGGGAAAAAAAAAGTTGGGGAAATTGGGAATTTTTGGAAATTTGATAGACCAAAAATGTAATTTTTAAAATTGAGGGTTAATTGATCATGATAAGAATATTAGAGGGTCAATTGATAAATTTTAGAATTTTTGTGGCAAAATTTTACCATTTTTCTAAAGAAGGGGCAAAATGGTAATTTTGGGAAAATTGAAGGACCAAATTGGAAATTTGGGAAATTAAACCCCTTTGTGTGAAATCTGAGGTCCTAAGATAAATTTTAAAGGTTTCGGGACTCGAATTTAGGAAAAACTCGGCAATAGGAACTTAAAGTTAAAGAAAATTAACTTTAGGGACCTAATTGCAAATATATGTAAAGTTGGGTTTTCTCATTCATTTGGAACGAATGAAGGCTATTGGGCAAAAGAATAATGAACAATTATGTTCATCTCATGTAGGAGAACGAGACATCGGGAACGCCAGTCGAGGTCCAGCTTGCTAAGGACAGAACCCGACTAAGTGGAATTTCACTGCACTATCGGGTGAGTGGGTTTACTAACATCATACCCGGTTGGGATGATGAACACAACTTAAAGTTAAAAACCACTGACCGGTTGTGAGTGGGTTTACTAACATCATACCCGGTTGGGATGATGAGCACAACTTAAAGATAAAAACCACTTACCGGTTGTGAGTGGAAATTTTATATCATACCCGGTAGGGGATGATAAGTACCTCGGTATAAAAACCCACTGTTTAGTGGTATTTTAATCATCACCACTTAGAGAAAGTGATGTGAAAATTATGCAAAAAAAAACTACTTACCGGTTGTAAGTAGATCATACCCGGTTGGTATGATGAGACTTCCTCGAAGGAAGTTGAAAACCCGTTCATCGGTTATGAACGGAGATGTCCTTATATCGGTTGGTATAATGGACAGTGGAAACCTATTTTTTCGGAAGTGTTCTCCCCTGACTGTGTGCAATTGCTTAAACTATTTGGGAGACCTTCTTGACGGGAGCTCTAATAGCTCTTATAGGACGGGGGCCTCGATTTTGAAACTTGAGGGCTAAAATGCCCAGTTTTTGAAAAAATCGAACAGTGGGCCATAGGCCAATGGACACGGGCAAGAGCTCGTAAAAGAACATGATATATATATATATATATATATATATATGTGCCATTAAAACTTAATAAGTGAATTGTTTGGCCATGGTACCAAGGTAGGTCCGACATACTCAGTCAACTAGTAGCAGTGCAGCATGACCGGTCTTCGGACCAGTCAAGACAAACAGCTACAGATTGAGTTGGAGGTCGGGACCGTTGGGACAAATGGCACCACATATTACATGATAATTTAAGAAAACTTTGTTTGTACATGCACATGAGTACGGGATCATCAAGACGCCCATGAGGGGTAGTGATGTGTCCTAAGGGCCCTGGACGACCCAGTGAGTATAAGGGCAAATTGTCGTTCCAGGTGTCTGTGCGAAATTTGGAGTAGCACAAAGCGCATGAGACCGGGGTGGGGACAGGATGAGGTCTCTGTCCTCATATGGACACGAAAAAGTGATTTTGGGATTGTCAGTCGGATATCGCGTACATCCACTCATTCCGAGGGTAGAAGTGGTCGTACTTCTATCCGGGTGGCAGGAAAAGTCGCTCCGAAGCCACTAGCGGGTTCAGTAGTGATACTGACTTGCGAATGTGTGTAACCTTCATGATGAAGGATGTGTGTTGGGTGATGACACACCGATAACTAAGAAATAATGGAAAAATACGAATTTTTAAATGAAATGATTTTTGAAAACAAAGGAGTCTGGCACACTCCATATAAATATTTTTCTTGAAAGTTAAAAGATTTGAATCCCATTCACTGAGTAGTTGTACTCACCCCCTCCCTTATACCCCTTTCAGAAAGTCCCGGAAAGCCGAACCTTAAAGGACTTGCGCAATTAAACGCCTGCAAGATAGGTACAACTAATTTAAATTACTATGTAGTTTTGATTTATGATATTCCTAGAAAAAGGTGCAGGTTAACGCCTTACTCTTTACGATTTATAATATAAGGGAAAACCCTTTAGTAAATCGGGAGAGTGGTGGGTTGATCACGGGGATCCGACCAAACCAGGTCGAGGCGTGACAGCACCGCTATACACCGTGTATTCCCCAACATACGCATCGGGTAAGGCCAGTACCGGGGCCATGGTGAGTCTAGTTTTGAGCTCTTGGAAGGACTCTTCACACTTGGCATCCCACTTGTAGTTCACTCCTTTCCATGTGAGGCAAGTTAAGGGAGCTATTATATTGGAGAAATCTTCCACAAATTTCTGGTAGTATTCGGCGAGGCCAAAGAAACTACGGATTTCTGTCGGGTTAGTTGGGGCTTTCCAATTTGATATGGCCTCTATTTTGGCTGGATCCACCTTTACTCCTTCTTTGGACACTATATGCCCTAGGAAGCCCACTTCTTACAGCCAGAACTCGCACTTAAAGAATTTGGCGTACAATCGGTTTTTTCGCAGGGTACTTAGGATTATCTCCAGGTGTGTCTGATGCTCTTCTTCGGTCCAGACATATGAGAATATTGTCTATGAATATGATCACGAACTTGTCTAGATATGGCTGGAACACCCGATTCATCAGGTCCATGAAAGTCGCGGGTGCATTGGTTAGTCCAAAGGGCATTACCCTAAACTCATAATGCCTGTACCATGATCGAAAAGCAGTTTTCTATATGTCCTCTTTAGGAATCTTCAGTTGGTGATATCCCGACATTAGGTCGATCTTGGAGAAGTAGGCGGCTCCTCTGAGTTGGTCAAATAAGTCGTCTATCCTAGGGAGAGGGTACTTATTCTTAATCGTCACCTGGTTTAGTTTCTGGTAATCAATGCAAAGTTGCATACTTCCATCTTTCTTCTTTACAAATAGTACGGGTGTACCCCACGGGGACTGGCTTGGGCGTATAAACCTTTTCTCTAAAAGTTTGTCCAACTGATCTTTCAGTTCCTTGAGTTCCGAGGGTGCCATACGGTAGGGTGCTTGGGATATAGGGTGGGTGCCTGACGCTACCTCAATTACTAATTCTAGTTGGCGATCTAGGGTAAACTAGGGAGTTCCTCCGGTAAAACATCTAGATAACGGTTGATCACTGGAACCACTACTAGACCCTTCTCTAGGGTGTCCTTACAAGTGATCTGCACGAGGAAGACCTTACATCCTTTCCTTAGCAAGTCTTGAGCTTCCATATAGGACACCAGATGTATTTCGGCTATTCCTCTATCTCCTTCAAATATAGTTTCTTCTTTTCCCGAGCCATGGAAGCTTATCCTCTTTTTCCCACTATCAACTTGGGCTTGGTGCATGCTTAGCCAGTCCATCCCTAAAATGATCTCTACTTCTTGTAGCAAAAGAGGAATCAGGTTGACTTCCAGGGTTGTTCCTCCGACTTGCACTTCGTAGGCTTTAACGTACGTGTGTCTTTCCATGGTTTCACCTAACGGGGTGAGGATGTGGAATGGTGACAGGAGAGGAGAGGTTTCCTTTGGGAGTTTTGGGACTAGAGTTTCCTTGATAAAAGAGCGTTCTGCCCTAGAGTTAAAGAGGGCGTACCTTACCTTTTCGAATACTTGGACGAAGCTTGAGTGAAAACTAATGAAATTTTTTTAGGAAATGCATTTTATTGATTCCAAAAAGGGGACTACAGGACTCTGGCTACATACTCAACTTATGAGGAGGCGCGTTGGGATGTACCAGCCACCATGCTAAGGTCCTTCTAGGCTTCTTCTTGGGTCAGGTTGTAGACCCTGGCTGGAACTCTCATGAGTGCTTCTCGTTCCTCGTCGTTTGGACTTAGGTTTTTGGGTGGTGGCAGTGGTGGGGTGTTCTCCCGAGCCCTTGGGCAACTCCTGAGGTAGTGCCTAGGTTGTCCACACCCATAGCTTGTGGCACATTGTCCTTCATGGTGTCTCTGACACCAAGGACAATAGGGGCTTCTTTTTGGAGGGAGTGCATCCATTTCCTTGTGGCCACGATGACCCTCCTCCCTCTAGGTGAATCTTGGTGGGTTCCTCCATTAGGGCCGACCTAGTTCCCTCGGGCCTCCTTGGCTGCCCTGTCCCCTATCTTCTCTACATCCCCCCATTTCCATCTGATGGCGCCTTGTCTAGACTAGTCGTCCGCATTCATGGGCCATGCCTACTATGGTGGCTAAGTCAGTGGGGGCATCGCAAAACCCCCATCTGGTCTCTTATAACCATATTGAGATCGTTAATAAACTTTTTGAAACTCAAAATTAAGACAGTATCACCCTCTCCTCCAGGGGTATCCGGATGATACCCATGAACTTTTTGAGGCTTGCCAACCAGTCCATGGCAACCCCGGCCTTTTTCTCCTTGTATAAGGGCTTACACCTAATTGTCGGAAGGTCTTCAAGTATTTAGGAATGTCGAGGAGGGGTGGAATAGGTGTGAAAGGGGGTTGGGATTGTACCTCCTCCTGATGGGTCTAGGACTCGGAATCTAAGTGGGGTTTTTTGCTAAGGTGGGGTTCTCCGAATACCTTAGTGAATTCCTCATACAGTCGCTGGTGTTTAGAACTGATGCCTTGCGGGGCAGAGGTAGTTCCTGGGAATTCTGTCTCCGGGACGAGGTTTCTAGCGGAATCAACAGTTGCAGCTCTTGTTCTCTTGACTCCTCGTTTGGGTGCCATAGCTGGGTTAAAGTTTTCTTTAATTAGTATTTAGGTTATAAAATTTTGATAATGTATCCGAGAAAGTACAGGCTCTGATACCACCAAAGTTGTCACGCCCTAGCTCGGTTTGGCCAGGATCTGAAGGACAACCCGCCACTCTCTTGAACATCAAGGAGGGCTCATCGGGGTCAAGAGAGTTAGGTGTATTACCTGTCAAGCTTTCCTTGGATAACATTTAACAAAACTGGAACTTTTAAAATTGTGTACCTGGTTTTGGGTCTAAGGAGAAAGACCGGCACAATGGTGTTCCTTCCTAAAAATATTTAGATGGAGGGGTGAGTTCGACAACTCAGTGAGGGGAACTTACTATAACGGGTTACGTGAATTTATCTTATCCTTTTCTTTTTCTTTTTATTAATTCATTTCCATTACTTCACACAATCACAGAATCAACAACTGCCCTCCTATCATATGAGGGATCACATGTTCACAGAACGGTTCTCAACCGCGCCACTTATGGATCGAAGCGCCTTTACCGTCCACCTTGATAGAGGGATATTGCCTCTACCCGGAGTTTGTGCGTACATCAGTAGTTCGACCCCAAACTCAAATTCTTCCACAATGTCTGCTCAATGGGACGAGACCTCATTCCCCCTACTACCTCGGTCTCCGTGCGTAGGAAGCCCTTGGCTTCACGACAATACTGCCCTTATGCAACTTGGGTCGTCTAGCAGTCCTTGGGTCCCATCACTACCTTCTATCAAGTGTCCTGATGGCCCAAACATCACGGTGCATGCACAATCAACAAGCTTTTTAAGTTATAGCCATTATCTTTGGCCCTCTTGCACAATGGTTTGTCAGCTTGGATGAGGCCCCACCACGCGTACTAGCCCAACAAGTTTGACGACGTGGCTTTGGCAGAGCAGTGGTTCGGCTCAATAAGCCCGAAAACTCAGCTTGGCTCGATGGGTATCACACAAGTTCCCATTATTCAGGTCTTTTAGCCTCATGTATCACATGTCTATTTTGGACGGGTCCACACTCGTATCCACCAGCCTTGGGGCCACTGGTATCTTGAGCCTAAGCCCAGAATTAGCTTCCAAATATTTTAAGCAGAGTCACCCAGTCAGGGGAGGCTAATTCTGAGAAAACAGTTTTTTTTTCAATGCTTAAATCGTCATTACAACCAGAATTTATGTCATAGCGGTTCCCACTCACCCAGTGATTGTGGCGAGGTCCCACCAGTGAAGTCTAGCCTCGCGGTCTCTCTTCTGGAAGTAGCCACTTGAATAGTCAGTCCCTACATGGCACAAATGTCCTCGTTAGGGTATTGAACTAAGAAATCGTACTTCTTGGCATATTTGCATACATGCCTTCATATTTGGCCTTAATTGCATTTTAGCCCCCCCAAGGTTTGTGTGTTTACCTTTATGTCCTCAATTGTCCCCTTTTTCCTTAATTTGACCCCCAATTTTCTAATTATCCCTTCGGGTCCTTAATTTTATCAATACTGCCCTTTGGTTCCTCTATTTTCAGAAACTGCCATTTAGCCCCAAACTTTCCCAAAATTGCATTTTGGCCCCAACTTTTCAAATTTTACAAATTGGTCCTCCATTTGATCCAATTTGTCCAATGGACCCTCAATTGGAAGGGAATTGCATAAAAAGATCCTCAATTTTGTCAAATTGCCATTTGGTCCCCAATTTGCCCAAGCTTTTCAAAAATTGCATCTTGGTCTCGAATCACAATTTCATCCAATTTTCCCCCAAAACTTGGTTAATTGTCCTCATTCTTGATTTAAATCATCTCCTCTGTGTTTCTCTTATCATTTCAAGCTTTGAATCACTCAATTTGGCTCAGAAATGAGCTCAAACGGAGCTTCGCTAGAAAATGCAGTCTAGAGAAAGAAAGCTTCGATATCTTATCAATGATGGTCTAGCGGTTGGAGCTTAGGTTAGCACCGTGTTGATCTCATCATGGGGATCCTTCATAGATCAAACCGCGCTTCAATTGATGACCTGAGCAGAGCGAATTTTAGTGTTAAAGTTTTTACAGAATTTGGTCATGCACAGTATTTTCCGGCAAAGGGTGGCGAACCTGCTTAGCTCGGGGGGAGGTCGGGGCACCTCCAAGTGGGGTGTAGGAGGTCTCGCTTGGTCGCAATTAGCCGAGGGAAGGCTCGAAGTGGGCAAAAGGGGGCTGGTCAAGGAGTGGCAGCACTGTTTGAGCTTCCTCGCTCCTCCTTGGTGGCTCTTGAGCAGAATGGAAGGTTTAGGTGGGTAGAGGACTTCCTCCTGATTCCAATGACACCCAATGTGGCTTCGGAGGTCGAGAAAAGTCCCATTGTCTGAGCTCTAGTTTGTAGCTCACCAGAAAACTTAATCTTCTTCTTCTTCGCTCGATTGTGGGATGCTGAGAATGGATGAGGGGGTACTCTTTATATAGGGAGGTCAGCAACTGCTCAGGCTACATACCAACGTAAGACTTGATTGCCGGAGACCTGATCGGAGCATTTTTCGAGTCGCCAGAGACTCCAGCTTTTCCTACGACCCCATCTCTCTCTCTCTCTCTCTCTCTCTCTCTCTCTCTCTTCTCTGTCAGCGTCTGAAGGTTGAAGACGATGACGTGGTGGTCGTGCCATGTGGTGCACTATGATTGGTCCATTTTTTTTTACGTGGGATACCAGCTCGGCCGCCGCATTAGCCTTGACCTATTGACCGGACACGTGACAATCTATCATTAGCTGCTCGTGTCTACGTGGCATGCTAACAGGGCGGTAGCTGTCTGTTAGACAGACACATGGCAGCCTCCCATTGGTTAACCGTGTCTACATGGCAGCTGATGTTTCACTAAATGGCCGTTGACTATTGACTAGTTCGTTGACCGCTCCGGTGTGATCGGGTTCCCGGTCCGAATTTTGAAAATCGGCCGGTTCAAACTAGGGTCGACTGGTTTTCTCAAATTTAAAAATTTTTAAATTCATCTAAATTTGTTTTCTATCTAATGGTGGTCTCAATTTTCTAATTTGACATTTTTAAGGCAAATAGAAAAATGAATTTGTGAACCGGTTCACTATGGTTCATACCGGTTCAGTCGGATTCACCCCGAACCGATTCGGTTTCCTCTTTAATTCCACTTTCTAGTTCTTCCTTGAAGTTTTTGTGAAATTTTGGTCACTTGAAATTTTTTCTTCATTTCCCACATTAGTTATTTTTTTTCGTTCGATTCTTCATATATAATCCTATACTGGTTCTTTTTCTAGTTTCTTTTGGTCCAACTTTACGGGTTTTACAGTCCTGAATCTCAGTGCATGCACAAACAATAATTTTCCATATAAGCCATTTAATCTTTGATGCCACTTGTCACGCCCCGACGCAGTTTGGTCAGATCCTCATGATCAACCCGCCACCCTCCTGATTTATTAAGGGTTTTCCCCTTCTTTTAAATTGTGAGGAGTAAGGCGTCATTTAAACATGTACATTTCTAGGAATAACATTAATCAAAATTATATGAAATTTAAACTAAACATACCTATCTCATAGGTATAGTTAACTTGAGGTCTTTAGGTTGGCTTTCCCTTAATTACCTAAAAAGGGGTATAAGGGAGGGGTGAGTTCAACGACTTAGTGAATGGCTATTTTAAAATTTATCTTTTAGAAAATAGTTTGAATTGGAGTGTGTCAGACTCCTTATTTTCTTTTAAAATATTTCATCATAAAAATCTCAGTTTTCATAGCCATTTCTCGTCATTAACCTCAAACAGTGTGTTTATCAACCAACACATGCCCTTCATCATAAAGGGAACAGACATTCGCAGGACAACACATCCACTGCACCCACTTGTGGCATCGGAGCGACTTTATCAACCACCTAGATAGAAACCCGCCCACTTCTACCCTAAGGATGAGTGGATGTACGTGACATCCGACCCTCAAACCCGCAAAGAAACTCCGTGTCCGTATGAGGACAAAGACCTCATCTCGACCCCATCCCGGTCTCATCCCGGTCAAGCTTCACTGACTGTTGCTACGACAATCTGCCCTTATCTCCACCATGTTGTCTAGTAGCCACTAGGACGTATCACTACCCCTCTTGGGCATCTTGAAGGTCTCGTACCTCAGTGCATGCCCAAAACAATAGACCCTCAACTCGACCTGCAGCTGTTTGTCTTTACTGGTGCGTCGACCTGTCTTGTCGCACTGCCGCTAGTACATCGAGCATGTCAGTCTGGACTTGGTACCATGGCCAAAAACATCATTCATTTAAAATTTTCATGGCTTAAGCTCATGTTTGTTTATGAGCTCTTGCTCATGCCATCTGGCCTTGGGCCTACTGTACGAGATTTTCAAAATTGGGCATATTAGCACCCAAGTACCAAAATTGAGGTCTTCGGCCTATTGGAGCTATTCGGGCTCCCATCAAAATGGTCTCCCAAAAAGTTTAAGTAATGGCACACAATCAAGGGAGAGCACTTCCAACAAAATATTCCTTTCATCCGTCCATCCCACCAACCGGGTGTGAGGACATCTCTGTTTATAACCGATAAGCGGGTTTTCTACTTCCTTCGAGAAAGTTCATCATACCAACCAGATATGATCTACTTACAACCGTTAAGTAGTTTTTCCACGTGTTTTCTCACATCATCCCATCCAGGTGTGATGTTAAAATTTCACTTAGTAGTGGTTTTTTACTCCGAGGTACTCATCATCCCAACCGGGTATGATGTGAAATCCCACTCACTCATGAATGCATTGAATTCCTCTCAACCGACTTTTTGCCTCTACTCGACCTTGCCTTGGCTGGCGTTTCGGGTACTTCATGTTCCCACACGATATGAACATCTTTGTTCATTATCCTTTGGTTTGATGGCCTTCAGTTATCACGAATGAATAACATACCCAAACTTTTTAATTATTTACAATTAGGTCCCTAAAGTTCTTTTTCTTTAACTTTAGGTCCCAATGCCGATTTTCCCCCAAATTGAGTCCCGAAACTTCTAAAATTCACCTTGGAGCCTCAATTTAATCAAAATCACAAAAGGGGTTCAAGTTTCCCAAATTCCCAATTTGGTCCCCAACTTTTCCAAAATTATTATTTTGCCCCTACTTTACAAAAATTGTAAATTTCACCCAAAAATTGACCAATTGCTCCTCCAACATCTATTCCATGCCCAATTGGCCCTCAATTTTAGGAAATTGCACTTTAGTCCCTCGAATTTTTGAAATCCCCAATTTTCCCCCTAATTTCAACCTTTCAACTTGGTCGAATTTGATTTTATCAAATTGACTGATCAAACAAGGTTAATTGTTGAAACTGAAGGTAGATTTAAGTTCCTACACATCTATATGATGCAATTGCACTTTTAATCGCATTAAAATTCAAATTGGAGAATTGAGGCTACCACTTAGTAGTCGGAACGAGCTGAAAAGAAGCTTCGTCGGAAAACTGAACGTAGAGAGAGAAAGCTTCGAAAGCTTACCATCGAGAGCACGACAATCTGAGCTTTCAATCTGGGCAGATAGCTCTTCTACTGAGATTTCTCCTAGGATCAAGAATCACCTCAATTCATTTCAAATTGAGGGAGAATTTGGTCAGTAAAGATCTATCGGTTTTCTCTCTAGCACCGATTAGAATTTATAGTGGGAAGCCAAATTGGCTTACCTTTCTGCTCTAATTCAGTTGTAGTAGGGCTGTGGAAGGGTTGCAAGGGCATGGTTTAGCTTGAGAAGGGCTCAAATTGGCCATTTTCAGCTAGGACGAAATAGAGCAGCTTCAGTTCGCCGGAGCTACTTCATTGTTCTATCTCGCCGGCGTTTCTCCGCCGATACTTGGAGCAAATGGAGACTACAGTTGTGTAGTTGACTTCTCCCAAAATCTAAATAACCCACCCACACCTTCTTTAGCTCAAAAAAATGCCCAAGTCAGAGCTTTGGTTCGAGCTTCACAAGAAAATGGAGCAATGGAGAGAGAGTGGAGTTTTCAAGTGTGAGGAGGATAAATGAGAAGGGGCGCTTTATATAGGAAGCTAGGGGACTTCTTGGTCGTCTGATTAGCGCCTTAATGACAGTCATTCATTGCCTAAAACTCCTTGGCTAGAGACTTTTCATCTTCGCCGACGCTGCTCGATTTTTCCGGCGAGTGAACAATGCTATCATCTAAAGGAAGAAGACGACACTCTTCCAAACCAAACCGGACTGGTATGAATCAGGTTCAATGCTTAAACCGATTAGTTCGACTGAGTTTTTCAAAATTAAAAATTTATAAATTCATCTAAATTCATTCACTATTAAATGGTAGCCTCAATTCTCCAATTTGAATTTTCTAAGCCACCTAGAAAAATGAATTTAGAAACCAGTTCAACAGTGGTTCAAACCGGTTTAATTCAGTTCAGGTCTAGTTCACATAAATCGATTTGGTTTTCACCTCCAATTCACCCTTAAAGTCCTTTATCATGACTTTTGTGACTTCTTTAGGTCACTTAGGATCCATAAATTTCCCAATTTGTCCTTTCTCTATCAGTTTCGATTTATAAATTGACTCGGTTTTCTCTTTGGAAATGGCTGGTTCTTTCCCCGTTTTCTTATTATTAAAGGACAGAGTTTACACCACTGGTCCAATGGCCCGACCCTCAACTTGACCTGCAGCTGTTTGTCTTGACTGGTCCGTCTACTTGTCTTGTCGCACTGCCGCTAGTCCCTCAAGTATGTCGATCCTGTCTTGGTACCATGGAAAAATCACATCATTCATTAAAGTTTTCATGTCTTAACATCATATTTGATTACGAGCTCCTACTCGTGCCAACTAGCCTTGGGCCCAATATATGAGATTTTCAAAATCAGGCATTCTAATCCCCAAGTTCCAAAATCGAGGCATCCGACCTATCTGAGCTATTCGAGCTCCCGTCAAGAAGGTCTTCCAAAATATTTTAGTGGTGGCATACAGTTAGGGGAGAGCACTTCTGACAAAAATAACTTTTCATATGTCCATCACACTAACCTAGTGTGAGGACATCTTCACTCATAACCGATAAGCGGGTTTTCTACTTTCTTCCAAAAAGTTTATCATACCAACCGGGTATGATCTACTTACAACCACCAAGTGTGATGTTAAAATTCCACATAGTAGTGTGTTTTCATTTCCGAGGTACTCATCATCCCAACTAGGTATGATGTGAAAATTCCCACTCACCCGATAGTGTAGTGTATTCCTCTTGATCGACTTTTGCCTTCATGCGAGCTTATCCTTATTGACGTTCCTGGTCCTTCTTGCTCCTACACGATTTGGACATCCTTCTTTATCAATATTTGACATAATAGCCCTAATTCCGCATGAATGTGCAAATGCCCAAAATTTTCAATTATTTACATTTAGGTTCCTAAAGTTCTTTTTCCTTAACTTTAGGTACCTAATGCAAAATCTCCCCCAAATTAAGTCACGAAACTTTCAAGAATTCACTTTGGGTCCTCAATTTATCCAAAATTACTTAAAGGGTTCATGTTTCTCAAAGTTTCAATTTGGTCCCAACTTTTTCAAAAATTACCATTTTGCCCCTACTTTACAAAAATGGCAATTTGACCCCAATAATTTCAAAAATCGACCAATTGGTCCTCCAACATCGTTTCAATGGCCATTGGCCCTCAATTTTGGGAAATTGCACTTTGGTCCCTCAATTTTTCAAAATTCCTTAATTTCCCCAAAAGTTTCCCCTAATTTTCCCCTTTCAAACTAGTCGAATTTGATTTTATCAAATTGACCATTCAATCGGGTTTAATTATTGAAATTGAAGGTAAAATTGAGTTTCTACACTTCCACATAATTCAATGGAACTTTGAATAGTGTCATTTCGATCCGAATTGAGCTCAAACGAAGCTTCGTCGGAAAACTGGACTTAGAGAGAGAAAGATTTGAAAGCTTACTGTCGGAGGTGCGACGGTCTGAGCTTTCGATTAGGACAGATAGATCTCATCCTAAGGTTTTTCCTAGCATCAAGAATCGCATCAATTCATGCCGAATTGAAGGAGAATTTGGTCAGTGAAGTTTCATTGGTATCCTCTCTAACACTAATTGGAAACTATAAAGGTGAACCAAATTGGCTTACATTTGAGCTCTAATTCAGTCGTATGAGGGCTGTGGAAGTGTTGAGAGAGCTTGGTTTGGCCTGAGAAGAGCTCAAATTGGCCGTTTTTAGCTTAACCAAAATAGGGCAGCATTGGTCCGCCGGAGCTGCTTCACTGTTCAATCACGCCGGAGCTTCTCCGGTGATCCTCATAGCAAATGGAGACTACCGTCGGGTAGCTGACATCTCCTCGAATATAAAGAAACTGACCTCACCTTCTTTGGCTCAGAAAAACCCCAATGTCGAAGCTTTGGTTTGACCTTCACCAGAAAATGGAGCACTAGGGAGAGAGTGGATTTTTCAGGTGTAAGGAGGATGAATGAGGAGGAGTTCTTTATATAGGAAGCCCGAGGACTTCTTGGCCATCTGTTTGGAGTCTTAATGGCAGTCATTCATTGCCTGAAACTCCCTGGTCGTAGACTTTTCATCTTCATCGGTGCTGCTCAATTTTCTAACGAGTGAACAATGCTGTCATCTAAAGGAAGAAGATGATACTGTTCCGAACCAGATCAGACCAGTCCGAACCAGGTTTAATGCTTAAAATGACCGATTCAAGCCCAATTCGATCGAGTTTTTCAAAATTAAAAATTTGGAAATTCATCTAAATTCATTATATATCCAATGGTGGCTTCAATTCTCTAATTTGAATTTTCTAAGCCACCTAGAAAAATGAATTTAGAAATCGATTCAATAGTGGTTTATACTGGTTCAGGTCCGGTTCACCTGAACCGGTTTAGTTTTCTCTTCCAATTCAACCTAAAGTCCTTTTTCATGACTTTTGTGACTCTTTAGGTCACTCGTGATTTGTAAATTTCTCGTTTTGCCCTTTCTCTAACAGTTCGAGGTTTGTGAACCGGTTCATTTTTCTCACCCGGGTTGACCCGATTCTTTCCCCGGTTTCCCTATCTTTAAGGTACGAGGTTTACACCTAGTCTATCAGCATCAGCAGAATTCAAGGAGCCTAGCATGAACTTGTGCCCCCGCTGCAGTAGGTTCCACGGGGGTGAATGCCCACCCATAAAGAGAAGGCGCCTCCAAACACTAGATGCGGAGTCTCACAATCCGCATAGGTATAATTCTTAATCAGTTAAGTGGTGGGGATAAAAAAAAAGGGGTAATAGATTCTAGAAATATCCATTGTAATAAACCTAGGTCGGGGTTTTTCCGATCCGACGAATAAAGAAGATTTCATTTTCAAAAAGAAAACCCAAATCTCTTAACCCATTTCTCAGAAGAAGGGAGCTTTAGAAGCCCCAAAATACCAAGAACCCTAAAGGAGTAAAACCAAACCCCACCTTAGGTTGGTCGTCCTCTTCCAACACCTACACCCCACAGGATGGTGCTAGGATGACAAGAGGCCCGAGGAGTACCTTAAAGGACAAAGGAAGTCAAGGCAACCCATGACTAGCCCAAAGAGCAGAGTAGGAAACCATACGGACTAGATGCCACCAGCAAATCAGTAAGGACCCTTAGAGGTGACCCAAAGGAGTGCCACATCAAAAAAGGCAACCCCAATGAAATAGGAAAGAAGAACATGGACTGGGATTGGCAGCATGACAAAGGTCGAATTACCTAGACGGGTAGACCTAGAAAAATGTCATGGACAAGCCAAGGGTAGACCTAACCATCCCACGAGATAGCCAAGGTAACCAAAGGGTTGTAGCATAGTACCCCAAGGGCGAGGGACAAAAAAGCAAGGCCGTGACGAAGGAATGAAACATGTCGACCCTAGAGACTAGGAAAAGGCAGAGGGAAGGAGCCAACAAGCATGGAAATTCTAAAGTCAAACGGGATAGTTATGTAACGAAGTCACATCGAGAGACTCGAAATGGGAGAACGACACCGAATTGAAAGGACAAATCAATCGCATGACAAAAAACAAAGGAGTGGCACAAACTCCAATTGTAAACCCTGCCCTTTGATAGTGAGAAAACCAGAGAAAGAATCGGTCAATTTCAACATTTAAAACTGAATCAGTCCACAAGCCCGATTATTAGGAAATGGGCAAATTTGAGAATTTACAACTCCCATATGACTCAAAATGGTTCATAAATGTTGGAAAAGAACCTTAGGACAAAATGGGGAAGAAAAACTGAACCAGTTCAAGTGAACCGGTTCATGAACTGAATTGACTCATGAACTGAAATCGATAGAGAGAGGGTAGGCCGGAAAATTTATGGATCCCAAGTGATCTAAAGAGTCCCAAAAGTCATGGAAATGGATTTGAGAAGGAATTGGAGATGAAAACCAAACCGGTTCAGGTGAACTGGATCCAAACTGGAGTGAACCGGTTTGAACCACTATTGAACCGGATTCTAAATTCATTTTTCTAGGTGGCTTAAAGAATTAAAATTAGAGATTTGAATCCACCATTGGATAGAAAATGTATTTAGAAATTTATAGAATTGAAAAATTCGGCTAAATGAAGGGTGAACCAGCCTGTTCAAGCTTTGAACCCAGTTCGGAACGGTCCGGTCCGGTTCGTAATAGTGTCGTCTTCTTCCTTCAGATAACAGCACTGTTCACTCACCAAAAAAATTGAAGTAGCGCCAGCAAAGAAGAAACATTTCTATTCGATACATTTCAAGCCATCAATGCCTGTCATAAAGGTGCCAAACGAACGACCGACAAGTCCCCGAGCTCTCTATATAAAGAGCCCCTCTCCATTCATCCCCTCCACACCTGAAAAGCTCACTCTCTCTCAATTGCTTAGTTTTTTGGTGAAGCTCAAACCAGAGCTTCGATATAAGGTCATTTTTGAGCCAAACAAGGTGAGGTCGAGTTCCTTAGACCAAGGGAGAAGTCAACTACACGGTGGTGACATCCATTCATTCCGAGAGTCGTCGGAGAAGCGCCGGTGTGATCGAACAGTGAAGCAGCTCCAGCGGACTAAAGCTGCCCTGTTTCGGCCGAGTTGAAATCGGCCAATTTGAGCCATCCTCAGGTTAAACAAAGCACTCCCAACACTTCTTGTCATGCCTCGATCCGGTTTGGTCGAATCCCCAAGAACAACCCGTCACTCTCCTGGTTTATTTAAGGGTTTCCCCTCTTCTAAACCGTAAAGAGTAAGGTGTCTTTTAAACCTGCACCTTTCTTGTAATAACAATATACAAAACTAAAAAACAAACATACCTGATTTTATAGTTCCTATATAGGGAAGTCTTTAAGAATAGTTTTCCCTTAGTTCCTGAAAGGGGTAAAAGGGAGAGGTGAGTTCTACAACTCAGTAAGCGGGGGTTGGGAGTGAGTTTTCATAAACGAAACAACTTTAATCGGAGTGTGCCAAACTCCTTTCTTAGAAAAATCCTTTAATTTAAAATCTTAATTTTTACCACCATTCCTTATTAATCACGATGTGTCATCACCTAACACACATCCTTCATCATGAAGGTCAAACACACATTCGCATGCTAGTATGTCCACTAAACCCACTTGTGGCATCGGAGCGACTTTACCAGCCACCTAGATAGAAGCACGAACACTTCTACCCTGAGAATGAGTGGATGTACGCGACATTTGACTCTCAATCATGAAATCAACTCTTTGTGTCCGTATGAGGACAAAGACCTCATCCCGTCTCCACCCCGGTCTCATGTGCTTGGTGCTACTCCAAATTTCACACAGTCACCTGGTACGACGAACTGCCCTTATACTCACCATGTCATCCAAGGCCCTTAGAATGCATCACTACCCCTCTTAGGCATCTTGATGGTCCCATTATAATAGTGCATGCACAATCAATATTTTCTTATCATGCCATATAATCTATGGTGCCACTAGTCCAACAGCCCCGACCATCAACTCAACCTGCAACTGTTTGTCTTGATTGGTTCGGAGACCTGTCATGTCGTACTACCACTAGTTGACTAAATATGTCGGTCCTATCTTGGTACCATGGACAAACAATTCATTTATTAAATTATTATGGCACATATATCATGTTTGTTTACGAGCTCCTACTCGTGTCCACTGGCCTATGGCCCGCTTGTTTGAGATTTTCAAAACTGGGCATAATAGCTCCCAAGTTCCAAAACCGAGGCCCCCAGCCTATAAGGGCTATTCTAGCTCCCGTCAAGAAGGTCTCCCAAATCATTTTAGCATTGGCACACAGTCAGTGGACAGCACTTCTGACAAAATATGTTTTCAACTGTCCATCATACTAAACGAGTATGAGGACATCTCCACTAATAACCGATGAACAGGTTTTCTACTTCCTTCGAGGAAGTTTCATCATACCAACCGGGTATGATCTACTTACAATCGGTAAGTAGTTTTTCTATGTTATTTTCACATCACTCATCTAAGTTGTGATGTTTAAAATACCACTAAGTAGTGGGTTTTCATTTCGAGGTATTTATCATTCCCAACCGGGTATGATATAAAATCCCACTCACAACCGGTAAGTGGGGATGATAAGTACCTCGAAATGAAAACCTACTACTAAGTGGTATTTTAAACATCACAACTTAGAGTAGTGATGTGAAAATCATGCGAAAAAACTACTTACCGGTTGTAAGTAGATCATACCCGGTTGGTATGATGAAACTTCCTTGAAGAAAGTTGAAAACCTGTTCATCGGTTATTAGCGAAGATATCCTTATACCCAGTCAGTATAATGGACAGTTGAAAACATATTTTGTCAGAAGTGCTCTCCCTTAACTGTGTGCCAATGCTTAAACGATTTGGGAGACCTTCTTGATGGGAGCTCGAATAGCTCTTATAGGTCAGAGGCCTCGGTTTTGGAAGTTGGGGGCTATTATCCCCGGTTTTAAAAATCTTGAACAAGTGGGCCATAGGCCAGTGAGCACGAGTAGGAGTTCGTAAACAAACATGAGATATATGCCATAAAACTCTAACAAATGAATTGTTTGGCCATGGCACCAAGACAGGACCGAAATATTCAGTCAACTAGTGGCAGTGTGACATGACAGGTCTCCGGACTAGTCAAGACAAACAGTTGCAGGTTGAGTTGAGGGTTGGGGCCATTGGACCAGTGGCACCACAGATTACATGGCAAGATAAGAAAATTTTGTTTTGCATGCACTATGATTATGGAACCATCAAGACTCCCAAGAGGGGTAGTGATACGTCCTAAAGGCCCTAAACATCGTGGTGAGTATAAGGGCAGTTCATTGTACCAAGTGACTGGGCAGAATTTGGAGTAGCACCAAGCGCATGAGATCGGGGTGGAGACAGGATGAGATCTTTGTCCTCATACAAACACGAAGAATTGATTTCAGGATTGAGGGTCGGATGTCACGTACATCCACTCATTCTCAGGGTAGAAGTCGACGTGCTTCTATCTAGGTGGCTGGTAAAGTCGCTTCGACAACACAAGTGGGTTCAGTGGATGTATTGGTTTACGAATGTGTGTTTGACCTTTATGATGAAGGATGCGTATTGAGTGATGATACATCGTGATTAATAAGGAAATGGTGGTAAAATATGAGATTTGAAATGAAAGGATTTTTGAAAGAAAGGAGTCTGGCACACTCCAACACAAATCTTTTTCATAAGAGTTAAAAGTTTTGAAAACCCATTCACTGAGTAGTCGTACTCACCCCCTCCCTTATATCCCTTTCAAGAAATTACAGAAAGCCTACCCTTAAAGACCATCCACTAAGATGCCTGTAAGACAGGTATGATAAATTTAAAATATTATACAGTTTTGATTTATCTTATTCCAGGAAAATGTGCAGGTTGAAAAGATGCCTTACTCTTTATGGTTTATAATAAGGGGAAACCCTTTAATAAATCGGGAGAGTAGCGGGTTGATCACGGGGATCCGACCAAACCAGGTTGGGGCATGACACCAACACATAGGGAGGAACACAAACCCAAGCAGGAAGGATCAACTATTAGAACCAGCAACCCCAAGGGAGGAGTGGGTAGTAGGACGAATTTAGATAAAGCGACTATCTAGACAAAGCAACTGAGGACCAGCGATGGAGGACACGGGTCCTCAAGGATGGAACCAAAGACCACACCAGTTGCATGCAGGAATAGACTTTACGGGAGGAAGAAGTCCCATGAAGGAAAACTACAATGAGAGGGATAAAAACCCGAAGGAGCACCGCCAACGACAAAGGTAATGACCCCCAAATCTCACAAGGAGACGGACACCCACGTTCTTGAGGACCTCGGGGCATGGCTAGGACATAGGGAATCAGGACCCCAGGAGTATGAGAGTCGAGCAACGAAGTGGCCTAGGCAATACAATGAACAAGAATGAGATAGAATACACCCTAAGGACCAGAGCAAATGGACGCAATTCCGACCGTAAGGCAAGTTGGGCTTGAGGACCAAGATGGAACCACAGGCATAGCAGTCGCACTGCTAGGGATAATTAAGTTAATCGTCAACAAGGAAAGAACTCGAATAACAACGGAGGGGCTAAAGGGCTAGAAAAAGGGAAGTACGTCGAGAATGGCAAACACAATAGCTGGCTGGACATGGTGCTAGACCAACGAAGGATGTAAACGAACCCAGGTAGGATGGGAGGTATTGGAACCCTAAAACCCAGGAAAAACCCCGGAACGAAAGTCTGACCCCAATCTACCAGAAGTATCGGACCGGTGAGGCTCTATGAATGCTGAGAAAAAGGGGACAAGTCAAACTGACCAAATCCCGGAGAGTGGAGGAAGTGAGGCAAAGAGAGTAACTTAAGTCGGTAGGATATCAACTTACACCCTAAGGAAGCAGCGTTAGTACCTCTTTAGAGAGAAAAATAGGCGATAGAGTTTTGAAGACAAAACTCCTAAATGGAGGGGAGAGTTGTAAAACCCGTCCTTTGGGACCAAAGAAAATCAGGAAAAGAATCAGTATATGCTTATACATGAAAAACAAGTCGTTTAATGAATGAAAAATTACTAACATGGGAAATTGAAAAATCTCAAGTGACAAAAATTCACAAAAATTACAAGGAAGAACCGAGAAGTGGAATTAAGGAGAGAACCAAACCGGTTTGGGGTGAATTGGATCTGAATCGAACCAAACCAACATCAACCATGGTGAACCGGTTCACAAATGCATTTTTCTTGGTGGCTTAAAAATGTCAATTTGGAAAATTGAGATCACCATTAGATAGAAAATAAATTTAGATAAATTTAGAATTTTTTAAATTTGAGAAAAATGGTCGAACCGAGTCCGAACCGGGCGATTTTTGAATTTTGGGAAGTAAAGCTGGTCGGACCGGACCGGTCAACGGACTCGTCAATGGTCAATAGTGAACGGCCAGCTGGCACCACGTCAGCTATCATGTAAACATGGTCAACCAATGAGAGGCTACCACGTGTCCGATCTTAAACCCCGCCCTTTTGAATTAAGGAAAACCGGGAAAAAATCGGTCAAACTGAGTAAAAACTGAACCGGTTCACGTACCCGATCAATTGGGAATGAGCAATTTAGAAATTTACAACTCCCAGGTGATCCAAAGGGTTCATAAAACCTTGGAAAAGAACCTTAGGAAAAATTGGAACAGAAAAACCAGACCGATTTAGATGAACCGGATCCAATTGGATTGAAACGGTTTATGAACCAAGTTGGTTCATGAACTGGAACTGATAGAGAAAGGGCAAACAAGGAAATTTATGGATCCCTTTGTGACCCAAAGAGATTTATAAACCTTGGGAAGGAACCTTAGAACAAAGTGGGAGAGAAAAACCAGACTGGTTCGGGTGAACCGGACCCGAACAAGAACCGAGTCGGTTTATGAACTGGAATCGACAGAGAGATGGTAAACCAAAAAATTTATGGATCCTAAGTGACCTAAGGAGTCACAAAAGTCATGGAAATGGACTTGTGAAGGAATTGGAGATGAAAACCAAACCAGTTCAGGTGAACTAGATCCGAATCGGTTTAAACCACTATTGAACTGGATCCTAAATTCATTTTTCTAGGTGGCTTAAATAGTTTGGAACAGTGTCATCTTCTTCCTTCAGATGACAGCACTGATCACTCGCCAGAAAATCAAAGCAACGCCAGCAGAGAAGAAACATTTCTGTTTGATACATTTTAGGCCATCAATGTCTGTCATAAAGGTGCCAAGTGGACGACCAACGAGTCCCCGAGCTCTTAATATAAAGAGCCCCTCTCCATTCAACCTCTCCACACCTAAAAAGCTCACTCTCTCTCAGTTGCTTAGTTTTCCAGTGAAGCTCGAACCAAAGCTCCAACATGGGCACTTTTCTGAGCCAAACAAGGCGAAGTCAGGTTCTTTAGAACCAGGGACAAGTCAATTACACGCCTGTAGTCTCCATTTGCTCCGAGGGTCGCCGGAGGAGTGCCGACATGATGAAACAATGAATCAGCTCCGGTAGACCGAAGCTGCCCTATTTCGGCGAGCGGAAATTGGCCATTTTGAGCCCCCCTCAGGCCAAACCAAGCCATCCCAACACTTCCTCAACCCTCCCACGGCCGAATTAGGACTGAAAGGTAAGACAATTCAGCTCCCCTATGCAATTTCCGGTCGGTGCTAGAGAGAGAACCATTAAAATTTTGATGATGAAATTCTAACTCAATTCGGCACCAATTGATGCGATTCTTGATTCTAGGATGAACCTCAGGACGAGAGCTATTTGCCCAGATCAAAATCTCCGACCAACGTACCCCCGACGATAAGCTTTCGAAGCTTTCTCTCTCTACAGTTTGTTTTCCCGAAAAGCTCCGTTTGAGCTCATTACGACGTCAAAACTTGCGATTCAAAGTGCTATTGAATCGTATGAAGATGGAGAAACTCAATTTTAACTTCAATTTCAACAATTAGAAGTGTTTGATAGGTCAATTTGATAAAATCAAATTCGGTTGTGTTAAGGAGTTGAAATTGGGGAAAATTTTGGGAAAATGGGGAATTTTTTAAATTCGAAGGACCAAAATGCAATTTTATGAAATTGAGGGTCAATTGGGCATTATAATAATGTTGGAGGACCAATTGAGGAAATTTTGAAATTTTTGGGGCAAAACTTACATTTTTGTGAAGGAAGGGCAAAATGGCAATTTTGGAAAAGTTAGGGGACCAAATTGGAAATTTGGGAAATTAAATCCCTTTTTGTGAAATGGAATAAATTGAGGTCCTATGATAAATTTTGAAAGTTTTGGGACTCAATTCGAGGAAAAACTGGCATTAGGGATCTAAAGTTAAAGAGAAATAACTTTAGGGACCTAATTACAAATAAATAAAAGTTTGGTTTTCTCATACATTTGGAATGAATGAAGGCTATTAGGCCTTGTGATAATGAACCGAGATGTTCATATCGTGTAGGAACTCGAGGTACCAGGAACGCCAGCAAGTACAAGGTCGCGTGAATACAAAGAACCGGTCTTGTGGAATTCACTACATGAACGGGTGAGTGGATTTACTAACGTCATACCCAGTTGGGATGATGAGCACAACTTAAAGTTAAAAACCACTTACCGGTTGTGAGTGAGATTTTTTATCATACCCAATTGGGGATGATAACTATCTCAAAATGAAAACCCACTACCAAGTGGTATTTTAAACATCACAATTTAGAGGAGTGATGTGAAAATCATGTGGAAAAACTACTTACCAGTTGTAAGTAGATCATACATGGTTGGTATGATGAAACTTCCTCGAAGGAAGTTGAAAACCCGTTCATCGGTTATGAGCGGAGATGTCCTTATATCCAGTTGGTATAATGGATAGTTGAAAATATATTTTTGTTGGAATTGCTCTCCCTTAATTGTGTGTCAATGCTTAAATGATTTGGGGGACCTTCTTAACGGGAGCTCGAATAGCTCTTATAGGTTGGGGGCCTCGGTTTTGGAACTTGGGGGCTAATGTGCCAATTTTGAAAATCTCGTACAGTGGGCCCAAGGCCAGTTGGCACGAGTAGAAACTCGTAAAAAAATGAGTTATATGTCATAAAACTTAAAAAAAAAAAAAGGAATTGTTTGGCCATGGTACCTAGATAGGACCGATATACTCAGTCAACTAGCAGCAATGCGACATGATAGGTCAACGGACCAGTCAAGACAAATAACTACGGGTCGAGTTAAGGGTCGGGGCCGTTAGACTAGTGGCACCACAGATTTTATGGCATGATAAGAAAACATTGATTTTGCATGCATTGTGATTACGGGACCATCAAGACGCCCAAGAGGGGTAGTGATGCATCCTAAGGGCACTGGACGACTTGGTGGGTATAAGGGCAATTAGTCATACCAGGTGACAATGCAAAATTTAGAGTAGCACCAAGCGCATGAGACCGGGTTGGGGACGGGATGAGGTCTCTGTCCTCATATGGACACAAAGAATAATTTTAGGATTGAGGGTCGGATGTCGTGAACATCCACTCATTCTCGGGGTAGAAGTGGACGTAATTCTATCTAGGTGGCCGGTAAAGTCGCTCCGAAGCCACAAGTGGGTTCAGTGGATGTGCTAGCCTGCAAATGTGTGTTTGACCTTCATGATGAAGGATGTGTGTTAGGTGATGACACACCGTGATTAATAAGGAAATGGTGGTAAAAATTGAGATTTGAAATGAAAGGTTTTTGAAAAAAAAGGAGTCTGGCACACTCCAATACAAATCTTTTTCATAAAAGTAAAAGAATTGAAAAAACTCATTCACTGAGTAGTTGTACTCACCCCCCCCCCCCCTCCCTTATATCTCTTTTCAGGAAATTTCAGAAAGCCTACCCTTAAAGACCATCAACTAAGATGTCTGTGAGACAGGTATGACAGATTTAAAATATTATGCAGTTTTGATTTATGTTATTCCAAGAAAAGGTGCAGGTTTAATGGACGTCTTACTCTTTATGGTTTATAATAAGGGGAAACACTTAAATAAACCAGGAGAGTGGCGGGTTGATTATGGGGATTCGACCAAACCGGGTCAGGACATGACACGGTCAATGGATTGCTAGTGCCGCGTTAGCACGCTATGCAGACACAAACAACCAATGAGAGGCTATCACATGTCTAGTCAACAGGTCAAGGCTGACGCGGTGGCTGAGTTAACACTCCATGTCAGAAAAACTAACCAATCACGGTGCGCTACGTGGCACAACTGCCATGTCATCATCTTCAACCTTCAAACACGGACAGAGAAGAGAGAGAGAGGGAGTCACCGGATAAGCAGGAGTCTCTAGTGACTCAAAAAATGCTCTGGTCAGGTCTCTGACAGCCAAGTCGGAGGCCGAGTCTTACGTCGGTGGGTAGCTTGAATAGTTGTCGAGCTCCCTATATAAAGCGGACCCCCTAATTCATTCTCAGCATCCCACAATCAAGCAAAAAATAAGATGAGTGAGTTTTTTGGTGAGCTGCAAAATAGAGCTCCGACGATTGGCAAAACATCCACCAAAGTAGTTCCAAAGGATGGCATTGGAATCGAGGAAGAGTCCTCTAGCTCTAGACCTTCTCAGAATAGTCAAAGGACGCTCGAGAAAGTGCACAGAGAATCGCACAATGAAATTGCTCTGGAGCTTCGAGCAGCAAGCTCCTGCCCAACGCCACCTCACCCCTTTCGACCCTTCCACCACCCAAACTGGCCCTCCCTGACCACCTAAGCACCCCTACAACACCTTACAGGCCTCGATAATCTCAATTATGCCTCCCCTCGTCGAAATTTCAAAATTTTAGAGTTGCACTATAAACCCCGCACTTTTGAGTTAAGGAAAATCAGGAAAAGAACCAGTCAAACCGAGTAAGAAAACCAAGACGGTTTACAAACCCGATCATTTGGGAACAAGCAATTTGGAAATTTATAACTTTCGAGTGATCCAAAGGGTTTATTAAACCTTGGAAAAGAAACTTAACATAAATTAGAACAGAAAAACCAAATTGGTTCAGGTGAAAGAGAGTCCATAAGAACTCTAAAGTTAAGCGTGCTTGCCTGAGAGCCCATTTAATATACGGTTTTACACCTATATAAAGAGGCCATCACCATTCATTCTCCATTTCCCAGTGAAGCTCGAACTAGAGCTTCGACTTGAACAAAGGTTGGGCTCTTTAGAACCGGGGAGAATACAATTATCTGATAGCAAACTTCAGTCAATCCGAGAATCGTTGGAGAAGCATCGGCATGATATAATAGTGAAGCAGCTCCAGCGGACCGAAGCTGCCCAATTTCAGCCAAGCTGAAATCAGCCATTTCAAGCCCTCCCAACACTTCCTCAGCCTTTCCAAGACCGAATTAGGACCGAAAGGTAAGCCAATTCGGCTCTCCTTTACAATTTTCGATCGGTGCTAGAGAGAGAGTCAACCGAATTTCAATGACAAAATTCTAATCCAATTCCGCATCAATTGATGCAATTCTTGATTCTAGGATGAACCTCAAGACGAGACCTATCTGCCCAGATCGAAAGCTCGGACCGTCGTGCGTTCACCGGTGAGTAATCGAAGCTTTCTCTCTCTATAGTCTATTTTCCGACGAAGCTCCGTTTGAGCTCGTTCCAGCGTTAAAATCTGCGATTCAAAGTTTCTTAGTATCGTACGAACATGCAGGAACTCAATTTCAACTCCAATTTCAATAATTAGAAGTGTTTGATCGGTCAATTTGATGAAATCAAATTCAGTAGTGTTGAAGAGTTGAAATTTGGAGAAAATTTGGGGATTTTCGAAATTCAAAGGGCCAAAATACAATTTTATGAAATTGAGGGTCAATTGGGTATGAAAATAATGTTGGAGGACCAATTGAAGAATTTTGGAATTTTTGGGGCAAAACTTACCATTTTTGTAAAAGAAGGGCAAAATGGTAATTTTGGAAAAATTGGGGAACCAAATTGGAAATTTGGGAAATTAAACCCCTTTTTGGTGAAATTGAATAAATTGAGGTCCCATGATAAATTTTAAAAGTTACGGGACTCAATTTGAGGAAAAACTGACATTAGGGACTAAAAGTTAAAGAGAAATAACTTTAGGGACCTAATTGCAAATAACTAAAAGTTTGGGTTTTCTCATTCATTGGAAATGAATGAAGGCTGTTATGTCAAGTAATAATAAACAAAGTTGTTCATATCGTGTTGGAAGGCGAAATACCGAGAACGCCAGCAAGGACAAGCTTGCGTGAATACAAAGAACAAGTCTACTGGAATTCATGGCATTAACGGGTGAGTGGGTTTACTAACATCATACCCGGTTGGGATGACGAGCACAACTTAAAGATAAAAACCACTTACCAGTTGTGAGTGGAAATTTTATATCATACCCGGTAAGGGATGATAAGTACCTTGGTATAAAAACCCACTGTTTAGTGCTATTTTAATCATTACCACTTAGAGAAAGTGATGTGAAAATTATGCAAAAAAAACAACTTACCGGTTGTAAGTAGATCATACCCGGTTGGTATGATGAGACTTCCTCGAAGGAATTTGAAAACCCGTTCATCGGTTATGAACGGAGATGTCCTTATACCGGTTGGTATAATAGACAGTGAAAACCTATTTTGCCGGAAGTGTTCTCCCTTGACTATGTGCCAATGCTTAAACAATTTTGGAGACCTTCTCGACAGGAGCTCAAATAGCTCTGATAGGTCGGGGGCCTCGGTTTTAGAATTTGGGGGCTAAATGCCCGATTTTGAAAATCTCGTACAGTGGGCCCAAGGCCAGTTGGCATGAGCAGGAGCTCATAAACGAACATGATATATGTGCCATAAAA
Organism: Trapa bicornis; assembly: GCA_030064425.1. Classification (NCBI taxonomy): domain Eukaryota; kingdom Viridiplantae; phylum Streptophyta; class Magnoliopsida; order Myrtales; family Lythraceae; genus Trapa; species Trapa bicornis. The sequence continues at coordinate 13,526,068 of CM057746.1, forward strand.
CTTAATAAGTGAATTGTTTGGCCATGGTACCAAGATAGGACCAACATGCTCAGTCAATTAGCGGCAGTGCGACATGATCGGTCGATGGACCAGTCAAGACAAACAACTGCGGGTTGGGTTGAGAGTTGGGGACATTGGACCAGTGGTACCACAGATTACATGGCAATATAAGAAAACATTGTTTGTGCATGCACTATGAGTACGGGCACTAGACGACCTGGTGGCTATAAGGGCAGTTCGTCGTTCCAACTGTCTGTGCGAAATATGGAGTATCACCAAGCGCATGAGACCGGGGTGGGGACAAGATGAGGTTTCTGTTCTCATACAGAAACGAAGAAGTGATTTCGGGATTATGGGTCGGATGTCACGTACATCCACTCATTCCCAGGGTAGAAGTGGTTGTACTTCTATCCGGGTGGCAGGAAAAGTCGCTCCGAAGCCACTAGCGGGTTTAGTAGTGATACTGACTTGCGAATGTGTGAGAGACTTCTATCAGGGTGGATGGTAAAGACGCTCCGATCCACAAGTGGGTGCAGTCGGTATAACTGCATCTCGCGAATGTGTGTGAACCCTTCCTGATGAAGGGCGTGTGTTGTTTGTGAAACACACCTAATATGGAAATGGGAAAGAGGTTTGAAATCCTTTAAAATGATTTGAGAATCCTTGGAAAAGAATTGGTAAACCTTGGAAAAAGGTTTTGAAAACTGAGAAATTGAGAAAAATGGTTTAAAGAAATTAAGGAGTCGGACACACTCCAATTCAAACTATTTTTCTAAAAATCAAGTTTTAAACACCCATTCACTAAGTTGTCGAACCCACTCCCTCCCTTATACCCCTTTTCAGATAACCAAGGGAAAACTTACATAAAGACCTCTAGTTAGCTACACCTACAAAACAAGTATATAAGTTAAAATTTCTTGTAGTTTTTATTAATGTTATTCCAGGAAAGGTACAGGTTTAAAGGACGCCTTACTCCTCACGGTTTAAAGAAGGGGAAAACCCTTAATAAGTCGGGAGAGTAGCAGGTTGCTCACAGGGATCCAACTAAACTGGGTCGAGGCGTGACACCCTCTATGGTTCAAAAATCACATGTTAGTAGGCATAACTTTCCATAACTCTATTTGAGTTCCTATCATGTTGGAACGTCCTTCCATTCGACCATGACCTATTATTCATAAACTTTTATGGTTCGATGTCATAATGGTTATCATGTCAATTTGTCATCTTGACACTAATTCTTGTATCTAGTTTCCCAACCAAACACTTCCATCATGATATGAAATATCATGGTTATGCATTTAATTTTCTTTATACTTCATGCTATTATTTTAATAGGGGTTATGTTAATGGACATGACGTCCTAACCTCAGTGGCCCACTCACTGAGTTTCGCAACTCACCCCTCTCTCTAACCCTAAGAGAACATAGTGAAATCCCAAAAATGAAACAAATTTTTCAAGGTAAATGACCCTTAATAAAAATGAATTTTGTATACTAATATTTTAGAAATCTTTTAAATTCTTACTAAAATATAAGATTATTTTATGTTATATGTGTCTTATGGCTTGTCGGTTATACAATAGTGTGGGCCCTACTATTGTAGTATCAGGAGGATGTAGCAATTGTGACTATACTTCAACATGAAGTATCTGGTCGGAGCATTACATTCTATCTCATTGGTCAAATATTTTAAAAAGAAACTAGTTGAATGTCATTCAATGGCACTAAAGAGGATTCTCTTTATTTGAAAGGGAATGTAAATTTAGGAATATTATGCATAAGTCAATCACATCTACGATTAATATGTTATGCTGATTAGTGACTAAGCTAGTGACATTAATGACAAAAATAGTCTCTCTTATTTTTCTTTAAAATAGGATCATGAGTTGTGCCATAAGCATCAAATAAGCAACCTATTATAGTTTTATCTATTGCTAAGGTAGAATTTGTTGTTGCAACCAATGTATTTGATTAAGAATAATTCTTGATTTTTTATGAAAGGAATAACTAAAGGTCAGTACTTTCCCTCTATAGAAGAAAAAAACTTATGGTAAAATAATGGACTAAGAGTGAATTGACTTACCTCTAATACTTTCCCTCTAGAGAAGAGGAAGAAGGAAACTTGGAGTTACTCGAGAAGTTTTTTAAGTCGACTTGGTTGCTGAAAAGGGTCGGGAAGCCTCGGCAAAACAAATGTTCTATTTTCTGAGCGGAAGGCATGGCTACTTTTTGGCCATATCGGTGACATTCCTATTATCAACGAACTCTAGTGTAGATTTCTTTCATGTAGAGAAGATTTTCAAGAATATTTTAAACTATGGTCGGATTTCTCTTGTGACGCACCCTGTGTAGCTTGGACTTAAGTTCAAAAATTAGTTCACCGAAAAACAGAACTACTAACTTTTAAGAAGATAATCCAATAAAGAGAGCAGGAGAAGATCAATTTTTATAGTTATGAGCTCACTAGGTCGATAATGTATCAGATTATATGGACATTGTCTGAACATTCCTAAAATGTTTCAGGTGATTATCTACTCCTTTTCATACCAAACTCATCAGAAAAAATTATACTATGTACATGTGTGTGCTGATGTGTGTAAAACACCACATAATTGATTGCAGTCTGCTAACATGTTTAGCTGATGAGATTAAAATGTGTTAATTGTGTATGGTGGTCACATTCAAAAATTAGTTGCACTTGTTTGAATGTGTAACTGATTATGTAATTACCACCACATATTATTTAGTAATTGATTTCTCTTAGTTAATATGGTTTAACCGTAACTAATAAACAGTATTCTTGACATTTGAAGGGCAATTATTGGTTGCACTTGTTGACATGCATTATCAGCTATTTAGTAATTGGTTTATCTCAATTAATATGATTTAACCACTTATAACAGCATTCTCAATAGGTGACATATAATTATTGATTGCACTTGTTGACATGTATTATTAGCTATTAACCGTATCATTTTACCACACACTCCACGATAATTAGTTGTAATTATTGGTGCGGTAATCTTGTCCCGGCTCCTTTGTCGATACTATTTAAATCGATTTTCGACTAATTTTCTTACCCATTCAACTTGTCTTTTTGGTATTGTACAAAAAAACAACTTATTTTTTTAGCCATTTTTATCTAAACTTATACCAATTTTCAACTCAAATTATTTTTAAAATTATTTTACTATTTTACTAAAATTTAGAGTAAAAATTATTTTTACCAATCTATTAATCACTTAAAAACTTCATAATATTTTATTCAACCAGTTTCCATTTTAAATCTTTTAATCATTATTCTACAAATAATATTTATACAATATTCATATTATATACATTAGTAACCAATTTAAATATAAATTTTAATGTTGGACTTTAATATGAGAAGTGTCATCAATCACTAAGCCATTTAAGTAGGGAAACTTAAATGGACTTCAATGTGATATTTCAACTTTGGGCACTTTTCTTTTAATAGCCATTGCTATGATTGCAATCAATATATATGCCACATATTCAACATATTGTGAATCTGGAAGCATTTATACCTAATTTTGTGAGAACACATGATCTAAAGAAAAGATAAGTCACACTAAAATATATGAAATAAAAATATAATATATTTTTTCCATATTTTTTTACCCTTTAAAGTTCATACTATAAAAATTAAATGCAACTAAAGTTAGGAATTTTTTTACAGTTAAGGCCTCAGTTTAACTAAATTTATTGGTTAAACGCGGAAACAATCGCCCATAGATACAGTTTGGTTTCCCTCCGCGATTTCCCCTCTTGCAGTCGACCAGGGACCGACCAATCAACCGATACGATAATAAATTAAGATATACTAATATTATAAAAATAAATAAAAATATATCCGCAAAAATATATTTCTATTCTCTCTACTTATATTTTCTACTCGAATCACTTTAAGAAAGGGGTAATAATTTGACTGTGTTAAAAAAATTAATTTAATAAAAAATTAGAAATATAATTTTATTATTTTTAATTAAATTGAATTATATATATAATTAAATTATTATTATAATAAAACAGAATTAATATTAATTATATAACAATTATTATATATACATGTTTTATAATTATAATAAAACTAATATAAAATTATATAATAAATTATATTTTATATATTACACTTCTTATTTTTTTATGTATTATATTTTTATTATATAATTTTATATAAAATATTATTAATATATAAATTTATTTAAAATAAAAAATTAAAATAAATAAATAATAGTATAAATATATTAAATTAATTTAAACAATAAATTAAATAATTTCTCCAAATTTTCAAATTTAAAATGTTTATTTTTTAGGTAACGATTGGATTTATGGATTTGTAATGGTATGGAGTAATCAATCAAAAATAAAATGGAGGGGGCAATTTATACTAAAAATTAAAGTTTCTTATTTTATAGATTTTGGATGAATTTGTTATTTATTTTTAAATTACTTTAATATTATTTTTTATATTTTATATTTTATATTTTTATTAATTTAAATAAAATTATATATTAATAATATTTTATATATAATTATATAATAAAAATGTTATATATATAATGTCGAATATATATATAATATAATTTATTATATACATTTATATTATTTTCTCATTATTATTATTATTATTATTATTATTATTATTATTATAAATTAATTAATTTACGTTATTATATAATAAAAGTTTACGTGTATATTATACTATATATTTAATATAATTTAATTATATATAATATTTAATAAATTATTTAATTTAATTAGAAAATATTAATTTATATTTCTAATTTTTTATTAATAATTCTAAGACTCACTCAAATTATTTCAATAAATTTTTACAATTTCTAACTCATACAAATTCATAATTTTAATTTACTAAATGTACCCTCCAAATTTCTCAAAAAAACATCTCCATTAAAAACTGTAAATTAAGGGATTTAAAGTTAATTTTTTCACACCTACAAACACTCAATTTTATTTTAATAAATTAATTATTACTGAATATTCCAAATCCCTCCTTACAAAGAGTAGCTATGGGAGACAAATTTGACTTTCCATATAAATGAATATATATAGCATGTATTTTTTATACGGGGAAGAAGCAGTTTTTCCTAAAATACCTGCTGGGAAATTACGTCCAACGTGGCACTGTGTCCTTTATTCTCCAAATCCTCTCATTTGTCCCTTCTCTCTCTGCAAATTTCTCTCTTCTCTGCTGCATCTGTTTGCCGTTGGCTCTGTGCAGTGGAGGGGGCCTCTTATAGTTTTCTCGTCTCTCCAGCTCTCAGCTAAGCTCCTTCATCTGGGGTTTTGTTTGGAAGTTTCCTTTCTTGGGTCTTTCGTTTTCCTTTACTGGCGATTTCATGTAGATTTGGAGAGGAATTACCTCCTTGCATGAAATTTGGACAAGAAAGGCTCCTTTTTTGCTTGGTTCGAATCCGTCACGACAGTGAGTATGTGATGTATTGCTTTCTGTAGCTAAAAAGTGGGTCTTTGGGCATGCTTTGTGATTTCTGATTTCACGTGATGGAGTTTGGTAAAGTGTTCCGTGAAAACTCTTTTACTGAAAACAGGGTCAGGCCTATCATTATTGTACTTTTCCTTGGGATGGTACCTTTTCGTGAAAATCTTTGCCCAAAGCCAGCGTTTTTAGTAGTAAATTAAGAGTGTGTGGTATTGATTTGCAGTCGGTAGTTTTGTTTTCTCTTGCTGATCTGAGTTGGGGACGTGTACGATTTGCTGCAGGAAGACCTCTTGATTTTGGGAAATGGCAGCTTGTCTTCTCCCTTCCACAGATTGGTGGGTTTTCTTGCCTTGTTAAATCTGTGATTGCCTCGTTGCTCCTCCATTGTTTTTTTACCAAGCTCGGCTGTATACTCAATTCAGAGAGATGTCGGTGAAATTCGGCCTTAGGAGATGTTGAATTAAACTACTAACTTCGATTTGTACGATTAATTTCCCTACAAATAATGTCATGCTTTTATATAGTCTGACTCGTGTAATCATTGATTATATACATACCATTGTAATATGTAGTTTTGTTTTTTTAGAACGTAAGTGATGGTATCTATTTATACTTAAAAGTAATGATTGGTATATTTCCAAATGATATTTCACCTGAGGTTGATATTTCATCTTTTGCCCCATTCATGACCACCTATTTTTCTTAATATTATTTGTCCATTGTCTAATATTCCGTCTTCCTATATTTTATATATTGTCTCTCATTTAGGTAAGGAAACCCTATACTATAACCAAAGAACGAGAGAAGTGGACAGACGAAGAGCATCAGAGTTTTCTTGAGGCTCTAAAACTGTATTGTATGGCCGTGGCTGGCATCAGATAGAGGTAATTCTGATCCACATTACTCCAGTTATGAATTAGAAGTTGCTCATTATATGTTTTAATGGATAGAATCATGGTAAAACTAACGTATGTAACAATTTCAATTTTTCATGTGCAGAACATGTGGGGACAAAGACTGCACTTCAGATTCGAAGCCATGCCCAGAAGTTCTTTTCAAAGGTTGAGCCTTGGAAAGTGACACATCATGCATTGTAGTGCGGTGTAATTGTAGTCTGGAGAGTACACTAGTGTGAAAACAGGCCCTGCAAGATGATAGAGGTCCATTTTATTGTTGTAACTTGAAAACGTTACTATGAGCTAGCTATTCTGAATTGTTCTCATCATTTTTGGGCAATAGCAGGAACATCAGTGAATCAGATCAGCAAGTACACTGCTTCGGATAAATGTGGTGCCCAGTCACAAATTCTAATTCAGTAATTGATATTCATCTATTGAGCATACAATGTTGACACCAAAATTGGTGGTAATTGAAAGGGAGCTGTTGAGCAAAAAAAAATTGAGAAGGAGCAAAAAAACATGATAATACTCGGCAATAAATAAACTAGCAGCTTCTTTCTTTTAATACCCACTTATCTCAATGCTCATAAAAAGGACGAGCTGAATCATCTTAGAAGCAAAGGTATCACAAATATCAAACTACAAAGCTCATACAACAAACACTTAGAGAATATCCACCACCTGGCAGTAGTAGCTACAGAGCCTACTGAACGAGAAGACTATCTTTTATACGTGCTCATCTGTGTAAGGGAACTCAGGCGTCTATGAATCTAATGTCAAATGAGTGAGGGTGAATCTGCCACACGTTTAGTGAGGCATACTCCTCCAAGCACTCTTTCAGCTGAGCCTCACTATATCCCTGCCAGATGGGAAACAAAAAAGTATCCATCATATACAAACCATTAGAAAAAAATTTTGAAATGACAGCTTCCATCAAAAGCTGCAATGTCTGCAATTTGTAAAACGTACCTTTCTGGATATCCAGTTCAATGCACTTGCATAGCTAATATCCGTCTTGTTTGAACGAGCAGCTTCATCTCGCAGAATGGAGTAGATATCAGATATAGCATCAAGACCTGATCTTTGACGATCATCTGAGTACAAAGAGAATTTCGACATCTGCATTAGCCTAAGAGCCTCATCCACATCACTTTGTGCCACCGTATTTGAGAATCGGAGCCTCGCTAGTGCCTGCAGTATTCAACACAAATCCAGTTTGGACCTGAGCCTATATAAACATGTAGCATTCCAATATAACAAGTATTTCAAATTATATTTTTCAAGAACGTGTATTTCAAATTTAAAAGGTACACTTTTAGGCCCTTGATTTTCTGACAACATTCCAATAGATTAGAATAATCCATTATATTGGACCTATATTGCATTCCAAGAAGTAATTTTAGTACAGAAGTGTTTATAGAAGTGCAACAGAATTTTTTGCCATATCCAGTATTTTCTTCCATTAAACTATATGAAAACAAGAATAGGAGGAATACTCCTAAGATCACCAGAGCAAAATAGCATGTGTATTTCACTTGTAAGTTGCTTACCAGAAGACCAAAGAGCTCAAACCGATAAAAAGGTCGCCAAATACAATTTTCCCTTTTAGTGACAGATGGGAACTAGTAAATTAATATATGAAATAAATGTAAATAAAGCTGTGGTGAAGTTACCGCTGATATTCGCAAAATGCTGAGCAAAGTTCTCACTGTTGTGTAGGAATGAGGGGCATTTGTCTTAGCCTCTTCCTGCCGAATACTGGAATAAGCACTAGCAATGTATTCTTCAAGTTCCCTTGGAACATATGGAGAAAATCTTCTCGCAGCAGATATGTATGCCCTACAAAATTGAAAACACATGCAGTAAATCATACATAGTTCAACATCTTTCTAAAAAATTTTGAAAAGATTTACATCTTATTTTCCTCTTTCCCCCCATTTGGCTAGAAAAACAGAAGAAAGAGTCAAATAATTGATTGTTTATCACAGAAGAGCTTACCGCAAAATAGAAGGTTGAAGGGGAGTGAACCCCAGTGCAGGAGATTCTCTCTTCTGGTGAACATAAACAACATGCCGAGCCATTTCAAGATCATTATCCATATCTGCCTTGTCAAGTATCAACCATAAAATATCAAATCTTGAAAGGAGTGCTGGAGGGAGATTGATATTTTCAGCAGGAGTTCTTCGAAGATCATATCTTCCCCTAAGAGAAAATTTATAGAAATCCATCAGTAGATTCCATCTTATTGCTAAAATCAGAAATAATAGGAAGAAAAAATGGCTGCAGAGAACATGTTCCAAACTAAAAGGGACTTATACCAGGCTGGGTTAGCAGCAGCAAGAATAGCAGTTCTTGCATTCAGCGATGTTGTGATGCCCGCCTTGGCTATACTAACAGTCTGCTGTTCCATAACCTCATGTATTGCAGTACGGTCAGACTCATCCATCTTATCAAACTCATCTATGGCACAAATACCCATATCTGCAAGAACCTGCAACAACAGACTCTTCTATATAATCCCCGTAAGTTGTTCATAACATGCAACAATGCAAGCTTTTTTCTGTTTAATCCCAGTATATTGGTCATAGCATAAAATGTGTCACTTTCTATTATGAAAAAAAGGGATATAATTCCTAGAAAAAATAAAAAAGGGATAGATAGCCCAGAGGGAAAAAATAAAAAGTGAATATGACTGCTGACTAATTTTAGATGGATAGATGAAAGGGAAAAGAGACCTAACCATCAAACATCAATCTTGACAACATAAGAGAAATTAAAGGTTCACCTCATCCTCAAAGGAAATGGAAAAGGAAAAACAGAGAAAGCTTACCAGTGCTCCTCCTTCCAGGACCATCTCATTTGTGACAGGATCCCTCTGAACAGCAGCCGTGAGGCCAACACCACTGCTCCCTTTCCCTGTTGTATATACTCCTCTGGGTGCAACATTGATGATATGTTTCAAAAGCTGACTCTTTGCAACACCAGGATCACCCATTAAGCATATGTGTAAATCCCCTCTAATCTGGAATCCAACAATAGAAAGAATATGAATTGCAGAAAACACATTCTGAATAAACTATTTGAATAAAATGCATTCTACTTACCCTATAAGACAAAAAGAACCCTATAAATTAGATAATCAGGATAGAGCACTGACTAGTTCAAATCCACAATCGTGTCTATAAATCAAATGGATAATTGCTAGTGATCATAGTCACAGCTGAAAGAATGAAATATTTCATACTGTAACATATTTGTTCATTAAGCATTAATATAAGTAGGCTGTATTTCATGCTCATAACACAGGGAATACTACCATGCCAAGAACAGTATGAGAAAACAATGCAAACCAGCAACAGCAGGCAGCCCTAATTGCCTGATAAAAGAAGTGAGATACTAGGCCATACAGAAGAAATGCATGCACTGTTTATAGGAGTTTCAAAGAGAGGGACAAAAAGGAATGTGCAAAATCATATAATAGAACATTATCCTTTCACCTTCATCCCATCTTTCAATTTCCGGTGGGGTGCTCCAACAAGGAGGAGAAGCAGTGCCTTCTTTACATCTTCATGCCCAAAAATTTCAGGTGCTAAGGATCTTGCCAGCTTGTTGTATATATCACCATCCTCAGCTAATTGCCTAATTTGTTCCTCCTCATCATGTCTAAATTCATACCTGCATATTAAAAAATGAACAATCTTCCAGTCTCATCTATGCAAAGAACCAAAACGAACCTCAGAATACTTAGCCAATCAATAAAATGAGCTTCAGAAAAATTCTCCTGTAAGGAGAAACATATATTCTCTAGACATATCATGGTAGAGATATAACAACTTCTGAACATACTACATGAAATACTATATTAGTGCTTCTCCATGGAGAGGTAGGACAGAACAGCCGAACTTATTTTGACAGCCATGGTGCATTATCTCGTGCATTATTTTTTTTCTCATTTGGACTCAAGTTTGGGGCCTTTTCCTCAAGCAACAGAAATAACACAGAGTGAGTCGGTAAATGTGTCAGAGGACAAAAAAAATTCATAAGACATGCCTTGATGTTGATGACAGGGTGAAGAATCTTACTCATCATATTTTTTCTTGAAATGCTTCACGGACATGGCCTCCAAGAAGGTATCTGCAACTAAGCCAGCACGCAAGGCTCTAAATCCAGTGTAAGGAATGGGAAGAAAGATCCCTGATATTTCAACTATATCACCGGGAGCTACCTGGAAAAGTTAAGAAACTTTGATATTCGTCACTTTAAACAAAACTTAAGTTTCAAAAAAAACAATCGTAAAAGTTACAGCTAAGATTTAGAGAGGATAAATTATGTTGCATTGACTAAAAATACTATCTGATCTACCACCAACCTTTCTCGTGAGTTCTCCCCTGAAATGAACAGTCATTGTACGAGGGATATGACCTTTTGGGACATGCTCAGCTAATTCTTGAATCTTAGCCTGCACTAGCACAACATAGCATCATCCTAAAAGCAGTAGGGCAATATTAACAAAAGCAAAGAATTGATCAAAAATCATTTACAGATTTCTTAACATAGGGAAAAAAGAAGCTCAACATACCCAATATCACAGTAAAATTAACAAAAGAGAATTGCAAACCTCCTGGAATTTCAAAAATTTTGATGCTCTCAGTTGAAGGATGAGGTTCCCCTTCTTCCTGTTTACCTCACATCGCTTGGTTGGGCATTCAATTCGGGGCATAAATACACGGGCGGTCACTTCCTGGTTAAACAAAAAATGAAATTACTAAGCTTTGGTAAAACCTCCTATTCCTTAGGTGGAACAAAGGAACTGGAAATATAGCATATAATCCAACATATAAAGTATGATCACTCTACAAAAACTATTTGACAAGGAACAATCATATAAAATATGATTACTTCAAAAAAGTTTTGCAAGGTTGTATCAATCATGATTTGATTAGATGGTGGAAAATGGTATTCATGGCTATGTAGGGATACATGTCACAGCGGAAGAGAAGATAATAACCAAAGTTGCTTTTACCCCCACTTGCCTGGTAAATTTCACACCCACAATCTTCACATGTATATACAGCCACCTGCATCAATGGCTTGACATCTGAACAGCGCGTTATAATACCAGATATCTTGACAAGTTGACCAATATAAGAAGCTTTGACCTCCCTGATTGTGTATGACCCTCCTTTAGAAGATGCTCTAATATAAACTTCACTGCGGTAGAGAATAAACTAGTTAACCATACATGTTTCACGAATTAAGCAGAAAAATAGAAAACAAAGAATTTCTGGGGAAAACATTGTATAACTATCCAACCACATATAAAAGTGAAAATTTGCTCTAGGGAAAAGGAACCGATGTGATGAAACTCCTAGGCCTATAACATTTGCTTCTAATGATTATATTGTATACATCAACTTGTTCTATGTTATTTCTAGTAATTTTTTTATGTGGACCAATGCTTTAGACCATATAAGGATCTTATAACATCTATATATTATTTCAGCTACTTATTTGCAGCATATATGAATCAGTAATTTACATAATTATTCAAACATAAAAACTAGGAAATAAAGAGATATACAGGGCATTGTGAACTTGAGAGAGTCCAGAATGGGGAAAAATAAATAACAGGAGAACTCAATGACTTCCGTTACCCTTCAAAATATAGACATTTTAAGAGTGACTAATACAATAAAGTAGGCTCGTCAACAATCTTACAAGAACCGCTTAATTTCAGATGGCATTCTCTGTCGAGGATCCATGCCATCGGAATCCTTCCTCTCCTCAGATCTTTGAGTCAACAATATGTCATGGTCATCGTCAGAAAACGGCTCTGTGGGTTCTGGGAGAAGCTCGTCAATGGCATCAGCGAAGAGGGAAATGTAGCGACGGGTATTCTCAGTGACCCGCAAAATGAATTGCTCATCAGCATCCGTGTACTGAAAGAAGAACTTAGCATCAAAATTAAGGTCAAAGGAGAAAGAAAAAGGAAATGAGATAACTAAACGTAGCACAATGATCCTCACATCTAATAGGTCATCCACATCAATTTGGACTGCACGGGTCTTCCTATTTGCAACCTCTTGCTGAAGTATCAAGGAGTCATGTTAGTATTTATCCATTATTACATAAATATCATTTTTACAATTCAAGCAGACTCAATTATTGATACACAATGAGATGATTTTTTGGGGGGGTCTTTACCAGTATGTTCATGTACGTGGCATCTCCATTGATGTCAGTGAAGTTCGACAGGAAATTCTTGGCTAGGGCTGAGCAAAGGCATAAAAAGTATCTATGAGCTCGCTGATTGAAGGAGAGAGCATATGGCTTGAGGGTAGAGGATTACCTTTCTCCGCATTGAAATCGATATCCATCGTGGTTGTGACTTACTAAGTTCCGCCAACAACAATCGTTACACTTCCACACAGACAGGCACTGGCACTACCGCGGAGAGAAAGGCCGGAAGAGATGACTGGGGAATGAAGAACTAATTGGACTTTCGGCGGCAGAGCGCCGAGAATATAGAAGATTTTGGCGGGAAATGGACGAGATGGATGATCGTCTGCGGCAAGATGTAGTGAATTATAAAGCAGCGGCCAATGAGCAAGGATAAAGCTACTATTTTTCCATCTAGGCATGATCGACGGCTGAGGTTTCGTTGGGCTTCTTGCTTTACTTCAGTTCCGTTTGATTGAACCGGTTTGATTGAACCGGTGTGATTGAACCGGATTGATCGAACCGGCTGACATGGATGGTCATGTAAATAACCAACTTCGTCAAAAAAATGTATTTCAATCCTCGGATCTTTAATTTATCCAATTCCAACTTATTTTTGTAATTTATTTTTCTAATTCTATATAAATTGTAATCAAGAATTGTTATATTTTATTTATATAATCTCTCCAAAAAAATTAAGAATTTTATATATTGAGTGTATTCGATGTCAATTCAAACTTATTTTCAATTTAACTTTTTTTAATCCTTAATTTTCATTCGAGTGGAGTTATTAGAGGGAAATTTATAGATTTTTTTATTGTCTAAATTTATGTTTCAAATTGATTTCCAATTTAGTTCAATTTTAAATTTCAGTTTTAGGTTTACATTCCAATTTTAAATCCTGATTTCAAAAATTCTAATGTTATAATACTAATCGATGTGTAATTTTTAGTTAGTTCCTATCATTTTACCGAGATTGTGTAATTTTTCAACGATGGCAAAAAAAAAAGGTAAAAAAGGTATTATTTCAATCAAACCAAATGGGAAAGTAATTGTATAAACATGAGAAAGGTGTTTACAAGTGTGTTATGATTTATTAATGAGCTCAAAACTACATTTTGATAGGTTATGAAATTTTGAGATCCAAATATATTTTTGAGAAAGTTAGTGGATCTCGTTACAAATAAGTAACCCCTATAAACCTAAATTAAATATATGGAATATTTAGGGATTTCAAAAAACAGATTGAAAGGTGTAGAGTTTCAAGTAAAAAAACTTGTAAGGATAACTATCCAACTAAAATTTTAAAATAAGATAATGAGTAAAATGATAAATAATAAAAATATAGGCCTTAAATATAATTTTAGTAAAATTGAAAATGGGAAGGACTAGGAATGTGAAAAAGGAGTTGCCAACTTAGAGAATTAAATGTAAGACCCATAAATCTAAGGATGCAATAGTAATTCTAAAAATTTTAAGTACTAAAATGGTAATATTAAAAAAGGATTTTAACTATAATATTTAGAGTTTTAGAAAAACTTTATAAGTAAGGGTTGTATAAAAGGGTTCATCTCTACGTCAAATGAAAAGAATCATAACGTGAGAGTAAAATGATAATTATAAGAACTTTTTGAATAACACAAAAAATATTGATATAAATGGACCCTAAATACCTTAAAGAATATAATAGTATTTTAGGATTAAATATTAAATAATAATACAAAATAAATATAAGGAAATAAGAAAAACTCATTGGTATAAACAAGTCTTATATACTTTAGTGATCGGTTTTTTTTACCACTTTGAAAAATATTATATATTACATAAATTTATAAAATATTTAAGAAAACTATATAGTTCTACTATAACTGCGGTGTTCTTATATATTATAGTGAATAAGATTTATTACATTTAAATTTAAGTTATTTTTATAATTTTAAAAAATATTACATATTACATGAATTTATAAAATATTTAAGAATATCTTATAAATTCGCAACAAACTACATGCTCGAGATATATTATAAATAAGTTTTTAAAAAATGAATGTATACTTAAACTAGTTTTTTAATAATGGAGTTAAGGTTTTGAAATATCTTAATAAAAATAGTATTTTTGTAATTATAAGACCAATATACATTTATTTATCAATTTGAGTGGAACATGTGGGCAACAATTGATTTTGTTTCATGAAAATAACTTGTTTTGTCCGTTTGAAGTGGAGGCTAACCTGCATTTACACAAATATTTTTTATTCATGTATAGTAGAAGAAATGAGATTACCATATTCACTTATAAAGAGAGGATGAGTGATATTCTAATGCTTAATGAAGATGTTGGTCTGTTTGATTTTTTATAGCAAGAGTTAGTTAGTTAATGATTTCAATTTATTTCGTATAGTACACTTGATGAACTTTTAGCAGTCGAAATTGTATTTTTATAAGCAACATAAATTTATCTTTGTTAAGTTAGTTAGTTCAATTGTGGTATTTACATCTTTTAAAACTATTTTTTTTACATAACTTATATTTATTTTTTAAGATATTTTCTTGGAAAATACAATTATAATAAATGATTTTCAGAAATTGTGGGGAAATATATGTTGTGAAATTTTGATATAATTTGAGATTTTATTTATGAAAATTTCATCTATAATTCATTTTTCGTAAGAACGTCCCTAATTCCTAACCCCATCGATGTGAAAGTAGAATATAAATAGAACTCGGAGAGAAGACGTCCCATCAACCCTAACTATGCAGGGACGGATGTATAAATTTCAAATAAAACTCTACAAAAGTTCCACTATGAAGAATATATTGCATTATCGACTTTAAATTCGAGTTAGGGTGTGTGAGAAGCTATACTTGCAATTTCTTTATTTTGCTCTGATAAAGAGCATGAATTAATATGAACATAAGATGTGTTTGTGAAATAATAGTGAAATGTGCTTATATTTTTTTAAAATAAAATGAATAAGAGTAGTCACATTCTGGTATTATCTTACCTAATCTGTTACCACCTTTGTAGATTTATTTAAGTAATAATTTTGTTTCTCTTTTTTGTGGTGTTGATGAATCATATGCTTTACAATATCATTAGATTAGATTGATTTGGTTTGTTGATAGGATCGAGATAATATGCATAGTAAGATGATTAGAGATAACACAATTATACAAAAAAAGGGAGAAATTATACTATATTAATAGAACATTACCTTAGTATTTGCCATTATTAGATGAAAGGTTGGAAAATGACTGTATATTTTCGGTTGAATGAATAAAATAAAAAATTTGGGCAAAAAATTTCCAAATATTTATTTGGCAGCTCGTACACTTGCTATATGGCAATTTACGTGTCACGCATGCTAAATTTTACGCTAATATAATAGAAAACGGTGAATGTTTGCTTATATAATTACAAAATTTTTTTAAAATACTAAATTATTGATTAGGGTAAAATTTTTATACCAAATTCAATGTTAACTCATTAATTTATTTTGACTAGGCTTACTATCGTATTAGTACCTTAATGTATAACAATTTAATAATTTAGTCATTTAATATTATTTATTAATAAAATAGTTCTCAAATTTATAATTTTTCTAAGTATACCATCTATCAATAGATCTAATTCAATATAAAATTTATGTATTTATATTATTTTAAGTGTATATATATCAAACCATGGATATATTATTTACTATAAAGTTATATATAAGAGATCCTAAATAAATATAATTATTTATATTTTATATTTGGTTAAATGATTTATAAGTATATTATTATTTTAAAATAATATTAAAATATAATATTTTACTCCCTTGTTTTATATTCGACCGCAAATCGAGAATGGCAAGGGTCAGAACCAGCTGGATGGAAATTGAAATGGTGGCAGCTTCGGTAATATTGGGGAATTTAGGTGATCAAATTCGTCCAGCGCGAAGAAACTTGTCTCTCTCTGCTATTGTGGGATATCTGGTCTGTTTTGGCCTTGGCTATCTTCTTCTAGTCTTCAAAGCCTCCCATCGGCTATATATTCATCCTTCTTCCCTGGGCAATCTATCCCTCTCACATCTCTTCGTCAATCGTTCGACGTGTTTTCTTCGGAGTAATTGATCCGATTTTTGTGTTGTTAAGTGAGATTCCGAATAGAATCGATGGAAGAGAACTCCCCCGCCATAGCTCAGATTCTCAGGGAGCAGGAGGAAAAGGAGAGGCAAATCAAACAGAGCTCCAATCAAAATGAGAACAAGGAGAATTCCGGATGGAAGACAGTTTCGTATCCGAAGAGGCACAAGAAGCAATTGAAAGCCCAGCAGGATATCTCCCGCTCCGATCTCTACCCCAACGGCGTCGCCTCCGTCAATTCTCACGTTTTCCGGTCGGTCGAGCTTCACGCAGAGGAGCGGCGGCAGAAAGTCCTCGAGGCTCAGGCCGCCGCTCTTTCTATTGCTGGAGTGAGTGTTCACGCTGGCAGATCGAAGCAGCATTCTGATGATGAGAACGATAGCGACGCTGAGGCTCATGCTGAGAATGGTGGTGAGGAAGTGAAGAAATTAAAGCTAAAGAAGCCAAAGAAACCGAAGATCACTGTTGCTGAGGCAGCTGAGAAGATCGACCCAGCTGGTCTCAGCGCATTCCTTGCTGACATCACGGTTAGAAAGTGATTCGATTAAATGATCTCATGTTTTGTCCTTTTTCATTTGTTACCTGAACTGCCGTAAGATTCTGAAGAGGCCACTCTTTTACCTTTCCCTGAAAAAAAATATATGTTATAGGTATCGTACGAATCGCAGCAGGATATACAGCTGATGCGATTTGCTGATTACATTGGCCGAGCATTTGCCTCCGTTGGTGCTGCGCAGTTCCCTTGGTTGAAGATTTTCAAGGAGTCATCTGTGGCGAAATTGGTCGATGTAATAATTTAATTGAGCAATCGATACGTTTCCATCATGTGGGTTTGACCTTTTTCTTGTCATTGACATATTTGGGGACAAAAGAAAGGATTTTTCTTTTTGAACTGGTGTAATGGTCTTATTGTAGTTTTTTTTTTCTTTTAAACACCCATCTTCTCCTCCCAGAATTCCTAATAAAGCCTCTCTTGCTCCTATATTTTCCCCTTTTTTGATGCATGCTACCATGGGAATCCTGTTTAGGCATTTGTTTCTAACAGCGCTTCTCTAGTTGATGAAAAATTGTCTCTTGAAGCATTTTGTACATTGGATAATAACTAGGCTTGCTCATGTTTATCCTGAATGAAATTTATATAGAAAATAAATTTCTCCAGTTATGACATTGAAGTACAATTCATGTGATCATTATGTTGTCATAGTTTGAAAATAATATCAGTGACTTGGATATCCCAATGAAATTGTGGAATATGATTTTGTACTGGAGATTTAATTTTGGGAACATGCATTGATATTCTTCTTTTCTTTCTCAATTTACCATAATGATCAGATCCCAATTTGCCATATATCAGAGGATGTTTACAGAACATCTGTAGATTGGTTGGGCCAGAGATCATTGGATGCTCTTGGGACATTTGTTCTTTGGTTAGTGGATGCCATTTTCATTGACTTAGCTAGCCATCTGGGAGCTGCTTCAAAGGGATCCAAGAAGGGGGCTCTTCCTGTATCATCAAAGTCTCAGGTAATTCTTTGGTGCTTCATGTTGCTGGTCAAGCAGTGCTGGTGTTGTAAATCTTTCAATCTTGAGGATAAAAAATTATTGAATCCTGCATTCCATTTTTACCAGCTATCTTGATTGAAATGTGGCTGTGATTTACAGTATGTATTCTTTTGAATACTCAACATGGTTTGTTTTTATGAAGCATGGGGTTTAATCTTAGCATGGCTGCATGGGATCCATAACTCTTGGTTATTATTTTTGCTTATCCCCCACCCCCCAACAGTCTTTAGTGGGAGCAAAATTACATCTTTTATTTTTTTGCCAGTTTTGTTGGAGAAGTTGTGAAGTCTGTATTGTTTTTGCTGCTACTCACAAAGGTTCTTAATTTCTTGAACCACCAGTGTCACAGTCATTCATACTTAAAAGGATCAAGTTCTTACAATATGCACCGTTGAAAAGCAGGTTGCGTTATTTTTGGTCTTGGCGATGGTACTGCGAAGAAAACCTGATGTGTTGGTCAGTGTAATGCCACAACTGAAGGAAAATCCAAAATATCAGGGACAAGATAAGCTTCCAGTCACCACATGGATGGTTTCACAGGTACTGATACACAGTGGATGTAGAAATCACTCTTTCAATTGCCAATCCAGAAGTTATTTCGAATTTCTTTGTTATCTTTGTGGAATTTCAACTTGTGGCATCATTTTGTTATTCTATGCAGGCCTCACAGGGAGATCTGGCTGTTGGTTTATACATGTGGGTTCGCGTTATCTTGCCACTTTTAAGTGGCAAAAGCTGCAATCCACTGTCTAGGGACTTAATTTTGCAGTCCATAGAGAGGTTGTATAGATTTCAGAATATTAGATCCTATAAAGATACTTTGCCTTTTTTTGCATTCAGATAGTCCAGCTTATTGATCCATAGTTTTCTTGGGCCAGAATTTTGGCTTCCCCGAAAGCACGACCAATAATATTAAATGGTGCTGTGAGGAAGGGAGAGCGCTTGGTGCCGCCATCGGATCTTGAGGTGTTGATAAGAGTCACGTTTCCAGCAGCTTCAGTTCGACTCAAGGTATTAAGTCAGAGGAGTTCATGAAAATACTATTTTATTTATCACTTAATTTGTGTTAAGCAGTTGCATATACTAACTCTTTGTGGCATGCTTTCTTAGGCTACAGAGAGGTTCGAAGCAGTGTATCCAACTCTGAAAGAGGTTGCACTTGCTGGTGCTCCAGGGAGCAAAGCACTGAAACAAGTCTCTGTGCAGATAATGAAATTTGCAATCGAAGCTGCTGGAGAAGGCAAGTGTTTGTTACTGATACATGTCCCTTGAACGATTTTCTTAATAATTTATTAGGACAAGAACTGTGCAATGAACTGTTGAATTAACAGCTGGATTTTATGACTAAAAAATATATGCAGGCATCTCTGACTTATGCAATGAAGCAAGTAGTGTTTTCATATGGTGCCTGAGCCAAAACAGTGAATGCTACAGGCTCTGGGTGATCTCTTGCACCCATTGTTCATAAATTAAAAAGTTTCTTTTCATTGGGTGAACCCTCTGTTTCTGTACATAATTCTCTAATTCGATAGTGTCTGGAAACAGGAAAAGCTTTACCTGGAACATCTGGATGCAAGTGTCGCAGTTCTAAAAAGGCTGTCTGATGAACTGAAAATTCGTTCTGCTAAACATTCCACTCTTGACCCTGTAAGGGAAACACTGAAAATTTTCAGACAGAAGGTAACTAATCTAATGCTTTATTTTTTTGCATCACTTCATATATATTTTTGCAATGGCCCTGTTCCACCAGGTAAACCTTAGACTAATTTGTTGTATGGCTATGTGCAAATAGAACGAGACAGCCTTGACTGAGGAAAATGATGCTTCTCGTAAAGCATTATTGAAAGAAGCTGATAAGCACTGCAAGGCTATCCTGGGCAGAATTTCGAAGGGCCACGGATGTTTGAAATTTGCAGTTTTTGCTTCCATTCTAGCCCTTGGGGCGGCCATAGCATCCCAACATATCCAAGACCGGGACTTGAAGAAACTCTCTGAGCTATTCAATATTCCGCAGAGCTTCTGAGTTACCTGGCATGGAGAGTTTTAAAATGTCACCATTCAATTGGTGCTAGCTTACATTGAAGGTAAGAGGGGCTTTACTTAGTATGAGACTTGTTCACGCCTGGGGACAGTGCCCAATAACAAAAAAACATGGGGCCGAGGTATGAATTTTACTTTAGAGGTTACTAGAAGAAAGGTAATGGACTAGGTAGGAGACAAGGCAAGTGACATCAAATATGAGCCAAGTTCTGATGACTGGCCTTTCACATAATGTTGAGGTGTTAAAGGAGTAATGCTTATTTTGCTTGGACATGTAGGAGTTTCCACTCACTCCCATTTCCTAAAAGGTGGTCCTTTTTTTATTTTCTTTTATCTTGGTGAATTTATTTGGAAATTTTCAAGTGCTTTTGATCTGAGTCACTACGTTATACCACATTCACAAATAAAAGCATCTTTGACTAATAGATGCTTGTCATTCTGTTCTTTGGTTTTTCAAGTTGAAGTGATTGTGTTCCCAGTTCTGGTTCTTGTGGACATGATTGTGAGTATCTTTGGCATGCCAGTCTCTCCGTACCATAGATGAATGCAATGATAGCGAATCAGGAAGCTTTTGTAGTTTTCAATCTCTTGTCCTTCCTAGGGGGACTGAAGCTGAATTTGGATGTTGTTGATGGACTCCTCTGACAAAAGATGATGTATTGGGCATCATTGAAGCTGAATTACACCTAAAAGTCTCCATAAAATCTTTGTTACAAATTTTTTTTCTAATTGTTATAGAATCTTACAGAATCATTTTCATAAATTTTAATAATAGTAGTACAAGCATAATATTTTTTTGTTTCGATAATATTCAATTGTATTTATAATTTTGTCAGTTTTGCATTTTGTAGGATTGTGTAAGGTCAATCTATTGAAACTAGGCATCTGATTTGGGCTTTTAATTAGATGATTGAATATGCATGTATTAAGGATTCTTCTAAGATGGTTTTAAAATATTTTATCCTAGTTAGACTTGGGTATAGTATAAATTCCTTTTTATTTTGTATGAAATATATATTCCGTGAGGGTTAACCCACAACTGAATATTTTAGTCACTCTTTGGCTGCCTCATGGGTCTCTCTACTTTATTTAAGAGTAGTCTTCGTATCATATGATCATAATAGAGCATTGCCAAGGGCAAATGACCTCCATGTAACTGTTTCACACATTGAAAACAAAGTAGGAAGCTACTTCCCTTCTGTCCTCCATGCGTTTTGAGTTCGAAATCTCTGTTAACAAGTCAAGTCACCCACCAGATTTGATTTGCGCATGAAATCTGTGTAGTGTTCTCATTCGTTCAAATTACCTTATCTATTTTCATCCTTTGGTACTATACTTTTTGTGGGCTCGTTCATCTCTGAATGCAACAGGCGGTGGGCAAGATCCTAAGCAGTCATATATCATTTCTTTGCAGTGATCATCAATTCAATTTGATTTAGATATTAAAAATATATATTTAAACAATTTTAATAGATATCGTGCGTAGGTTAATTTTTATAGAATTTTACACAATAAATTTGATTCCATAATACCATTTGAATATTTGGTCATTCAGAAATTATCATATTGTTTTGTCCCACAGTCCTTATAAGCAAATAACATAGAGGATTTTTGCCTTGAAGGCAACGCTGATGGGCATTTCTTGATGAAGAAATTCGCCTTTTGTCTATTTGCATCATTAACATTTGTATGCATCAGCAGTATTCACCCATCAGTTCAACCACTCGTAGAAAGAGCATCTCGCAGATTGCTATTGTACCTTCAAATGTACAAATATTCCATTTATTTATCACTTGTGCATTTGTCCTTTTCCCGATGTATGTGTATAAATAAACACTCACATAGTAAATGAAAGATGTGCCTTCTATTTCTCACAGAATCCTCAACTCTATTGTGACTTCTAATCAGAGCAATAAGCTCAACAGCCTCTCTAGTGTGACTACTCTTTTCATGCCATACCTTTTCCCTACGGCTTCCATCATCCTTGAAGTTGCTGATCATCCTCTACCACAGTATCTCCTTCCTGAACCCTACCAAAGCTACAGCAGATTCCTATTTGTCTCTTTCAGCTACAAAGCTGCAGCAGATTCCTATTTGTATCTTCCAGCTACACAAGGCAAACAAGATGAGTACTTCAACCATTGTTGTTCTTCCTAGCATGTTGTCAACTCTTTCAATCAAGGTAGATAAATCTAATTACTACTTATGACAAAATAGCATCAGTAACTTACTAAATTATATGATTAGGTTGATGGAAGTACACTACAACAAGAACCAACATTGCTGCCCAAAGAAGTAAATGATGGATTAGAGGTTATTATTCCAAAATATGAAGTATGTTCCCTCTGTGACAACTTCACCCTAACAATAGTATTGACTTCTCTATCAATTGAACTAAATTTGCAGGTTCTTGTAACTCTTACCTCTGCAAAAGCTTGGCAAAAGCTGAAAACATTGTTAACTCCCATACTCATTCTCAAAAGGATATTATCCATTATCCACTAGAAGTGGCGCGAGCTGCAAAAGGGGATCTATGACTTCTTATTTCTCGGCCATCTCCAATCGGACCACGAGATTTGCACAGATCGAGCGCCCAAATCCTGACCATGAAATTAAGTACTAAGTTACTTGATGGTCTTGACCAAGAATGAGAAGTGCTTACTCTAGCCATGTCTCCGGTGCTCAAGGCTATGTCCCTTGATTCTTTGAAGGTGCTGCTCTTGGCAAAGGGCGCTTGGCGAGTCCAAAAACACGAAGCTGATGCAGGCAACGCAACCCTCTCTAGACTTCTCATTAACACTCCACAGAGCCATGTCCCTGTTGCTGCTATCTCATGAGGAATACGCGGCATCCTCCC
Source organism: Trapa bicornis (assembly GCA_030064425.1). Lineage (NCBI taxonomy): Eukaryota > Viridiplantae > Streptophyta > Magnoliopsida > Myrtales > Lythraceae > Trapa > Trapa bicornis. The sequence goes on from CM057746.1 coordinate 13,549,257, forward strand.
AACTCGATCCTCGCCTCGCCCACAAAACTTTCGATCGCCCCAAGTCGCCTCGTCCCCGCCCACTTGGGTCATGGACTCCTCCATACTCGTTGAACTTCGGACAACTTCATGTGTGTCCATTTCATTAGCCCAACCCAACAAGTTCTTCTGCCAACCTAACAATAAGCCCAACTCGCATGATTCCGAGCCCATTTATCAACTCTGTAGATTATTTCTTGTTAATTTAAATTTCACTCCACATTTTACTTATAAAAAATATTATTTCTCATTATAAATTGTTGGTGGGAATAGTGAAGGTGGATTGTACCGTATAAGTAATTGTTGTAATCGCACTCTTACTCGTTCCATTACTTATTTTAATTATGTTGATTTTGTTTTATTATGTTATAAATGTTTAGGTTATTCAATTTTTACTATTGTTACTATAAGGAGTGTGGTTTATAAAAACTTATTAATTAATAACATTTCTCATTAACCGTTTTGTGGTTCAAGTTCTTATAGAAAAATTACTTAAAATTTATTTTATTTAATTCAACCTATTTCCAATCTATACAATAAATATGCAGTAACTTATTTATGAATTCTCTTTATTATATTTATTTTCTTTATAATTATAATAAAAATTTTCACTTATTTATCATTAAGTATTATTATAATAATATTCTTTCTATTTTTTATATTGTAAGTTGAAAATTAACTAGACTGAAAAATTAAAATTTTTCAATCTAATGTTACAAACAAATTCATGTCCCCTTCCTTCCAATAAGAATTACGCTTTGTTGATATCACTAATTATATCTTATATTTCCACACACCTCAATAAAATTGATTTAAGTAACATTATATTATTTATATGGGTTTTATCCTTTTAATTTATTATCACACTACTGCTAAATTTTGTAATTTTACATTTGAAACAACCGTTTATCTAATTAATTGGCTTCCCACTTGGTCACTTGAGTTTCATTTTCCCTATTGGGCACTTTATCATACCCACTTATTATACACTTCTTCATGTTTTTGGGTGCCATTGTTTTCCCTAACTTTATCCCTACCCGTAACACCGGAATTTCTGAAACAGTGATTTAGGCCAGTTGGATCGGAAATCAATATTGAATAGGAAAGGGATCCCATAATGATGATCAAAACTAGGAATGAAAATCCGAATGAAGAACGATATCGGAAATTGAATTCCAAACCGAGCACAAAACCTAAACCAAGAATAAAACCTTGAATCGAGAATAGGACTCGAGTTGAGATTTTGAAAGTCGATCGGATCATTACCCCATTATTGGATATGGAAAGGGAATTTGATACCGAAAAAGGAGATGCAAACGGATTTTAGATCAGAGTCTTGAACACATAAACTGACGTCCTAAGAAAAAGCTAGTTTTCGCCCAAACAATATCAGGATTTTTGGATTAAGATAACAAAACTCCATCAAGGGTAAAAATATAATTTAATTTGTAAAAATAATAAAGAAAAGAAGGGAAGTCGAGTTGATTTGACCCAAGCTAGGTCGACCCGACTCGGATGACTCACCAACGGGGCCCTCCTCCCCTCTAACATAAATTTTGGTCGCATACAATCATAAATGTCACCAAAATTCACCAATTCTTAATCAAATTGCATGCAACAAAATGCATAGATAAGTAGATAACTGAGCTAACAGTCTTTCTACGAATTTAATTGCATTAACTCCACCTATATTGATCGAATTTGGACTTTAAAGTGAGATTTTCTATTCTCTGATTCCAAACAGGCCACCGATTGGGAAAACTATCAATTCTTTCTTATTCAAACACCAAATTAGGTGGTTTTTATGTCAAAATGCTACTAATTGACTCTTTTTGAAGGCTATTGCGGGTCATGATTTGTTAGTGGCTGAAAAATGCTACACGAAGGTCGTTTCTATTGTCCTTATCCATGATAGAACTTATGCTGGCCACCGATGGCCTTGCGGGGCCAAATTCTCCATCCTCTAGCCACCAATTCTAAAGTGACTGTCTGCCTCCCCTCTACATCTCCATAGAAAAGGCCGATCTTCAACAAGGGAGAAATCGAATGGTAGGAGCCAAAAACCACCAACGGGTCTATCGGGTTCAACCCGATAACGGCTAGTTGACGGCTAAATTATCCCACCTCTAGCGACCACTTGGACGACCACCACCACAAAAAATTTTGCGTGAATCTTGGCTGCAAAACACCTAATCTCCGGCCACCTCCGGTGAGAATTTCTGACAAATCCAAAGATAGCTCTCTTTCAGCCGGTTTTGGAAAATAACCAAATTCGGCCGTGGTCAGTCGAGGTAAGCCGTCCACTTTGACCACAAATAATTAGGAGTATAATGAGATCATTTGGGGGGTAGAAAGAGAATTTAGAAGTTAATTTGATTCAAGTTCTGAAGATTAGGGACCAGAATGCAATTATGGAAAGTTTGAGGACCAAATTACAAATATGAGAAATTTGTAGAAAATATCCCTAAGAGTTGCCTAAGGGGTGATTTTGAGATAAATGGAAATGTTTAAAGTTATTTTCGGAAGTCCAAGGGCAAAATAGTAAATTTTTGTAAATGAGGGGCAAAATGGTAATTTTAACCAAAATAAGGAAAAAATGGTTATTTATTCCTAAACGGATGTAAAATAGTTTATTTTGAACTATGAAGGGCAAACGAGTAATCTTTTCAAAATAAATATGCAAAAATGGTTATTTTACAAGTGAGGAGTAAAATAGTAATTTTGCCCGTTTTAGGGACCAAAATGTAATAAATATATTTTGGGGGCCTAAATGTGGTTAAAGGAGTTTTTTGGACCTAAATGAGAAATTTGAAAAGTTTATGGTACAAAATTATGAACTTTTGGTGAATCCGCAAAATGGTAATTTTGCTCAACTTATGGACTAAAATGCAAATTTTGGAAAAGTCGAGCTTTCTATGTGGGGGAAACCTAGAACCTTATGACCTTTTAGTAAATAAAACCAATGTGTTCTCAACCTATGATATGTGAAATTAAATCATAGATGAGAGTTTGTAACTATAAAGTTCATCGAAATAATGGTCGAAAGAACCAAGCACGTTGAGTGAGAATTGTAATTGTGGAAAATTACGGGATGATACATGATTACGATGTTTAAATATGAACTAAATTTGGATGATACAATTTGGTTATGTAGAGCAACTACTTAGGCAAATCATACGAGGATCCAAAGTTTAGAGAAAAGGAAAAATAGAGTTGGGATGAACGAGTCCCAACAATATCAATGAGTGAGATTACTGACTTGGAGTCCGATTGGACAAATGTCATCAATGCTTATTTATGCATTTGATAGCATGAATCAATTGCATACTAATTTGGGAAGATAATCGAAAGTGACTTTGAAAAGGAGGGTGTGGCCTTGATGAAATAGACATAAATGTTTTAGAGTATTTATTGAATTACCACATGGATTGAAATAATGAGAAAATTCTAATAGGGATGGCAAGTAACATGGCATCCACAATACTGATTGATTGTATGGGAGATTTGGTTCAGATGTTGTTCCCATCCAATGATCCCGGGCGCTTGGTTCGAATGTTGTTCTTGTCCATCATCCGAAAGGATGTCCCCACATCGAGTGGGAAGGGGGCTTTGGTTTGTATGTTATTCCTGTCCAATAATCACGAGAGCATGATTTAGATTTTGTTCCCGTCCATCATTCAAAGAATGTACCCATGCAAAGTGATTGGGGTTTTTGGTTCGGATGTTGTTCCCATCCAATGATCCCGAGTGTATGGTTCATATGTTGTTACCATCCATTATTCAAAAGGAATTTCCATTAGATGGAAGAGGACATGATTCATATGTTGTTCCTGTCTATGATCCCATTATTGGTTTGGATGAGGCGTACCCGTCCAACAATCCTGTGTTAGGATATGAGTATAAATCTTCCAAACATGCAAATGGAAGGTTCAAAAATGAACCCCATAAAGAAAGAAGTAAAAAGGGAAAGAAATTACTAAAATCAAATATGCAGTTTGAGTTGCCATAGCATCAAGGTCGTGAAGGACCTAATGAGTAGTTTTGCACTCACTAAGCTGTGAACTCAGCCCCTCCCTTTTTAAAATATTTAAGGAACTCTCTAAGGTAGAAGCACGAGGATACGAACACAAGTCCATATGAAAGACTCAAGACAAATTACTTGAGCATATAATAGGTGAATTCATAATACATACTCATTTTCTGGTATTTCTCTTTTAGGCCTTGTAAATAATATTTCAAAAGTTTAAATTTTGAGGGATTTTTGCTATGTAAAGTATATGAGCCTTTCGGCCTGTCGCTACTATAGTAGTGAGGTAGCCATTATAGTAGCGTCGAGAGGACGTGACATTTGTGCATCGGTACCCGGGCTTGGGGAATCGGGTCGGGGCGTGACACTACCTATCTAATAAACTTCAACCTTACCGTACTCCTTGTATTTTTCATGGCTATCCACCTAACCATGTGAATTATCAAGTTCTTGACCTATGTACAAATCACACTTTCATATGCTGCACTATTCACTTCAATGAAATCATCTTCCTCTTTCAAGTAGATAGTGCATCTCCCTCTACTCATGTGTCATACTGCAATCATCTCCTCCCTACTCCTCCTCCTATCATGGCTCTTGTCTCTGACTTAGGAATGTTGTCTCCTTCCCATTTGAATATACGTGAGCACTCTCTAGTGGTTCCTCTTGCGCCTGTCTCTCTAGTTGGCCCTTCCCCTGGTTCAGACCTTGCTATACCACCCCTTGCTCCCTGCATGGTCACTCGGTCCTAGGATGGATCCTTACCTCCATGGAATTTTACTATTATCTCATCTATGTTTCTTGCCACTTCCCGGGAACCTTGCAAATATGCTCAACCTCATCATCATGAAGTCTCAATTACATCTATGAAGGTTGAATTCTCAGCCCTTCTTCACAGTCTCACATACGATTTGGTTCCTGCTCTACATGGTAGATCCATTGTAGGTTACAAATGGGTCTACAATATTAAATAATATCATTATAGCTTTGTTGCTCAATATAAAACATGAATTGTTGCTAAAGACTTCTCTCAGCAATCTAATCTTGATTATGATTAGACTTTTAGTCATGTTATCAAGCTTGTCACCATCAAGATTATCCTCACCATTGATGTTTCTCTGCATTGGCCCATCCACCAATTGGATCTCAATAACATTTTTCTTCACAGACATCTTACTGATGAAGTTTATATGGAACAACGTCCAGATTTTGTTGACTCCCTATACCCCAAGCATGATTGTTAGCTTCACATGTAAACCCCACCCTTTTGAGTTAAGGAAAAATGGGAAAAGAACCGGTCAAATAGAGTGAGAAAATTGAACCTATTCATAGACCCGATTAACAGGAAACAGGCAATTTAGAAATTTACAACTCTTAGGTGATCCAAAGGGTTCATAAAACCTTGAAAAAGAACCTTAGGACAAATTGGAAGAGAGAAACTAGATCGGTTCAGATGAACCAGATCCAACTGGATTGAACCGGTTTATGAACCGAGTCGGTTCATGAACTGGAACTGATAGAGAAAGGGCAAACTAGGAAACTTATGGATCCCAAGTGACCCAAAGAGTCCCAAAAGTCATGGAAATGGACTTGAGAATGAATTGGAGATGAAAACCAAACCAGTTTAGGTGAATCGGATCCGAACCGGATTGAACCAGTTTGGACTGGTTTGAACCACTATTAAACCATATGCTAGATTCATTTTTCTAGGTGGCTTAAAAAATTCAAATTTGAGATTTGAGCCCACCATTGGATAGAAAATGAATTTAGAAATTTTTAGATTTGAAAAATTCGGTCGAATGGGGGGTGAACTGGCCGGTTTAAGCTTTGAACCCAGTTCAGACTGGTCCGGTTTAGTTCGGAAAAGTGTCGTCTTCTTCCTTCAGATTACAACACTGTTCACTCGCCGAAAAATCGTGCAGAGCCTGCAATGCTGAAAAGTCTCTGGCCAGAGAGTTTCAGACAATGAATGACTGCCATTAAGGTGCCAATTAGATGACCAAGAAGTTCCCGAGCTTTCTATATAAAGAGCCCCTCGCCATTCATCAACCCCACATCTGAAAACTCCATTCTCTCTCAACTGCTCCATTTTCCAGAAAGCTCGAACCAGATCTCCGACTTGGGCATTTTTCTGAGCCAAACAAGGTGAGGTCGGGTTCTTTAGAACTGGGAAGAAGCCAACTACATGCCTGTAGTCTCCGTTTGCTTCGAGGGTCGCCATAGAAGCGCTAGCGTGATGGAACAGCGAAGTAGCTTCGACGGACCGTAGCTGTCCTATTTCAGCCGAGCTGAAATTGGCCAATTCGAGCCCTGCTCAGGCCAAAACAAGCCTTCCCAACACCTCTACAGCCCTCCTATAGCTGAATTAGAGCTGAAAGGTAAGCCAATTTGACCCCCCTTTGCAATTTCCGACTGGTGCTAAAGAGAGAACTAGCAAAATTTTGATGGTAAAATTCTCATTTAATTCGGCATCAATTCATGCAATTATTGATTCTAGGATGAACCTTAGGATGAGAGCTATCTTCTCAGATCGAAAGCTCAGACCGTCGTGCCCCCGACGGTAAGCTTTCGAAGCTTTCTCTCTCTAAGTTTAGTTTTCCGATGAAGCTACGTTTGATCTCGTTCTGAAGTCAAAACTTGCGATTCAAAGTACTATTGAATCATATGAAGATGCTGTAACTCAATTTTAACTTCAATTTCAACAATTAGAAGTGTTTAATCAGTCAATTTGATAAAATCAAGTTTAGTTGTGTTAGGAAGTTGAAATAGGGGAAAATTGGGGATTTTCGAAAATTCGAGGGACCAAAATGCAATTTTGTTAAATTGAAGGTCAATTGGGCATGATAAGAATGTTAGAGGGCCAATTGAGCAATTTTAAAATTTTTGGGGCAAAACTTACCATTTTTGTAAAGGAAGGGCAACATGGTAATTTTGGAAAAGTTGGAGGACCAAATTGGAAATTTGGGAAATTAAACCCGTTTTTATTAAATTGAATAAATTGAGGTACCAAGGTGAAATTTAAAAGTTTTGGGACTCAATTTGAGGAAAAACCAGCATTAGGGGCTTAAAGTTTAAGGAAAATAACTTTAGAAACCTAATTGCAAATAAATAAAATTTTAATTTTCTCATTCATTTAGAATGAATGAAGGCTATTAGGCCGAGAGATAATGAACAATAATGTTCATATTGTGTATGAACATGAAGTACCGGGAACGCTAGCAAGGACAAGCTCGCGTAAATACAAAAAACTGGTTGAGAGGAATTTCACTGCATAATCGGGTGAGTGGGCTAATTTACACTTCAAACCCATTTGGGATGATGATCACATTTTCTAAATTTGAAGCCATCGTGAGTGGGATTTTATATCATATCCAGTTGGGGACGATAAGTACCTCGAAATGAAAACCCACTACTTAGTGGTATTTTAAACATCACAACTTAGAGGATTGATGTGAAAATGACGCGGAAAAACTACTTACAGATTGTAAGTAGATAATACTCGGTTGGTATGATGAAACTTCCTCGAAGGAAGTGGAAAACCCGTTCATCGGTTATGGACAAAGATGTCCTTATACTTGGTTCGTATGATGGACAGTTGAAAAAATATTTTGTCGAATGTGCTCTCCTCTAACTGTGTGCCACTGCTTAAACGATTTGGGAGACCTTTTTGACGGGCACTCGAATAGCTCTTATAGGCCGGGGGCCTCGGTTTTGGAACTTAGGGGCTAATATGCCTGGTTTTGAAAATCTCGAACAGTGGGCCGTAGGCCAATTGGCACGAGTAGAAGCTCGTAAACAAACATGAGTTATGTGCTATAAAACTTTAATAAATGAATTGTTTGCCCATAGTACCAAGACAGGATTGACATACTCAGTCAACTAGCGGCAGTGCGACATGACAGGTCGATGGACCAATAAAGACAAATAGCTACAGGTTGAGTTGAGAGTTGGGGCTGTTGGACCAGTGACACCACAAATTATATGAAATGATGTGAAAATACTGATTGTGCATGCACTGTGTGTATGAGACCTTCAAGACGCCCAAGAGTGGTAGTGATGTGTCCTAGGGCCCTAGACGACCTGGTGGATATAAGGGCAGTTCATCGAACCAGGTGACATTACGAAGCTCGACATAGCTTCAAGCGCACGAGACCGAGATGGGGTCGGGATGAGGTCTCTATCCTCATACGGACACGGAGAATTAATTTCGGGATTGAGGGTCAGATGTTGTGTACATTCACTCATTCTCAGGGTAGAAGTGGACCTAGGTGGCCGGTAAAGTTGCTCTGACGCCACAAGTGGGTTCAATGGACGGGCTGGCCTGCAATTGTGGGATTGACCTTCATGATGAAGGATGTGTGTTGGGTGATGACACACCGTGATTAATAAGAAAATGTGATAAAATAGAAATTGGAAATGAAAGGATTTTTGAAAGAAAATAAGGAGTATGACACACTCCAAACAAATCTTTTTCCTAAAAGTCAAGTTTTGAAAACCCATTCATTGAGTTGTTGTACTTACCCTCTCCCTCATATCCCTTTTCAGGAAATCCCGGAAAGCCTACCCTCAAGGCCCACCAAATAATATGCCTGCGAGATAGGTATGATAAATTTAAAATTTTATTTAGTTTTGATTTATGTTATTCCGGGAAAGGTGCATGTTAAAAGATGCCTTACTCTTTACTGGTTATAACGAGGGGGAAACCCTTAAATAAACTAAGAGAGTGGCAGGTTGATCACGGGGATCTGACCAAACCGAGTCGGGGCGTGACATCACAAGTTTCTGTATGGCTTTAAATAGGCACCTCATGCTTGGTTTCTCCACATTAGTTTCTTTCTTCAAAACATGGGTTTTTGTGGCTCTATTGTAGACACTTCTCTCATTATCTGTCATACGCCTCTGTTTATCATCTTTTTGCTTATCTATGTTGATTATGTTGTTATTACTAGGTCTACCAATAACAACGAGATTTTCGTAACCGTAGAACCGAACATTGATGAACCGGGAATCAGAGTTAGGAATTAGGATCGAATCGAAATCAAAAGTCATTTCTCGAACAAGAAGTCAAGATTTTCAGGAAGTTAGGTTAGGTGAGACGAGATAAGAAAGGGGGTATAATTTAAATTATCGAGAGGATCCAAATGGACATAAATGTAAATTTGGAAAGTATTAGATTGAGAGTTACCAAGTCGGGTGGGATCCAACCCGACTTTGGCTGCCTGACCTGACTCCGCCCTACTAGATTCTATCACAACCCTTCAACTACTTTGATATGGATTCTATTGATGGAAGGTTATGGATACATGTTTAATTGACCCAATTTTCAGTAAATTTCATGAACTCAAAACTAACAATGCATTGCTAACTCCCTAAGTGACTTTCACTTGGAGTTCATTGCATTTTCAACTCACCATCAGATCGAATTTCATCGCTAAATTTTGAAAACCCAGTAGCAGAAACTCTCCCGACAACCGAGCCCTTCAAGCAATAATTCTCCCCTGTTTGACCACCAAATTTGGGCTTTTTTGTGTCATATTGCCACTAAGAGAGTTCTCTTGAAGTGTGGTTGGGTCCCAATCAACTAGTGGCCAGAAAACACTGTACGAGGACTATTTTGGCTGACTCCAACATGAGATCAAAAAACTGCGTGGCATCACCACCCTTTTGGGGCCAACTTTGCCTAGCTCTAACTACCTCTCCGATTGACACCGCTACCTCTCATCTACCTCCCAATGGCCTTGGCATATCTCAAGCCACGAGCTAATTTTCTCTGGCAGGCCTGTCTTGTAACACCCGACCACCGCCGTTTGAGGCCAAATTCGCCCAGCTTCGGTGACCACTTGGCCAATCACCACCACAAAATAAACTACCTCTTCCTTGGCTTCAAACGCCTACACTCTGAGCCACTGATAGTGCCCCCCCCCCCCCCCCCCCCCCCCACGAGTATCTTTGACCCAACCTTCATTTGTCCAATTTCAGTCATTTTTGGGAAACAACCAAATGCGGCTGGGGTTAGACCCCCAACTCCCCTTGCATGCCCTTAAGAGTTAAATGAATGTACTTGCGGTGGAGTTATGAATTTTGAAGTCCGTTAGAGGTGTTTTCATAGTTAGGGGACTAAAGTGTAAACTTTAGAAAGTTTGAGGACTAGTTTGTAAATAAGAAAAAAGTTTAGGGAAGTATGAGAGGCTAGGAAGTAATTTTGGGGCAAATGGAGGTGTCAAAAATAGTTTTAGGGAGTTTGAGGGCAAAATGGTCATTTTTGAAAAAAAATGAGAGGCAAAATGATAATTTTGCATAAAGAATAGTAAAATGATCATTTTGCACCATGAGGGGACTAGTGGTTAGATTGAATAAGTTTTAAAAGATTAGGGACTAAATTATAAATAAGTTAAAGTTTAGGTGTAGAATAGTAATTAGAAGAAATTTTTTTGGCCAAAATACAATTTTTAAGAATTGAGAACCCAAATAGGACTAAGAGACTGAATTGAGACTAAATGGATAAATTTTAAAAATTAGAATCCTAAATGGGAGAAGTTAAAATAAATAATTATAATTTGGTAAATTATGAAAGTTAAGGGGGAAAGGATAATTTTGGAAAACAATTGAGGTTTAATTTGTAAAAGTGTAAAAGTTTTGGGTAGTAGAGTAAATGGAGAAAAACGGAAAAAACCTTAGAAATTATAAAAGTATGAAAATGGTCGTATTGTCAGGTTTCGCTATCCGATACGAGCATGACTAAGTTAAAGGAGGATAACAACAAAATTTAGAATTTTGAAATAATGCTAATGTACTAGGGTGTATCCAACTAATCACGTTATTATATTTTAATTGTGTAGAGGAATGATATCACACATATTACGGGTATCACAGTTACAGAGATAATTAGAGAGAAAATTGGGTAAAACAAGATTATAAGGTGAGTGGATTTTACGACGGTGAGTACAATTAGAACGCCCAAATTTTCTTTACAAGTTTTATATAATAAAAAGAATACATTGTTTAATGATTTGGAAAACATGAAAAATAAATGAAAGAAAAAACTAAATGAAAGTAAATAAATTAAGAAGTGATAACATGTAATAAACTCTTCATCATATTTAAGGTTTGGAAAAGAAAGTAAATATGAAAGGAAATATATATAATATATATATATTAAAATATGAAAAATAAATGAAAGAAAAGATTAAATGAGGATACTAAGAAGTAAATAAATTAAGAAGTGATAACATGTAATAAACTCTTGATCATGTTTAAGGTTTAGAAAAGAAAGTAAATATAAAAAGAAATATATATATATATATATATAGAAATGGAGAAATTGATGATATGTGAATTGATTTGACATAACATATGAAATGAAGAGAGGTTTATTAGATATGTCTGACTATATATGGAAATGACGTAATCATGAAAATAATCAATCTTTTATGAGCGTGATATAAATAATGATATAAACACACATGTATAATATTTATATTATGAGTATAATCATATGCATCATGAATATTATTCATTATTATGAACATGATTGATTATGTTTGGCACGCAAGAGATATGTGTGACATATTAGGCATTGATAGGACACCTAAGACGGGTAGTATTAAGTTTTGGAGTTGAGTAGGGAGGGAGGAATAAAGAGAATTGTGATATGATGTTCCATATTACCCACAAAATTATGAGGGGTCTGAGTATACCAACACATATTAGACATTGATAGGACACTTAAGACGGGTAGTTTTAAGTTTCGGAGTTGAGTAGGGAGGGAAGAATAAGGAGAATTGTGATATGATGTTCCCATATTACCCACAAAACTATGAGGGGTCTGAGTATACCGATGGTGAGAAATGTGTGGGTATACATGTACACTATGTTGAGAGTGAATGTTAAAGTGTACGGATGATCGAGGGCACTGCCTCGACACTCCAATGAGGATACGTGCCTATATGGTACCTTGGAAGTGCGGTTGCACAAACACACGTATACTCATCGCCCCGAGTCTCGTGTGTGAGGACTTGGAGATAGACATGGTCGGGCCATGCTTGTGATGTTATTATGACTATGTGTGCTTTCTTGATGCATTTAATATGAAAATGATGTGAATAGACATGGCAATGCCATGCTTGAATTGAGAACACATTTTAAGAGAAGTGTACTTGCATGCATGTTTAAACTAAAATTTAGTATGAGTGATGAATAAGGCTAAAAAACACATGACGAACAAACTAACAAGATCTTACCAGTAATGAATTAATGAGATAATTAGATATGCATACCTATAGATATAAATGTGCATATTTAAATAAATAAATCTTCCTCCATGCATAATATTTTGGAAATAGAAAATCCCTCCCAAAACATTTTTTAGGTAAAATAAGGAATTCGTGGAGCGGATGCAAGAGATGAACACTCAACGTCAAAGACGTGAGGTATACATCTCAATAGTTCAACCCAAAGGTTTATATTTTATTAGTATTATTATTCATTGGATTTATGATACCCACCTTTTAATGGCAAGGGAACGTAGCAGGTTGTAAGCGAATTGAATCGGTAATTCGGGTCGGAGTATTACAACTAAATGTTATTTGAGCCCACTATTTTAAAACATGTTTTTGAAAATAAGAGGATTTAGGAAGTTGGAAAAACGGGAACAAAACCGATAGAACCTTCTTTTATAACATTAAAACAACACCAATACATCATATACTAATGAGGGAAAACAAACATTGTGTAGATATGATTCCAAGAGAACTTGAACTTTCTCCATCCGACCGGGTTTTAGAAGCTCCTCTAAGTCTGCTCACCAAAAAATGAGTTGAGTATAAGTGGGATGAAAGCTGTGAAAAGTCTTTCTTAGAATTAAATACTCGATTAACAACCGCACCGGTACTCTTCCTACCCGACCCTAATGCGAGAGTGTACACCGTCTATAGTGATGCATCTGGACAAGGACTTGGATGCGTATTGATGCAACAAGGGAAGGTCATCACTTATGCCTCACAACAACTTAAGGTACATGAAAGAAACTACCCAACTTGTAATCTAGAATTAGCTGCAATAGTGTTTGCCCTAAAGATTTGGCGACACTACCTTTACGAGGTTAAGTGTAGGATATACACATATCACAAGAGTCTTAAGTATTTCCTAACTCATAAGGAGTTTAATCTCCTCCAAAGGAGATGGTTGGAATTGGTTAAGGACTATGACCTTTGGGGCTGAGGGTATGACGTCGGAGATGTTCACTTAAACTTCAGGTAGAAATCAGATACTTTTATCAGGGTGGATGATAAAGAAGCTCCAATCCACAAGTGGGTGCAGTTGGCGTAACTGCATTTTGCGAATATGTGTGAACCCTTCGTGATGAAGGGAGTGTGTTGTTTGTGAAACACACCTAATATGGAATTGGGAAAGTGTTATGAAAACCGTGGAAAGGATTTGAGAATCCTTGGAAATGAATTGGTAAACCTTGGAAAAAGATTTTGATAAACCGCAATTTGAAGAAAAGCATTTTTAATGAAATGAGGAGTTTGACACACTCCAATTAAAATTGATTTTGTGAAAACTCTCACCCAACACCCATTCACTGAGTTGTCAAACTCACCCCCTCCCTTTACCCTCTTTTCAGGTAACCAAGGGAAAACCCATGTAAAGCTGAACCTATAAGATAGGTATGTAAGGTTAATATATTCAGTTTTGATTAATGTTATTACAGAAAGGTATAAGTGAAAAAGGATGCCTTACTCCCCACGGGTTAGAGAAGGGGAAACCCTTAATAAACCAAGAGAGTAACGGGTTGTTCACGGGGATCCGACCAAACTAGGTCGGGGCATGACAATCCCCTTTCCCCGGGAAGTGTTTAGCAAATAATACATGCCCTTCATCAGGAAGGGTAACACACATTAGCAGGTGTAGCCCGTCCACTGCACCCACTCTTGGATCAGAGCGTCTTTACTGTCCACCAAGATAGAAGTCCGTCGACTTCTACTCTAGGTTTGAGTTGATGTTCTCGACATCCGACCCTTAGACCCGAATGCCACTCCGTATCCGTATGAGGATAGAGATCTCATCCCGACCCTACCCCAATCTCATGCGCAAGAAGCTACTCCGAGCTTCCAAACTGTCTGGCACAACGAACTGCCCTTATCTCCACCATGTCATCTAGTAAAAGTAGGGGAAACATGAACAAAGAAAACACCAAAATCTACTATCTGTGGGGTATGTTTAAAGTTCTTTTAAAATTGCATTTTTATTGATATATGCTATTCCAGGGAACAAGGTTTAAATTACGCCTGACTACTCTTGATTAAAGAAAAGGGGAAACCCCTCTTAAACCAAGGGAGCAGCGGGTTGATCACGGGGATCCGACCAAACTGGGCCGGGGCATGACAAATTGGGGAACACCAATAAGTACCCGAGGTAATTGATGGAGAGGAGGTTATCTAAGAAGGAAGACTACATGTCACCTCTAGTTAACCAACCTAAATAGTTCCCCCACAAGAGCTAGGAAACATAGAGTAACAAGGCAAGACAAAAGACTAGGAAGGAAGTTTTCCAGAGAGTAACCAAGAGCCTACCTAGAAAGGAAGCCATCAGAAAGGACATAACCTAACCAAAGGAAGAAGGAAAGAGTGTGTTCATAAGGGGCTAGTATAAGAGGGGCAGGGTTAAAGAAATAGGATGAATTTGGGAAAAAGGAAGTGAGCATCAAAAGATGCAGGAGGAAAGCCTAAGGACCATAAGGGATTGAGTGAGCCCTTATACAAGAATTAGGAAACCAAAAGGAATTGGGTTGTCTTTAAAAAGAATCAGTGAATGAAAGATAACCATGAGGAGAGAGGTAAGGCGAGGAACCCCCTCAAAGAGGACAAACGCGGAAAACCTCCTCATGCAACTCTAGGATAAGACTTGATAAGAGTGAAGAGGAAAAGAAATGTGTTAAGAAAGAGAACTCTGGAGAAACGTATAGGACTAAAGACTCTCAAAGGAACCATTGATGGGCGGCTGGACGTAACTAGAGTGCTAGAAACCTCCCATGATCAAGAATTCCTTGAAGGAAGGATAAGGAAAGTGCAAGGGAATTAGAGGATGAAAAAGGATTAAGGGCGGATAACCATATCGATATCGGAAGGGTGTACGAAAGGAATGAAGGAAAAGCCTTCAAGGAACGTTAGAGAGGTTGAACGTGAAGATCCCAGAATGGAAGTCCCTAAGAAAAAGGATAAAGGTAGGAAGTGAGACCATAAGAAGAAACTTTCCAAGCTACGGAATCGACAGGTGAATCATAAGTGGCTTAACTCAAAGAAATAAGGAACCTTAAAAGGGGCGTAAGTGGTTAAAGATGTCTTAGGATGACAAGTATGACCTATTTTTGGAAAAAGGAGTATAGTCAAGTGGGCAACAAATAGAAACAATGGAATGATCAAGTAGAATAAATGATTCCCTGTGAAGGACCGGAAAATAGTAAGGACTACACCCTAAAAAGGACAACATGATAGGCATTAAGGACGAGTAAAATTAAAGGACAATTGTTCCAAAACAGTGAACTAGGAAAATAGTGAGGGCGAGACAGTTAACGAACTGACCCTCAAGAAGACCATAAAGTTAACACTAACAAGGAAGGGAAAGGTGTAAAGGTCAAAATATTGGAAATGAAGAATGAAGAAATCCTTGAAGAAATAAATGGCTGAGAATGAATCGACAACAAAACTCAAGCCACAGAAGGAAATGGAGAAGCCTCAAAAGGAAAAAGATCGAGAACCCTTCCCCAATAGAAATAAAATCGTAGCGAATACAATAAAGACAAGGTATAAGGGATGTGCCAATGAGATTTCCCAAAGTAAGGATAAGTAGGAGAGGATGACATCAAAGGATGTCATGAGGTTGACTTAAAGGTAGATACCCATGAAAACGAAGGAAAGAGGAAATCTGGGAAAAGAGGAGGGAGCCTACCAAGGAAAGGAGCCCTAAAGAGGCATAAATATTCCAACGGAGAAGTAATGAACCCAACCAAAATGGAATAGAAGGTAAAAATTTCAAATAGAATGCAAGTTGGGAATAAAGGACCAGTTACAAGGGAAGTTTACCCAAAACCCAAGGAGTAAGTTAAACTCAAGGAACGGGTAGATAGGAAGATAGCATCGAAAGATGCCGTATAAATAAGAAAGAGGTAGATTGCCCGTAATAAGAACATAGAGGAAAGACTACATGAGAAAACTTGGAGAAGTATGCCCACCAATTAAGAAATGGATAATGGAAATGACTACTGACATCAAGACTTATTGTGGTCCACGCTCACTCAAGGGAACCTAAAGGATGATGTCTAGGCTTAGTGTGGAAGACACGAAACCAGACCCGGAAATCTGAAGTTCATTTGGAAATAAGGGACGCAATGGGAACTTTAAGACAATGGAGAATTAAAAGCTAGCAAATGTCCCAAAATAAAGAGTGTAGGGAGGTAAAGGGAAGGAACTTTCAAGGAATGGTAAGAATATTGAAGGTATAACCCTAAAATGGAAGTCTCTATATTAAAGGACATAGTAGAGAATGAAAACCATAAAAGAAAGACCCCCCAAATAAGGAATCAATACATAGACCGAAAAAGGTCAACTTGGAATGAGGAATGGTGAGTGGTCACAAGCAAGCAAGAAATGATGGAGGAAAAGAAAGCCTTGAGTAAGAGACGCCAATGCAAATGAGGAAGGACATAAGTGAGAAAGGATCCCAATGTGTCGGTACGCTACCGGGAAAATTGATGGTTGGAACTGAGGGAAAACCCATAGAAAAGTTGGAAAAGAATGAGCAGATAAAAGGGAATCGACACGATTATGGTATTAAGAAATTTAAAGGACATTTGGACAACAAAAAAAGGTAGTTGGGAAAGACTACCAGATAGTAGGAAGGAGCGAAGCCATGTGACTCCTAAACGGATGAAAAGGCATGAACCACTACCAAGGCTATACATTCGGGAACCATAATGGGCAAAGATATTTCTAGAACGGGTCATGTTGTAAAGAACATGTTGTGCCAACAGTTCCAAGAAAGATGACCCAAGTAAGATCGAGTCCATTAGTTGAATCTAAGTAATGGAACCAAAATCGTGGTAAACCAAAAATGGAGGAAGGACCAAAATAATATAAAAAGGAACTCACATCAAAACCCACAGGGTTAAGGATGAAGAGTTTGAAAGGATGCTAAAGTAAGAGTATCAACAATCTAGGAAATGATGGGAAAATAAGGACGATTAGATGTATATGGAATGTCCAACCCAAATGACATGAATAAGAATCCTTAAGAATAAAAGTCTTACCCTAAATAGAGTAAGAAGTAGACCTAAGGAGGTAACTTGGGATGGGTAGTTTGAACATGACTAATCATGATACACTCCGTGGAGTGAGTGGAAGATATAAAGGAAGAAATACTTCTCAAGTACGTGGCTAAAGGACTAGATGAAAGGAATAGCCAAAGAGATAACATACCGAGCAAACCCCAGGAGGACATCAAGGAAAGTCACTTCCAACGCAAATGATTGCTGACTTAAGTTTTGGGGACAAAACCCCTAAAAGGAGGGGAGAGTTGTAAACTCCATCCTTTAAAGACAAGGAAAATCGGAAAAAGAACTGATTAACTCAAAAAAGAAAACCAAGCCGATTCATGAACCTTAACCGATAGAGAAAGGGTAAAATGGGTAATCGACAAACCACAAGTGACTCAAATAGTCATAAAAATCATGGAAAGGAACCTTGGGACAAATAGGAAGAGAAAACTAGGCCGGTTCAGGGTAAACCGAACATGAATCGGTTTGATCCATATTTAAACAGGTTTCTAAATTCATTTTACTTGCTGGCTTAAAATGATCAAATTGGAGAATTGAAGCCACCATTAGATAGAAAATGAATTTAGAAAATTTTTAATTTTGAAAAAACTGATCCAATCGGGCATGAACCAACCGATTTACGCATTGAACCCGATCGGACCGGTCTGGTTTGGTTCGGAATAGTGTCATCTTCTTCCTCAAGATGACAGTATTGTTCATTAATGCAGAAAACGGATAACTCCAATGAAGCTTGAATTGCTCTGATCAGGCTATTTCAGGGCGATGATAAGCTTGACCAAAATGGAAAGTTGTCGGGCAAAGGGTCCCCGAGCTCCCTATATAAAGAGCTCCTCTCCATTAATCCTCCACACACCTCAAATCTCCATTCTTTGTCAACTACTATAGTTTCTGATGAAGCTTGAACTAGAGCCCCTATATAGGAATTTTTCTTAGCTTCAGAAGGCAAGTTCGAGTCCTATAGACTTCAGGGGGAAGTCAGCTACCTGACAACAACCTCCTTTCAAGCCGAGGACCGCCGGAGAAGTGCGAGCCAAATCAAACAGTGAAGCACCTCCGAAGGACCGAAGCTACCCTATTTTGGGCGAGTTGAATTCGCCCAAATTCAGCCCTCCAAGATAGAGAGCTTGGACCTGAGGATGAGGACTACCTTCCGAGATAAAGAGTTTGGACCATCGCACCTCCAACGGTAAGCTTTCGAAGCTTTCTTTCTCTACAAATGATTTTTCGGTGAAGCTCCATTTGAGCTCGTTTAGGCATCAATTCATGCAATTCAAAACTAAATTAAATCGTATGGAAGTGTAGGAACTGATTTATACCTCCAATTGAAACAATTAACCCCGATTGAATAGCCAATTTGAAGAAATCAAATTTCGGTCAGTTTGAAAGTGGGAAAATTGTGTGGAAAATTGGGGATTTTTGAAAAAAAATTGAGGGACCTCTTTGCAATTTCCTAAAATTGAAGGCCAATTGGCCATTAAAAAGATGTTGGGGGCACCAATTGGTCAAATTTTGAAACATTTGGGGTCAAATTTCCATTTTTGGAAAGTAGAGGCAAAATGGTAATATTTGAAAAGTTGTGGACCAAATTGAAAATTTGGAAAACTTGAGCCCCTTATACAATTTTGAGTAAATTGAGACTTAAAGAGAATTTTGGAAACATTGAGACTCAAATTGGGCAAAAGTTGGCATTAAGGACCAAAAGTTAAGAAAAATGAACTTTAGGGACCTAAGTGCAATTAATCAATAATTTGTGAGCCTAGGCTTTTATGCCAAACCGTAATTGATAAGGCTGCCCAAATCGTGTAGGGACAAGTGTGACCAGAACGCAAGTATGAGAAAGCTCACGTAGACTTGGAAAACCGACCGAGGATGAACACATAACTGTTATAAGGTGAGTGAGCTTAATCACATCATACCCAGTTAGGATGATGAGCTTACTTTTATAAAAAGAACACCTACTTACTGGTTGTAAGTAGAGATGATCATACTCAGTTGGTATGACAAACTTACTTAAGGAAAGGAGAAACCCGCTTACCGATAGTAAGTAGAGATATCATTACATCCGGTTGGTGTAATGAAGTTGAAAACAACTTTTTCTTAGAAGTGTTCTCCCCTGATTCTGTGCCATTGCTTAAAAGATTTGGGAGACCTTTTTTACGGGAGCTAGAACAACTCAAATAGGCTAGATACCTCGATTTTTGAACTTATGGGGCTAATTGCCTAGTCTTGGAAAATCACATGTAGTAGGCCAAAGGCCAATGGGCACGAGTAGTAGCTTGTAAAAAAACTTGAGTAAAGGAAAGCCATAAAATTTCTAATGAAAATATGTATGTGATTTCGCCATGGTACCAAGTCAGGACAGACAATACTCGATGGGTTGGCAGTAGTGCATTAGGGCCAAGTCGATGAATCAGCCTAGATAAACAGTTGCAGATCGGGTTGAGGGTTGGGGCCGTTGGACCATTGGACCATTGGCACCAAAGATAATGGCTATATGTGAAAACTATTATTTGTGCATGCACTTATGGTACATGACCATCAAGATACCTAAGAGGGGTAGTGTTGGGTCCTAAGGGCTACTAGACGACATGGTGGAGATAATGGTAGTTCGTCGTGCCAGTCAATCGGGAAGCTCGAAGTAGCTTCTTACGCATGAGACCGGAGTGGGGTCGGGATGAGGTCTCTGTCCTCATACGAACATGGTGTGACATTCGAATCTAAGAGTCAGATGTCGAGAACATCTGCTCAGACCTAGGGTAGAAGTGGACGGACTTCTATCTTGATGGCTAGTAAAGACGCTCTAAGCCACAAGTGAATGTAGTGGACTGGCTGCACCTGCGAATGTGTGTTACCTTCCTGATGAAGGGAGTGTATTGACTGTTAAACACACCTAATATGAAAAATGAGAAAAAGGGGTTTTTTTTTTAAACTGAATTTTGAGGAGAACTTCTTTTAAAAGAAATGATATACCTTGACACAATTTAAATGAAGTTATTTTTTATAAAAACTCACTTCCAACACCCACTCATTGAGTTGTAGAACTCACCCCCTCTTTTATACCCTTTTAGGAGTAAGAAAACATTACAAAATAAAAAATGAAGATGTACTCTCCGTCAGGTATACTTAATGTCACTTTTAAGCTTACATATTGATTAATTTAGGCTATTCCAGGGAACAAGGTTGAATTACGCCTGGCTACTCTTAATTAAAAGAAGGGGGAAACCCATCTTAAACCAAGGGAGTGACGGATTGATCATGGGGATCCGACCAAACCGAGTTGTGACGTGACAACTACCTCCCCAGATAGAGAGCTTGGACCACCGCACATCCGATGGTAAACTTTCAAAGCATTCTCTCTCTACGAACGATTTTTTGACGAAGCTTCGTTTGAGATTGTTTCAGACTCAAATCATGTGAAAGTGGAAGAACTGATTTATACATCCAATTGAAATAATTAACCACAATTGAATGACCAATTTGAAGAAATCAAATTCGAGTAGTTTGAAGGAGATAAATTGAAGAAAAAATTAGGGAAAAAGTGGGAATTTCAAAAAATTGAGGAATCTTTTTACAATTTTCCAAAATTTAGGCCAATTGACCATAAGAAGGATTTTCGGGTCGCTCGGGTCAGAGATGCTCAGACCTTGGCTGGTTGTCTTGAGTTTTTACTCTTACTCATTTGCAACACTTGATAGTTGCTAGGGTTTTCAAATGAAAAAGAAGAAAATAACCAAAATGACACCGCTTTGAGATTTCCCGAAACGACATTATTTAATTTACAAAGACGAAAAAAATATAAAACAATGTCATTTTAAGATGGCTCAAAAGGGCGTCATTCCATTTAAGCTTCCAAAAAACCATGTTATTTTATAGTTTGGAAGCAAAAAAATAATGATAATAAATGAGGGGGTCGGGTCTAGCCTCGAGTCCAGCTTTACCCTATTTGGACCCAAAATTTGGGTACATTAAAGTGGACCAACACCAGATGGACCCAAACTCGAAAATTCTCTCGGTACGGGTCCAACACAGAACCCAATCACACCCGAAAAAAATCGAGTGGGGGTGGTGTGGGGCACACGTTCGGATCTCAAGTTTCGGCTATACTTGTCGAATATCTTACAAATTTATAAACACCTATATTTTAATTATACATTTATATAAAATTAGAGTTAAAAAATGAATAAATGGTTTTGGTATGATTTTTGTTTATTTAAAAAATGAATAAAAAATGCTAAGAGGTGACAAATTACTAAAAAGTATCGCCGTCCAATTAATAACACAACTATTTCTATAATAACATAAAGCAGCGTTAGATTGATTACCGTTATAAAATTTATTCTTTTTTAATCTTTTATTTTTACTATTATTTTAAAATTAGTGATCTCCTATTAAAAAGATTACATAAGCTGAACTATAAACCACAAATATATTATCCTCATCATTGAACTTTATATTACCTTTAACTACTTAGAGATCAATTATAGCATATAAACAGACATTTGAATTTACTAGCACAACAATGATGTCCAACATCACGTTCCAGCACTATTGTCTATGGGATGATGATAAAAAAAAAAAGGGGAGGAATCATTCAACTTCAAGCCACGCCTTCGACTTCTTCCATGATATCTGCCATACACACCTAACAGCGAGCCCACAAGTCATAACCCACAAGGCTACGAGACATCCCCCGGAGTCTGTCCTGCCACGCGTGATCCGTACAACTAGACTAGACGGACAACCACAGGAAAAAGAGGTAGAAGACGAAAAAAGAGACCCACTATTATAGTAAGTAAGACCCATTATGTCATGGAGCATAAATTGGGCAGTGATTATTGGTAACTGAATGCAATTGCAGAAAACCAATGGCGTCGCCATCTTAAATTCTTTGAGCGGTTTCATGTAATAGAGTCGGGTCTTGATATCTTCTCATTCACAGTGTCTGCATTTTATAGGGTAAAGAGCTCTAGACTGTTGTACAAATGGGGAGTCTGCAGAAAGTGAAGCAATTCACAACTAGCTGCACCATTTCCAGCAGCCCCACTCGGAGCCCCTCCACCAGCCCGGTAGTCCACATCCGCCGTCGCCGCCGGAAGACGCTGCGTATGCTCCTCAACCATTCCGACGAACGCCGGAAGTTCCGCCTGAATTATCCTGAATCGAGAGTAGCCAGGGAGGAGGGGTCCCAAGAAAGAGCCGCCGCCACCGTCGCATGCGGTCTCAGATCACGTCGCAAATTGAAGGACCTGCTCATGTCTTCGCCATTGCCGCCGCTCGGCGAGGGAACGGAATCGGACGACGGGGGTGAAGCTGCAGGGCCCTTGATGCCGGAAATCGCCACTTCAGATGGCAGCATATCGATCCGCCGGCGTTACACCGGCTCACTTCGGACGGCGTTGGGGCCTTTCCGGTATCGGCTGCTGAGAAGGGCTTGGCGTCCAGTTCTCGGCCCAATCCCAGAGTAGATAGTAGTAGAGTAGCAATAGTACATCGCTGTGGTTGAGTTTTTTCCTTTAATTAAATTTTTATTAATTTATCCACGTTATCTCCATTTTGCGCCTGATATTTTTTCAAAATTTCTAAAATACCCAATCGACAAGGTATACTTTTGAATTATGTCCCCTTATTATTGCCCCTCCCTCTAAGGATGTTCGACAGTTTTTCTGGAGGAAAATTCGGACAGTGCCACAAGAGAATCTGTGGGGATTTTATGTCGGGTGTTTATGGGAAAAGCCTTCCCTAGAAATTCTGTCTTTTATGTCTATTATTGTCTTGTTCCTTCTTAATATTTTTTCGGCCGATCTTCGCACTAAATTGTTCCAATAGAATTGTCCGTTGCATTTTTTTCTGGAATTGGGAAGGTTTTTTCTGCTCGAAGTGGGAGGAAGATTCATTTATTCGTTTAACTTCAATCACACTACATTTGTTTGTTTACTTAGATTTTATACCAAAAATAGAATCAACCCTACTAACCTAAATAACATCCTCCCTAATCTATTAAACAATGTTTTCCCTTCTAAAACCGGGCAAAAAACAGTTTTTTATTTACTCACTCACCACAACCATTCATCAAAATGCATTATATACTCAATAAAAGTATCACATAACTCCACTTAAACTAATTACAATTTTGCAAATCAATAGCAAACCAAAGTATCCTTAATAACACTTCCATTCCTAATGATTTTTGTAGCTTCATTTTGATCAAAGTGGCTTAATAACTATATTTGCAACTTACCCTTAAGTAATAGTGCAATGTATAAATTCAACAACTTAATCCACTATAATGTTTTTAGAAATAAAATCTTACCTTTGATATACTTGCTTCGACGGTACAAAATTAGGTTACCAGAATCCTTAATAGCATAGCTACCATCATAAAAATTTATTATATAATTGCCTTGAGTGTGTTTAAATTTCTCAATAATTATTTTTAATAAAACTACTTGACTATAGCATTGCACCTTTCGAAAAGGGGACTAAACCTAATTAAATTGAAAATTAGAGTTAAATTGATAATTTGAACACGAATGGTGATAAAAAATTAAACCGAATAGGAAATTAATTAAATATAGTATGAATCAAACTCCAATTACCACCGGAAATTAAGAATTATAAAATAATCAAGCAAAATCGGGTTGGAATCGGACTCAACTAATGAAAAATATTTTTTGAGAGATACTCAAAATGACAAAAATATAAAATTTTATTATAAATACAAGAAAATAGGTTTACGAATTTTTAGAATATTTTTTTAAAGTTAGGGAATTAGTTTATCTAGTTGTGAACTAATTAAAATAATGTCAAAATCAGTCAAATTGATTGAAAAATTTGGTTGAACTGACGAGTTGTGAACTAGTTGAATGAAGTCAAAATAGTCAAAATATGTGGAAAATTACCTGAACCACTTAGAAAATTGGTCGTACCAACAATAAACCGATGAGATCAAGCTAAACTAGTTCAAATAGTGTAAAATCGGTCAACGGAAAATTTGACTTATCAATGCTTCACACATAACATGTAAACCCCGTCCTTTCGGACCAAGGAAACTGGAATAGAGAACTGGGAATTTTGAGAATTGAAATTGGTAGAGAGAAAGTCAAAACGAGAATTTGGACAATCTCAAGTATTCAAGGTAGATCCAAGAATGATGGAGATAGATCATGACCCAAATTGGATTTGAAAACCAGACCAATTCAAGGTGAACCGGACCGGACCAGATTGAATCGGGAAGAACTAGTTCAAAATTTTATTTTTCTTGATGGTTTAAAATATCAAATTGGAAAATTGGAGCCACCATTAGATAGGAAATGAATTTAGATAAATATAGAAAATTTTAATTTTGGAAAATCGATCGGATCAGGCCTAAACCCACCGATTTTCATTTTCGGGTCACTCAACCTGGTCGGACCAAACCGGTCAATAGTCCAACCGATCAACGGATAGCTGCCAGGTCAGCGTCCAGTTAGCAGGCATGACCAATCAATGCGTGACACCTAGTGAAGCGCGCCCCGTAAACTACTTAGTCGACAGTCCTTAGTCAATGGTCAAATGAGGAAAATCCATGTCACGCCCCGACCTGGTTTGGTCGGATCCCCGTGATCAACCCACCACTCTCCCGATTTACTAAAGGGTTTCCCCTTATATTATAAACCGTAAAGAGTAAGACGTTCTTTACACCTGCACTTTTTTTCCAGGAATATCATAAATCAAAACTACATAGTAATTTAAATTAATTGTACCTGTCTTGCAGGCGTTTAATTGCGCAAGTCTTTTAAGGTTCGGCTTTCTGGGACTTTCTGAAATTTGGCGTGCTTCGGGTCCTTTCGGACCTCCGCTTGCTGGGGTAGGGGGTGAGTACAACTACTCAGTGAATGGGATTCAAATTTTTTGACTTTCAAGAAAAACATTTATATGGAGTGTGCCAGACTCCTTTCTTTTCAAAAATTCATTTATTTAAAAATTTGGGTTTTCCAATTATTTCTTAGTTACCGGTGTGTCATCACCCAACACACATCCTTCATCATGAAGGTTACACATATTCGCAAGTCAGTATCACTACTGAACTCGCTAGTGGCTTCGGAGCGACTTTTCCTGCCACCTGGATAGAAGTACGACCACTTCTACCTTGGGAATGAGTGGATGTATGCGACATTCGACACACAATCCCAAAATCACTTCTTCGTGTCCGTATGAAGACAGAGACCTCATCCCGTCCCCACCCCAGTCTCATGCGCTTGGTGCTACTCCAAATTTTGCACAGACACCTGGAACGACGATCTGCCCTTATACTCACTGGGTCCTCTAGGGCCCTTAGGACACATCACTACCCCTGATGGGCATCTTAATGATCCCGTACTCATAGTGCATGCACAAACAATATTTTCTTATCAAGCCATGTAATATGTGGTGCCACTAGTCCAACAGCCCTGACTCTCAACTCAACCAGCAGTTGTTTGTCTTGACTGGTCCGTTAACCTGTCAGGTTGCATCGCCGCTAGTTAATTGAGCATGTCAGTCCTATCTTGGTACCATGGCCAAACAATTCACTTATTAAGTTTCATGGAACATATATCATGTTTGTTTATGAGCTCCTGCTCATGCCAATTGGCCTTGGGCCCACTGTACGAGATTTTCAAAAATCTGGGCATTCTAGCCCTCAAGTTCCAAAACCGAGGCCCCCGGCCTATATGAGCTATTCGAGCTCCCATCAAGAATGTGTACCAAATAGTTTAAGCATTGGAACATAGTCAGGGGAGAACACTTCCAAGAAAATAGGTTGTTACTGTCCATTATACCAACCGGTATAAGGACATCTCCGTTCATAACCGATGAACGGGTTTTCAACTTCCATCGAGGAAGTCTCATCATACCAACTGGTTATAATCTACTTACAACAGGTAAGTAGTTTTTTCGAAAAAAATTTCACATCACTTTCTCTAAGTCGTGATGATTAAATTACCACTAAATAGTGGGTTTTTAAACCGAGGCACTTATCATCCCCAACCGGGTATGATATATAATCCCACTCACCCGATAGTGCAATGAAATTCCACTTAGTCGAGATCCATCCTTAGCAAGCTGGACCTCGACTGGCGTTCCTGATATCTCGTTCTCCTACATGAAAAGAACATAATTGTTCATTATTCTTTGGCCTAATAGCCCTCATTCATTCCAAATGAATGAGAAAACCCAACTTTACATATATTTACAATTAGGTCCCTAAAGTTATTTTTCTTTAACTTTAAGTCCATATTGCTGGGTTTTTTTTCCTAAATTCGAGTCCCAAAACTTCTAAAATTTATCTTAGGACCTCAAACCATTTGATTCACACAAAGGGTTTTAATTTCCCAAATTTCCAATTTGGTCCTTCAATTTTTCCAAAATTACCATTTTGCCCCTTATTTAGAAAAATGGTAAATTTTGCCCCAAAAATTCTAAAATTTCTCAATTGGCCCTCTAATATTCTTATCATGACCAATTGACCCTCAATTTTATAAAATTACATTTTGGTACTTCGAATTTTCAAAAATCCCCAAATTTCCCCAAATTTCAACTCTTCAACACTGCCGAATTTGATTTTATCAAATTGACCAATCAAACATCTCTAATTATTGAAATTGGAGTTGAAATTGAGTTCCTACATGTTCACACGATTCTAAGGAACTTTGAATTGCGGATTTTAACGTCGGAACGAGCTCAAACGGAGTTTTGCCGGAAAATAGACTGTAGAGAGAGAAAGCTTTGATTTCTCACCAGTGAGGGCGCGACGGTCGAAGCTCTCTATCTGAGCAGGTAGCTCTCCTCCAAAGGTTTTTCTTAGGATCAAGAATGACATCAATTGATATAGAATTGGATTAGAATTTATTCATCAAAATTCGGCAGACTCTCTCTCTAACAACGATTTGAAATTATAAAGGGGAGTCGAATTGGCTTACCTTTCAGTCTTAATTCGGCCGTGGCAGGGCTGAGGAGGTGTTGGGAGAGCTTGGTTTGGCCTGAGGAGGGCTCGAATTGGCCGATTTCAACTTCGGTCTGCCGAAGCTGCTCCACTGTTTGATCACGCCGACGATTCTCGGGATGAACGAATGCTACCACATGTAGCTGACTTCTCCCCAGTTCTAATGAACCCGTCCTCGCCTTCTTTGGCTCAGAATTGATCCTATATCGGAGCTCTGGTTTGAGCTTCACCGTAAAACTAAGCAACTGAGAGAGAGTGAGCTTTTCAGGTGTAGAGAGGACGAATGGAGAGGGGCTCTTTATATATGGAGCTTGGGGACCCATTGGCCGTCTGTTTGGCACCGTTATGACAGGAATTGATGACTTGAAACGTACCAAACAGAGGCGTTTCTTCTTCACTGGCATTTCTTCAATTTCCTAGCGAGTGAACAATGCTGTCATCCTGAGGAAGAAGATGACATTGTTCCGAACCGGATCGGACTGGTCCAAACCAGGTTCAAAGATTAAACTGGTCGGTTCACCCCTCATTCGACCGAGTTTTTCAAATCTAAAAATTTCTAAATTCATCTAAATTCATTCTCTATCCTATGGTGGCCTCAAATCTCCAATTTGAATTATTTAAGCCACCTAGAAAAATGAATTTAGGATTCGGTTCATTAGTGGTTCAAACCGGTCCGAATCGGTTCGAATCTAGTTCACCTAAACCGGTTTTGTTTTCATCCCCAATTCCTTCACAAGTCCATTTCCATGTCTTTTGTGACTCCTTGGGTCACTTAGGGTCCTTAAGATTCCCGGTTTACCATCTCTCTATCTATTTTGGTTTATAAACCGGCTTGGTCCTTAAACCGGTTCAATCCGGTTTGGGTTCGTTTCACCCAAACTGATCAGGTTTTTCTCTCCCACTTTGTTTTAAGGTTCCTTCCCAAGGTTTATAAATTTATTTGGGGCACAAGGGAGTTGAATTTCTCTGATTTGCCTGTTCTCTATCGGTTCCGGTTCATGATCTAACTCGGTTCATAAACCGGTTCAATCTAGTTGGATTCGGTTCATCTAAACCGGTTTGGTATTTTTCTCCCAATTCGTCCTAAGGTTCTTTTCCATGGTATTATGAACTCTTTGGATCACCCGAGAGTTGTAAATCCCCAAATTTCCCTTTCACAAATGATTGGGTTTGTGAACTGGTTTTTTATCCTCACTT
Organism: Trapa bicornis; assembly: GCA_030064425.1. Taxonomy (NCBI): domain Eukaryota; kingdom Viridiplantae; phylum Streptophyta; class Magnoliopsida; order Myrtales; family Lythraceae; genus Trapa; species Trapa bicornis. Next base: position 13,577,793 of record CM057746.1, read on the forward strand.
GGTTTGACCGGTTCTTTTTCCCGGTTTTCCTGAGCTCAAAAGGGTGGGTTTTACAACTCTCCCCTCCTTTTAGGAGTTTTGTCCCCAAAACTTAATTAACAACTTTGTATGAGGAGTCATTTCCTTTGATGCCCCTTTGGTGTTTGCTTAACCTGCAAACTCTTCTCTCGTTCTTTCAATTAGCCCTTTTTACAAACTTCACTTAAGGAATCCCTTTTTCCTTTATATTATTTACTCCTTCCATGGAGTTTATCATAACTAGACATACCTTACTTCAGGGTTTATTCTTAGATTTGTATCTCTTTCTTTGCTTTATAGCAACATACTTCCCCTTGAGGTTATGTACTCAAAATTGGAAATTCCAAGATATCTAACCATTATTGTGTCTAGTTAACCCCTTGGTCATTGAAACCTTTAGCTCGATATTCTTTTGAGCATTAAGTACTTACTTCCACGGTTTTCTTAATTATCACTTTTCGTCCTATTTTTACCCTTCCTCCATTCGTTGTCTATTATAACTTCGGTCCAAATTGTTATATTTGACCTCGTCATGCTTATTAGTCGACTCTTCCTTACCTTGAGTCATATTCTCCTCGGGTTGTTGGGCTTATATGCCTTTGCAGAATGGCATTTTCTAGGACTTGTCTTTGTCCATTTGATTTCTAGAATATCTCTTGGAGTGTCTCTCTTAGCTTTTAGACCTTTCAAGGATCGTATAACTTCATCCCTCTTTTCTTTCGATAGCATTCCTCAACTATCCTTTTTACCATTATCATCTCCTCCATCATGCCTTTGAAGTTAAGTCTCACATAACCGCATGGATTCCTCTTACCTACTCATCTTTCCCAACTTCTTTATTGGGTCCTTTCGGTTTCCATTGATTGGGTTTTCCAATACTATACCGACAAGTTGGGATTCATCCTTTCTTAGGTCCATCCTCATTTCCAATGACATCCTTTACTCAAGGATTTTACTTTTGCCTTAATCCACTCTTACTTGTTCATAATCATTTCACAATTCTTTATACCGAGTCGATTCCTTTCGGTCTATATGTCGATTTTCTTGGTTTAGGGAGTTTCCCTCTTTACGGTTTCATTCTCTACTATTTCCTTCAAAGTAGAGACTTTCACCTTAGGAGTTACATGTTCCACCTTCTTACCATTTCTTAAAGATTTCCTTTCTTCATCTCCTTACACCCTTTCTATATTGGGGCATTTGCCTGCTTTCAGTCCTCTATTGTCTTAAATTTTTTTCCATCCCTTATTCCTTATTTGAGTAGTTTATTAATCTTATTTTGGGTACTTCATATTATGCTCAGCCGTCCAATCTTTAGGCTTTATTATACGCGTGTGGACTACAACCTATCTTATCAATTGCGGTTATTCCTCCATAACCACATCTTATTTGGAGGGCTCACTTCCCAACGTTTCTCAGACGTTCTTTCCTTCCTTACCTTATTATGGACAGTCCACTCATTCTTACTTGCCACAACATCTCTTAATATGCTTTCTTGGGTTTCTTTCACCTTAGCATGCATTTTATTTGTGAATTTGTCTCCTCACTTCTCGCCACTAGGTTCCATTTATTCTTTATTACGTCATGTATCCTTTCTTAGGATTTCCTTATTTGGGAGGATCCTTACCCTTTTCTCCCTTAATTTCTTTTCCATACATCCTTGAAGACACCTAACTTTAAATGATGCCCATTGATGTTATTCTTGTATGCTTATCTTTACTCTTGAGATCCAATGGATACGTTTTTCGTACTTCATTCTCATTTTCACTCGTACCTTAGCACATGTCTAGAGTTCGCATCCACCTAGTTTCAAAATCCCTCAATTACCCTTCGAGAGGTTCATTTAACTGTTTCAAGACTTTATAGTTACGTTTCTGGCCATTCATTTCTTTTAAGGATTTTCCTTCGTTCTTCTTTTCTATTGATTTTCCCTTTTTCACTTCTCCCTTCGGCCTTTCTGCCCCTCTCTTCTTTGTTGGAACTCAAATTGTGGCTTTCCTGTGTATTAGTTCGTTATCTGCCTCATCTCCATCATTCCTTTGGTCTAAGTTTCTTAGGGCATTTATTTTCTCGAGTTCTCCTGTCCTTAACGTCTATCTCACTAACCTTTTAGGTTGTAGTTCTTTCTACCTCTCGGTCTTCCTTAGGTATGTTGGTCATAGACTTCGATTTTTGACTTTTCTGTTTTTTCCAAAAGAGGTAGTACTTTAAAATTATATCACTTTTCCAAAGCAGGTTAGTCTTGGCCTCTAATACTTCCTTCCTTCAAGTAGTTTCTAATGAGGGGTTGGCTCCTTGCACATCTGCCAACTAATGATTCCTTCAAGGCACTTGGTTGTATGCATCCCTCCAGAGTTCCCTTTCACAGCGTATTCCTTCTCTTCTTCACTTTCACTGTGTCATTCCCTAGAGTTTCGGGGGATGTTTTTCTTTGTTTGCCCCTTATGAGAGGGTTTTAAGTAAGCTTGTCATGTACCTTATCCCTATTCATGAGGTATCCTTCTCGGTTTGACCTTCTTAAGAAGTTTTTGTATTCACCTCATCTTTTCTTGACCTCTTTGTGAATTGTTTACGTAACCCACTCTATGGTATCGGTCTCCAATCCTTCATGTCCTTCGTGATCTTTGAGGAGGTATTGCCTTGAATCTATGAGGTGTGGAATACCCCTTCTTTCCTTACACCTATAATAGTTCAACTTGTTACTTGTCCTTTAGTAGAGTTGGGCATCTCTTCATAATGTCCCATCGTTATTCCCTTATGGATTATTGTGGTTCTTCCTTTCCTTCGAGTGGGGCTTTTTCCAGGATTACTAATGGTTTGGTGCTTTACCATTCTTGAGTCTGAGCACTTTGACAGTTTTCTAGCTAAATCACATTTGCTGAGGGTCATGGTAAGAGTACTCCTAGGTTTCCTGATTCATCTTCCATCACTAGGATGTGACTCTTCCTTAGTTTCTAGGATAGTGTGTGTTTGTTTTATTTTCCTTAGGCCATATTCCTAGTAAGATCACATCCTCAGAATATAGAGTTTTGGGGAATTTGAATCATTTATTAACATGGGGATACAAAAGGTTGGGCTCTCAGCCCTATCACAAAAAATGGTCACAAATTAACTAGGGAGCTAGGGAATTCTTGATAAGCATCCTCCTTTATACTTAGGGTTGTGCCATCAATAGGTCCTAGCACCATTCTCTAGGATGCTTCCCTATTTGGTCTTTTGACATTTCTGCCTGGTCTCAAGCATTTGGGAAGCTTCTAGGGTTGTCTCCCTAGAAGGTAGGGTGTTGAGTAGAGCCATTCCAAGTTTTCTTGGTTCCTCTCCTGGGAGCCATCTGAAAATTTTAGGATAAATTCTATTAGTTACTATATTTTCTAGTCTTGATTATGTATTCAAGGAAACATGCTCTAATACCACTCTAGTTGTCACGCCCCGGCCCGGTTTGGTCGAATCCTCGTGATCAACCCGCCACTCTCCCAATTTACTAAAGGGTTCCCTCTTATATTAAAAATTGTAAAAAGTACGGCGTTCTTTACACCTGCACCTTTTTCCAGGAATATCATAAATCAAAACTGCATAGTAATTAAAATTAATCGTACCTGTCTTACAGGCATTTAATTGTACAAGTCTTTTAAGGTTTGGCTTTTTGTTACTTCCTGAAAGGGGTATAAGTGAGGGGGTGAATACAACTACTCAGTGAATGTGATTTAAATCTTTTAACTTTCAAGAAAAATATTTATATGGAGTGTGTCAGACTCCGTTCTTTTCAAAAATCTCTGCATTTAAAAATTTGGATTTTTCCATTATTTCTTAGTTATCGGTGTGTCATCACCCAACACACATCCTTCATCATGAAGGTTACACATATTCGCAAGTCAATATCACCACTGAACCCGCTAGTGGCTTCGAAGCGACTTTTCCTGCCATCAGATAGAAGTACGACCACTTCTACCCTAGGAATGAGTGGATGTATGCGACATTCGACCCACAATCCCAAAATCACTTCTTCATGTCCGTATGAAGACAGAGACCTCATCCCGTCCCCACCCCAATCTCATGCGCTTGGTGCTACTCCAAATTTTGCACAGACACCTAGAACGACGATCTGCCCTTATACTCACCGGGTCGTCTAGGGCCCTTAGGACACATCACTACCCCTGATGGGCATCTTAATGATCCCGTACTCATAGTGCATGCAAAAACAATATTTTCTTATCAAGCCATGTAATATGTGGTGCCACTAGTCCAACGGCCTTGACTCTCAACTCAACCAGCAGTTGTTTGTCTTGACTGGTCCGTTGACCTGTCATGTTGCATTGCCGCTAGTTGATTGAGCATGTCAGTCCTATCTTGGTACCATGGCCAAACAATTCACTTATTAAGTTTCATGGAACATATATCATGTTTGTTTATGAGCTCCTGCTCATGCCAATTGGCTTTGGGCCCACTGTACGAGATTTTCAAAAATCTGGGCATTCTAGCCCTCAAGTTCCAAAACCGAGGCCCCCGGCCTATATGAGCTATTCGAGCTCCCATCAAGAATGTGTACCAAATAGTTTAAGCATTGGAACATAGTCAAGGGAGAACACTTCCAAGAAAATAGGTTGTTACTGTCCATTATACCAACCGGTATAAGGACATCTCCGTTCATAATCGATGAACGGGTTTTCAACTTCCATCGAGGAAGTCTCATCATACCAACCGGTTATAATCTACTTACAACAGGTAAGTAGTTTTTTCGAAAAACTTTTCACATCACTTTCTCTAAGTCGTGATGATTAAATTACCACTAAATAGTGGGTTTTTATACCATGGCACTTATCATCCCCAACCGGGTATGATATATAATCCCACTCACCCGATAGTGCAATGAAATTCCACTTAGTCGAGATCCATCCTTAGCAAGCTGGACCTTGACTGGCGTTCCCGATATCTCGTTCTCCTACATGAAAAGAACATAATTGTTCATTATTCTTTGGCCTAATAGCCCTCATTCGTTCCAAATGAATGAGAAAACCCAACTTTACATATATATACAATTAGGTCCCTAAAGTTATTTTTCTTTAACTTTAAGTCCATATTGCTAGGTTTTTTCCTAAATTCGAGTCCTAAAACTTCTAAAATTTATCTTACGACCTCAAATCATTTGATTTCACACAAAGGGTTTTAATATCCCAAATTTCCAATTTGGTCCTTCAATTTTTCCAAAATTACCATTTTGCCCCTTATTTAGAAAATTGGTAAATTTTGCCCCAATAATTATAAAATTTCTCAATTGGCCCTCTAATATTCTTATCATGACCAATTGACCCTCAATTTTATAAAATTACATTTTGGTACTTCGAATTTTCGAAAATCCTCAAAATTTCCCCCAATTTCAACTTTTCAACACTGTCGAATTTGATTTCATCAAATTGACCGATCAAACACCTCTGATTGTTGAAATTGGAGTTGAAATTGAGTTCCTACGTATTCACACGATTCCAAGGAACTTTGAATCGTAGATTTTAATGCCGGAACGATCTCAAATGGAGGTTCACCGGAAAACAGAATGTAAAGAGAGAAAGCTTCAATTTCTAAATAGTGAGGGCGCGACGGTCGGAGCTCTCTATTTAGGCAAGTAACTCTCCTCCATAGGTTCTTCTTAGGACCACGAATGATATCAATTGATGTCAAATTAGATTAGAATTTCTTCATTATATTTCGGCCGACTCTCTCTCTAACAACAATATGAAATTGTAAAGGGGATCCGAATTGTCTTAACTTTCGATCCTAATTTGGCCGTGGAACGGCTGAGGAGGTGTGGGGAGAGCTTGTTTTGGCATGAGGAGGGCTCGAATTGGCCAATTTCAACTCGACCGAAATAGGGCAGCTTCGGTCCACCGGAGCTGCTTCACTGTTTGATCACGCCGGCGCTTCTCTAGCGACTCTTGGGATGAACGGATGCTACCACCATGTAGCTGACTTCTCTCTAGTTCTAATGAACTCGACCTCACCTTCTTTGGTTTAGAATTGACTCTATATCAGAGCTCTGGTTCGAGCTTCACCAAAAAACTTAGCAAGTGAGAGAGAGTGAGCTTTTTAGGTGTGGAGAGTATGAATGGAGAGGGGCTCTTTATATAGGGAGCACGGGGACCCGTTGGCTGTCCGTTTGGCACCGTTATGATAGGAATTGATGACCTGAAACGTACCAAACAGAGGCGTTTCTTCTTCGCCTACATTTCTTTAGTTTCCCAGTGAGTGAACAGTGCTGTCATCCTGAGGAAGAAGATGACACTGTTCCGAACCGGACCGCAATGGTCCAAACTCGGTTCAAAGCTTAAACTGGCCGATTCACCCCTCATTTGACCGAGTTTTTCAAATATAATAATTTCTAAATTCATCTAAATTCATTCTCTATCCAATGGTGGCCTCAAATCTCCAATTTGAATTATTTAAGCTACCTAGAAAAATGAATTTGGTTCATTAGTGGTTCAAACCGGCTGAACTGGTTTGGATCCAGTTCACCTGTACTGGTTTGGTTTTCATCCCTAATTCCTTCGCAAGTGATTTCCATGTCTTTTGTGACTCCTTGGGTTACTTAGGCTCCATAAGATTCCTGGTTTACCATCTCTTTATCAATTTTGGTTTATAAATTGGCTTGGTTCTTAAACCGGTTCGATCCTGTTCGGGTTCGTTTCACCCGAAGCGATTAGATTTTTCTCTCCCACTTTGTTCTAAGATTCATTCCCAAGGTTTATAAATTTTTTTGGGGCACAAGGGAGTTGAATTTCTCCGATTTGCCTGTTTTCTATCGGTTCCAATTCATGAACCGACTCGGTTCAATCTAGTTGGATTCGGTTCATCTAAACCGGTCTGGTATTTCTCTCCCAATTCATCCTAAGGTTCTTTTCCATGGTATTATGAACTCTTTGGATCACCCGAGAGTTGTAAATTCCCAAATTGCCCCTTCACAAATGATCGAGTTTGTGAACCGGTTCTGTATCCTCACTTGGTTTGACTGGTTCTTTTTCCCAGTTTTCCTGAGCTCAAAAGGGTGGGTTTTACAATCCATGTCAGCGACGACCAACCAATAGGAGGGCGACATGTATCCCAGTTAACATTCAATGTTGGAAAGGCCTTGTCATCAAAGACTGACCAATGAGGAGCTCACATGTGAAACCCGTCCCCTAGACCAAGTAAACCGGGGAAAGAATTGGCGTTTTTGAGAAAACCAAGCCAAAAAAGGAACAAAAAATGATAAAGAATGGTTAAAATGGGAAATTGGAAAATCCCAAGTGACCAAAAATAATGGGGAAGAACAATGAAATGAATTGGATGGGAGAATCGAACCGATTCAGGGTGAACCAGATCCGAACTAGACTGAACCAGATTGAATCGGTTCAATGATTCATTTTTCTAGGTGGCTAAAAAATATCACTTTGGGAAATTGAGGAAACCATTAGATAGAATATGAATTTAGAAAATTTTAAAATTTAGAAAATTGTTTGATTCAAGCCTAAACTGATTGATTTTCAAATTCAGGTCACAAAACTTAGTCGGACCAGATCGATCAACAAATCAGACCGGACAATGGTCCAGATCGGTCAACGGTCCACACTAGTTAATAGACCAGACCGGTTAATGGTCAACGGAGCCCGGTCAATAGTAACGCAAGCATGGGCATCCAATGAGAGGCTGTCACGTGTCTAGTCAACGGTTAGTGGATGATCGGTCAGCCTGCCACACAAACACATGCAACCAATATGAGGCTGCCACTTGTCCAGTCAACGGGTCAACGGCTGACACGGCGGTTGAATTGGAATGCCACGTTAGAAAAACTAATAAATCATAGTGTGCCATGTGTCACACCCACCACGTCATCATCTTCAACCTCTGGTCGCTAATAGAGAGAATAGAGAGGAGAGAGAGAGCAAAGGAAGGGGAGTCTCTGACTACTCGGAAATCCCTCTAGTCTGGTCGCTGGTTGCCGAGTTGGAGGCCGAGTCTTATGTCGGCCGGTAGCCCGGTTAGTTGCTGAGCTCTCTATATCAAGAGCACCCTTCCATTCATTCTCAGCATCCCAAAATCGATTGAAGAAGGTGAAGTGCTTAGTTTTTCGGCGAGCAACAAACTAGAGCTTCAACATTAGGGCTTTTCTCCACCCCTGAAGCTGCATTCAGTCTCATTAGAAGTGGGAGGAAGTCCTCTACCTAGCTGCACCTTCCCTTCAGCCCGACAACCATCATAGAAGGGTGAGGAAGCTCAAATAGTGACGCCGATCCTTAGCTCTCAGTAGCCCGAGCTACTCGAGCTCAAGACGAGCCATCCCCAGGCTAATTCCGGCCAAACCAAGCCCCCAAACTCCACCTAGAGTTACCCCAACCTTCCCCTGAGCTAATACGGTAAGCCCCTCCGCCACCTTTTCGTCGAAAAATACTATTCACGGTATAATTTTGCAAAAACTTAAATTAAGAAATTCACACTACTTAGACCACCAATTGAGGCGTGGTTTAATCTGAATTTTCCGACGAAACCCTGTTTGAGCTCATTTTTTTAGCTAAATCGAGAGGTTCAAAGCTTGAAATGATGAGAAAAATATAGAGAAGATGATTCAAATCAAGAATGGAGGCAATTAACCAAGTTTTGGGAGCCATTTAAATAAAATTGTGATTCAGGGACCAAATTGCAATTTTTGAGAAATTGGGAAATTTGGGGATTTTTGGAAAATTGGGGGTCGAATTGTAATTTAAGGAAAATTGGGGTATTTTCATGAAATTAACTTACAATTAGGGTCCAATTGAGCAATTGGATGAAATGGAGGCCAATTAGTAATTTTTGAAAATTCAAGGAGCAATTAGTAATTTTTGGGAAATTAAGGACCAATTGACAATTTTGGGAAAATTGAGGACCAATTAGTAATTTTGGAAAAATTAAGGACCAGGAGGGATAATTGGAAGTCCTAGGGACTTAATTGAGATTAAATGAAGAGTAAGGATCCAAATGTAAGGTTAAAAAGATTAAGGGACCTTAATGCAATTAAGGCATAGTGCGATGACTTATGTGCAAATACCTGAACTAGAAGGTCCCTTATATCAATTCTCCTGATAAGGGTACTCAAACCATGCAGGAGTTGATTGTTCAAGTATCGGTTCAAGGAAGCGCACCCTAAGTCAAGATCTCACTGGAATGTCTACGTCACTGTTACCGGGTGAGTGGGATTTTCAGCATCATACCTAGTTAGGGGTGATGAAAACCGTTTTAAGTATGAAAAATTAATTTTTCAGGAATGGTCTCCATTGACTGCGTGAAACTGCTTAAACATTTTGGGGGACATTTCTGATGGGAGCTAGAATTGCTCCAATAGGCATGAGGATTTGGATTTGAAAATGATAAGGCCGAAGGCCCAATTTTGGAAAACTTGTGAAGTGGGCTCAAGGCTTGTGTGCACAGGTTGGACCCATAGACAAACGTGAATTTTAAGAACCATGAAAACTCTTATGAAACTAGAATTATTGTGTGAATTTCCACTGGGCCAAGACAAGACTGACAAGGGTCGATGGGCTAGTGGAAGTGCGCCCAGACAAGGTCGATGGGCACGTTAAGGCAAACAGTTGCAGGCTAGGTCGAGTGTCGGGGCCGTTGGACCATTGGCACCAAAGATCATGGTTAATGATTCAAAACTATTGTTATGCATGAATGAGAATTCATGAGCATCTAGACGCCCGAGAGGGGTAGTCAATGGGTCCCAAGGGCTGCTGGACGACCCAAGGGTGCATAAGGGCGATTTGGTGTCGAGTATGACAAGAAGCTCTGATAGCTTCCTGTGCACCGAAACCGAGGCTGAAGGGGAAATGAGGTCTCATCCTACAAAGCGGACATGAAGAAGCACCGAGACCGAGGCCGAAGGGGAAATGAAGTCTTGAGACTAAGGCTGGAGGGGAAATGAGGTCTCGTCCCACAAAGCGGACATGATGAGGGTTTGAGGGTCGGACTATTGATGTCTACTCAAACTCAGGTAGACGGTAAAGGTGCTCTAGTCCACAAGTGGAATAGTCGAGGACTATTCTGTGAATGTGTGGTCCCTTTCTATGATAGAACAGGCGTGTGAATGTTTGTTGAAACGCCTCTCGAGCAAGGGTAACGACTCAAGAAGAGATGAATTCATATTAAAACAAACTAAAAGTAAAAAACATTTTGATTAACTGATTGTTTTGAAAACTCACTTCTCAACCCCCGCTCACTAAGTTGTAGAAACTCACCCCTCCCATTAAATATTTTTCAGGAGAACCACCCTGTAGGCTAGAGGAGAAAGCCAAAGGTACCGTGTAAACCCCGCCCTTTTTAGTTAAGGACAATCAGGAAAAGAACCGGTCAAACCGAGTAAGAAAACTGAACCAGTTCACAAACCCGTTTATTGGGGAACGGGTAAATTAGAGAAATTTCAACTCCCTTGTGACCCAAAGAGATTTATAAACCTTGGGAAGGAACCTTAGAACAAAGTGGGAGAGAAAAACCAAACCGGTTCGGGTGAACCGGACCTAAACAAGAACCGGCTTAAGAACTGAGCCGGTTTATGAACAAGAACCGATAGAGAGATGGTAAACCAGGAAATTTATGGACCCTAAGTGACCTAAGAAGTCATAAAAGTCATGAAAAAGGATTTTAGGGTGAATTAGAGATTTAAACTAAACTGGTTCAGGTGAATCGGATTGAACCGGTTTGGACCGGTTTGAATTACTATTGAACCAGATTCTAAATTCATTTTTCTATGTGTCTTAAGAAATTAAAATTCAAGATTTGAAGCCACCATTGGATAGAAAATGAATTTAGAAATTTTTAGATTTGAAAAATTCGGTCAAATGAGGGGTGAACCGGCCGGTTTAAGCTTTGAACTTGGTTTGGATCGGTCCAGTCCTGTTCGGAATAGTGTCGTCTTCTTCCTTCAAATGACAGCACTGTTCACTCACCGGAAAATCAAAGTAGCGCTGACAAAGAAGTAACATCTCCGTTCAATATGTTTTAGGTCATCAATTTCTGTTATAAAGGTGCCAAACGAACGGCCGACGAGTCCCCATGCTCCCTATATAAAGAGCCCCTCTCCATTCATCCTCTCCACATTTGAAAAGCTCACTCTCTCTCAGTTTCTTAGTTTTTTTTGGTGAAATTCAAACCAGAGCTCCGATATAGGGTCATTTCTGAGCCAAAGAAGGTGAGGACAGGTTCTTTAGAATCGGGGAGAATTCAGCTACACGCCTGTAGTCTCCATTTGCCCCGAGGGTCGCCGGAGAAGCACTGGCGTGATGGAATATTGAAGCAGCTCCAGTGGACCGAAGCTACACTGTTTCGGTCGAGCTGAAATTGGCCAATTTGAGCCCTCCTCAAGCCAAACAAAACCCTCCTAACACTTTCTCAACCCTCCCATAGTCGAATTAGGACAGAAAGGAAGAACCTCAGGCGAAGAACTAGCTGCCCAGATAGAAAGCTCAGACCGCCACGTTCTCACTGGAACACGAAGTACCAGGAACACCAGCAAGGACAAACTCACGTGAATACAAGGAACCGTTCCAGTGGAATTCACTACATTAATGGGTGAGTGAGATTTTATATCATACCCGGTTGGGAATGATAAGTACCTCGAAATAAAAACCCACTAATTAGTGGTATTTTAAATATCATAACTTAAATAAGTGATGTGAAAATGATGGGGAAAAACTACTTATAGGTTGTAAGTAGATCATACTTGATTAGTATGATGAAACTTCCTTGGAGAAAGTGAAAAACCCGTTTATCGGTTATGAGCGGAGATATCCTCATACTTGGTTGGTATGATGGATAGTTGAAAATTTATTGTCAGAAATGCTCTACTCTGACTGTGTGCCAATGCTTAAATGATTTGGGAGACCTTCTTGATGGGAGCTTGAATAGCTCTTATAGACCGGGGGCCTCGGTTTTGCAAGTTAGGGGCTATTATGCCCAGTTTTGAAAATCTTGAACAAGTGGGCCATAGGCCAGTGGGCACAAGCAAGAGCTCATAAACAAACATGAGATATGTGCCATAAAACATTAATAAATGAATTTTTTGGCCATGGTTCCAAGAGAGGACCAACATATTTAGTCAACTAGTGGCAGTACGATATGATAGGTCGACGGACCAGTCAAGACAAGCAGCTGCAGGTTAAGTTGAGGGTCGGGGCTGTTGGACCAGTGGCACCACAGATTATATGGCATGATAAGAAAATACTAATTGTGCATGCACTGTGATTACGGGACCATCAAGAGGCCCTAGAGACTGATGCATCCTAAGGGCATGGGACGACCTGGTGGGTATAAGGGCAGTTCATCGTACTAAGTGACCGTGCAAAATTTGGAGTAGCACCAAGTGCATGAGACCGGGGTGGGGACGGGATGATGTATCTGTCCTCATACGGATGTGGAGAATTGATTTTGGGATTGAGGTTCGGATGTCATGTACATCCACTCATTCTCAGGGTAGAAGTGGACGTACTTCTATCTAGGTGGCCAGTAAAGTCGCTCCGACGCCACAAGTGGGTTCAATGGACATGCTGGCCTACAAATGTGTGTTTGACCTTCATGATGAATGATGTGTGTTAGGTAATGACACACCGTGATTAAATAAGGAAAATGTGGTATAACCGAGATTTTAAATGAAAGGATTTTTGAAAGAAAGGAGTCTGGCACACTCCAATACAATTTTTTTCCTCAAAGTTAATTTTTGAAAAACCCATTCACTGAGTAATCATACTCACCCCTCCCTTATATCCCTTTCAGTAAATTCTGAAAAGTCTACCCTTAAAGACCCCTAACCCAGACACTTGCGAGACATGTATGATTAAATTAAAATATTATGCAGTTTTGATTTATGTTATTCTAGGAAAAGTGCAGGTTTAAAGGACGCCTTACTCTTTACGGTTTATCATAAGGGGAAACCCTTTAATAAACTGGGAGAGTGGCAGGTTGATCACGGGGATCCAACTAAACTGGATCGGGGCGTGACATATCGTAAGCAGGTAACGTGTATTTAGTAGTTTTTTAAACTTTGTTATAGAAAATAAGTCACACCCCAACCCGGTTTGGTTGGATCCCCGTGAGCAACTCGCCACTCTCACGGTTTATTAAGAGTTTCCCCTTTTCTAATCTGCAAGGAGTAAGGCATCATTTTACCTGTATCTTTCCTGGAACAACATTAATCAATACTAAATATATTAAATCTTGCATACATGTCTTTTAGGTTCAGCTACAGGAAGGTATTTAGGTTTTTTCCCCTTGGTTACCTGAAAAGGGGTAAAGGGAGGGGGTGAGTTTAACAACTCAGTGAATGGGTGTTGGGAGTGAGTTTTCATAAACCAAACAGTTTTAATCAGAGTGTGCCAAACTCCTTATTTCATTTAAGAATATGCTTTCCTCAAATTCTGATTTTCAAAACCCTTTTTTCTCATTTTCCACATTAGGTGTGTTTAAAATTCATCACACGCCCTACATCAGGAAGAGATCACACATTCGTAGGGCAGCCCATCCATTGCACTCACTTGTGGCTCGGAGCAACTTTACTGACCACTAAGATAGAAGCCCATCCACTTCTACCCTGGGCTTGAGTGGATGTTCGTGACATCTGACCCTCAAACCCGAAATCAACTCTTGTGTCTGTATGAGGATGAAACCTCATCCCGACCCCACCCTGGTCTCATGCACATGAAGCTATGTCAAGCTTCTCTGACTGTTGGCACGACAAACTGCTCTTATCTCTACCTGGTCGTCTAGTAGTCCTTAGGACACATCACTACCCCTCGTGGGCGTCTTGATGGTCCTGAACCTCAAGTGCATTCACAAACAATAGTTTTTCCACAAAGCCATTTATCTTTGGTGCCACTAGTCCAACGACCTTTACCCTCAACTCAACCTACGGCTGTTTTTCTTGGCCTGTCCATCGACTTGGCCTTGACGCACTACCGCTAGTCCATCAAGTATTTCGGTCCTGTCTTGGTACCATGGCAAAATCACATAATCCATTCATTAAGACTTTTCATGGCTTAAATATCTCATGTTTATTTACGTGCTCCTGCTCGTGCCAACTGGCCTTGGTCCCACTATACGTGATTTTCCAAAATCGGGCATTTAGCCCCACAAGTTCCAAAACCGAGGCCTTTAACCTATCTGAGCTGTTCTAGCTGTCGTCAAGAAGGTCTCACAAAAATTTTAAGTATTGGCACACAGTCAGGGGAGAACACTTCTAATAAAATCATCTTTCAATTCATCACACCAACCGGGTATGATGATATCTTCGCCTACAGTCGACAAGCGGGTTTTCTTCTTCCTTCAAGTAAGTCCATCTTACCAACCAGGTATGGTTTTCTCTACTTACAATCAGTAAGTAGTTTTCCGCATAGTTCCCACATCTCTTTGACTGGGTGTGATGTTAAAATCCCACATATAAGTGATTTTTCATTTCTGAAGTGCTCATCATCCCAACCGGGTATGATGTGAATAAATCCACTCACCCATTAACCGTGACGTGTTCGTCCTCGGTTGTTTTTTCCAAGTTGGCATGAGCTTCTCTTGCTGGCATTCTGACCACACTTGTCCCCACATGAATTGGGCAGCCTTTTCACTTAAGGTTTGACATAATAGCCTAGACTCTCAATTTATCGATAAATTGCATTTAGGTCCCCAAAGTTTATTTTGCTTAACATTAGGTCCCTAATGCAAACCTTTGCCCAATTTAACTCCCAATGTTTCCAAATTTCCCTTTTAGTCCTCATTTTACTTAAAATTGTATAAGGGGCTCAAGTTTCCCAAATTTCCAATTTGGTCCCCAACTTTTCAAAAATTACCATTTTGCCCCTACTTTCCAAAAATGGAAATTTGATCCTAAATGTTCCAAAAATTGACCAATTGGTCCTCCAAAAATTGACCAATTGGTCCCTAATGCAAACCTTTGCCCAATTTAACTCCCAATGTTTCCAAATTTCCCTTTTAGTCCTCATTTTACTTAAAATTGTATAAGGGGCTCAAGTTTCCCAAATTTCCAATTTGGTCCCCAACTTTTCAAAAATTACCATTTTGCCCCTACTTTCCAAAAATGGAAATTTGATCCTAAATGTTCCAAAAATTGACCAATTGGTCCTCCAACATCTTTTAAGTATTGGCACACAGTCAGGGGAGAACACTTCTAATAAAATCATCTTTCAATTCATCACACCAACCGGGTATGATGATATCTTCGCCTACAGTCGACAAGCGGGTTTTCTTCTTCCTTCAAGTAAGTCCATCTTACCAACCAGGTATGGTTTTCTCTACTTACAATCAGTAAGTAGTTTTCCGCATAGTTCCCACATCTCTTTGACTGGGTGTGATGTTAAAATCCCACATATAAGTGATTTTTCATTTCTGAAGTGCTCATCATCCCAACCGGGTATGATGTGAATAAATCCACTCACCCATTAACCGTGACGTGTTCGTCCTCGGTTGTTTTTTCCAAGTTGGCATGAGCTTCTCTTGCTGGCATTCTGACCACACTTGTCCCCACATGAATTGGGCAGCCTTTTCACTTAAGGTTTGACATAATAGCCTAGACTCTCAATTTATCGATAAATTGCATTTAGGTCCCCAAAGTTTATTTTGCTTAACATTAGGTCCCTAATGCAAACCTTTGCCCAATTTAACTCCCAATGTTTCCAAATTTCCCTTTTAGTCCTCATTTTACTTAAAATTGTATAAGGGGCTCAAGTTTCCCAAATTTCCAATTTGGTCCCCAACTTTTCAAAAATTACCATTTTGCCCCTACTTTCCAAAAATGGAAATTTGATCCTAAATGTTCCAAAAATTGACCAATTGGTCCTCCAACATCTTTTCCATGGCATATCACATGGAGCTTCACCGGAAAACTGCGTGTAGAGAGAGAAAGCTTCGAAAGCTTACCGTTGGAGGTGCGGCGGTCTGAGCTCTCTATCAGGGAAGGTAGCTCTCTTCCCGAGGTACCTTATAGAATCAATAATTCCTACAATTGACCCTGAATTCAAGGAGAATTTCATCAATGAAATTTAGTAGTTTCTCTCTCTAACTCCAACCTGTAACGATTGAGGATGGCCGAATTGGCTTACCTTTTAGTTCGATTGAGGTCGTATGAGAGCTGTAAGGATGTTAGGAGAGCTTGGTTTGGCTGTAGGAGTGCTGAATTTAGATGAATTCAACTTGGCCTAAATAGGGCAGCTTCGGTCCGTCGGAGCTGCTTCACTGTTTGATTCCGCTGACGCTTCTTCGGCAGTCCTTGGATCGAACGGAGGTTACTATCAGATAGCTGACTTCCACCGGAGTCTAAAGAACCAGACTTCGCCTTCTAAGGTTGAGAAAACTACCCAAGTCGGAGCTCTAGTTCGAGCTTCACTGTAAAAATGGAGCAGTTGAGAGAGAGTTGAGTTTTCAGGTGTGAGGAGGATGAATGGAGGGGAGCTCTTTATATAAGGAGCTCTGGGACTCTCTTCCCGACCGTTTAGCATCTTAGTCGTGCTCATTCATGGCTTGAAATGCCCTGAACGGAGATGATTCATCTTCTTCGGTGCTGTCCATTCATCCGTTGAATGAACAGTGTCGTCATCTGAAGGAAGAAGACGACACTGTTCCAAACCGGACCGGACCAGTCTGATTGGGTTCAATGCCTAAACCGGCTTGTTCAGGGCTGATTCGACCAAGTTTTTCAAAATTAAAAATTTTTAAATTCATCTAAATTCATTCTCTATCCAATGGTGACTTCAATTCCCCAATTTGAATATTTTAACTACCTAGAAAAATAAAATTTGAAATTGGTGCAATGATGGTTCAAACATGTTCAATTTGGTTCTGGTTCGGTTCACATGAATCGATATGGTTTTCTCTTCATATTTGTCCCAAGGTTCCTTTACAAGGTTTCTATGACTCTTTGGGTCATTTGGGATTTGAAAATTTCTCAATTTACCCTATGCTGCTATTCACTTCCTCCAACTCCCTACAACCATTCTGCACTTTGAATTTTTGAAATCGACCAAATTTTGAGCTCCAACAGAGCTTCATCAGAAAATAGGTCCTAGAGAGAGAGCACTGAATTCTTACCGATGGAGGCACAATTGTCATGCCCCAATCCAATTTTGTCTGAGTCCTGTGATCAACCCTCCACCCTTCCTCAACTAATATAGTATTTCTACCAAATAGTCCAAGGAAGGTAAATGCGTTGGAGTACCTGTTTTCCATAACAAAGTTTACAAAACATAAAAGTTACCTAATGGTTGTGCCCTTGGCTTTCACTTCTAGCCTTGGCTCTAGCAAGGTGTTTCTCCTTAAAAATTTTAATAGGAGAGGGTGAGTTTCTACAACTAGTGAGTGGGGCTTGGGAAGCAAGTTTTCAAAACAATTAGTCTATCAAAAAGTTTTGTCGTTTTAATTTATTGCAATATGAATTCATCTCTTCTGGAGCCCTTCCCCTTGCTCGGGAGGCATTTCAACAAGCATTCATACGCCCTTTCTATTATAGAAAATGATCACACATTCGCATAATAGTCCCCAACTATTCCACTTGTGGACCGGAGTGTCTTTACCGTCCACCCTCATAGAGGTACACTACCTCCACTGATAGAGATACACTGCCTTAAGGAGTTTGGCACACTTCGATTAAAGTTGTTTTTGTGAAAACTCACACCCAACATCCATTCACTGATTTGTCGAACTCACCCCCTCCCTTTTCCCCTTTTTAGCAAACCAAGGGAAACCAATCTCAAAGATCTGTTTATAGCTGAAACTTAAGATAGGTATTTAAAATTTATATTCAATTTTAATTAATGTTATTACAGGGAAGATACAGGTAAAAAGGACGCCTTACTCCTCACGGTTTAGAGAAGTGGAAAACCTTTTTATAAACTAGAAGAGTGGCGGATTGTTCACGGGGATCCGACCAAACCGGGTCGGGGCGTGATAACTTGAGTGGTATAAGAGCCTGTTTCCTTGAATACATTATCAAGACTATATAACATAGTAACTAAGAGGAATAAATCTTAAAATTTTAGATGGCTGCCAAGAGAGGAACCAAGAGAACAAAAGCCGCAGTTTCTGACACTGCCCAACAACCACTTCCAGTAGAAACTCCGCGAGAAACCCAAAGAGTTCCACTTGGACTAAGCTCAGAACAACAGAGGTTGTATGAGGAGTTCCCTCGAGTATTTGGACAACCTAACATTGTCCCTGTGACAGGCACCAACTCTCGAGCTAAACAAGAGGAAGTACAATCTCATCCTCCTCCTGTTAATCATCCCCCTCTAGTTGATATTCCAAAGTATCTCAAGTCTCTCCGTCAATTGGGGTGTAAGCCTTTTCTCGAAGAGAAAGATGCGAGAGCCGCCATGGACTGGTTGGCTAACATCAAGAAGCTGATGGGGATCGAAAAGATATCACCAGATGACGTGGTGATCTTGACAAAATGTTTCCTGGAGGGTAGTGCCAAAATATTGTGGTACAATGTTCGGAGTTGCATAACTCCACACCCTCATGTGAGCAGTTTGAGGAGAGGTACGTGGAGGAGTACCTGGCCCCCCATCTAATTAATGAGAAGAAGCAGGATTTTCTTTGACTCCAACAAGGGTTTAACTCTATATCAGAGTATGAGACTAAATTTAATGAGCAAAGGCTTTTTGCTCCAGACTTAGCCGGACCGACAGATATCTGCCAACGGTTCGTGAATGGTCTCAACATGGATATAAGAGACTGGATGGGAGTACTAGGATGCCCCACGGATTTGGCTGCCATCATCAGCATGGCCCATGAGTGTAAACTTCTGGTACAGACAAGACGCCGTCTGATAGAGCAAGCCGACCGGAAGGAAGATGAAGGACATAACAACCAAAGAGGTCAAAAGAAGCCTAGCGGGCAAAAATGGGGGACAAGAATGGGGCCTTTTAAGAGAAATGATAGTTACCATGCCCAAAGGGAGACAAGTATAACCCCACAAAGGAGAAACCCCTATTGCCTTAGGTGCCCGAAAAGCCATGAAGGGTCGTGTCGAGCATGCTTCAAATACAGACAATTGGGACACTTTGAAAAGAATTGTCCAACCCTTCGAGGTAATACACAATGAAGTGACCATCCACCACCTCAAGGAAACCCAAGGGCACTAGACGGAGGACAAGACATAGCCACTACATTGCGGGTACCAACCCGAGTATACAACCTCAACCAGGAAGAAACACGGGATGAACCTAGTACTATAGCTAGTACTTACCATGGCTCCCCTAAACCAATATAACTAAAAACCCTTAATTTGTTATCATTATAATAAAAGTTCCATTTCTTACAAAACTTGTGATGAAATACAAGTAAAAGAAAATCCTAAGGGCGTACCCACCAAACCTCCAAAGAAAGGTGAAGCGGGAAGGATGGCATCCAAGGATATTAGGAAAGTTAAGGTTAGATACCCTCAAGGACAAGTAAAAGGGAATTTCGGGGAAGAAATGAAAGGATTCTCCTAAAGAAGGAAACCCTGAGGATGCATACATATCTCAACTAAGAAGTAATGGACCAAGTGACGTAGGATGAGGAGATGACGTGCATACTGAGGTGAAAGAATCAAAGGAAGCATACTAGGAAGACCCAAGGAGTAAGCTAAACCTAAGGAATGGGTAAGTAGGAAGATGGCATCAAAGGACATCATGACAAGTGGACTATGCATAATAAGGAAATAAAAAAAGCCTCCAAGGAGCGTTAGGGAGGTTGAACCGGGACAGGAGTCCCTGGGTAGAAGGATAAAGATAGGAAGGGAGACCTTAAAAAGGGAAATTCCCAAGCCAAGAAACCTAATAAAGAAGCATAAGTGGATGAGAGTATACCAAGACGGCCAATTGTTACCTGTTTAGGAAGAGCAAAGAAGCCAAATAAGGATTTTAAATGAACCTAGTGGAAGGGAGTAGTTAGTAACAACGGGACGATCAAGGATGTCCAAAGAAGGATCAGGAAGTAGTAGAGAGTACACTCTAAGAAGGGCAATATGATAGGCATGGTGAGGAGTACACGAAATAAGACCCAACGATCGGAGATATCTCGGATAGGAAAGTAAAGGGTGAACTGGGAAATTAAGGTCGGTGAATGATTAAAGGTGCACAAAAACTCTAAAGGGTGTAAGAATGCGTAGGAAGGGAACCTTCAAGAGGGAGTCTCGACTTGAAGGATGTAGTAGAGGAAGAAAATCATTAAAGGAGATCTCCCCAAATAAGGGACAAGTAAGCTTAACAGTCCTGAGGAAAAATGTAACTCAAGTAAGGAAGAGTCAATTGGTAAGCATGACGAGGTCAGGCATAATTTGTATCGAAGTTGAAATAAATAATGGATGGAGGAAGGGTCAAAATAGGACGAAGGGATAATAACACCGAAACTTATGAAAACAAGTACGTAATGCTCGGAAGAACACCGAGTTAAGGGTTTCAATGATAAAGAGAATAACTATACATAGGAACGATTGGGCATTTTGGAACTCCATATTCTAAAATCCTGGGCCAGAACCCTCAAGAGGAAGAATCTTGCCCTAAGTAGAGGAGGAAGTGAACCTAAGTCTATCCCTCTGGACTCGTGGGTAAGACATGCCTAGTTATGATAAACTCCATGGAGTGAGTAAACAATGGAAAGAAAAAGATATTCCTTAAGTGCGTGATTTAAAAGTGCTAAGTGGAAAAACAACCAAAGTGTTGCCATGTCAAGCAAATCTCGAGTTAACATTAAGGGAAATTATTCCCAATGCAAAGGATGTTGTTTAAATTTGGGGGAAAAAACTCCTAAAAAGAGGGAAGAGTTGTAAACCCCGTCCCTTAAAGATAAGAAAATCGGGGAAAGAACCGGTCAACCCGAGTGAGAAAATCAAACTGGTTCACGAACCCCAACTGTTATAGAAAGGGCAAAATGAGAAATTTACAAATCCTAAGTGACCTAAATAGTCATAAAAGTCATGGAAAAGGACTTTGGGATGAATTGGAAGTGAAAACTAGATCGGTTCAGGTGAACTGGACCTGAACCGGATTGAACTGGTTTGAACCGATTTGAACCATATTAAACCAGTTTCTAAATTTATTTTTTTAGGTGGCTTAGAAAATTAAAATTGGAGAATTTAAGCCATCATGGGATAAATAATGAATATAGATGAATATACAAATTTTTAATTTTGAAAAACTCGATCGAATCGGGCCTAAACTGACCGGTTTAATCTTTGAACCCAATTCGGACCGATACGGTCCGGTTCAGAACAATGTTGTCTTCTTCCTTCAGATGACATCATTGTTCACTCGCTAAAAAATCAAGCAGCGCCAGCGAAGATAAAAAGTCTTTGTTCAGGGAGTTTCAAGCAATGAATGACCGCTATAAATGCGTCAATTGGACGTACAAGGAGTCCCTGAGCTCCCTATATAAAGAGCCCCACCTCATTCATCCTCGTCACACCTGAAAACCTCTCTCTCCCTACTGCTTCATTTTCCAGTGAAGCTCAAACCAGAGCTTCAACATTGGGGTTTTTCAGTAGGAAGAAATTACTGGAGTTTAGGAGGTCAATTGGAAGAGATAAGAAATCGGGGGTCAAGAGTACGATTTGGGAAATTTTGGGGGCAATTTGGGATTTTTTTGAAAATACAGGGATTTTTATGCAATTTTCTGAAATATAAAGACCAATTGGAAAATGTGAGGAAATTGAAGGCCAATTGGTAGTTTTAAGAAATTATGGGGACAAAATGGGCAACTTTTGTGAAATAGGGGTAATTTGGTAATTTTGATAAAAATTAGGGACCCGATGTTCCTTGTCTGTGATTATGTAGGGGCAAGATAGGTCTGTCGATCTACAGCCCGTAACTCCTCGAGGACATGACAAACCAGCCCAGGGAAGGAGGAAGCAAGACATACCATGTGAGTAGGAATTTACAGCATCAATTCCAGTTGGGACGATGGTCATACTCTCATCTTTAAAAATATTTTCCAAGAATTAGTCTCCCCTGGTTGGGTGACTCTACTTAAACGATTTGGGAGTTATTTCCGAAGGTAGACCAGATGATGCAAGTGAGCCCAAGGCCGATGGGCATGTGTATAGGCCCGTTGAGAATTTGCGAGTAATAAGTTTGTGAAAACTTTCATAACGGATAATTGTGGGTTACACCTATCGAGCCAATGTCGGGTTGTCGGTATTGTTGGGCCAAATAACTGCTAAGCTGAAACCAGGTCATCGAACCCGTTGGGCTGGTGAGCAAGGAGCCGAAGCCGATCCGACAGACCCGCAGGGCCGATATGCCAAAGATAATAGCCATAATGGATAAGACTTTTGATTGTGCATGCATGAGACGCGGAACCATCGAGTCGCTCGGTATGGTGTAGTGTGGTTCCAAGGGCTGTTGGACAACTTAGGGAGCATAAGGGCGATTCATCGTCTAGTATGTAAAGAAACTCTGAGAGCTTCACGCATACACAAACCTAGGTCATAGGGGGTAGAGGTCTCGTCCCACATTGCGGACACGAAATATGGCTTGGGTCTAAGGGTCGGACAACTGATGTCCACTTAAACTTAGGTTAGAAGTCACAGACTTCTATTAAGGTGGACGGTAAAAGCACTCTGGTGCACAAGTGAAGCAGTCAGGGACGGTTCTACGATCGATGATCCATTTTTATGATAAAAGGGCAGTTGTTGGATGAAACCTTTTATGAATCGTGAGAGAAGAGAAATAAACATATACATGATTAATCAATTGTTGTAGATATTTTCCCTCGCTGAGTTGTGTACTCACTCCCCTCCTTTTCACCATTTACAGGAAAAATGGGTCGGGTTAGGTAGAATCGAAGTCCGAGAGAAGGCTCGAACTCTCAAGGTAAGTCCTATACTGTGAAATCCCAAAATTTTAAATTGTTATGAAAAATATGTATAGGTACGCCTTTACCTTCTTTAAACCATCGAGTTAGTAATACCAGGATGGTTCATGGAAGGGTAGCAGATTGATAAAAAGATTCCGACCTAACTGAGTTGAAGTGTGACAACTTGAGTGATATTAGACCATAGTTTTCCTAACAAGTCCTTAAAAACTTTACACCCTAACTCCCAAAACCCTTTCAGAGAAATATGAACGGAGAATATATTCCCTAAAGGGATGCTATCGAGCGGAGGGTAGAAGCTGAGGAAGGATATGTGCCATGGAGGGAGCCTCGAATGAGCACTCGGGTCTCTCTAGCTTTCTTTCTTCAGTGCAACTCTTCCTACAGTCGAAGCTCTTGTAGATCAGTGGCTAATTCCCTACATAGCCAAGATAGATTAGTCCCTTGGTGTGTATCAAGGTGGTTGGATCCATTTCTTCAGCCATAAGTTTGTGTTTGGGGGAAGGAGATGCAATAGGTGGGCTTGTGAGATGCAATAGGTGGGTTAGGTTTATGTATGGGGGTGGGCTTGAGTTGCAAAAAGGGTCTAGAACTTCTTAGTCTCCTTCCATATCCATATAGAATAGAAATCTGGCTTTAAAGGGTTCTTGGAAATCAAGTTTGACTAGGAGTCGCATGAACTCACTTTTATATGTGAGACCATCTCCATCTCCATCTTGATTTACTTCCCCTCCTCTATCCTTACACCCAAGGACAACTCTCTCTTATGCTCATTTCCTCATAGGCTTGAGATTAAACAGACTCGATGTCTACCAGAGGAGATCTTAAGCAATGCCAATAACACATGTCCAGCATAATGCCTCTTACAAAGAAGACGAGCTGCATTACTGGTAGAACCTAGGAGAAGCCATTATGAAGCCCATCTGCAAACGGACTCATTTTTTTATCAGACAATCGAAAATTCGAAAAACAATGAAATCCATCCGAACCCTGCTAGATCCTCCACCTGCGCCGAGTCAACGGGACACGTAGTATGAACCCTGCCGGGATCACAAAGAATACGAGGATACTTGGGGACTGCCATACAATTAGCCAATAACCTTTGTCGACTTTTTACTGTGATTACGATCATAATCCGATATGCAGCGTGAGAAATAAACTTGCCCGATCTGAAAATTCAGTGACATCCATCGTCCATTGACCTTGCAACTGGCAAGACCTATTATATAAACGATGGAATACCAGGAGCATCATAAAATATCTAAATGATGATGTCACTTAATATCTTGAATTTCTTTCAAGGTGTGTATAGCTCGATCTCCCTGCCAGAGTTGTGCGGTGAAGCGATAAGGTTTTGCCATGTTTGGATCCAAGGGCACAATGGATCAAGTTGATATTGAGCTAGAGGGCTGTTCTGCAATCCCTTCGAGCTAGAGGGCCCTAAAATAAATGGAGCATCTTACCGAACTTGCGTGTCTGTATAGCTGGCTCCCTCTGCTTTCCACTCAAGTAAATGTCAAAAGGTGATAATGGGCGGTGGAGAAGATTGCAGGTTTCTTTGTTGTTGCTGATTCTAGATTGCATACATCTGATCTTAATCATTCAGAATCTTTTCAATCCCCTTCCAAGGCAAATGAGCATGCAAGTTGCAACATGCCAGTAGGGAATTCACTAACATGCTCTTTGATAGAGATGGATCAGTCGCCAATACACCCATAAAAAAAGGCACCTAATCTCGGTGGACTGGAGCTTTTACCATGAAAGAAGATGTCAAGTTTTGTTCATAGTCGCAGTCCTGTACAATATGTTTCATCAATTAAGTGATTGTGACTCATCATCAATGGACGAACGGACTTTAAAGGCGTGCTTCGGCACGATCGGTCAGGCAACCAGAGGACAGTTTCTGCAAACTTGGATAGGCCACTTTGATTGTGGTCCAATCCTTTCTCCATGTCTGGCTATTCAGGACGAATATGCAGACGCTATGATGGCTGAGAGACTTCGATTATATCGCGTGATAGATTTTAGGTGTAAAACCACGCCGAATCTTGAAGGTGCCGATCTTCCTTAGACCAATAATTGCAGGCTGGGCTGATAACATTTTTGGACTCGGGTATTCTTTGGATGATCTTCGCATCTACCTACCATTTTTTCTTGCACTTGAAGATGACGTGTCATCTGTCGTTTGGTATGGCTACCTATCATGGGTACTCGTATTGGGTCTTTAAGTGTTCATGTATTAAAAATAAAAATCCATTGCCCAGTTCTAGTCCTTACTTCACTGACCGACTGTGGACAGCGGAGACCGAGACATCGCGCTTAGAGTCCGAGACCGGTAGTGGGGCGGGGACTTGCACAGCCCGAGTCTCCATGTCTGGCTCGACAATGACGCCCAGCACCAGTGGCCTCGGTCCAAACTATTTAGTGAAAATACTCGAAGCCATGCAGAATCTGATTCCCCACAATCCCTTGTCGCAGAGAACACCATCTGTTCAAGCTCTCTTATCCATATGCCCTGCCCAGCCTACCTCCACAACTATATAAGTGCGCCATTAGTAGTCTCCCAAACAATCCCACCCATCTCTTTCTCTCCTCTCCTCTACCTCCATTATCTCTTCGTCGCCCCCACTCTCCTCTCCCTTTTCTTATGCTGAATCAGCACTGTCACAGGCGTCCTATCTCTTTACACCATTTCTGACTCTACTTTTGTGACCCCTAATCTTCAATGGAAGGGTCCAGGAGGAGTCTCAGCCTTCAGGCCGCAGCCGTGGCATTGGCATGCTGTCTGCTGGTGATGTTGATGTCGGGTGTCGTCATCGTCCCCGCGGCTGCCACGCACCAGATCTTCCCTGAGCTTCAGAGCGTCAGCGTACCAAATGTCAAGAAAGTCTTCCACCGCACTGGCTACCATTTCCAGCCCCTCAAGCACTGGATCAACGGTATGCCACGAGTTTCCCATCGTGTCTTGCACCCCCTTTCTTTTCCAATGGCATGCCATGTACTTCATTCTGCAATTTCAGTTTTTTTTCTTCTCCCTCTTGATAGCATTAACATGGCTAACTTTGTTGTTTCTGTTTCAATGCCCGGTGGTTTCTGACCTTAACTGAAACGGAATATCAACACTGCAACAGATCCCAATGGTGAGTATGCAATCTTACACGGAGCCCACCTACACCTACCTCTCAATTATGATCTTCATTCAATCTAAAATACATGTATATCTAATGCATGATAAAACAGGGCCTATGTTGTACAAGGGGATATATCACCTCTTCTACCAGTACAACCCAAAGGGCGCAGTGTGGGGCAATATTGTATGGGCACACTCAGTCTCAAGGGACCTTATAAATTGGAAGGCATTGGAGCCTGCCATATACCCTTCCAAACCCTTTGACATTGGAGGGTGCTGGTCAGGGTCAGCCACCCTCCTCCCCGGTGACCGCCCTGTGATCCTCTACACCGGCCTTGACAAGGATGGAGTCCAGATGCAGAATTATGCCATCCCCTCTGACCTGACCGACCCTTACCTCCGCCGGTGGAGCAAACCGGATGACAACCCGCTCATCTACCCCAGCAATGGTGTCAATGCTAGTGCCTTCCGCGATCCCACTACTGCCTGGTTCTCTGGCGGCCACTGGAAGACGGTCATTGGGAGTCGGCACCACAACCGTGGGATTGTCTACCTATATAGGAGCAGGGATTTCAAGTACTGGGTCAAGGCCAAGCATCCCTTCCATACTGTTCCTCGCACTGGTACTGTGATCTGCAGTATTCAGAGCATATCAGTCAGTGTTTGGATAGTCTTCATTCATTTATTCAAACATTACTGTGATTGCTGCAACAGGGAATTTTGAGTGCCCGGACTTCTTCCCGGTGTTGAAGGAAGGCAAGAACGGTGTCGACACTTCCGTAGTTGGGGAGAATGTGAAGCACGTCCTGAAGGTTAGCCTAGACGAGACAAGGTACGACTACTACACCATCGGGACATACAATCCGGACAAAGACAAGTACACCCCGGACAGCAGGTTCGTGGATGGATGGGATGGGCTGAGATTGGATTACGGGAACTTCTATGCGTCCAAGACGTTCTTTGATTCGGCTAAGAACAGGAGGATCCTGTGGGGTTGGGCTAATGAGTCCGATTCTCGGGCGGATGATACAAATAAAGGGTGGGCCGGAGTTCAGGTAAGAAAGATCATATAAACACAATTCCATCTCTTTTCTCACAAGTTGATGCATTTGTTAGTTCTTGCTGGTTACGTACATTTTCTCAGGCGATTCCAAGGACGGTGTGGCTTGACAGCAGTGGAAAACAGCTCATTCATTGGCCTATCGAGGAAATAGAGACGCTGAGAGTCAACAAGGTTGAGCTGCAGAAGGTAGAGCTCAAACAAGGCGAACACTTAGAAGTGAAGGGAATAACAGCTGCTCAGGTAAGCGATCCAGACTGATCACGAAACAAAATCTAATGGCAAGTGCCTGGATGAGATCCATCTGGTAATGGACATGATCTATGATGAACAGGCTGATGTGGAGGTTGTCTTCTCATTCTCGGATCTCAGTATGGCCGAAAATTTCGACCCCAGCTGGGGGCCAGCGCATAGGATATGTGCACAAAAGGGTGCAAACGGTCCTGGTGGGTTGGGACCCTTTGGCCTCATGACACTTGCAACGGTGGATTTCCATGAGTACACCCCCGTCTTCTTTATGATCTTCAAGGCCGATAATAACAAGCACAAAATCGTTCTCTGCTCGGATGCTAGGAAGTGTGTCCTGTTATCCTTTCTAAGAATATCGTATTATTCTATCCGTTGAACAATCTTGAACCCCAGCCTAAAACTTTGGTGGCTTCTTTCTGTTGGTTTCACCTGAGCAGCTCCTCGCATGCTGGGGATTTGTACAAGCCAACATTTGCCGGATTTGTGGACGTTGACATCTCCAACGGCAAACTTTCTCTGAGGAGCCTGGTAATTAAGCATCGACTTTCTCGGAAAATTCCATAGAACTTTCTAGGGAAAAAAACAACTCCGCAGGTGATGTTCTTTAACGATACATTCTTCTGCAGATCGATAATTCGGTGGTGGAGAGCTTCGGGGCAGGAGGAAGAACATGCATCACATCTCGGGTCTATCCGGAGAAAGCCATCTACAACAATGCCCGCCTCTTTGCCTTCAATCATGGGTCATCTTCCATCACGGTGGAGAAGCTGACTGCGTGGAGCATGAAGAACGCTAACAGGAACGTGGGAGGCAGAATATAGATTTAGCGGCATGCAGTCTTGTTATTTTCTCATGCATGTGTATGAGTTAGTTAAGTCATTTAAGATTATGACCGTGGAAGGTAGAGCAAGAGCTATGTTGTTCATATAACTCTTGCATTGGTGGCTAACTAAGAGGATGTGGTATGAGCTTGAATTGCAATCAGTTATTTTCTTCTACCTTCTTTCCAAATGTCATTTATTTTGTGAACTAGCAGAATAAAAACATGAGCTTGCCGAGGAAAGTGGGAAGAAAGGGCTTGGGAGGTGGCCACCCGAGTTCCATAGTTCATCATGATAAATAAATTATCCTCTCCATATTCAAAGGAAAGTCATTTTGAAGTTTAATGTCTCAACCCGGCTCGATCGAAAACTAGTGAGCCACTCACGTATACTTTTTGTTATTATTATATATAATAACATTATGTAAAACTGTTATACTAAAAAAAATGCCTACTTTAGAGCCTTGACGAATGCTATCTTAATGGGTTTCTATTTTTTAAAAAAATTTAAATGAAGGGGTGAGTTTTTTTATTTAAGTGAACGGGTAATTTTTAAAATAGGTTTCCTTGGACTTTTTCATTTAATTTTGCTTATAGTGTGATCGTTATGTTATCTTCTTATTATCATAATGTATTATTCATATAATAGGGTTTACATACAATCACACGCTATTTTATTATCAAAAGTAATCACATATTTGTATAATAATACCTGACCGCTATACTTGTGGACCATAACACCTTTACTATCCACCTTAATAGAATCCCATGACTTTTACCCAGAGTGTGATTGGGCATCAATTTCCCGACCCTCAGACTCGAATCATACTCCGTGTTCGAGATGTGAGACGAGACATCTCCCCATCCGACCTTGGTCTCAGTGGGCATAAAGCTCCCTTAACTTCTCGACATACTCGACAACAAACTTCCCTTCAGGACAAAAGTGGATGAATTGTGGAATACATTGGGGGAAAATTAAGAATTTTCAAAAATTGGAGGACTGATGTGCAATTTTCTAGAATTGGAAGGCCAACTGACAATTTTGAGAAAATTGGGGGTCGGTCATTTTAAGAAATTTGGGGTAATTTGGTAATTTTTGAAAAATTTAGGCAATTTGATAATTTTTACAAAGTTGGGGGCCAAATTACAATTAAAGGAAATTTGAGAACTTGAGTGGAAATAGAATAAATTAGGGACCCAAAAAGAAATATTGGAAACCTTAGGTACTTAATTGAAGAGATAAGAGACATTAGGGACCAAGAGGTAAATTTGTAAAAGTAGGGACTTAATCGTAATTTTGGCATAATTAAGGACCAAATTGCTCATATGTGCAAGTGCGAGGTCCCTTGTGTGACCAGCGGTCAAATGAATCAGAAAGAGAATGCACAGTCGGTTGAGATACAACCAGAAGTGAGTCACGACACCCCTGGTGAGTGGGAATTTCCAGCATTGGTCTCGGTTGGGATGATAATCATGCATTTGAAATTGAAAACTGTTTTTCCCGGAATTAGCCTCCCTTGAATAGGTGACTCTGCTTAAATGATTTGGGAGCTAATTTCGGTGATGGACTAGATAATGCAAGTGGGCCCAAGGCTGATAGGCACGGGTATAGGCTCATTAAAAATTAACAAGTCATCAGCCATTAAAAGTTTCTAAAATGGATAATTGTGTGTGATACCTACCGAGCCAAGGTCGGGATGTTAGGCTTGTTGAGCCAAACTGCTGTTAAGCCGAAGTCGGGTCGTCAAACTTGTTGGGCTAATAAGTGAGGGGTTGAAGCCAAGTCAACAGACCGTGGGGTCGGTGGGCGAAAGATAATGGCCTTAATGAAAAGACTTTGATTGTGCATGCATGAGATGCATAACCATCGAGGGGTATTGGTGGTTCCAAGGGATGCTAGACGACCCATGGAGCATAAGGGCGTTTTGTCGTCCAGTATGTCGAGGAGCTCCAGGAGCTTCCTGCACACTGAGACTAAGGCCGAAGGCGGAAAGAGGTCTCATCTCACAAAGCGAACATGAAGTATGGATAGGGTTTGAGGATCAGACAATTGATGTCCACTCAAACTCAGGGTAGAGGCCATAGACCTCTATCAGGGTGGACGATAAAGGTGCTATGGTACACAAGTGGAAGAGTTAGGAACTGTTATGCAAACGTGTGATCCATTTTGATGATAAAAAGGCATGTGTTGCTTATTGATCTTATGCCGTGGATAGGACACTTTGTGAATGGAATAAAGAGATAACCAAACGGAATGATAAATATAATGAATGGGAAAGTCCAAATGGACCTACCCTTCGATGCCCACACACTGTGTAAACCCCACACATTTGAGTTAAGGAAAATCGAGAAAAGAACCGGTCAAACCGAATAAGAAAAATCAAACCAGTTTACATTTGGGAATAAGCAATATGAAAATTTACAACTTTCGGTTGATCCAAAAGATTTATTAAACATTGGAAAAGGAACTTAAGACAAACAAGAAAACAAAAACCAAATTGGTTTAGGTGAACTAGATTCTAAAAGAACTTCAAAGTTAAGCGTGCTTACTGAGAGTAGTGTGAGGATGGGTGACCTCCCATTTCATTCTCCTCACACCTAAACACTTCTCTCTCTCTCTACTGCTCCATTTCCCGGTAAAGCTTGAACCAGAGCTTCGACTTGAACAAAGGTTGGGCTCTTTAGAACCGGGGAGAAGACAGCTATCTGATAGCAAACTCCAATCAATCCGAGAATCGTTGGAGAAGTGCCGACATGATGGAATAGTGAACCAACTCCGGCGGACTGAAGCTGCCCTATTTTGGCCAAGCTGAAATCGGCCATTTCAAGCCCTACTCATGCCAAACCAAGCCCTCCCAACACTTCCTCAGCCTTTCCACGGCCGAATTAGGATCGAAAGGTAAGCCAATTCGACTTCCCTTTATAATTTTCGACCGGTGCTAGAAGAGAGAGTCGACCGAATTTCAATGACGAAATTCTAATCCAATTCCGCATCAATTGATACAATACTTGATTTTAGGATGAACCTCAGGACGAGACCTATCTGCCCAGATCAAAAGCTCGGACTGTCGTGCCTTCACCGGTGAGTAATCGAAGCTTTCTCTCTTTACAGTCTGTTTTCTGGCAAAGCTCTGTTTGAGCTCGTTCCGACATTAAAATCTGCGATTCAAAGTATCTTAGAATCGTATGAACATATAGGAACTCAATTTCAACTCCAATTTCAATAATTAGAAGTGTTTGATCGGCTAATTTGATGAAATCAAATTCGGTAGTGTTGAAGAGTTGAAATTGGGGGAAAATTTGGGGATTTTCGAAATTCAAAGGGGCCAAAATACAATTTTATGAAATTGAGGGTCAATTGGGCATGAAAATAATGTTGGAGGACCAATTGAGGAATTTTGGAAAATTTGGGGAAAAACTTACCATTTTTGTGAAAGAAGGGCAAAATGGTAATTTTGGAAAAATTGGGGAACCAAATTGGAAATTTGGAAAATTAAACCCCTTTTGGGTGAAATTGAATAAATTGAGGTCCCACGATAAATTTTAAAAGTTACGGGACTCAATTTGAGGAAAAATGGACATTAGGGACTTAAAGTTAAAGAGAAATAACTTTAGGGACCTAATTGCAAATAACAAAAAGTTTGGGTTTTCTCATTCATTAATGAAGGCTGTTATGACGAGTAATAATGAACAAGGTTGTTCATATCATGTAGGAACGTTAAATACCGGGAACGCCAGCAAGGACAAGCTCGCGTGAATACAAAGAACCAGTCTAGTGGAATTCACGGCATTAACGTGTGAGTGGGTTTACAAACATCATACCCGATTGGGATGATGAGCACACCTTATAATTTAAAAACCACTTACCGGTTGTGAGTGGGTTTACTAATATCATACACGATTGGGGATGATAAGTGCCTCGATATAAAAAAAAACCCACTGTTTAGTGGTATTTTAATCATCACTACTTAGAGAAAGTGATGTGAAAGTTATGCGGAAAAACTACTTATGGGTTGTAAGTAGATCATACCCGGTTGGTATGATGAGACTTTCTCGAAGGAAGTTGAAAACCTGTTCATCGGTTATGAATGGAGATGTCCTTATACCGGTCGGTATGATGGACAGCAAAAACCTATTTTTGTCAGAAGTGCTCTCCCCTGACTGTGTGCCAATGCTTAAACAATTTGGGAGATCTTCTCGACGGGAGCTCGAATAGCTCTAATAGGCTGGGGCCTCGATTTTGGAACTTGGGGGCTAAATGCCCAATTTTGAAAATCTCGTACAGTGGGCCCAAGGCCAGTTGGCACGAGCAGGAGCTCGTAAATGAACATGATATATGTGCCATAAAACTTAATAAGTGAATTGTTTGGCCATGGTACCAAGATAGGACCGACATGCTTAGTCAACTAGCGGTAGTGCAACATGACAGGTCGACGGACTAGTAAAGACAAACAGTTGCGGGTTGAGTTGACAGTCGGGGCCGTTGGACTAGTGGCACCACAGATTACATGGCAATATAAGAAAACATTGTTTGTGCATGCACTGTGAGTACGGGATCATCAAGACGCCCATGAGGGGTAGTGATGCGTCCTAAGGGCACTGGACGACCTGGTGGCTATAAGGGCAGTTCGTCGTTCCAGGTGTCTGTGCGAAATTTGGAGTAGCACGAAGCGCATGAGACCGGGGTGGGGACAGGATGAGGTCTCTGTCCTCATACGGACATGAAAAAGTGATTTCGGGATTGTAGGTAGGATGTCACGTACATCCACTCATTCCCAGGGTAGAAGTGGTCGTACTTCTATCCGGGTGGCAGGAAAAGTCGCTCCGAAGCCACTAGCGAGTTTAGTAGTGATACTGACTTACGAATGTGTGTAACCTTCATGATTAAGGATGTGTGTTGGGTGATGACACACCGTGGTAACTGAGAAATAATGGAAAAATCCAAATTTTTAAATGATGAGATTTTTGAAAACAAAGAAGTCTGGCACACTCCATATAAATGTTTTTCTTAAAAGTCAAAAGCTTTTAAAAACCCATTCACCGAGTAGTCGTACTCACCCCCTCCCTTATATCCCTTTCAGGAAATCTCGGAAAGTCTCCCCTTAAAGATCGTCAACTAAGATGCCTGTAAGACAGGTATGTAAAGTTTTAAATTTCATACAGTTTTGATTATGCTATTCCAGGAAAAAGGTGCAAGTTAAAGGACGCCTTACTCTTTATGGTTTACGATAAGGGGAAACCCTTTAATAAACCGGGAGAGTGGCGGGTTGATCACGGGGATCCGACCAAACCGGGTCGGGGCGTGACACACTGAGTTGTGGAACTCACCCCCTTCCATATCTTTTTTTTTTCATGAAGGAAGAAATCAAGCTTGATAGGAGACACTCTGTCGCTAAGGTAAAATTTGGCGCAAACCCTTTAAATTAAGTTAGTTTTAATACTATTGTTCTAGCGAACTAAGGAGAGCTAAATTATGCATGACTTCTAACACTGATTGGAAGGAGAACATCATTCCGCTTCAGCCAAGAGTGGTGGGTTGCTCACAGAGACCCAACCAGACCGGGTTGGGGCGTGATAACTTGAGTGGTATTAGAGCATGGATTCTCTCAAACAAATTATCAAGACTTTATAACCTAAAATTATGAAAATCCTAAAATCATAAGTATGGCTCCCAAGAGAGGAACCAAAAGAACCTTAAAAAACCCTAAACCTATTTCAAAGAATTATGAATGGGAACATGAGCCAAGAGTACATTAAAGGATACCAACAACGTGGGTAGAGATGTGAGTAAGGAGTAAATCCCTTGAAGGAACTCCAAGGAGAGAACCCCCAACATGCAGTAGAAGATGACACTCCTATAACCCCAAGGATAAACCATGCCCAAGAAGAGGCTGAGAGAAGCTTTTGAGAAGCCTATGTGAATTATGTAAGGGTCTTCTACAAACTATCACCAATTCGAGGCGACCAAGAACCAGTGAATCAAATGCAACAGCCTTAGGAGTATGAGGCCACAATCCTGGAGAAACTTAGGGTTGCCATCACTCATGAGGGTAGATTCATGTGATCCCAAAGTGAGTCATCTTCATCGGAGTATGAAGAGGCAAGTATGAACCCGTGTGCTAGGTGTGGGAGATATCATGGGGGCACTTTTCCACCTAGGAGATTGACCCCACAGAACTCTTTAGATAAAGAGTCATGCAACCCACCAATGTTGAACTCTAAGATAATCAATATGTGATTAGAGTAGTAGTTAATGGGTAGGATACTTTGCTTGACCTATGTAATAAGCATATTTGTGGCTAACACAATTGATGAAAAAGATTTCCTTTTCCTAAAGGTTTATGATCTCATACTATAAGTGAGTTGAGGAAAGAAAACCTTTTAAAGAAGAGGGGTGACAAAGCCAAAAAGGGAAGAATTAAGAAGATACTTAGTCCTAATAAAGCTAGGGGAAAGGATCGACCAAAAAAGATCTGATTACACTAAAAAGTAATACAAAATTTTAGGAATTTGGAAACTCTTTAGTGCAAAGGTCAAAATCTAGCTTATGAATTATGATTGAAACGCGTGCCATTAACATCCTTGATAAGGAAGTTAAGAGATCTTGGATTCCTTTTAAGAAAGGAAATGTGTAACGCAAGTGGAAATAAGGATCGTGTACTAGGATGTACTTAGGAGATTTAAAGGGAGGGAGATAACCCGAAGGAATGAGTAAATAAGGAGGAGGCATTGAAGGATGTCATAAACTTTTGGATGGATTAGATACCAATAATGACAAATTTAAGAAAAATATTTATGAATGAAATAAATGAGGAGTACCCAGGGGAAAGGGAAGAAAGTGGGTTAACTAATTAAAGGAATAATGATAAGGATATACATACATTAAGGAGAATGAGTTTAGTCTACCCCCGCTTAATGGAGTTTGAGACGACATGACATAGTGTCGAGTAACCGAAGTAAGACCCCGGTGATCAGAATTCCTTGTTAGGAAATAAACTTAAAAAAGGTGGGTGGGGGGAGGGGAGTTAAATTCAGTAAAGGATTAGAACGGGAAGAAGGCGCCCGCAAAGGAGGTGTAAGGATATGAAGGAAGGAAACCTTCAAGGAGCGGTAATAAGGATGGGTGCCTGGTTCTAAAATGGAAGTCTCGACTTCAAAGTACAAGAGTGGAGTATGAGACAAGCAAAAGATACTTTCTAAGGATGAGCCCAAAGGGTAAATACTTGTCATAAAGGACCCCTTATAAGTAATAGAGGGAATAATCATGGAATGGCCATGAACTGGTACAAGTATAC
Source organism: Trapa bicornis (assembly GCA_030064425.1). Taxonomy (NCBI): domain Eukaryota; kingdom Viridiplantae; phylum Streptophyta; class Magnoliopsida; order Myrtales; family Lythraceae; genus Trapa; species Trapa bicornis. The sequence goes on from CM057746.1 coordinate 13,613,207, forward strand.
TAAAGAGTGGGAACCCTTGAGGAAGGAAAAATTCCAAACAAATGGAGAATTAAGAGGCGAGTTAAGCCAGTGTGAAGTGATCAGGAACCCTGACAATTGGAATCAAGAATGATCCATTAGGAGATTGCTAAATGATAGGTAAATAGTCCATGCATGGGATTCTTGGAAAACCAAAATGTCATTAAAACGACAAGGGAGATTGGGAGAACAAGCAGGGAGCCTATAATAGAGTTTGGTCGAAGTATGATATAAGGAAGGCAATGAGGAGAAATTCAATACCCATGGAGACGAAGTTAAAAGAAATGAGTGATGAAACACTCTACCAATGTAAGAAGAAAATCATAGGGGATACCATCTGATTAAAGAAGTGGTGAGGATTCTATACTGAAAAAGCCCAAATTTCAAGAAATGGAGACCCACAAGGTAAGGGAGAAATGACCAAATCATGGGTGTATACATTGGGTGCTTGGATAATGCTTAAGGTAGTTAATGAACACTACCAGATGGGAAGGAGGGACAAAGTCCCACAATCCCTTAAGGATTAGAAATCAAAGAGTTGTGGCAATGGAATACTCTAGAAGTACAATGGACGAAGATAGTTCTGGAACATATCATGCTACTAAGGGCATGTAGATCCAAAAGTTCTGAAAAAGAGTATGACTCATGGGGAGAAGAGTCGTTTATTTAAGCATGACAAGGTCAAATGAAAGGTAGGATGGACATGTGTAGTAGTAAATAAATAATGGATTAAAAGACCAATTTAAGACATGAAGAGAGCGAAGGAAAATAAGCCAAAACACATTAAATAAGAATGAAAAGCTCGAAAGGACGTCGAGCTATGGACTTCTAACAACCAGGGAAAAATAACCAAATGATGGGACAGTTTGACATTTCCATCCTGTGATCTGGATCCTCGTTTAGACGAAAACCTCAAGAGTGGGGATCCTGCCCATAGGCGACATAAGGATTGGATCTAAGAAAATATCTTTGGGAAAATGAGTAAGACAAGCTAATTATAATAAGTCCCATGGAGTATGTGGACATTTGCGGGGAAGAGAAATCCTTAAGGACGTTATTTAAAGGACTAAGTAAAGTGGTAACTATAATGACATTTTTCCCAGGGAAGAATCGTATGAGCAAAAGAACGCTTAAAGAAAAGGAAGTGGGAATATCAAATTGCGACATTAAGGGCGATGAAAATATTATTGATAAAACAACAGTCACTCCAAGACATGGAAACAAAAGATGCCCCAAAAGAGATGTAACTAGGATGGGAATGTGTCCTATGATATCATATCAAGATCGAATCACAAGTGGCATAAAGGGAAATTTAAGCCCCAAGGAAAATTAATCGGTAAAGGGAAAAGATGAAAAAGGAAGGGGGACATCATTCAATATTTAAGAGATACATAACGAGTTTTGTGGACAAAACTCCTAAAAGGTGGGGAGAGTTGTAAACCCCGTCCCCTCAAACTAAGGAAACCGAGAGTTTTTAAAAGAAAAATCAAGTATTTAAGTGAATCAAAATTTGGTAAAGAAGGGTCAAAACCAGAATTTGGCCAAGAAGTACCTAAACATCATGGAAAAGGACCATAAAGTGGATTTGAGGTAAAAACTAGACTAATTTAGGGTGAATCGAAAATGAACCGGATCAAACCGGAATGAACTGTGAAGAACCAGTTTAAAGATTTATTTTTCTAGATGGCTTAAAAACATCAAATTGGAAAATGGAAGCCAACATTAGATAGAAAATGAATTTAGAAATTTTTAATTTTAAGAAAACTGATTGAATCAGACCTGAACTAGCTGGTTTTTTTTATTTCGGGTCACCAAACCCGATCAGACCGGACCGATCAATAGTCCAGTCGGTCAACGGACCGTTGCCAGGTCAGCGCCCAGTCAGCAGGGATGACCAATCAACGCACGACAGTGGTCCTCTCTACAAATGTGATCATTGAAAAATGAAGGTCTGAGTGTTTTAGAGAGAATTTCGATCTTGAACTGATATGGGGACATCCAAGATTCATTGCATAGCATGTGGATCTCTAAATGAATTAATTAATTTGGCTAGGGAAATTTTGGTTTGAAATCCTAGACTGGGGCATTCACTCTAGTGAAGGTGACGAGCGCATGCGCAACGCGTGGTGGAGTTGCGCATCCGTGCGCCTGGCACATGTTTGGACCCATCGTCCAGTTCAACTAGTTCGACATTATTTCAAACCAGTTTCGAATGAATGTTTTAACTAGATCAATCATTTCTTGGTCAGTTCACCCCCAATTTGGTCAATTATTTGTCTAATTGAATGGACTTGAGAATAATTAAATTTTGACTTATTTAGCTCACTCTAAAAATTGAGGGATTTTGTGACTTTTCTGATTCAAAATCGATCTGAACTAGTTCTTCCATGAGTTTTTTTCACGATCCTTGATTTCTTGTCATGAGATGTTTCCTAAGGGAATTTCATGACCTTTGTCATTTTCTTGTGATTAGTTTTGAACCATATTCCAAAAATTAGTTCGATTTCAAATCATGGTACATGTTTTCCTTCTCACTTTTTCCATAGTTCCTTATTTGGTTTGGCTTGGTTTCTAGTTTGGGATTCCCGATTGTCATGCCCGAACCCGGTTTGGTTAGATCCCTAAGAACAACCCGCTGCTCCCTTGGTTCAAGATGGGTTTCCCCTTCTTTTAGTCAAGAGGAGACAGGCATAAATTTCAAATCTTGTTCACCGGAATAACATAAATCAAACTAAAGCAAGCTTAAAAGAACTTTAAGTGCACCTGACGAAGGATACATCTTTCTGAGCTCTCTCAGTTGATCTCCTTACTCCTTAAAAGGGGTAAAGGGAGGGGCTGGGTTTCTACAACTCAATAAGCGGGTGTTGGGAATGAGTTCCAAAAAAATCATGCTTAGTTTATCAAAATCATGCCAAGGTTTTTCCATTCTATTTCAAGGATTTTCTCAAAACTCAAATCTCATGACTTTTTCCATTTCATATTAGGTGTGTTTAGCTCTCTTAGCACATCCCCTTGCCTCGGGAAGCATTTAGCAAAAAGCACACACCCTTCATCAGGAAGGGTACAAACATTGGTAGGGAAGTCCCAGACTGCACCCACTTGGGGATCAATGCGAATTTGTTGTCCACTTAGATAGAACTCACAAACTTCTACCCTGAGTCTAAGTGGACCAAACGTCTGATCCTTAGACCCGAATTCCACTTCATGTCCGTAGGAAGACTGAGATCTCATCCTAACCCCACCTCGGTCTCATGTGCAAGAAGCTCCCAGAGCTTCATGATTAACTAGCACGACGAACTGACCTTATCTCCAGAATGTTGTCCAATAGCGCTTGGAACCCATCACTACACCCTAGGGCATTCTGATGGTCACGTACCATGAGTGCATACACAAACATTAGTTTTTCATGATTAAGCCATTCCTTTGGAGCCAACGGTTCAACGACCTCGACACTCAACCCGACCTGCAGCTGTTTGTCTAGGCTGGTCCATCAACCTAGCACTGATGTACTACTACCAACTCATCGAGCATTGTCGGTCCTGACTCGATACCGTGGCGAATCACACTATCAGTTTCCCATTTTAAATAGTAGTTTTCATGGCTCTTCCTAATCATGTTTGTTTTACGGGCTCGAGCTCGTGCCCACTGGCCTTGGGTCCACTGCACATGTTTTTCCATAACTGGGACTTGAGCCCTATGAGTTCAAAACCCGAGGCCCCTGACCTATTAGAGTTGCTCTAGCTCCCATAAAAAAGGTCTCCCCAATTGTTTAAGAATTTGTCACACAGTCAGTGGAGAATACTTCTAACAAATTCTCTTTTAATTCATCAAACTAACTGGGTGTGATGATAGGTCCGCCTACTACCAATATGTGTGTTTTTCCTTTCATTAAGGAAGCTCATCATACCAACTGGGTATGATGTTTATTTGATTCTACTCACAACCAGTAAGTAGGTTTTTAGCTTTTAAAACGTGCTCATCATTCCAACCGGGCATGTAGTATAAAGTTCTCACTCACCCAGTGGCTCTGACGTGCTTGTCCTAGCTGGTTCTCCAAGTCTGAGTGTGGGTCCCCTATTAGAGTTCCATTCTCCAGAGTCCCTACAGGGTTTGTCCACTCTTATACGTTAGGTTTTGGTGTAAAAGCTTCTTAGCTTTTCAATATTGGTTACTAGGCCCAAATTTTCTACTTTATTACACATAGATCCCTAAAGTTCATATTTTTTTACTTTAGGTCCCTAGTGTTAAATTTCCCCCAAATTAAGTCCCAAGGATTTCCAATATTCTCTCTGGGTCCTTATTTGCTTAAAATTGTGTAAGGGGCTAAAGTTCTCCAAATTTCCAATTTGGTCACCAATTTTCAAAAATAACGGTTTTACTCCTACTTTCCAAAAATAGCCATTTGGCCCCAAATATTTAAAAAATTGACCAATTGGCCCCCTAACATCTTTCTCATTCCCAACCGACCTTCAATTTTTGAGAAATTTCATGGAGGTCCCTCAAAATTTTGAAATTCCTCACAAATTTTCCCCAAATTTCCCACAATTTCTACCACATTTACTAACCAAATTTGATTTATTCAAATTGGCCATTCAATTGGGGTTATTCCTTCAAATTGACGATTTGAATCAGTTTCTACACCTTCATATAATTCGATTGAACTTTGAATTGCAAAATTTGGGTCCGTAATGAGCTAAAACAAAGCTTCGCCGGAAAATTGAATGTAGAGAGAGAAAGCTTACTATTGGAGGCACGACAATCCGAGTTCTTGATCGAGAAAGATAGCTCTTGACCTCAAGGTCCTCCTAGGATCAAGAATTGGGATAATTGCTTTAGGATTAGTGGTAATTTGATCTAAGAATTATGTCACTTTCTCTCTCTAGAACCGAACTGCAATGATAGAGGAGGGCCGAATTGACTTACCTTTCATCTTTGTAAAGGTCGTGTGGTGGCCGTGGGGGCTGTGAGAGGGCTTGATTTAGCTATAGGATGTTAGAATTGGCCAAATTCCGATCGGTCAAAATAGAGCAACTTCAGTCCACTGGAGCTTCATCAATATTTGAGCTTGCCGACACTTCTTTGGTGATCCTCAGGTCGATTGGAGGTAGGCGTCAGGTAGCTGACTTCCTCTTAAGTCTGTAGGACCCAAATTTGGCTTTTGAGGTTAGAGGAAGTGCCCAAATCGGAGATATGGTTTGAGCTTCACTGGAGAACAAAGCCCTTCAAAGATAAGAGAGAATTGAGGTGTGTGGAGGATGAACGAAGTGGAGCTCTTTATATAGGGAGCTCGGGGACCCTCTGCCCGACTAGTTTCCATACTGGTCATCCTTATCCTGATAGAAAATTGCCCAAATCGGAGCAAATTTCCATTCGTCAGAAAAGGAAAGATTTTTTTTCCTTGATGAATAGTGTCATCGGATGGAGGAGGAAGATGACATTGTTCCGCATGTGCGAGCTTCGCACATGTGGGCTAGCCACGTGGTAGCACGTGATTGTCCAGTCATGCTGATATGGTGATCGACTCAGCGCCACATCATCCATTGATCATGCACGTGACAACCTCTCATTGGTTGGTCGTGTGTGTGTGGCTGCTGATTGGGCACCCATTGATCGTTAACTACTGTCCAACTGACAGAGTGTGCCTTGCCATGCGTCATGCTCTGATTGGTTGTGCGCGTGCTGACTAGGCGCTGATCGGTCTGGTTCTACCGGGTTCAGTGACTAGAAAGTGAATATCGCCCAATTTAGGCCCGATCATACCAGTTCTCTCAAGATTAAAAATTTCTAAATTTGTATAAATTTATTTTCTATTCAATGGTGGCCTCTATTTCCCAAATTGATCATTTTAAGCCACCAAGAAAAATGAATTTAGATACCAGTTCATGTATAGTTCAAACCGATTTAATCTGGTTCATGGGTAGTTCACCCCGAACCGGTCCAATTTTCTCATCCAATTTCCTTCATAATCCTTCCCCAAGATTTATGTGACATCTTGGTCACTTGTGATTTTCCAATTTCCCATTTCAACCCTTCTTTATTGTTCTCGTTTCATGAAGGGGTTTGATTTTCTCCTCAATTTGACCAGTTCTTTCCTAGTTTCCTTGACTTGTGGATGATGTGTCATGCCTCGACCCGGTTTGGTCGGATCCCCATGAGCAACTTGCCACTCTTCTGGTTTGTTAATGGTTTTCCCCTTCTTACATCCGTGAGGAGTAAGGCATCCTTTGTACCTATACCTTTCTTGAAATAACATTAATCAAAACTGAAATAAATTAAATTTACATACCTGTCTTGTAGGCTTATCTAGTGGAATGTCTGAAGGTAGGTTTTTCCCCCGATTACTTGAAATGGGGTTAAGGGAGGGGGGTGAGTTCAACAACTTAATGAATGTTCAAAACATGAGTTTTAGAAAAATAGTTTGAATTACAGTATTCCAGACTCCTTGTTTTTTTTTTCAAAATTATTCCTCAATTTCTCGGTTTTCAAAACCATTACTCATCATTAACCATAGTGGGTGTGTTTAACAATCAACACATGCCCTTTATCAAGAAGGGGATCACACATTCGTAGGGCAACCCATCCACTACATCCACTTGTGGCGTCGGAGCGACTTTACCGGCCACCTAGATAGAAGCTCGTCCACTTCTACCTTGGGAATGAGTGGATGTACATGACATCTGACCCTCAAAACTGACAAGAAACTCTGTGTCCATATGAGGAAAGAGACCTCATCCCGACCCCACCCTAGTCTCATGCGCATGAAGCTACATCGAGCTTCCTTGACTGCTGGCATGTCAAACTGCCCTTATCTCTACTAGGTCGTCCAATAGCCACTAGGATGTATCACTACCTCTCTTGGGCGTCTTGATGGTCCTGAACCTCAGTTCATGCACAAAACAATAATTTTTCATATAAGCCATTTAATCTTTGGTGCCACTGGTCCAACAGCCCCAACCCCCAACTCGACCTGCAGCTGATTGTTTAGAATGGTCTGTCGACCTGTATTGTCGCACTGCCATAGTCCATCGAGTATGTCGGTCCTATCTTGGTACCATTACCAAATCAAATCATTCATTTAAAATTTTCATGGCTTAATATCATGTTTGTTTATGAGCTCCTGCTCGTGCCAACTAGCCTTGGGCCCACTGTACGAGATTTTCAAAATCGGGCATTCTAGCCCCCAAGTTCCAAAACAGAGACCGCCGCCCTATCTGAGCTATTCGAGCTCCAATCAAGAAGATCTCCCAAAAATTTTTAATCAGTGGCACATAGTTAAGGGAGAGCACTTTTGACAAAAATAACTTTTCATCTATCCATCACACCAATCGGGTGTGAGGACATCTTTGCTCATAACCGATAAGTGGGTTTTCTACTTCCTTCCAGGAAGTTCATCATACCAACCGGGTATGATCTATTACAACTGGTAAGTAGTTTTTCTGCATTTTCTCACATCATGTCAACCAGATATGATGTTAAAATCTCACATAGTAGCGAGTTTTTATTTCCGAGGTACTCATCATCCCAACCAGGTATGATGTGAAAATTCTCACTCACTGATATGTGTACTGTACTTTTCCTTTAAAGTGGCCTCTGCCTCCATGCGAGCTTAGCCTTGCCCCCGTTCCTGGTACATCGTGTTCCTACACGATATGAACATACTTGTTCATTATCATTAGGCATAATAGCCTTCATTAATCACGAATGAATAAAATGCCCAACTTTTAGTTATTTGCATTTCGGTCCCTAAAGTTCTTTAACGTTAGGTCCCTAATGCCAAAGTTTCCCCAAATTGAGTCCCAAAACTTCTAAAATTCACTTTGGGACCTCAATTTATTCAAAATCACAAAAAGATGTTCAAGTTTCCCAAATTTCCAATTTGGTCCCCAACTTTTCAAAAATTACCATTTTGCCCCTACTTTACAAAAATGGTAAATTTGACCCCAATAATTCTAAAAATTGACCAATTGGTCCTCCAACATCTTTTTTTATGGACAATTGGCCTCAATTTTGGGAAATTATACTTTAGTCCCTCGAATTTCCGAAACCCCAATTTTCCCCAAAATGTTCCTCTAATTTCCCTCTTTCAAACTCACCAAATTTTATTTCATCAAATTGACCAATCAATCGAGGTTAATTGTTGAAATTGAAGGTAAAATTGAGTTCCTACACTTCCACACAATTTGATGGAACTTTGAATTGCAACATTTGGATTTGAATTGAGCTCAAACAGATCTTCATCGGAAAACTGAATTTAGAGAGAGAAAGCTTCAAAATCTTACTGTCGGGGGTGTGGCGGTCAGAGCTTTTCATCTAGGTAGATAGCTCTCATCCTGAGGTTTCTTCTAGGATCAAGAATCACATCAATTCATGCCGAATTGAGGGAGAATTTAATCAGTAAAGTTTCACCATTTATCTCTCTAACACTAATAGGAAATTACAGAGGAGAGCCAAATTGGCTTACCTTTCAGCTCTAATTCAATCATATGAGGGCTGTGGAAGTGTTGGGAGAGCTTGGTTTGGCCTGAGAAGGGCTCGAATTGGCTATTTTTAGCTCGGTCGGATAGGGCAGCTTCGGTTCACCGGAGCTGGTTCACTATTTGATCATGCCAGTGTTTCTTCGACGATCCTCGAAGCAAATGGGGACTACCATCAGGTAGTTGACTTCTCCATAGGGCTCCTTCTTGGTTGGATTCCTTTCTGGTTGTTATGGGGTTGGAGGAGGGGTTGGGCTCCTAGGAGGAGGTACAGGTTCCTCTTGTCTTGGAGGATGGTATGTGATGGCTTCTAGTTTCAATAAGGCTCCCACCAATTTACGGTAATCTTCCACCATGTCCTTGGGTACACTTTTTTCGCCTTTTAAGAATCTTTGAACGATTGCCTCTCTTAGGGTAGGTGTCTTTTTCTGGGTTATGGGTGGAGGATTGGATTTCACAGTGAGTTTCCTAGGGATTCTCCTCCCTACACGAGAGTTAAAGTTGGATTAATGTTAGGGCATAATATTGATAATGTTTCAAGGGAACTTAACTCTGATACCGCTCAATTTGTCATGCCCCGACCCAGTTTGGTCAGATCCCCATGATCAACCCGCCGCTCTCTTGGATCAAAAGGGGTTTCCCCCTTCTCTAATTCAAGAGAAGCCATGCGAAATCTCAACCTTATTCCCTGGAACATGTATCAAAAAAATGCAATCTCAAGATAATTAAGCATACCTAACAAAGGGTAAGGCCTGGTGTTATCCTTAGACATTTCTCTATTTCCTAAAAAATGATAAAAAGGGTTGGTGAGTTTCTACAACTTAGTGAATGAGAAATTTTTTTAAAAAATAAAATTTCAATAAAATAGTTTTTAAATTGAAGTGTGTCAGACTCCTTATTTCCTTTAATATATTTCATCCTCAAAATCTGGGTTTTCTAAGCCATTTCTTATCATTAACCACAAATGGTGTGTTTATCAATCAACACACGCCCTTCATCATGAAGGGATCACACATTCGTAGGGCAGCACGTCCACTACACCCACTCGTCTTGAAGGTCCCGCACCTCAGTGCATGCACAAAACAAAAATTTTCCTCATAAGGCATTTAATCTTTGGTGCCACTGGTCCAACGACCACGACCCTCAACTCAACCTGTAGCTGTTTGTCTTGATTGATCCGTCGGCCTGTCTTGTCACAGTGCCGCTAGTCCATCGAGTATGTCGATCCTGTATTGGTACCATGGCCAAAGATATCATTCATTTAAAATTTTCATGGCTTAAACTCATGTTTGTTTATGAGGTCCTGCTTGTGCCAACTGGCCTTAGGCCCACAGTACGAGATTTTCAAAATTGGGCATATTAGCCCCCAAGTTCCAAAATTGAGGCATCCGACCTATCTGAGCTATTCGAGCTCCCATCAAGAAGGTCTCCCAAAAAAGCTTAAGTAGTGGCACATAGTTAGGGGAGAGCACTTCCAACAAAATATTTTTTTCATGTATCCATCATACCAACCGGGTGTGAGGACATCTCTGCTTATAACCGATAAGCAAGTTTCCTACTTCCTTCCAAGAAGTTCAACATACCAACCGGGTATGATCTACTTACAACCGATAAGTAGTTTTTTAGGGTTTTTTAGGGCTCAAGGCCTAGTTTTGAAAAATACGTGGAGTGGGCCCAATGCTAGTGGTCATAGGTTGAAGCCCATAAACAAACATGAATAGGAAGAACCATGAAAACTCTTATTTAAAATGTATATTAATTGTATGATTCGTCATGGTACTAAGTTAGGACCGACAATGCTCAATGAGCTGGCGGCAGTACGTCAAGGCCAGGTTGTCGGACGGGTCAGACAAATAGCTATAGGTTGGGTTGAGCGTTGGGGCTGTTGGACCATCGACACCAAAGAGAATGGATAAATTATGAAAAAAAATTATTGTTTGTGCATGCACTTATGGATTCGGGGTCATCAAGACACCCAAGGAGGTAGTGATGGGTTCCAAGGGATGCGGGACGACATGATGGAGATAAGTGCAGTTCATCGTGCGAGTTAGTCATGAAGCTCTGGGAGCTTCTTGCGCACGAGGCTGAGGTGGGGTTAGGATGAGGTCTTTGTCCTCATATGGACACGAAGTGAATTTCGGGTCTGAGGGTTGAACATCTCAGACGTTCACTCAGACTCAGGGTAGAAGTTTGAGACTTCTATCAAGGTGGGTGGCAAAGGTGCACTAATCCCCAAGTGTGTGCAATCTGGGACTGCCTGTGAAGATTTATCCCCTTTATGATAAAGGGCATGTCTTTGTTTGCTAAACACCTCTCGAGGAAAGAGGATTTGCTAAACGAGCTAAACACACCAAGGCTTAGAAAAGATGAAAAGTTTTTAAAGAATAGTGTGCTAAAATTTTTGATAAACGAAGTATTTTTTTAAACTTATTTCCTCAACACCCGCTCACTGAGTTGTAGAAACTCACCCCCGGTTCAGGAAAGAAGATGAACCCAAGGAATACCTCGAAGCAAAACCCCTAAGACATGTTAACATATTAAGTTTTGTATAATGTTATTATAGGAAAAATTAGGTAAAAAAGATGCGTGACTCCTCACGATTTAGAAGGGAGTGAAATCCTTCTTAGACCAAAAGGAGTGGTAGGTTGCTCATAGGGATCTAACCAAACCGGGTCTGGGCATGACATAGTCTTTCCATTTCATCAGATTCACATGGTCATAATTCCATTGGGTATTCATACTATTTTCCATTACATTCTTATGCCAACCTCCTTTCTGTCCAATCACCTTACTCGACTCAACACTATTATATATTTAGGCTTAGGGTAAAATTTTTTCCAATACATTGATCGAGAATATCTTGTCTGTCATGCCCTGACCCGATCTCCTCAGTCAGGGACCTGTGTAGTCCCACTAATTCCCCTGATATTATAAAGACACGATCATTTACCAAGGTAAAACCAATGGAATCTAGGCTTAGAATAGTAAACACCCTTTTTGCAAATAGCAACGGAAATTTAAAACTTTTTCCTAGAAGAAAGTCACAAGAGCCCCAACTAGATTTATCCCAAAACCCTAGGAATAACATCAACATGATAAAATTTTAATTTCATGTGCAGGATATGAGGTTACCTTAGGCAACTATGTACCTTGAGAATGTGCTTCTCTTATTCTCCTCATGCCTCTTGGCTACCTACAAAAATGTTTAGAGGAGGGGGTGAGCTCACAACTCAACGAGTGGGAAACTAATGTCGTGCTACTATGTCACAGCTTGACCCGGTTTGGTCAGATCCCTGTGATTAACCTACCACTCTCTCGGTTTACTAAGGGTTTCCCTTGTTTATAAAAGGTGAGGAGTAAGGCGTCCTTTAAACATGCACCTTTCCTGGAATAATATTAATCAAAACTGCACAAAATTTTAAACTATTCATACTTGTCTTACAGGTGCATTAACTGGTGGTCTTTGGGATACGCTTTTAGGGGTTGCCTGAAAGGGATATAAGAGAGGGGGTGGGTACAACAACTCAGTGAATGGGTTTTCAAAGTTTAACTTTCAGAAAAATGTTTGATTCTGAGTGTGTCAAACACCTTATTTTCTTTTAAACAAAACCTTTTATTTTTAATTTTGATTTTTATCATCATATGTTATTACCACAGTGTGTCAATACCCAACACACATCCTTCATCATGAAGGTCAATCACACAATCACAGGCCAGTACGTCCATTGAACCCACTTGTGGCATTAGAGCGACTTTACCGGCCACCAAGATAGAAGTAGCAACACTTCTATCTTGAGAATGAGTGGATGTTCTTGACATCCGACACTTAGTCCCATAACAAATCTCCATTTTTGTATGAGGACAGACCTCATACTGACCCCACCCTAGTTTCGTGCACTTGAAAATATGTCGAGCTTCGTAAGGCTTCCTGGTACGACTAACTACCCTTATATCCACTAGGTCATCCAGGGCCCTAGGACGCATCACTACTCCTCTTGAGCGTCTTGAAGGTCCCATAAATATAGTGCATGCACAATCAATATTTTCACATTAGGCCATATAATCTATTGTGCAATTGGTCCAACGGCCCCGACCCTCAACTCAACCTGCATATGTTTGTCTTGACTAGTCTGGAGACTTGTCATATTGCATTGCCGCTAGTTGACTAAGTATGTCGGTCCTATCTCGGTACCATGGTCAAACAATTCAATCACTCAAGTTTTCATGGCATATAATTCATGTTTGTTTACGAGCTACTGCTTGTGCCAATTGTCCTATGGCCCACTGTTCGAGATTTTCAAAATTGGGCATATTAGCCACCAAGTTCCAAAACTGAGACTTCCGGCCTAATAGAGCCAACCGAGTATGATATAAAAATCCCACTCACCCTTTAATGCAGTGAATTCCTCTCGACGGGTACTTTGTATTCACGTGAGCTTGTCCTTTCTGGCATTCCCGGTACTTTATGTTTCTACATGATATGAACATCCATGTTCATTATCCCAGACCTAATAGCCTTCATTCATTCCAAATGAAAGAGAAAACCAAACTTTTCATTTATTTGCAATTAGGTCACTAAAGTTATTTTTTGTTAACTTTAAGTACCTAATGTCCATTTTTCCTCAAATTAAGTTCCGAAACTTTTAAAATTCACCTTGGGACCTCAATTTATTCAATTTCACAAAAAGGGGTTAAATTTCCCAAATTTCCAATTTGGTCTGCCAACTTTTTCCAAAATTACCAATTTGTCACTACTTTACAAATATGGTAAGTTTTACTCAAAAAATTCCAAAATTGCCCAATTGGTCCTCCAACATCTTTATCATGCCCAATTGATCCTCAATTTTATGAAGTTGCACTTTAGTCCCTCAAAATTTTGTAATTCCTAAATTTCCTCCCAATTTCAACCTTCTAACACAGCCAAATATGATTTCATCAAATTGACTGATCAAATGAGTTTAATTGTTGAAATTAAAGTTAGATTAGAGTTCGTATACCTTCATACAATTCAATTACACTTTGAATTGCAATATTTGGTATCGGAATGAGCTCAAACAGAGCTTCACTAGAAAACTGCACTTAGAGAGAGAAAGCTTCGAAAGCTTACCGTCAAGGGCACGACGGTCCAAGCTGTCAATCTGGGTAGATAGCTCTCATCTTGAGGTTTCTCCTAGGATCAAGAATTGCATCAATTGATGCCAAATTGAGTGAGAATTTAGTCATCAAAGTTCTGTCAGTTCTCTCTATAGCACTAATCGAAATTTACAGAGTGGAGCCAAATTTGCTTACCTTTCCGCTCTAATTCAGCTGTAAGAGGGCTGTGGAGGTGTTGGGAGGGCTTGGTTTGGCTTGAGTAGGGCTCAAATTGGCCGATTTTAGCTAGACCAAAACAAGGCAGCTTCGGTCCGTCGGAGTTGCTTCACTGTTCGATCACGCCAACACTCCTCCGGTGACCCTCGGAGCAAATGAAGACTACATGCGTGTAGCTGACTTCTCCCCCGTTCTAAAGAACCTGACCTCACCATGTTTGGCTTAGAAAAATGCCCAAGTCAGAGCTCTGGTACGAGCTTCCTCAAAAATTGTAGCAATTGAGAGAGAATGGAGTTTTCAGGTGTGGAGAGGATGAATGAGGAGAGGCTCTTTATATAGGAAGCTTGGGGACTTCCTGGCCGTTCGATTAGCACATTAATGGCAGTCATTCATTGCCTGAAACTCCCTGGCTGGAGAGATTTCTGCTTCGCCGACGCTGCGCGATTTTTCGGCGAATGAACAGTGCTGTCATCTGAAGGAAGAAGACAACACTGTTCAAAATCGGATCAGATTGGTCCGAACCGGGTTTAAAGCTTAAACTGGCCTATTCACCTCCAATTCGACCTAATTTTTCAAGTCTAAAAATTTATAAATTCATCTAAATTCATTTTCTATCCAATGGTAGCTCAAATCTTCAAATTTGAATTTTTGAAGCCACCTAGAAAAATGAATTTAGCATCCGGTTCAATAGTGGTTCAAACTGGTTCAATCCAGTTTGGATCCGGTTCACCTGAACCGGTTTGGTTTTCATCTCCAATTCATCCTAAAGTCCTTTTTTTTTTACTTTTGTTACTCTTTTGGTCACTTAGGATCCATAAATTTCCCAATTTGCCCTTTCTCTATCGGTTCCAGTTCATCTGAACCGGTCTAGTTTTTCTCTTCCAATTTGTCCTAAGATTCTTTTCCAGGACTTTATGAACCCTTTAGGTCACTCGGGAGTTGTAAATTTCCCAAATTTCCCGTTCTTTGATGATCGGGTTGGTGAATTGGTTCGGTTTTTTCTCACTCGGTTTGACTAGTTCTTTTCCCAGTTGTCCTTAACTCAAAAGGGCAGGGTTTACAACTCTCCCCTCCTTTTAGGAGTTTTGTCCCCAAAACTTAATTAGCAACCTTTGCATGAGGAACAATTTCCTTTGATGTCAAATTGGTGTTTTCTTAACATGCAAACCCTTTTCATGTTCTTTCGATTGGCCTTTTTTACATCATTCACTTAAGGAATTTCTTTCCCTTTATATTATTTACTCCCTCCATGGAGTTTATCATAATTAGATGTACCTTACTTAAGGGTATATCCTTAGATTGACATCTTTCTTTGCTTAGAGCAACATTTTTTTTGAGGTCCTGTACTCAGGATTGGGAGTTCCAAGATACCTAACCATTACTGTGTGTAGTTAACCTCTTGATCGTCGAAACCCTTAGTTCGATGTTCTTTAGAGCATTACATGCTTATTTTCACGAGTTTCCTTGTTATCACCTTTTCGTCTTATTTCAACTCTTCCTTCATTTGTTGTTCATTACAATTTCAGTCCAAATTGTATGTTTGACCTTGTCATGCTTACTAACTGACTCTTCCTTATTTTGAGTCATGTTTTCCTCGGGGCTGTTGGATTTACATGCCCCTTACAGCATGACATTTTCTAGATCTTGTCTCTATTTCCATTAGATTTCCAGAACACCTCCTTTAGGGTTATTCCCAACTTTCCAACCTCTCAACGATTGTATAACTTCACCCCTCTTTTCTTTTGGTAGTATTCCTCGACTACCTTTACCGTTATCCAATCAACTTACAAAATTATGTCGGTTCTCCTTACCCACTCGTCCTTTCTCAACCTCCTTATTGAGTCTTTCCAGTTCCAATGATTTGGTTTCCCAATAGTTTACTAACAAGCAAGGAGTCTTTCCTTCTTAAGTCCTTGGCATTTTTTTATCCAAGGATTTTTCCTTATTCCTTAGTCCACTTTTACTTGTAATCATTTCATGATTCTTCATTCTAAAATAATTACTTTTGTTTTATGTGTCGATTCCTTTGCTTGGTAAGGTTCCCTTCTTCTAGTTTCTTTCTCTACTATGTCCCTCACAATAGAGATTTCCATCTTAGGTGCTACATGATGAACCTTCTTATCATTCCTTATTCCTTACTTGAGATACTTCTGATTACCGGTTTTATTTCGTGCATTCCACACTATTCTCAGTCGTCCACACTTTAAGCTTCATATACGCGTGTGGACTATGACCTGTCTTACCAATTGTAGTTATTCCTCCTCACATCTTATTTGGAGGGCTTACTTTCCCAACGTTTCTCGGACGTTCTTTCCTTTATTACCTTATTATGGCTAGTCCACTCATTCTTACTTGTCACAACATCTTTTGATGCTAACTTCCTATCTACTCATTAACTTATTTCCTTGGGTCCTCCTAGTATGCTTTCTTGATTCTTTCACCTCAGTTTGTGCTTCATTTGCAAGTTTATTTCTTTATCCCTTTCACTTAGTTCCATTATCTTTTAGTTGGGATACACATGCCCCTTCTAGGGCTTCCTTCGTTGGTAGGATTCTTTCCCTTTCTCCTGAAATTCCTTTTTCATTCGTTCTTTGGAAGTATCAAATCATTAAATGACATCCTTTGATGTCATCCTTCCCATGCACCCTTCCTGGGAAATCTAGCGGTACGTCCTTATACCATTTCCTTAATTATACTTGTATCCTACACAAGTTTTCTTACTTGGGAAATGTTCAAACATGATTTGTTTCAAGACCTCTTTGTGCGAGGCTTGATTTTTTTTTTTTGGCTTTGAGTTTGGTTGTCAATTTGGTCTTGGCTATTGATCTCCTTAAGGATTTCCTCTATCCTTCTTTTCCAAATGTTTGGCCTTTCCATCTTTCCTTTCTTTACTAGAGCTTAATCTATGGCCCTCACGAGGGTTAGTTCATTACTTGCCTCGTCTCTACTATTCACCTTGTCTAATTCTCTTGAGGCAGTTGTCTCTCGAGTCTTCTTCTCCTTAATGACCCTTCCATTGCCCTTTTTAGGGTGTATTCCTTACTACTTCCCGATCCTCCTTAGGGTGTCGTTCATTCTCCTTGACTATCTTGTTGTTATGATTTGCTTACTTATGCTATGTTGGTCCGAAACTCCAATTTGACTTCTCTGCTTTTTCCAAAGGAAGTTGTACTTGCAATCTCAAGACATCCCATTTGTCGTTAAATGCTCGGCTTATCTTCTCTTGTGGATACACTCCCTTCTTTGCTCCTAAGTTGTTGGAAATTTCTTCTTTAAGGGAGAATTCTCTTTAGCTACCTTTTGTTCTGTTTGTGGTTTTATTGAGGTGCTACCTTTAGCCCTTTGTCCTTCCTGCCACTTCGCTAAGATCTTGAAGAGCTTCCTCCTGTCTATGGTTAAAATTACGAGCTAGAGTCGTGTTTCTTGGGATGGTATCATTTCGGATTTCCTATAGCTGTGGGGGCGTCATTTTTGGAAAGTGTTGTTCTAAATCCTAGTGGTGTAGGACAGTCCTTCACTTTATGTCCTATTTCCTTTGTACCTTGTAATAGGTTGTTTACTTGCCTAGTTGTTACTCCAGGAGTTCTTCTATACTCCTTACCATGATGGTTTTCTTGCCATGCCTTCTTTGCCTAATAATCTCCTTAATTCATTCATTTATCCTTGATCTTCGTGGTGTCTAGGGAATCGTGGTTTTGTTTGGTTACTTTTCTTGGGGCCATCTTCTTAGCAAGATTACATCCTTTGAGAGACAGGTTTTTTTTAGGAATTGAGAGTACTTTATTAATATATGAGTACAATATGTTGGGGGTTTTAGCCCCATTACAGAAATTGGTCACAAAATAAATAGGAAGCTACGAGATTCTTGATAAGCATCCTCCTAGGTAAGGTTATATGACCTTTGCTAGCGTTTATAGCTTCATGCTTGGCTTCCTTCATACTTAGAGTTGTGCCCTCAATAGGTCCTAGCACCATCCTCCTGGATACTTCCCCATTTGGTCTTTTGAGATTTCTACCATGCCTCGAGAATTGGGAAGCTTCTAGGGTTATCTTCCTTCAAGGACAGGGTATTGAGTAGAGTTATTCCTAGTTTTCTTGGTTACTCTCCTCGAAGCCATTTGAAAATTTTAAGATCAATCCTATTAGTTACTATATTTTCTAATCTTGATTATGTATTCGAGGGGAAACAAGCTCTAATACCACTCAAGTTGTCACGCCATGACCCGGTTTGGTTGGATTCCCGTGATCAACCCGCCACTCTCCCGATTTACTAAGGGTTTCCCATGTGTAATATGTTCTTTAAATCTGCACCTTTCCTAGAATAACATAAATCAAAACTGCATAAAATTTTAAACTATTCTTACCTGTCTTACAGTTGCGTTAACTTGTGGTCTTTGGGATATGCTTTCCAGGGTTACCTGAAAGCGATATAAGGGAGGGGATGAGTACAATGACTCAGTGAATGGGCTTTCAAAGTTTAACTTTTAGAAAATGTTTGATTCGGAGTGTAACATACTCGTTATTTTCTTTTAAAAAAACCTTTTATTTTTAATTTCAATTTTTATCACCATATGTTATTACCACATTGTGTCATCACCCAATACAATAAAGGTCAATCACACAATCGCAGGCGAGTACGTCCACTGAATCCACTTGTGGTGTCGGAGCAATTTTACCAACCACCTATATAGAAGTACGTCTACTTCTACCCTAAGAATGAGTGGATGTTCGCGAAATCCAACCCTTAGCCCCGTAAAAAATTTCCGTGTCCGTATGAGGATAGAGACCTCATCCTAACCCCACCCTGGTCTCGTGCGCTTGAAGCTGCATCGAGCTTCGCAAGGCCTCCTGGTACGACTAATTGCCCTTATATCCACCAGGTCATCCAGGCCTCTAGGACGCATCACTACCCCTCTTGGGCGTTTTAAAGGTCTCGTAAACACAGTACATGCACAATCAGTATTTTCAAATTATGTCATATAATCTAACATCCTTTATTATTATCCTATGGCCTAATAGGTTTCATTCATCTCAAATAAATGAGAAAATCGAACATTTAAATTATTTGCAATTAGGTCCCTAAAGTTATTTTTCTTTAAGTCCCTAATGCCAATTTTTCCTCAAATTGAGTCCCGAAACATTTAAAATTCACCTTGGGACCTCAATTTATTCAATTTCACAAAAAAGGGTTCAATTTCCCAAATTTCCAATTTGGTCACCCAACTTTTTCCAAAATTACCATTTTGCCCCTACTTTACAAAAATGGTAAGTTTTACCCCAAAATTTTCAAAATTTCCCAATTGGTCCTTCAACATCTTTATCATGCCCAATTGGTCCTCAATTTTATGAAATTGCATTTTAGTCCCTCAAATTTTTGAAATTCCCAAATTTCCCCCAAATTTCCCCTAATTTAAACCTTCTAATTTAGCCGAATTTGATTTCATCAAATTGACCGATCAAATGAGTTTAATTTTTAAATTACAGTTAGATTAGAGTTCCTACACCTTCATACGATTCAATTGTACTTTGTATCACACGATTTGGTGTCGGAATGAGCTCAAACGGACCTTCACTGGAAAATTGGATTTAGAGAGAGATAGCTTTAAAAGCTTATCGTTGGGGGTGCAACAGTCCGAGCTTTCGATCTGGACAGATAGCTCTCATCCTGAGGTTTCTCCTAGAATTAAGAATTGCATCAATTGGTGTTGAATTGAGTGAGAATTTAGTAATCAAAGTTCTGTCGATTCTCTCTCTAGCACTAATCGAAATTTACAGAGAGGTGTCAAATTGGCTTACCTTTCAGCTCTAATTCAGCTGTAGGAGGGTTGTGGAGGTGTTAGGAGGGCTTGGTTTGGTCTGAAGAGGGCTCAAATTGGCCAATTTTAACTCGGCCGAAATAGGGTAGCTTCAGTCCGTCGGATATATTTCACTATTCGATCACGTCGGTGCTCCTCCAGCTACCCTTAGAGCAAATGGAGACTACTGGCGTGTAGGTGACTTCTGCCCAGTTATAAAGAACCCAACCTCACCTTGTTTGTCTCAGAAAAATGCCCAAGTTGGAGCTCTAGTTTGAGCTTTGCTGGAAATTAGAGCAGTTGAGAGAGAATGGAGTTTGCAGGTGTGGAGAGGATGAATGAGGAGGAGCTCTTTATATTGGAAGCTCGGGGACTTCCTGGCCATCTGATTGGTGCATTAATGGCGGTCATTCATTGCCTGAAACTCCCTGGCCAGAGACTTTTCAGCTTTGTCGGCGCTGCGCAATTTTTCGGCAAGTGAACAGTGTCGTCTTCTTAGATTTTTCAGCTTCGTCGGCGCTGCGTGATTTTTCGGCTAGTGAACAGTGCTGTTATCTAAAGGAAGAAGACAAAACTGTTCCAAATTGCTTTAGGTCACTCGGGATTCATAAATTTCCCAATTTGCCCTTTCTCTATCGATTTCGGTTCATCTGAACAGGTCTGATTTTTCTCTTCCAATTTGTCCTTAGATTCTTTTTCAAGACTTTATGAACCCTTTGGGTCACTCGGGAGTTGTAAATTCCCCAAATTGCGCGTTCTCTAATGATCGAATTTGTGAACCGGTTCAGTTTTTTCTCACTCGGTTTGATCGGTTCTTTTCCCGATTGTCCTTAACTCAAAACGTCGGGGTTTACATACTACATGGTTCACGACCTAGATCTTTCCCATAAACCACCTAACATAAAATCCTATATTCTTCACTCGTAATGCCCCTACGAGTCCCGTGGTTTAATTTTGCCCTTGGAGACCAGAGTCTCGGGCCATTTGACTCCTAGAGTAAGTTAAGGTCGAGTTATTCTTGGTCTCCCCTTTCCATCCCATGCCTCAAGTGTGTTATATGCAAGCACTAGGACTTAGTCCCGCACACAATCATGGCATATGCTCGGGCTACACATTTGGACTATTCACAACTCGTGCCTAGACCCAACAACTTAGATCTAAACCAAAGTAGGGGCAACTCATGACCCTAAAACAAACAATCACACACCCAAAATGTATTGCCACTTGGGTGATACTAGATTGGGAACTTGAGTGTGGGAGGCCCAAAGCACTCTTCCCACAACCGGCACATCACTCTTGCCTTCTCTTAGTCCGGTGTCTGAACACCCCAAGGTCATGGCAAAACTCATGTCGCTCTAGGACAATACCCAATAGGGAATTGGAGTGCGAGGATCACAAACCCTCTAACCACAACCGACACCCTCATGTGTCATCTCACAACTAGGCAACTCAGCACGTTGGGTTATGGCCGCTTAACCGCCATGTTGGAAATAAAGGAAGATTAGGGACTAAATTATAATTTTTAGAAAATTGGAGACTAAAATGCATATAGTGATAAATCAAGGTCCCAAATGGAAATAAAGGAAGATTAGGGACCTGAAAAAATGATTTAAGAATCTTAGAGACCCAATTAGGAAAAAGGTATAACTTATGGATCTATATGTAAATAATGAAAAGATAAGGTCTTAAGTGCAATTACATTATATACATAGAGCATGTGTTCTGAATCTAAACTGAAATAGGGAGGATTATGTTTTCTTGATGGAGTTTTCTTACAACAACAATTACCAGGCAAGTATACAGATGTCACTACACGAGGCTTTGTATGGAAGATCGTGTTGTACTCCCCTATTTTGGGATGATGTGAGAGAACGAAAACTTGAGAAGATCAAACTCATTGAGGATGCCATGGAGAAGATTAAGTTGATAAGAAGATAACTTAAAGCTGCTCAAGACTGAAAAAAGAGTTGTGTCAACCGTCAACGAAGAGAATTGGAATTTGAAGTCTAAGATAAAGTGTTCCTCAAAGTGTCACCTTGTAGAGGAATTTTGAGGTTCTAGCAAAGGGGGAAATTGAAGGCAAGATACATAGGTCCTTATCAAATCATCCAAAGAATTGGATCTATTGCTTAAAAACTAGAATTTCCCCCTAAGTTACAAAGGATACACGACATATTCAATATCTTGATGCTAAAGAAATTTGAGTATGATCCAAGTTATGTACTAGAATACCCACCACGAGAGCTAAAGGAAAATCTATCCTACCAAGTAGTGTCTATCCAAATCATCGATTGATGGGAAAAGAATCTTCGTAACAAGAAGATTCCCAAGGTAAAGGTACTTTGGTGTAGTAACCATATTGAAGAAGAGACATGTGAGAGTAATGAGAGAAATATCCCCAAACATTGAATGTATGAGAGTTTTGGGGACAAAACACCTTAAAAGAAGGGGAGAAGTTATAAATCATGTTTCCCAAAATAAGAAAGTTGGAATGGAGAATTGAAAAGAAAACTATGGTCAAAGTGAGCTGAAACTTGTAAAAGAAAATTTAGTGATCATAAGCATTAATTAAAGTTTCAAATTTTAAGGCAAGAAATTTTAATGTAAATTAGAAAAGTAAATCATACTGGTTCAGGGTGAACCAAGACCAAACCGGACCAAATCAAACTAAACCTAGAGAAACAAGTTCGAAGATTCATTTTTTTCGAAGTGACTCAAAATGTCAATTGGAAAATTTATGTCACCACCTTATAGAAAATGAATTTAGAATTTTTAATATTTAGAAAATCAGTCATCGAGAATAAATTGACCGATTTTCGATTTTGGGTCACCGAACCCAGTCTAACTGAATCGATCAACAGTCCAGTCAGGTCAACGGACTGCCTACCAAGTGAGTGCCTTAAAAACACGTGCGATGCATGGCAAAGTGTGCCCCATCAACTACTAGGTCAGTGTTAGAAAGCGATGACCAATTAGAATGTGACAGATGTCCCTTGTCCATGGTCAACGAAAGAAAATCCATGTATATTGACCAATGAGAGAGAGACATGTGTCAATAGTCAACTGTGAGTGGAAGAAAATTCCCGTTAGCAGAGCTGACCAACGAGAGAATGATACATGGCATGTGCTCCAAGTCAACTACCAGCTGGGATGTTCGAGAGGGATCGACCAATCAATGCTCTACACGTGGAAAGTCCATGTTAGATGACCACGGCCAATCCTGAGAGGATACATGGCATTGGTATAGGACGTTAGATAGGGAATCTAACTTATTTAAGTCAACCAATTAGAGAACGTCACATGGAAAATTCAATAACTTTCATCTGACGATAAGAGTCGGTCAATTGCCACGATGGATGGAGCAACCAATGGGAGGTTGTGTAAAACCCATCCAATTGAACCAAAGGAAACCGAAAAAAGAACTGGTATAGGTGTATACATGAAGAATCAAGTCGTTTAATGAACGAAAAATAGTTAAAGTGGAAAATTAAAAAATCCCAAGTGACCAAAATTTCACAAAAAATTCAAGGAAAAATCGGGAAGTGGAATTGAAGAGAAAATCGAACCGGTTCGGGGTGAACCAAACCCAAACCAAACCGAACCGGCATGAACCATAGTGAACCGGTTCACAAATTCATTTTTCTAGGTGGCTTAAAATTTTTAAATTGGAAATGGAGACCACAATTAGATAGAAAATGAATTTAGAAAATTTTAAATTTGAGAAAACCGGTCGAGCCGTGTCTAAACCAGGTTCGAACTGACCGATTTTCAAATTTTGGACTGCGAAACCGGTCGGACCAGATCGGTCAAAGGTCTGAGTAGACCAGTCAATGGTCAACTGGTACCACATCAGCTGCCATGTGTTCGGTTAATGGCCAACTGGTGCCCCATCAGCATCCAAGGAGACACGAGTAGCCAATGAGAGATTGCACGTGTCCGATCAATGGGTCAACGACTGACGTAGTGGCTGAGCTGGCATTCCACATTAGAAAAATTGACCAATCAGGGTGCACCACGTGGCATGACAACCATGTCATCGTCTTCAACTATCAAATGCTAATAGAGAAGAGAGAGAGAAGGAGTCATCGAAAAAGCTGTAGTCTTTGGCTACTCAAAAAATGCTCTAGTCAGGTCTCCAACGACCGAGTCAGAGGCCGAGTCTTATGCCAATCGGTAGCCTGAGCAGTTGTTGACCTCCCTATATAAAGATCACCCCTCATTTGTTCTTAGAATCCCACAATCGAGTAAAAAAGAAGAAGAGTGAGTTTTCCTATGAGTTTCAAACCAGAGCTCCGATGATGGGCGAAACCTCCACCAAAGGAGCTTCGAAGGGTTTCATTGGAATCAGGGAAGAATCCTCTAGCTTAGACCTTCTCAGAACAACAAGCGAGTGCTCAGGGAGGTGCGAGGGAGATCGCATAGTAAAGCCTGCCCGACGTCACCTTGCCCCATTTGGCCCTTCCACTGCTCACCTTGGCCACCATTGACCGCCTAAGACCCTCCACAACACCCCTACAAGCCTCGGGCAGCAGGGAATTGTAGCAGAACTCGATCTTGCTAGGTTCCCCTTGACTAGCTCTAGCCAGCCCCACCTCAAGCTTCGGCTACCACCTATCCGTCGGACGATCGAGGGGAGTTGTTGGAGGCGATTAGAAGCAAGAATTGAAGAAAACAATGACTTATAGGCTACCAATTGGACGAGGACTAGATTACTCGAGTGTTGGCCCTAGAAGATCACCGAGGAGAGAAATTCCTTGAGGAAATGTAAACCCAGCAGTTCTGAGGAAAAACATGACTCAAAATAAGGAAGAGTCAGTTAGTAAGCATGACAAGGTCAAACATAAAATTTGGACTGAAATTGTAATGAACAATGGATGAAGGAAGAGTTGAAATAGGACGAAAATGTGATAACAAGGAAACCCGTGAAAACATGTAGGTAATGTTCTAAAGGACATCGAGCTAAGGGTTTTAATGACCAAGAGGTTAACTAGACACGGGAATGGTTAGGTATCTTGGAATTTCCAATCCTAAGTACGAGACCTCAAAGCAAAAAATGTTGCTCTAAGCAAAGAAAGATGTGAATCTAAGGATATACCCTTAAGTAAGATATGTCTAGGTATGATAAACTCCATGGAGGGAGCAAATAATATAAAGGAAAAGAAATTCCTTTAGTGAATGATGTAAAAATGGTTAATTGAAAGAAAAAGATAAGAGTTTGCATGTTAAGCAAATACCAAATGGACATCAAAGGAATTGTTCCCTCATGCAAGGTTGCTAATTAAGTTTTGGGGAAAAAACTCCTAAAAGGAGGGGAGAGTTGTAAACCCCGCCCTTTTGAGTTAAGGAAAATCAGGAAAAAGAACTGGTAAAATCGAGTAAGAAAACTGAACTGGTTCAAGAACCTGATCATTTGGGAATGGGAAATTTGGTCCGGGTGATCCAAAGGGTTAGTAAAACCTAGGAAAAGAACCTTAGGACAAATTGGAAAAGAAAAATCAGACCAGTTTAGATAAACCGAATCCAATTGGATTGAACCAGTTTATGAACCGAGTCAGTTCATGAACGGGAACCAATAGAGAAAGGGAAAACCGAGAAATTTATGGATACCAAATGACCTAAAGAGTCCCAAAAGTCATGGAAATGAACTTGAGAATGAATTGGAGATGAAAGCCAAACCGATTCAGGTGAACCAGATCCAAACCATTTCGATCGGTTTGAACCACTATAAACCGAATTCTAAATCCATTTTTCTAGGTGGCTTAAAAAATTCAAATTTGAGATTTGAGGCCACCATTAGATAGAAAATGAATTTAGAAATTTTTATATTTGAAAAATTCGGTCGAATGGGGGGTGAATTGACTGGTTTAAACTTTGAACCCGGTTCGGACTGGTCTGATCTGGTTTGGTTCAGAACAGTGTTGTCTTCTTCCTTCAGATGACAACACTGTTCACTCGACGAAAAATCATGTAGCACTAGCAAAGCTGAAAAGTCTCTGGCGGGGGAGTTTTAGGCAATGAATGACCACCATTAAGGCACCAATCAAACGACCAAGAAGTCCGCCAAGTTCCTATATAAAGAGCCCCTTCCCATTCATCCTCTCCACACCTGAAAACTTCATTCTCTCTCAACTACTCCATTTTCCGGTGAACCTCAAACCAGAGCTCTGAGTTGGGCACTTTTCTAAGCCAAATAAGGCGAGGTTGGGTTCTTTAGAACTAGGGAGAAGTCAGCTACATGCCTGTAGTCTCCGTTTGCTTCGAGGGTCGCCGGAGAAGTGTCGGCATGATGGAACAGTGAAGCAGCTTTGGCGAACCGAAGCTGCTCTATTTCAGCCGAGTTTAAATCAGCCAATTTGAGCCCTTCACAGGCCAAACCAAGCCCTTCCAACACTTTCTCAACCCTCCCACAATCGAATTAGGACTGAAAGGTAAGCCAATTCGGCTCCCCTTTGCAATTTCTGACCGGTGCTAGAGAGAGAACTAGCAGAATTTTGATGATGAAATTCTAATTCAATTTGGCATCAATTGATGCAATTCTTGATTCTAGGATGAACCTCAGGACGAGAGCTATCTGCCTAGATCGAAAGCTCGGACCACCAAACCCATGACGGTGAGAAGTTGAAGCTTTCTCTTTCTATAGTCTATTTTCTGGTGAAGCTCCGTTTGAGCTCGTTCCGACATCAAAACTTACTATTCAAAGTGCTATTGAATCATATGATGATGTAGGAACACAATTTTAACTTCAATTTCAACAATTAGAAGTTTTTAATTAGTCAATTTGTTGAAATCAAATTTGGCTATGTTAAGAAGTTGAAATTGGGGGAAAAGTGGGGATTTCCAAACATTAGAAGGACCAAGAAACAATTTTATAAAATTGAGGGTCAATTGGGCATGATAAGAATGTTAGAGGGCCAATTGAGGAATTTTAGAATTTTTGGGGTGAAACTTACCATTTTTGTAAAGGAAGGGCAAAATGGTAATTTTAGAAAAGTTGGGAGACCAAATTGGAAATTTGGGAAATTAAACCCCTTTTTGTGAATTTGAATAAATTGAGGTCCTAAGATAAATTTTAAAAGTTTTGTTACTCAATTTGAGGAAAAACCGACATTAGGGACTTAAAGAAAAATAACTTTGAGAACCTAATTGCAAATAAATAAAAAGTTTGGTTTTCTCATTCATTTGGAATGAATGAAGGCTATTAGGCCGAGGGATAATGAACAAAGATGTTCATATCGTATAGGAATATGAAGTACCGGGAACGCCAGCAAGGACAAGCTCTCATAAATACAAAGAACCGGTCGTGTAGAATTCATTGCATTAATGTGTGAGTGGGGTTTTATATCATACATGGTTGGGGATGATAAGTACCTCAAAATGAAAACCCACTACTTAGTGGTATATTAAACATTACAACTTAGAGGAGTGATGTGAAAATGACGCGGAAAAAATACTTATAGATTGTAAGTAGATCATACTCGGTTGGTTTGATGAAACTTTCTCGGCGGAAGTGGAAAACCTGTTCATCGGTTATGAGCGCAAATATCCTCATACTCAGTTAGTATGATGGATATTTGAAAATTTATTTTTTTTCGTGAGTGCTCTCCCCTAACTGTGGGCCATTGCTTAAACAATTTGGGAGACCTTCTTGACGGGAGCTCGAATAGCTCTGTTAGGTCGGAGGCCTCGATTTTGGAACTTGGGGGCTAATATGCCCGGTATTGAAAATCTCGAACAATGGGCCATATGCCAATTGGCAGGAGCTCGTAAACAAACATGAGTTATATGCCATAAAACTTTAAATAAATGAATTGTTTGTTCAAGGTACCAAGACAGGACCGACATATTCAATCAACTAGTTTCAATGCGACATGATAGGTCGACAGACTAGTCAAGACAAACAGTTGCAAGTTGCATTAAGGGTCGGGGTCATTGGACCAGTGTCACCACAGATTATATTGCATGATGTGAAAATATTGATTGTGCATGCACTGTGATTACGGGGCCTTCAAGACGTCTAAGAGGGGTAGTAATGTGTCCTAGGGCCCTGGACGACCTGGTGGGTATAAGGGCAGTTCATCGGACCAGGTGACCTTGCGAAGCTCGACTTAGCTTCAAGTGCACGAGACTGGGGTGGGGTTGGGATCAAGTCTCTGTCCTCATACGGACACGGAGAATTGATTTCAGGATTGAGGGTCGGATGTCGCATACATGCACTCATTCTGAGGGTAGAAGTGGACGTGCTTCTATCTAAGTGGCCGGTAAAGTCGCTCCAACACCACAAGTGGGTTCAGTTGACGGGTTGGCCTGCGATTGTGTGATTGACCTTTATGATGAAGGATGTGTATTGGGTAATGACATACCATGATTAATAAGAAATAGTGATAAAAACAGAGATTTGAAATGAAAGGATTTTTTAAAGAAAATAAGGAGTCCGACACACTCCAATACAACTCTTATTCCAAAAATTTTAAATTTGAAAACCCATTAACTGGGAAGTTGTACTCACCCCTCCCTTATATCCCTTTTAGGAAATCCCGGAAAGCCTACCCTCAAGAACCACTGACTAATACGTCTGTCAAATAGGTGTGATAAATTTTAAATTTTATGCAGTTTTGATTTATTTTGTTCTAGGAAATGTGCGTGTTTAAAAGACGTCTTACTCTTTACGGTTTATAACAAGGGGAAACCCTTAAATAAACCATGAGAGTGGTGGGTTGTTCACGGGGATATGACCAAACTGGGTCGGCGCATGACAGGACATCGATTGGACGAGGTCTGGATTACTCGAGCATCAGCCCTAGAAGCGCACCGAGGAGAGAAATTTTGCTGGCACGACCCCACCGAGATCACCTGGTGAGTGGGAACCGCTATGACGTCCATTCCAGTTGGAATGTCGATTTAAGCTTTAAAAAAACTATTTTCTCAGAATTAGCATCCCCTAACTGGGTGATTCTACTTAAAACATTTGGGAGCTAATTTTGGGCTTAGGCTTGAGATGCCAATGGGCCCAAGGCCAGTGGATACGGGCATGGACTCGTCCAAAATAGACATGTGATACATGAGGCTAAAAGATCTGAATAATGGGAACTTGCGTGATACCCATCGAGCCAAGCTGAGATGTCGAGCTTGTTGGGCCAAACTGATGCTCTGCCAAAGCCAAATCATCAAACCTGTTGGGCCAATATGCGTGGTGGGGCCGAACTATTGATGTCCACTCAAACTCCAGATAGAGGCAATATCCCTCTATTAGGATGGATGGTAAAGGCGCTCATGTTCACAAGTGGCACGGTCGAGGACCGTTCTATGAATGTGTGATCCCTCCTATGATAGGAGGGTGGTTGTTGATCTTGTAACTGTGTGAAATAACGAAAATGAATTAAATTTAAGAAAAATAAAATGAATTTGAGTAAACCATTATAGTAGTTCTCCTCACTAAGTATTGTACTCATCCCTCCCTCAACCCCTTTGCAGGACATCACCCCAGCAGGAAGTTCCTGACGCGCTCAGACCCTCAAGGTACGCTTCCTACCCCCAACTTCAGTAAGGGTTCGGACATGGACACGCCTTCACCTCATTCGAGTATATATGCCCTAATGATACAAGGAGGGGTGGCGGGTTAATCATGACCCCTGACTAAACCGAGTTGGGGCGTGACAGGTTGCCACATGTCTAGTCAATGGGTGACATGGTGGTTGACTGGAGTGATACATTAGAATTTCTAGCCAATCAATATGTGTCACATGGCAACTCGCACATATGAAGCTCACACGTACACGAATAGTGTCATCTTCAACATTTAGATGATAGAACAAAAGAACTCCTCCCTCATATTTTGGAGAATTTATGGCTGAGAGATGGTGGAATGGATGGGATTGAGAGTCCTTGAGATCTTTATATAAAGAACTCCTCCCTCATATTTTACACACCTCAAAACTCAGAGAAACCACACCACACCATTTCCCGATCACCTACAAACTAGAGTTCTGACATCGACTCTTTTCTCCACCTTAGATCGTCAATTTGGGTTCTCTGGAATCCTTAAGAAGTTCTCCACCCTCTTGCATATTCCATTCTACCCGAGAGTTACAAAGAAGCATCAACAAGCCCTCATAGTAACCTTGCTCCGATGCTTGCACATTCACATAACAAATCGAGCCACTTTCGGACTTCCTACGATTGAGCCAACTATCCCTCGACCAGCCACGACCGAGCCTCATCCTCCCTAAATCCTAGTGGTAAGTCCATATCGCTACTCTCTATCAAAATAGTCAATTTGTTAAACGAATTTTATTTAAAGTTGCTAAATCAAATTCTCACTACTCATGCCACCAATTAAGATGCTATTTGATCTTAGGAGGATCCACTAGGAGAGAGCTAGCTTTCCATACCAAGAACTCCGACAATGGTATCGACGCGGTAAGAAATCAAAGCTCTCTCTCTAGAATATTTTTTCCATGAAGCTATGTTTAAACTCATTTTTAAGTCAAAACTAGTTATTCAAAGCTTGAAATGATCATAGGGACATATGGAAAGTTATTAGAAGCATGTTAGGCTAAAATCGTGTAATGGGGTTAACATGTTTATTCAATGAAATAAGATTCAGGGAGTAAATTGCAATTTTTAGAAATTTGAGAACTAAGTTGCAGTTTTTAAAAATATGAGGATTTGAGTTGTATTATTGAGAATTGAAGGACATAAAGGGAAGGGTAGAGTAATTAAGGTAAAGAAGAGAATTGAGAATTTTAGGGACTTAATTACAAATAAAGAAAACTTAGGGACATGTATCTAAATAAGGGAAAGTATATGAACTTAAGTGTAAATTGTGAATATCATGGAACTCAAATGTTCTAAATGATTTTGGGATGCAACTTCTTACGTACGTGAGCCAATAATTTCTAGCATCCAAAATCCATATGGGACGAACAAGTTACAAACCCCGAATGAGTGGGATTTCTAGCATCAAGCTAGTGGGATTTCTTAATTATAATAATAGCATGAGAAAGTTAAAACTCTTTTTCCAGAAATATTCTCCCTTGATTGTGTGAAACTGCTTAAAATCAAATTTTGAGAGATATCTCTGATGAAAACATGAAGTATAAATCCTATAAATTGGATATGAATCATGTTGTTCAAGTTGTCCCAAGGCCATGATTTTCAAAAAAGAAGTTGGCCCAAGGTCATATATTTTGAAAACTTGTATAGTGGGCCCAAGGCCAATGTAAATGGTCCTAGACTCGTAAACAATCTCTAATTATTGAGCATCATAAAATATCATAAATTGATGGTGTGTGTAATGGGTCATAGTCTGTTGGGTCGGTAGTACAAAGAGAAGGGTTTTAAACAAAAGATTATTGATTGTGTTTGATTATGTATGTGACCATGAGATGCTCGGTATGGGTTAGTGATGGTCACAAGGAATGTTGATGAGCAATGGTGGAACAAGGGAAGTTATTGTTAGTCTAGTATGTCTCGGGGCTCTAGGTGTCTCATGCGTAATAGACCTGACGAAGGTGGAAGGTCTCGTCCCTCTATAGCAGATAAACTCATCAGCAGTGTCCAAGGTTTGGACAG
Organism: Trapa bicornis; assembly: GCA_030064425.1. NCBI lineage: Eukaryota > Viridiplantae > Streptophyta > Magnoliopsida > Myrtales > Lythraceae > Trapa > Trapa bicornis. The sequence continues at coordinate 13,644,375 of CM057746.1, forward strand.
TGGTGCTCACACAGACTAATGGTAAAGGTTGTAGTCTCACACCAATGTGGTAGAGGTTGTAGTCTCTTACCAATATGGTTAGTAAAGACACTCTGAACCATAGGTAGGGTAGTCAGGACATCTGCTTTGCGAATATTTGGTCCCTACCATGATGGTTAATGGAATATGTGTTATGTGAATCAAATATTTTTAATTAAAAGTATTTTTATACCTCCTTACTGAGTTGTTGAACTCACACCCTTCTAAACCCCTCCAAGAATTTGGAAATACAAAGAGAAGGAAATTCCAACCAACTTCAAAACCAAGGTACATAGAAGATTTTAGATTTTATCTTAAATAATTTGTTAATGTTTTTTGGAAATGCTAATAGGGTTATGTTTTGCGCCTTTCTCTTGTCTAGTCTATCATATTAGTTAATACCATTTTAGCATAGAGTGGGTGGTGAGTTGTTCACAAGTACTGACCAGCCAAATCAGGTCATGGCATGACAATAGCAATTCTTTATAGTGGCCTAATTCAAATCTTATAATCCACATATAACCTCATATTCATGTCCTTTTTCTTCACAAATAGTACTGGGCACCCTAAGTAGAGTGACTAGGATGGATAAATCTTTTCTCAAGCAACTCATTGAGTTGTTCCTTTAATTCTTTAAGTTATGTTGTGCCCATTCGATATGGATCCTATGTTATCAGGTTTGTTCTCAAATCAATGCCAATTACTGAATTGAACTAACGGTCTACTGGTAGCCTAGGTAAATCCTATAAAAATACATATGGTTATTCACACATTACCCGTATGTCCTTCGATGTTAATTCTATTGTCATTTTACTTGTAACTCATGCCAAGAATGTTGTGCATCCTTTCTGTATCATCTTCTAAGCCTTTAAGCACGAAACTATGTGGGGTCAACTTGTGTTCCTTTTTTCCTGGAATACCACTCCATTGGCATTACCAATATGGAAAGTTACCTTCATATCCTATCAATCCACCTTGGCATGGTGTACAGACAACCAGTCCATTCCAAATATGAGGTCTATATTCCTTAGGTGTAGGGACATGAGATATTCCTCGATCGTCTTACCCCCTATTTCCACCTCACATCCTCATAAGATGGTGTCTCTAGAAATTTACTCACCTAATAGCATGTGTATTAAAAGTCTAGGACAGTGGAGATAAAGTTTGTAGCACTAGGTGTACTAACTCTTCCCTTAAATATGATCAATCTACTCCAAAATCGATAAGGGAAAAGGCTTCTATACCACATAACCATATACAATGTAAACTTTTCGATAAAAACACAAGGTTTCATGGTTTATTAGGATTTATATTACTCATACCAAACTTCATATTTCATTAGTCTTCTAACTCACATAACAAAGTTTTAAACAAAAAGAACAATCAAGTCATTATACTAAGACTCGATTACTATGTAGGTACTAAGTCATAACTCAACATAAAGGGTCTAAGTTATAACCTTAAAGTCTTGAACTTCCTACTACACTCAGTAGTTCCTGTCAATGCTAGTAGGCTCATCAACTTCTTCAACCTCTCTTGCCTCTTGCTGATCCCTCACCAAGTGCTCACATTCATACACTATAGCTATGGTGGTCTCTATGTTAGTGTAGGGTCCCATCCCATTCATGATATGCCCAATGGACTGGTTAAATCCTTATAGGGCCCATTCCGAAGCAAAGCACTAGAGTTTAAGGAACTCACTTGCATAATGAGTCACACTCCCCACTTCCTAATACAACATAGCTAGTTAGTATGTCTTCTATTATACTTGAGCAGTTGGTAAATATCTCATCGAACATATCATAGTTAGGATACTTCGAGTAAGGGAATATCATTTTTTCCTCATCCCAACAAAGTCGTGCCTCTCCATCTAAGAGAGTATTTGTAAAACCCATCCCTTAAAGACAAGCAAACTGAACCGGGGAGAATTGAAGCCACCATTGGATAGAGAATAAATTTAGATGAATTTACAAATTTTTAATTTTGAAAAACTTGGTCGAATCGTGCATGAACCGGCCAGTTTAATCATTGAACTTGATTTAAACCAGTCCTATTCGGTTTGGAATAGTGTCATCTTCTTCCTTTAGTGTTGGGTTGCTCACGAGAGAGTGACGGGTTGCTCACGGGGAGTGGTGGGTTGCTCACGGGAGAGTGACGGGTTGCTCATGGGGAGTGGTGGGTTGCTCACGGGGATCTGACTAAACTGGGTTGGGGCGTGACAACTTGAGTGGTATTAGAGCCTGTTTCCTCAAATACATTATCAAGAATATATAACATAGTAACTAAGAGAAAATTTTAAAATTTTCAGATGGCTCCCAAGAGAGAAACCAAGAAAACTAGGAATAATGTTACCTACACCATCCAACACTTTGTCCCCGTAGGGAGATCACACTAAAATACCCGAGAAGTCCCAAAGAACAAAGAGACATTAGTGGGAAGTATCCAGAAGGATGGTGCCAAGGCCTGTTGAGGTTACAATCTTGAGTACGAATGGAGCCAAGCCTAAGGCCAGAAATGCCATCAAAGGCTTATAACCTTACCAAGGAGGACGCTTGTCAAGAACCCTGTAGCTCCCCATCTATTTCATAACCAATTTTTTTGTAATGGGGCTAAGACCCCAACATATTGTACTACTTCTCCACTAATAAAGAACTCCAAGTTCCTAAAAACTATATCTCTCAAAAATAATGTGACCTTGCGCCTCAACTGTAGGAAGATTGCCCAAGAAAAGTAACCACACAAACCCGTGTTACCCTAGACATAACGGAGACCAAGGAGATTCCCATCCCGAATAAAGGAATGGATCAAGGAAATTATTGGGCAAAAAATGAATGACAAGAAAGCCGTCAAGGTAAGGAGTCTATGAGAACTCTTAGAGTAACAACTGGGCAAGGAAATGACCTATTAAAAGGTGTAAAGAAAATGGGACATGAAGTGAACAACTGTCCCACACCACAAGGATTTATAACAATACTTTCCAAGAAAAATGCCCCACAGCTATAGGAATCCAAAAGGATACTATCCCAAGAAACACAACCCCTGCTCGGAATTTCAACCACATCCAGGAGGTAGCTCTTCAAGATTCTAACATAGTGGCAGAAAGGAAAAAGTATTGAAGGTAGGACCTCGATAAACCACAAACAGAAGGGTAGCTGAAGAAAATTTTCCCTTAAGAATAAATTTCCAGCCATTTGGGAGCAAAGAAGGGAGCGCCTCCACAAGAGAAGACCAGTCGAGCATTTGACAACAAATGGGATGTCTTGGGGTGACAAGTACGACTCACTTTAGAAAAAGTAGTGAAGCCAAATAGAAGTTTTGGACCAACATAATGGAAGGAAGCAAGTCGTAATAACAAGATAGTTAAAGAGAATAAACGATGCCCTAAGGAAGACTGGGAAGTAGAAAGGACTACACCCTAAAAGAGGCAGTAGGATGGACATTAAGGATAAGAAGACTCAAGAAACAACTGCCCTAAAATAATTAGACCAAATGAATGGTATGGAAAAGGCAGTTAATGAACTGATATTTGTGAAGGTCATAATTTAATCTTCAACAAAGAAGGGAGAGGTGGAAAGGCCAAATATTTGGAAAAAGAAGGATGAAGGAAATCCTTAAAAAGAACAATGGCCAAATTAACGACCAAACTCAAACCAAGAGAGGAGTAGGCAAGCCTCTCACATGACCAAGAGATCTTGAAACAAGGAGTATTTGAGCTCTATCTAAAAGAAATAGACGTGTATTAGGGTACAAGTGAGGATGAGGATAGAGTACAAAAGATGTGCCTGCAAGATTTCAGGAGTAAGGGTAAATATGAGAAGATGACATCAAAGGGTGTCATTTAAGGATAGATACTCCCTAAAGCAAATGAAAAAAAAAAAAAGAAATTCCGGGAGAAAGTGGAAGTGTCCTGCCAAGGAAGGAAACCCTAGAACGACATATGTAACCTAACTGAGAGGTAATGGAATCAAGTAAAGAGGGATAAGGAGATGAACTTGCAAACGAAGCGCATGTTGAGGTGAAAGAACCAAGGGAAGCATACTAAGGGGACCCAAGGAATAAGTTAAACCCAAGGAAAGGGTAAGTAGGAGGTTAGCATCAAATGATGAGATAAGTAAGAATGAGTGGACTAACCATAATAAGGAAATAAGGGAAAGAACATCCGAGAAACATTGGGAAAGTAAGCCCTGCAAATAAGAAGTGGTTAAGGGGGAAAACCACAAAGAGTAAGATGGGTCGTAGTCCACACGCGCATAATGGAGCCCAAATTGTGGACGGATGAGCATAGTGTGGAGTACACGGAATAAGACCGATAATCGGAAGTATCTCAAGTAAGGAATAAAGGATGAAATAGAAGTTGTAGATAGAGAAGGATCCGAAGTGGGCAAATGCCTTAACATAGAAAGGGGTGTGAAGAAAGGAAGAATGAACCCTTTAAGGAATGATAAGAAGGTTGAGCATGTAGCTCCTAAAATGGAAGTCTCTACTGTGAGGGACATAGTAGGGAACAAAACCGGAAGAAGGGAACCTTCCCAAGCAAAGGAATCGACACATAGACTGAAAGTGATTAACTTGGAATAAAGAATCATGAAATGATTACGAGCAAGTAGGAGTGGATAAAGAAAAGGGAAAGTCCTTGAGGAAAGGATGCCACTGAAAATGAGGGAGGACATAAGAAGGGAAGAATTCTAATGTATTGGTAAATCATCAGGAAACTCAATGATTTGAAACCGAAAAGACCAATAAGGAAGTTGGAAAAAGACGAGTAGGTAAGAAAAATCGATACGGTTAGGTAAGATATGATGTCAAAGGCAAGATGGATGATAGGATAACAATAAATGTAGTCGAGAAATACTACCAGATGAAAAGAGGGATGAAGTTATACTATTCTTGAAAGGTTGGAAGGTCGAGAACAACCATTATGGAATTGTTCTAAATTTTAAATGGTCAAACATAGTTTCTAGAGTATGTCGTGCTGTAAGGGACATGTAAGCCCAACAGTCCTAGGGAAAATATTACTCAATTAAGGAAGAGTCAAATAGTTAAGCATGACAAGGTCAAGCATTATATTTGGACCGAAGTTGTAATAAACAATGAATGAGGAAATGTCAATATAGGATGAAAAGGTGATGACATTGAAACCTGTGGAAGCAAGTACAAAGCACTTGAAAGGACACTAAGATAAGGGTTTCAACGATAAAGAGATAATGGGATACATGAATGATTGGGCATTTTGGAGCTCCTAATCTTGAAATACTAAGCAAGAACTTTCAAGAGGAAGAATCCTGCCCTAAGCAAAGGAAGATGTGAACCAAAGGGTATACCTTTGGACTCACAAGCAAGACAAACTGGTTATGATAAACTCCATATAGTGAGTAAATAATATAAAGGAAAAGAAATTCCTTAAGTGAATGATATAAAAAGGGATAATTGAAAGAACAAGTAAAGAGTTAGATGTCAAGCAAACACCAAGTTGACATCAAAGGAAATTGTTCTTGATTCAAAGGTTGCTAATTACGTTTTGGGGACAAAACTCCTAAATGGAGGGGAGAGTTGCAAAATCTGTCCCGTAAACACAAGGAAACTGGGGAAAGAACTGGTCAACCCAGGTGAAAAAACTGAATCGATACACGAACCCCAACCATTAGAGAAAGGGAAAATAGAAAAATTTATAAATCCTGAATGACCTAAAGAGTCACAAAAGTCATGATAAAAGACTTTAGAATTAATTTTAAGTGAAAACCAAATCGATTTAGTTGAACCGGACCTGAATCAATTTGAACCACTATTGAACTAGTTTCTAAATTAATTTTTCTAGGTGGCTTAGAAAATTCAAATTGAAGAATTGAAGCACAATTGGATAAAGAATGAATTTAAATTAATTTATAAATTTTTAATTTTGAAAAACATTGTTGAATCGGGCCTGAACTGGTCGGTTTAAGCATTAAACTCGGTTCATACCAATTCGGTTCGTTTCATAACAACGTCGTCTTCTTCATTCAAATGATAGCACTGTTCACTTGATGGAAAATCGAGCATCACAGGTGAAGATGAAAAGTCTACATTTAGGGAGTTTCAAGCAATAAATGACCACCATAAAGGTGCCAAATTAATGGCCAAGGGGTCCCCGAGCTTCCTATATAAAGAGCCCCTCCTCATTCTTCCTCATCACACCTGAAATCTTCTCTTTCTCCATACTACTTCATTTTCCGATGAAGCTTGAACCAGAGCTCTAACATTGGGTTTTTTTTTAGCCAAAGAAGGCAAGGTCAGGTTCTTTAGATTCGGGTAGAAGTCAACTACCTGATAATAGTCTCCATTTTCTCCGAGGATCACTGGAGAAGCTCCAACATGATCGAACAATGAAGTAGCTCCACCGGACTAAAGTTGCCCTATTTTGGTTGAGCTAAGAATGACCAATTTGAGCCCTTCTCAGGCCAAACCAAGCTTTTCCAACACTTCCACAGCCCTCATACGATTGAATTAGAGTTGAAAGGAAAGTCCATTTGGCTCCCCTCTGTAAATTACGATCAGTGCAAGAGAGAGAACTGGTGATACTTCACTGGCCAAATTCTCCCTCATTTCAGCATGAATTCATGCAATTCTTGATCCTAGGAGAAACCATAGGATGAGAGCTATCTACTCAGATCGAAAGCTTGGACCGCCGCACCCTCAATGGTAAGCTTTCGAAGCTCTCTCTAAGTCCAATTTTTCGATGAAGCTTTGTTTGAGCTCAATTCGGATCTAAATGATGTGATTCAAAGTTCCATTGAATCATATGGAATTGTAGGGACTCAATTTTACCTTCAATTTAAAAATTAAACCCGATTGAATGGTCAATTCGATAAAATCAAATTCGGTAAGTTTGAAAGGAGGAAATTGGGGGTTTCAAAAATTCGAGGGAGTAAAGTGCAATTTCCCAAAATTGAGGGCTAATTGGACATGAAAAAGATGTTGGAGGACCAACTGGTCAATTTTTGGAATTTTTGGGGTCAAATTTACTATTTTTGTAAAGTAGGGGAAAAATAGTAATTTCTGAAAAGTTGGGGACCAAATTGGAAATTTGAGAAACTTGAACCCCTTCTTGTGCTATTGAATAAATTGATGTCCCAAAGTGAATTTTTGAAGTTTCAAGACTCAATTTGGGGAAAAAATGGCATTAGCGACCTATGGTTAAAGGAAAAGAGCTTTAGGGACCTAAATGCAAATAATTAAAAGTTTGGCCATTTTATTCATTCGTGATGAATGAAGGCTATTAGGCCAAAGGTTAATGAATAAGGATGTTCATATCATGTTGGAACATGAAGTACCATGAACACTAGTAAGGATATGCTCGTGTGAGGCAAAGAGCCGGTTAAGAAGAAAATACACTGCACTTATCGAGTGAGTGGGAATTTTTACTTCATTCCCGATTGGGATGATGAGTACCTTGGAAATGAAAACCTACTACTATGTGGGATTTTAACATCACACCTAGATGGGGTGATGTGAGAAAACACACAAAAAAACTACTTACGGGTTGTAAGTAGATCATACCTAGTTAGTATGATGGACTTCCTGAAAGGAAGTGGAAAACCCATTTACCGATTGTAAGCGAAGATGTCATCACACCTAATTGGTGTGATAGACGAATGAAAAGTTTATTTTATCGGAAGTGCTCTCCCCTGACTGTGTGCCACTACTTAAACCTTTTGGGAGACCTTATTCACAGGAGCTCGAATAGCTCAGATAGGCCAGATGCCTTGATTTTAGAACTTGGGGAATAAATGCTTGATTTTTTAAAATCTCGTACAGTAGGCCCAAGGCCAGTTGGCATGAGCAGGAGTTAATAAACAAACATGAGATTAAGACATGAAAACTTTAAATGAATGATGTGTTTGGTCATGGTACCAAGACAGGACCGACATACTCGATGGAGTAGCGGCATTGCAGCAAGACAGGTCAACAGACCAGTCGAGACAAACAGCTGCAGGTCGAGTTGAGGGTCAGGGCCGTTGGACCAGTGGCACCAAAGATTAAATAGTTTATGAGGAAAACTATTGTTTTGTGCATGCACTGAGGTTCAGGACCATCAAGACACCCATAAGGGGTAGTGATGCATCCTAGGGGCTACTGAACGACATGGTGGAGATAAGGGTAGTTTGTCATGCCAGCAGTCAGGGAAGCTCGACGTAGCTTCATGAATATCTGAGACCGGGGTGGGGTCGGGATGAGATTTCTGTCATCATACGGACATGGAGTTTCTTTTTAGGTTTGAGGGTCAGATGTTGCATACATCCACTCATTCTTAAGGCAGAAGTGGACGGTCTTCTATCTAGGTGACTAGTAAAGTCACTCCGATGCCACAAGTGGGTGCAGTGGATGTGCTACCCTGCGAATTTGGGATCCCTTCATGATGAAGGGCGTGTGTTGATTTTTAAACACACCAGTTGTGGTTAATGATGAGTAATGGTTTGAAAATCGAGAAAATTGATGAAGAAATAGTTTTAAAGAAAATAAGGAGTCTGACATACTCCAATTCAAACTATTTTTCTAAAACTTATGTTTCAAACACCCATTCACTGAGTTGTCGAACTCACCCCCCTCCCTTTACCCCTTTTCAAGAAACCGAGGGAAAAGACCTTCAGTTAGCTAAACCTACAAGATAGGTATGTAAGCTTATTTTTATGCAGTTTTGATAAATATTATTCCAGGAAAGGAACAATTATAAAGGACGCCTTACTCCTCACGATTTAAAAGAAGGGGAAAACCCTTAATAAACCAGGAGAGTGGCGAGTTGCTCACTAGGATCCGACCAAACCAGGTCGGGGCATGATAGTTTTAGCCTAGAGATCCTTCTCATGGTGGTATATCCCTATATGGGTCATGTTCTCCTTGAACGTGGTTAACCAATTGATAGAAACCATTATGTTTGTGCTTCCACTGAATCTCTCGCCTCATTGGTATGGTGTCATGAAGTTCTTCTCTAAAAGATCAAGGGATCCTAATCCCCCATCTTGAGATATCGGCTCATTCTGTAGCAACAAAGCTCTATTGAACTCCCCTTCATAGTATCCATTAAGCACGGGTCTAGTTACCCAACTGTTAGCATCATGTACCACGAAGTTCTCGAAGCTCATGAAGTTCTAGGTCTCTTAGAATTTGCAGAGTTCTCCAGACTCTTGGATGTTCGAGCTCGCAATACTACTTGCTTGATCTTCCTAGTGTTTATCATTATCGGAGGCATATTTACAAAAGTTTTTTCACATATTTAGTATCTAAAGTAATCTTTATTACTTTAATGTTATAAATGAATGCCTTATTAGTGTTACTCTCATTTTCCATCCATAACAAAATGTTTCATTCCCAAAATCTCATGTTTTAAAAACATGGGCTTTGATACCACTAAAAAATGTCACGCTCTATCCCAATTCACGACTGGCAGTCATGTGCAACTCGTTATTTCCCAAAATATTTCAATGGAAGATACCATTACTAAGGTAAAACCAGGGGGATTAATGCTCAAAATAATTAGGATGCCTCAATTTTTCAGCAGAAACTTGAACTTTTTCTTTAATACATAGTTAACCTAAAAGCTTTACATAATAACCCTGAGAAATACATCAACTAATAAGAAATAATTTAAAAAATTCATATGCAAACTTTGAGATTCGTACCTTAAGTGTGTAAGTTTTGTAGGTAACATTCTTGTTTATACCACACATAAGTCGGCTTTCATCTATAATTGTTTGGGGGAGGGCTAAGTTCACAACCTAGTAAATGAAGTACTAACGATGGGCCATTTCATTGCTTAGGACTTCATATTTCACATAAAAATCTACACATGGAGATTTTATTCATGATTTCACAACATTAGTTAATTTAATAATTTTACCCAGGCCTCTCACAACCATAATCATAATTATGTCGAGTTGAGCTCTCTCTCCCCAAATCATATCAACAACATCATAATATGCACACAATAGCTTATATTGGCAATTCATAGTCCAACCCATTCTCGAAAGTAATACCATAATCCTGATCAAGTAAACATGATAGTGTGTGAGTCACATGTACTCTACGCAACTGACACCCCTTGGGTTTGTTCTCTCATTTGGATAACCTAGCATCTTGAGTACGTGACACTAAGCTGTCTAATGCCATGTACATGTCTTTGTACACTTACGCCACATCCCACCATATGCCCATGCGTAGAGGTGCAGCACACATGGGACAACACTAGTATATCATTTAGTGGTCCCGGGTAATCTAGAAGCATGATTTCGATCTCACCTTATCCACCACTTCCAATATACCTTGGGCATTAACACTACCTTTATAGGTATCATGTTGATACCCCGATCATCCAACTAGTGCGTGTGTATATACATATATCAAAGAACACATATATATATAATTTTCCAAACATATATATATATATATCAAAGAACACACATATATATAATTTTCCAAAACATGCCCTTTTGTCCTTTTATCCCAAAAATCATTTCTTTCTACCCTCGTACTTGAAAATATATAATTTTGTCCCCAAAGTTTCAAAATACTCTTTTCGGCCCCATTATTAAAAAATTACATTTTAGTCCCTAAAGTTCTTGAATATCACATGTAAGCCCTTAAACATCCAAAAATAAATAATCGCCCTAAAACTTCTCCACAACTTCATCACAACCCTCGAAATCACATTTCAATAGTTTTTCCCAAGTTTTCCCTTTTTGAAAAATAATCCCAAACATTTAAAGTTTTCCTTTTAGTCCCTAATTTTGGAAACTTCTTCAACATAAAACTTAATCCCACAGTCCTTAGGGTGGTCCAGGCATCCTGATTGCAGTGATTTTTGGTTGATTTTGGTCATTTTCATATTGACTGGAATGCTCATTGAAGACATTCAGGTTGTTAGCCATGGATGATAGGAAATATCACTAGGTTTAGAGAGTATGTCAATGCCAACCACTATTCATGAGATCGCCAGAGCTGCCTATATTTGGACTTAATTTAGCATTAATCAAGAGTTATAGAGATGAACCATAACCGAAAAACAGGTCAATAAGGAAGATTAGAAGCTCACCTAGGTCTAAACAAGATTGGGTTAGGATGAAGAGAGTCATATCACTTGTTTGGCACTAGTGTGGACTAGAATGGTATCACTTGAGTAGTGGAAGCATTGACAAAAGAGATCAACTTTCCTATTGGAGAGAGCGAGCTTGAAAATGGCTCTAGTATGGTGGTTTTAGACCACTTAGGTCTCGACCTCGGGGAAGAAGAAAAGGTCATTTAGGTTTTGTGAAAATAAGAAGCAGGTTTTTTAGTGGTTGGGAGAGTGAGAATTTTGACTCAAAAGCTTCGATGATTTGAAAATGGTCAATAGCTTACTCTCTCTACTTTCAGGGTGAAAATAGCCTTAGTGATACCACATCAGTTTGAGTTCTCATAAGAAATAGAGAGACAAGTTTGCAATTTGTCCATGCCCCTATTGATGCAATATTTAACTAGGAAGTAGCCTTCTAAGAGAATTCCATTTTAGGGTGTAAAGGGGGAAAGGACAAACATATGACGGGAAAAGTTTAGAGAAATCAAGTCAAGAATTGGGTCAATCAAGCGGAGAAGGCGTGCAAAGCACAAGGAAGTCAAACACTAGCGCATGTAGCATTAATTGTTAATCAGTCTCACACACATTGACTCGTTGACCAATTTGACATTGTTTGAACCAATTTTTGATTAATTAATAAGTCGATTCAATGCATTTTTTACCTTTACTTGGTTGATTAACCACCAATTTGTTAGTTTCTTATTCTAGTTTATTTTTCTTAAAATTCCTTAACTCATTTTCTATAATTTGGGATTAAACTTTTCCCTTTTCCATTTTGACACCCCTTGATAAATTGTCACATTTCTAGTTCGGTATGGTTCGATCCAAATTCAATGAAGTTCTTTTGATTGTTATTCGTTTCTTAATTCTCAATCAAGGTAGTTCTTCTAGACTTATAATTCTCAAATTTATGAATTTCTATAATCCCCTCCATATTGATTTTCCGTATTCGAACTTGATTCTCCAAATTCTAACCCAATTTCCTTCTCTGATTCAACCTCAATTTTCAATCCAATTAGCTTCACTTCACTTTTCACGGTTTTACATGTTTTCTACTTCTTTTAGGAGTTTTAACTCCAAAACTTATGATGGTCCAATTAGGTGAGACTACTCCCTCGTTCTAGTCAATCCTTCTCTAAAGTTTCTTCTTCCTCTAGGACACTAGGTGATAACACCTTTTCCATGTTCACCATTTTCCTAAAAACTCGTACCCTAGTTTAAGTCATTTGTCAAACTTCGATACACACTTTTCGAGGTAAAATCCATTGAAGACCTTTACTTTCCCTATTCCAAAATCCTATCCAATTTCATTTGTTACCTTCATAATGTCAGTTTCAATTTCTTGACCTACTTGGGCAACCTATATTTCATCTTACATTCCCTTATTCCTTTATATGACCTCTTATTTGAACTTGGCACTTTTCTCACTTTTCATTCACCCTTCTGCTCCTATACAATATGTATTGTAAGTCAACTTCTAAATAGGTTTTTTTATATGGACAATCTAGTGGTTGTTGATTAATTGTCGTTATATGTGAGTTTTTATTTAATCAAATAAATAAACATTTCATGGTGAAATTAGTTTTGTTGGTAAAACATTTGTCACTAGTACCAACAAATACAAACTAAATCATTTGTTCAAATAAAGAATGTCTATTCGAGAAATTATTCTTGTAAATCTTATTTAGCCTTCGTTATGCTAGTAATGTCGATGCAATAAATGTACCTAGTAGGTTCTTGAGAGAGTTTCCTCTCTTATCTCTTTTTACTCATGCATTTGAATTCGAGATTGGTTCATAATGCCATGCTCAGCTTTGGCGCTATACGTACCTCATCAATCCACTAGGCACTTTCCTGATCATTCCTTACATTTTTTATGGTTGTTTCACTTGACCACCTATTCATGTTCATCATAAATGGTTATCTCTTGGGACATACCGTGCAACATGAGGTAGTCATTAATGGTTAATGAAAAATAATCTTCATCAGCAAATCACATCAACTAAAATGACCAATCAAAGTGTGTCACATAAAAAGCATGTTAAATCAACAAATAACTAATCTACAAGTGACATGTGGCGGATAGCGGTTAACAAAAATCTAAGTGAGTTAGATTGTCATGTCAATGGACATATCCAATCTTGGAGTAATGTGTGGCATACACACATGTCATATTTAAGGAAACCTAACATATTTAAATCTGCAAATTATAGGGCACCACGTGGTAATGTCATAATGGTCGACTAATGTCCAAGTCTAGTAAGTTGCCACATTGGATAAGGCAACCAATAAAGGTCACCATGTGGTAGTTCAAACGATCAGAAAATGACAAATCCCGAGTGAAATTCTATGTCATCAGTTCCATCTAATCATTGTGCACCATATGGTAACTCGAATGTGTGAGCCCACACACGTGTGCATATTAACATTTTTTCCATGTGAAAACCAGGTTTTGTAGAATAGGGAGAAAGGAAATTTTGAAGCTAGAATCTTAGCGATTAAGTATTTATGAATTAAAGGGTATCTCTCCTCTTCATTCCAACATAACTAAAATCCTCTCCTCCTTTACACTGCTTAGTTTTTTGGTAAGCCTTGAATTAGAGATCCGACAAGGACCTTTTTGGTAACTAAAAAGATTGGCCTTATGTCCTACAGATTCCTATGAGAGTTCTATGTTCACTAGTAGCTTCAGTCAAGCTCAAGGACAATTAGATATATTTTAAGTAGGTAATACAATTGTCACACCCCAAACTAATTTCATGGGTAGGGGAAACGGTGACAACCCACTGCGTCCCCTCAATTCAATAATGGTGGATATTTTCACCAAAGTAAAACTGATAGGATAAAGACTTCATAATAAAAACCTTTAGAATTTAGTGAAAATATAAAATTTTCATAAAATAAAGTAGTGTACCCAAAAACAGATACATCTTTTCCACAATAATATGGCAACTCATATGCAAACATATAATTGGTCTTTGCGCATGTCTTTCAAGTCCCATTCCTTGGTTGCATGCGTTTGGATGTTATAGTTGTCATAGGGCCTTATGTGCTCCTTTATACACATATGTAAATGGTTTGAGGGAGAGGTGATCACACAACTTAGTGAATGTTTTTACCGATGTCCAACCATGACATAACTTATGACTTGGTCTTTACTCAATCTTTTTATTATATTTTCCAATGATATTTTATTTGCATCTTTTACAAGCACTTTTACTAAGTATTCCTCATAATAATATTTTAACTCGTATTTCTTTAACTCGAGAATTCAATTCTCATTTCACAATGCACACATCAAATGGACACAATAAACCCCTACCCCCCCTCCCTCCTAGATCACAAGAGATATCTGGACCTGCCATACACCTCCCTTCGGTGCCATGGAAAGATATTGGAAGCCAACTCTTCCCTTGTTCCTCCACTTTTAGTCTTCCCCATTACGCTCAACATCACCTCTAGTACTCGGTATCATGTCGGTGTCATACACATCCTCCCAATCATATTACAAATAATAGTAACACAATATAATGTTCATTCTTATTCGGGCTTGTGGTATGTTATTTGACTGACCGCAATACTCATATTCTTTCACATGCATTCAAAATCATAACAAACAATAGTCTTCTTTAAATTCTTAGGGCTTGATATACTATTCGATTGACCCCACTATGTGTTATTCTCATTTCGCTAATCACATCATATATGTCTCTATAAGAATTTCATAGCTTTGGCCTTTGGCCAACTTATTTATTATGACAACTTGACCAAACTCGTAAAACTTAGTCTCATTTTAATGTTTAGAGAAAATACTAGTTTCTTCATATATTCACATTACGGTTCTTACTTCTATTCATGTGATATCATTCTCATCATATTTCATGTTCCATTTATGAAGCCTATCATCCTCTTATACTCTTATTAAATCTTAAAAACATGGTAAATAACCATGATCAGTCCAATAGGACTCATCTATAAACCCACTTACCTGAGTATATGAAACGCGTTTGTTCGGGTGTATTTCCAAGTATATCTGGTCGAGAAGTCCGCTTATACCACTTGTAGCAGCTTTACTACAATAACCAAATAATATAACACATATCATACCTGGTTCTAAATGGTAATTTTAGTATCGTGCTCTAACTTCCCAAAATTACGATTTTTTCCCTCGGGCTCAGTGTACTGACTCCTACGTGTCGAACTCGTCACGACTAACCAATATTCGTTATTTATTTTCACTACTCTAGCTTTACAACCATGTTGGGTCATATTTTCCAAAATGCCCTAAGGACTCTAAGTTTCCTACTTAGATCCTTAACTTCCCCCTTTTTTTCTTTTTGGTTCCTAAATTTCTCAAAAATTACAATAATGCTCTTACATTCATCATTTGTCCATTTTAAAAAGTATAACTCTTCAATGAGTTCATTTCAGGTCCCCTAACTTTCTCTAGTCTCATGGACTCTAAGTTTCTTACTAAGAACCTTCTTCCATGGATATTGTAATATCGTTTTTGGTTTACCACACCACAAACACCTTAGTTTGTCTCATTGGTTCTTATCGTCCATCATCACACTCTTTCTTCTAGCATGCCAGAACCTTCTTTCCTAGAAGTCCACCCCCTCCCCCTTATGTAGTTGACATAAGCTTCCCAGAAGTTTTCCTTAGCCTCCTACTAAGTAATTGATGGGTTTGCAATTTCAGTCCTTATATCTAGTTGGGTTCTCGGTTTTGGTGGAAGTGTCTCATCCCCAATAGATTTTAGCGGAGTTCTCTTCCTCTTGGGAATTCTCCTACATGAATGGTCTTACTATAAGTTTGAAATTTTATAAAATTTATGTTGCAATTATTTCTGACATTGCTCAAAAATTTTTCCCAAGTTTCTAGATTTTCAAAAAATGGTTTTACTTCTAAAAACCAAGTTAAAAAGTTATATGTCTCTAATATCACTTAAGTTGTCACACCTCGACCCAGTTTGGTCGGAACCATGTGAACAAACCGCCACTTCTACCAATACTATAATAGAGACCCCAACCACTACC
This sequence comes from Trapa bicornis, assembly GCA_030064425.1. Taxonomy (NCBI): domain Eukaryota; kingdom Viridiplantae; phylum Streptophyta; class Magnoliopsida; order Myrtales; family Lythraceae; genus Trapa; species Trapa bicornis. The sequence goes on from CM057746.1 coordinate 13,660,515, forward strand.
ATAGTATTGATAGGAGCAAGGCTCCAAATAATAGGAAATAGTTCATTAGTTTATGTTTTCAAATATGTCGGAATATATAAAATTGTACATAAATTTGTAAGAGGGAGTCACATACCAAATAGGTAATTCATCTTATAATGTCATTCTTAACATTTTATGACATTAAAGGGATAAGGGAGAGGGTGAGTTTGCAACTTAGTGGGTGGGGTTAACTAACCACGTGACTTCTGGTACAAGATTCATCACATACTCAAAAAAATGTATAAGGATGCTTTTCCTTAAATAAAAGGGGTTTGGGTGATCAAATAAACAAGCTACTACTTGTTTTATCATTGAAAAGTCTTCCACATGACTTCTCGGTTAAAATCACTACTTGTATCTCACAAGCTAAGAGATGTTCCTTCCTAACCTGAAGAACATTCATGATTTGTTCAATGTATCATTTGGTTTGCATTAGAAAAATATTCAAATATGATTTTTTCTAAAAGGGATCATCCATTCATAGAATAGACTATGTGAGGCTACAATCTCGATTTGTCCAACTTGTGGCATGGAGCATCGTTACCCTCCACCTTGGTAAGGGGCAACAACCTCTACCACATTGGTGTGAGTCTACAACACCGACCATTCATCTATGTGAGCACCATTGCCCAACCCGTAGTCATTTCTAAATGAAGTTGTCCTCTATTCATGGACGAAACTTCTCCTCCTTCTACATTGGTCGCAATGCGCATTAGGACTCCTAGAGCCACATGACATACTAGAATTGCAATAGTTTCCCTTGTCGAAACCGTGTTATCGAATAGCGCTTAAAACCATTACTACCCCATACTGTGTGTCTTTTGGTTTCATACAATTACAATCATAAGCAATAGTCTTTTGATTTAAAACCTTTTTCTTTGCAATGCTAGTCCCACGGGCTCCAACCCGACTCTAGTTTAGCAGCTTAAAAAATTTATCAAATTGTGATCACTTTTATCAGGATCTTAAATAAGAATTTATCTATGGGATTTGACCCAATCTCATTGGTCGTGAGCCCACTGTACGAGTTTTCAAAACATGGCATTAGACCCACTTTTCTTTTAAAATTGTGGCCTTGGGTCCACTTTCACAGAACAATATCAAACAAAATCTTGTCGACCATGGGTTCCACCCATATCCTGCATCGACAATTATAATTACATCGTCCCCTTGAAGTGTGTTCACACACCTTTTAAGGGTAGTCCTAAAATCATGATTCATGATCACTACATAAATAAATCCAAAAATGGTTTGAATAGTTTCACACAGTCATGGAATTTTATATATGGAAAAGAGTTTTAAAAGCAAATCATGGTGTTTAGTTTGCGAGTAATATCGTGTCATCAGTCCAATCAAACTCAATGTTAGAAATCTCACTCGCCCGTATTTTGAGACTTGTTTGTCCTAAGGGATTATCACGCCTTGTGTGCATTTCCATTGTACAAACTTGAAGGTGATTGGTTTCTACAATAAATTGGGTAATTGAGTCTCAAATCATAAGCTATTCATACTTAAGACCCTTAACTTTTCGTTAATTACAATTAGGTACTTAAGTTATGCCTTATCTCTAATTAGGTCTTTAAGATTCTCAAATCTACCCATTGGGTCCCTAATTTCCAATTATTTCCAATTGGGTACTAAAATTTGCAATATTTTTAGTTAATTCCCCCATTTTTAAAAAATTACAATTTAGTCCCAAAACTTTCAAATTTTTCAATTTAGTCCTCCAACTTTGATTATCATCAATTTGATCTTAAACAATCTCAATTGAGTTCTAACATTATTCTAATCATCTTTCATATGTCCCCAGGATCATTTTAAGCTTTGAATCATCTAATTTGGCTTATAAATGTGCTTAAACAGAGTTTCGCCAGAAAAGCATTCTAAAGAGAGAAAGATTTGATTACTTAAAACATTTTTAAAAAATTACAATTTAGTCCCAAAAATTTCAAATTTTTTAATTTAGTCCTCCAACTTTGATTATCATCAATTTGATCTTAAATAATCTCAATTGAGTTCTAACATGATTCTAATCATCTTCCATATGTCCCCAGGATCATTTTAAGCTTTGAATCATCTAATTTGGCTTATAAATGTGCTTAAACAGAGTTTCGCCAGAAAAGCATTCTAAAGAGAGAAAGATTTGATTACTTACCAGTGAGGGCCACATGGTCAAAACTTTTGATATAGGAGAATTTTATTGGTTAAGCTTTTGGTAAAACGCACTGTGAACAATACTTTCTCGCGAATAGCGATGGTGGAGATTTACCATGACAGTGTAGGTAAGGTGTGGATTCTATTAGGGAAGGTATGGAGGGCTTAATTTAGTTGTGGGTAGCTTGAGGATAGCTCAAATTGAGCTCGAGTTACTATGCTTGCATATGACCGAAGGAGCAGCGGTATTGTGCAAGCTTGTCGGCGGTTCTCTGACGATCCTCGAGATAAATGAAGAGTGTATCATGTCGACAACATCTGCAGGAAACTAAGGAACCTTAATTTGCCTTCAGAGATGAAGAACATTGGCCAAGTCAGAACTTTGGTTTGCCAGTGATCTAAAAACGAAGCAGCTCGGGTTCTCTAAGCTTTTGAGGTGTCAAGAGGATGAATGGATGGGAGATCTTTATATAGGATGTTTGGGGAATGATGTTCATATCCATTCATCCATTGGTCAGCCATTAACTCTTTAATTTAAGGCCTTGTTAGAGGGAGTTAATAGCCATTGGAGTTAAAGAGGCCATTCGACCTTTTATCTTTACGATTGATGAGAGGTTGAAGACAACACTGTGCACGCACGTGTGAGATTTGCATGTGCCAGCTGCCATGTGGCGTATGATTAGCCAGTGTTCTTAGAGCAATGTCTTACTCAACGTCTGAGTCATCTCTTGACCTATTGATTGGACACGTGGCAACCACCCATTGGTCATTCTGTCCAATGTGGAAATTGACCTAATGTGACCATGAGATGAATGTTGTTGACTTTGCCACATGATGTACTCTGATTGGTTGATTTAAATTCGTCAGGTTTCCCACTTGACGCAATGTTTCAATGCCATGTGTCCTCTTCTGATTTGTTATGGTCATTTGACATGGCCTTGCCACGTGTTGACTTTTCTCTAATATTGTAGTTGGTTGCTAACTTAGCATCTTTTCCACGTGTCATCTTCTCATTGGTCAACCCTTATGATAGAGATTTTCCTCTATTGACCGTTGACTTGGACACATTTCACACTCACATTGGTCAATTCCTAATTACATAGATTTTTCTTCATCTGACTATTGATCGGGGCCACATGTCGCGGGTTGATTGGTCGCGTGTGTTGATGGGGCACTAACCTGACAATCGGTCCGTTGACATGATTGGACCATTGACAGGTTCAATTGGATCGAGTTCTTTGTCCCGAAATAAAAAAAAAGGCCTATTCAAACCTGATTCGACCTGTTTTCTAAATATTAAAAATTTTAAAATTAATATAAATTAATTATCAACATAGCAGTGACTTCAATTTCCCAAAATGATATTTTTAAGTCAATTCTAAAAATAAATCTTTGAACTTGTTCTTCCTAGTTCAACCTAGTTCAGTTTAGGTTCGCCCTAAACTAGTTTAGTTCTCATTTACAATTTGCAATATGATTCATTTCCTTGATTTTTGGATCTTCATTAATCACTTGGGATCACTTAGATTCACATTTTGATTTCTCTTCACAAATTTCAGTTCACTTTGAACCATTGTTTCCTTTTCAAAATTTTATGGTTCTGCATTTTCGGCTTTATTGTTTTGAGAAAATGGGGTTTAGATAACCCATAACAATAACTTATATACTTCTGGAGAGACTGTTGTAGATATCATTGAGGTGGCTTAACTCAAGTTATGTACTGTGAATAGTTCAAGAATTCTCTTCCTCAATTCAAACGGTACCTGAAAGGGGCTCAGGGAAAGGAGTGAGTTGTGCAGCTTAGTGAGTGAGACACCGACGTTAAGAAGTCTTGTCCACAAACATGTCTCCTACTAAAATATCACCATGTAGTATGAATCTCTTTTGAAATATTTTCTCTTTTAAAGCATATATAATTTTCTCATCAGTGCTTATCACGAGAATAAGTTATCATTCAAACAAGCATGCATCACAACATAGCAATTACTTATACATTGCTTCACAAATTGTATCGTGACTGTTCTGATAATACTCACACATTAGGGTTACAACCTAGAAGTGGGGTCACACCCCTCTCCATTGGTGCCTATTGGTGAGTCTCAATTACTCTCTACTAGTCTTCACTGAATCTTATCAGGAAGAGTGTCGTCTCGTACCATCTAAGATTCAGACCACTGGTGCCTTAGAAATATTGTGATCATCTCCATCCACCGCTTAGTCAATCATTAGACACCATCATATGACACTCATATCGTGGATATTTAGGATAAAATATCTCCACCTTATCACATCACTCTCAGACATCCATTATTACCCATCACTACTATACTTTATAAGCATCTACAGGTATAATTTTACATATGTCATAAACACAAATGACGCAAAACATTAATTACAATTGTCAAAGAGGTTGGCTTGGTATGTGGCCAACCCCACTAAGCATGTATCACTTCTATCACAAAAGCATGAAGGGCATTATGAAATTTGTACAATATATTAATCATAAACATGGACCAAAACCCCTCTTTCCCAATTCATGGCTCATAACATCATATCCAAAAATATGGATTAAGACCTTTATTTCATAAAGTATGAGTCATAGTGCCTATTTTTAAAAATATGTTCGAGGTCATTCCTTCATAAAATACGGGTCATAACCCCACTTTCTAAAATATGAGTTAAAACTCATTTTTTACAAAAACATGGGTCGAAGCCCCATTTTCTATAATATGAGTTGAAACAAAATTTTTACAAAATATGGGTAATAGCCCCATTTTCCAAATTATGAGTCAAAGCCTATATTTCATGTAAACCCCGCACTTTTGAGTTAAGGAAAACAGGGAAAAGAATCGGTCAAACCGAGTAAGAAAACCGAGCCGGTTTACAAACCTGATCATTTGGGAACAAGCAATTTAGAAATTTACAACTTTCGGGTGATCCAAAGGGTTCATTAAACCTTAAAAAAGAAACTTAAGACAAATTAGAAGAGAAAAACCAAATTGGTTCAGGTGAACAAGAATTCATAAGAACTCTCAAAAAATTTTATGCGAATGTAGACCTTATCATAAATAGCCATAAATTAATATATATTTAATTATTATAATTAATACTAATAATTTAATACCAAAATTAAATTATTGGAATTAATACAAATAATTTAATACCAAAATTAAATTATTGGAATTAATACCAATAATTTATGGTAATATTAATACTATTAATAAATCTCTCCCATTTAATACATGATTTTTACATTTATATAAAGAGATCATCCCCATTCATTCTCCTCACACCTGAACACTTATCTCTCTCTCTCTACTGCTCAATTTCCCAGTGAAGCTCGAACCAGAGCTTTGACTTGAACATTTTTCTTAACCGGGGAGAAGACAGCTATCTGATAGCAACCTCTAGTCAATCCAAGAATCACTGGAGAAGCGTCGACATGATGGAACAGTGAAGCAGCTCCGGCGGACCGGAGCTGCCCTATTTCGGCCAAGCTGAAATCGGCCATTTCGAGCCCTCCTCATACCAAACCAAGCCCTCCCAACACTTTCTCAGCCCTCCCAAGGCCAAATTAGGACTGAAAGGTAAGCCAATTCAGCTCCTCTCTAAAATTTTCGGTCGGTGCTAGAGAGAGAACCGGCAAAATTTCAATGATGAAATTCTAAAACAATTCGGCATCAATTGGTGTGATTCTTTATTCTAGGATGAATCGTAGGACGAGAGCTATCTGCCCAGATCGAAAGCTCGGACCGTTGTGCCTTCACTTGTGTTTCATCGAAGCTTTCTCTCTGTATAGTTCATTTTCCGACGAAGCTCCATTTGAGCTCGTCCCAACATTAAAACTTGTGATTCACATTGCTAAAGAATTGTATGAACATGTAGAAACTCATTTTCAACAATTGCAAACATTTGATTGGTCAATTTGATGAAATCAAATTCGGTTGTGTTAAGAAGTTGGAAATGGGGGAAAATTGGGGATTTTCGAAGATTCGAACGACCGAAATGCAATTTCCTAAAATTGAGGGTCAATTAGCCATGAAAAAAATGTTAGAGGGTGAATTGAGAAATTTTAGAATTTTTGGGGTAAAATTTACCATTTTTGTAATGGAAAGGCAAAATAGTAATTTTGGAAATGTTGGGGGACCAAATTGGAAATTTGGAAATTTAAACCCCTTTTTGTGAAATGGAATGAATTGAGGTTCTATGATAAATTTTAAAAGTTTTGGGACTCAATTTAAGGAAAAACCGGCATTAGGGAATTAAAATTTAAGAGAAATAACTTTAGGGACCTAATTGCAAATAAATGAAAGTTGACTTTCTCATTCATTTGGAATGAATGAAGGCTATTAGGCCGACGGATAATGAACCGAGATGTTCATATCTTGTAGGAACACGAAGTACCGGGAACGCCAGCAAGGACAAGCTCGCGTGAATACAAAAAACCAGTATAAGTGGAATTCACGGCATTAACGAGTGAGTGGGTTTACTAACATCATACTCGATTGGGATGATGAGCACAACTTAAAATTAAAAACTACTTACCAGTTGTGAGTGGAAATTTTATATCATACCCGGTTGAGGATGATAAGTACCTTGGTATGAAAACCCACTATTAAGTGGTATTTTAAACATCACAACTTAAAGGAAGTGATGTGAAAATCATGCGAAAAAACTACTTATCGGTTATAAGTAGATCATATCCGGTTGGTATGATGAGATTTTCTCAAATGAAGTTGAAAACCCGTTCATCAGTTATGAATGGAGGTGTCCTTATACTCGGGCGGTATAATGGATAGAGAAAACATATGTTTTGTCGGGAGTGCTCTCCCCTAACTGTGTGCCAATGCTTAAACAATTTGGGAGACCTTCTCGACGGGAGCTTGAATAGCTCTGATAGGCCGGGGGGCTCGATTTTGGAACTTGGGAGCTAAATGCCTGATTTTGAAAATCTCGTACAGTGGACCCAAGGCCAGTTGGCACGAGCAGGAGCTCGTAAACAAACATGATATATGTGCCATAAAACTTAATAAGTGAATTGTTTGGCCATGGTACCAAGATAGGACCGACATGCACAGTCAACTAGCGGCAGTGCGACATGACAGGTCAACGGACCAGTCAAGACAAACAACTGCAGATTGAGTTGAGAGTCGGGGTCATTGGACCAGTGACACCAAGATTACATGGCAATATAAGAAAACATTGTTGGTGTATGCACTATGAGTACAGGACCATCAAGACGCCCATGAGGGGTAGTGATGCGTTCTAAGGGCATTGGACGACCTGGTGGCTATAAGGGCAATTTGTCGTTCCAGGTGTCTGTGCAAAATTTGGAGTAGCACCAAGCACATGAGACTGGGGTGGGGACAGGATGAGGTCTCTGTCCTCATACGAACACGAAGAACCAATTTCGGGATTGAGGGTCAGATGTCATGTACATCCACTCGATCTCAGGGTAGAAGTGGTCGTGCTTCTATCCGGGTGGCCGGTAAAGTCACTCCGAAGCCACTAGTGGGTTCAGTGGATGTATTGACCTGCACATGTGTGTTTAACCTTCATGATGAAGGTTGTGTGTTGGGTGATGACACACCGAGATTTAATAAGGAAATAGTGATAAAACCCGAGATTTTGAATGAAGGAATTTTTTAAATAAAGGAGTCTAACACACTCCAATAATAAATGTTTTCTTAAAAGTCCAAACTTTTGAAAACTCATTCACGGAGTAGTCGTACTCACCCCCTCCCTTATATCCCTTTTAGGAAATCCCGGAAAGCCTACCCTTAAAGACCATCAACTTAGACACCTGTAAGACAGGTATGTAAAGTTTAAAAATTTCATTTAGTTTTGATTATGCTGTTCCAGGAAAAGGTGCAGGTTAAAGGGCGCCTTACTCTTTACGGTTTACAATAAAGGGAAACCCTTTAATAAATTGGGAGAGTGGTGGGTTGATCACGGGGATCCAACCAAATCGGGTCAAGGCGTGACATTTCACATAATACAATTAAATGCCTCTGTGATAATTTCAGTTCAACCAAATAGTTATAACTCACAATACATAACATATATTTTAAAATATGTAAAAAGTATATGTCGGTCCAATCGACCCAACGCCTAAATCATAATCTCATTCACATCGGCTAGCTTCCAACTTTCTCGGTAAGTTTTACCTTGATTCATGTGTTAACATATGTTCAGCTGTTAAGATTATAATACCAACAATCAATATTCAATTTATACATCTCAATTATGTTATATCAGTACTTCCCGATACCATTTCCCAATTCCCCTTTTCTCTCGTCTTTTGGTACCTAAGTCCCTTTGAGATTTCACTTAGGTCCCTACAATTAATATTCTTATCATTAGTACTTCTAATTCTCCTAATATCTATGTTGGGTCCCCAAATTTCTACTAATTACATTTGGGTCTCCCAACTTACTACTCTTTTACAAAATCATCCATATTCAGGTTTTATCAATTCTCGTCCTAATATATTTGAATTTGCCCCTACAACTTATTTTATTATCTCCCTAAGATCAATTCATGCTTTAAATGGACCAATTTAACCTCATTTAGCCTATGATTGAAGTAGGAAAATTGTGCAATTAATGCAATTTGTCAAAATATCACCAATGATGGCAAGTGAATCGAGTCTACTGGCCAAGAAAGCTCGGGGGACTTCCCAAGTGACCTCCCTCAACTTCGACCCACTCTAATTAACCACTAGAGTTATGTAAAACTCCGGCTCAACTGCCCACGTAAATATGAGTAGGAAATTCTGAGGAAAACGAAAAACTAAGGCTAAGGGGGGCTTACCTCTAATTCAACACTATCACAAATGATGAATAAGATGTTGGAAATCTTGGGGAACCTTACTCGATCAATTTGGCTGCCAAATGAGGTTGGAATTTGCCAATAGAGCATGTGTTTTATTTTTTGCATAAGGGAGATAATTACAATTTGGCCTCGCCAGCAGCACCTCAGTCACTAATGTACTCTTTTATTGGTTCCTTCGCATAGGGATGATTCCTAAAAATCTTTTGAACTATGGTCATATTTCTATCATACCATGGTCTAATCAAACTTACTATTGAAAGTCTAATCACTGAAAAACTAAGTAAGCGACCTTTAGAAGGAAATTTATATGAACAAAGGGGAGAGGGCGACTAAATTTACAAACAATGCTTCCTAGTTTCTCTATGAAGTCATCGGTGTGAGATGGCGTCATTTGGTGGTGATTTACCATAATGCCAAAGCTGCTAGATGTGATTGAAAATCTCCGTAAGAATAGCTCACATTTCCGATATTTTTGTATGTGTTCATTGGTGAAGATTGTACTTCTAACTTGGGTTCCACTTGGTGCTCATTCATAGTCTGTTCTAATTTCTGACCTTCATGAGCTCATTACTCATCCAATATAAGTCAATCCTTCTCAGTCTTCCTTTAGTCCAACCCTTGGTTTTCTTCTTCTAAAATTCGTCATGAATCCTCTTTCATGTTTGGGGTGACAATATTTAATTCATCATTGGTTCCATCCTTTGACACTCTTAGTAAATGGTCACATTTCTTGGTGTTCAAGTATGAATCCTTGTTCATTCACCACTATTTACTCAGTGTATGTCATACCTAAGGAGTGATTACTCATGTATGTCGCTCTTAAAATTAAATTTTCACCTATTTGGTAATATCTCAAGTTCATTCTAACTCATATCTTACAATCTTATAATAATTTTTCTATTTCCCGACGTGTCATGTTGCTCCTTTTTGTTCTTGTCTAGTTCTTCACCACTTCTACAGTAATAGTATCTCTTGATAGTTTTGGTTTTCGATTCCATTTATTCCCTCACATTCCTCAAATGTTTGAATGTTTTATGAAATCTCTTGATTTGAGTTAGCCTTCCACTTTCACCCTTGACATTCTTAGAATCATTGAAGTGCATCTTCTTAGTACTCGCTCTTTTGGTCGTCATCAATTATTTCCTTGATGGTGTGTATTTCCTTGATGGTGTGTATGTTTTGTCTCATTATCCAAGTCATTGGTCCTAGTATGACCTCCTCTTCCCTCACACGATCTCGTTGCTACGCTAATAATTATGGCTTTCCGTCATCCTTCTACTACTTAGGAGTTTGACATGAATCACTTCCTCTTTTAAGTCTTCATTAGGCATGACAGTATCACAATTCCTTAATTGTGTAACTCACATTATGACAAGGTCAATCCATTTATCATTGGTTGCTTCATTCCTTATTTTGTTTTACTTTTCTAGGTGACGTTCACAATTTTAATGGCTGTTTACGCAATTGATGGCTTATCTTGAGGTCACTCAATTTCAACTTTACCTCTTTCTTCCATTGTACTTTATGTGCTGCCTCTTTATTTTTCAGCCTTTAACGGGTTTAGGTGCTTTCCTTACTCGGTTATTCTTTATAGAACTATATCTTTAATTTAGTTGTACAATTCCTAAAATCATTATCCTCAATTCCTTTTTTGATTGATAATAACTATTCTCAATGACTTTTAATCATGCATTCCCATTGCTTGAGGGGTTCTTCTTACGTAATCCTCCATGAATATAATTGCTAGTTTTTCCATCTTTTAGTACTCTTAGTCTCAATTTCTTTATAGGATTTCTCCATTCTCATCGTTCATACTATCTATTGTGTCTTTTTTTTATGCTCCATATCCATTATCATAGAGAAAGACCATTCTCACACTCATATGGTAATAATACTAGCATTTTCACAGGGTTATTGTCAGTGTAGGGCTCCTACTTTGCTAGTGATTTTCTTACTAACTCAGTGTCCACATCCATGTATGTGATGTATTATTGTCTTTGTCATTTGCTTTGTTTACCATTTACACTTGGTTTCTATTTCAATAATATCTTATGTCTCCCTTTAGGATTATCCTTATGACCATAATCCATTATTACTATATCTATTCCCAAGTCATTAATACTCCAATATTTTCCATTATTTCTTGAATTTGCTACTGGAATCTCTATCTTTATATGAGACTAGATTATGGGATTATCTAGATATTCTTTACAAGCTTCTTATTTATTCTTACACTTAGGATCTTTAGACTCTCATTCACATATCAACAATTTCCTTTTAGAGCTTACTCAAAAGATTTAATCATTTCTAAACTTTAATTTTTACATTTCCCCACTATCACCATTTACCTCATTGGTTCATTTGACATATTAAGTTTTATCCTAGTCTTACTATATTTTCGGAATAATGTAATGGATATGGAGCATTCCTCCCTTAATATTATCGTTTTCATCTTATTTTTATCGTACAATTATTTATATACAGATATATGCACAATGAAATATTTTATTAATAGTTTTCATGAGTTCAACTCTTATTTCTTATCATGAATTACTCCTAATCCCCTCAATGCTATAAAATCTAATTCAAAAAAATAGCTATTCCTAATACTAATATTGAAAACCCAGTAATCTATCTCAATAGTTGTTAGAATTATTATATTCTTATATTGATTTATTATGTGGTGAGTTTTATCCATGCCAACCTTCCTCGCAAGCTCCTCTTCTCTTTCAATACTTTTGAGTTGATCCAATCATTCAAGTAGTTCATCCCTTCTGGTAGGTCAATCCTACTAAGATTTTAGCGGCATGCATTCTGATGTTGGATGGCATTGACTTCCACAATGCTCACATATTCCTTTCCCACCGAACTCCTCATATTTGTTGGGCCTTATAGTTGAATTAGTTAGGCCTCTACAATCAGATATTAGTGTTGCATGGGATGTGGATAAAGATTCATAAGTTGAGTGACAATTAAGCTTTAAAGGAATTAAAACCTTTATAAACATAACCTAGGTTAGCAATTAATTTAGTCTTATACAATTAAAAATGATTGGGCCTAAAAGATATATATATAATTTCAGCTTAAATGGTTAGGGATTCACCCACAAAAAGATGGGCTAGAGCATCTTAAAAAGATGAGTTTCCACAACTATGATGATCGTGCTTACACTTCAAGTACTATACTTGTATTCAAAAGGTAAGGGATTCATAATTGTTTAAGTATTTAATTTCCTTTACTTAGTGATAACAAATTTTGAATTAGGTTATAAAAATTTGGGACATTAACATTAAGGTCAAGAATGAAAAAAACCTAGACTAGAACCTATCTATATGAATAAGGACACCATGTACAAATTAGTTTGATACCATTATTTATTGAAATAGTAAAATTTCCAAGTCAGGTGAGTGGGTTTGATATTAATATAAAGTCCGATTAGACTTATGATTTTTATAGTTTTCAAACTAATTATGTGTGTTTTTTAATATTATGATGAAACAAAAAAATGACATAAGGGATGTAATTTCATTTTTTTTTAAAAGGTTAAAGATTCAATTTTTTTAAAGAATGAGATAGACCTAATATTTTATGAAAAAAGATTTCCACCCATATTTTCTTAAAATGGGCTTTTGATCCATGTTTAGAAGAAAAGGTTAGATACGTATTTTCTAAAATAGGGGTTTATCCCAATATTTAAAATATATTTTTGAAAGGGTTACATATATTTTCGAAAGGAGATTTTTTAGAAGAAGAATTTCGACATAAGGGGACTTTGACCTAATGTTTAGAACAAATACTCTGACGAATATTTTATAAAAGAAAGGTTTGGGTCCAAATATTATGAAGGTGGACTCATATCCAAATTTTATAGAAATGGGTAAAAATTCATAAATTTTTAAAGGAGGCTTCATCTTAAATTTTAAGAAAAATTAGGCTAAGGTATAAATGTTTATAAAGGGGGCATAGTTTCATATTTATAAAAAAAATAGTATAAACATATTATTTGAGACTCAAAATGAAGTAATTTTATTATTGTATTATTTTAGAGGGATTGATCAAATAGCATCATATATTACTATATTGATTACATATTACATTGATTATAATTATAATTAAGGTAAATGAGGTATTGTAATATGGTATATGCCTACATAAAAAGATTGTGTCAATTATCATGTGATATATGGGATGAGAAGAAATAAAAGAAGATGATTCGAACAAGTATCGATGAAATCAAAATTATAAGGTGGTTTACAAGTATTGATCGAACCATAGTTGGATATGTTCACTAGTTTTGAATAGTCACTTTATGCCACATTTAGAGGAGGTCAGTGAGAGAAATGTGTCATCCCCATTATGCAAAAGTACTACCACTACTAAGTTTATACTATAAAATACTTGAAAATATTATTATTATTTGATCTATAAATAGTTATAACCCTAATGTACTTATACTATAAAATACTTAAAAATATTGTTATTATTTAATATATATTTATAGGGGTTGATTCTCCTACAAATATGATGTATTATCATCATTATGCACAAGCAGAAATGGGTGTCTTGCTACTAGGTTATGACCTTAGTGTGCTTCTGCTATAAAATGCTTGAAAATATTGTTATTGTTTGAGATACGTTGGTAGGAGATCAATTCTCTAACAAGAATGTCTATTAATAATACTAAGTTGAAATAGTAAAATTTCTTGAAAACATTAGTATTTCATATCTGATATTTTTCGTATGGGTTGTGATTGTTAATTTAACGTCTCAATACTGGTGTCTTTTCAGTGAGTCTTATAACTCATCTTTGCCCCTATCAGAAAAGTTAATAACAGAAAAAGTTTTCAAAGTAAATAACAGAAAAAGTTTTCAAGATAAATACAATGATTGTAATTTAAGAAATTTTCAAAGTAGAATGGATCTCACTAAAATGTTAATCTGATCCAAAAATCGAGTCGAGGTGTTATAATTTAGGTGGCTAATTCTTTAATTTTTTTTATTTCTCTACACCCATGGTCTCCTTCAGCCTCACTTTCCTCCTCACATTCATTTCCTGCGTTTTACTTATTCAATGTCTTCCCTAGGATATTGGGGAATCATGAGGTTGATATCCACAACATTCCTACCAGTATAGAGACCTTCTTTTGGCATTAATAGTCATCACCTAGTGTCCAACTTAATGAGGTCCCGGCCATAGGCCATAACTCGGATTTATCGGTTGATTCTCTTTTGCAAATATTTATGGAGTGGCTAATGTATCCCCACCTATAGGAGAATCATGAGAGCCTCTTATATTTAAATTGAATACACTTTGGATCCCTACCTCCATTGGTTATCCATGCCCTACACTTCCTCCTTAAGCTTGATAATCAGCACGTAAAGGCCTATACCTCACCTAAAACAAGGATCATTTGCACTGAACACCACACCTAACATTCGTCCCAACTTCCGATCATTTCTCTGATAATCGGATTCCTTCCCAAATCATGCACTTGAAACTAAATGGGCATGGCTCACATATCACTCTTGGATATCTTAGTCGCTCCATTCAATACAATTATGTGTCTATTGTGTTCTTCTACCATGCATAACCTCTCTCAATATTCTTTAATAAAAGGCAAAGAAGAAAATATTTGGCTTAATGTTGACAATGTACTCTCATCCCGTATCTCATGCTTAATTTAGAACTCACGTTAACGTGTAGTAATCTCTCTTCTAACCAGCATAACTTTCAAACTAGGGTAATGAGGGGTTGAGTGGAGATTGAGAATCTCATTGTAGATCTCTTATGAGGTGGTTTCTTAATAGGTTATTGTTGACTTTAGCAGACTAACTTGCACCACCCTTAGAACCATTGCGCCAAAACAAGTTGTGCATGCATCACTAACCCAGGAGCGTTAGAGGTTCATCGGCCTCGAAACACTCCCGCCAAGTCCTAATGTCGATAATACCGACTCAATTGAGGCGTTATTGGGAGTAACTCTCCTAAATATTGGCAATTCGGTCTAAGAGAACAACGAATCTAGCTGCTCTAGATTGGATAGCTACCCAAGGGTTAATGGAGGCATCTATCTATCCACAAAAATGCAATCAGGCTTGTATGGCTCCTATTCGATAAACTCAACCAAGTAGATTAAAATAATGGTAGAAGAAAGGGCAAACCAGAAAGGAGGTGCCTCTGTCCGGAAGAGGAGTGTCCATGTCATGGGGATTTGTAGAAGTGGCCCTCAGCCTGCAATCATTTCCATGAAGACCTTCGAATTGAGATTTGTATTATGTCCGCCCTTTTCCAGAGTAACGTCGTTCAATCATCTCCCGTCCTGTAATTTTGGGCTAACAGTGCACCGAAACCCTAATTTTGACGAGGATTCTCCACCGTCCAGAGAGCAAAAATCAGTTTGAATTTAGTGACCCGGGATACTCAGTTTAATCTAGAACTAATTAGTTCATTTGAGATTCAATGGATTCCAAACTATATCATTTTGGAAAATATGCTTAATTTATTTCAATCCCAAACATCTCAAAGTTACCCTTTAATTATCAATAAAATTAATTTATATGAACTTTTTCGAAATTCGCATACAGGTTCACTTCATGGTGGTCATTTTCTTCACTTTTCTTATTTCAATAATGTTTCTCACTTTATATTACATTCTTCCTCCAAATTTTATTTAAATGTATCAAACAACATGCAAATCAAGTCATCATTTACATATTTTGTAAATTTAATAAGTCAGCTCAAGTCCAAACGCAATGTCCATGTAAAAGGTGGGGTGGAATTTCATAAGAAACAATCTTAGGCCATTTCAAACATACAAGCTAGGATGGAGGATGGCACACATATTGCGGTCCTATATGATGTCTAGCTTGTACAAGATATTTGAAAAAAGATAAAATATGATTGTCACTTCATTTTATAATTTGGGTAGAGATTTGAAAAGAGATAAAATATGGTTGTCACTCCATTTTGTAAATTGGGTAAAAGACCGCTACAACCTATATTTGAGATATACGATTTGTGTAAATATCTTGTAATGATTGATTAAATATTTGTAAAATCTCATATTTTTATATAAAATTAATAAATTTTTTATATAAATATATATAATATATTAAAATAATATAAATAAAATTTAAAAATATTTAAATATAATATAAGGAAAATTTAGTTGGATTTGTATTTTTTAAATTGTATCTCTTTACTTGTGCATGACTCTGATGCCTAGAGATCAGGGTAATTTATTGTATATTACTATGGACAAACACAAGTGTAATGAGTTTGAATATAAATAAGAGAATTGAATAATTAATATAATGAGAATAAAAAAAGATAAAAAAAATTTATTTAATATAAAATGAGCTAAATGTAAAAAATATCTTAAACTAGCAGAATAAATAATATATAGGGATATGTTATATTTGTTAAAGTTTGGAAAAGAAGAATTGAGTTGAATTTTAATAGAGTGTTCATAATTATTATATATATAATAAATATAAAAAAATTAAATGAGAAAAATATCTGAATAATGAGTACTCTATTAATATAAAAAAATAAACTTATTAATAAATAAAAATATTATGTTAATATTTGATTGAATTTAGTATAAATTGAATAAAATTATTAAAAAATAAGAGTATTTACATTATTTAAAGAAAAAAATAGAGATATACTTAAAATTAAAAAAAAATTAAACTATATTAAAATCTTTTAAGAAATTAAAACTTCATTCGTAAATTTGAGAAATGATATACATCATGAATAGGAACGGATTCCGGGTAGTGGCCCTCATCCAGTAAGGTTATATTTAATGAGTTTTACATTAATTATGATACTATAAATAATAATAAAAAAGAAGTAAATGAAATTTTTGTAAATATAGTGTAATAAATGATTAAATATTTATATAATATTATGAATTTATATAAGTTTAATAAAGTGTTTATATAAATAGATATAATAAATTAAAATCATACGAATAAAATATAAGAATATTTAAATAATATATAAAATAAATTTAGCAATATCTAGTAAGCACATATTTTATGGTAATAACAACAGTAAAGAATTATCTATTTATTTGTGCGAACTCATTTATTGTGTATTAAATAAAATTATAACCGGATAACTTAACTTGTATATCTTATAGATTAAGTGTAATTTATTGTTTATTAATGAGTTTAATTATATACATACAAATTATTTAGTTAGCTTATAGTTAATTACTTTTAATTTATCATTTAAGTAATTTAGATTATTCTCCTTAATTCCATAATATTACTCAAAAGGATTTTTAAGTAATTTTTTTCCTAATAGTTTGAGAATATGGATGGTCCCAATATAATAAAAATGAGTTTACACAACTATGTCACATTTGGCCAAATTAATGTTTAGACATGAAATCTATCAAGTTTTAGTTTTGATAAATGTGTAAATTGCTTTTAACCACTAATCTTGGTGATACTTGAGTAGCCGTGAGCTCGAGTAGAGCTTTTAACGACTCAACTTTTCCTTTTTTTTTTTTTTGCACATAACTCAACCTTTTCCTTGAAAATGACCATTGTATTGTACAAAGCTCCGAAAGAGACGTGCTTCATAATACTTCCCTCATACACAACAAATTTCGAGTTTGATTACATAAGATGTAAAAATAATATAAAAATATTAAATTATGAAAATTTTATTTTATTTTTTATAATTAAATGACACATTTCAAACTTCATTAAAGTTTTGAAGTGATACATTGGTCAATGGTTTTACAATTTAGGTATTATCTCAAGATAAAAAAAAACACTGGAGACAAAAGAACTAACTCGGCCTAATAAAAGTGCAATAGGTACTCCGAAATGAAATTAGATCTCAATCGAATTGAGGCGTTGATCCGGGGATGTCGATCCACTGGAGCTGCAGCTCGATCTCGCCATTCTCTACGTGCCGCAGCCATAGGACCATGTTCTGGACCACCTTTCCGTCCTTCCACACGATGTGACTCTCCTCCGCGAGGTAGTTCTGTCGACTGGGCAACACCCTTGTGACGATGGTCCCGTTGGGAAGGCCATGCAGCCTCATCTTCACTGCCTGCAAGAACGGCCCAATCTCAAACTCGGCGTATCCCATCTTGTCATCATAGCCGAAGGTGTCCCTGTCGTAAACCATCTGCAATAAACATAATCTCAATTTCTGCCGCATTTTTTTATATATTTACATATAATACATGCACAAATGCACAACGGGGTCAATTATAAACTCTTACCAGTTGTACTGGTTGCCTTTGATCAGTGACACAAAGGGTTAGCTCCTCGTTCCATTCGGGGTTAAGGTTTTTCTTCACTACCCGAGTCTTGACTCTCTGCTCCAACACATCATGTAAAAAAGCCTTACCCTTTCATCTTAGATGATTGAAATGGAAGGGACATAGAGAGGTGGTTGCGTACTTGATTGATTGCCCATGCGGAAGACGACGTAGGGATCGCTGCTGACGATGTCCCTAACGGCGAGGTTGACCCCTCGGTAGACATGGATCCTGAGAAGCCCCAAGAGGTCCTTCATAAATCTTCAACTTACTAAGGTTTTTCTGCTCAAAGAGGATCAGAAATAAGGGAGAGAGATGGAGATGTAGACTAGATGTAATGGATGCTTAGCCTAAGCATTCATTACATTACATTAAATACTTGTAAAAGATTATTGCAAAACCCAGTCAACTTTAATATATATATATATATAGATAATTGATTATATCATATAATTTTCTATGTGGTATCTTATTCTTAATCGGGATTTTGGACTTAGTCTAAAATACGCCGGCCCTTAATGGTAATAATCATACGTTGGTATCCTCTGTGGTCCAGTCCAACGTGTGTCTTTACATGTTCAAGCATGAAATTACATCCTCTTTTACTATAATCAACTGGTTTCATGAAGTGTTACTCCTGTTTGGTTCGAGTCGATCCAAACGCCTCCCATAAGTCATAATCAAATTCTTACATTTGAACATCTACACTCTTTACTGGTTGAATCCATTTGTTGTTGGGATAGTTGGCTGGAATCGCTTCCCGAGAGGAACACATGCTCTGTTGAGGCATCCCAGGCTTCGTTGGGGGTATCCTCTCCAAATCGTCTAGCATCCACTTTCCTTGCAGACTTCTTCCTTTGCCACTTTAGGGTTACCCGCTCCCTAGTGTTTATCTCCTTCATGGTTCGATTTTTTTAGACTTAGGTGTAGGCATCAGTGTCCAAATCTCGTAATGACCAGTTGTTTTCATCACTGGATCTAGATGAACTCATTCACACCGTAATTTCAGAAAGTTTGATTTGATATAATTATATGGAAAATTGCTGTTAAAAGTGAAAATTAAATCGAATTTAAAAATTTTAAATGTATTCAGACCAGTTAAAAAATGGAATATTTGATAAAGTGATGTTAATAGTTATCGAAAAATATTTTTGATAAAAAAATAAAAACTTGTCGATTAAGAACGGATTCCAATTGTGTTAAACTGAAAATTTTATAATTTTTATAAAAAAATTTAAAAATAAAAATTTAAATTATTGAGTTAAAATAATTTATAATTTTATAAAAATAAATTAGGTAAAAAAATAGTGAAATTAAATATAAACGTTTAAAAAATAATTAAAATTGGATAAATATGATAAAAAATTTGCTAAAAACTGGTTAATAACAATAATGAATCGGGCGAATTGAACGAAAGTACGTCTAACGTCATCACACACCATCCCTTCCCCTTCCGGCTGATAAGAATCCGAAAACCTGATCCACTTTCCATTATTTGCTTCAACCCAACTTACAATAAAAATTAATTATTGTACAGATAAAAGGTTATGGATGGATAATGAGAATTTATGATCATGTAGTACTTGAGGTCTATAAAACGTCCATATAAGCTTTGATCTTCTTCTCATTGGAGGTTTACTATAATTGTCTTTAAAATTAAGCTTACTTCTAGTGATCTGAATTATAGAGGTTATAATAATATTTTTTTTACTTTCCAATTGAGTGATTAAAGTGTTATTAAAACTTTAATTAAGTTATATTTTTAAGGCCACCTCAGTTGGAGGCAATTAATCATCATACCGACACCAATGTGATAAAATTTTGTGTCACAACCCGAATTATTTTTCTAGTCAAACCTGCAAGTAACCCACTACATTCTCTTGATAATACAATAATCAACATTTTGATTATTATGGGATTATCATGAAGGTTAAGAATATAAAAAATAGTTTTATGAAAAATATAATTATTTGAAATAACTTGGGAAATATGTGTATTAGGGCAGGTACCTTTCTTTCAAAAATCTAAGTTGAATTCTCTTTCCTTGACATGAGATATTTGAAAGAACTAAACTTTAGAGTTTAGTGAGTATGATTAACTGATATTAGGTCATCATATAAATGATTCAATACTTACTTTTAAAATGTTTTGTATGTATGACATGAAATAACTTTTATAAAGCTCTAGTTTTAATTAGTTGAAACATAAGCTTTTAAGCATGTGTTATAACATTTAGGCATACACAATCATGCACAAGTATGTGTGGCAGTTATACCCATGATAGACACATTCTTCCATAATAGAATAATCACAAAATTGTAAAATTGAGATATGTTATCATTCCACTTATAGTTTATAGTGATTTTACTAACTATTTTAGTAAAAAAAATTTATCACCAATCACATATTTGTATTAATCATGTTACTTATGCCAGAATAGTATGTATGAACTAAGTTATTCATCACAAATATTAATAAAGTATTTGTTATTGAGTAACGAGACCATCTACTGCCAATCAAGTCTATACACATCGGACCCTAGGACACTTGGCATATTGAATTAATATCATCTTTCCTTATTATCTAGTGGACCTATGATATCATCACTACCAAGTGTATCATGATCACGAACTTACAAACACAAGTAATATCTTTTTTTATTTTAGAATCTCATTTTTTATGATTTTGTACAAATAAGAATCTTTACATGATGTGACATAATTCAATATTTATCATTATTCACTAGACATAATCTCGTTCATAATAAACCTTTCAATAGTTTTATTATGGAAACTTACTTATTAGCATGCGAATCATTTCTACTATTATTACTTATAGGAGGAGACTAATTTAAGATTTTTATAATATTATGGGATGGGGCTCTATTTGTCATACCATCTCTCTTTCAAATTATGGCATATATATATATTTTTTTGCACAATAAAATAATGACATATAACTTTCACAAAATATTTTCAAAATATAACATATGGTTCACTTCTTTTAAAAATGATGGCTTTGTGCCCACTTTACCAAATAATGATTCGATCCATTTATGTCGACCTTGAGCATGGTCCATTTCTCATGTTGAGGACAGGGTTAGACCGTGGTTTTTAGAAAATTTTCTCTAAAAATCTTATCCCATATAGTTTTTTTATCCTTTCAAAAGATTTTCTAAACAAACTTGTATTTTTTTAGAGAAATTATAAGTAATGACGCATCATTGATCCAATTGGACATGATACTCGGAATCTTACTCATTGGTATTCTGTGGATATGTTAGGAGTTTTCAAGTTTTCGTGCCCTTACTTGCACGAACAAGTAATTATAACCCCTACAATAAGTTGTCTGAAATGTATTATTTTATATTTCTCATAAATGCTCAATAATTTATGATTTTACCACTAGGATCCCATTATTCTTTTGAACTTTCGGTGACATCCCTTTTTACTCTCCAAGTCTTAATGTCACACCCGACCCAATTTCTCAGGTCAAGGTTCAATAACAACCTGTCACGTAAACTTAATGCTGCATTGTGGACATATTCATCAAAATAGTACCGACATGACCAACATTCAGAATAAAACATATTATATTTTTTTTATTGAAAATATAAAATTTCTTGTATGAAATAGTATGCCCAAAAAATCTTACAAAACTTCACGGGAATATAATAACTAATAAACATAAAATTAAACCTTCGTGTACACACTCTTAGTTTCATACCTCGAGTGGCGTGACTCTTGAAGGTGATGTTCTAGACTTTTGCTTCCACATACTCCATTAGCTTGGGGATGAGCTAATAGTTTAGTGAATGTATTTACTTACATTGGACTAATTCTTGACTTACGATATCATGCTTTATTCTTTTATAATTTCTTATTTTAGACTTTTTTCATACTTTTTTCAATCCTTAGAACTCATGATTTGGGTTTATGCACACATCAAATAGAGCTTTTAATACCGTACTTTTAAAACTCAAAAATTTTGATCGGAATTTGAATAAAAAATTGAATAATGATTTAATTGTATCAAATGAAGTATCTTTAATTATGAAATCAAAATAATTCGATCAAGAATCGGATATAAATTAGATTGAATTTAATTTAGTTATTGAATAAGTGTAGATGAGACTTAACTAAATCAGGTTAATACTTAAAGATTCAAATTAAACTTGAAAAATTTGACACATGTACATAAATAAATATATAAATATATATTATAATAAAGAAAATAATATACATATATAATTATATATCAATTACATCAAAAATTAAAAGAGTTACATATCAACTTATATATAAAGACTTACAAATATCCATAATAAAATCCTAATAATAATTAGGACTACCCCACTCAAGTTTGGCTAACCATTAAACTTATAGGACAATGATCAAAATGCCCAAATAAAAATTGGGCTAAATGACCCATTCAGACTTAGGTTGAAGGACACCATTCAAGTTGAGCATGACATCACTCGATAATGGGCCTAGTCTAGTGGGTGTGTTCAAGTAGAAAACCCAAACCACCATTAATTTTGGTAAAAACCTTGAAAGCGCAATTCTAATTAGTAGAACTAGCTCTTTCCTTTAGTGTCATGGATAATCTTTAAAATCATATAGCTAGCTAATTCCAAGTATAATCCAAATATTCTTAATTCAACCAAAATGAATAAATGGAATGGAAATTGAGGGGTTATGAGATAAACCATTACAAACTGTATGTGGGAGAAATTACCATTTCTTTCAATTAACCACTTAGCAACACTTGAAATAAGCTAATCACAAATCGTTACTTTGACTAATTCCTAAATTTAAAAACCAAGCAAATGGAATCCAATTAAGTTAAGTGATTAGCTTGTATCAATGACAATAAGTAAATCATGTTCCTATCAGATTAATTAAATTGTTAAATCAATGTACTAGAGTAACAAGTAGTTGGAGGTTTTATAAAAGGATATTATGATTATCATACAACTAGTAACATTATGAGATAAAGGAAAACATCATATAGAAACTTAGTGTTATATAAAAATTAAACTGTGTTAGACATATCCCTTTACCATTTGATTTCATGAAAATACAAGATAACAATTATGGATTAATACACTAAGTTGTGAATTCCAAAAATTATTTACTACAAACTATCAAACAAATACTTAATGGACATTAAAAGTTATATTAGTGAACTCTATCCTTTGAAAATAGACACATTTATTAATTAAGAGTAAATTCAAGAATTTCATTTACCTATGAAAGTAAGTATCCTCACTTATCCTCCTTATTTATTAAGGGACTAAATAATATCATCAATACACCAAGGGACATAAGTTACAAGAAAAATAGGGATGAAATAAATGAGCATTTACCCAAATAAATTAATTCATTTAGCATTAGAAAGCCTATCAATTAAATTGTTGAATTGGATGAAAGGGCATTCATTCCCTATAAAATGGGACTTTAAAGATCCTACCACACATACACACAAAAAAGATTAACTATCTAAATGAGGGAGAGATATCAGGATCTAATCATCAAGAAAGTCGATTTCCAACCTTCCTCCCTATAATGAGATTTTTGCAAGACAAAAATGAAAGGATTAGGTTTCCCTTCCTAATTATCTACCTAGGCAGAAGGAATAAGGAATAGTAATGAAAAAGAAGATAACCCCTTGTTTCAAATTAATATACATGTAGAACTCAAGGCCAATTCAATTTACAAAGTCGTTGGTCAGATGTAGCTGGGGTGATCACTTTTCAACTTAGCTAAAAGGTGACAGTAGCTAATTAATCAATAGAATTTTGAGAGGAAGGATCGACCATCCATAACCATGCCATTCTCTGTAGCTCCAACTCACTTCAGTACTAGTAAGACCATCTAAATTACCTTATGATGAGGAAACCCAATTGAAGTGGGAGAAGATTCCATCAAGAATCCTATCAACAAAACTGCATGAAGTAACAATGAGAGGAAATAAAAAATGTGATTACAAACAATCACTATCCAATGTTCCAAAATAAAGGAACGCAACCATCTAAATGAGTTACTTATAAGAACGAAGCTTCCCTGAAGCATAATTCAATTGGTGTAGGATGAACTTCGAGGTTTTTCGATGCACAATCTGTTGGAAATTAGAATGACAAACTTGATGAGCTTGAGGGTGGGAATCCACCAACGTTGCAAGGACCTCAAGCTCTAGTGGGCAACAAAGCTAGGAAACTAGAAGTGGACGGACATGAATGTGCATAGTCACTAGCATACGGTGAGGGCCTCCGACAAACTTAATCATGGGTAGACAATCGAGCGGGTGATGAGAGCAGTTATTTGTGAACGAGGTTTGGTGGAGAGGAATTTCTAAACGAAATGATTAGAGGGGGATTTCGTTCTTTGATAGAATCCCTATCAACTAAAGGGAAGTAAGGGCAAATGGATCAAATTACCCTCACCCTCGTGAATTTGTAGGAATTTACCAAATAGAACTAAGGGAATGTTTGATAGGGAGATCATTCATGCATGTAAACCTCATTCTCTCAAGATAAGAAATCAGAAAAGGGAACAAAAATTTTTCGAGAGAAAATCGAGAATTAAGTGAGCCAAAATTGGTATGGAGAATCCAAAACAAGGATTTAGAAAATTCAAATTGGTCAATATAGACCCAAAAATCTTGGAAAGGAACCATGAATAGGATTGAGTGTGAAAACTAAGCTGGATCAGGGTGAACCGGACTCGAACCGAATTAAACCGAGAAGAACCGATCCAAAGATTCATTTTTCTAGATGATTTTAAAATATCAATTTGGGAAATTGAAGTCACCACTAGGTTGAAAATGAATTTATGATTTTTTAGATTTTAGAAAATTGGTCGAATTGGGCTTGAACGCTGATTTTAGATTTCGGGTCACTGAACCCGATCCAACCGAACCTGTCAACGATCTAGCCGGTTAACGGATCGCCTGCCAGGTCAGCCCTGAGTCAGCATGCATGACCAATCAACGTGCGATGCATGATGAAACGCGCCTAGAAGCACTGACCAATTATAGTATGACACGTGTCCTCGGTCAATGGTCAGACGAAAGAAAGTCCACATCACTGGTGATCGACCAATAAGAGAGCGACACGTATCCTCAGTCAAAGGTCAACTAAGGAGAAGCCTTGTCAGTCGAGTGGAGTAATGAGGATTTGACACATGGCAAATGTACCACGTTAGCGACCGACTAGGATATTAGAGAAATGGTTAACTAATCAAAGATTGACATGTGGTAGAGCCCGTGGGATGGTCCCAACCAATCAGAGGCTGACACATGGTAGTGGAACAGTAAATTAGGAGGGAAATCTAACTTATTTAAATTAGCCAATTAGATGGCGCCACGTGTCAAAGTCAAACGACTAGTCGAATCCGGTCAGAAGCCACGTTGGAATGGCGATCAATGAGAGGTCGTCACGTAGTAGGTCAACGAGTTAAAGGATGAATTGAAAGTTAAGTGGGAAGCCACGTTAGCAAACTCACCAAATCATGGAGCACCATATGGCAGCTCGCACATGCACACATAGTGTTATCTTCTTCCTTGGAACACTAGCAGGATAAGCTCGACGGAGAGCTACCGAGTCTCTAGTGATTGAAAAACTCTCTGGTACGATCGTGAATGGGCGAGATTGGGGCTGAGTCATGAACGGACTGATAGCCCTATTAGTCATTGAGCTCCTCCCTATATAAAGAGCTACTCCTCATTCATCGTCATCATCACTCAAATGACTGAAGAAGACAAAGTACTCCCTTTTCCGACGAAGCACAAACCAGAGCTCCGATGTGGGCCTTTTTCTCAACCTCAGACGATGAATTTGGATTTTCTAGAACTGGAAAGAAGTTCTCTACCCCGCTGCAACCTTCCTTCTACTCGAGGATCATCGGAGAAGCGTCAAGGAGCTCACACACTATCGTCACTTAGTTAAAGGAGGACTATTTGAAAAGGGAGTTGAGTAAATCAAGCCCTAGGAGCAAAGTAATATTGTAGGTTTAAGTGGGGTAGTTGCACTAACCTCAATCCACTACCCTAACACTTATAGAGAAGGTAAGAGATCACGCGAGCAAGAATCTCTTAATTAGAGTAAAGAGTAAACATTTCAGAATGGACATGTTCTGAAGGAAATGGTGAGTGTGATTTCCTACTTCGCGTCCAACTAGACCAATGTTTCATTTAATCGCATTTGTATAAAATGCGGATGCGATGTTTTGGAAAAATATTTTAGGAAAACTCAAAAAAGTCGACACGGTCGATTTTACCCAAAGTTAAGAAAATAAGTCGATCGGGTTTGGAGAGTAAGATCTCATACATTGGGAAGTAGCTCTAACAGAGCAAATTATTGAGGTAGGGAACCTTGGAAAGAAAGGCACGAGGACTTTCAATTAAGTAAGTTATACTTTTCTCAAATGTTGTAAAATATTCTAATCCCGATTAATAAACTTTTACGAGAAAGTTTTAGTTTCTACTGAAAAAGAGTATATGTTTTATATTTTGAGTATTTGTCGTATTAGTACTATTTTGGTAATTGTACCAACCATAATAGCATCGGGAGGATGTGACAGGTTGACACGGATATATCAACCAGATAAGTCGGGTCGGGGGCATGACAACAACTATTTAGGTTATTAGCATCTCTAGGACATTCATGTGCCTCTTTACTTTTTTAAGTCAATCCATAGTTGTTACAACATTCTTTTCACTGTTGAATCTTAGGCACCCCCAATAGAGAGTGTCTATATGATCCCTATAGGGTAAAATCGTTTCTGCTAAAGGTGTTCTCCTTGTATTAATGAGCGATATTCCGAACACCCTTACGAAATATTCATAAATCTTAAGATATCTCAAGTTAATTTATGGTTTGAGAGGTTTCTGAATATGAAATTTTTTTATGGTTAGTTACTCCTATATGGGCCATATGTACAAAAAGTTTTACCAAATCAGTAAATTGCATACCACTTTACAAATGAAAAATACATTTTATGTGTAAAAGCTATTAAATCAATAATTTTTCCAATCTATTCCACTTCACAATAACTAATTTTTAAAATTTTATTTTTTAAAATTAGGTTATTATATCACTAAATTTGTCATACCGCGCACTCTTTTGGCAATTTGATAGTTAATAATCAATTATAGTAGAAATAACATATTGAAAAGTTTAAATTAATACAATTTATCAAAATTCATTCATAATTTAAATTTTTTATAAATAATTTTTTAAATTAAAATAAGAACTACAACCAAATATGGGAAAGTTAATATATATCTTGAAATACGTATATAGTTAAACTCAAATATCTAATCTCGTTCTCAAGTTACTTTTTTACTCGTATTCCTCTCCTTCTTATTTATAACATGTCAAAATATATAATTTTTTTACTTTAATTTAATTTATCTTATTCTTTTAACTTTTTCAAAAAAAAACATACATTATACATGTATCAATTTTGTTAGAATTGACACTATATTAAATAGACATTTTTATATAAAAATTAAATTTTAAAAAATGAAAAAGCTTGGTTTTCCTATGTTATTAATCCTAGAATTAATAAAAAATTGAAAATAACTACCATTACAAATGAACTTTAAATCTCTATATTTTCTTGCCAAGTTGCATAAAATTAATGACATATACGACAAGGCCCACGTGCGCGTGCATACTAGCTATAACGACAGCCAACCAGCAAATTAAATGCACAATATCCTTATCAACTTAATTTCCATTTTTACTACATGTGATCCAATGTCCAAAACTTCAATTTACACAAAAAAAAATATTCGGTTTTTTATTCAATTTTTTTTTAATTTCCATTACAAACAAAAAAAAGTAATTTATTCTATCAATATTTTTACCATTAATGAATCAAACCATATCATTTTAGTACCTATAAGTATAAAAATTGATCGAATTGGCTTGACTCTACCCTGTCCTTGACATTTGGCAACCGGTCGGATCCCGGTTCCTTTCCACCCTACGGAAATAGAGGCGAACCGGGTCCCTTCCAAGAACTGCCCCTACCATTCATATTATAATTATTCTATAATTAATTATGAAATTTTAACTCTACTTTTAATTATAATTATTCAATAAAAACTTGGTCAAATTATAATTATTCTACACTCCATAGCCAAGTCAATGATAAAACATAACATTTCATCATCCGGTAAACTACTTATGGGATCTCCTCGATTGTTTAACACAATCATTCTCCCGCAATTAAACAACCGATAGGCCAACTATATAGTCATGTGCTTGCATGGTATTTAAGCAACTTTCACGGCATTTGTCTCTACAACGTACACAGTTCTCATTTGGGTGCGTAATCAAAGTATTAATGAAGAGAGATATGATCAAAATTATTGGGAATGTCACGAACCACTGCACAACAAGGGACGAGGAATCCGGGGAGAGTGAAGGTTAAGCCATGTGAACCCTTCACAGCTGCCAAAGAAGTCTTTGCATCAATTTAAGTAATGGGGTGTCAAATGAAATAATCTAATATCTCCATTCTGTCATCATTCATAATCAAAATTATGGGAAAAAAATGAAAAATGTAGGGTTATTAGTGTGCTAATGTGTGAATCCATAATATAAGTGTTAAAATCTATTTTTAATTAAAAATTATAATTTGTATGTATTAAAATTTTTTAAATTTTATAAACGGACAATAAATATTTATTTTATCTAATTTAAAATAATATTCTCAACCATCATACTAATAAATAATATATAATAAATACAACAATAATTTCGAATTAAATATTTTTCAGACATAATAAAATATATCACAGTTCTGTCTTTTATTCTCGAATTAATTACAAAGTAAAGTTATTA
Organism: Trapa bicornis; assembly: GCA_030064425.1. Taxonomy (NCBI): domain Eukaryota; kingdom Viridiplantae; phylum Streptophyta; class Magnoliopsida; order Myrtales; family Lythraceae; genus Trapa; species Trapa bicornis. The sequence continues at coordinate 13,689,669 of CM057746.1, forward strand.
TGATACCATGCAAATGTATATTTAAAAGTTATAATTAATTTATAAACAGTATAATATTTTAATATTATAAACTTAAAATATAATTTTATTTTATTAAATATATAATTATATTCTTAATAATTAGGAATTTAACGGGGTAATCCTTTCTAGAATTTAAAAAGTATATTTTATGAGAACAACAAAGTATACCTCAATTAAAGCCTTGTACACGCATTTGTAATACAAACATAGCATCCCAAGATGTGCAATGTTATTACGGGGAGAAATCAAGTCATTCTATTGGGATAGTAATTCTTGAACTAAAAAGTATTACAATATGATATTATCTTACCCTTCTCTACGCAAAATTAGAGCTTGGTCACTTTTCCCGAGTTAGGGTTATACCAACATATCTGTTAAGCATATCCGTCACTTGGAGCTTGAACTTCTCTTTCGCTGCGATGCGAGGATTGCATCGATGGCTTCCTTCACTTGGGAAATATCGGGGGCTTTCCCTCCTTGCGCCGGCCAGAATTCATCTGTCGCCAGTACCTTCACAACAACAAACATGTACATACCTTAGGTCATATGAAGAATTTCATATGAGGATTGTATAGAGCCACTTGCAGTGTGAAGTTGACAAAGGTTTATATATTATACCTTGACTTGCAACTGGAGAAACTTGACATAACTTATTGCTTTGTCCAACATGGTTACCAGATCAACCTGTGGAAACAATAAAGTTGTCAACTGAGCAGAATAATTTTTTTGAGTATGGACTTTTGAAATTCGATGAGATGGAGAGCACTATCCATGTACCTTCGGACCGTTGGGGACTAGCTCCTGCAAAACCTTGAGCCGCTCGCTGATCCGCTCCCTCCTATTCTGCAGAGACAAACATTCTCTCTGAATTAATAGGGAACCATATGCTAAGTCTAGTAATTGTTACGGATGATTTCAAGAATTGAAGGAAATATGGCAGTTTGCTTAGGATCAAGCCCAGAGAATTCCCAACTGAATTTTTCATACTATGTTTAACAAGAAACTCTAGATGGAAAATAGGATTGATCAAACCTTGGCTGCGATGCTCTGTGGATCCTTCATCGAAACTGCTTTGTTAGGTTTTGAAGATAGGCTCTTGGCTACTGCAGTGCATTGCTTCTTTGAAGGCTGTGCACCATCCACCACTGTGGAATCTGAGCACAGCCAACCACAGGGGTTGCTGCCCCCTCCTTGCTGATAATAATTATCATGGTTGATGATTTTGTCGGGGATATGAGGGCTTTTGCTGCACCCCTTTGGATCAGAACCAGGGTTTGTAGCCTGTCTCGAATTATAGTCCACGTACCCGCTCATTATATCATCACCATCATGCTTCCAGACAAATGAATCGTCGATGCTGCTGGGCTGATGAATCCGCATCTGGTGATGGTTCTGCTCGAAGCTCATGAGAGACCCCTTCCCATTGACATAGCTTCCGAGGCTCTTGAAGTCTATGAGCGAGTGCGATTGAAATCCAATATCGCCGTGATTGATACTGATGCGAGAGAGGAAGTCATTGCGGCGATCGACACAATCGGGTATATTTTTAGCTATTGTCTTGGTCGAGTTGTTGGCTTCGTGGTCATCGTCGTAGCTGAGGGAGCCGTGAGATGGGGAGCTGGAGATGTCGGAGAAAGCTTGCTGTGTGGTAGAGCCTCTTCCCATGTCTCCACCTTTGTTATCTAGATCATGGTAGTACGAGAAAGCGCCTGAAGCCTGAAGCAACCTGGAGGTGAGTTTGAGATCACGAGACATTCTTCTTATACTAGGAAGTTATTTTTTCTGATGGAGACGGACAAGGGAGACGATGATGTTTGAGTTTGTGTGGAGCAAATTCAAGACGGCTGCTTCATAAAAGACAGGTGGCTGGCGTCTAGGGTTTGTTTCTACGTAATCAACAGTTCAACTCACTCTCTATATAGAAGTCCAAGAATTGCCTTTCCTCTCTCTTTTCCCTTAGTATACAGAATTTTTCCATATTATTAATTAAGTTAAATATTAAATATAAATATTTATTAATTATTTATTTAATAGAAAATGTAATAATTTCCAATTGCATTGAGATTGTTAGCTGGCAAGGGAAATGGATGAAGAAGGTAAAATGAGAGAGGCTATTCCTCGACATTAAACAACAAAATCAACGGCGGATCTTCCGCTGTCCCACGTCTTCCTTTCTCTACAGATTCCCCCACACAGTTCAATTATTACTCGGAAGAGATGAGATATTTCTTATAATATAAATTTGACCCGAATTGAGTCTCTGGATCGGTTGGGATCCGGACAAGTTCGGGTCCGACCCGGTTCTGTTCCCTTCCCTAATCATTTTGAGAGACCCATTAGTGTGATAAGAAAAAAGGCAGATGGATAAATAATTCTTGGAATCTTCCTCGCCCCGCTTCGTTCCCCATCCGCTTCGTTCCCCATCCGCCATTTGCGCCATGCACGTGGACCATCTTGTTGATTCCCTTCTGCATGCTTTTTCTTTTGTTTATATATTTATTTTATTTTCCGCAAAATTCCATCTGCATGTGTGTATAAAATATTTATATGCATACATTATTACCCATGTGCTGAGATTAATGAATTGTTGGACATGGAAGGATGTAAGATATTAAGAAATAGTTAGTACATGCCTTCTCAATCTCCATGTTTCCATCCTTCAGCTAAAGCAAAACATGCTATCATACTTGAAATATTTAAGCTAGAAAACTTCATCTTAGTACCATCAAAAAAAGGTTATTAGGTAGGAAGATCAATTGATAGACTTGTTGAACATATTTTTCGAAGTATTGAAATTGAGTGAAGTAAATTATCTAATTTTGAGTATAATATAATATTAATACAAATAAAATTTGGAGCTAATTTATAAAATGATACCATAGTTCATACTTTTAGGTAAATAGTATATTCGATAAATTTCATATTTATGCTGAGTATAAGTGTTAAAATATTATTATAATAGTATTTTATTTAATTATTATATATTATTTTATTTTATTAGTTAAAATTATATAATAATATTTTAATATTATTTATTTTTATATTTTTGTTAGGTTGAGCATATATATATATATTCAAATTTATATTTAATTTATTAATTAACTTATTAATAAAAAAATTTCTCATATATGATGTATATTGTTTAATATGCCTATATTTCAATATTTTTTTTATCCAATATTTTAATTTTCTAAATGTTATTTATTACAACTTCTATATTCGTTCTCTTGTTAAAATATTTAATGCACAAAATCTATTACTTTTTACTTATATTCTCTATTTTATTTTAAATATTTGTTAAATATTATTGGGTATAACCTATCAATCAAACAAAAAATATGAGTAGTTTTGTAAAAAAATATGACTTCAATGGTACATTCCTTCCACTTTCTCTCCACTCTTGTTATTGGCCCTAGACACTTTGTGTTCGCTTAACCATAATTGAATAATAAGTACAAATGAAAACTTGTATGAGTGGGGTGGACAACTTCACATGTGCTTGGGTCTCGCTCTCACTTTCACTCTAGACCTTCCCCAAGACATTCTCGATCATTTAGCATCACAGGATATTAGGCTACTCGGCCCACTTCTCAGTATTTGAAGCTCATTTGTCAAATTTGTGGTAAAAATAGATATTCGACTCATTATTTTCCTTCATATGAATTCAAACCTCTCTATTTGATCACTCAAGTTCTTTCTACTTATAACAATGAATCTAGATCAAATTATCTTGTGTTAATTTAGGAGCAAGGATGCATATCATAAATAATTTATCTCAAATGTCTATTAATTGGAGACAAGAAAAGTTACTAAATATATATTAATTAGAGACAAGAAAAGTTTACCTATTTTATCCTTAAATCTATTCTCTTATCTCTTCTACTTGTGGCTTTCATCTAAAAAAATATCTATTATTTTACTAAAACTTTCCTTAATTTATTGTTTGTCTTCCAATTTACTAAAGTCATTTTAAATTTTATCATATTCACTTTCTTATCAAAGATATTATTTTTTACCAAAAGTTGTTGTAGAAAAGTTTTAAGAGAGAATTGTACTGTTTTCGTACTAGTTGTAATTTTTCTATCTTGTCTCCATTTACTTGTATTCGTCATATTGAATTTGCTTTATTATGAAATCAACTTTTAGGATATCCCACTTTCCACTTTTTCTAGTGTGAGTCATATGCTTTCTAAATATTTATTAATAAAAGAAATCTCATATTTATGGTGGTATGATTTATTTTCTTATAACAAAAACTATCAACATTTTTCTCTTTAACTCACAATTTTAACACTCATACTCTTAATCTCATTTATACCGACATATGGGGATCTACTCCTATTACATCCCACACATATTATCTTTATTATGTTTATTTCCTTAATAATTTTTTTGTTATGAAAAATCATTTGAATATTCTATTTATTTTTCGAGTTTTTTGTTTACAAGTTGAAAATTTGTTCGACTAAAAAATTAAATTACTTTAGTTAGATGGTGCCAAGTAATTTATGTCTATCTCATTTTAGTCTAAACTTTAGCTTGCTGGCATCGGTTACCACATCTCATGCCCACACGCGCCCCAAAAAATAGATAAGTTGAGTGTAAAAATCGTTATATTATGGACATGAGACTCACTCTCTTAATTTATTTTCATGATCTAACAAAATTTAAAAATTTTGTATTCGATACATCTATCTATCTAATTAACTGTGTTACTACTTGGTCCTTGGAATTTCGTTCTCCTTATTAGGTATTTCATTATACCCATCATGATTATAAATCTATGTGTGTGTGTGTTGGGTGTCTCTGTTTTCCTTACTTTGGTCCCTACCTTTCTCACAAACTTGAGCCTCGGTCCACTCCTTGTATTTTCTTTGGCTATCATTCTCATTATGTCAGGTACCGTATTTTGGATCATCGTATTAATCGCATATTCATCTGTCACACTGGTCTTTTTAATGAAAAAATATTTCCCTTCTTTGCAGTATACCTCCCTCTACTACTATGAAGAGCTTCGTCATTCCCCTCCCGATTTCTCATTTTGTCCCGACTTCGGTTTTAGACTCAATTATGTCACATCCATCTTCCGCCACTACACATTTGACCCTCCTCCAGTTATCTCTTTTACTGGTCGAGACCCTATTGTGGTGTCTACTCCTCGTATGGTCACTTGCTTATAGGATGGCTCATTGTCCGTGACATTTTAATATTGACTCTTTCATATTTCTTGTAACTCCATAAAAACCTCACATCTATGCACATTCATATCGTCGTGCCCCTTGGATGCATGCCATGTAAAAAGAATTATTTGTCATTATCCACAATCACACATGGAATTTGGTGCAGGCATCGCTTAGTCGACTCATTGTCAGTTGCAAGTGGGTCTACAAAATCAACAAAAATCCTAATAGTTCTATTATTCGACACAAGACTCATCTTGTTGCCAAATAATTCTCCTAGCAACCTATTTTTCTTAATTGGCATATTCGTCAATTAGATATCAATAATGGGTTTATTTATGGCAATCTTGCTGAAAATCCAACCCATTATTGATATCTAATTGGCATATTTTTTTCTTAATTGGCATATTCACCAAATTTTGTTGAATCTATTTTTCTCCATTATGGTCTCAAGCATGAGCCCCATAGGTTTATGTCACGCCCCGACCCGGTTTGGTTAGATCCCCGTGAACAACCCGACACTCTTCCGGTTCACTTAGGATTTCCCCTCTTCTAAACCGTGGGGTAGGCATCTTTCTTACATGTACCTTTCCTGTAATAATAAAACATAATATAAATTTTACATACTTGCCTTAAGGTTTGACTATTAATAAATTTTTAAGGTTGGTTTTCTTTTGGTTTCCTGAAAAGGTAAAAGGGAGGGGGCGAGTTCTACAACTCAATGAGCGGGGTTAGGAGTGAGTTTTCATAAACAAAACAATTTTAATCAGAGTGTGCCAAACCATTTAAGAATATTCTTTCCTGAAATTCAAGTTTCAACACCTTTTCCCAAGGTTTGCCAATTATTTTTTTTAAAGAAAATGTTTTTAAATTAGAGTGTGCCAGATTTCTTAATTCCTTTAATTTTTCTCCATTTTAAATTCTCAATTTTTCAAAAACACATCCTTCATCATGAAGGTCAATCGCACAGTCACAGGCCAGCACGTCCACTGAACCCACGTGTGGCATCGGAGCAACTTTACCGGCCACCTAGATAGAAACACGTCCACTTCTACCCTGAGAATGAGTGGATATTTGCGACATTCGACCCTCAATCCTGTAAAATTCTTCGTGTCCGTAGGAGGACATAGACCTCATCCCAACACTACCCTGGTCTTGTGCGCTTGAAACTACGTCGAGCTTCACAAGGTCACCTGGTCTGACGAACTGCCCTTATATCCACCAGGTCGTCCAGGGCCCTAGGATACATCACTACCCCTATTGGGCGTCTTGAAGGTCCCATACACACAGTGCATGCACAATTAGTATTTTCACATCATGCCATATAATCTGTGGTGCCACTAGTCCAACGGCCCCAACCCTCAACTCAACCTATAGCGGTTTGTCTTGACTAGTCCAAAGACCGGTCATGTCGCACTCCCGCTCATTGACTGAGTATGTCAGTCTGATCTTAGTACCATAACCAAATAATGCATTTATTTAAAGTTTTATGGCATATATCTCATGTTTATTTACGAGCATCTGCTCGTGCCAACTGACCTATGGCCCATTGTTCGAGATTTTCAAAATTGGGCATAATAGCTCTCAAGTTCCAAAACCGAGGCCTCCGACCTAATAGAGCTATCCAAGCTCCCGTCAAGAAGGTCTCCCAAATCGTTTAAGCAGTGGCACACAGTCAAGGGAGAGCACTTCCAATAAAAATAAATTTTCAACTATCCATCATACCAACCAAGTATGATGATATCTTTGCTCATAACCGATGAACGAGTTTTCCACTTCCTCCTATTAAGTTAAATTATACCAATCAGGTATGATCTACTTACAATTTGTAAGTAGTTTTTTCGCATCATTTTCACATCATTTCTCTAAGTTGTGATATTTAAAATACCACTAAGTAGTGGATTTTCATTTTGAGGTACTTATCATCCCCAACCGAGTATGATATAAAATCTCACTCACAACCGGTAAGTGGTTTTTAACTTTAAACTGTGCTCATCATCCCAATCGGGTATGACATTAATAAGGTCACTCACCTGTTAACTATTACGTGTTCGTTCACGGTTGATTTTCCAAGTTAACGCAAGCTTTCTCTTGATGGCGTTCCGATCACACTTGTCCTGTCAGAGGTGTGACGGTCCGAGCTTTCTCTCGGGAAAGGTAGCTCTCTTACTAAAATATCTTCTAGGATCAAGAATTCCTACTATTGACCTTTCAACATCGTTGAGGTCGTATGAGGGTTGTGGGGATGTTGGGAGAGCTTGGTTTGGTGTGAGTAGGGCTCGAATCGGCCAATTTTAACTTGGTCAAATCATGGCAGCTTCGATCTACCAGAGCTGCTTCACTATTTGATTATGTTGGAGCTTCTTAGGTGATCCTTAAATCGAATGGAGGTTGCTATCAGATAGCTGACTTCCCCTAGAGTGTAAAGAGCCCGACCTCTCCTTCTGAGGTTGAGAAAAATACCCAAGTCGGAGCTCTGGTTTGAGCTTCACCGGAAAATGGTGCAGTAGAGAGAGAGAGAGAGAGAGAGAGAGAGAGAGAGAGAAGTTTTCAAGTGTATGGAGGATGAACGTGGATTAGATGGGGAAGCTTTATTACTAAATTATGGCCATTATTCTTATTAAATTGAAAATTTATGGGTATTTATTAGTATTAATTCTGATAATTAAATGTAGGTATTAAATTATGGGTATTAATTCCAATAATTAAATATAGGTATTAATTTATTGGTATTTATGGTAGGGGTGTAGGATTAATACTAATTAAACTAAATTTACATAATTATCTTAAGCTAAAAAGATATAATTATCTCATTATTTTCAGCTAAATGAATTTATTAGGTATTTATTTATATCGATCAAAACAACACTTTTCATTTTATTTATTCCAATTGTATTTATCACGCCTCGACTCGGTTTAGTCGGATCCCGTGATCAACCCGTCACTCTTCCAGTTTATTAAAAGGTTTTCCCATATTATAAACTGTAAAGAGTAAGACGTCCTTTAAATTTGCACCTTTTCCTAAAATAACATAAATAAAAACTGCATAATATTTTAATTTTATCATACCGAAATTTAATGAAAGGGATATAAGGGAGGGAGTGAGTATGATGACTTAGTGAATGGGTTTTCAAACTTTTTAACTTTTAGGAAAAAGAATTGTATTGGAGTGTGCCAGACTCCTTTTTTTTTTAAATCCTTTCATTTTAAATCTCTATTTTTACCACCATTTCTTATTAATCACGGTGTGTCATCACCCAACACACATCCTTCAACATAAAGGTAAAACATACATTCATAGGCCAGTATGTCCACTGAACCCACTTGTGGCATCGGAGCGACTTTACCGACCACCTAGATAGAAGCACGTTCACTTCTACCCTGAGAATGAGTGAATATATGTGACATTCGACCCTCAATCCCGAAATCAATTCTTCGTGTACATATGAGAAAAGAGACCTCATCCCATCCCCACCCTAGTCTCATGCGCTTGATGCTACTCCAAATTTTGCATGGTCACCTAGCACGACAAACTGCCCTTATACCCACTAGGTCGTCTAGGGCCCTTAGGACGCATCACTACCCCTCTTGGGTGTCTTGACAGTACATGCACAATCAGTATTTTCTTATCATGCCATATAATGTATGGTGCCACTGGTCTAACAACCCCGACCCTCAACTCAACCTGTAGCTGTTTGTCTTGACTGGTCCGTCGACCTCTCATGTCGCACTACCACGAGTTGATTGAATATGTCAGTCCTGTCTTGGTACCATGGCCAAACAATTCATTTATTTAGAGTTTTATGGCATATATCTCATGTTTGTCTACGGGCTCCTACTTGTGCCAATTGGCCAATGGCCCACTGTTCAAGATTTTCAAAACCGGGCATATTAGCCCCCAAGATCCAAAACCGAGGCCCCCGACCTATAAGAGCTATTTGAGCTACTATCAAGAAGGTCTCCCAAATCATTTAAGCATTGGCACACAGTCAGGGGAGAACACTTCTGAGAAAATATGTTTTCAACTATCCATCATACCAACCGAGTATGAAGACATCTCCACTCATAACCAATGAACGGGTTTTCCACTTCTTTTAAGGAAGTTTCATCATACCAACCGGGTATGATCTACTTGCAACCGGTAACTAATTTTTACGTGTGATTTTCACATCACTCCTCTAAATTTTTATATTCAAAATACCACTAAATAGTGGGTTTTTCATTTCGAGGTACTTATCATTCCGAACCGGTATGATATAAAATCCCACTCACAACCAGTAAGTGGTTTTTAACTTTAAACTATGTTCATCATCCCAACTGGGTATGACGTTAGTAAGCCCACTCACCCGTTAATGTAGTGAATTCCACTAGATCGGTTCTTTGTATTCACACGAGCTTGTCCTTGCTGACATTCCCGATATCTCGTGTTCCTACACGATATGAACATCCATGTTCAATATCCATCGACCTAATAGCCTTCATTCATTCCAAATGAATGAGAAAACCAAATTTTTATTTATTTGCAATTAGTTCTCTAAAATTATTTTTCTTTAACTTTAAGTACCAAATGCTGGTTTTTCCTCAAATTGAGTCCCAAAACTTTTAAAATTTCTCTTGGGACCTCAATTTATTCAATTTCACAAAAAGGGGTTTAATTTCCCAAATTTCCGATTTGGTCCCCTAACTTTTCCAAAATTACCATTTTGCCCTTCATTTACAAAAATGGTAAGTTTTACCCCAAAAATTCTAAAATTCCTCAATTGGCCCTTTAACATTCTTATCATACCCAATTGGCCCTCAATTTTATAAAATTGCATTTTGGTTCTTCAAATTTTGAAAATCCCCAATTTTCCCTAATTTTCCCCCAATTTTAACCTCTTAACACAACCAAATTTGATTTCATCAAATTGGCCGATCAAACACTTCTAATTGTTGAAATTGAAGTTAAAATTGAGTTCATACATCTTCATACAATTCAATAGCACTTTGAATCGCAATTTTTGACGCCGGAACGAGCTCAAACGAAGCTTCGCCGGAAAATATACTGTAGAAAGAGAAAGCTTCGAAAGCTTACCGTCGGGGGCATGACGGTCCGAGCTTTCGATCTGGGTAGATAGCTCTTGTCCTGAGGTTCATCCTAGAATTAAGAATTGCATCAATTGATACCGAATTGAGTTACAATTTTCTCATCAAAATTCTATCGGTTCTTTCTCTAACACTGATCGGAAATTATAGAGAGAAGCCGAATTGGCTTACCTTTCCATTCTAATTCGGTCATGGGAGGGCTAAGGAAGTGTTGGGATGGCTTGGTTTGGTCTGAGTAGGGCTCAAATTGGCCGATTTCAACTTGGCCAAAATAGGGCAGCTTTGGTCCGCTAGAGCTACTTCACTATTCCATCATGTCGGGCTTCTCCTGTGACACTCGGAGCAAACGAAGACTACAGACATGTAGCTGACTTCTCTCCGGTTCTAAAGAGCCCAACCTCTCCTTCCAAAGTTAAGAAAAATGCTCAAGTCGAAGCTCTAGTTCATGCTTCACTAGGAAATGGAGCAGTAGAGAGAGAGAAGTGTTCAGGTGTGAGGAGAATGAATTGGGATGAGCTCTTTATATAGGTGTAAAATTGTGTATTAAATGGGGGAGATTTATTACTAGTATTAATGTTGCAATAAATTGATGAGTATTTATTAGTATTAATTCTAATAATTTAATATTATTAAATTATTAGAATTAATTCTGGAATTATATATATATATATATCAATTTATGGCTATTTATAATAGGACGTACATTGGCATAAAAATTTTTTGACCAAAATTTCGGGTTACAAAAAAAACATACTTCCTATGAGGTCATCCATCCTCGCACTACTCTCACACAAGTACACTTAATTTTGATGTTCTGATGGGACCTAGTTCATCTAAAACGATCTGGTTTTTCTTTTCTAATTTGTCTTAAGGTTCTTTTCCAAGGTTTTATTATCCCTTTGGATCATCCAAAAGTTGTAAATTTCCAAATTTCTTATTCACAAATGATCGGGTTTGTAAGTTGGTTCAGTTTTCTTACTCGGTTTGATCGGTTCTTTTCCCGGTTTTCCTTAACTCAAAAGGGCGGGGTTTACAACTCTCCCCTCCTTTTAGGAGTTTTGTCCCCAAAACTTACTTAGAAACCTTGCATGAGGAACCAAATCCTTTGATATCCATTTGGTATTTGTTTAACATGCAAACTCTTATCTTGTTCTTCCAATTTACCCTTTTTACATCATTCATTGAAGAAATTTCTCTTCATTTATATTATTTACTCCATCCATGGAGTTTATCATACCTAGACATATCTTACTTAAGGGTATATCCTTAGATTCACATTTTTCTTTCTTAGAGCAACATTTGTCCATTTTGAGTCCCGTACTCAAGATTGGGAATTCCAAGATACCTAACCATTCCTGCGTCTAATTAACCTCTTGGTCGTTAAAACGCTTAGCTCGATGTCCTCTAGAACATTACATACCTGTTCTCACGGGTTTCCTTATTATCACCTTTTCATCCTATTTCGACTCTTCCTTCATCCGTTGTTCATTACAATTTTAGTCCAAATTTATGTTTGACCTTGTCATGCTTACTAACTAATTCTTTCTTATTTTGAGTCAGTTTTTCCTCAGGACTGTTGGGTTTACATGCCCCCTTACTGCATGACATTTTCTAGACTTTGTCTTTATGTCCATTAGATTTCCAAAACACCTCCTTTAGGGTTATTCCCAATTTTTCAACCTCTCAAGGATTGTGTAACTCCATCCCTCTTTTCTTCTGGTAGTATTCCTTAACTACCTTCACCATTATCAAATCAACTTACATAGCTGTGTCGGTTTTCCTTACCCACTCGTCCTTTCTCAACTTCCTTATTAAGTCTGTTCCAATAATTTACCAACAAGTTGGGATTCATCCTTTCTTAGGTCCGCCCTCATTCCTAATGACATCCTTTGCTTAAGGATTTTCCTTTGTCCTTAATCCACTCTTACTTGTTCGTAATTATTCCTTAGCTCATTCTTCCCATTTGACCCCTTTTGGTCTATTTATCTATTGTTTTGTTTGAGTAGTTCCCTTTTTACGGTTTCATTCTCCACTATTTCCCTCAAGGTAGAGACATTTATCCTAAGAGCTACATGCTTAACCTTCTTACCATTCCTTGATGGTTTCTTCCTTCGTTTCCTTACTTTTCCATCTATACTATGGTATTTGCTCGCTTAGAATCCTTCCCCACTTTAAAATTCCATTTCATCCCTTATTCTTTATTTGAGAATCTTATTAGTCTTATTTCGTGTACTTCATACTATGCTTAACCATCCTCTCTTTAGGCTTCATTATGCGCGTGAGACTACGACCCATCTCACTAATCATGGTTATTTCTCCTTAGCCACGTCTTATTTGGAAGACTTGCTTTCCTAACGTTTCTCGAACGTTCTTTCCTTTATTACCTTAGTATAGGTAGTCCACTCATTCTTACTTGTCACTGCATCTTTTGATGCTAAATTCCCATTTCCCCATTCCTTTTAACCTATTTCCTTGGGTCATCCCAATATGCTTTCTTGGTTCTTTCACATCAGCTTGAGCTTCATTTGTAAGTTTATCTCTTTGTCCCTTTCACTTGGTTCCATTATCTTTTAGTTGGGATACATATACCTTTCCAAGGTTTCCTTCCTCAGTAGGACTCTCTCCTTTTTCCTTGGTTCTAGGGAATATCTACCTTTAAATGGCATCCTTTGATGTCGTCCTCTTCTATTTATCCTTGCTCTTGAAATTTTGCAGGTATATCTTTGGTTCTCTATCCTCATCCCTACTTATACCACAGTACACATCTATTTCTTTTAGGGAGAGTTTAAATTTTCCTTGTTTCAAGATTTCCTGACCATTATGTGAAAGGCTTACTTACTCCTTTCTTGGCTTGAATTCCGTCGTTAATTTGGTCATTGGTCCTTTTAAGGATTTCTTTCATCCTTCTTTTCTCCAATATTTGGCCTTTCCACCTTTTCGTTCTTTGTTGGAGTTTACTCTATGACCCTCATGAGGGTAGTTTGTTACCTGCCTCGCCCCTACTATTCACCTTGTCTAATTCTCTTGAGTCAGTTTTCTCTCGAATTTTCTTGTCCTTAATGATCCTTCGAGTGCCCTTTTTTTTAGGGTGTATTCCTTACTACTTCTCGGTCCTCCTTAGGGCATCGTTCATTCTCTTTGAGTATCTTGTTATTATGGTTTGCTTACTTATGCTACGTTGGTCAGAGATTCCAATTTTGACTTCTCTGCTTTTTCCAAAAGAAGTTGTACTTGCAATCTCAGGACATCCCATTTATCGTCAATTGCTAGGCTTGTCTTCTCTTATGGATGTACTCCTTTTTTTGCTACTAAATTGTTGGAATTTCTTCCTTAAGGGAGGATTCTCTTCAGCTACCTTTTTGTTCGGTTTGTAGTTTTATTGAGGTCCTACCTTTATCTTTTTTTTCCCTTCCTGCCTCTTCACTAAGATCTTGAAGAGCTTCCTCCTGTCTGTGGTTGAAACTACGAGCTGGAGTCGTGTTTCTTGAGATGGTATCCTTTTAGATTTCCTATAGCTGTGAGGTCATCTTTCTTCGAAAGTATTGTTCTAAATCCTAGTGGTGTGGGATAATCCTTCATGTCCTATCTCCTTTGTACCTTATAATAGGTTGT